>CANTUS010000004.1:7500000-8750000 GCA_947683365.1 Euphorbia pulcherrima
TTGTTGCAACATCTATTTTAGTTAATGCATATCACTTTGCTACCGAATTGATATACAGGATCCAACAACTGGTATTAGAGCCCAAAGTTTGAGGCTGGCAACCGGAATGATGGACTGCTCGGTGAGTAGTTCTCCAAACTAGGACCAAGACCAATGTGACCCTTGCGAATTGGAGATCTGCAGTTGATGCCTTGTGTCGAAAGTCTTCCTGGCATAGTTATTCAGGCGGCGTGTCCCGCAAAGTGGTTGCGGCGGTACAAGATGGTTGGCAAATAAGTGAGTTTCGCTGGAGGGGAGGTCACAAGTTGTGTGATCTTTGGTTTGGGGGGAGATTGTTGGGAGCAAACCAATATCCCACATGGAAAGATTTGGAGAAACTTAAGCAATTTATAAGTGTCCATCAAACTCCCCTAGTATGAGGCCTTTTGGGAAGAAGCCCAAAAATAAAACCGTGAGGGCTTGGCCCAAAGCGGACAATATCATACTAATGTGGAGTTCGGGTGCGGCACGGCAGGCCCAACAAAAAGTTGATCTCAGGACTCGGGAAATAGGTGAGTGGCGAAGCAAGTAGAAAGATCTAGGGTAACATCTCATAAAATATTAAAAGCAACTGATATATATGGACGGTCGTTATAAAACCATTCCACCCAATTAACTAATTTATAATAATATTATATTTTTGGGTAGGGTCGGGTCGGGCTTGTGCATTTATACAAAACCCAAGCCCATCCCAACTTATTCTCAGGCTTAGGCGAGTTTGGGCCGGATCGAACTTATATCAATATGTGCATATCCAAGCCCGACCCACAGACGTTGGGCCTGGGCGAATCAACTGGGTCGCGGGCCACTTGAATAGGTCTAAAGAGAACACGGCCTTACTGTTCTTATTATTATCGTAATGGTCAGCTATAGAATTTTATAAGGGCAAACTTAAGAAAATCTGTCATTTCACCCATTTGTAAAACGGATCTGAGAAATTCTTTTTGTAAAATGGGATCTATAATTTTAAAAATTGGCAAAAAAGGAAAAATATATTTTTTATTCAGAATAGTGATATTACAACAAATATTTTAATAAATTCAACATTCTCATAATTTAACCTTATTATTTAAAAATTATACGTCACGATTTGAGTAAGTTTCAGAGAATTTTTTATTTTATTATGACTTCTTAAAATTTATCATCAAATTTTCATTAAAAAAATATTTACACTGTAAAAAAATTTTAAAAGATTATCATTAATATGTATTGCATTTTTATTAGCCAATTAATAAAATTTCGAATAAAAACGAACAAGATTACTCATTATTTTGAAACAATTTAATATTGAGAATCCTCTTCTTGGCAATTTTTTGAAACCACAAACCCATATTGTGAAATAAAAAATTTCTTAAATTCCATTTTGTAAATGAGTGAAACTATAAGGTAGATTTTTTAAGTTTGCCTTGTTTTATAAATAATATAATATGAAATTTCCTCATTTATTGGATTTTTTTGTTGGAGTAAAAAGCACAAGTTGAAGCCTTGCAAATACAAGCTACAAAAAGACCATTGGAAAATAGAGCTGGCCTTTAAACCGACTTTGTGGGCTTTCTATTTGTGGTCTTGTACGAAAAGACCAACCCCTTTATTGATTTGGTTACAGTTCACTCCCAAAACAAATAAATCTTTCCATTAACCTTTTTTTGGGTTTCAAAATTCAAAATATCATATAATGTGATTTCCACTCTCTTTTTTTCACGTTTTCTCTCCTACTCTTGGCATTTTTTTATATTATTTCGTATTTACACTTCAATTAGAGCATATTTTATAGATCGTGAGTTCTAAGATTATGTGGCATGTAGAACAGAAGATTATATTGATGATGTGGTAAAATAGATATGACATTTTAAAAAATAGCAATAGCAGATTGTCTATTTAATCTTCTACTGTAATTTTTTTAAAATAAAATAATAATAAAAAATTAAATAATTTATTAAATACTCACTCTCATCAATAAAATAATATAAAATTAACTATGCAAGCTTCTATTTGATTGTTTACCTATAGAAGATCAAATAGATATTGTGTCATGTCATATTAGAAGAAGTAAATAGAACATCTAGTGTAGAGTTATTTTTTTAGTTAATTGTCTATTTTTACTTATATATCAAGGCAATTGATATAATAAACTATCTACTAAAGATGCTCTTACACCTTCCCAGGATCTTAGGAAAAATATGTTAGATATATAATGTAATAGTATGATATAATTTTAAATATATAAATATAATAATAAATTATTTCAAGCCAAAATTAAAATTGTTTTATTGGTAATATTTATAAGTATGTTCATTGAGATAATTTTCTATTTAA
The DNA here is from genome assembly GCA_947683365.1 of Euphorbia pulcherrima. Lineage (NCBI taxonomy): Eukaryota > Viridiplantae > Streptophyta > Magnoliopsida > Malpighiales > Euphorbiaceae > Euphorbia > Euphorbia pulcherrima. Next base: position 7,502,356 of record CANTUS010000004.1, read on the forward strand.
TTGTCTACATATAGAAGATCAAATAGATACTGTGCAACATTTATTGTGTCATATCATATTAGAAAAAGTAAATAAAAGATCTAGTGTATAGTCATTTTTTTAGTTAATTGTCTATTTTTACTTATATGTCAAGGTAATTGATATAATAAACTATCTACTAAAGATGCTCTTACACTTCCCCGCATCTTAGGAAAAATATGTTAGATATATAACGTAATAGTATGATATAATTTTAAATATATAAAAATAATAATAAATTATTTCAAGCCAAAATTAAAAATTGTTTTATTGATAATATTTATAAGTATCTTCATTGAGATAATTTTGTTCGGGGCATAGAATAGTTAAGGCTTTTCACCCTCCCAATAAGTATATTTAGATTAATTTAAATTTTATTCTCCTCTAACTTAGACTGTTTGCTTAATCAATTAAACTATACTTTATGGTAAGCTAAAATTAAATTTGTTTTACATAAAAGTTAAATTTGATAAGAAGTGCAAAATAACTATGACTGAGAAACACGAGTTAGCAAGGATCTGATAATTGGACGAGCTGGATCGGGTTTGGATTAAATTTATTGGGCTTTTTATAAAATATATTAATTTAAGCTTATGATTTAAAATTTTGGGTTTGGGCTGGACTTACTAAATCATTTTAAATCTGGCCCATGGCCTATCGATATTTTTTTTCTTTTTATATTTTATAAACTAATTGAAAAAAATTACAAATTTTATACAAAAATATCTAAATTTTACATACAATTATATTTTTAAATAAAAAAATTTATATATAATTAAAAATTTAATAGGTTAAAATATAAAAATCTATATAAACTATTAAATATAATATAAAAATATAAAATAAATATTTTTTTTGTCGGACTAGACACGAATCAGATTTGGGTATTTATATAAATACTAAACCTGATCCATAAAATTTTAAGCTTTATAAATTTGAACTTAAACTAAACTTTATAATAAAATAAATATTCAAATCTAATCTATTTAAATAGATTTGAGCCGGACCGGATGAATAATCCGGCCACGAACAAGTCTACAAGGAGTAAAGAATCACGTATAAATAAGGAAAAATTGTGGATATTTGCAATTATTATCCAAGAAATAAACAATAGAACATTTTCTGTTGTGTCAGCTTCGTATTATTAGTATTATTTTTTTTAATTCAGACTGGCCTAATTACTTTATCTATACATGGTGTATGGTAACCTAATCAACACAATAGTTTACCTTAGTAGCATTGATCGTTTTTCTCAATGCATTAAAATTGAGATTTTTGTACGATAATTTTTTTCTAAGGCTCAGTACATCAAAACTCTTGGATTTCTTCTAAAACGTCTATTTACTCCCTGAATTTTTAAGTGATTCAATGATTTCCTTAAACTTATTTATAATGCACCAGTTTGTATTTGAGCCGAACTAAATCAGTCACACTCTGAAAAGTGTATTACACATGCTCCCACATGTTAAAATTGGAAAAGTCAAACCAGTAATTACTTTACACGTGACATAAAATGTTAAAGTTATAAAAAAAGTCCCTACAAATTTCATGAAAATCCCATTGAACATTTTTCCTTTCAAAAATACCATCTTCTACCTTTTATCCCAATTAACTCATTAAAGTTCAATTACCTTTTTGGCTTAATGCATCTTTAACTACCTGAACTTCACCCAAAAAATTTATGCCCCCTTGAACTTTTAAAGTGACCCCATAGCTCCCTCAATTTTCAAAAAGTGCACCACTTTGCTTCCTAAACGCCACGTGTCAGCTTTTGATAGGCTTGACTTTTCAAATATGTCATTTTTCTGATTTTTTTCTCTCCAATCAGAATCTGACACGTGGCATTCAGGGAGCTAAGTGGAGCACGTTTCGAAAGTTCAGGGAGCTGCGAGGTCACTTTGAAAGTTCAAGGTAGCAATAGATTTTTTGAGACAAATTCAAATAGTTAAATATGAAAACCCAGTTTATAATTTAAAACCCAGTTTATATGAAAATTGACCAAACTCATTTTAGAACCCAGTTTATAATTTAAAACCCAGTTTATATAAAAATTGACCAAACTCATTTTAGAACCCAGTACATATAAAATTATGATAGAATCTTTACAATAACTTATTTGAACCCATTGTTCATCAACAATGGTCCTTAATCTCTCCTGATAATTAGCCAAGTAATTAAACAAGGGCATTTTCCATCAACTTGCTCCTCTGATGAACCTGCTTCCTTCAGTAGCTTCAAGACCAGCAAGTTGTGAGTTGATCAAAGCTTCAAATTTCTCCGGCAATGGTCGGAATTGTAGGCCAAAACCAAGATGCCCATTGTTGGAAAACAATGATCCGGAATAAAATAACTCAAATCAACCTCCCGGATAATATTTTTGAAGAAAACAAAACCCTAAGTCGAAGGAAGGATCCAGACAAGATATTGAAGACAACAAATCCCCAAGTACAAGAAGAATGCATCCGATTGGAGTTTGGAAAGGAAATAAACCTCTAACCCTTCAAAGATAGAATCCGGAGAAGATCTCAATACTGAATAGCATCCGGATTAAGATTAAGTCTGAAGACATCCGGAAGACTCAACTCTCAAGACAAAGGGAATTTTTGAATATTCAAATTCCCTCCAACATTGGTCTGAAGTCAACAAGCCCTTTTTGCCTCGGAAAAAGAAAAAGTGACAGCTTGCACGCAATTCAGAAAAGGACAAAAGGACTTACATGGAGAGAGAAAAAGGTAACAACCTTTTTAACCTAGATCAATGGGATGATGTGTGGAGCTCAAACAACTGACAAAGCTACCTAAAATTTGGCAGTACACAAAATGCCAAATAAACTACGACTGCCACCTTTGTCTCACCAATCCCAACAATTCAAACGGATCAATCAATGAGTTTAACGGACTAATCAACGGCTCCAGAAGCGCCACTTCATATCTGATCAACGGTGAAGATTCAAGATCATACCAACGGTACACAACGGCTACATTTATGACCCAAGCCTATAAAAGGGAAGCTTCACCAAATAAGAAGATGCTGGTTGATTTTACAAAAGCTATTACATTGAGAATTCAAACCATTTTATTAGTAAACTTAATCCCTCCAAAGACCAAACACTCTAATTTGTTTGTAAGGATTCTCAAGTGAGATTATAAACTTGAAGAATCTAGAAACCCAACATTTTGATAAAACAAAGTGTAAAAATCTTATACTTGGGTGAGTATTGAGATTGAGACTAAGTTTGAAATAGGATAATTTGAGTGGTATATCCCTGTGGGACTCAGCTTAGACTCGGATAGAGTTTAAGTGGTATATCTTGCTAAAGAAAGAGGATTCAGCCAGAAGTTAGTGCTTTTGGTGATATATCCTACATTCGAAAGAGAGGTCATCTTCTGTAGACAACGCGCAAAGGACTCAGTTGAAGATTGGTGTCTTTTAATGAGATATGTAATTATTTTATGATATGGTTTTGTAATATATTTAGTCTAACAGGGCATAATTGTAATTAATCCAAATATAGGCACATATAAGCCAAGCCCGTTTGGGTTAGTTAGTTAGTTAGAAATACAGAAGTTTATTTTGTTTCTTCTTCCTTTTTCCTCTCTGTACGAACTATGTAGAGTTCTTCTTCTTGATTCTTAATAAATCATATTCATTTCAATTCGATTCATTCCTTGTGATGGTATCAAAGCGAGTTCTCTGGTTTTCTAATTGAAAGCTTCCACTGTTGTCGATTTCGACTAGTGATTCTTTTACGAAATTTTCTTTCTTCAGTTCTTTGGGTTTTGCTTCAAGATGGCTAAAAATAGTCACAAATTGACGAGAATAATCCATATTACCTTCATCCAGGTGAGAATCCTTCTTTAATTCTTGTAACACCTCTGTTAGATAAAGGGAATTATCATCCTTGGGCTAGGTCTATGAAAATGGCGTTGTTGTCAAAGAATAAAATTGAGTTTATTGATGGAACCATTGAAAGACCTAATGTTGATAATGCAATGTTTGGAATATGGAGGAGGTGTAATAATATAGTGTTGTCTTGGTTGATAAAGTCTATGTCGCCATCTATAGTGCAAACTGCCATGGTTTTTACTTCTGCTATTAGCTTATGGGATAGTCTTAAAGAGAGGTTTACCCAGTCTAATGTTTATAGGCTGGTGGATTTACAAGGGGAAATCTTTAGTATTTCGCAGGGTACTAGAAGTGTTACAGGGTACTTTGCTTGCTTACAGAGTTTGTAGGATGAATATACTGAGCTTAAGCCTCTTCCTAGGTGTGTATACGATGGTTGTTTTTGCAATCTTGGTAATGCTATTAGAATTTCTCATGAAACAAATCAAGTCATATGTTTTTTAAGGGGTTTGAACAAAGTTTTCTCTACTGTTAAGTCTCAGATTATGGTAATGGATCCATTGCCTTCTATGAATAAAGTTTTTTTGTTAGTGCTTCAATATGAAAATCAGTTCTTGGTTAGTGATAAAGAGACAGAGAGTTTACAAGAGGTTGCTGCCTTTGTGCAAAAGAACAATAATCTTGGGACTTATGGTGTAGGCAGTAGCTTAGGTAATAATGGTTTTGGAGGAAACAATTCTTATAATCAGTTTAATGATATGGGTTTTAGATAGCCTAGCAAAGGAAAGTGTTCGTTTTGTAATGGTAATCATTTGGTTACTACATGTCTGAAAAAATGGATATCTACCTCACTTGCATGGAAAATATGGAAAGGTAAACATGGTAATGGGAGCAGATGAGGTTTATGATCAAGAGGAATTTGAGCAAGATGTTTATGAGAAGATTGAGGAACATGAAGTTGTTTCTCGGCCAAAAACTAGTAATACTGCTTCTACAACTAGTTTCACAGTAGAACAAATGTCCCAATCAGCTCAGTTACTACAATTACATTCACAGAATAAAGCTGAGACACATAATTTATATGCTGCTTCTACTAGATTCTCTGCACTAGTAGAAATAAAGAATTTTGCATTTTCTACTGCAAATCAGGCTAAAGCACACAAGTCTGCTATTGTTAACAATGAACCTATTTCTATTGATATGAAAGACATCCAAACAAATTTGGCTAATGCTACAGTCTCAAGTGTTGGTCTAGATTAAGGTTTTAGCATGTAGAACAGGTGCAGTGGAAATTCAAAAATTAATCTAGTTCCCTGGATCTCCTAAGCATGGCATGATTGATAATAGTGCTAGTCTTAAATTATTCTGGGTCATAAACACTTATTAAAAGGACCTAATAATAATTTAACCACTTGCCAGTTGAAGCTTAAATCTCAAAGTCGGTAGAAAGACCCCTCAGCTATGTGCACAGACTCCAAATTAGAAGCCCTCTATAAATAATCCATACGAGCACTAGCGACCAAAACCTTCTAGAAAGGAAGAACCGATAAATAAGCGGAGAATAGCTAGCTCCTCCCTACTAATTATTCTAGAAGAACTCTCTTGTTTTCTATTCTAAGTAAATACGTCTTTCGACAGATGACTTTTAGGAATCAGAACAACTAAGAGAATAAGAGAGCAAGATTGAGATTATAAAATTCAGGACGAAAAATATTGAAGGAGGAGGCTTCTATTTATAGTGGTTAGGAATTATTCAAACGACAATAAAGTCCCTAACCTCAACCTATCAAAAATAAAATAAAAAGGGCAAACTTGTATTTAATTAAACCCTGGAAGAGTTAGAAACTAACTCAAATACTGGGAGTTTGTTTAGGGAGCAAGCTCCCAGTCTGACTGGGAGACTGCTGGCCATTCGGCCAGCAGTCCCTTGTGGGCTTGCAAAGGAGTGCAAGCCCACAAGGCTTGCGCTGGTACACAGGCCCCGCGGGCAGCGCAACCCACCATGGGCTATTCTCCATGCAGCGCGCACTCCAGTGCACGCTGAGGCCCGCAACGCAAGCCCATGAGGGCTGCACACCTGCGCAGCCCCTTGGGCTTATGCATGCGCGCAAGCGGGTTGCTTCTTGTAGCCCACTTCTGTGTGCCCCCATGGGCCACGTGCAACACTGTTCTAAATAGTGCTGCCATGTGGCCCATGCACAGGTCTTTTATGTATTGTCCTATACTACATTTTCAGACCTACTTGCTTATATTTATTCAACATCTAATATTAATAAATCCTCGCTAAGTTCAGTCCAGTCTTACCTTTATTTATTTTATCCTCTTTATTATTTATCAGGCTCATTGGTCCAACTAATGAATAGTGGTCTAACCAATATGTTATGGTCTAACCATATTTCCTTGCTCTTCTAGATTAGACCTAGTCTAACGGTTCTTTACATAGCTCGGTCGTAACCCAAAGTGTGTGACCTTATAGGACCCCGTAATATCAAGCCGCCAAAAGTTTAGCCTAGCTCAATCCCTTTCAGGAATTGACCGGCTCGGAGTTTGAGATCGTTATGGACTCCAATTACTTTGATCAGTTATAATGGCACTCTAGCAAAGGCATATGATCCCTCAATATTCAAAACGTCACGTGCATGTGACTTAATCTTGGTTATATAATAGTATTAATACAATTCACTCCTTCTATCAACTATTAAGTACCATCTAGTTTCTAGGACTTGGTTTAAGTGTTTGTCCACTAGTAGCTATAATAGTTTGGTCTTGCCGCCAAAGTACACTACTCAACCATTTAATATGTTGATTAGGATCCTATCCTATCAACTCATACTTTGATCAGAGGTTTACGAGTGTGTCACTTTTAATAAGTGGCCAAGGTACATCTCCCTTATATTGCTATAGTGGAGTGATAGATTCCATCTTGACTACTCAGCTTACCAACGGATAAACATCAACTATACCCATAGATTCGTAGCATCCAATCTATAGAATGTATAGGTATAATCCAAAGTATAGCAACATCTGAACAAGGTAACTAGTATCTCAGGTCTTAGTATATTTGTATTGCTATTGCAATGAGATGATTAAAACACCAACACATAATAAAGATTACCTAGTGTTGTCTCATAGCGGTCTCCAATGTATTTCCCTGAATACATTCATGTGTTAACCCAAGGTACCACCCTCTAGCACTAGAGATATGCTACTCTGAATCATATTCAAGAGGTATGACGACACATGCTAGTCTATCTGTATTCATCAATGTCCAGTCTTGAGCTAAGGATATTGAGACAAATCATAATTGCACGCGAACCAGTTCTCACCAACATAGTCTCACTATGCCCTTGCAATACATGCTATGATTATATCATGGCACATCAGTGAATATATTCTAAACCGGTCATAATATATCTTCATAGTCATTGATATAACAAAAGAATGGCTTTACTAATATAACTTTGTTCGTACAAATAAAACTAATTAAGATATATCGCCATAATTGCCTCTAGGGCATATATCATATCTAACAATATCCCACTTGCACTAGAGCCAATTAGCTACGTACCATAAGCCATAACTATTAACATGCTGGTCATGCTTAATCTGTGTTAAAGGCTTGGTCAGACAATCCGCCAAGTTCTAATCTGTAGGTATATATTCCATCTGTATATCCTTATCTCTTATCATTTCTTGAACCATTTGATATTTTCTGTGTACATGTCTATTTCTTTGATGAGACCGTGGTTCTTTTTCCTGAGCAATAGTCCCAGTGTTATCGCAATATATTACTATTGGATCCTCACTGTTAGACACTACATCGAGATCATTAATAAATCTCTTTATCCAGACAGCTTGTTTTGCTTCTTCTGAAGCAGCAATGTACTCAGATTCAGTGGTTAAATCGGTAGTTGTATCCTATTTGGAACTCTTCCAAACAACTGCTCCTCCATTTAACATAAACAGGCAACTTGACTGTGACTTGTAGTCATCTTTGTTAGATTAAAAACTCGCATCAGATAATCCCTTTACTGTGAGATCACCTCCTCCATATACTAAGAACATTTCATTAATCCTTCTCAGGTACTTAAGGATATTCTTAACGGCTTTCCAGTGCTTCTCACCTGGATCAGATTGAAATCTTCTTGTGATGCTCAACACATGTGAGACATCAGGCCGTGTACATACTATAGCATACATGATAGATCTTATTGCGGATGTATAGGGTATTTCATTCACGCTCAATCTCTCCTCTTGTGTTCCCTGGACACTCAGATTTAGAAAGGTTAATTCCATGGGACATTGGAAGATAACCCTTTCTTGATTGCTTAAGGTTGAACCTAGTCAATACCTTATCTATGTATGTATCTTGTGAAAGACCAAGTAGCCTCTTAGATCTATCTCTATAGATCTTTATACCTAGTATAAATGCTGCTTCTCCAAGATCCTTCATGGAGAACTTTCTTGACAACCCCATTTGAAGAAGAGAAATGTCATTTCCTATTAGCAGTATGTCATCAACATATAGCACATTCAAATTGACTGCACTCCCACTAACTTTCTTGTATACACAAGGCTTATAAGCGTTTGATATAAAATCTAACTCTTTGATTGTATCATCAAACCTTATATTCCAACTCCTGGATGCTTGCTTAAGTCCATAAATGGATCTTTGCAGCTTGCATACCTTCGAGCATTCTAGGATATAAAACCTTCAGGTTGTATCATATATACATCCCAATCCATGTTTCCATTTAGGAAAGCGGTTTTCACATCCATCTGCCAGATCTCATAATCATAATGAGCAGCAATGGCCAAGTGTATCCTCATGGATTTAAGCATGGCTATCAGTGAAAAGGTTTCGTCATAGTTAATTCCTTCTCTTTGAATATAGCCCTTTGCCACCAACCTTGCCTTATAGGTAATTACATTACCATCCATGTCAGTTTTCTTCTTGAAAACCCATTTGCAACCTATGGGTCTAACCTCGTCAAGTGCATCGACCAATTTCCATACTTGGTTTTCATACATGGAATCCATTGCTGATTTCATGGCTTTTAACCATTTTTCAGAGTCTGAGCACTCCATTGCTTCCTTGTAGGTCTCAGGTTCATCATCCTCCATTAGAAAGATTTGTTTATCATCTGTGATGAAAAATCCATATCTTTCAGGAGCGTTGGGAACCCTACCAGATCTACACAATGGTTGTTGTGCAATAGGTTGTTCCTCGATCATACTCTATTGTGTATCAGGCATAGGAATTATCAGTTGATCATCTTGTTTGCCTACTTGAACCTCAAATTCAAGGTCACTCCCACTTGCTTTTGCAAGCATGTGTTCCTTCTCAAGGAACTGAGTAGTCCTAGAAATAAACACCTTTTGTTCCTTAGGATAAAAAAAGGTATATCCTACTGTCTCTTTAGGATAACCAATGAACAAGCATTTGTCAGCCCTAGCTCCCAGCTTGTCTGACGTTGTCCTTTTAACATAGGCAAGACATCCCCAAACTCTCAGGTAAGAAAGAGAGGATTTCTTACCATACCACCTTTCGTATGGTGTTGTATCAACTAATTTTGAAGGCTTACAGTTTAGTATATAAACTGGGCTCTCAAGTGTATATCCCCAAAAGGATTTGCTGAGACTTGCTTGGCTCATCATGGATTGAACATGTCTAGCAAAGTTCTGTTCCTCCTCTCAGACACGCTATTGTGTTGAGGAGTATAAGGAGGGGTCCATTGGGGTAATATTCCATTATCCCTTAGATAATCTTGAAACTCTTGACTTAAATATTCTTCACCTCGGGCTGACTGTAGTGCCTTAATATTCTTTCCAAGTTGTTTCTCAACTTCATTCTTATAGTCTTTGAAATTTTCAAAACAATCTAATTTGTGCCTCATAAGGTACAAATACCCGTATCGTGAGTAATCATCGATAAAAGATATGAAGTATACGAATCCTCCATGTGTAGACACATTTATTGGACCACATACATTTGTGTGTATTATTTCCAATGTACTTATGGCACGTTCCCCTTTACCTTTAAAGGGTTTCTTTATCATTTTGCCTAATAAACAAGGTTCGCATGCCCCATAAGACTCCCGGTCTATTGGGCCCAAGTCACCTCATTTTTGTAACTTAGTTAAGCGGGCTTCTTTTATATGGCCTAAACGACAATGCCATAAGTAGGATGATTTGTCTTCATCTAATTTCAATCTCTTAGCATCATTCATATTGAAAATTTCAGCTTTAGTATTTAAAACATATATGTCATCAATCAAAACTTCATTTCCATAAAGAACACTATTTTTACGGATTTGACAATCTTTATCATTAAATAAAACTTCAAATCCGTCTACTACTAAACATGCAACAGGAATAATATTATTAGTAACAACAGGAATATAATAGCATTTATTTAATTCTAAAACTAGGCCACTTGGCAATTTGAGACTATATGTTCCTATAGCTGATGCAGCAACTCGTGCTCCATTTCTAACTCGTAGGTCTAACTCTCCTTTAGCCAGTGTAAGCGGACGACATTTTGCGCGACGGCTGCAGGGCCAAGTCAGTTGGGCCGACCTCTTTAAATAGACTGGGAGATGCGTGTGATGCGATTGGAAAATGGTTTTGCACATTTTTAATGCTCAAAAGATATGAGATCGAAATCCCCGTACTTAAAATAGAGTCGCCACCCAGTTCAGCTCAACCAAGAAATTTTTGGTACGATTTTCCCATCGGGTGGTTAGACCATACCTTAAGAAGAGATTCCGAGTTCGGATGATGTTATCTATTTTTCATTAGGCCAAGTTAAGATACTTCATTCTTTCTTAATCGGTTTAATCCATCCTATTTATTTATGTTTTCAGTCATTTTGTTATTTTCACGTTTATCAAGCAATTGAAATGATGAATAAAATATTTACAACCATTCAAAAATAAGTGCGGAAAATAAAATTATTACAAAACTTCCAGATCCTATACATTTTTCTATGCAATAAATAAAATACCTGAATGTCCGATGTACATCTACCTGCAGAAGATAGTTAGCGCGGATATGACATATTTTATTTATAATATTATAAATCCCGATTGGATGGCTAAGGGTTGGGCTTCATTCTTTCTAAACCACGGTTTCCCCGCTCTCTCGGTCTTTTCACGCTCCACCTTACGCTCGATTTTCTCGATTTTCTTGAATACAGCCTTGTAGGATAGAAAAGAATCAGTAGCCATTTCTTTGCGGAATAGGGGGAGAGACCTTCAAGGAGTTTGACAATCATTTCCTCAAGGCTTAGCTTGGATTTCATTAGGACCTGGGTTGACATCCACCGATTGAAGTATCGCTTGAAAGTTTTGTTGGGCATTTGACGGACCCTCTCAAGATGTTGGAGGGTTGTTTCCATCATAGTATTAAAACTATAATGTACTTTCAATGCCTTAGATAAAAGATTCCAGTCGGCGACAATATGCTACTGCAAGGTGTGATACCATTCGAGGGCAGGGCCCCAAAGGGAGCAAGGAAACATTTCAGCAAGCACCTTATCACTTAACTTATTCACGCGCATTATTCTTTTATAGATTATAATGTGAGAGGCAGGTGCTCCAGAACCATCATAATGATTCATACTCGGTATAGTGAAATTATCAGGGACCCAGTCTTCATCTCTTTTAGATTTCTTAGTGGTGATAAGGTGCTTGATGTAAGCTTGGATCTTGGGTGTCACGCCTGGAGGTTGCGTGACCTAGTTGCTGACCGGTTTATGAGGGATAGCCAAGGTTTGGGGTGTCACACCCGGAGAATACACAACCTAGTCATTGACAGTTTGAGAAGCTATCATTTGTCGGATAAAATCGGCTACCTCGGGTGTCACCCCCGGCGGTTGCGTGACCCGGTCATTGAGTGTCAGAGGTAGCGGAGGGCGAATGGTCAATTGGCTAGCAAAAGGATTTTAGGGGTAGGTGGTGCCCTTGGGTGTTATAATGAACTGCGGAGGAGTGAAAGAGAGCAGTGGCTGAGAAGTTGGGTATTGGTGAGTAAATACCGGGGGAGTAGAGCTTTGAACGAAGGGTCTTGGATTAAAAGGCACAACTGATAGAACGGTCGAAGTTGATAAGAAAGCTAAAGCTTGCCCAAACTGGAATGGGCTTGCCATGGGCTGGGTTGATTAAAAAATAGGTGCAACAGGTCTTGTCCCTACCAGACTGGTCAACATCTATGTCGAACCGTTCTGGGCCTGAATATCAGATGCCAATACTCGATCGAAATTTCTATCTTTGAGAGCTTGCTTAATGGTAGCCTGAATAGTGGTTTGGATAGAAGCCTGAAAAGCATCCGAATTCAAGAATTGTGCCATAGCACTGGCAAAGTCGAAGCTAGACTACGGCTGAGATCTCGTTCCCGAGCTAGAAGTAGGATAGGAGGGTTCTTCGATAGGAGGGGTCCCTTTGTTCCTTAGAAAAGACATGGCTGGTTGAGAAGGGTTCTAGCTTAACTGAACTTGTTTCGAATCTGACTCCTCGCTAGAATCAGTGTGTGGAATCCCTTCAGTTTCCGTGATGATAATTGGGGTGAGGAGGCGATGAATCAGATGGCGTTCTATCCTCTTCCAAACTGGGGTGCGATGATTAGTCTGCCTCTTCCTAGCTGAAATGGTTGGCGGTGGATTAGATCATGAATGGGTTCGTGAGTGGTATGGATGGTATGCATGCCTTTTATTGTCGTATGGCAGCACATAGATGTGGTTAAAGATGATGTAATGGCTTATCCCTCCAACATACATGGGACATTTGTATCTCACGTCATATATAATGATATGTTGTGATGCAACGGAGGCACAAGAGAAGTCCTACGTGTGTTGCTAAACCTCTTCCATAAGTGGAAGTAGTAAGGGTAAGTTGTTTCCTTTTTGTCTCTTGAAGCCAATATATGGGGGTGCATGATCACGGAGCACATTGCACGCAAATCGTCCCTCTTCCAACCTTATGACTCCCGCATAACGCCTCTTTGGAAGGATGGAGTTTGGCTTCTTCACCGGTAATGGCAAAAGAAGTGCGTCCCAATTATTTTAGTTGTTCTGGTGACCCTAAGGGAATGATGTGCTAAGGCTTTTTCTAGCGCGGCTTTGGTATAGGGTTGTTGATGTAGAAGGTTCTCGTTTACCTTGATTCCACGTTACTCAACCACTCCCAAATAGGTATGATTGTAGGAGTTTACGTATTGGTAAAAACAAGTGATCCACCCACTAGGCATCCTCAATTCTAACAGGGCATGAGTGACACTTTGCGAGCTTCTCGGGTAAAATGGGGCACCTAAAAATTACTGAACTATCTACACGCATAAGGATAAAATGTTATAAAAAAAGAATGAAGTTTTAATTTGGCCAGTGATTTCAATACATCATCAAAATCTTTTAAACTTCATGAAAAGGAAGTTCAAGTTTAAAGAGATCATTCCCCAGCAGAGTCGCCACTGAGAGTGGATGACGTTTTGAGCGACGGCTGCGGGGTCGGGCCGGGCCGGGCCGGGCCGGTCCGGTTGGGCCTGCCTCTTTAAATAGACGAGAGCATGCGTGTGATGTGATTGGAAAATGGTTTTGTACATTTTTAATGCTCAAAAGATACGAGATCGAAATCCCATACTTAAAACAACGTCGCCACCCCGGTTCAGCTCAATCGGGAAATTTTTTGTACGATTTTCCCACCGGGTGGTTAGACCATACCTTAAGAAGAGATTCCGAGTTCGGATGATGTTATCTATTTTTCATTAGGCCAAGTTAAGATACTTCATTATTTCTTAATCGGTTTAATCCATCCTATTTATTTGTGTTTTCAGTTATTTTGTTGTTTTCATGTTTATCAAGCAATTGAAATGATGAATAAAATATTTACGGCCATTCAAAAATAAGCGCGGAAAATAAAAATATTACAAAGCTTCCAGATCCTATACATTTTTCTATGCAATAAATAAAATACCTGAATGTTTGATATACATCTACCTGCAAAAGATAGTTAGCACGGATATGACATATTTTATTTATAATATTATAAAGCCCGATTGGATGGCTAAAATGAGATTCGAACGACGTTTGTGGGAAATTCAGTTTTTAATCAATTTTAGACTTGATCGTTGCATTAACCGGGTTATAAGTGGAAAATGCCACACGTTATGGGGTGGGGTCTGTTTTCAGAAGGTTTTGGACCTCCCTCGTTACACTGTACATCCTAGTTTTGGACAATGAACTAATCTGGGAACAAATGAAAATAAAACTATTGTCCAGAAAGTCATGCCACCGACGATGCTACTTATGCCGCCGGTGACATCATTGATGTCGCTGGCGACATGGATGATGCCACCAGCGACATCAATGATGTCGCGGGTGGCATCAGTATGCAGGTAGTTTACATGGCTTTCATAAAGAAAGGGTCCCACAAGAAAGTGAAGACTCTGGGGAATATGATGCCACCGGCAGTATCAATGATGTCTCTGACGACATGGGTGATACCGCTGGTGACATCGCATGTCTCCGGCGACTTCAATTTCCTGCAGCAGCAGTGGTGGCAGTAAAAAATGACCAAAAACCCAAAAATGAATATAAGTCAACAAAAATTAACACAAATCAGTAATATTAATGCCAAAGAGCTATGAGACTCAGAATTTTTACCTCGGGGTCCTGAATATACCTCTTCATGAACCGAAAAGAAATGCCTCTAGGGAGCTTGTTACGATGATTTATTAGTAAATTTAAGTGTTTCGGGTTTCAAAATCCAATTAAATTGATTTTAACTACAGGATTCACTGATTTTAAACTCACAATCAGAGAATTCAAAGAAGAAAAACCAAGAAAAAACGGATTAGAATCCCTTTTTTTCTGCCTTATCTAATTCTTATCTCACTAGAATCTATTTTCTCATTCTAACATTAAATCTCTAACTTTAGGTGGTTCTCCTCTTCATTGCAGCTCAAGGTGTGTTTTTATAGGTGAAATGGGGTGGTTTTTGAGACCTTTTTGACTAATTCTGCCAAAAGTGGCCGAAAGTCTGTCTGTGCAGGGACCCGCTTCGGGTCATGCCGCCGGCGGCATGGCTATGTCGTCGGCGGTATGGATAATGCCGCCAGCGACATGGTGATATCACCGGCGGCTTGGCTGATGCCTCTGGTGGCATCAACCACTAGCATGCCGACAGGCAGCGGGCCTAGGAGCCTAAAAAGTCACCTAAAGTGGTTTAATAGTGGGTGAAAATGTATCTTTTTTATTTTTAATGATATTTTAATGGGTATTTTTTAATTTGGGTGTAAATCATTGGTACAAGCTCCTACCGGACGCATTATTAGCCACGCCGGACTGGATTCTACCAAGTATAAAATTCGCGAGGAATATTATTTTGGTAATAAAAATTCTAAAGAGAACTTTTATTTTGAGGCATTAAAATCGGGTACATGTCATCATCGTCTCGCGAGAGGGTCTGCAAAATCCCGTGCTCACACTGCTGCTTCTCCCCAAAACGACTTTGGCAAGTTAGCCATTTTTAGCATACATCTGACCTTCTCTACAATAGTGCGATTCATCCTTTCTACTACACCATTGTGCTATGGGTTTCTAGGTACAGTCTTTTCATGTCGAATTCCATGTCTGGAACAGTAGTTCTCAAACTCGTGTGATATGTATTCACCTCCATTGTCATATCGGAGACATTTTAATTTCTTGTTTGTCTCTCTTTCCACCATAACATGGAATTTCTGGAATGACTCGAATACCTGATCTTTTGTTCTCAGGAAATAAATCCAAAACTTTCGTGATGCATCGTCGATGAAAGTAACAAAATAATTGTTACCTCCCAAGGTCTCATATTCAAAGGGGCCACATACATCTGAGTGCACCAAGTCAAGAACACTTGACTTTCTACTTGATGACTTGTTGAATGACACTCTATGTTGCTTGCCCAATAGGCAGTAGTCATATGGAGATAGTGGTGTGCCATTAGCCGAAGGTACAAGCGCCTTCTTTGCTAGAATCTACAACCCTTTCTCACAAATCTGGTGAAGATTCTTCTTCAATAGCAAGCAATCCATCTTTACAAATGACTGCATTTATTTTGTACAGTGTACAACACATGGCACCTTTTGCAATCACCAAGGAATTCCTGGTAAGTTTCCATTTCATACTCCCGAAGAAATTCTCGAAGCCATCACGATCTGGGACACCACAAGATATTAAGTTGAGCCTTAAATGATGAAGATGTCTAACTTCTTTGAGGATGAGTGTGCAGCCAGTGTTCATCTTAATACGAATGTCACCAATTCCAATGATTTTGGAATGACCATTATTGCCCATCTTCACCACACCAAAATTTCCTGCTCTGTATGTGGTGAAGAACTCCTTGTTGGGAGTGGCATGATAAGATGCTGCAGTATCAATCACCCATTCGATATCATCTTGACTTAAGACTTACAGACATTGTTCTTCATGACTGAAGGAAAGAACAACAATCTCCTCAGTTGCTGCAGTGGTGTTCTTGTCTTCCTCCTGGTTATTGCCATCCTTCTGTTCTCTCTTCAGCTTTCGATAGTTCCTCTTTAGATGGCCTTCTAGTCTACAGTGGTAGCATTTGACTCTACCCCTGGACTTAGATCTGCCTCTGAACTTGTCTCCTCCTTTGGATTTGTCAGGATTGTTGGGACCTCGATTTTTGCTCCGACCTCTGTGTTCTGTGACAAGAGCTTGACTACTTTCGACAATCATAACTTTCCTCCTTGTCTCCTCATTGAGCAAAGTGCTGACAACGTGGTTTAAGGATAATTTTCCATCTGGAGCCGAATTGGTCATAGACACCACCAAGGTATCCCAACTTTCCGGTAGAGAGCTGAGCAATAATAAGGATTGGACTTCATCTTCAAGTGTTGTTTGCATAGAAGATAATTGATTAATAGCACTTCGAAATTCATTCAAAAATTCGGCAACAGGAGTTCCCTCCTTGTATTTCATGTTGACAAGCTTCCTTATTAGGAACAACTTGTTTCCAGCAGTTTTTCGATCATAAAGATCTTGCAGCTTCTTCCATAGTTCATGGGCAGACGTTTCTTCCGAGACATGGCCGAACACGCTAAAATCTAGCCACTGGCGAATGGTACCGATGGCCTTTCTATTCAACTTGCTCCAATCTGGATCTTTCATGTCTTTCGGCTTTGCGGTGTCTCTTTTGATTGCTTCGTGCATATCTTTGCAGTACAATATATCCTCCATCATGGGCTTCCAAATTGACCAGTTCGAACCTTTCAATTTGATCATGGATGTTGAAGAACCTTCCATTTTAATTAACACAACCACCTTTATGGAACCAACAGCTCTGATACTAGTTGTTGGGCCCGTCGGGCCGCACCCGAACTCTACATTAGTATGATATTGTCCGCTTTGGGCCAAGCCCTCACGGTTTTGTTTTTGGGCTCCTTCCCAAAAGGCCTCATACTAATGAAATTTAATGGACACTTATAAATTGCTTAAGTTTCTCCAAATATTTTCATCTGAGATATTGATTTGCTCCCAACATTTCTCGAACCTTCTCGAAGCCTTCACTTGCTCTCCTAGACTTCACTGGTTCTTATATCAGCCACCTGCTCTGGGTTTTCTCTTCCCTTTAATTTTATTTTCAAGATCTATTATTTATAATTTTTATAATTACATATCCATTCCCGGTGTTAATTGATGTTCATATCTCACATGATATCCTTTCTTTATCTGTTCACATGCTTAATTTGTGAATAATTAAAATGAAGTCCATCTATTTTTTTTTCTGTATTTTAATGCAATGTTTGAACGTAGTAACTTCGTTGTTCCTTTGTTACAATTGTACAAATGATACAAAATTCCCTATTTTCCTGTTGTAAATCTTGATTTGACTCTCATGTTTGCCAAAATTTCTAAAATCAATATAATATATGATAGGCGGGGCTCAGTTGGCCTGGTAAATGAATTTTTTAGTTTGGCTCGATCCGGCTTAGATCCTGAATATTATAAGTATGGGTTGGGTTAGATCTAGGTAGACCTATTTTTCATGAGGCTTGATTGAGCCCGACCTGTATCCGACCCAACCCATTCATTAAACAGGTTTTTTGGATTGTAATTTAATATAGTTCAGTTCATTTCAAATTACTTCAGTTCAGTTCAATACAGTTCAGTTCAGCTATGCATAATTAGAGAATTACACTGAAATAAGTTCAATTCAGTTCAATCAAATTCAATTCAGTTCAATTCAGAAATTAAAAATAACAAAACCGAACCATAAAAAATCAACTAAAAATAATACGTAATATTTTTTTAGCACTATCTTCTTCCAATTTGCCGTCTTTTTTTTCTCTTCTTCCACATTATATGTTATTTCTCGGATCATTGAATTCACGAATTAAGTCTTCATTTCATGGATTTTAGTTTTTGTTCATTGTATTTTCCCCCACTTTTTTGGATTTTTTCAAACTCACCGACACTTACAATTTCATAAATCATCATTACAAAAAGACAATTTCATAAATCAAAAGTTGTATTGAAGAAACATTTAGTACTCCCTTCGTTTTATTAACCATCCTATTTTGAAAAAAATTACTTTCAAATTATAATATAATTATTTGATTATTTTTTTTATTTTACCTTTATTTAATGCACGTTGTAAATGATAAAAGATAAAAAGAATTAATCATCTTTTTAAATAATTGTTAGTGTTATGGGCATTTTAATACTTTTATTCTCTTAATTAATATTTTCTTGGTATATACAAATTTACCCAAAGCGATAGTTAAAAAAAATGGAGTTACTCCCTCCATCTTTCTTTACTTTTCTCCTGACACATTTCACTTTTTTTGAGGAATCAATTAATTAAGGCAGAAAAATACCATTTTACCCTCTAATTAATGTTTAGTTTTTCACTTCATTGCAATTAATGATAACGGGATAAATGAGGGTATAATTGAAAAAATAATCCAAATAGTACCTAGAAAGACAAGTTTAAAAAGATGGAGGGAGTATCAAATTTATTTACTTGTTCGCAAAATGGATGAAGGTGAACCAGTCCACCCATTCAGTATAGCGGGCAAAAAATTGTCGTAAAAGGCCCAATTTTATTTTCTTCTAAGCAAAATTTAAAGTTTTAAAAAGAGCTAGACATTAGTCGGGCTGTCACAACTTAAAAACACTTAGACGGGCCTAGGCGAAACTTAAGAGAATTTGTATTTTTTATTTTTAAATATTTATTATATATATAAAAATATAAATTTAATTAAAAAGTAAATTCTAATAATATAAAATATTAAAAAATATAATTAAGACCATGTTTCAAAATCTAAGTAGTAATTGAACCATAGAGACCTCTATATTATAGACATAGAGTATATTGTTTCTCGATTTAAGACTCAAAATGATAATTTTATTATGAGATCATTTTAATGTACTTTAAATTTATCAACTAAACTACCTTTTATTAATAAATTATAATTATTATAAATAATAATATCATAAAAAAAATTAAAATTAAGTGACTCCTATAAAAAAAAAAAATGGGATTAAATAATAGCTAAACAAGAATAAATCTATAAAATACATAATATCCCCTTAGAAATGAAAAGTCCGTTGGAAAGCCACGGGCCATTTTTAAAACAGTGAAATTTTGTAACAGAAATAAAGACATATTGATTACAGTGGATCAGGCAGGCATATGCTGTTATGCCTTTCTCCAATCAACAGCTGAATTCTTCACCTTCCCCCACACGGTTACGCTACTTCACTTTCTCTCTTCCTTCCTCGACTTTGGCGCGTTTTACTCTCTAATTCGATTCCGTTTCAAAATCCTAGGGTTTCTTCTTCAATTGATTTCACAATGGACTCCTTACAAAGCAGAGTAGAATCTTGGATCAGGGATCAGAAAGCCAAGATCCTCAAGGTTTCCTGGGGTCCTCTTCAGTGGAGAATGCGATGGCCTCCTTGGATTAACACCAGCGACAGAGAACAGCGGAAGAAGATGCATCAGGAGTATGAGCGCCGGAGGAAGCAACTTCACGATCTCTGTCTCGCCCTCAAGGCTGAATCTCTCTCCGACTTGCAGGATATTCTCTGTTGCATGGTTCTCTCTGAATGTGTTTATAAGGTACTGTTATTTTGTGCAATCGAGGGGAAATGTATGGGATGCTTGATTATTCATGTTGGATTGTGCTTTTATCAAGTGAATTGCAGCCTTTTCAATTGCTAAGGATCATTTCGGTGCTGTCAATTTCATCTCCAGAATTATACTATAATTATCCTTATGTTTAAGGTCTAGTTTAATTTGATTTATTAGGCAGTTTGAAGCTGTAATATTTAGTTGTGGATGGTTGAGTTGAACAGCAGTGGCTTTTTGTTGGGAATTTTAGGATATAATCTTCAAAGGAGACGTAATTACTAAAAACATCCAATGCGTTGCGTAAATATCAGTTTTAGCAAGTTTCTTTCAGTCAATTGTACCCAGAGCTTTCACTTGGATTTTAATTTTGTAAGTTTTAAAAAGCTAATTCAGAAATCCCAAATCCCTGCTGGAATTTTGTTTTAATAATTTCCTTATGGCTATTAATTGTATCAATTTGATTGTTCATTTTAGTGACATTGTCATATTTAGTAGTTTATACATATATGTATTGCTTAGTTGTAACCGCATAAAATGGTTAAATAAATTGGCTGACATAGAATTAGTAGGTGAAAGTTTTGCTTTTGCTGTCAATTAGGCTATATTAATAATGATAGATTAGACTAAAAGAATTGGGCTAAAACTGAAAATGCACGCAAACCTTCATTCAGTTCATTGGTTGTTCTTCAAATGCTTCTTGTTATCATTTGAATTTGACTGGGGTTTCTGTTAGTTGTTACAGTGGAGCAGTCCCATGTAAACCTCAAATACTGATGGGAATTGTGTTAATGCAATGACCAGTGTCTGCCTTTCTCATTGTATTCTCCATTCTGTTTGTAGAAAGGAAGAACAGTTTCATTTGCTTATTAAATTTTGCTCCTTCACTGTGTAATTGAGAGAAGGATGACTAAGGTGGTAAGGACATGTGTTGCGGAGACCAACAAATGCTCTAATTAGGAAATGTGAGAACTTAAGGATGAAAAGTAAGTGTAGAAAGAGAGGTAGATCTAAGATTACTTGGAGGGAAACTATTTTGAAAGACACGTGTTTACGAGATATTGATGAACATATGGCTTTTGATAGAGCTTCATGACGTCTAAAGATTCATATAGCCAACCCCTCTTATCGTGGGATTTAAGGCTTGGTTGATTGTTCGATTGATTAAATTTTTTCACCGTTACATGACAGAGACCTGCTTTTGAGGTGGTTCGTGCCGTGAACAAATTTAAGGCTGACTTTGGAGGACAAGTTATTTCTTTGGAGCGTGTCCAACCTTCTTCAGATCATGTTCCGCACAGGTCTTCTTGCCAACCTTTATCTAGTACACAATTACACTTCGTTACTTTCTCTCTATTTTATATGATATGTGCACATTTTTACCTTTTATTTGAGCTTATAAGTGATACAACTAGCTGTTTTTCGATTATGAAGTCCTGGATGTTGCTATCACCATCCACATTTGTTTTCAATATGAAACATTTGGGTTTCCTTTTTATGTTATAGCTTGTATGTTGTGTTGTCACATTCATATTATGTTCAGGGCCATATCTTGGTCATTTGAGTATGGTTTGAAGCTTTGCTTTGAACTCTATACATATTGTATTAGATGGATAAAAAATAAATCTAGGAGTCCATGTTGTGGTCCAACAGTGGGATGTGAATAAAGTTTTCTCAGATATACTTACATGCACGATATAAATATAAATCTTGTTCTAAAGACTTAATATGCATCTTCTATTTCTCCTTTTCCTCTTTTTTCATATTATTTTATTTAAAGCTTACTTGTGCTTTTTCCCCTTCTGAAGGTATTTGTTGGCAGAAGCAGGTGACACTTTATTTGCATCTTTTATTGGGACAAAACAGTACAAGTATGTAATTTGAATATTTCAGAATTACAATTTCTACTTTATTTTTAGCCTACAAAAGTGATAATATTCTCCTTCCTTTTTAAATTTTATTACCAGAGATGTTGTGACCGATGTCAATATACTGCAAGGTGCAGTATTTCATGAAGATGGCATGGAGGGTGTTGCCCCAGTCGAAACTGTTGAATCTGGGCTTGGTGAAAACCATAAGGGAAATGTGGATAATCCCCGTAATCCCCTTGAATCAAAGTCCAAACAACTTAAAGATCAGCCAAAGCCTGCTGCTCATAGAGTAAGATAACTGTCAGTTTTGCTACCCATTTAATGAGCTCTTTATTTTGTAGATGGGCTCTATGACTATGTTCGTAGATTATAGCTTATTATGCATATATATACACATATTTCTTGTGTCTCGCTTCTGATTCTTTTTTTAATATTTACTTAGGGCTTCTTAGCTCGTGCTAAGGGGATACCTGCTTTAGAGCTGTACAGGCTTGCTCAGAAAAAGAACCGGAAACTTGTATTATGTGGGCATTCACTTGGTGGTGCAGTAAGTTTGATAAATACCCCTAGCTATTACTGAATTCTCTATTTTCGAGTTATAGATTTTGTACTTCATTCTTTCTGCAGGTGGCTGCGTTAGCTACTCTTGCCATTCTGAGGGTTATTTCTGCGTCCTCTCCATCGAAAGAAAATGGAAATATTCAGGTTAAATGCATAACATTTTCCCAGCCCCCTGTTGGAAATGCGGCATTGAGAGAGTATGTCTTGTTTCATCCTTATTTACTAGATTGATAAAAAAAGTTGAAATATCATAACAGTTTTATCTTTTCTGACATGTTGAGACCCCTTAATGTTTTATTCTTGTTTTTGTGCTTTCTTGTTAGCTATGTCCATGAAAAAGGCTGGCAACACCATTTTAAGAGCTATTGCATTCCTGAAGATTTGGTGCCCCGTATCCTATCTCCTGCTTACTTTCATCATTATAATGCTCAACCTCCAACACGTGCTGAGGTTGGAACTGCTAGTCAACCAGTCTCAAAACACCAGCAAGGGCAGCAAAAATCAAAGGAACAGAGGCCAAAGGTTAATGAGGGGGAGCAGTTGGTTATAGGTTTAGGTCCTGTGCAGACTTCTTTGTGGAGACTTTCACGGCTTGTTCCTTTAGAAGGTATTAGAAGGCAATTTTCTGGATACAGAAGAAATCAAGTTGATTCCGAAGATGCTCCTGTAACTAAATATTCTTCTGTGAGATCTTCAATGGAGGATGTAGGAGCTGAACCTCAGTCTCTTGAAATCCAAGAGGATTCTGATGGTGTGTCTCTCAAACCAATGTCTGACATCAATGATGAGAAACTAGATGAAGCAATGAGTGGAAAATTAGCTGAAAAAGGCATCAGTAAAAGTGGAGAAGGAAACAACTGGCGCAAAGTACCCTATTTACCTTCATATGTTCCATTTGGCCAGGTAACTAGATGAATCCAGATTGTCTACGTTCTTTCATTTCGTTGTCAGTTTAACTAACATGTTATCACCTTGACATGCTTAAGACTAGATAAGTGGTTTAAAGAAGTTCCCCTTAATGGTTAATTGCACAAGCTATAGCGTGCTCATTGGTTACTTAAGCATAAACGCATGCTGTAGGAATAGACAAGTTTTCATTTAGTTACAGTTGAATGCGAAGCAACCAAAATTCATGAGACACTGTTGACACTACAATGAAATAACTACGATGACTATTTGGCAAAGTTATCTACAAAGGTTATACCGTTGTTAATTATAGTTTTACTTGGACACAGATGATGATAAAATGAACTCCACATTCTATTCTCCATTTAGATCTCAAGAGCTTATGCTTTCCTTTCTTTCACGTAGGGCCTTTAATATGCTTTTTTTTCTTGATACATCTCTCTCAGTCTGAAGCAGTCTTGCTCTTGTTACATAGCTCTAAGTTGGTTAGTGCTTCTTTGACAATAATGCGCCATCGCAGATTTCTTTTCACTTGCTGTTTTCTCTCTGCAGCACATTCTGATGAGTGTATCTTCAAAGTCTGATTGATGGTTCCAAGTACTGATAGCTGCTCATGACTCATGAGTAATGAACATGCAGTAGATAGTTCCTTCTGAGTTAGTTTTTGGGTATAGGATTTTCGTTATCTTCGATGATGTAAGCCAAACAATATAATTTTCTTTCTTGGTTTAGATCCTCGTGGGAGTCTCAGAAGTTAATATATCTCGGGCAAGTAATCTTTTATATCGGATAATCTTCTGAACTGAATTTTTGGTACCTATAAAGTTAATACCTCTAGTTGATGGAGTCAGAAATTGTAGATACATGACATGATTACGAGCTATGATGCATAGAAACTTTGACGTTGATGTTTAGGAGTGTCTTCATTTCTAATACTATTAGGAAGTTGTACAAAACAATTTGGGCAAGGTTTTCATTTATTTTTAAAAAACGGAAA
This sequence comes from Euphorbia pulcherrima, assembly GCA_947683365.1. NCBI lineage: Eukaryota > Viridiplantae > Streptophyta > Magnoliopsida > Malpighiales > Euphorbiaceae > Euphorbia > Euphorbia pulcherrima. The sequence goes on from CANTUS010000004.1 coordinate 7,526,688, forward strand.
ATTGTTTTGTAAAATGAAATAGGTATCGGGAACTAGTTTGGTGCACTAACCAATACCATAGTTAGTTCATCATGCATCTATTCCAATGCATTATACCCCACTATTTTCAAGATGAACTTCCTTAAACGGTTTACAATAAACACCTTTTACCTTTCTTATGCATTTCTTTTTTCATTTCATATGATATATATAATAGATTTTCGATTGCTTATCTTACGTGTTAATTTTTTAATATACCCATATGTCTTATATATATATATATATATATACACATTGATTGTGGCTTGAGCAATGTTGCTCCTTGTATGTGTGTGGCAATCGTCACCCTTTGAGGTACCTTTTGGGGTGAGTTAGGCCATTGTTCCGCATGGTATCAAAGCACGGTTATGATGTTGGGTCACCCGTTGATAGCTCCACGCTCCAAATAGATTTGGGCGTGAGGGGGGTGTGTTGAATATCCCACATTGATTGTAGCTTGAGCAATGTTGCTCCTTATATGTGTGAGGCAATCCTCACCCTTTGAGGTACCTTTTGGGGTGAGTTAGGCCATTGTTCCACAATATATAACCATTCCACCATCTCTGTTTATGCATAAGAACACACGCTGATGTAGCACGTTGAATCTTGTTGCACTCACCTACCACTACGACCATATACACTTGCAAAACATATTGGTGTTTTCACATATGCTACTTGTGAGAACCCCAATTGTATTTGTTCTGTGCATATGCTTCTAGTGATTCTGAGTTGGCTTAATTTTATTGATTTTGGTGATTAAGTTCTCTACTTCTCTTCCTGCTAGAGACTCACTAAACCCTTCACACTTCTCCACTACCCCCCAAAATGGAGGTTCTATTATGAACATGATGTATTCAGAACTTATTATGTTATGTTAGTAATATCTTCCTTGTAAAACAGTTGTACCTATTGGAGAACTCTTCCGTGGAATTACTATCTGGTGCAGAGTACTCGAAAAAAACATCGGTAAGAGTTTCCTTTGCTTACCCAGTTCTGTTTATTGTAGAATTTCAAACATAATTTCATGGATAAATTGCATACATTACATTATTACAACCTTGCATATTTTTCTATGATCTCTCAGTTTGTTTGCTTTCTTCTGGCAAAGACATTTTCAGGTACGATCTGTGATTGCTGAATTAAGGGAGCGCTTTCAGTCACATTCAATGAGATCTTATCGGTTTCGATTCCAAAGGTATACACTGTTTACATTTGCATTCACATTCAATGTGCATATTTTTCTTGTTTCAGAAGCCAGCATCTGGTTTGTGAATTTTTTTTGGTAAAGGATTCATATGCAAGCATGGTGAAATTTTCTGAGGTGTTTAACTTTGTACCCAAGAACAATGAAATAGTTCACGTGACATGTTACTTCTTTCTCAAGTGCAGAATCTATGACACGTGCATGGGAGATGGTGGTTCCTCTTTTCCAGGAATGGAGCAACTGCCTCAGTTTCCACATTTACAACAGTGGCTCGGCCTTGCAGATGCAGACGCTGTAGAGCTTGCACAGATTGTAGAGTTACCAGTAATTCGAACTGCCACTTCACTTGTTCCTCTTGGATGGAATGGTGTTCCCGGTGAAAAGAATGGTGAACCCTTAAAAGTTGATATCACCGGTTTTGGCCTGCACCTTTGCAACTTGGTTCATGCTCAAGTGAATGGAAACTGGTATATCTTTTGTCCCCTTGTCCAATTAATATCTTGATGCAATTGACAAATTTTTAGATTCTTTTGAGCATTGGACAAGCTATGGTAGTACTAGCGTGAACACCTTTTCTTCTGGTTCTGTATCGTTGTGGTGTAAATAGAAGCTTGTTGCTTTAATAAAAATCATATGGTTTCATCCTGTTGTGGTGCATGTTATCTCATAATCATTATGTTACCAATACCGTGATAGCTTTCCTGAGTAGTGAGTATGATGATCCAGACTTAAAAGTTTTCAACTGTGCATTATGCTTTTTTATTATATTTAATCTAATCTGGTATTGTATTTTTACTGCACTTTTATCTCATCTAAGGGTTTTTTTTTTGCTTTCTTGTGTCTGGTTAAAGGGGGACAGCTCCCCCCCTCCCTTTCAGCTCCTCTTACCAATTGATAGAATAGTTAGCTACTCATGTACACCCCCAATTTCAATCTAGTGAATTACAGGACCAGTTGCTCTTTTGGATGAGGGATATGAAGCTACAAAAGATTTAATTTTGTGACATAGAAATCTATAGATAGAGATTAGAAAAGCTAGGTATATGATATATCACCTAAATTTGTTTTTATGATTTTTCTTCCAGGTGTGCAACTAGAGTGGAGTCATTTCCTCCAGCACCAAGCTACTCTTCAAGTCATGAAGTGCAGCCAGAACTGCAAAAGATCAGGGTCTTAGTTGGAGCTCCATTGAAACAACCACCAAAGTATCCATTGACGACAGAATCCATGATGCCTGTTTTTCCTTCTATTGATTCCAATGGTGATAACGTCAATAGGGAGAATAGCTTAGGACATGGGGAGAAAATCCTATATCCTGAAGGTTTGAGTGATTTTTGCATTTTTTGCACCAGTGATTTTGCTACTGTCTCTAAAGAGGTCCATGTCAGAACTCGTAGAGTGCGGTTATTAGGTCTTGAGGTAAACTTGTTATGATCCAAATACTACCTACGACCTCTGCTTCTATTTTATTTTTGTGTTGTTCGCTGACTCTGTATAAACAGGGTGCTGGTAAAACTTCTCTGCTCAAGGCAATTATGGGTCAGCAGGGTAAACTTTCTTCTATGAACAATTTTGAAAATATGCATACTGAAGCCAGTTCTCCAGAAGGCATTGCTGGTGGTGTATGCTACGTTGATGCAGTTGGGGTAAATCTGCAGGTACGTTTTTCTTTATATATGTGGGGTGTGTGTGTTTTTGAACTTTGAAAACCAATTTTGCTGTGTAATTTTAGATCAATTTTATGTTTCTCACGACAGATAACAAATCATGTATTTTGATCAAACTAGAATATATCATCAATCTTTGTTACAACCTCCATAGAATTGTGTCTACCCAACCCAGGAAGCACTAGTGAATTGAAACACAGTTTCACATCTTATTTTGACTGATGGCAACACCCGTTGGAAAAGGTCGAGACCTGCACTTTGTAGGTGATTTTTTTTGCTGGACTTGGGTTAAAAAAAATAGGACTGGCACAAATTGGTTGAAGATTATTGAATGAAAGCAAAACTTTATATTTCTTGTTAATCATAGCATTGTAGTATAACCAAGCTTGAAGTTGTAACAGCGAAAGAAGGTATGAATTTATTATATGGTGCATCCATATTGTTTATTTTGTTGTTGAAAGGGCTGTGAGAAATTATCTGAAAGTGAGAGCATTTATGCATGAAAACCAATGATATTAACATTTTCTGAGAAAATTAACTAGAGAAACTGCTAACTGAAAATGATTAATTATATTTTACACATTCTTTTGGGGAGGTTATTAGTTATTACATATTTGTGTTTGCATGTGATGCAGGATGTCAACACAGAGGCTTCTCGTTTTAGAGATGAGCTGTGGTTAGGTATTCGTGACCTTTGCCGGAAAACAGATTTGATCATACTTGTGCATAACATGTCCCATAAGATACCTCGAATCAGTAATACTAATGCATCACAACAACAACCCGTCCTTACACTTCTTCTAGACGAGGCTAAAGCTCTTGGAATTCCTTGGGTTCTTGCTATAACAAACAAATTTTCTGTGAGTGCACACCAGCAGAAGGAAGCAATAGATGCTGTTTTGCGGGCATATCAAACGTCTCTAAACACAACAGAAGTTGTGAATTCCTGCCCTTACGTGATCCATGGTGCTGCTACTGCTGCAAGTGCTTCTTTGTCATTGGCTGCAAGTGACAGAATTTCTGGTGGCATAATGGGTGCCCAAAATTTCATCTTTGCACCAATTAATCTTGTAAGGAGGCCGTTTCAAAGGCGTGAGACCACTTTTCCTGTTGAAGGTGTTAACTCACTTTGTCAACTTGTCCATCGCGTGCTACGGTGCCATGAAGAAGCCTCATTACAGGTAAATACATGAAATCAAATGCCTTGTGTTATGTACCACCATGATTTCACTATAAATATGCTTGATTTTGGTCTGAATTTCAACAATGGTTGATATTGAGGAATTCGAGTCTAGATTTGGCTTCTTGACCTGGTGCTCCCGTGATATGTATTTGAGTATTTCTATTCTCATGTGGCCTTTTCACTATAGCTCATACATTTTATGGGGCAGAGAACCCGGCAAAAGGGTCTTTTTAGTACATGTGGTATTTACTCATTTGCTCATTCGGTCTCTCTACTATTCATGCTACTCATTTAGTCCTTGTGCTATGCAATTTGTTATCTTTTGAACCTTGTGCTATGAACCATTACCCATTAAGTCCCTGTATCGTGCAATTTGTTACCTTTTTTCGACCCTGTATTATAGAATCTCTTTTTATTTTACTATTCATAATATGCAGTTAAGAGACCAAAAAGGTAATAGGTTGCATAACACAAGGACCAAATAGATAACATGTGTTCCAAGGGGACCAAATGGGTAAATGGATTATACTACAGGGTCAAAAACAGTGGTTCTGCCCGGAGAACTTGTATTAGGCATCAGGGCATTAACAGAAATCAGTAACATATCAGTGAAGTGATTCTGATGAGTGTGATGCCTCCCATTTTCATTTGAAACCATATAGGGCGGTTTAATCTTTTTGGAACGGGGAAGATATTAGGGAAATTTTAGTATTGCTGTTCCTAGTGTGGGGTATTTGATGGATCCTAAATTAGCTGAAACAGGAAAACTTTGGTAATTATTATCTTGTTGATACCTAATGGAAGAATATTGAAATTTGGATTGAAGGAACTAGCAAGAGACAGACTATTGGCAGAGGTGGTACGTGAACGAGCAATGGCAATAGATGCGAGGCAAGAAGCTCAAGCCAAGTCATCATCCATGACAGCTGCAGCTGTGGGTGCTTCTCTTGGGGCTGGCGTTGGCCTCGTTTTGGCTGTCGTCATGGGTGCTGCATCTGCTCTCCGTAAGCCCTGACTTTTTCCTGGCTTTAATTTGTATCTTATCATAGGTTAAGTTATTGATAGCAAATCCTAATTATTTGTTTATTCTATTCATGTAAATACAATGCCACCCTTGCTCAAATTTCCCATATGTAAACAAGATTAGTCACCCAACAAGATGATTTCATGTCAACCCTTGCTAAAGAACATACATTTCTTATGGAATTTGGCCTTATATACCAGGACCCCGAACTTGGCTCTAAATGTCCATTTGCCCTATGAAGTTTCGGCTGTTTCAAATAATTCCCTATTTTAAAGTGCACCTCTAACCCCATGAATGACACGTGTTAGCTTCTGAAAAATCAGGAAAAAGACGCATTCCATGGTGCAATGGTGCATTTTTTCCAAGTTTAAGGCGGTAATTGAAACTTTTGGAAGTTCAGGGGGCAAATGGGTGTTTAGGGCCAAGTTCAGGGATATCTCCGATGGGCCATGAAATGTAAATAGATTACCAAATTTAGCCAATCCTCACCACCACAATTACAGTAGATTATTACTTATTCAAAGAAAATTCTCAGACAAGGACCTAACAGAACACTCAGAAATAAAGGAGCCTAAACCTAGGAAGAACATGGATCATGTACTACAGCAAGAACTTTGCCTAGTTGAGTTGGCGTTCAAGCTGACTCGGTTGACAGTCAACTCAGCCTTGTACGAATCTGAATTGAGGACTTTACGGCTAACATTATTGTAGATCTCTCGTATAACAACCTCGAATGCTTTTTGAACATTAGTAGAATCGAGGGCAGATGTCTCCATGAAGAATAAACTTTCTTCTTCAGCAAGGGTTTTGCCGTCTTCTATGCTTACTTCTCTGATATTTTCCAGATCGCATTTGTTCCCTACCAGCATTCTTGCTACGGCGGTATCACAATGAGCTGCATATTTAAACGAATAAGCCGGATGAAATTCTAGTTATTGAAAAGGGAATCCATGATTTCTTTGATAAGCTTGAGAATTTTTCCTCATTAGATTACAATAGGAGAAACTTCCACTAATCTTAAGAATGAAATGCTTCTAGATTGTTATCATATTAATTACACAAAGGTTTCAAGTTTAAAATATTTCACGTTTATGAAAGCTTATTTGTAACAACAATTCTTAATTATAAAGTGTTTCTATTGGTTATAAGCTAGTCAAACAACTTCAAAAAATTATAAGCTAGTTTTTGTAACTTATTTTAAAGAATCTTATAAGAACTTTTAAGTTGACAAGTTAAAACACAAATATAAGCGTTTAATCCTCATACACAAAAAAGTTTTTCTTTTTTTATCGTTTAACTTATTAAGGGCCAGTTTGACAGTGAGTTTTTGCAGTTTTTTTAGCAACTTTTTTGAAAATCTCTATTTTCAAGTTTTTTTTAAAGTTGCAGATTTGATTTTGGAAAAAATAAATAAGACAGTTTCTAATTAATTAGTATGAAAGATCAAAATGTGTTGTTGAAAGCCAAAATATGTAATTTGTGAGAATACGGTTTAAAAAGTAATGCCAACCTGACCATAAAAACTTATTAACTGCTTACGAAAATTAGACTATACTTCATTTGAAATATAAAAAATTACTCAGGGAAAGCAGCTAACAATGAGAAACAACCTCTTCATGAATAAAAAAAAACAAAACTACTTGTAACTTTATGAAATCAAGTAAAAGCTTAGGTATACTTTGAACCCCATATTTTCAGCCATTTTGGGAAAAGAACTGTATAGTATTATGCTCTGCTCTGGACCTTCCTAAACAACTCTTAACACTTATTTCCTGTCCTCAAATTCAGAAAATATATTTAAAACAACACTATTACTGTAACCAAAAACAAGATTAAATGAGAAACATAGCAAAATATAATATCAATTGAAAAGACCCCAGAACAACAGTTAGACAGGAGATGACTATAAACTGAAAGGTAAAAGAAAGAAAGGAAGTTACTGGAGAGTTCGTCAAGCCATCTCTTGACACTATCAAAGCTGCTAGTCCGAGTAATATCATAGACAATCAAAGCACCAACAGCACCTCTGTAATAAGCAGAAGTAACAGCTCTAAACCTCTCCTGGCCAGCAGTATCCCAAATCTGGGCTTTGATTTCCTTGCCATCAATATCCACCACTTGGGTCTGAAATTCAACCCCAATTGTCGCCTTCGAATTGCTGTCGAATTCATTCCTCGCAAACCTCGATAGCAAATTGGATTTGCCCACCGCTGAATCCCCTATTATTACTATCTTAAACAGGTACTCTTCCCCTTCCCCTTCTCTTTCTTGGCCTTGCCCCATTGCTACTCTACTCTTGAATGATGCAGCTTTGATTACAGTGTAATATTTGAACTAATTGGGGATTTCAAGTGGGAATGGGAATCAATGTGAATCTTGTTGGGATTTGAGTTTTTGATTGAAATGATAAATAGGGTTTTTTTAGAAAGATGGAAAGGTGTGGCAGTGACTCACTGCGTGATTGGCGGGGTATTCCTCTTTTGTAATAAAAAGATACTTTCACGAGCATACATCGTCAAAGTCAAAGAGGCCAAATACATCTGCCTATTTGTGAGCCGGGCTCGAGCCCTCTCTTATGGATCGGGCTTAAACATTTCTTTTTTTATTATGCCTGATTCGATCCAACTCCGAAAATCTCTAAAGTTTCATATTTCAGGCTTGATTTTAATATTAATATCTAAACCTATCGTGTCGAATAATAATTTTATTTATTTTATATATTTTATTAAATAATTATTTTTAACTTTTATATTTTGTGGGCATAATGAATTTTTAAACTTAATTGCAAAAAGTTTTATGATATATTAAAGACTTTAAGTAAATAATGTAGTTAGGGATAATTTTTTACATTTCATTTTTTCAAATCCACACAAAAATTATATAAAAATTTATTTATGGGCAATAGGCCAAGCTTGAGAATGGCCTCGTAAATCGAGCCCGAGCCTGAAGTTCTAAAGTGTTGGTCGGGTCGGGTCGGGCTTGAATTAATATTTTTAGTCAAAAGCCCGATAAAGCCCGGCTTACCCGACGAAGTGGTCAGGCTTAATGCTTCTTGGACTTTTCAAAGTATCTCTTAGCTTTCTGAATTTGATAAAAGTGTGTCAGTTTGACCTCTCAGTGTCATATGTCGATTTCTGATTGATTTGATTTTTTAAGGATGTCATTTTTCTAATTTTTCTCTCTCCGAACATATAATGACATATGATATTTAGAGGACAAATTAATACACTTTTATTAAGTTAAGGGAGCTCAGAAGAATTTTAAAAAGATCAAGGTAGCACTGGGCTATTCGAGCAAGTTCATGCGGGTTAGGTCAAAATCATTGACCATGTGTTATATTTTTTTTTAATGTGGTATGCATGTTGCTTTTCGTTACTTGCACATTATATTTTTTATTCCCTATGGTATTGATCAAACGTGGTAGTTCATATAAATTCCGAAACAACCACACATTTTCATTGGGATAAAAACAAAAAGTTTATAAATTGGATGACATGAAAACTAAAAGAATAATTACATGTAACATGTAAAACAATATTTTTGAAAGATAAATTATTAAGAATAATAATACTTTGTAGACTATTTAAAAATTTATTATCAAGTCAAACTATTTACAATATCTGATAGATGTCCAATAAACATGTGATAGAAGTTTGGTAGATATCTGGTATGTATTAGTTTTTTATGGTTTTTTTATGGAATTGTTATGTTAGTTTGTGCAAACCTTGAAATCAAATCGCCAGCTAAACAATGATAAATTAGTGGCGAAAATCAAACAAATAACAAGAAGAGAAGAGAATCGAAATACGATTTCCAGATTAAAAAAAATGCAAGAACAGATCCAATAAAGAGAAAGTACAGTATACAAATCATAAGAGAAAAAAAGTTAATGAAAAAAATAGATTTCACACATCTATCAGACTTCTATAACATGTCTACCAGACTTCTACCACATGTCTATCAATTGAAAAAATTCGAAAAAGTCACAGTGGATATCACTTCAAAGATAAAAAATAGAGATAAATAAAAAACTCTAAAGCGGCATGTCGAAAAAATGAACTGTTTGAAAGATAAATCTAAAATAAAGTAAAGAAAATAAAAAAAATATGAACAATGACTTTGGGAGGGGGTAACGTATTGTTGTAAATATTTTATCTTTTGGTCTAAATTATTTTATAAAGAGGGGTGTTTTTTATAACAGCCCTGAAATCCCTTTAACATGATAACTTGATATGGATAAAAGTATCTATCCCGTAGTTTTGAAAATCAGACTGGACCGACCGGTTGGATCCGGTTTAACCAGAACCGAAGGCAGATTTGGTTGGTTTCTTCACGATTTAGTATCAAACTAAAAACCGGTCATAAATAGGTTGAACCGATTGATCAAACTAAAACCGGCCGGTTCAATCAAACCGAAAAAATAGGTAAAAATTTTCAAAACTTTTCATATACTTCTAAATAGGAGCCCAACGGAATTATGCATCATTAATATCATTAATTGAATATTTAATGTCTTTCAATTAACTTTTGTTTTGAAAATAGGCAAATAATTAATATGAATTCAACATTTAATATCATATATCCGGAAATTTGAAAAAGAAATAACATTTCCTTTATTATTTAAGCATCATTAGTTATTATCATTATTAATTACTAATACCATTTCAAAAATTATTTATAATTTCAACAGTTATATGTTTTGAGTTTGTTATAAAATCTATAACAAATAATATATAAAAGCAAAGAAGTCCTAAATTACTTTTTTACCCCTATACCTTTTAAAAGAAATATTTTAATTTTATTATTAAATTTATTTTATTTTATTACCATATTAGTTCAATTTATATTAATATAATAATGGTATTTAAATCTGGTTAATATTCATACTAATCATAACAATATCAAAATATAAAATTGAAATAAAATCAAAGTAAAATTAAAATGATAACAACAACATCAGTAATGATAAAATATTTGATGAGTATTTAAAATTGACATATTCTATGGCACTTTATTTAATCATTACTTTATCTTTTTCACCATTATATTAAAATAACCACCACTCATCCTATAGTGGAAAAGTGCAAAGTAATAGGTACCTTGTAAAAAATAAAGTAACCATATAATGCACCTTTTAAATTGGTTAACATTCATATTAGTCATAACAAATACCAAAATATAGAATTGAAATAAAATTCAAAAAATAATAACAACAAAAACAATAATAGTAATAATAAAATATTTGATAAGTATTTAAAATTGGTTAATCTTCATACTTATCATAACGATACCAAAATATGGAATTGGAATAAAATTAAAATAATAGTAACAACAACAATTGTAATAATAAAATATTTAATAAGTATTTAAAATTGGTTAATATTCATACTTATTATAACAATACCAAAATATAATTCTATTGATTATAAAATTAAAATAATAACAACAACAACAATAACAATAACAACCACAACAACAACAATAATAATAAAATATTTGATGAGGAAAAAGGAGTCACATTAATTCTTATAGAGTCACATTAATTCTAAATTATAAACATGTTTAAAAATAAATTATATATTATATCTGTCAAAAAATCCTTATATTTAATTAATTGCATATTAAAGCTAAAATATATGAAATTTTTTCTCAAACAGGATTATAATCAACATAATTATATTTTGATATTGTTATTATTATTATGAATATTAACAAATTTTAAATATCATTATTATAGAAACAAACCAAAGTAAACATACAACCAATTAAAGCAATAATTACACCATAAAATAATTAATAATTGCTGATAAGAATTATATTGCAAAACTGTTATAGTACTTAATGATTATTTAACCTTTAAAATAATATACAAACAAACATATATAAGGAAAACTTATCAAAATAGTTAACATTTCACTTTTACTATAAATACTAACTAATTAAAATTTGTTGATTATAATCCTATTTAAGAATTAATGTGACTTTTTTCCTCATCAAGTATTTGACAGGAAATCACAATATAACTGCAAAAAAGTATAAAGTATAAATTTGTTTAAGAAAAAATTTTAATTTTATGATGGTACTTACTCCTATGATAGAATATTTTAAATTATTTGGTCAACTAATATATCTCCTAAATCTATTTATTTAAAATTTAATTTGTTGTTCTTGATTTTATTTAATTTTGTTGATCATAATTCTATTTAAGGAAAAAATTTGAATTGCATAACAGTACTTACTCCTTTTTATTTAAGAATTAGCGTGACTCATTTTTGCTCATCAAATTTTGATAGGAAATCACAAGATAATTGTAGAAAAGTATAATGTTGATTATGTTGAAGTAGAAACATAATTCGGTAGAAGTAAAGACTATCGTAGAATTGGTGGATTGTAAACAAGTAAGTACAATATTTTGGCAAACAAATTTGTTCTAATTAATTAAATATTTTCAATTAAAATGAGGTAAACAATTTCTCTTTTTTTCCTCAATCATGCATAAATAAATTATGATTCACAATTATTTTTATGATGATTTTTAAAATTATTCAAGGATTTTTTTTGGATTGTGGTAAAAATTGTTGATTTAGAGTGCCAAAATGGTTGGTCATATCCGGGGTGTACAAATAGAAAATGTTTTAAAAAGGTAGAAGTAAATAGGTACATGTTCTTTTGCCAAAAGTGTAATCGTTTTCATTACTCAGCTTTCCATAGGTAAACATTGTGCATCTAAAATTTGGCTTTCAATTGTTTAATTAATATATTTAAAGTATTTCGATATTAAAATTGTAATGAATTAAATATTCAAATTGGTTTCACAGATATAAGCTTCAAGTTCGTGTAATGGATGACACATGACTTATTTCTTTACTAATTTTGGGACCGTGAAGTGCAACAACTGATTGAAAAAACTACAAATGAATTAAGGGATACAGTAATTGAGGTACATAGTTTTCCCATATATCAATAATATATCTTCTTTGAATTCCAATTAATTTTAGTTTTTCCCCATTAGTAATGTTTTAAACAACTTTTATTAGTTTTTGTCATTTGAAATTATATTAGATGTCTGTTGCACTTGGTGAAACATCTATACCATGGAGAACATTATTGGAAGAGAGCTTATGTTCAAACTTCCAGTTTAGAGTAACAATATTATTGCACATGATGAAGTGTATTATGTGGTTAAACTTAAGGAGGATGAACAACTTCTGAAAGAGTATAATCTTTCTCTCCCTCAAAATTCATTGACTTTAAGTTTAATTTTATTTCATATGTAACTTCAAATTAGTATGTTGTATTATTTGCATTTTAGTTCTCATATATGTTGATGCAAATGAAAATTTCAAGGTACTTCTAACATTTGTATTATAAGTACAAATGATTCATTATCTACTATGATTTGAATTAAGTCTTTTATTTATATATTTTTTATTTTTGTTTGGTAGGATTCGATTTCAGAAAATGAGGTCAATTCTCCTATCACACCTGCAGAGATAAGAAATGAAAATCTAACATCGTCGATATTGATAGATGAAGATAATGTACAACTTTCGAGCAATCAAGCAAAACGGATGAGGATTAAGAAGGAGAAGAATAATTGATATATATCTCTTTTTAAAGAAAGATTAGTATTTGTTCTCCAATTCCATTAGTATAAGTGTTTCGCCATAATGCAACATACATCTAATATAATTTCAAATGACATCTAATATAATTGAAAGCCAAATTTTAAATATATCATTGTCAAACTTGACAGAACTATTATTTGGTGTTATGTATTATTTATTTTGTATTGTTGGATTGTTTCATTTTAAACATGTGTTATTTTTTCCTATTTCTACCTTTCTAATTTTTTGGGTAAGTTTTGCAATTCCTATATAAGTTCCAAAGTGGAAAAACAATTGTTGATTGATTGATTATAAGTCTATTGAAGAAAAAATTTAATTTTATAATAGTATTTACTTTTTATGGATAATAATAGAATATTTATAATTATTTGATGAAGCGAAATATTTAAAAATATTTCATTATTATCACAGTAAATATTTAATAAAATCACAACATTTAAAATTTTGAAAAATAGATTAAGGAATCAATGATTTAGGAATTAAATTTTGAAAAATAGATTTTGGATAATAATAGAATAATTATAATTATTTGATCAACTAATATATCTCATAAATATATTTTAAAAATTTAATTTGCTGTTCTTGATTTTATGTAATTTAATTTTATTGATTATAATTCTATTTAAGAATTAATGTGATTCTTTTTTCCTCATCAAATATTTGACAGAAAATCACAAGATAGCTGCATAAAAGTATAAATTATAATCCTATCTAAGAAAAAAAAATTAAATTTTATAACAATACTTACTCCTTCTTATGGATAATGATGGAATATTTTTAATTATTTGATCAAGTGAAGTAATTAAAAATATTTTATTATTATCACAATAAATATTTAATAAAATCACAACATATTTTTTTTTATTTTAAATATTTTCTATTATATATATATATATATATATATATATTAATTATTACAAAATAAACTTATCATTGATATACTTATTATAAATGACCTATCCATACATCGCACGGGTACTACATTAGTAATTATTAAAATGAAACTTTTAATTGTTTTAAATTATATTGCATGTATTTATTTTTTTATATAATATAGTGTGCTTAAGATTCTTAATCTTAGAAGTTAGGTTGATAAATTTGTAATTTTTATATATTATAACTAACATTTATTAATTTTTTAATCTCATTTATAAAATCCGATTTAATCTGAACAAAATTCGATTTAATCCAAAATTAGTGACCCACTCCCTTCACCGACTCATTGATCAGTCCGGGTCTGAAAACCATGATCTTTCTTCTAAAGTTATTTTTGAAGAAATTCTATTTACACAAAATAATTTTGTAGGGATATTTGACTTTGATTAGAAAATATTTTAAAATCGCACTAGTTCTGTCCACTAATAAATAGAATTTGTTCTATCTTATTTTAGAATATTCTATGTTTATTTTTAATTTTGTCTTCATTTTACTTATTTGGATTTTCAAACATTAACAAGTTTAAAGATATGAAAATTTTCACTTGAGTAGACACTATAAGAAGATCTTCTATTTCAAACTGAAAAAGTTACTGTCATTCAACATCACTCTAAATAACATTTCAACTTCTTATATTTAAATTGCTTAAGACCAGTTTGAAATTGCTTTTCAAACACCAAGTTGAAATTCCAAAACAAGCTACTCTCACCAACAATTATTATTTCAACCTTTTATACCTTTAATCAAATAAATCATACCTTACTCTATATTTAGAGTAAGGATTTGTAGTAGGGTTAGACATTAACCCTACTCCAAATATAGCATTTACTCCAATTATAGAGTACCATTGAGCTTGGCCTTAGGGACTAACAAAACCACATCAATGGTGGTGGTGTGAGGACTCTAAAACTTGATGAGACGGACTACATTCGTCCAATATCTACAATTTAGAAGTCCAAATTTTTGCATAGAAAGATACTAACAGACTCAAAGTATTTTCCATTGTTTGGGTGGGCAATGGCCTATGTGTAACCATCCTTCGCAGTCTAGCACCTCCCGTGATCAAAGCAATCATATTTAAGTTATTAATTTGGATACTAGTCTACAACTACTACTACAATATATGCACTGCATTAGCTAAAAATTAGTCTAATGTATTACATTTGGACAATTTTAATGAATCCGCCATATGTATAATACACAATCCAACCAAGAATTTACAATTACAACTTCCTTTATTGTATGTATGTGTAAACATTAACAATATTTTGCAACATCACATTTTTAATTACATGTACAACTTTTGGGTATTATTACATGTTTAGTTTTTTAATAAGCCGGGAGTTCTAGGAAAAGGGATTGCATCTCTAACATCCGGAATTCCACTTGCAAACATCACCGTCAGATCGAATCCCACACTAAATCCCGAATGCTTCACTGTCCCGTGTCGCCGAAGATCTAAATACCATTCATACTGTTCTTTTTCCAATCCCACTTCTCTTATCCTACAAACAAACATATCCAATTCAAACCCACACATTATATATAAACTAGCAATTAACTATCATCTATCTATACTATTTCTATACCTTTCTTCAAGAACCTCAATTCGTTCCTCATTTTCGCAACCCGTAATTACCACTCCACCCTGAAAAAAAACATTCATTTAGTCCTTATTAAACATAAATCAAAACAGATAAAATAATATTTATTCTTTTTTTTAGATTTATACCCTTGGCACAACAATGTCAAATGCTGCTACTGTCTTTCCGTCATCGTTCATTCGCGCGTAAAAAGGTTTCACGTCTTTCGGGTAATTGTATACAATCACTGGTGTCTTGTACACCTCATCTGCCAAATAACTGCATTTACATTTAATCTTATAAGTACCAATGTTTTAGAAAATAAATTAGTTTATTATTATAATGCTCATAGAATGAATATACCTTAGATGTTCAGGTGTTAATGGAACCCCCCATCCGAAAGTTTTATCGTTAACCTGCAGTTACATGTCACAAAGTTGTCACTTATCAAGATCGAATTAAAGTACTCGAAAAAGTTTAAATTTACCTTTGTCAAAATTTCAACTGCTTCCGTGTAAGTTAATTTTTCATATGAACAATTTGACATTGCTTCGAGAAGATTGATCCTGTTTTTGTCGCTGCGTTTCGTCATAAATTTCATGTCTTCTTCGCAATTGTTCAAAACCCATTTGCAAAGGAACCTGAAATAGTCTTCTGCACATTTCATTGCATCCTGAAAAAGTACACAAAAGCATTAGTATAGTGATAGTTTTATACTAATTTCCACTAAACTATACCTTAAATATACCATGATATACCTCTAACTGAGAGAAAGCCATTTGAGCCTCAACCATCCAAACCTCAGCCAAATGTTTAGATGAAACGTTTTTATCAGCACGAAACCTCGGACCGAAAGAGTAGACATTACCAAGAGCACAACCATAGCTCTCCAAATGAAGCATACCCGAAATGGTTAAGTAAATTTGATTAGTGAAAAAATCCTGATTATTAGCAACATCTTTAGTTTTAAAACTTTCTAATTGGAGTTTTTGTTTGGCTTCTAATTGAGCTGCTAATTGACTTGTTTTATGCAAATCCTGCTCTGCAGCTAATAATGCTTCCCTATTACTTTCACTTCTCTTGAGTTGTTTAATAAGATCAGCTTTCTCCTCCATTGCTGCTTTAAAACCTTCAAGCTTAACACCTTCTGAGTCTTCTATGACTTTGGCCTCTTCCATTTTCGTAATAACCCGAAACTTCTCGCTAAACCCGAGGCAGTCTGTCGAGGTTAAAATCGGCATTTCGGTACTGAAAAACTCGTGATTTTGGAAAAAAGCATGAGTTCCGAAACTCAGGGAGCTTCGGATTCGCATAACAGAAGCCACCTGAATCAGTCAAAATTGGGAAATCATTAGCCCTAAAGTTCAACTTATTGAAACAAGCTGAAAACATCTTTATCAGTCTGAAATTAACCCAAATGACCTACTTGCCTTGAACATTTCAAAGTTTCTCTTAGCTCCCTAAACTTGACAAAATTGCATCAGTTTACTAATGAACGCCACGAACGCCACGTCCCAGCTTTTGATTGGATTGAGAGAAAATCATGAAAATAATAGAAAAGAATATGCAATCCCCATTTCGGTGTTCACTTCAGCATTTGGTGTCCCCCGTTCAAAATCTGACACTCCTTTTTCTAATTTCTAATATTTTTCATTTTCTCTCTCCCATGATTTTAATTTCTGCCTTTTGAAAAAACAGCTACGTGAGAACACTGAAATGGGGACAATAGATTTTATTCTGAAAATGACATCTTTGAAAAGTCAAACCAACTAATTTGACATGTGGCATTCAGGGTCAAAGTGGTGCACAAAAGAGAAAATTTGAAAAGTACACGAAAGCACTAGACATATGGAGCCAAGTTCATGCGAGTAAAGACGTAAATGGCCCTAAAACAATTGGCTGATTAATCAACTTACAGTGGTGGTTCTAGGGCAAAAATGGGGACAATCTCTCAACCTCTCCAATGGCAACCTCTTCTTTGATAAAGGGTACTTATCCTCTTCAACTGTCCCAACATAAACAAGTTTCTCTACTGTAAATTCAATGCTTTTTTTGCTTTCCCCTTGTAACCTATTCAGCACACCTTCTGCTACTATACTTGTTCCTATCGGCATTGGCCGGAAAGGCAGTGCCTCAGAAAATTCAATCCGAACCTGAAAAAAAAGAATCGAATTTCAATACAATAAAACCCTAATTGGAAAAAAAATCAATTGAAAGATCCAATTAGGTTGTTATACCTGAAGACTTGCAGCGCAGGAACCATCGCTAACAAGCAAGTAAACAATGGAGGAGGGTAAAGATTGGCCGGAACTAGTCACGGGCGGTTTATTAGCGGCGACAGAATCCAACCTTTTCCGAGCAGCGGGGGTTGAACCGCTGGAGCTGCTAAAAATCTTGACGATCGATCGGAACAACGGGACTCTGGTTTGGAGGATTTCGATGCAGGTCACATCTTTATTGCCGGAAGATGAATCGGCAGCAGCCGGGTGATCGGAAAAAGGTAAAGGCTGATGTTTCTTGATGTCTTTGCAAGACTTAACCCAACCTCCGATGACCAATTTCTGACCGGCCAATCCCAAACCGGCATCATTTCGTTGTAAAATGGTTTTCAAGAGCACCCTTTTGGAGTACTTGAAATGTAGGGGAAATTGAGGAGCGGTGATAATTGGAGCTTGTTGTTGTTGGCCATCAATGGTTTTGAATTTGGGTTGTTGATTAGCGGGTGTGATTTTGGGGGTTTGAGCCATTTTCTTGGATTGGAGAAGAATAATGAAATAATTAATTGTAGTTGAGGATAGGGAAATGTGGAAGAGGGGGTTATAAAGGAAGAAGAAGGGTGCTTTGCTTAATGGTAAGGAAATGATAATTGAATTGAAGGAAAGGGATAGATTGAATTGAGATGAATTGGCGAACACAAAGTGTGAGTTGCAGGGATTGGTATTCTTCAACCACAAGGCTTTTCTTTGCCTATTCCCGCCATTTTCAAACTTACTTTAATTAATCCATTAATTATCCTTTTTATTCATAATCATGGACTAATATCAATGTTTTAAAAAGCGTTATGCGGCAAGAGCTTCAAAACACTCAGGTGGGTTTAGGTAAATTTATATTTTTTATTTTTAAATATTTTTTATATATATAAAAAATATAAATTTAACTAAAAAGTAAATTATAATAATATATAATATCAAAAAATATAATCTAGACAATGTTTTAAAAAGCGCTAGATGCTAGTCGTGCAGCCAAGGCTTACAACGCCTAGGCGAGGCTAAGGTGAATTTGTTGTTTTTTTTATTTTTTATATATATTAATAGATAAAAGTATAAATTTAACTTAAAAATAAATTATAATATAATAATATATTACAAAAACATAGTTTAGTATATGAAAACCTAAGTCTTAGTTAATTTTTATATAAAAACACATCAACATTAAAATCAATTCCTTAAAAACACATATCCTCACAATTTTTTTTTGTTTATAGCGTACTATTTCTCGGTTGGAGATTTAAAATGAGAATTGTATGGTGTGAATATTTTGTTGTACATTAATTTTACCAACCGAGCTACCTTTTTTGAATTGAAAAAATTGAAATATAGTAATTATAAGTATCGGTATCTTAAAAATTGCGGAAAAAGTCGGATTAGGCGGTGCCTAGGCGGCAACATATCGATCCAACGCCTGATAGTGCCTGAGGAATGAAAAGTTTGACGGGAAGTCCCAACATAGCGCTCAGGCGAAGCTAGGCGGGGATTTTTAAAACACTGAATTTAGATCATGTTTTAAAAATTACTAAGTGGCATAAAACATATTGTTTCTCGCTTTGAGACTCAAAATGACAATTTTATTGTGAGAATACTTTAATATACTTTAGTTTTACCAACTAAACTGTTTTTTTGTCAGTGAACTATGATTATTATAAATAATGGTATTATAAAAAAATCTAAATTAGGTACCGTGCCTAGCCGGAAAAAATCGGATTAGGCGGTGCCAAGTTGGCAATAAATCGGCTGAACGCCTGATAGCGCTCTAGAAATGAATAGTCGGGCGGCAAAATCCAAAATAGCAGGAATTTTTAAAATAGTGAATAATATACACATTTCAATCCTAATTATTAGATTTGAACATGTTCCCAGTTCAGGCCTTGGGTAAAAGAAAGTAGTAGTTCGATCTTGTTTCAACACATAAAATATAATCTGGCGATCAGAACGAGTCTAAAGATGGCAATGGATCTTGGATCCCATACAAATTTGTGGATCCATACCCAATTTTTAGCAATGTAATCAAAACCGGAAGGACATGTTCAATCAGAAAAAACTTGGAACTGATAATGAGTCGGTTCTGTTGAAATAAAACAACAATTTAGTAAAAAATCGGATTAGAGGGATTTGAACTGGAAAAAACTGAGGAATTGTTGTGAATCAGTAAAAACCAGAGTTTTAGTCCTTGAGCAAATTTATTGAATTATTATTTTGGACTTTTTTATATCGTTAATTAGTATCGTGGTTGAGCTTGATTTGTGATTCTGGAGGTTATAGGTTTGAGTCTATATACGGGTAGAGTTAGGTTTTTCTTCGTTATTATTGTAAGACCAAATGAGATAAGTTTTTATAAAAGAAAATGTTTAAATCTTGATGGGTGTCAAGACTACCAAGAATAAATCCCTGCACAATAAAATTAGTAGTTAATAGCAAATATATGTCGATTCCACGTGAAACAGTCTTTAACCAAGTTATTCTTAGAAGATGATAAGCAGTCTGACCTAAAAGTGATCGTTTTGGGTATTTGGTGATTAAAACTAAGCAAGGCAGGTATTCATGTTGATGTTGGGTTTGCTTTATCTTTTTTGGTTCATGGACTAATTCGATACATATTTTAATCCTACTTATTAGATTTGGACATAGGCGGAGAGTAACTAAAAAAATTACTAACTCAAGCTCGTTTTAATTTAAAAGTTATAAATTTTGAGATTGGACCGAACCATACTAAACCTCTATAAAAACTAAATTTTAAATTTGTTCCAACCGGTATATTGCTTATTAAAAAAGATCGAATTTTTATCATTAAAATGTACTTGAATTTCTAATTTGAAAATGTTGTAATAAAAATTGTAATATAAACTACCAAACTAAAGTTAACATTTAAATTTTGAAAAGAAATTAAATTTAGAAAAATTTACATTATATATTAAATATTAAAATATATGTTTATTTGTATTATTTTATATTTTACTGTCGGATCGGACCGAAGTTTGGGTTTAATAGTAAAACCAATCTCATCTCGTAAGGCTCAATGATTTCGGACTAAGCCTCAATTCTCTTTTCTTGCCCAAATCTATAGCATATGATGCAGGCTTGGATTGGCCTTGTTGACCAACGGGTCCATATCTCATTCTTAAAAGAATAAGAGCAACTAAGTTAAATATAAAATTTTGGACCTTTAATTTTATAAATATTATCATAAAACTTTACTTCTCTTAGTTGCTTACACTTTTTCTTGCTTACAATATTTAACTTTTTAATTTTGCTTTTATGTAAATATGAGAACTCCCATTGTAACAACTCTCTCTTAATTAATTTGATTTTTGCAAAACGACTATATATCACAAACCTTTAATTATTTCGACACAAACCTTTAGAATATTTTGTTCGTCTTATTTTTATCTTTAAAAAGAAATTTATATTGAATTTTTTTAGCAAAAACGACTATATCGCAGTCTTGTACCAAAAAATTATCGCAGTATTAAAGTAAAAAAAGCTCTTAGTATCTGATATAAAAGTAGTAAAAAACTAATATAAGACTGCGATAATTTTTGCTGCTCTAAAAATATTCACAATGGATGTCGTTTTAAAGATAAAAATAAGATAAATAAAATATTCTAAAGGATCATGTCAAAAAAATTAACAGCTTGTGAGATATGGTCGTTTTAAGTTTTAAAAATCAAATTAAATATAAGAGATAAAGTTATTATAAAGGGAATAGAGAAGTATGATAAAGACAAAAATAAAAACCTAGAAAATAATAAAAAGCAAAAGAAAAAGAAAAAGACAGCTAGGTAAATAGAATTAAAATTCTACTCATATTTCCCTTAGTTTTTTTTATACAAATTAATTTTTGTGGCAAAGTTCTCAAGTGCTCCTTATGGATTTTAATATAAGACCTTAATATGAAAGCGTGATACAAAGTATTTTGGTGAATTATTAAGAAGGTTTAATATTTATAAAATAATTATAGTTTTATTATATTAATTAATTATTTTTTATTTAAATTATTTTTATTAAATTATTTATATAAATATGGTGTATATAAGTTCTTTTTTTTGGTAGCTACTGTTCTTGTTGTTTCATTGTTTTCTTCCTTTTCTACTTTGTACGATCTTTTTATCTATTTTCTGATTGAATTTTTGTTTTCGTATTCCTTCAATTTCGCATTCTTTTTCCTCTTCTTCAGTTTTGCGCTATTACTAGCTTCTTCTCCTTCTGTTACTTTTCCGGCATCGTTATTCTGATTTTTCCGGCGCTTCTTTTTGCCAGGTTTGTAGATTTGTTACTCGAAGCTGTTTTGGTACTTTTTGATTTCGTTTTATAGAAATTTATTCTGATTGATTCATCTCCTTTTTTATTTTCGGGATTGTTATCGTTATGTTTGCTATTTTGTATCTCTATTTTCGCGTTTGTGTTGTTTTAGTGATTTTTATGTTTTAGTTTTAGCTGATTTGTTTGATTTTAAGATTTGTAGTTCATTCTATTATCTGTAATGGATGATTTGTAGTTCATTCTGTATTTTTAACATTCTATTTTGTTGAAATTGAAGTACACACCAAGTGTTTGATGGTAAGCTGGTTTGTTTTGCTATTCGACATCTATTTATTGGATATGATTGGACTTTAGAATCCCTTAATCAGTGCTTGTTAATTGAAGAATGCTATAATCAAATGGACTGGACTTCAGACGTCAAGTACTAAAAAATATGCTAATTTGAGTACCAAGGAATTACTCTAATTTTTTCTGATATTAAAAAAAAAAATTTAAGGTTGTGTTTATGTATGATAGAGAAATGGAACCATCAATTGACACTCTTTACAAATTGTAAATTGATGCTTAAGTTCATATTTTTATGAATCTGCTTGTTTGTGTTATTGGACAAAATGCTAAGCTGGTTGTTTTGTTATTGGAGCTCTATTGAATATCTATTGGACATCTATTGGGAATATATTGCAGATCTATTGGACACTAGTGGACTTTAGTCTAATTTTGGTTTTAAGCGAAGAATCCTTTAATCAGTGCTATGTTTCTGACTTAAATGGAAGAATGCTACAATTCTTTTTGAGTCTCAGCAGGATATGGCATTCAATTAGATCACAAAATAGTTTTGGTGATTGATTGCAAAAATTGGTTATCTGTTTTAGTGTTTATTCCTTTAGTGAATAAGTTGCTACTTTTTCAATTAGGATTGAATCTTAGAAACCAACAACGTGATCTGTAATTCATTCAGTTTTGCTGATATATGGTTTTGTTCAATTTTGTTTGCAGCAATGTTTGCGACATCGGTTGATGGTGTTCTAAGATGGGCTTTTCAGTCAGGGTTATCAATATCAGTTTAGCTCAAAAGGTATTTTCAGAGTGTCTGCTAGACATCTATTGAACATCTATGAGACATCTATTGGATATCTATTGGACATCTATCAGACATCTATTAGTATATTTTAGAAAATCTATTTTTGAAATTGATAATAAACATATGCGGTATTTCTATTAGATGGTACAAATCATTGATTTTTTATGTGGTATTTATATTAGATATCTATCAGTTATTTGCTATGTATCTACTAGATGGCAGTTGGCTTTTTTGCGGTTGTTAGCAGGTGTCCATTAGACATATACTAGTTATCTACCATGTTTCTATTTAGTGTCTATTGGATATCTATCATGTTGCTAAATATCATGTTTTTTTATATTATTGAACTTCAGCCTAATTTTGGTTTTATATTCTAGGAAGGTGGTGTGGTTGAGTGATGTAGATAGGGAAAAAAATTATGCGGTTGATTTTCTTATCTCTGTCAATGCACGCTGTATCATGGGATCCTGAGGCCTATCCCTCTCCTTGTATTTACACATTTATTTCTCTACCTATGTTGCTCTTTTCCATTATTTCTGTCTATTGGTGTCCTATAGATATCATATAGACTGCCTTTTTATTTTTCTTATTTCTAATGGTGTCAGGTAAATCTATCGACTGGCCGTTTGGTATCTGTCACTAGTAACTAGGATGAGTTTTCTGTTGATTTGGATAAGAGAACCTGTACCTATAATGTCTTTCAGATGTACGAGCTTCCATGTGCACATGCTCTTGCTCACATCAAGAAGTTTCACTTGTCTACTTATGATTACTATTCAGAGTGTTATAGGAAGGAAAAAATGGTAGCGACATATCAAGGAACCATCCACCCGTTGTCGTTGAGACATAATTGGTTTTTACCTGATGACGTTGTTCAACATATAGTTCTTCCTCCTGATGTTCAGCCTAAACTACGCAGACCGAGAAAAGGAAGGTACCGTCCCACATGGGAGAAATCCAAGTCTTCTGTGAAATGCAATGCTTGTGGAAGAATTGGTCATAATAAACGATCTTGTTGGGGTAAGAAATAATTTTTTTTGTCTTTGTTATGAGTTTGAAATAGCTATTTGATCTTTGATCTTTGCATACTATAATTTTGAATAAGGAATTGAACATTGATGTATCTTTCTTTCCATTTTATTGAATAATGATCATTTTTAGTTGTTGTTTCTTTTTTTACTTTGTTTGAATTAAGTGGTATGCTTTTGCTGTCTACTGATAAATGTTTGATGTCTATAGGATTTCTATAGGATGTATAATGCTTTTCTATAGGATTTCTATAGGCATTGTATATGATCCCTACTGATATCAGTGTATTGCTGTCATTCTTGGAAGTTTTTCTAACTTTCTATTTCATATGTTGAACATGTCTGATATCTACTGTAAGGGACATACTTTTTCAATTGAATTGTGAAACAGATATTATATTATGGTAGAAGAAGACAATTTCATATCTTGTAAACTTCAAATATGTTCAAAGGGACATCGGTTTCAACAGCTTAGATCCCTAATTACACAAGATTTCCAGAATTCAAACATAATTGATCGCAAAAACTATCTCTATTGACTGTCTATTGTGTCGATATATTGCTTGTGGCTCTCAAGTTTGTTTTTTAGATATTCCCTTCCATGCCTGTATAAGCTCAAAGCTAGCCAGCCGTGTTCTATGGATTTGGCCATCAAACTGATCTACGATTGGTTCTTGCTCAACTACAGATCCTGATAATGGATTAAAAATAAGTAAGAACCAATAGAAATCCAACAGAAACCTAACCGACATTTTATATACATCCAATATACATGACAGAGAGCTTAAATTCCTTGAAAACTTGTAAAGAAACCTATTCAGCAATGGAAATGCAATGTTCGATTCATCAGGCGTGTGCCTTTGTGAGCCTCGGATGGGCCTTTTGTAATAAAGGTAAAATTACAAAGTACACGTAAGGGTAATTTGTTAAAGATTCTAGTTACATGCTTACATACACCATGCTTCGATACAAAAGTCAATTATGAACAATTACATCAAACTAATGAAAGACTAGATAACCAGGAACAAATAAGTTATAGACGAGAAAGAGAGTAACGTAAAAGTTATAGTGAAACATGAGAAACAAAAAGAAGGGGAAGTATTTAATTACAAAGTTAAAATAACCTTCATATGCAAATAAACTTAAGGATCCACATCTATGACTAACGGTAAAGAACACACTACACACATAAAACATAAATGTAGCCATATACAAGGGAAAACTATTAGAATAAAGATGCAATACATGCATACGGTACAAGCCCAGAATCTCATTTCCAAATTTAAGATTATTAGATAAAAACCAAATTCTATTGCATTAGATTGGATTTCCTTACGGCAAGGAGAGAGAGAGCTGAACCCTAAATTAGAAATCCTGAAAAGCAGTAAAATATTGGTTAATTAAAGGAGAAAACAAGTAATTTCACATGTAGCTGCTGAACTGCTTGTTGGAGCCTATTCAACAAAAAGAACAATACAATTCGCACTTCCCTCAACTATAGAACCTGACAAGGAATTAATATGTAAGAACCAATAGAAATCCAACACACATCCAATATAAATCCCATAGACATCCAATATAAATCAAATACTCATTAATCAAACTTCATTCGGACATTTCTACAAACACTTCATGTGCACGATTGCAAGAGATAATTTGGAACAGAATTAATGGAAGACAATTACTCCTCTCAACAATTACTCTATGTAAAGCAAAAGATTCATCAAATAGAGATATCATAGCTATTATCTAAGCCCCACAGGAGATTTTCAATCAATCTAAATCATTGCAACTCACTTAATGGCTAGAATCAATCATGGCAGAAGCAAACACTTGTGAAATTAAAGAATCGGGGAGACGAAGAGCCTTATAGCAGTTTCCGATCACGGCTTTGGCGAATGAAAGCGAGTTAAAGAAGAAATCGAGCAGAAGAAAAAAAGAAACCTGAAACTTAGAAAGAGCAGCCATGCGAATCGAAGAGGGAGAGGGAGAGTTGAATCCGTGAGTGGTTTTTTGAATCCGTTTTCTGCTCTAAAATCGCGCGAGTTGTAGAGGGAAAGGTTGAGGAAGGGGTTTTCCCGATTTGTAACAACAACGTATAATTGAGAATATTTTCCCCTGTTTCTTCTATTTGAGTTATTTATTTTTTTGGACCAAATATATTTATTTTTTCTGCCCATTTATGTAAAAAGCCCAAGAATTTTTCACTAAGAAAGCAAGTCCTTGAGGACATAAAAGGTAATATAGGCCTTATGTATATCTAGCTAGCTGGACTTGTCCCAAAAAATTCACTGCCCTCCTGAACTTTCAAAGTAACCCCGTAACTCCCTCAACTTTCAAAAAGTGTTCCACTTAGCTCCTTGAATGCCACATGTCAGATCATGATTGGAGAGAAAAAATTAAAAAAATGACATATTTGAAAAGTCAAACTTGTCAGAAGCTGGGAGCTAAGTGGGGCGTATTTTGAAAGTTGAGGGAGTTACGGAGTCATTTTGAAAGTTCAAGAGGCGATAAATTTTTTAGTACAAGTTCAAATAGCTAAATATACATTAAGCCTATTATTAAAGAATAATAATCATTTAATTGCACTAATGAGAATGACACTTGATGATACATTAGTAAATGACTCTGGGTTCACTTAATTTTTTTTTCTTATTTTTCATATTATTTAAATTTTATCTCAATATTTTGATAAAATTGATGGTGATACGTACACATGTAATATATATATATATATATATATATATATATATATATATATATAAAATTATAAATATTATTAGTTATTTTCAATATTATTATAATTATTGTAAATATTAAACCGCTAAAGCTATTAATACATTGTAGTTAAATTTAACTAAATTTAATCAGTGACTATAAAAATAATTTGAATGCAAAAATTACATTTTTATTCGTGCATTTATAATATTGATATAAAAGTGATTTTTTGATTTTACATGAAAACTTTTTTATTATATTAACATATATCTATAT
The DNA here is from genome assembly GCA_947683365.1 of Euphorbia pulcherrima. Taxonomy (NCBI): domain Eukaryota; kingdom Viridiplantae; phylum Streptophyta; class Magnoliopsida; order Malpighiales; family Euphorbiaceae; genus Euphorbia; species Euphorbia pulcherrima. The sequence goes on from CANTUS010000004.1 coordinate 7,553,570, forward strand.
GTATATAATATTTTTGTTGTTTCTCCAATCAACATGATTAAAAATATTTATATACATATATTAATTAATTTCATAAAGACAACAATATTTCTATTTTCATTTTTGCTAGTTTTTTCAAATTGAACCGGTTTATTTAAGCGAAATAAAATTAATGACGACTTTATTCTACCTAAAAAAAGTGAAAAAAATATCATTAATTCATTTCTAGATCTAATTGATAGATGATTGAATTTTATGTACCAGAATGGAATATGGAGTGTTTACGTATAGATAATTCCTCAATATCTTGTTCATTCACAACAATGTATTTTCGTTGTGTGGCGGTAAAAAAACATGCTTTACTAGATTGTGGTACTAGTTCATATCGATCAACGCCAAATCGCGAGCCTATTAATGAAGCAAATTAAGATCTTTGGAATTCATTTATTTCTCTCAGGAGTAGCTTGCTTTGGACTCGGCGCTTTTCACGTAACCGAATTGTATGGTCCTGGAATATGGGTCTCCGATCCTTTATTAAAAAATCATTGTGGTTCTAGTACGAGTCTGAAGTTTCAATCGATTCCTTGGATTATATACGAGATCGCCCCTTTCATTCTGAGGCGACGAAGGGATCATACCATTCGTGCCATTTTTTATGACACTCCCGTTTTTATTACAAGGAAGTGATTTCAATCGAAAATTAAAATTTAAAATGGGAACAAGTCCATCTTCAAAGTATGTTTACCTTATTCATAATTGAAAATGTATTTAGCAATGATCGTTTTTATTGATAATCGAATCTTATTTAAAAAAAAATGGTTATGATTTTGTTGGTCAGTACGTTATGATTTTATTAACACTTGTTATTTGTTATTCTAAATGAGCCAAATTGCCAATATAATAAAAAAAAATTCATGACTATTCTTTTTTATTGCTTTATTCAATGCTACTGCTAAGTTTATAAGGAATTCATTTTATTTTATAAATGAAAATTTCAAATATTATACATTAAATTAATAAATTGAATTTCTTACAAACTCTCCATCTAGAAAATATCTAGTTTTACTTTTGTTTTCCCAAGTTGTATATAAACATGAACTAGCTCTCATTAAAGCTCAAAAAGCAGAGAAATGTTACTATAATCGCAGATCCAAATGAATCAGAAGCAGATCGAACGAAGAAGAACAAGAAATCCAGAAAAGAAGCTCAAAAAAAATAATCCAGGTCTGATTCTTGTCAATACTCACTTGAATGGAAGTCAAAATTATCTGTCATGGAAGAATGCTACGGTGCAAGCCTTAACTTTGAAAGGCAAGCAAAACTTCATATTAGAAGAGCAAGATGAACTGGATGAAAAATCTGTTGCGTACAAGAAATGGAAAAGGGAAGATTGCCTCGTAACCAGTTGGATCTTGAATTCGATCTCAAAAGAATTGGTAGAAGGATTCACTTACATTGATTCAGCGAGGAGACTTTGGGAAGCGCTTGAGCACAGATTTTGTGAGGCATATGGACTTATGCTCTTCAAAATAAAGAGAGACATAAATATGCTGGAATAGGGAGATATGTTCATATTGCATTACTTCAACAAGCTAAGGAGAATGTAGGATGAACTCCTACTACTAAGGCCTATACTTGGATGTAAGTGTGGATGTATGAAAGCTGCAGCTATAATTTTTTCGGGAAGATAATACCAAGATCAAAAAGATAAACTGATGCAGTTTCTTATGGGGCTGCACTCCAATTATGATAATGTTAAAGATCAAATACTACTGATGGATCCATTGCCTACATTAGACAAAGTCTACTCCATGTTAAGCAGGATTGAGAAGCAGATTGAGGTATCAAATGCCAAGACACTAGAATTGGCATTATTTTTCTGGTGCAAACTCTACATCTACAAGTAATATCACTGCTCCTGTGAATTTGGCTGCCAATGCTCAATACAGGCAACAAAATGAGTCTTACAAGATTGCCAAAAATAAGCTGAAGCGCACTCACTACAATGGCACAAGGCACACTAAGGACACCTGTTTCAAGATTCATGGAGTTCCAGAATGGTGGAAAGAGAATACAAAGGTAAAACCCCTAATTTCTCCGCATCACATGCTAATCAAAGCTTTACTATAGATCTAAACATGCAATCTCAATTTTGCGAATATGTGGATTAAAACATATTGAACCAAATGTTCCAAGAAGTGTGTACGAAGATGATGAAGGGGAAAGATATAGCAGAGTCACAATACAATAATACTCTTCTGATATTGGAGCATTTGTAGGCTTCTCTGGTATGATTCCTACAATCCCCTTTACATGGATTATTGACAGTGGTGCTAGTGCATACATGTGCCACCAAAAGAACTTGTTTAGTCAAATCTATAACACTACTGATATACATTCAGTGTATTTGCCTGATGGTAGTGTGAAACCAATAACACAAACTGGAAACATATAGTTAGGTAACACTATACAGTTGAACAAAGTCCTATTTGTGCCTAGTTTTGAATACAACTAGTTGTCTGTTGGTCAACTTGCCAAGAGATAGTCATGTTGAAGTAATTTTCTATGACACATATTGTTGTCTACAGGACAAGAGCACTAAGAGGGTCAAAGCCATAGCATGGTGCATTGATGGCCTATACCTACTGGATAATACCTCCTTCTGTGAAGAAACCCATAAGAAAGTTCAATTGTGTAATAATGCTGTTACCACAGCTACTTGTAATACAAACTGGCATAGTAGACTAGGTCATGCTTCTTTACATAACCTATGTCATATACCTGAAATTAAAATTGATTGTAATGTACTTGTGAAGTTTGTCCCTAAGCAAAGTTACATAAACCTTGTTTTGTAAAGAGTTCTATAACAACACTACACAGTTTCCAACTAATTCACGTGTGTTGGTCCCTATGCGTACAGTCAATGAGTCAGTGGGGGTAGGGTGAATGACTCACTCTAATAACTTAAGAAACTTTTTCGCGATGTGATGTACTCCGCTGAGTAGGTCAGCTGGCTCAGTGAAATCTAGAAAAACTTCAAAGTAAAGAACACAAAGATTTTATACTAGTTCGACAACCTGTGCTTACATCCAATCCCAAGAGAGTGTCTTGGATTTAATTAACTAATCTCAACTACTTTACCCTAGGCGGAGAAGCCTTTCACAAATTTCTCCAATTACAGAAAGTACCCTCCCAACTATAATCGCTCACCCGCTAAGTAGAATACCCTCTTCTACTAGCAACTCAACTAATTCTAATCAAGAGCTGGAATCAATTTATAGAAACATTGATCCAATTACAAGTGATCAGATATTACAATGCTATTGATCTATTCTATTCTCTCTTGTTCAAAGTAGATTCTCGATGAGTAGTTACTTTCTCGATTGATCTTCTTTAAAGCTTGTAAATTGATAGAAATTTGCTTCCTAAAAAGTCAGGTATAATCACCAAGTTCTAACGCTTGCCTTCTTGCTCCTTTTACACTTGAAATTAAGAATGTAGCTGTTGAACTTGCCTTGGCATCTTTTGAAATTGACAGCTCATCTATCCACCCGTTGCTTCTTCAAATCAATCCGTTAGGAGATAGAATCACACTTTTGTGAGATAGAAAAACAATCTATTCGAGATAGATTGAGATTTGAGCTTCAATTTGAGATTTGATGCCAGTCTTCCGTTAGAGAGAACTCACGCTGACTTGCTACGTGTCATCTTCCCATTCCTTCTGGTAATCTGATAGTTTGTAGAGTGCGCGATACTAAGTTGTTAATCTAAAAAATTTCCCAAATCGGCAAATGACTTTTTGCAGCTTGATTCTAGAAGACTTTGTCTTTTTCTTCATTAATCTGAGTCTTGTCAAGGCATTAATTCTTTTTGTCTTTGTCTTATTAATGTCCTACAAAAAGCAACACCAAAAGCAAATATTCCCCTTTTCCTTAAATAGAAAGGTCAGCTCCATTAACTAAGATAAAGTAACTCAGTGAAATAATAAAGCAATAAATACAGCTGATATAAAATCTAAATATCAAGCGCTGAGTGAATAGTATTTAGTCAGCGACTAAAGTACATACTCAGCCCAGAATAGTTCCGAGTCAAACTAAATAGCTAGGTCACCGAAGACATGAAATTCTATCGTTGAATTTAATAACCCACAAAAAACAATAGACTATTTATTTTAACATCATTATTGATTTAATTATCTCAAACTTAACTTAATTGTTATGATCAAAACTTAAGCACTACTAAGTCAGCCACTGAGTTAGTCAATTTTGTGTTGGGTTTAACAATCTCCCACATTTTGATCAATGGCAATTAACTGAGCGAGAATTAAATCAATAAGATATTTATATCAGAGTTACCTTACAAACATGCTTGATATGTCATTATTCAGCATCCTCATTTTTCTCAGAGTGAATGCTAACTCCCCCATAATCCTTGATTCTTCTAAGGTCAACATTCCTCAATACTTCTCTTATTTTTCTGGAAGATCAGAGGCATATATATATATATATATAATAGAAAATACAAGAAGTTAAGAAGATCTTAACTTAGAATAGAACAAGTAATCATTAATGTATACAATCATAACTGAGTACAGATCAATAGAGAGTTAACATATACTAAGTTTACATTCAGCACTAAAGATTATACGAATTTCTATTCTACTTAGGCATAGGTGGTCCTCCAAGATTGTCTCTTCTCTCTTTGAATGCTTGCTAATCCGACTTAGACTTCTTCTCTTTTGGAAGCGCAATCTCCTTTCCCTTCCTCTTCCAAGTCTCAAGATATTGATTTTCAATACGCTCTAAATCCTTGGACAACTTATATAAGAACTCAGCTACCCTTTAATCTCTCTCTTTATCCTCTTATTCATGCTTCTCGCGATCCTTCTCTCCCATTGCCATTGAATCCAAAATGGCCCGAGCTTTAAGATCAAACGAGTTCAGAGAGGCATCATAAGCCTCGAGATCGCCATAAACATTTGAGGAAAAGGTCTACACTAGCAACTCATAGATTTCTTATGAAAGGAAGTCTCACTCTCTGGCAAAATATAGGAGTGCCACCATGGTGCGAGATTGAGATTGAGTAATACGGTACTGAGCACTCAGCCCTTCCTTGGAAATTTAGGTGAGACTGGTTATAGCCTTGGCTTGAGTATCTCTGAGGATCCGCTATAGCATAGGAGTGATTCTTATGTGCGAGGACACTTGCTTATGGAACTGATCAATTGCTTAACCATCATTATAGACATCAGCATAAACAAACTTGATTTGATCACGGATGTGACCAAGCTTTTGATGCAACGAGGGTTCTTGTTCAGCTTTAGACATAACAATGTCGCTACTCAGAGCATCAAATATGTTCAATCTCTTCAAGCCCTTCAACACTTCTTCCTCTGAGGCCTTTACCCCTTAAAAAATATCTGACTTTATCTGATTCAACTCATTGATATAGCCTTTATTTCTGTTTACTAAAGTGATCAGTGCATTGATGGCATCTATTACTGTATCCAACCTAGCTATCCAACCTAGCTATGTTGGTGTCATTTTCCTTGCTCAAAATGCCGTAGCCACTTAACACTACTTGCATTCCTTCCAAGAATGGATTGAACTTATCAATCAAGGAGTTTCTGAACTCCCTCTCCTCACTGATAGTTCTGCAATTGCTTTCATAAATCTTTGCCACTTTCTCCTTGAGCTCAACAACCTCCATCTTCAAATACTCAACCTTTCTACCTGCAACATTCTAAATAGGAAATTTATTGGATATAATAGCCTTAACTAGTGAGAACTGGGTATGAACTGATTTAAGTGGGCCTTTATCCCTTTAACAGCTTCCATGAAACCTTGCACTGGATCAACAACCTTTGCAATCCTCCTTAGAACATCCTCAGACAACAATGACTTTGCAATCTGGGCATCAATCTCTTCATCTATCCTCAGTACTGGATATCTCTCTTCCAAACCTCCTTATATCTCCTAACAAGGCTGCTTAGAAGTTGAATTGTGGTTGTGGTTGAGGTTGTTGTGGTGGTTATTATGGTTGTTGTTGTAGTTTCAGAATCTCCTCAATAATTGGATGGCCTCTGATGACTGGTCCTTATAGCAATAGTGGTTCATGGGCTGGAGATCCAATTGGGGATAGGATTGGTATAATGGCTGTCTCATGAGATTGGTCAGAGTTGGAAGAATTTGGTTGGTCAGAGCTAGAAGAGGATGGTGTTTGGGTTTCAGGTAAGGGTTGCATGGATATAGGTGTAGGTTAAAGGGGTGTTTCAATGGATAGGTTAGGAAAAAGAAATAGATCTTCTTGGTTCTCTTCAACCTTTTCTCCTTCAACACCTTCAACAGTTGACTCACTGACTAAAGCTAGAGTTTGCTCAGTCAGCTGAGCTTCCTGCTCAACTACTACTACTTCAGCTTCATCCTTATCCTCCAAATCTCCATCCTCCTCATCAATCATCACCTTCATCTTCTTGAACAACCTTCTCTTCCTTTCCTTCTTCTCTTCCTTGGCTTCCTCAACAATCAAACTGACATGCTGGTCTTTTTCAAGAACATCAAACTCTACAGCTTGCACATCATCCTCTCCTTCATCCTCATTATTAACTCCATCCAAAGCCCTAATCATCTCTTTTACAACCTCTGGGATGGACTTCTCATCTAGACTGGCAGAGGCAATTTCAACAGCCTTTTCAGTTTCAGCCTTAGTCTTAGCTGCAGACTCTTCAGCTCTTCTTCTTATCTCCTCTTCTAAATCTTCCTGCCTTTTCTTCATCCTCTCAGCTTCAGCTTCCTCAACATTCTAGATGTCGGTTACCTTCTTCAACATCAGCTTCATCTTAAGCTGACCTACTTTAGGTACATGAACTAATGTAGCTTCCTATCCTTCCACCTTCTCAACATCCAGCTGAGCATCCTCACTCTTTCTATTCTTTAATCTTTGAAGAGGCATCTTCTCTCTTAACTCTTCCTCTGCCTTCTTCTCTTCCTTTATCTCCTTGGCATTTAGCTCTCTAGGCTTCTCATCCTTGGTTCCCTTAGAGAATCTAGACTTTCTGGGAATAGAGGCAACCATAGGATTTGAGCTAACTGAGCTCGCATTCTTGGATTCCTTCTTGGAGTCTTTCCTAACCTCCTTCTTAATTCCCTTCTTCTCAGCCTTCTCTTCTCCTTTTTCTGCTCTCATCTTGGTTATCCTCTCTAGCTGTTTACCCATAAACTCATCCAAGGTATGATCTTCCTCTTCTGGCTTAATCGGTCTCATTGGCATTATAGCCCTTGGGTCCTTCACTCTGACCTTACCTTTCTTCAGCTTTATGCACTTTGTGTTCTAAGGCTTCTCATCACATCTCAAGCCATAAAAGTGTGCATTGCTGAGTATCCTAGATTTAATCACCTTCAGATTAATTCTACTTTTCTGTGTCCATCCTTCTAAATCCAAATCATAAGCCCTGTAGATCTCCATTACAAGATGCTCATAAACCATGTGCTTGGACACCTTTAGAAATCTGTGCAGAATGGCCAATGGCCAGTTGATACATATGCGTTTAGTCATAGTGTAGACAAACACTCTTTCGAATTTTGAATAGCTTTTAGTAGAGGCAGTCTTGGGTAGCAACACCTTCATCACAACTCATGGGCCTGATTTCCTTCCTTTGTGGATATAAAAGCTATAAGTTCACCTGCCTTATAGTCAGCATGAACTTCATAGTCTATGGGGATTTCCATATGCTCCTCATCCCTGAAAACACACATTCTGAGCCCTCTTTCTCTCATTCCCAGCAAATTTGCAATCCGCTTGAGAGTCATATAAACCTTCCTTCCCATCATGGTTGTAACAAATATATCCTTGTTCCCTTCTACCATGTGGATACTATAGTAAAATCTCCTTCTTATCTGTTCTTAGCAACCACTGGGTAACTCAAAAAACCCTCTTAGATGGTGTTGATGAGTCCACTTCCCAAAGCGCTCATCAGTTGAGAAATTAAGCATATCAACCGTAATGGGATCTTCTACTTCTGCTCCTTCTCTGGTACACCACTCAGTTGGTGTGTACTCCCTTCCTGTCGGAATGAACAACTCTTCCTTTTTATTGGTCCCTACTACTATTTATGCCAAATGATCCATAGTAGTGACCTAACATGAATCATCTTCATTCCTTACAAATAAAGTTTACTCAGATCTGGATTCAGATGGTCTTCTTGAAGAACTCGCCATTTGAATTGCTTTGAAAGAAATTAGAGAATTTGGGGTTTTCAGGAAGAAGATTGCAGAAAAGGAATTTGGTAAAGTAACCTTTCCTTCTTCTGTATCTCTCCTTAAATAGCCAAAGACCGTTCACCTAAACCTGCAAATCTTATTTGTACGACTCACAATCCATGGTCATAATTCAATGGTGAGATTGATCAACGGTTACTGTGAGATTAATGATAGCGAAATACACAGAGTTATAGTGTCTGAATGTGAATCATTTTTAAACTTGCTACCGATTCTATCAGTTTTAAATTTGAAAAGAAACCAGTGACAGTTTTAATGACGTGTCCAAAATTCAAGCCCAAAGAAGAAATACTTAACATAATTGAAAGAAGCTCAGAGTGGAAGATAGGTTAGCGGTAAAATATTTCTTCAAATTGGATTGGACATTCCGATCAACTCTCTCAAGATGTTGAATTGACCGTTTCCAATAGGCTTCATAAAGATGTGAGCTTGTTGTTCTTCAGTAGGAATGTATATGAGCTTGACATCTCCTTTTAGCACATGATCCCTTATGAAATGATGTCTAATGTTGACATGCTTCATCCTGCTATATTGAATTGGATTCTTGGATAGATCAATTACACTATTATTGTCACACATAACTTTAAGGCACTTAGACTTTACACCAAAATCCTCCAAATGCTGCCTGATCCATATCAGTTGTGCTACACAACTTCCTGTAACCATGTACTCAACCTTATCAATACTTAGAGCTATAAAAGTTTGCTTTTTACTGTACTAAGTTACTATATAGTCACGAAGGAAATGACATCCTCCAGTGGTGCTTTTCCTTTCTAATTTATCTCTTCCGTAGTCAGCATTTGTGTATCCTCTCAAAGTGAAATATGCCTTACTTGGATACCATAAATATGCGTCAATAGAGCCTAGAAAATACCTAAGAATTCTCTTAATAGCATCTAAGTGAGATTCTCTGGGGTTAGCTTGATATCTTGCACAATAACCTATAACATATTGAATGGCAGGTCTACTAGCAGTTAAGTAAAGTAGAGAACCAGTAATACCTCTGTAGAGCTTACTCTTAATAGGTTTACCTTCCTCATCTTTACTCAGAATTATATCAGTGGCCATGGATGTTGACATTGGCTTGGCTTTATTCATGCAAACTTCCTGAGCACTTCCTTGGGATACTTAGCTTGGCCGATGAAGATCCCATCATCACCTTGCATGATTTGCAAACCAAGAAAGAAATTAAGCTCTCCCATCATTGATATTTCAAATTCTTTCTTCATCTGTTAATTGAATTATTTGCATAGCTTATCAATAGTTGCTCCAAAAATGATATCATCAATATAGATTTGGATAAGTAATATATCTTGATGCTTCCTTTTGATGAACAGAGTTTTATCTGCCTTTCCTCTGACATAACCTTTTCTGAGTAAAAAGTTAGTCAGTCTCTTATACCAAGCTCTTGGAGCTTGCTTAAATCTATAGAGAGCCTTCTTCAACTTGGAGACATGATCCGGATGCTTGGGGTCTTCAAAGCCTGGGGGATGTTTGACATAGACTTCCTCTTAAATATAACCATTAAGAAATGCACTCTTAACATCCATTTGAAATAATTTGAAGTTCATATGAGATGAAAAAGCAAAGAGAATTCTTATGGCTTCAATTCTTGCTAAGGGTGCAAAGGTTTCTCCATAGTCAATGCCTTCTAGTTGATTGTAGCCTTGAATAACTAGTCTGACCTTGTTTCTGACAACATTATCAGCTTCATCTAGCTTGTTCTTGAAAACCCATTCGGTGCCAATGATTGACTTGCCTCTGGGTTTATCCACCAAATCCCAAACTTCATTTCTTCTGAATTGATCTAGCTCCTCTTGCATTGCAATCATCTAGTTGTCATCAAATTCAACATCTTCAAACTTCTTGGGTTTAATCAATGATACAAATGCTGAATGACTCATCATTCTATTCAGTTGACCTCTGGTCAGCACTGGATTCTACATACTATCAAGGATATTCTCAATTAGGTGATCTCACCTTGCTCTGACTTCTTTTGGTAGATCAGGATCAGCTCGCTGAGCTACTGTCATTGGTTGAGCATCTACATCATCACCAAAGTTGATGGATTGGTCCAAGTCAACTTCATAATCTTCTTTTTCTGGTACTAGATCGGGGATAACAATAGGCTGACTGACTGATCCACTGACTTATTCCTTTTCCCTTTCATCATCACTGGATTCTCTACCTGCATTATTAGTTTTATCAAAATTGACATAAATAGACTCCTCTAATGTGCCATTCGACTTGACATACACTCTATATGCCCTATTATGTGTTGAGTAACCCAGAAAGATTCCTTCATCAGCCTTGGGGTAAAATTTAGCCAATTTGTCTTTAGTGTTTAATATGAAGCATTTACAACTAAAGGCCTTGAGATGACCAACCTTGGGCTTGCGCCCCTTCCAAAGTTCATAAGGAGTTTTTTTTTCAAAACTAGGTGAATTAAAACCCTGTTTAGAATATAAAAAGCTATGTTAACAGCTTCTCCCCAGAAATACTTTGGTAGAATTTTATCACTCAGCATAAAACGTCCCATCTCTGCAATAGTGCGATTCTTTCTCTCAACGACCCCATTCTGCTGAGGTGTATAAAGGGTAGAAAATTGTGGTCAATACCATGCTTAGAACAGAATTCCTAAAACTGCCTGTTATTGAATTCTCTTCCATGGTCACTGCGGATTCTATTATTTTAAGGTCTTTTTCATTCATGATCTGGGTAGCCAACCTAGAGAATGATTTAAATGATTCATCTTTGCTTGCAAGTAAGACAATTCAAGTGAACCTGGTCAGATCATTAACGACCACAAGGGTGTATTTCATTCCACCTAGACTTGTTGGCAACACAGGCCCAAACAAATCCACGTGTAGAAGATAAAGGGAACGAGAAGAAGATATATCATCTAAGGATTTAAAGGTCTTCCTAAATTATTTCCCCAAGTTGGCATCCTTAGCAGAGTCTATCTTTGTTAAAGGCTAGATTGGGTAAACCCTCAACAAGTTCATTTCTGGCTAATTTGGACAGATTGGTCATATTGATATGTCTTAACCTTTTATGCCATAGCCATGAGTTTTCCTCCTTAGAAACTAAGCATATATCATTGGAGCTAGGGGATAAATCAATCATATGAACATCATTAATTCTAGGAGCATAAAGAATAGTTTGATCAGAGTTACCATTAATGACCGAGCAGCCTGCTGACTCAAATATCACTTTCATGCCTTTGTCACACACCTAAGCAATGCTTAGCAAGTTGAACTTTAGGCCTTTCACTAGAGACACATTTTCAATTGAAAGCTTGACTCTCACAGTGTCATTGCCAATAATCTTTCCCTTTTGGTTGTCTCCAAAACTGACACTTCCATTCCTCTTTTGCTGTAATGTGATGAATCGCTTTTCATCACATGTCATATGCCTCGAGGATCCACTATCTAAATACCACATTCTTCTCTCATCATTGCATCTCAAGCTCACCTATAAAATAGTTAATTTTTCTTACGTACCCATGCCTTTTTCTGGCTGGGTCCACCCTTGTTAGTGATGGTAATCCTTGTCCAGTCATACTCATCATAGTAACAATTTTTATGTCTACACATGACTGTTGCATGTCCTGACTTTCCATAAAAATTACAGATGGCCTTAGGATTGGGCCTGCTAACTTTACTCTTTTGAGAAACCTTCTCAGAGTGGTGAGTGTAGTTACTCTAAGTATTTCTATTAGGTTGAGGAGGGACCCACACCTTTTTCAAAGCTATTAATTCAACCATTTTAGTAATAATTTTTATGTCTACACATGACTGTTGCATGTCCTGACTTTTCATAAAAATTATAGATGGCCTTAGGATAGGGCCCGCTCACTTTACTCTTTTGAGAAACCTTCTCAGAGTGGTAAGTGCAGTTACTCTGAGTATTCCTATTAGGTTGAGGAGGGACCCGTAACTTTTTCAAAGCTGTTAATTCAACAGCTAGCTCATCCAATTTCTTCATGAGTTTGCTATTATATCCATTATGGTACTCAGCTTTTTCCATAAGGTATAAGATGTTAAGGGAGGTAGAATAATTGACATCTTCTAGATAATCACACCTCCTTTGGAGTACTTGGATGTATTTGACTAACTTCTTAGTCACATTAATAACATAATTAAGTACTACAACAAGTTCATCTGAAGAAATAGGTCCCAGAATTTACCTCAGTTTGCTTTCCCTTGTCTCTACTTTGGTCAGCTGATTGATCGGTAACAGAAGTAGATGGTTAGTCAGCTGACTCTGAGTTGGATTGATCATCCTTAGCAATGAGACACACATTTGCGGAATCTTGTGCCTCTTCATCTGAGGATGATGACTCTCATTTAGAATCACTCCAGGTAGCAGCAAGAGCCTTTTTATCCCTTTTTCTTCTTGAACCTATCCTTCTTAGCATTGGGACAGCTAGACTAGACATGCCATTTCTCACAACATTTAAAGCATTTGATATCTTTGTTATCCTCTTTGTTGAAATCCTTTCGTGGTCTATCATTTGCTCCTTTCTTATACTTTCCGGACTTTCTAAATCTCTAAAAGTTCTTGTCTTTCTTTAAGAACCTTTTGAAGTTCTTGGTCATCAGCGCTATCTGCTCCTTCCTATCCTTTGGATACTCTTCGTCAGAGGAATCTTCCTCATTATCAGCTTTAAGGACAACAGTTTTGCTAGAGCTTTCTATTTCCTTCTGCTTGTGCTTCTTAGACCCATCTTCATATTGCTTCAAAGACATCTCGTGAGTCAGCAAGATTCCCATTAGCTCATCAAACCTATAGGTCTTCAAATCATGAGCCTCTTCTATAACACTTTTTTTTGCATCTCATTCCTGTGTCAAACTTCTAAGAATCTTCTTGATAGTTTCTTCCTCAGTGATACTCTTACCAAGTCTTTTCAACTTGTTGACAATATTCATGAACCTAGTGTTCATGTTAGAAACATCTGTTGCATCTGAAACAACTTATAATTCTTCATGAGAATGTTGATCTTAGACTCTTTGACCTTGTCGATGCCTTCATAAGTTACTTCCAACTTCTTCCAAATCTCTCGAGCAGTTTCACATCCTGAAATGCGATCAAACTTAGTTGCATTAAGAGCTCAATGGAGATAGTTGATAGCAGCAACATTTTCCTTTAATCTAGCCAAGTCCTAATTATCCCATTCATCAGAGTACTTATCAACGCGCACTCCATTTTTTACGATGGTAGGAACAAATGGCCCTTCAACAATAGCAATCCAAGCATGCATGCTCTAAGACTAGATGAAATTCTTCATCCTGTTCTTCCAGTAACTATAATTCTCACCATTAAATATGGGACACCTGGTGATTGACATGCCTTCTGGCAGAATATAGGCTTGGGTCTTCCATTGGATTCTCCTCCTTTGTATGCCATGGTCTTTATCTCAAGATTGTAAAATTTTTATAATAAGAACTAGCTCTAATACCACTTGTTAGTCCCTATGCGTACACTCAATGAGTCAGAGGAGGGATAAATGACTCGTTCTAATAACTTAAGAAACTTTTTTGAGATTTACTGAACTCCACTAAGTAGGTCAGCTGGCCGAGTGAAATCTGGAAAAACTTCAAAGTAAAAACACAGAGATTTTATATTGGTTCGACAACCTGTGCTTACATCCAGTCCCAAGAGAGTGTCTTTGCTTTAATTCACTAATCTCAACTCCTTTACCCTATGCGGAGAAGCCTTTCACAAATTTCCCCAATTACAGAAAATACTCTCCAAACTGTAAGCACTCACTTGCTGAGTAGAATACCCTCTTCTAATAGCAACTCAACTAATTTTAAACAAGAGCTGGAACAACTTATAGAAATGTTGATCTAGTTATGAATGATCAGATATTACAATGCTATTGATCTGTTCTATTCTCTCTTATTCAAAGCAGATTCTCATTGAGTAGTTACTTACTCGATTGAACTTCTCTAAAGCTTGTAAATTGACAAAAATTTGCTTCTTAGAAATTTAGGTGTAATCACCAAGTTCTAACGCTTTCCTTCTTGCTCCTTTTATACTTGAAATTAAGAATGTAGCCGTTGAACTTGCCTTGGAATCTTCTGAAATTAGCAGCTCATCTATCCACCCGTTACTTCTTCAAATCAATTTGTTAGGATAAAGAATCACACCATTATGAGATAGAAAAACAATCTGTTAGAGATAGAAAAACAATCTGTTAGAGATAGATTGAGATTTGAGGTTCAATTTGAATCCTTTGTCATTTGATGCAAGTCTACCGTTAGAGAGAACTCACCTGACTTTCTACATGTCATCTTCCCATTCCTTCTAGTAATTTGACAGTTTGCAGAGTGTGCGATACTACGTTATTGATTTGCAGAATTTCCTAAATTGGCAAATCAATTTTTATAGCTTGATTCTGGAAGACTTTGTCTTTTTCTTCATTAATCTGAGTCTTGTCAAGGCATTAATTCTTTTTGTCTTTGTCTTATTAATGTCCTGCAAAAAGAAACACTAAAACCAAAGATTCCATTTTTCCTCAAATAAAAGGTCATCGCCAGTGACTAAGATAAAGTAACTCAGCGAAATAATAAAGCAATAAACACAGCTGATACAAAGTCTAAATATCAAGCACTGAGTGAATAGTATTTAGTCAGCGACTAAAGTACATACTCAACCCAGAACAACTCAGAGTGAAACTAAATAGCTAGGTCAATGGAGACATAAAATTCTACTCTTGAATTTAATAACCGGCATAAAACCATAGACTATTAATTTTAACGTTATTATTGATTTAATTATCTCAAACTTAACTCAATTGTTATGATCAAAACTTAAGCACTACTGAGTCAGTCAAACTTATGTTAGGTTCAACAATATGGACCTATAGGGACCTTATAAACAAATGATTCTCACAGAGGCTTCCTATTTCTTGACTATCGTGGATGACTTCACTGGAGTTACCTGGCTCTACCTACTAACTCATAAGAGTGAGGCTGTATTAGCATTGGAAAACTTTTTAAACATGGCAGCCTCACAGTTTTCAGCCAAAGTACAGATTATTTGCAGTGACAATGGTTGTCAGTTTATCAATGCCAAAAGCAATGTTCTATTCCATGACAGAGGTATCCTTCATTAGAAGACATGTAGCTACACACCATAACAAAATGGTGTGGTTGAGCGCAACCACAAACATCTCTTAGAAGTAACAAGGGCCTTATTATTGGAAGCAAAATTATCTCCAAAATTTTGGGGTGAAGTAGTCCTCTATCCAACTTCTATCATCAATGTGCTACCAACCAAGGTGTTAGAGTGGAAGTTACCTTATGAGAAGCTCTATGGAAAACCACCTAAGTATTACAAGTTCCAGGTGTTTGGGAGGACTTGTTTCTACAAGATTTTTCCACTAACAGACAAACTGGCAGATAGAGCTCGTAAAGGCATTTTCATTGGATTTTTAAGTGGACAAAAAGGATACAAGAATTTTTATTCCAGTTTAAGGAAACTTGTTGTTTCCCGAGATGTCCAATTCATTGGGAGTGATAATTTACTAGACAGTGATAGTGTTGACACTCCAAATAATAGTCCACAACAAGAATCACCACAAAAAGTTGATGAACAAGCTATTGGTAGACAATCTTCTTGAATTAGACATTCCCCTTATTGGCTAAAAGATTATGTCAATAATGCCATATTGACCTCTCATTTCAGTTTCCTTTCCACTATCATTCAGGAAAAGGAACCCAACACCTACAAGGAGGCTGTCTTGAATGACAAATGGGTAACAACTATGGAACAAGAACTAGCTGCTCTAGAGGAGAATGGGACTTGGTAAATATGTAACCTCCTACCTAACAAAAAGCCACTATCTAGCAAATGGATTTACAAAATTAAGTATCTTCTAAATGGCCAAGTGGACAGATACAAAACTAGACTAGTGGCTAGAGGGTATAATAAGGTTTTTGGCCTAGATTACTGGGAATCATTTAGTACTGTGGCTAAAACTACCACTGTAAGGATTTTTTTGGCTATAGGTGCATCCAAACAATGGAAAATACACCAGGTTGATGTCAACAATGCATATCCCCATGGTCATATTGAGGAGGACATTTACCTTACACCACCTGAAGGTTATAAAAAGGCTGAGAAGGGAAAGGTTTGTAAGCTTTTCAAGTCCTTATATGGCTTGAAACAAGCTGGTAGACAATGGTATAAGTAAATTTCTGTGCAGTTATGGCTTTTGGGTTCACTAGATCACAAGCAGAGCACTACATGTTTACAAAACAGTGTGGACATGATTTCTTGGCCTTATTGATATATGTAGATGACATCTTATTGTTGAGCTCTAACAACAAGCTTGTAAGTAAGACTAAGGAGTATTTGCACTCTTTGTTTACTATTAAAGATTTGGGGTTAGCCAAGTATTTTTTGGGAATTGAGGTTGCTCAAACTAAAGCAGGAACTTACCTATCATAGGTTGAGTACAAAAATGATCTGCTTGAAGATGCAGGTTTACAGAAGTGTATAACAGTTGCAAACCCACTTGACATTAGTAATAAACTGACAGAGGGTGGAAGAGCTTTGCCTGATCCAGAACCTTATAGAAGACTAGTTGGAAGACTTCATTATCTCAACTTTACCAGGCCTGATATATCCTTTTCTACCCAGAAGTTAAGTCAATATATGCATAATCCTTGCTTTCATCATATGCAAGCTGCTTTAAAGGTCCTAAAATACCTCAAAGGGACTACTAATCTTAGTCTATTCTACCCTGCTAAGACTAACTTGACTGTTAAAGTTTTTTGTGATTCAGAATGGGGTGGGTGAAAACTCACTAGGAGATCTATCATAAGTTTTTGTCTATTTATGGGACTAACCCTTGTGACCCAGAGGACTAAGGAGCAACCCATTGTTAGTAGGTCCTCTACTGAAGTAGAGTACAAAAGCATGGCAGATACCAGCTGCGAGATCAAATGGCTTGCTTATATATTGAATGATTTACATGTTGAGATTCCATTACCCATTCCTTTGCATTATGATAATGTAACGGCTATTACTATAGCTAAAAATCCAATTCTTCATGACAAAATGAAGCATGTTGAATTGGATACACACTTTGTCAGGGATATGATTGCATTGGGATTCCTAGCAATTGGAAATCAAGCATCCAGAAGCCCTTGCGAAAATTCAAGAAGACAAGATCTGGATCACTATTTTAAAAGGAAACAAAATCCAAAGAACAAACCAATTATATGAAAGAAATAAGAAGAATGCATCGTGATCAAGGATCTAAAGGAAATAAAACTCCTACCTCAAATAGATCATCCAGATGATGGTTTGAAGGAAACAAACCATCAAAAACAAAAGGATTGCATCTGGACTTATCATTAAATGGAAACAAGTCACTAAGTCCAAGGAAATATACATCCGGTATCAAGAACAAAAGATAGCATTCCCCAAGCATAAGAAGGCAGCATCCAGATAAGTCAAATGATTGAAGTATTATATGTATAAATTAAAAATTGAAGGCATCTGGAAGATTCAAATGCCAGATAAAGGGAAAATATTTGAATAACAATTTTCCCTCCAATACTGGTCTCAGTCAAAAATACTATTTTCCTTGGAGATTGAAAAACTGACAGCTTACACACAGTTCAGAAAAGGACAAAAGGATTGACATAGAAAGAGAAAAAGGTAATAACCTCTTTACATAGACCAATAGCAAGGCGTGTGGAGTTCAAACAAATGAAAAGTTACCTAGAATTTGGCAAAACATAAAATGCCAAACATATGACTACTGACTATTTTTGTCTCTCAAATCCCATCAATTCAGCGGATCATTTGATGGCATTATATGTAGTCAAATGATTTGATGTCTCTCAAATCCCATCAATTCAGCGGATCATTTGATCCCATCAATCCAGATAAGTCAAATGATTGAAGTATTATATGTATAAATTAAAAATTGAAGGCATCCAGAAGATTCAAATGCCAGATAAAGGGAAAATATTTGAATAACAATTTTCCCTCCAATACTGGTCTCAGTCAAAAATACTATTTCCTTGGAGATTGAAAAACTGACAGCTTACACACAGTTCAGAAAAGGACAAAAGGACTGACATAGAAAGAGAAAAAGGTAATAACCTCTTTACATAGACTAATAGCAAGGCGTGTGGAGTTCAAACAAATGAAAAGTTACCTAGAATTTGGCAAAACATAAAATGCCAAACATATGACTACTGACTATTTTTGTCTCTCAAATCCCATCAATTCAGCGGATCATTTGATGGGTCTAACGGACAGATCAATGGCTCAAGAAGCGCCACCTCATATCTAATCAATGGTGAAGATTCAAGATCATTCCAACGGAATACAACAACTATATTTTTTATTCTAGCCTATAAAAGTCAAGCTTCAGAAGTTGAGAAGATGTTGATTGATTCTAGAGTGAATAATCTCTTAAGGAATCCACTACTCAATCAATTACTATAATCCCTCCGAGAACCATTCTAATTCCAATCTGTTTTGTAAGGATTCTCAAGTAACATTATAAACTTGAAGAATTCAAAACCCCGTACCTTTGATAAAACAAAGTGTAAAAGATCTCATACTTAGGGTGAGTATTGAGATTGTGACTTAGCTTAAACTAGGCTGTTTAAGTGGTATATCCCTGTGGGACTTAGCTTAGACTTGGGTAGAGTTTAAGTGGTATATCTCACTAAAGAAAGAGGACTCAACTAGAATTTGGTGCTTTTAGGTGTATATCCTACATCCGAAAGATGGGCCACCGTCCGGATACAAGTTCAAGATGACTCAGCTAGAAGTTGGTGCTTTTAGTGGTATATCCTACATCCGGAGAAGAATAAATCTCTGGAGACAACTGTAAGGCTTGACTCCTTCCCATTGAAAGGAATCACACTAATGGGCAAAGCTTGGAGGAGGAAACTCCGAGGACTAGAGTAGGCAGGGCCGAACCAGGATAAAACTCTTGTGTTTTGATTTTCATAAACTCTCTACTTTATTGCATTATAATTCATATCTGCATCATCTGAATACAATACATCCGAACAAAAATTAAACACGATGCATAGACTTTTTATAAGTCTATAAATTCTATGAGAAAGGGTCATTCACCCTCCTCTGACCCTAAATGCTTACGCATGGGGACCAGTAAGAGGTATCAGAGCGAGTGCTCATAACTAGAGATCTAACAATCTCGGGCTAAAGATCCATATTTTGATGTAAGAATCAAAATAAGTTTCAATAAATCACACCTTCTTCTAGAGGGTATGTCCATTACCCATCCTCCACTCTTCATTGGTGAACACTAAACATATCTAGAAAAACCGGATGAAGAATTTCATTCAAGCCTAAAGGATACAAGTATGGATGACCATACAAAATGGGCCTTATATCCCAACCATTAAGGTTGAAGGTGTTACCACCAGAAAACCATCAAATCATTGGGATGAAAAAGATTATAAAATATTACGTGAAAACGCAAATGTTATTAATATGCTTCATTGTACCATGAGTGCAACAGAATTTAATAGGATCTCAGGCTGTGAAACTGCTCAAGAAATCTGGCAAAAACTTAAAGTTACCTATGAAGGAACTAGCAAAGTCAAAGAAACTAGGATTGATCCCCTCCAACAAAAGCTTGAAGCATTCAAAATGGAGCCTAAAGAATCCATCAGTAGCATGAACACTAGATACACAAATCTAGTAAACAAAATGAAGAGGCTGGGAAATACATTACAAAAGAAGAAACGATGAAGAAAATTCTCCAGAGTCTCACCAAAGAATGGGATAATAAAAAGACTGCCGTTGAGGAAGCTCATGACTTGAAATTCTACAGATATGATGAACTCATTGGTAATCTCCTGACTCAGGAGCTATCTTTGGAGAGATATAGTCAGCAAGGAAAGGAGCCAAAAGATAAGAAGAAAGGAATTGCTCTGAAGGCAGATTCCTCCAGATCAGTCTCATCCGGATCACAAAAGAACTCAAAAGAATCTCCTCAAAATAAAGAAGAGATGGCTATGCTGACTAGATAATTCAATAGATTCCTAAAAGAGGAAGAAAGAAGGTCAAGAAGTGGCTTCAGAAAACCTGACTTTAGAAATTGGAAAGAAGGTAGCTCCAAGAAAGATAAGTACAAGAAGGTTCCAGAAGAAAAGAAGGATATAGAGAAAGACATTTCCTGCTATGAATGTAGAGAAAAGGGACATTTCAAAACAAATTGTCCTAAGCTTAAAAAGAACAAAGACTACAAGAAGAAGACAGTGGAGGCTACATGGAGCAACAATGAGGAAAGTTGCAGCTCATCTTCAACAGAAGAAGAAGAGACTGCAAATTGTGCTTTCATGGCACTAATAGAATTGGAAGTAGAATCTTCTAGAAGAAAAAGTAACTCAACAAATCCTTGAGCTATCAAAAGAATCAGAATCAGAGTCAATCAATACAGAAGTAAACTCTCACTCTGACTCTCTTTCTAACCTTATACTTGCCAGGGCTTTAGGAATTTTGATCAACAATGTAAGGAAGAATGCAAAAGCTGTCAAATCTCTTCAAAGACAAGCAATAGAGCTTACTAAAGTACATGGAGCTATAACCCAAGACATCAATCTGATAAGGGATGCAAAGCACATTGATGCTGCTGAAGCAAACCACTTGAAAAATTAAGTACAAATGTTAAGCGCCAACCTATTTGGAATAGATAGGGAATTAGACTTATTAAAGGAAGCATCTAGAAGCAAATCATAGCCCATAAATCAGAGAAGAAATCCGAAACCTTTACAACAAAGAAGAAGAAATGACAACAAATAATCCCAAGAGCAAAGACATACAACAATCATAAAGAACAAAGGTATATGAGAAAACCACCTTAAGAACGGAGATACCTTGATGTTAAAAAAGAAAAAGGTGTAAAGGTTTATTATCACCAAATCAGGCAAAGAAAGAATCCAGAATAAAGCACACATATCTCCGGATGCACTTTTTGTGGTAAGAATAATCATACAGCTAAAGTATGTAGATTCAAAAATAATCATAACAGTCATCCACAACTTGAAAAGGTGGCTAACCCGAGAGGACCCAAGTCTAATTGGGAACCCAAAATCACTTACTCCAATTTGTAGGTATGTCTTGAATCTACCCAAATATCAACAAGCCTAATAAATTGATAGTGGATGATCAAGGCAGGTGACTCATGGTGAAAAACTTTCATCACACTAACCCGGATGAGAAAATAAGTCAAAATCAGGAAGACATGATTCCGGGGGAGTGAAAAATCCTTTGAAATAGATCTACTGATGTCTTCAGAATAAAAATCGGCACCAAATAATCTCTATAATCATGAGATAAGGAGATGATGGGAAGATGATGACTATACAAGAAAAACTAGATCAACCCTCAAGAATAAGTTTTTTTTAAAGCCATTCAAGAAGAAATCTATGATAAAGCAATCATCCGGATTTAAAGACTCAAAACATCCAGATCATGTCCACAAAATGAAGAAGATCCTCTAGGGATTTAGGCTATGCACTAAGGCATGTCAACAAGCTCAAAGGTGGATATTAAAGTGTTAAAGCCGAGATTAAAAAGGGGGTTCAGGAAGAGGAAAAGTGAGATTTGCTCAAGAAGATAACTCTGGAGGAAGAAAACAAAGAAGAAAAGGAGATGTGCAAAACTTTTTAGTCCGGAATGAAAATCTTGCCAGCTCAGCAAACAGATATGAAAAATGGTAGTAAAGGCACTGAAAGGTAACTATGAGTAACTGTACACTTTTGAATTTCAAACATTTATTGTACAGCTACTGGGCGGTAAAATCCAACAGTTATAAAATCAATAAACCGTTCTCATTGTCCAGTTTACACACCATTAACCTCTCTCCTCAAATTAACCGCCACCTCATCAATCCAGTTAGTTTTAACTGCCTTCGGACTACTAAAATGCCCTCACTTTGAATATTCTAAAAAAGCCCTAAAATTCTAGGTCTTCTTCATGTGACTAACAATCTACTGTTACTCTACAATTTTACTCAGAAAACCCTAAATTCACAAATCTCTTCAAACTCTCAAATGGCAAACACCCAAGCTAAATCAACCCTTCCTCAAAGGAATAATTTCAACTTAGAAGACCTTCTTGACAGGGAGCGTGTGAGTTCTGACATAATTATCCCTTCAGATTACCTTGGAGACAAATTTTTGTTCTCCACAGACCCATATGCCTAACTTCTCAAAAAACAAAATTTGGAAGTCTTCCTCCAATCTAAAAATCCTACCTACCTTGTTCTAGTGAAGGAGTTTTACAAAAATCTCAAAACTCACACTTATTATGATGCACTGAGGACAACAGTGAAGGGAAAGGAAATCACCCTCACTTTATAATTTTTCGTAAAACATTATAATATGAAGAATGATGGGGTACAGATGAGGACAGATGGCGATGAACAAACAGTGGAGCATGACCCCAATCTTTGGCTTCCTATAAGATTCTTTGGAGATAAATTCTCCATCCTATAGCCACAAACTCCAAGACTACTTCAATTTCTCTTGGCTAAGTTTATCTTGATCTGGAGAGGCTCCATCACCATTGCCTCTTCATTCCAGCACTGGGTTATCCAACACTGGGTGAAGAGCATAATTCTGAACATGCCAATATTAGTCATTTACTACAACAGGCAGCATAAGCACTCCCATGGAGGCCGAATTACTAAAATCCTCCCTGCTAATGAGATTGACATCACCAGAGAAGAGGCAGTTGAAGGAAAGGCCATTTATGAGAAGAATTTCCAGAATCTGTCATTTGGTGAAGTTTGGGATGAGGAGAAAGCTCTAAGGTAAAAGAGAGAAAAATAAGAGAAAAGAAGAGTAAGGAAGTCTGGAAGCACAGTTAGAAAAGCTCCGGTAGTGAAAAAGCCAAGAACCACTAGACCCAAGGCCCAAAAGAAAATTGATATGGAGGAGGTGGTAAAAGTAGGAGTTGAGGAAGAAGATGAGGATAATCTACCTCTTACTAAGATCCTAAAGCAAACTCTGATAAAATTAAGAAAAAGATTAAGAAAGGATGTAGCAACTAGTAATGAAGAAGAAGAAATTGCTCCTAATAAAAGGCTAGTCAAAAGGGGCCAACCTTCTCTGAATCCATGAGAGCAAAAAGGACAATGGAAGTTACTGCTAAGACACAACATTCGGAGGATCTAGAATTTAATGAAATGATGGAAGCTGTCTAGGAAAACCAAAAGGAGCATGAGCTCATTTCACCTATAAAAGGACCAGGAGGCTCATCTAGAGCAGTTAATCTAGAAGCACTTTTGAAGCTAGAAAGTGTTAATCCCCAAGAATCTCTTCCAAAAGTAGTAAATTCAGAAAGACCTGAAAAGACACTTGGAACATTTCCAACTTGCCTGAGACTTAAGAAGCAACAAGAATCCAGCACCGCAAATTGAAGAAGTAAACATTGATCTAAAGGCTACTTCTGGTGAAATTGAGGTTGAAGAAGATCAAGGCAACATGGGTGCAAATGAATTACTAACTGCATCTAAGGAAGTTGAGCCTAGCATTGAGCTAAATGCACCAGAGGAGGGAACTGATCTAGGTTCTAATGAGAATGCCACATTGGCAAACTGAAAGGGCGAGGTAATTCCAATGGATTCGAAGGAACATGGAGAAAAGGAAAATAATAAAGAGATCCAGAGAATAAAGAAAAGGAAAGAGATTATGATACTGATTGAGAATCAGATGATATTGATAAGAAAGATGAAGATGAGGAAAAGAATGAGGATGAGGATGAAAGCTCATCCACTCCAAGCTTTGAGCTCATACCTAGATCAAACACTCCAACCACAAAACCTGAAAAATTGAGAATGGCTTGGGAATCGATACAAAAAGCAGCTTCTGAGGATAAGAAGGAGCAAAAGTCAGAAATTGAGCCAATCCTTTAATATATCTATGCAAGACTGGGGAAAATTGAATCCTCCTCTCAGAACCTATCAATTCCCTTGGATTTGAAGTCTGAACTGGAAGAAGTAAGGAACAAGCTGACAGGGATCGAGCAAAAAGCATGCAATCCTCAAAATGCAGATCATGTAGCAGAGAAAACCTTATCCAAAGTTACTCCGACTTTGGAAGAGATGTCTGATGGGATTGCAAAAGCTAAGCAATGTGCATTACAAGTGTCATCCGGAGACTAGACAAACAAAGGTACTATTCTTGAGCATGTAACCTCCTCATCAAATGGGCTGAAAGAATATATGGATTAGAAATTTGAAGATCTACTAATATCCATCACATCTGTTATCACTCAAAGTACATAACCGATCTCTTCCGGAATCAAATCTATCCACATAGAGCAAAAGACATTCAATAAATAACTGACTAATATCCTCAAGGATGAGCTGCCATCCATTATAGAAAAAGCTTTAAAAGACTTGGGCATTAATTGTCAAATATGCCTCTACTCAATGGAGAAAACTCTTGCCATCTGGAGAGATATGTTTAATGTTGAGCTCCGGCACCTAAATGAAGGAATTCACAGTAGCGCCAAAACTATAGCAGAAGAAATTCAATATCATGGATCCTAACTATCAGATTTGAGCTTAACCGCTCCATCCAGATCAACTCCATCCGAATATATCCATGAAAGCCTGCTACTCCCATTCTTTCAGTGGTTGGTTCGACATATAGGCAAAATAAGATATGGGGGTTATAAATACATGTTATCCCTTATCAGGGGAATGCTCTCATACTTTGAAGAGGAAGATGGAGAATATGCTCTTAAGCACCATCCTTATCTTATAAGACCTTATGCTAAACTCCGGAAATCTCTTAAGCCTATCTACATTGTGCCTTCATCTATAGATAAAATTGTCGAGCAAAAGATGGTTGGGAATCTGGATTACACACTCCTCTCTAGAACTTGGGAAAGACAATGGGATAAGAGGAGAGTGATTGAAATTGTCCCCCCGGTTGATGCCAACAAAAGGGGGAGAAGAGCAAATATAAAGAAGCTGGAGTAGAAGCAAAGAAGGGCAAAAAGCCACAACTATAGCTAGATTCACTTAATGTTTTTGTAATAGCTAGCTATGTATTTTATTTCACTTATAACTCTCTGTATTTATAATATTGTAGTTCATTAATGTTAACTAGTTGTTAACAGCAGAAGTTATTTAGTGAAATCATCTCTCAAAATTGCTTCTAAGTACAATCATAAATTGTACTTAAAAAACTTAGAAGTTAAAATGAAAAAATATTGGGGGAGTTAGGATGCTAATATTATGGGGGAGAAACCATGTAAATGACTAAGTATCAAGAATCATACTTTGCTTATATATTCATATGCTTCTGTCTTTAGGTTTTTGTTTCCATCAAAATGGGGGAGATTGTTGAAAATCAAGCATCCAGAAGCCCTTGTAAAAATTTAAGTAGATAGCGTTTGGATCACTATTTTGAAAGGAAACAAAATCCAAAGAACAAACCAATCATCTGAAAGAAATAAAAAGAATGCATCGTGATCAAGGATCTAAAGGAAACAAAACCCCTAGCTCAAATAGATCATCCGAATCATGGTTTGAAGGAAACAAATCATCAAAAACAAAAGGATCGCATCTGGACTTAGCATTATATGGAAACAAGTCACTAAGTCTAAGGAAATATACATCTGGTCTCAAGAATAGAAGATAGCATTCCCCAAACATAAGAAGGAAGCATACAGATAAGTCAACTGATTGAAGTATCATCCGAATAAGTTGAAAACTAAATACATCCGAAAGATTCAAATGCCAGACAAAGGGAAAATATTTGAATAACAATTTTCCCTCCAATACTGGTCTCAATCAAAAATACTATTTACCTTAGAGATTGAAAAAGTGATAGCTTGCACATAATTCAGAATAGGACAAAAGGACTGACATAGAAAGAGAAAATGGTAACAACCTTTTTACATAGACAAATAGCAAGGCGCGTGGAGTTCAAACAAAAGAAAAAGTTGACTGGAATTTGGCAAAACACAAATTGCCAAACAAACGACTACTGACAACTTTTGTCTCTCAAATCCCATCAATTCAATGAATCATTTAATGGGTCTAACAGACAGATCATGGCTCCGGAAGCGCCACCTCATATTTAATCAATAGTGAAGATGCAAGATCATTCTAACAGAATACAACACCTATATTTTTTATTCTAGCCTATAAAAGTCAAACTTCACAAGTTGAGAAGATGCCAATTGATTCTAGAGTAAATAATCTCTTAAGAAATCCACTACTCAATCAGTTACTATAATCCCTCCGAGAACCATACTAATTCCAATCTATTTTGTAAGGATTCTCAAGTGATATTATAAACTTGAAGAATTCAAAACCTCAAACCTTTGATAAAACAAAGTGTAAAAGATCTCATACTTAGGGTGAGTATTGAGATTGAGACTTAGCTTAAACTTGGCTTTTTAAGTGGTATATCCCTTTGGGACTTAGCTTAGACTTGGGTAGAGTTTAAGTGGTATATCTCACTAAAGAAAGAGGACTCAGCTAGAAGTTGGTGCTTTTGGTGGTATATCCTACATCCGAAAGAGGTGTCACCATCCGGAGACAAGCTCAAGAGGACTCAGCTAGAAGTTGGTGCTTTTAGTGGTATATCCTACATCCGAAGAAGAATAAATCTCTGAAGACAAATGTAAGGCTTGATTCCTGCCCATTGAAAGGAGTCACACTAGTGGATAAAGCTTGGAGGAGGAAACTCCGGGGACTGGAGTAGGTGGGGCCGAACCAGGATAAAATGGTTTTGTTTTAATTTTCCTAAACTCTCTACTTTATTGCATTATAATTCATATCTGTATCATCTGAATACAATACATCCGCACAAAAATTAAACACGCTACACAGACTCTTTATAAGTCTATAAATTCCGCGAGAAAGGGTCATTCACCCCTCTCTGACCCTAAATACTTACGCACAGGGACCAACACTAGCCCCTATTCACATTGCTTCACAACTCCAGGTGGCAGACTTACTTACCAAGCCACAAAGTTACAAATCCATGGCACCTTTTCTTCAACAGATGTTATTCCTACCATTGAATGCAACCACAGTTGGGTCAACAATAGAAAACTCAACCCGGAGGGGCATGTTAAGGGTTATGATGTAGCTGAAACTGCAGCAAAACAGATACAATCATAGGCTAGCATACATAGGATGATTTCAGCAATGATGAGCTGGCAGATTGTTACAAACCGTTACACAGCCATCCTAGCTGGAAATATCTAGCTCTCCATCTAGAAAATATCTAGCTTTACTTTTACTTTCCTAAGTTATATATAAACAAGAACTAACTCTCATGAACATTTAGATCAAGAACTGTATTTCTATTTTATGCTTTTTCTCTCGAATTCAATAAAGATCACAAAGCAATCAAGCTTTGTTTCAATAAGCATACCCTTAGAATTAATACTATAATATTACATCAGCATGTGATAAGATTTGTAGAAGTGGTATAATTGAAATTACAGTAAAATCTCAATAAAGTAATATTCGATAAAATAAAATTCTCGCTAAATAAATATTTTTTCCCGAACCCGACTTGGGCCAGTTATATTAAAATAATATTCTCGTTAAATACATTAATTAATAATTAAAATAAAGTATTAAAAATCCAGAAAAAATATAAAATAATAATTATTAGAATAAATCAAGAATTTATATATATTTTTAGACCAATAATATAAGACCAACAACTATTTCTTTTTAAAATATGAATCTATAGTTGATTGTTTTTCTTTCCACCAAAAACATCTCATCCTTTACTTTTTGAAGAGCGAACACAATTTTCGGAATATTTTGTTCATGTTGTACCAAATAGTTTGACTATATAGTCATTGCTTGACATGCATCCTTTGACGACACATGTTAAACAATGCTACTATCATCTTGTTCAGGATCATTCGTATCATCATTATTCATTACAGATTGAATGATCTCTTCCTTTGTAGGTGATTCCATAACTGTATCAGTCTCGTTAGGAAATTCAAAAGATGTTCAGCAACACATTTCTGTAGGCAAAATTAGAGATGACATCATTTAATTCTTTGATACCTTCATCTAATTCACAAACTTGTGGTTTGGGAATGTTGTTTTCTTCCGACCGAAACTTGCAATGTCGAAAATATACTACAAAATACTCTTTAATATAATAAATAGTTTTTTATCGATAAATGAATATTTTATGCATTTATCGACAAATTAATAATCTTGGTAAATGAATATTTTTTTCCGGTCCCAAGCATATATATTTATAGAGGTTCTACTTACAAGATAAGAGATGACACTGTACCATTCCCTATGTGATACTAAATGAATATTTTTTATTGGATTATTCAATCTTTTAGTAACCTAATTTGTATATCGAAAATTGTAATATATAAGATACTACTACTCCCTCCATCTAGAAATTATTGTCTCTTTAATCATTTTATTAATTCTTTTTTTAGTTGTCAATTTAGATTATCAATGCATTTTGTACAATTTTTTCTCTAATTTGCCCTTGTATTAAATATGAGAGAGATTATGTATTGTTAAAATTATAAGTGAGTAATTAAGAAGAAAGAGAATTTAGTAAAGGATAAATTAATTATTTTAATTGTGTAATAAATTTTTTATTTGTTTTAAAGATTCGGTTAAATGGATAATATTTTATAGATAGAGGGAGGAATATTTTAAGATGAGAAACAAAAACATGCATATATGTATATTTTAATATTGAGTTGAATGCATACAATACAAGAGCATCTCAATAAAATATTTAATCTTTACAAATGATTATTGTATGACTGAGTCAATATTTAGTATTTTCGTATTTTGAATTTAGAATACAGCCAAACATTGCTACCATTGGTGATTTCTGGTTGAATTTTTTCTGGAACATTTGCTTATAATAATGCAAAAATAAAATTGTCCCATACCGATATAGGTCAGACACTATTTTCAATGAAAATTTCAAAAAAAAAAAAGATTAAATTTCATATTTGTAATTTACATATATTCAGAGGGATGACTACAATGCGGAACTGGGGAGAAATTAAAAATGAACTTTTTCTTGTTTTGTGTCATCTCAAATTCTTTTTATGAATTAAGTTTGTTATATATATTTATTTAAAGTCACAAATTAATGACTTATTCACTTAACATATTTCTTACCTTAACAAAAGTACCAGCTAAGGACATGTTATTTTCAATTTTAAAAATTAAACTGAACTGAACTTAGGGCTAGTTTGGTATTGCTGTTTGAGTAACTTTTAAAATAAGTTATTCTCACAAACTATTAATAGTGATACATATTTTGGCTTTGAACAACACATTTTGATCTTTTATATTAAGTAATTAACAACTGTCTGAGTTATTTTTTTCCAAAATTAAATATGCGCCTTTTAAGAAAAGCTTGAAAATTGAGCTTTTTTAGAAAAGCTGTAAAAACTCACGGTCAAACTGACTCTTAAATTTGTTTTAGTGTAAATTTATAACTACGCATAGTTGAACTGAACTGAAATGGACTGAACTGAACTGAGTTGAATTTCAGTACATGAGATCAGGGCGTAAACCCCCTTTTTTTGTTGCTCATCTGGTTCACCAGAGCTGTGATGCGACTACGTCCATATCCCACCTGGATCGCGCATTTGGCTGTGGTGGCTAAGTCTCTCAATAAGGATTTTTCTGCATTCACTAGGACTCAAATTCGAGTTACTTAAACGATACCAATTCGTTTACCACTTAAAAGTTTAACTAAGGCCATAAAACATGTAATTTGAGATGGGTAATTTTGTAGTTACCATTTTGTGCAGTAAAATTACGGCATGGTTATAGGCTTTTAGTCCCCAGAGCAGGCAATCTGTCGGTATTCTAAAAGGCATATTAGGGACCCTCTCTGAGTAATTTGGCAGTCTATCTTTTTATGGTCATAATTTCACCACAACTCTAATTTATCCTTCTAATTTCACCACAACTCTAATTTATCCTTCTTTGCCTTCTGTTATCTCAAAATTCTCCATATATTATCTTCT
Source organism: Euphorbia pulcherrima (assembly GCA_947683365.1). NCBI lineage: Eukaryota > Viridiplantae > Streptophyta > Magnoliopsida > Malpighiales > Euphorbiaceae > Euphorbia > Euphorbia pulcherrima. The sequence goes on from CANTUS010000004.1 coordinate 7,583,860, forward strand.
TCTGATTAAACACATTAAACACATTCTCAATGGCTAACATTAAACTCTCCAACTTACTCTTCTCTCTACTCTTCACCTTATCCATTGCTGCTTATGTTACTCAAGGTACGAATTAGTTTTGTTCAATTCTATTTTCCCTTAGGCGGCGTTTGGTTCACGGAAATCCTATTCCGTGGAATAGAAATAGAAATGAGTGGGAAGATGTCAAATATGACAGTTTCTAGGAAAAGCTTTTCCATGCGTCGACGGATTCTAGATGAATGATATGTCATATTTGACATATTTCCATATAATTTTATTTCTATTCCATGGAATAGGATTTTTGCTAACCGAATGGGCCCTTATTGTTTAATTAGTTCAATTATATGTTTATATACTCCAATTAATTTCTTGTAGTATATAGTATAGATCTATCTAGTAAAATCTTATTAATAGTCAAGTAAACCATGTTTAATTCCACTATTGAAATGGAATTGTATTGAAATTGCAGGAGCCAGAACTCAATTACTACTCCCTCATCCAATGAAATCCATTTCACATTCCCAGGTACTTCTTTTAATAAACAACAACAACATTACCCCAATCCCGCACAAGCGGGGTAAGGGGCGATCGGGTGTATGCAGCCTCACCTCTGTAATTATTGAGAGGCTGTTTCAATTGACACTGAAGTGGACTTGCTACACCTATCTGTGACTTCACAACAAAAGAAGTTCAAACAGTTTAATAAAAATTCTTTTAATAAAAAAGAAAAAAAAATTAAATATATTTTTACTAGTTTTTTAATATTGAATTGTATAAAAAATGGGTGTAGGAAGAGAATGGAAGGAGATTAATGATAGGATCAACGGCTCCAACATGCACATATAATGAATGTAGAGGTTGCAAATACAAGTGTAGAGCTGAACAAGTTCCAGTTGAAGGCAATGACCCTATCAACAGTCCTTATCACTACAAATGTGTTTGTTATAGGTGATTTTATTAATTTATCATTAATTTTATGAGGGATTTGTGCTTAATTTTGAGTCATGGGAGTGATATATGTCTAGAATATTGTATTTTTTTCTTAATAATCGATAAATTTTGAAGGAGCTGGGATTGGAACTTGAGCGCTCCAAAAATATAAGCTCACCTCTCAATCCATTTGCTACTTAATTTGTTATTTGATGCTGTAGTCTTGTAGCAACCACTAATGGATGCATAAATTTTTGCCAGTTTCAATTTGTTGCGAGAGGGATTAATTAATTTTATGTGTAACTCTATAATTTTATTATATTGAGTTTGTGTTGTACCTTGTTAATTATTGGTGTTACAGTGTAATGGTATAACTCAAATGTATGAATAATGTAAGAGGCAAAACTAAGATCAGAATGTTGAAATTGACAGATTTTCATCCTTTCGACTGTTAATTCATGCAAAAGGCTACTAATTTTTGTCTTTTTTTGGAAAATACTTCCATGTTTTTTCTTGGTTGTTATAGTTTTGTGAAGGGATATCGGTGGCTGTTTTATAAATCTCAGCCAAGTTGCCGATGATTTTTTAGTGTTTGTCGTTCGACTTTCTGTTACCATGGTACTATTAGGTTTCAAATCGGTTTATTATCGCCTATTCCGAATTTTCCGCCTAAGCGGCGCCTAAACTCAATTTTGAAAGGTAATGATATATTTAATAATTTCAGCTCAATTCAGCTTAACTGATTAAACGAAAGTACGTCAAAGTGTTCTCACAATTTTTTTTTTATTTTTAAAACAATGTGTAAATAATGGTTTTCAATATTTTATTGTATTTTGATTTACTTTTTAGTTGAATTTATTTTTTATGAATTAATAAATATTAAAAAAATAAAAATATAAATTCGTCTAAGTTACGCTCAAGCCACATCAAGGCCTTTAGAAGCTCTAGCCGCCCAACTAGCGTTTAACGTATTTTAAAACACCGGTGACAACGACTCTAAATTGCGGAAAAATCTTATAAATATATAGTTTTCTGACTGCTTATCACCTCTGTAAATTATAATTTTGTCTCTACACCCCACTGAACACATTAAGTATCGATGAACTATAATTATATGCATTAAAATTTTTTATTTACTTTACCATAAAAGAAACTAAAATATATATTTGAAACACCGTTGATTCATTTCAACTGAATTTGAACTACTTAACTGGTGGAAAATAAGTGATGACTCTGCTTTTTGAAAAAACACGAGGACATATAACAACTCTAAACTCACCCTAAAATATGTGAATAGAAATTTAAAATTGAGACTCTGTTTTCTTTACCTAAAATTCAATTCAGTTCAGTCCACTTCAGTTCAATTCAGCTGAGCGTAGTTATAAGTCTACACTGAAATAAGTTTAGTTCAGTTCTTTTCAGCTCACTTCAATTCAATTCAATTCAGTTCAGCTTTGAGGGTTCAACGTAATAAACGGAGAAGTGTATGGAAGAAACATGAAAATGGGTGGTGTGTTAAAGATGCAAAAATCTGGCAGGGTGGACACTTGAATAATTTAGAAAGTGGTCCAAAAAATTGAATTAGACAAATATAAGCAAAGAGGGGAATCAAATTCACATGGGCAACTTGTTTGAATACATTTAATAATTTGGCCAAGAATGTATTTGAAATGCTAATAATGGCAGATTCCCATTACAAGACAACAAATGCCTCCTGCCAACATTCAAACTTAATTGCGGTTGGCCTTTTTTGTAGTACTTGTTTTTCTCAAGAATTCCATTAATGTAATGTAATGTCAACTTCTTTTATGTTTCATGTTGGCTTGCTACTCTATCAATCATTTGCGTTTTGGTGTTACATATTAGCAATTTAATGTTTGAATTTGTTCATTTCATATAATGCCATGACCATATGCTTTTGCCATTATTTAAGAGAGTGTCTAAATTTTGGAAGACATCAAAGGGAGACCCCTTAATAAATATGAAAATCATTGTATTTATGATGTATCAATGGTTGAATTTAGAAGTAAAATTATGTGACGGCATTTACGAGTAAAATTTACATAATGTTGACTCGTTATTTTATAGATACCGCATGAAAACTCTATAAAGTGCCACGTCACCAATCGGTCTCGCGGCTGGGTCATCATTCGGTTAGACTAGTGAAGAACTACGATCTCACCGGCCTGAATAGGAGATGGAATCCCGCCATAACTCTTCTTCCTAAACAGATAAATAGGGAGATTATCCTTTCCTAAATAGATAATCAAGAATAAATCTCTTATAAAGGAAATTACGTCTAAATAGGATCCTTAGTTAATAAGGACTCCTCACCGCCAATAGAGGAAATACACTCCTGATGAAACAAGGACACCATTCACTATAAATATGAGGTCACCCTTATACTCAGGTATCACATTCTAAACCCTAGAACTCACTTACTTACTTGCCTCATCTTTATTACCGTCGCAGACTTAAGCATCGGAGAGGCTACGCCGTTCACACTGTTAGTCACTTTGACGCTGTGAGCAGGGGCTTTTCGGTGACCCTCGGAACGATGATGACTTTTTGCTCTAACTTTTTACGGTCTAGTTGTTCCATTATTTTAGAATCGAATAGCGTTTGGCAAGTTCTTAGTTGACAATTTTGAGATCTTTTGACCCTGATTATAATAATAATTAGACTGCTTTTAAGATGTTAATCACTTCCTTTCCCCTCGCGCGTAGTAAATTGTTCCGCGATTTTTTCCTTAAAAATCCGAACATTTTCAGCGAGTCTCGTTTGCATTGTTGGATTCTTGGTTCCCCGAGCTTTTCGGAATGTCAAGAATCGCCCCGTTCGAATGCCCGTTATGTAATTTGTTCGCGTTTCAGGCCCGGCTCGCCGGGCCCCATTTGCTTTTTTTTTCTAGGGTACCCCGATCCGTCGGCGGCGGCCGATGCCACCGACGGAAGGCCAGTGTAACGCCCCCCTATAGGGAGCGCCACCGTAGCTATAAACACCCAATGAACAACTCTACTCCACAATATAAAGTTCAATACTTATATATTTAATATGTACAAATACAAATATAGTGTTTCCAACTCCAAATATTTCTCAATGTTACTTTATTCTCCAAATATTTCTCAATAACACTTTATATTTCTCATACTATCTAGTACATGCCATTATTCTACAAACCATAATATTACATTAAATTACAAATCTACCTCGAGTTTTTCTTATTTGCTCTTTAAGCTGATCCACCTGTACCACTTTGGTCCAAGCTATCTACAAGTTCTCCACCTACGTGTAGAAAAAAAAAACTACACGCTAAGCAATTTGCTTAGTGGTATCCATAAAAAAAATATAACAACTTTGAATATTTTTAAAATAGAAACAAAGTATATTTACAAGTCAAAAACAAATTAACCAATTTTATGGAAACAACTCACAAAACTTATGTAATAATCCTTTTAAGTACAATCAATTTTATATCCAAATTTCTTTTTCCAAACACTTTAACCACATATTGCCCAAAGTAAACAAGTCCTGAATAACGGTAAAATGGATACGGGAGCGGACAAGCCCGAAGCCAAAGCTTCAAAATCAATATATCGGTCAAGCCCGAAGCCGAAGCTTCAAAAATCAATATATCGGTCAAGCCCAAAGCCGAAGCTTCAATATATATATATATATATATATATATATATATATATATATATATATATATATATATATATATATATATATATATATATATATCGGCCAAAGCCCGAAGCCAAAGCTTCAATTGTTTGTACAGTACTGTACCCCCCTTTATTGGCGCCAATCTACCCTGACCCGTATTCTACTCGTTTAATAAGGGCAATAAATCAAAGTAACACCTTAAAATTTTTTAGTATAAACCATCAATCATAATTCAACATAACTTCAGTAATTAAGAAATCCAAATCCCAAATTTTTAAGCATCAAACTTCAATTAAAACTCAATAAAATTAAAATTCATACTTTCCAGAATTTTTCCAGGTTTCATAACCTGACTTCCCCTGCATTTTTCACTATCAAAACATCATCCAATCGAAGAACTTTCTTCTAAACATAATTAGACACATGTCTCAGCTTTCCAAAACCACCAGAATAACAGAAATCCAAATTGTATAACCAAAGTTATGATCAAAATACTAAACAGTGTGCAAAGCTGAGATTTTCCGAAAATAGATTTCATGACTCAACTTCAAACGAAAATTTCACATTGAAAACGAACGAAATTCAACAAGGTTTCTTCTGAACATATATTCCTTACTTTCTGTAGATATCAATAAAATGAAGAATCATTCAAATCAGATTTATATAACGAGAGAAAACATTAAAACAAAACAGGTATACAATCTGGAAAATTTTCCGAAAAATCGAGAAATCGAAATTCGAGACACAAACCTTTTTCTATGCCCTTTCTAGCTCTCTTCTACCTCTTTTGCCTTTGATTTACTTGCAATAGCTTCCTCTACAACAGCCATACATAATTCTATCAAGATATTGCATAAATAAACTTCCTAATACCATAAATATGCTTAATCTACCATGAATTTTACTAATTAAACTTTAATTTCACCAAAAATCACTAACCTCAAACTCGGGTTACTATTCATCTGAACCTTAAAATATGAAATCCTCCTCTTCTAGTCTTGATTGACTGAAATTGATGATGATAGAGGGCTTAAGGATCGATTTCTAACAAGAATTCGAAGTTGGATCGAAGAAATCAGAAGTTTTTGGATTATAGAAAATTTGATTAAAGAGAGGAAGAATACGGATGGAAGTGAAGAAATGATGGATAAGGAAATGAAGAGGCTGGAATGTGTATTTAGTTTTTTTTCCAATATTGCCCTTGGACAAATAATTAAATGCCCATTTCATCCCTTTTACTGAACTAGCTCTTATTTCCTCATGCCTTATATTCAATAACAATAATAACAATAAAAATAATTTCCATGATATTTTAATACTATAGTAATTTATTATAAGCAATTTTTTTAGGAAATTTCGGTTCGTTACAAATCTCCCCCTCTTATGAATTTTTGTCCCGAAAATTTCCTGAAAACAGTTGCGGATATTGAGTTTTCATTGTATCCTCCGGTTCCCAAGTTGCTTCTTCAACCTTATGATTCTTCAAAAGTACTTTTACCAAAGGAATAGACTTGTTTCTCAATTGTTTAACCTCTCTCGCCAAGATTTGTACCGGTTCCTCTTCATACGTCAGGTCGGGTTCGATTTCTACGTCATCAGGAGATAAGATATGTTGTGGATCTGATCTGTATCTCCTTAACATTGACACATGGAACACATTATGAATGTTGTCGAGTGTAGAGGGTAGTGCCAACCGATAAGCTACCGGTCCAACCTTCTCTATAACCTCATATGAGCCAATGAATCTTGGACTGAGCTTGCCTTTCTTGCCAAATCGCAGGACTTTCTTCCAAGGAGATACTTTGAGAAATACTTTATCCCCAACTTCATAAGTAATGTCTTTTCTTTTTAGATCAGCATAAGATTTTTGTCTATCCGATGCAGCCTTCAATCTCTCTTGAATAAGTTTTACCTTCTGGAAATACATCTGGAAAATCACATACCGTAGGAATATTCTGCAATTCTAACTCACCTTCCTTCAATTCTAGAGCAAAGATTAGGTAGGCCTGACATCCCTTCCTAACCAGCCTTTTAGTCTTCATAAAAGAAATTATGTTACAGAGATAATCTGATCTTTCACCCACGATAACTATTTCTTCTCCATCAGAAACTTGAAGTGACATTCTTTTGTTTTTGCAATCCCCCACAGCTCGATGTTCCGAAAACCAATCCATTCCCAAGATAACATCAAAATCTCGAAAAGGTAACTCAATTAAATTTGCATTGAAAAGTTGATGTTGGATCATAATAGGGCAATTCATGTACACTTTGTTTACTATCACACTGTGTCCTAAAGGATTAGTCACTTCAATATTTTCTCCTAATTCTTCTACATGCAACCCTTTCTCTTGTGCTAATGCAGTACATATATATGAATGAGATGAACCAGTATCTATCAAAGCATAAACATTATGGTTAAAGAATGAAAATTTACCGACAATAACTTCGGTAGATTCTCTAGTCTTAGGCCCTCGGATTGCATAACTTCGCGCCATTCCTCTCGGTGTACCACTCTGCGGTGCTTGTTGAGCCACATCATGTCCACTTGAACCACTAGCATTTCCTCTTCCTCTTCCTCTAGTTGTGACTACTACTAGCCATAATTTATTCCTGAAAATTAGACCAAAGTGGATCAAACAACTAACATAACATATTTATATCCTAAATGGCATGTACATACTAGTCCTAGAATCGCCTAAACCTCAGCTCTGATACCAACAAATGTAATGCCCCCCTATAGGGAGCGCCACCGTAACTATAAACACCCAATGAACAACTCTACTCCACAATATAAAGTTCAATACTTATATATTTAATATGTACAAATACAAATATAGTGTTTCCAACTCCAAATATTTCTCAATGTTACTTTATTCTCTAAATATTTCTCAATACCACTTTATATTTCTCACACTATCTAGTACATGCCATTATTCTACAAACCATAATATTACATTAAATTACAAATCCACCTTGAGTTTTTCTTATTTGCTCTTTAAGCTGATCCACCTGTACCACTTTGGTCCAAGCTATCTACAAGTTCTCCACCTACGTGTAGAAAAAAAAACTACACTCTAAGCAATTTGCTTAGTGGTATCCATAAAAAAAAATATAACAACTTTGAATATTTTTAAAATAGAAACAAAGTATATTTACATGTCAAAAACAAATTAACCAATTTTATGGAAACAACTCACAAAACTTATATAACAATCCTTTCAAGTACAATCAATTTTATATCCAAATTTTTTTTCCCAAACACTTTAACCACATATTGCCCAAAGTAAACAAGTCCTGAATAATGGTAAAATGGATACGGGAGCGGACAAGCCCGAAGCCAAAGCTTCAAAATCAATATATCGGTCAAGCCCGAAGCCGAAGCTTCAATATCAATATATATATATATATATATATATATATATATATATATATATATATATATATATATATATATCATAATATCGGCCAAAGCCCGAAGCCAAAGCTTCAATTGTTTGTACACTACTGTACCCCCCTTTATTGGCGCCAATCTACCCTGACCCGTATTCTACTCGTTTAATAAGGGCAATAAATCAAAGTAACACCTTAAAAATTTCAGTATAAACTATCAATCATAATTCAACATAACTTCAGTAATTAAGAAATCCAAATCCCAAATTTTTAAGCATCAAACTTCAATTAAAACTCAATAAAATCAATATTCATACTTTCCAGAATTTTTCCAGGTTTCATAACCTGACTTACCCTGCATTTTTCACTATCAAAACATCATCCAATCGAAGAACTTTCTTCTAAACATAATTAGACATATGTCTCAGCTTTCCAAAACCACCAGAATAACAGAAATCCAAATTGTATAACCAAAGTTATGATCAAAATACTAAACAGTGTGCAAAGCTGAGATTTTCTGAAAATAGATTTCATGACTCAACTTCAAACGAAAATTTCATATTGAAAACGAATGAAATTCAACAAGGTTTCTTCTGAACATATATTCCTTACTTTCTGTAGATATCAATAAAATGAAGAATCGTTCAAATCAGATTTATATAATGAGAGAAAACATTAAAACAAAATAGGTATACAATCTGGAAAATTTTCCGAAAAATCGAGAAATCGAAATTCGAGACACAAACCTGTTTCTATGCCCTTTCTAGCTCTCTTCTACCTCTTTTGCCTTTGATTTACTTGCAATAGTTTCCTCTACAACAGCCATATATAATTCTGTCAAGATATTGCATAAATAAACTTCCTAATACCATAAATATGCTTAATCTACCATGAATTTTACTAATTAAACTTTAATTTCACCAAAAATCACTCACCTCAAACTCGGGTTACTATTCATCCGAACCTTAAAATCTGAAATCCTCCTCTTCTAGTCTTGATTGACTGAAATTGATGATGATAGAGGGCTTAAGGATCGATTTCTAACAAGAATTCGAAGTTGGATCGAAGAAATCGGAAGTTTTTGGATTATAGAAAATTTGATTAAAGAGAGGAAGAATAGGGATGGAAGTGAAGAAATGATGGATAAGGAAATGACGAGGCTGGAATGTGTATTTAGTTTTTTTTTTCTAATATTGCCCTTGGACAAATAATTAAATGCCCATTTCATCCCTTTTACTTAACTAGCTCTTATTTCCTCATGCCTTATATCCAATAACAATAATAACAATAAAAATAATTTCCATGATATTTTAATACCATAGTAATTTATTATAAGCAATTTTTTTAGGAAATTTCGGTTCGTTACAGCCAGGACGTGTGGTCCACGCGCTGGGCCTCGTGGACTAGGCGGCAGGCGGCATCAGCCACGTGGCCTAGATCTGGCCGCGTCATGTGACGCAGCCTGGGGCTAGGCCGCGTCACCCGATGCTGCCTTGGCCCGAACGCGTCGATGGCACGATTTTTGCGCGGGGTTCCTTTATTTAGATTTTTCTGGGTTTTTCTTGGCCCATAAAGTCGGGTTTTGGGTCTTTTCCGTCAAATATTGACATTTGGAGCATTAATTTGAATATTTTACACTTGAAAGGGCTATAAATACCCCTAAAAAATTAGATTTTAGGGACTTTTGGACCTCTTTCTTTGGCTGGAATTTTAGAAAAAAAAATACAAGAACAAGAGAGAGAAAGCACAAGAAAAGCTAGAATTCGGGTTTAATCCTCTCTAATCTTGATTCTTAGTTGTTCTTAGGCTTAATCTTGTAGCTTAAACACTAAAATTAATTAGAAATCTTAGGTAAAAATTGGTTTAAATCGGATTTAGGAACATTTTTCCTCACAAATCACTAAATCCTTTGCTAAATCGGTTGTTTCGTCGGGTTTTCATCTCAAACCCGTCACAAAGCTTGCCAAACGTCCGGTTCGTGTCTCGAGAGTGGATTCACAGCCCTTGGGTAACTTTCTGAGTTCTAATCTATTTCTTTTATTATTTATTTTTGTTATTACCGCTGTGTTTTCGATTATTTTTCCGGGTGTTTGGTCCCCTTTATTCATCCTTTTTGTGATTCTCTGTCAAAAATCCGGCTGACTGTTCCGGTGAACGCTAGGCCGATTGAACGTCACCTAGGCCGCTTCGTTGAGTCGGCCTATCGCTTCATCCAGTCGGCCTACGGATCGCTCAAGCGGCCAATCGTCGTTTTGTCGGACTTTTTTTTTGGGTTCTTTTCCCCCAAATTGAAAAACTAAAGTTATTTAAACATTTTAAGTCCGAATCTACTGTAACGGGTAAGAAACGACTTGAAATTTTAGTAATCTTGGGTTTTCGGACACAAAAAGGTTGATCCCGGCTTGTTTTGGCACTTTCTCCGGCAGGCCACTTCAATGGGACGAAGGCCGACTGAGCGTCATCTAGGCTACTTTGTTGAGGCGGCCTACCATGTCGCTGAGTCGGCCTACCGTCTCACTGAGTCGGCCTGCTGGTAAAAATATCCAAATGGTCCCTGTTTGTTTTATTCTATTGTTTACAGCCCATTTCGATCGTTTTGACCCGGTTTTTATCATTTTAACACGTTTTCAGTCCCGTTTTCTACCCGAAAAATTTCCAAAAATTCATAAATAATCTGAAACTATTTTTTTATTTTTTTATTCTTTTTTAAACTTTATTTTTATTTTTATTTGATTTAATATGCATTTTAATGGCTTAAAAATAGTGTTTTTGCTAAATGAATTGAAATAAATCGTTTCCCATCAACTAAAAATCCCAAAAATATTCTGAACATATTAAATATTATTTTAGGATATTTAATTAATTTATTCCACCCTTTTTTAGGTTGTTAAATAATTAATTAATGCCCAAAAATTATATTTTTATCCCAAAAAATCTAAAAATATCGTTTTCCTCATGCTTTGTATTTATTTTCCACGTTTATTTATCCATGCTTTATTTGTGACTATTCCCATATTAATCTTGTCTCGTTTGGAGCCAGGCCCGAGTCGATAAGTTCGATTAGAATCCAGCTTCGTCCACTTATTTATTTATTGCTTTATTTATTTTCTCGCATTAGAGAAATGTATAGGTATTTGTAAAGCCTTGTAATAATTTTATTTTCTTACTTTGTTTATTTATCGCTTTTCGTGTGATGTATGACATATAAATCGAAAACACCAAACAATAATCGGATTAAATCGCATAAGAACTAAGGTCACGTTTATTAAAATATAATCGGCTTGATTTAAAAATTGAAAAGTAAGCAACATCATACGGACTTAGAATCTCTGTCTTAAGGTACTGTCCAACCACCCGGTGGGAATATCATACCCAAATTCCCGGTGGAGCTTAACCGGGTGGCGACTCTATCTCAAAATATGGGATTGTAAATCTCGTATCCCTTAACACGTAAATCAGACTAAACTTCAACTTCAACTTCAACATCGCTTTCATATTCATTTTCATCACGCTAAAATAAGGATCATCCCTTAGCTCGCTTCACAGCGCTCGTTGTTTCTCTGCCCCACGCCAAAGAGCATTAAAGCTTACCGTGCGGGCAGGGGGATCGGGGGTTGTCGGCTAACAGTGGCGACTCTGCTGGGGAGTTTTCCTTTAACTTAAAATCTGAAAACCGCTTTCATTTTTAAATCTTGGTTAAAGGATTTTGATGATATGCCTAAATCATTTTTAAATCAACACTTTATTTCTTATGACTTTTGATGCACCGCTTTAGTTAGATTCTAAGTTATAAGGTGCCATTTTATCACCCCCGTGAAGCTTTCTTGTATACCTCATGCCCGCCTGGAATTGGGGATATTTGTGGATGGAACAGTCGTTTCAACCAACGTGTAATTCCTGCAACTGCACTCATTTGAGGAGTGGTTGAGTTACACGGAATCAAGGTAAACGAGACCCTTCTACCGTGTCGTCCATGACACCAGCAGTTTGAGACTATGAACCGCGATAAAATTAGCCATAGCAACTTCCTTTTAGGCTTACCTGAACAATATAGATTTAGGTCGCATACTCTATTGCCATTTCCTGGCGCTAGAGTTACCCCCAGACTATAAATTGGCGATACGTGGGAGTCATAAGGTTGAAAGAGGTTTATTTACTTTCGTGTGCTACTTATGTTACTCATTCATGCAAAGCTCATGCATAGGCCGCCTGTGGCCGACCTTTATTTTTGATTTTCACTTACCTCTACTCTGCCCTCGTTCGAAAGGGGGAATTTAACAAAATGCCTAAGATCGTTCGAGTCCCGATGTCATGTACCTAGTTCGCTAGGCATAGCAAGGAATTCATACGTCTTACTTATTTTGGGGATAAGCTTCGCATCATAAACTCTTCTACTCTCTACCTGTCTAAACCACCCGTATGTATAACATTCATCACTTGAATATTTATGTTATCTCATTCATGGTTCGATTCAGGCTGATCATCTTCCGGTTTATTTAGTTAGGTCAAGGCATCCTCGTCGCTGAAGTCCTCTTTGGTTACGACTCAGCCGCCGTTTAGTTCGCCGTTCAGTATCAGAATCTGCTCTTCCAACCATGTCTCATCCACATTTGAATAATGCACCTCATGAGAGCACTCATTCCCCTTCTCCTTCCCCCCCTCATCAGGGACAAAGCCAAGGACAATCTCAGTTGGGATCTGAATTGGCAAATGCTATGGCTATGTTCCTGCAATTAAATATGTTTCAGGCCACTATTAAAGAATAGCTTAGATCCATTCTCAAGGAGGAAAGAGAGTCTCAGAGGTCAGCGGGGCCTATTTTTCAAGCTCTGGGGGAGACAGTCCAGTCTCCACCAGTTCAGAATCAGTTTTTGGTACCACTGCTCCCTCCGGTTCATCCTATCCAACAAAGCCAATTTCAGTTTGGACAGACCTCTTCTCAGCTGCCCTTATCATCTACTCTACCAACCTTCAGTTTTATCCCCATGATCACTCGAGGCCTATTCCCAATCTCCTATTCTCCCTGCTTTCTTAGGGGGATTTACTCCTCAGATGACAGTCCCATCGAGTGGCTTTGTTGCTCCTCCGACACAGCCGAATGTCTTCACAACCTCACCCCCTAGCTTTGTGGTCACTCCCTACGTGACCACTTACCCTCAGAATCCTTTTTCTCGCCCCCAGATCAAAACTTTGACTCCTCCACCCTTTCAGTTCGGCTCATCTTCATGCGACTAGGTCACGCAACCTCCAGGCATGACGCCCGAAATGATGGCTTTCTTCAGGCAATTTTTGAATAGGAGCGAGGATAGGGAGGAAGTAAGAAGTGATGATTGGGTGCCTGAAAATTTCTCAATGCCCCAAATGGATGCTTATTCACGCAAAGGCCCCCCTAAGTCCCATATAATTATATATGAGTGAATCATGCGAGTCCAAAAGATAGGGGATAAGGTGCTGGCCAAGTTGTTCCCGTGTACCCTTTCAAGCCCTGCTCTCGAGTGGTACAATACTATTCCGGAGTCCACAACCTTGGATTGAAAACTCCTATCCGAAGATTTAGTTGACTACTATGGATTTTATTCAATAATGGAGAATACCATTCAACATCTTGAGGCAGTCAAGCAAAAGCCCGGCAAAGTTTTCAAACCTTATTTTAATCAATGGATGGCCACTCAAGTCCTCTTGAAACAAAAGCTCAGCCTAAAAGAAATGATCCCAAAACTGCTTGATGGGGCTCTCTCATTCCTTCGAAAAGAGATGGAGACCGACTCTTTGGAGTCCTATCAAATGGTTTTTGAAAAAGCTAAAAAGATCGAGCACTGGGAGGAAAAGGAAAGGGCTAGCAAGCCAAGTGGAAAACCTTGATTCAAGGGCAATAACTCTCAATCCTTTAAAGTTACTCCAGCCCCAACTGGAGAGAAGGCACCCACAGTCCAATTTGTCAATCAAGAGAGTGTTTTCGCTATGCAAACCATACCTACTTGGACTCCTGGTCAGAGGGCATTCATGTCTCCATGGAAGCTCCCTCTTCATATCATATTTACTAAATTGCAAGAGAAAGGCCTACTTAGCCCTCTTCGTGAGTACCGTTCTCCTATGCCCGAAGAGAAAGGGAACTTTTATCGTTATCATGTTCAAAAGAGACAAACAACAGATCAATGTAGGCCTTTAGGTATGGCTATTTGGCGCTTAGTAAGAGAAAGAAAAATGGATGAGCCTGCGAGGAAGACCTACACTGAGGAAAAGCCATCGATGGGCTCTGATGATGAAGTGAGCGCCATTAATTCTGGTGTCCCTGAGGATTTTATGTTGGCAATGGTCTTTCCTGATTCACTCAACCCCATTATGGAGGCCATTTCTGCCATCGACTCTGACAAGAATCCCGCAAGATGAAGGAGAAAAGTTATCAGTCGAGCAGACAAAAGGTTTTGGGCATCGTCCTCAGCGACGCCCTAATGGAAGCTACCGAGGATGATTAGCTTACTGGCTCTACCAATCAAGACCCTCCGCTTGTGGAGGATGATTTTCCTACGATGTAATTTTCTTCCTTTATGTTTCTAGTGTTTTGTTGTGAACAATTCAGCCTCTAAGGCACTTTAATTTAAGACTCTCACTTTCGCTTTTCTGTTTGATGGTTCGCCCGATAGGTCCATGCATTCATTTTTGTCATAAGCATAATGTGTTCAGTATTCATAATATTTCTTTAACTAAAATAAGTTTGAGTACAGATGATAATCTAAAACGGTAACCACTTTCTAATGACCTAACCTTTGGAAGAAAATGAGAGATAACAAGTGCTTAAAGATCATTATAACGCTTTCACCTAGTCATGCCTAAACACTTAGGGTTCATTGTCGGATTCCCGAGCATCTCATCTCTACAACTAAAATAGTAAAAGAAGCTCAGTCATCCCTTGGATAGATCCAATATGTCATTCGGTCCATCGCCGGCCTCGCGACTATATGCAGACCAATTTTGAAGCTACCGAAGAAAAGATAAGCCTACATAGGATTGACAAGATTCGACCCTCATCAACATAGGGGGAAGTCGACCCTTTTCATCAATATTACTGCCGAGAAGACGACTGAGTTCATTAAGAAACACATCTTCCCTCAGTACAGCCTGCCTCATCACATCACTTTGGACAATGGATTTTAATCCCAAGGGGCAATCCTTGATCGATCAAGAAAAATGGGCCAGACCACCGCAGACCTTCACCCATCCAACCACAAGCCGATGGGACAACTAAAGCCACACACCAGCTTCTCAAGAAGTTTATGTCCAAAACCACCACCAGGATTAAAGTTTGAGCTGATAAACCACCGTTTGCTCTTTATGGATACTATACAAGTGTATGAATTCTCCAAACACCTTATTCCTATGCCTGAGAAATGGAAACTGCACTACCAACCAAGACCAGGATGAAATCCTTAAGAGTTATACTGAATCCAAGTCAAAGGGACCCCCATGGGCTAAAGCACGGTTCCAACGACTTGAACAGTCTTTAGATGTATCAAAAGATATATCAAAAGCATGGCAAAGGTGCCCAACAATCGAGTCAAGCATCAGAGGCACCACCAAAGGCCAACGATCTGATTTTGAAGCAAGCAAAGCCTGGCAACACCGACCCAAGGGGAAAATTCCAACCAGATTGGATAGGACTTTATGTATTCAGAAATATGTTCAATCCAAGGGGCATGATTATCAATGGTAATGGGTTCGTAAATCCTATCAATGAAATCAGGTTGAAGTGTTATCATGTCTAACCAAAAGAATCAAATCTAGAAAAGCGGCACATAAAGAAAGATATACAAATCAATCACCCAACGAGTGGTCCCCTACTACTCGGGCAATAATTAGCGTGTACCCCATTGATCGGCATTCTACAAACCATTCAGGCAAAAGTTAGGGCGCAAAATGACCCGCTAGGTCAAAAACCCGAAAAGGGCAGTCTAGGCAAAAGTCAGGGTAAAGTGAGCTACGAGAGTGTGTTGGCTAGAAAACCTTCATAGGCTAGTTAGCACCAGAGTTTGGGTCAATAGAAATGATTATCATCATTATGTACTCAAACTTAATTCAACTAATGGAAATGTCACTTTTACTGAATCCTTTATGCTTGTGCTTAAATGAATTTATCCCAAAAGGCGAAATGCAACAGATGAGTCAAGCGTTGGGTTCTATGCGGTCAACCGTTTCCTCAAAAGAAAAGAAAGATAAAGATAAAAGGCAAAAACCCTGATATACTGAAAAGAATTAAGGTCTATGCAAAAGCTGGGATAGTTCGCTGGATCGAAAACCCAAAAAGGGGGTCCAGGAAAAAAATTAGAACTCAAAAGCAAAATATAAACAAGTCTGATGGGCCCGACACAATGTCTAGGTCTATGAAAAATTAAGACAACCAAACCAAAGATAAATGACTGCCATCATTCACATCGAGATATCTACATCATTGCCATCAGCATCGGAATGCTTGAATATGTTCACCGGTCTAATAAATTTGAAGGACTCAGATTCATCCTCCGCCCGTGTTTGCTCAATTCTTGACTACAGCCGAGTATCTTGATTCTATAATATCCTAATCCTATGGAGTCATCCTTAGTAGAATTCATTGGAAGTGATAGTGCCCAGTCATTCGTTATCCAAAATCTTGAGCTCTGCTTCGTGCCCTCTTGTCTCCGTCATGCCTGATCCAGCAATCAATTTGCAATTGATTCACTACAGCTTCCCTAGTTCTCCACCAGGGCATTCTTATCTTGTCCGTACCGCGAGGCAATTCCGTGTATACTCCCTTTTCGAACAAATCGATCTTTCCCCAAATTAAGTAAAGTCGATCAAGCAAGTTAATTTGTCAGCTTGGAGATGACCAGTCCGAATATCTCATGCATTCATACATTCATGCATAATGTTCATGTCTATTGTTCTATGCTGAGTTCCATAGGAAATAAAACAAGAGCCTGTATCAAGGGGCATCTTAACATTATCTTCTGTCCTACATTTGAAGACAGAATTTCTCCCAAGGGCACATCAGCTAGTCTCAATACTCAACATTGGCAGTTTCTCCGTCCTCCCAAAATCTCAACTCTTATTTCTTTTTTCTCCCATTTCTATTACTTAATTGAAGGGGCAAAAATTTTTGTTCCAAAAAATCAATTTAGTAATAAAAACACGATTTATATGGCTTACTAATGCTTTAAAGCCTTCTTGACAGGCACACCATGGGGAAATTCAGAAGGACGACCAATCCGATGGATCCTAAAATCAGAACTCAGAAGCTTCTCCCAGGGGCACCTCAATACATATACCCAGGGGCACCTCAATGCAAATATCCAGGGGCACCTCAATGAAAATACCCAGGGGCACCTCAATGCAAACACCCAGGGGCACCTCAATGCAAACATCTAGGGGCATATCAGCCAGACTCGACGTTCAGCCTCGACAATCTCTCCGGACTCCCGGAAATCTCAAACTTTATTTCAGTTTCATTCTTCCGTTTGTGTTGCTTGATTGAAGAGGCAAAAATTTTTGTCTCGGCAAAATCAATTAAGCAGCAAAAGCATAGCTCATATCTCTCTCTAATATCTTAAAATTTCTGTGGTAGGCACAATGCATTTAGTCCAACAGGCCTCCTCAGGCACTTTTCAGTAAATCCCAGTCCGACCTCATTAGAAGTGCTCGGTACCTTTTGGTTTAGTTCTTAGTATGCATTTCAGTCCAGGTATCTCGTTTGATATTCCTGACATGCGGTTCAAACCAAGCAAATCCCAGTTCAACGTCATTAGAAGTGCTCGGCACCTTTTAGTTTAGTTCTTAGTATGCATTCCAGTCTAGGGATCTCATTTGATATTCCCGGTATGAGATTTAAGCCAAGCAAATCCTAGTCCGACCTCGTTAGAAGTTCTCGGCATTCCTCAGTGAAGCCCTCGACATTCTTGACATTCCCGTTGTCTCCGATATGATCGATTCAGCCTCACTTCTAATAGGTCCATTGATGGTGCATTCCCAAACCGCCAGTAGACAACCAATTGAATCTCTAATCCTCTGATAGGTTTGTTGATGGTGAGTTCCCAAACCACCAGTAGACAACCAATTCAATCTTTAATCCTTGATAAGTCCGTTGATGGTGTGTTCCCAAACCGCTAGTAGACAACCAATTTAATCTTTAATCCTTGATAGGTCCATTGATGGTGTGTTCCTAAACCACCAGTAAACAACCAATTCAATCTTTAATCCTTGATAGGTCCGTTGATGGTGTATTCCCAAACCACTAGTAGACAACCAATTCAATCTTTAATCCTCGATAGGACCGTTGATGATGTGTTCCCAAACCACCAGTAGATAACTAATTCAATCTATAATCCTCCGATAGGTCCGTTGATGGTGAGTTCCCAAACCACTAGTAGACAACCAATTCAATCTCTAAACCTCCGATAGGTCCGTTGATGGTGTGTTCCCAAACCACCAGTAGACAACCAATTCAACCTCTAATCCTCGATAGGTCCGTTGATGGTGCATTCCCAGACCACCAGTAGACAACCAATTCATTCAACCTCTACCTCCGATAGGTCAATTGATAATGCGTCCCATGACCATCCGTAGATAACCGTCTCAAGAAATTCCTATTCCTCTTATTCCCAAAGCAACCAGCAATCTATCCCAAAATCATTTGGTGCAACGAAGGTAATACCGAATCAATCTCGAAGTCAATTTTGTCCTTGATAGGTCTGTTTATGGTAATCCCAGAAGACATCCGATTCAAGAATCCATAAGTCAGGTATGACCTCCTATCCCTCACTCTTTCGTGAGATCACATTTGACCATTCAAATGATAATCTCACGAGGGGCAGCCTGTGAGCACGGGCTTTTCTGTGACCCTCGGAATGATGATGACTTTTTGCTCTAACCTTTTACGGTCTAGTTGTTCCATTATTTTAGAATCAAATCGCATTTGGCAAGTTCTTTGTTGACAATTTTGAGATCTTTAGACCCTGATTATAATAATAATTAGACCGCTTTTAAGATGTTAATCACTTCCTATCCCCTCGCGGGTAGTAAATTGTTCCGCGATTTTTTCCTTAAAAATCCAGACATTTTCAGCGAGTCTCGTTTGCATCGTTGGATTATTGGTTCCCCGAGCTTTTCGGAATGTCAAGAATCGCACCGTTCGAATGCCCATTATGTAATTTGTTTGCGTTTTGCTTTTTTTTCTAGGGTACCCCGATCCATCGGCGGCGACCGGTGCCGGCGACGGAAGGCCATGCCGCGTGGACCACGCAGCACGCGGCCTAGATCTGGCCGCGTCACCCGATGCGGCCTTGGCCAGAACGCACCGATGGCGCGATTTTTGCGTGAGGTTCCTTTATTTAGATTTTTCCGGGTTTTTCTTGGCCCAAAAGGTCGGGTTTTAGGTCTTTTCCGTCAAATATTGACATTTGGAGGATTAATTTGGATATTTTACACTTGCAAGGGCTATAAATACCCTTCAAAAATCAGATTTTAGGGACTTTTGGACATCTTTCTTTGGCTGAAATTTTAGAAAAAAAAATACAAGAACAAGAGAGAGAAAGCTCAAGAAAAGCTAGAATCTGGGTTTAATCCTCTCTAATCTTGATTCTTAGTTGTTCTTAGGCTTAATCTTGTAACTTAAACACTAAAATCTATTAGAAATCATAGGTGAAAATTGGTTTAAATAGGATTTAGAGACTTTTTCCTCACAAATCACTAAATCCTTTGCTAAATCGGTTGTTTTGTCGGGTTTTCATCCCAAACCCATCACAAAGCTTGCCAAATATCCGGTTCGAGTCTCGAGAGTGCATTCACAGCCCTTGGGTAACTTTTTGAGCTCCAATCTATTTCTTTTATTATTTATTTTTGTTATTACCGCTGTGTTTTTGATTATTTTTTCGGGTGTTTGGTCCCCTTTATTCGTCTTTTTTGTGATTCTCTGTCAAAAATCCGGCTGACTGTTTAGACGAACGCACCTAGGCCACTTTGTTGAGTCGGCCTACCGCTTCGTCCAGTCGGCCTACGGGTCGCTCAAGCAGCCAATCGTCGTTTTGTCGGACTTTTTTTTTTGGTTCCTTTCCCCCAAACTGAAAAACCAAAGTTATTTAAACATTTTAAGTCCGAATCTACTGTACCGGGTAAGAATTGACTTGTAATTTTAGTAATCTTGCGTTTTCGGACACAAAAAGGTTAATCACGGCTGCAGGCCACTTCAGTGGAAAGAAGGCCGACTGAGCGTCATCTAGGCCACTTCGTTGAGGCGGCCTACCATATCGTTGAGTCGGCCTACCACCTCACTGTGTCGGGCTACTAGTAAAAATGTCCAAATGGTCCCCGTTTGTTTTATTCTGTTGTTTACGGCCCATTTCGGTCGTTTTTTATCCTGTTTTTGTCATTTTAATGAGTTTTCAGTCCCGTTTTCAACCCGAAAAATTTTCAAAAATTCATAAATAATCTGAAACTATTTTTTTTATTATTGTATTCTGTTTTTAAACTTTATTTTTATTTAATTTAATATGCATTTTAATAGCTTAAAAATAATGTTTTTGCTAAATAAATCGAAATAAATTGTTTCCCATCAACTAAAAATCCCAAAAATATTCTGAACATATTAAATCTTATTTTAGGATATTTAGTTAATTTATTTCACCCTTTTTTAGGTTGTTAAATAATTAATTAACTCCCAAAAATTATATTTTTGTCCCGAAAAATCCAAAAATATCGTTTTCCTCATGCTTTGTATTTATTTTCCACGTTTATTTATCCATGCTTTATTTGTGACTATTCCTGTATTAATCTTGCCTCGTTTGGAGCCAGGCCCGAGTCAGTAAGTTCGGTTAGAATCTGGCTTCGTCCACTTATTTATTTATTGCTTTATTTATTTTCTCGCATAAGAGAAATGTATAGGTCTTTGTAAAGCCTTGTAACAATTTTATTTTCCTGCTTTGTTTATTTATCGCTTTTCGAGGTCACGTTTATTAAAATATAGTCAGCTTGATTTAAAAATTGAAAAGTAAGCAACATCATCCGGACTTAAAATCTCTGTCTTAAGGTACGGTCCAACCACTCGGTCGGAATATCGTACCCAAATTCCCGGTGGAGCTTAACCGAGTGGCGAGTCTATCTCAAAATACGGGATTCTAAATCTCATATCCCTTAACATGAAAATCGGACTAAACTTCAACTTCAACATCGCTTTCATTATTCATTTTCATCACGCTAAAATAAGGATCATGCCTTAGCTCGCTTCATAGCGCTCGTTGTTTCTCCGCCCCACGCCAAAGAGCATTAAAGCTTACTGTGCGGGCGGGGGGATCGGGGGTCGTCGGCTCACAAACGCTCTTTCCTGTCTTACAGCCACCATCTCCGGCGAAGGCTGGCCCTCTCTCTTTCTGTGAAGGTTAGCTCAAAGAACCCTATCTTTGACCGATCTTTTAGTGGTGCGGTGAGCATGGACAAATTTACTTGCTCCAGTGAGAATTTTGTCTTTCGACGAACACAAAAATCCAACCAGATGGACGACATCCAAAATCATGATCAAGCGGCCAACAACAATGCAGATGACTCAAGGCCGACAATCACCTCCCAATCAACTGCAGCGGTGCCCCTCTCCTCTACAATTCTAGCCATGGAATCTGCCGTGACACCACCGATAAACTACGCAACCGGAATGGCATTTTTTGAAAGCTTCGCTCAATGCTATCAGGTTTCCCCCGAGGACCAAAATCAACTGCGAAGTGGTGGAAAACAATGATCCGGAATCTCAATTAAATTAAAATATCCAGATCAAGTTTGAAAGAAACAAAAACTTAAACAAAATATCTCCTAAATCTAAATGGAAGCATTCGGTCAAGATCTAGCTACAAGGTCATCCATTGAAGACTACAAGTACCTAAGCATTTTGGAATCATTAGGTTAAGGATTGGAAAGGAAACAAACTTTAAACCTCAAAGACTAGCATCCGGAAGAACTAATTGCACTAGCTCTAGAAGAAGATAGATCCAGAGCCATTGAGTCTGAGAGCATCCAAAAGTCTCAGATATCAAGACAATAGGAAAAGTTTCAAAGATAACTTTTCCCTCCACCTATTGGTCGACAAAGTCAAATATCCTTTCCCCATATGCAAGACAAAAGAGACAGCTTGCACTTTTCAGAAAAAGGACAAAAGTACTAACACTGAACTGAAAAAGATAACAACCTTTTCACCTAGAGCAATAAGGAGGCACGTGGAGCTCACACGAAAAAGCTACTGGTGTAAAAGTTGGTGTGACACTAAAATATAAGGAAAACGATCACTGACATCTTTTCAGTCTCAATCCCAAGGATTCAAATAGGTCAAATTACTATCTAATGGATTGATCAACGGCTCTAGAAGTGCCACATCCTACCTGATCAACGGCAAAGATTGAGTTATAGCTTACCAACCTATAATAGCAACATTTATGATCCAAGCCTATAAAAGGGAAGCTTCACAAGATGAGAATGTGCTGGTTGATTTCATAAAAGCTTATACAAGAGAACTTCCTAGAAAATAATCAGATTCATAAATCCCTCCAAGAATCAAACAATTCCAAATCAGTTTGTAAGGATTCCTAAGTGAGCTATAAACTTAAGGAAATCCAAAACCTTTAATAGAAACCAAAGTGTAAAGTGTCTCCTACTTGGGTGAGTAGTGAGATTAGGATACAGCTTAAAGTATGTGTGTTGAGTGGGATCTCCCTGTAGGACTCAGCTTAGATTCGAGGCCTGCTAAAGATAAAAGGACTCAGCTAGGAGTTGGTGCTTCTAGTGGTATATCCTACATCCAAAGAGGTTACCATCCGGAGATAATCTGAAAGGCTTGATTCCTGCCAGTTGGAAAGGAATCCACTAGTGGATAAGCTTTGAGGAAGGAAACTCCGGGGACTAGATGTAGGAGGGGCTGAACTAGTATAAATCACTATGTTTGATTTTCTTACCTTTATTTACTGCATTATATTTTTACATTTGCATCATCCGAATCCTTCCACTAGATCATAATCAAGGACGCTACACTTAGAATTATTAAAGTCTATAAATTCTGCAAAAAAGGTCATTCACCCCCCTCTGACCTTATATAGTCCCTCACAGGGACCAACACAAAGGAATCTATTCAGAGTGATGAAAGAGGGAATGGCTGAGGACACAACAAGTGGACCGCTACACAATGCGGAAGCTCTCATCCGCCATATTGCTCACTGGGTTGGACCTTACAACGCTCTCCCAGGAGGATCCTTCAACACCAATCCGGGTGAGCCATACAATGCTCTCCCCAAAGGGCCATATAACGCCTAGCAGTATAGGTCTCTCAACACTCACTAAGTGGGGCCACACAATGATCACCCGAGTCCTAAGATTGCAAGAGGTGGCTCCCAACAGGCTTAATACAATGCCAACCTTGGCGCGTCTTTTATAGATAGAAGCATAGAAGTCCCCTCATAGATGGATCTGATTGATATGGCAAAAGTGCAGCAAGAAGAGTAGGACGCAGCGAATTAACCTGCATACGGCGTGCATTACCCACAAGGACCCACTTCATCAGCTTCTTCCACCTGGGCGGTCCTTATCAAGGTCCAACTCACTCCACTCATCTTCCTCTACCACTACCACTGGGTTCACAGTCGAAGCCTAAGAAGTTCAGATATTAAGATGACCCGGAGTTCCAGAAGATGTTCAAATAAGGTCTCAATGTCTATGTTATTTCTCTACAAGAACCCCTGCTGGAAACTTTAGACTCCCCATTCAGTAAGGAGATCCTTGTGAAAAAACTTAACCCCTAGGTCAAGCTGCCATTCATTGATAACTACAGCGGAGACACGGACCCTCGAACCCATGTCCAAACTTACAAGAATAAGATAGATTGAGCATACGCCTCAGAAGTACACACCTGTAGGAACTTCCCCAACACACTAATCAGTCTAGCAGCTTACTGGTTCGAGATTCATGGGATGACTAGAGGCAAAAGTTCTACACATAGTTCATCGACTCCATTTCAGCAGGAACCACCACCCGTACCCTCAATAAGGTCACTCAGAGTATGGATGAATAACTTAGCTCTTACATAGAGCAGTTTAATAAAGCCTACTTATAAATATGAGACGTGGATTATAGCACTGCCAGGGAAGCCATGATTAGAGGCTTGAGGAATGGAAGACTCCGTGTAGAGCTTATTCAAAGGCAACCAAAGTAGCTGGATTAGATGATCACGCTAAGAAAAAGGGGGGTAACAACCGCGAGCAGTTCTCCACCTAAAGCAGCTACCGACCAGAGTTAAATGCTCCTTTGCGAAAAATCTTAGTGGCCATACAAAAAAGGGATGATAGGAAATCTATCAAGTATCCAAGGGTGACGCCTGAAGAGTTCATTGGGAAAGACACAAACAAGTACTGTGAATTCTATAAGTCTAGAGGCCATGACACGGACGAATGCCGCGTCCTAGAAAATGAAATCCATGTGCTAATCGAACAAGGGAAGCTTTCACAATTCGTGAAGTGGATCACTAAAAAGAGCAGATCCAGATCAAAGAAGGATGATGAAGAAAAGTCCTCACAGAAATCAAAGGGGCTTGTAATGGTGATCACAGGCAGACTAGGCTTTAAGGGGTCCTCCTCAAAAGGGAAGAGTTCTGATCACAAGAGATCAAATATTGAAGACAGCTCAGAACTAAGCAGACCTTTTCAAAAGCATAGCTTAGTGAAGAACCCGCATGCGGACCCTTTTGTGCAAAAAGCCTTAATAGAAGGGTACACCATCAGACGGATCATCATTAACACTGGCAGCTCTATCAATTTGATCAGAAAAGAGGTGGTTGACAAGCTAGAAGTTCATCAAAGCTGGATGCTACAAGCCCATTCACCACTTGTCGGCCTTAGTTGCCATTCGGTCCCAACACTCGGCCATACCACACTGGAAGTTGAGCTCGGTAATCATAAGAAAAAATGGAGAGCAAAAATGGACTTCATAATCGCTAATGTGCCAATCGGCTACAACATCATCTTGGGCAGACCATTCTTAGCCGAGTCAGACGCACTGATCTTAATTGAACACCTAGCCATGCAGATCCCTACCACAAAGGGAGTCACAGTAGTTATAGGCAACCCCCTAGTGGCACAAGAAACCTACTTAGCATCACTAAAGACGGATGAAACAGTAATAGAACCGGAAGAGATGGAAAACGCTAAGCCAGTCGGTCTCATTAAAACACTGACAGTAAGGCCTAATCAACAGGTACGCATAGCCGCTGATCTCCTAGAACCTATAAAGGCAGACATCAGCCAAGTGTTGATAAAAGAACAACACACCTTCTCCTAGACGAATGAAGATATGACGACCGTACCACCCGAGGTAATCTAACATAGCTTGAACCTCGACCTAGAGGTATCTCCGGTAAAACAAAAGAAATGCAATCATACGGCAAACATGCAGAAGGCGATCGAAGCCGAAATTCTAAAGCTCCTGAAAGCCAATCATATCCGAGTCATGCGCTACCCTAAGTGGCTTGCTAATGTGGTTTTGGTGAAGAAGGCGAGCGGAGCTTGGCCAATGTGTTTGGACTTTACAGATCTTAATAAAGCTACCCCCAAAGATAGCTATCAGCTTGTGAGCATGGGATTTTGCAGTCCCTCTCGCGAGACGATGATGACGTGTACCCGATTTTAATACCTCAAGATAAAAGTTCTCTTTAGAATTTTTATTAACAATATAATGTTCCTTGCGAATTTTATACTTGGTAGAATCTAGTTCGGCGTGGCCAAATAACGCGTTCAGTAAGAGCTTGAACCGATGATTTACACTCAAATAATAAATATCCATTAAAATATCATTAAAATTCGTAAAGATGCCTTTGGACCCACTTTTTACCACTTTTGCGACTTTTTAGGCTCCTGGGCCCGCTGGCTATTGGCATGCTAGACGCTGATGCCACTAGCGGCCTCAGCCATGCCGCCGGTGGCATCACCATGTTGTCGGAGACATCGCCATGTCGCCGGCGGTATGGCCCAAAATGGGCTCCTGCACAGACAACTTTTTTGCCACTTTCGGTGGATTTAGTCAAAAAGGTCTCGAAAACCACCCCAATTTGCCTATATAAACACACCATAGGCTTTGGGGAGGGGAGGAGAAAACCATCTAAGGTTAGAAGTTTAATGTTAGAATGAGAAAATAGATTTTAGTGAGATAAGAATTATATAAGGCAGGAAAAAGGATTCTAATCCATTTTTCCTGGTTTTTCTTCTTTGAACTCTCTGATTGTGAGCATAAAATCAGTAAATCTTGTAGTTAAAATCAACTTAATTAGATTTAGAGACCCGAAACTCTTAAGTTTACTACTAAATCATCGTAATAAGCTCCCCGGAGGTGTTTCTTTTAGGTTCACGAAGAGGTGGATTCAGGACCCTGAGGTAAAAATTCTGAGTCTCATAGCTCTTTTGTATTAATATTACTAATTTGTGTTGATTCTTGTTGATTTATGCTTATTTTTGGGTTCTCGGTCATTTTTAACTACTCCCTGCTGCTGCTGTAAGAAATTGAGGTCGCCGTAGACATGTGGCGTCGCCGGCGGTATCACCCATATCGCCAGAGACATCATTGATACCGCCGGTGGCATCACATTCCTTAGAGACTTCACTTTCTTGTGGGACCGTTTCTTTATGGTACCCAGAAAGCCATGTAGCTTGCTTGTATACTAATGCCACCAGCGACATCATTGATGTCGCCGGTGGCATCATCCATGCCGCCAGCGACATCAACCATGTCGCCGGCGGCATCAGCTGCATCATCAATGGCATGACTTTCTAGACAGCTATTTCTTTTTCGTTCGTTTCCTACCTAGTTTATTTTCCAAAACTAGGATATACAGTGCAACGATGGAGGTCCAAAACCTTCCAAAAATAGACCCCACCCCATAACATGTGGCATTTTCACTAATAATCCGGTTAAAACAATGATCGAACCTAAAATTTTGTTAAAAAATGGAACTTCTCACAAACACCATTCAAATCTCATTTTAGCCATCCGACCGAGCTTTATAATATTGTAAATAAAACATGTCATATCCATGCTAACCATCTTCTATAGGTGAATGTATATTAGACATTCCGGCATTTTATTTGTCGCATAGAAAAATGTATAGGACTTGGAAGCCGTGTAATAATCTTATTTTCTGCACTTATTTTTGGATGATTGTAATGATTTATTCATAGCTTTAATTGATTGATAAATGCGAAAAAACACAATAACCGAAACACAAATAAATAGGTTGGATTAAATCGATTGAAAAAGAATAAAGTATCTTAACCTGGCCTAATGAAAAATAGATAACATCATCCGAACTCATAATCTCTACTTAAGGTATGGTCCAACCACCCGGTGGGAAAATCATACTAAAATTTCCCGGTTGAGCTGAACCTGGTGGCGACTCTGTTTTAAGTACGGGATTTTGATCTCATATCTTTTGAGCATTAAAGTATGCAAAACCATTTTCCAATCACATCACTCACATTCCCCATCATTTTTAGAGGCCGGCCCACCGGCCCGGCCTCGCAGCTGCCGCATAAAATGCTATCCGCTCACACCGCTCCCAAACATTAACCACTTCGTAGACTCGACAGCAGGATACGCTATATACTCCCTATTAGATGCGAAAGCAGGGTATCATCAAATTCCTATGGATTGGGCTGATGAAGAAAAGACATCCTTCATAACACATTAAGGAACATATTGCTGCCGGGTTATGCCTTTCGGCCTGTAGAATGCTGGAGCCACCTATCAACTCCTGGTAATTGACATGTTCAAAGGCTAAATAGGAGAAACAATGGAGGTCTACATTGATGATATAATCATCAAAAGCAGAAGCTTGAAGGAACATGAGGAAGACATTAGAGCCGTGTTTAAAACCCTACAATGATATCAGCTCAATTTAAATTTGGAAAAGTGCACTCTTGGAGTAAGAGGTGGTAAATTCCTCAGTTTCCTAATTTCCCAAAGGGGAATCGAGGCGAACCCGGAGAAGATTGAGGTTATCATAAAGATGGAGCCACCCAAGATGCTGAATGAAGTTCAAAAGCTGAATGGAAGGGTGAACGCACTTGGCCACTTCATATCATTTTCGGCCAAGAGATGTCTTCCCTTTTACAGGGCTATCAAGAAAGACAAAGCATTTAGTTGGGATAAACACTTCCAGGAAGCCTTCGAGAACATCAAAGAGTTCTTAAGTTCACCACCTCTTTTGAGTCGACCGGAGAAGGATGAAGAATTAATCATGTATCTAGCAGCCACAGATGAAGCAGTAGGATCAGTATTGATTAGAGAAGTAGATGGGAACCAGTACCCGATCTACTACATAAGCAAAGTACTGAAGAATGCCAAGCTCAGATATCTAAAGATTTAGAAGTTGGCTTTAGCCTTAGTCTTAGTAGCAGAAAGGCTTCGACCCTACTTCTAAGCCCACACGGTCATTGTCATAACCAATTTCCCTTTGAAGAAAGTACTATAGAGACTAGAGACCTCTGGACGACTAGCCGGATGGGCCATACGACTAGGACAGTTTGACATACGGTTCAAAGGAAAAAAGGTATAAGTAGCACAAGTCTTGGCAGATTTTGTTACTGAGTTTATGGGGCTTGACCCAGCACCCGGTCTCAAGATTAAATTGTGGCATATATACATTGATGGGGCATCTTCCTACAAATGAGCCTGAGTCGGAGTTTGGATAGAAGGACCAGAGAGGATACGGATGAGCTATGCAGCAAAACTAGCCTTCCCAGTCACCAACAACGCTGCCGAATACGAGGCAATAATCAAAGGCCTAGAACTAGCCAAAGAAATTGCTCTAGACAAAGTAAGCATCAAAAGTGATTCAAAGCTGGTCTCTAATCAAATCAACAAGAATTGTGCAACAAAGTATATAATGGTGAAGTACTTGGCCAAAGTAGAAATGCTGCTGAAGGAACTCGAATAAAAAGGCACCACATGGGCACTTGAACACATCCCTAGGGAGGAAAATGAGAAAGCAGATGAGCTAGCCAAAGCCGGCAAGCATAGGCCGATGGAAGAAGCTTAGTTGCCCAATGCCCCTAACGATAGAAGAATAGAACCTGATGTTGGTAGAGCAAAAACAACCCGAATAGATGCAACCACTGATTGAATACTTGGACAATGACAGCCTTCCAAAGGATAAGGTTGAGGCGTCTAGGATTGTGAAAAAGTCATCAAGGTAATTGGTCATTAATAAGACATTGTACAAATGCTCATACTCGGACGCTTTGCAAATCCAGAAGATGGAAAATACGTGATCCAAGAGATACATGAAGGGAATTGTGGCTCCCACCAAGCGGCCTCCACCATTACTCGAAGAGCTAAGCTCCTGGGATACTATTGGCCAACTATGGAAACAGACTCAACCGATTACATACAGTCTTGTCACTAGTGCCAAATCCATGCAGAAAAGTCACACATCCCATATGCAATGCAAAAGCCTCTACTAATCGAGTGGCCATTCGCCACTTGGGGAATTGATATTACTGGACCAATGCCTGAAGCCATCAAACAAAAGAAATTCTTCATCATGGCAATTGATCACTTCTCAAAATGGGTAGAAGTAGTGGCCGTTAGTACCATCACTCCTGAGAAAGTAATCGATTTTGTTTGGGACCACATTATCATCCATTTTGGTGTACCAAACAAAATTATCTCGGACAATGGGTCGCAATTCATCTCTGAGAAATTTCATAAATTTTACAAAGGTCTGAAGATTCAAAATCGATTTGCATCCGTAGCACACCCGCAAACGAATGGATAAACTGAAAGAACCAATAAGATGCTTGGAGAAGGATTGAGGAAGCAATTAGAAGGAAAGAAATGTGCATGGCCAGAAGAGTTAACAATGTCCTCTAGTCGTACAGAATGACTCCATGCCGACCGACTAGAGAAACTCCTTTTTCCTTAGTCTATGGAGTGGAATCAGTAGTACCTATAGAGATTTGTGCCCCCTCGGATCGAGTGGTCTATTATACAGAAGAAGTAAATGACATTAACTTGAGACATCACTTGGACAGTTTGGAAGAGCGCCGAGACACAGCTTACATCCTGACGGCCACCTACAAATCTAGGGTTGCCAAATACCATGACAAGAAGGTCAAAGAAGTGAGACTCAAAGAAGGTGATCTAGTACTCAGAGACGTGGCAGCATCACAGAGCAAAGAAGGCAAAGTCAAGCTAGGAGCCAATTGGGAAGGACCTTATAAAGTCTCTCAGGTCATAGGACCCGCCACCTACAGACTCAGCAAAATGGATGGAAAAAACCTAGAACATAGCTAGCCTTAGGAAATACTATGTAGCAATAAACCCTTAGGGGCCAAGTGTCTGCACTCTTTTTCCCTTACCATAGACTTTTTCCCACTGGGTTTTTTCTGTGGTAAGGTTTTTAACAAGGCAGCACTACCTAAGCGGACTCTTATCCGACATCACACTATAACCCAGACATTGTATCTTTCTATTTTCCTAATAAATAAAGATTCAATTTTTCTCACACATCTATGCATCTTAGAAGTTCTGATCAAACTCTCTTAGCACTTTACCCAACAACAGAGTCGGCGTCAGACGGGCTACGTGCACCCGGCTCTACAAAAAGCCCTAAGCCACTTAAGCCCTCAGGCATAATAAAAAGTCCTAGACCACACTTGAGCTCTCAGGCATATTAAAAATTCTTAGGCTAAACTCATAAGACCGTAGGCATAAGAAAAGTCTTAGGCCCTAGAAGCCATCAGGCAAATAAAAAGTCCTAGCCCATCCCTAAGCCCGCAGGCGTATCTAGTAAGACCTAGGCCACATTTGAGCCCTTAGGCATATTAAAAGACCTAAGCAAAAAATAAAGCTTACGACATTACATAATTTTGTCTAACACATGTCATTCATCGCAAAAACTAAATGCACAACATATCGCATAAAATGAAAATCCTAAATCAAATCACTCGTCCTCTCAACCGAGTGTGGTGTACTTAAGATAATCTACAATAACCATTCTTATGACCGAATGTAAACATTCATTCATCCTAATGGATCGATGAGGCAAACAAGCATAGCAGAAACATTCAAAGAAAAAAACCAAGTAAAATCATTTGGCAAGCACACGGATGGAATGGAAGTTGAAATATATAAATAAAGGCCACAAAGGGCGATTATACGAATGTTATAAAAAAATTAAAGGCCAAAGAAATACAATAAAATTATCACTTGGCGAGAGGAGGAGCGTCCTTTGACCCGGACTCAAGACCCTTGTTTGCAGCTTTCTCGGTTATTTAGTTAAAATCCTAAGCTAACAGATCCCCATCCGGAGCATGGTCGTCCCCCTGACCCCCTTGGCCCAAGGTCTCTTCCCCATCCTTCTCCACCTCTGCCTGAGCAGCCTTATAAGCAGCTAGGTCATCATAGGAAGGAAATTCTACGTCATCTATGCCCGACCAAGAAAGATCAGGGCTGACACGTTGGCACGCTTGGAAGATCAACTCGCCATAAAGGAAGCCACAATTGCCAAGCTTGTCCATTATCATGGTAGTTGTCCCCTTGGCCTTAGACACCTCCTCCCGTACGGCTTCTAGATCCTTCTCCAATGCAGCAACCCTGGCCTTCGCCTCCCCCTTACCCGGTCACTCTCTGCCTAAAGCCTTTGGGCCTCATCCCTCTAATCCTTGAGCTTGAGGGCACTCCTCTGGGCCAACGTGAGCTTCTGCTTGGTGTCGGTAAGCTCCTTCTCATTTAGCTTTAACTTGGTCTTACTCTTATCTGGGGCCCTCCGGATAAGCTCCGATCCTCGAGACATAGCCTACGAACGAATGGAAATACTTAGAACAAAAATTCACAAAACCAAGGAAGCACAGAAGGATAGAAGAATACCCGAGTGAAGTGAGGCAGTAGGCTCCTCCTTATAGCCCTACGCATCAACACAGAGTGAAAAAGCTCCCTTCAAAGCACCATGCATGGTCACATCCGTGCAAGGGAGGTTGGGGAAGGATTGCTAAAAAAACTCAGCCAGCACCAGCTGAGGAAGAGGGTGAGGGGCCTAGATGAAAAGCCTACGCGAAAGAAGAAGTTATCAGAACAAAACAGATCAAAATAAACTTAAATAAAATTCGTGTATACCTCGGGATGGTAAGCAAGCACATCCGGCGTGAAGGACGTGTCTAGCAGGGTCACCATTGGCCCCTTGCTTGAACTCCGAGGCTGGGTGGACTTCCTCTTACCCCTGCTTACAGCTACCGCATAAGTGCGGTTATTCTTTCTCTAAGACTTCTTTGCCGCTAGAAGAGCATTAGC
The DNA here is from genome assembly GCA_947683365.1 of Euphorbia pulcherrima. Lineage (NCBI taxonomy): Eukaryota > Viridiplantae > Streptophyta > Magnoliopsida > Malpighiales > Euphorbiaceae > Euphorbia > Euphorbia pulcherrima. The sequence continues at coordinate 7,616,197 of CANTUS010000004.1, forward strand.
AGATTCTATGTCAGACATGGCTACCTGAAAATACAAAAAAGAAGGTAAAAGTAAGAAAGAAAGTATACCAGTAGCAGGGACGAGTCTAGAAAGATATATTATTCCACTCGGCCCCTACACCAACAAGTAATAACCAAATACGGATGCCTAGGCAGCTGAATTAAAGCTCCACTTCCCCTACTCCAATGATCAGAATACTTACAGCCTTGGGTTGGGGTCATTAGCCTTGACTTTCCTCTTGGGAGGAGTCGAGATTGACCAGGTTGTCGGGAAGGAGGGGTACTCATCATTAACACGAATATAGAACCAAATCTCCTTGTAATGATGAACAGAGGAGGGCCGATTGGTGAAGCGATACATACCATTCATCCGTACGAACTGGTAGTGATCGTTATCCTTATTTCGTTTAACAGAGCAAATCTTGCAGAAGAAAGTAGCGTCAGAAGTCAAACCTAAGTCCAGACACAGCTGGTGGCGGCCCATCATCACTACCCACACATTCGGATGAAGCTCAGTCGGGCATAAACCCCAGACTTCCAGAAGATCAGCAACGGATGATGGAAGCGGATACCTGAAGCCACCTTTGATGACATCAAGATACATGCTGAAATAGTCGATGGGGAGGAGCGTTCACTCGTTGATCCACACTCAGCAATAGGACATGACAATCCTAGAGCCACAGATACATTAAGGTCTCCTTTTCTATATGATCTTCATAGATGCACGAGATCATGTCATCCACTCGAGGAGTCATATTTCTCTCCTCTCCAACATCCCCCTCTTCGCTAACCTCCTCTTTGCCACTCGTTCCCACTTCCTCGATCGGGTAAGCGCCTTCCTCATCCCTATAATTCTCCACATCCTTCATCACCTTAGAGGAGTCCGCTTCGAGGCTCACATCACTCATATGCTCAACACTTACATCGTCCGCCAAGCAGACCCGGCTAGATGCATCTGAATTACTCATTCTTCTCCTAGTGGTACGCTTAACCCTAGGGGCAGGATGGTAATTAGACTTGTCATCATTTAAAGGAGAGCACAACCTAGATAACAGTTCGGCCATTTCACAGCGTATAACTACTACCGGATGAAGAAGCAACACCTCGTTTCCTCCTTTCTTGCAAAATCAAGGATCTAAAGGCGCCAAAGTAAAGGACAGTAGATAAACAAGCATACAACATTCCCAAAAAATCGCATATACAAAGCAAAGAAAAATTCAGAATCAAAGCGAGGCACAATAAAGCTTAAAGGCATTAACATACATAACAAAAACATAAAGCACCTTGGAGATTCAAAAACATATGGAGCAAATCAGAACAAACACAGTGCGGAAAAATTCTAAGAATCAATAGAAGGTCAAAGCACATTTTGCAAAATATGAAGCTAGGAATAAAAGATCAGGGAGTCACCAGAGAAGAAGAATAAAGCGGCGACAAGAAGGCTTACTTGAAAAACCCACCGGAGATCCTTAAGTTGTTGAACAACAAGAAACCAGTAAGCTCGGGAAAGAATAGGAAGTGTAAAAAGTATAGAATGAGTGGAAGCACGCTATTTAAAGTAGTTGTGAAAAGGCGCCTCTTCGAATTTAGCCGTTGATCATGTCCACGTATCGCTTCATCCATAGCTTGCACGCTGATCGAAGAAAAATTAATGATGAATTAGCTGTCATAAACTGACCATAGGCGAAGATGAAGAGTTGGGGCCGAGTGCTCACCCGGTATGTGGATCCAACACAGAAGACGAAGAGTCTGGCCGAGTGCTCATGCGGTCGGAACAAATCCTAAAGAATTTAACAAGACACTTGGAAGGGGACTTCTGTTGACTCGGTATTTTACAGATACCGCATGGAAGCGCTGCGAAGTGCCACATCACCAGTCGGTCCCGCTGCTGGGTCACCATCTGGTTAGCCAAGTGAAGAATTACGATCTCACCGGCCTGAATAGGAGATAGAGTCCCGCCCTAACTCCTCTTCCTAAACAGATAAATAGGGAGATTATCCTTTCCTAAACGGATAATCAAGAAGAAATCTCTTATAAAGGAAATCATGCCTAAATAGGATCCTTAGCTAATAAGGATCCCTCACCGCCAATAGAGGAAATACACTCCTGATGAAACAAGGACATCATTCACTATAAATATGGGGTCACCCCCATACTCGGGTATCACATTCTAAAACCTAGAACTCACTTACTTACTTGCCTCCTCTTTATTATCGTCGCTGACTTAAGCATCGGAGAGGCTATGCCGTTCACACGGCTAGTCACTTTGACGCTCATTTCTGTCTTGCAGCCACCATCCCCGACTAAAGCAGACCATCTCTCTTTCTGTAAAGGTTAGCTCAAAAAACCCTATTTTTAACCAATCTTTCACACAACACTCAGAAGCAAGTGCCGCTCAAGCAGTTTTTAAAATTTAAATATGAAAATGAATTCAAATTATGATTCCGGTACAATTTTGATACTGTTGCAATACACTTCTATGATCAGTCTTGTGCAATAACAAGACAAAAAAAATTCAGATAAATTGTAGACAAATAGTTCATCTTGAAGATAAAAAAACAAAGAAATATATTTTCAATAACATATAAACGAAACAATTGTAAGTTAAAATAAGGGAATTTGTCATTTACTTTTATCAAATTAATTACAGATTTATTAAAATATCTACAAGATTATAACGCTTGTTATATATATTTTAACTTCTTTCTTTTTTTTCAATTCTATTTACATAACTACCATGTTATTTTTTTCCTTATTTTTTATTTATCTCTCAAACCGTTTATTTTTTCGACATGTCACTTTAGAGTTTTTTATTTGTCTTATTTTTATCTTTGAAATGACATTCACTGTAACTTTTCGTCATTTTTTTATCCAATAGATTTCCTATAGATATCCAATAGATCACTGGAAATTTCGTTGTATCCATCATTATGCGATAACTTTATAAACTGCTACCATTGAGACCATTGCTAATATTTTATAGGTATAATTTAGGAGTCCTCTACCTTTTAAAATTGGACATTCATGTGTTATTTAATTTATTTCGATTCAATTACGGAATTTGGGCAAATTGACCGTATAAATTTGAGTTACGAGTGGACTTTTAGGAGTTGAAGTGATTATTTTGTTGAGGATTTTTTTTGCAATTGATCTCTTGCTTCGTCTCTTTTTCTCTGTTTGTCGTGTTTATGAGATCAATTAATTGTTTAACTTGTGTTTTCTCATTTACAAGACATCTTTTGGTCATCTATCGGAAATCTATTGGACATCTACTAGATTTCCATTAGAAAATGTAGTTTGAAGTTGATATTTAGGCATCTGCAAAAGTCTGTTCCAAAGTTATGATCTATTAAAATCTATCTAGTGTTTTGAATCCAAGATCTTCTACTTTTACTGATTTCTATTGGACTTCTATTGGATATCTATTTGATACTTAACAGTTAAATAAAACTCGATAAAAGTATATCATCATGGATCTACTTTCGAAGATAAAAAAGAGACAAACAAAAAACTCTAAAGTTCCATATCGAAAAAATCAATAGTTTAAAAGATATTAGTAAAACAATCAAATAAATTAAAAGAAAAAAGAAACATGCTTGTAGGGGATGAGGGAAGAGTTTATAATTATTTTGAAAGAATGATATACTTAAAATTATTTTTTTTTTATGGCATTTGAGCCAAATTATTTTTTTTCATATTTGTGTAAAATCCCCTTAAAACAAAAAGTTGGAAGAAACCGATGGGCTAAATATAAACTAGCGTATATAGCAATTAATCATTCAATAATGCTATAGATTGCTTGGGTTTTTTCGCTAAAATGTTCAAAATTGTTGGGTTCAATTAAAAAGGTCAAAAAGCCCAATCCTTGTAATAGAGTAAAGCCTGAACTAAAGAGTTCATTATAGAAAACGCTAAAACCAAACTCCTAAATGGCCATTAAGCTCGGTGCTCACCCCAATAATAACGATAAAAAAAATGATACCTCCTTTTTTTACTGAGAAATTGTTAAGATTGATCGCCTTTTTCTAAATAATTATTATTTTATCATGACAACTAAATTTTTTTATTTAAACTTTTATTAATAGAATTTTTAAAGCTTTATGTAGTATGTAAGGACATCAATTAGAGTAAAGAAAAAAGACCTAAATCGAGATGGATGAGAAGGAAAGAGACCCTGAAAAGGATTTGTTACACTATGAATGCTTCTTCTCTTGCTACCTCTGTACGTTCTACATCCAACCAATCTGAATCAATATTTCTCGTTCGGTTTACCATATCAAATTTTGAGTATTGGATATGGAGTATTTCGTTGTTTTCCTTTTTTGTTTTTGAGAAAACAATCACCTTCCTTTCCTGTACTGAGTCCAATACTAGGAATTGACTTTTTTTTCCCTGTATTGAAATCAAAGAGTGATATAGAGCTGAAATTCTTGACATGTATGTTTATACTTTTGGGTAAATCTCTTTGTTCGTTGACTTCTATCGATTCATTGGATTCTATGGTTAATGTTTTAATTGGATTCAAGCCAGCTGAGTTGATTGGATACTAATAAAAGAGAGAGAAAATCAGTTAATGAGGCTGATGTGTTTAGATTGGACTTGTTTGTGTTTGTGGACATTTTTGCATGGTTTTTGTTTTGTTGAAATCAAAGTACATGCCATGTGTTTGATGAAATATCACGGTAGTTATTTTGATATCAATGGCCAATTTAATTAGGCTGCTGCTAGAGCAAGCAATTTTGATATTGAAAGGTGTGCTTGTATTCTAAATTAATCATGAGATCGCTATTTATTAGTGACCTAAATTATAATCATGTTAACGTTAGGCATCTATTGAATATCTATAGGACATCTATTGGGTATATTGGACATCTATCGGATATAATTGAACTCTAGTCTAATTTTCGTTTATGGGTTCTATTTTACTTTTTGTAAATTTCGTATTCAAGTAGAATCACAAAACTATATGTAGATGGCGTGAGCACGGGCTTTTCGGTGACCCGCGGAACGATGATGACTTTTTTGCTCTAACCTTTTATGGGTCAGCCGTTCTATCTTTTGGAGTCGAATCGCGTTTGGAAAACTTCTTTTGACGAATTCGTACCTTTGACAGCGATTAAAAAATAATTAACATGCATTTAGAATTAACCGTATTCTTTTCCTTGCGCGCAGTAATTTGTTTCACAATTTTCTATAAGATCCAAACATTTTCAGCGAGTCTCATTTATATCGTTGGATTCTTGACTCTCCGAACTTTACGAAATGTCAAGAATCGCCTTAATCGAATAACCATAGTGTAAGTTATGAGCCTTCGAAGTCTGGCCTTGATTAGGCCCTTGCCTTACCCTTTTTTCTCCCCGCCGGTGCCCCTACTCGCCATCACCGGATCGCGCGGCCTGGCATGGTCTCCCGCCCATCTTGGTCGCGTCATGTGACGCGGCCTTGGCGCGGACAACCCATTCCCCTACATTTTTTCGGGTTTTTTGTGCTATTTAAGCCGGGGTTTGGGATTTTTCCTCCAAATCTAAGCATTTGGGGGATTAATTGTGGAATTTGTGCTTGAGAGGGTCTATAAAAGCCCTAAGAAATTCAGATTTTGAAGACTCTTTTTTGGCTCATTTGAAAAAATTCAGATTTTAGAATTCTTAGGCTTTTAGGAAGAACAAGCTTCATAAAGTTGTGGAAATTCAAATATCTCAATTTACTAAGTTTTATTAGGCTTGATTCTTTAGCTTAAAAAAATTAAAATCAAGTCGAAATCTTAGGTAAAAGCTGTTTTAAATAGGATTTAGGGACTTTTCCTTACAAATCACTAAATCCTTTGCTAAATTTGTCACTGTTCGTCAGCATTTCTGTCACAAAATCGTCAAAAGCTCGCCAAAGGTTGATTCGAGTCTCGAAAGTGGATTCACGGCATTTAGGTAACTTTCTGAGTTCCAATCTATTTCATTTATTTACTTACTGCTTTTTGTTGTGTTTTTTGCTGGTTTTCCGGGCGTTTAGCCCTTATTTTCAACCATTTTTGTGATTTTCCGGCGAAACTCCGGCGGGCTGCCTGAGCGACATGGCTGGCCGACTCAGCGAGTCAGCCTACCACGTCGCTCAGTCGGCCTACACGTCGCTCAAGCGGCCAATCACCTTTTCGCCTGATTTTCTTGGGTTTTTTCCCCCGAGCTGAAAAATCAAAGTTATTTCAACATTTTAAGTCTTAATCTACTGGAATAATGTAGGAAACGACTTGAAATATCAATAATTTTGGGTTTTCAGGCACAAAAATGTCGTTTCTGATCTGTTTAGACACTTTTTCCGGTTGGCCGCTTTAGTGGGTTTTAGGCCCACTGTGTGACACGTAGAGTCAGCCTACCGCATTAATCAAGCGGTTTACCACCTCATTGAGTCAGCCTACTAGTAAAAAATGTCCAAATGGTCCATATTTATTTTATTTTGCGTTTTTGGCTCCTATTTTGTCATTTTAATGCATTTTTAACCCCGTTTTTCACCCGAAAAATTTCTGAAAAATCATATATGATCCGTAATATCATAATATAATTTTTGATCTGTTTTTCATAATTTATTAAATATTTAATTGATTAAATCTCCTTTTAATGGCTAAAAATGGTGTTCTTAACTAAATAAATCTCAATAAGTCTTTTACCATCATATAAAATTCCAAAAAAATATTTTCTACGGTTCCCGTTTTTTTTAGGTTGTTTAGGATATTTTATTGATTATTAGGTTATTTAGATGCTCGTTTAAATGCCCAAAAATTGCGTCTTTAGTCCCGAAAAATTCAAAAATATGTTTTCTCCATGTTATGTGTTTATTTTCCTCATTTATTTATTTATTTATGCTTTATTTGTGATTATTCTCGTATATATTTTTTGCCTCGTTTGGAGCCGGGTCCGAGTTGGTAAGCTCGGTTAGGACCCGGTTTCGCCTATATTTATTTATCTCACTTTATTTATTTTTCCGCACTAGAAAAATGTATAGATATTTGTAAAGCCTTGTAATAATTATTTATTCGCTTTATTTACCGCTTTTGTGTGATGTATGACATATAAACCGAAAACTCCAAACCACAATCGGATTTAAATCAAATAAGAACTAAAGTCGCGTTTATTAAAATATAGGGTTCACTTCAAAAAAGTACCTTATGATTTTACTTATTTGCAAAAAGGGGTCTGAGGAATTTTTTTTTCCAAAATGGGGCTTGTGGTTTCAAAAAATTTGCAAAAATGGGACTATGGGTTCGGAATAGTGGTGTTATATTGAATGTTTTTAACAATTCAACATTGTAATAATTTAACCTTATTATTTAAAAAATATACGTCATGATTTGAATAATTTTCGGAGATTTTTTAATTTTTTATGAATTTTTAAAGTTTGTTATCATAATTTAATTAAAAAAAATATTTGCATTACTCACAAAATTTCAAAAAATTTCACCGAAGTATTTTGTATATTTAATAACCATCCTATAAAACTTCAGATAAAAACGAACAAGATTACCCATTTTTGTAATATAATTTAATATTGAAGATCCTTTATTTGCAAATTTTTTGAAACCACAGACCCCATTTGGCAAAAAAAATTCCTCAAACCCACTTTTGCAAATGAGTGAAACCACAAGGTATTTTTTTGAAATTAACCCTAAAATATAAATGGTTTGATTTAAAAAATGAAAAGTAAGCAACATCGTCCGAACTTAGAATCTCTGTTTTAAGGTACGGTCCAACCACCCGGTGGGAATATCATACCCAAATTTCCGGTAGAGCTAAACAGGGTGGCGACTCTATTTTAAAATACGAGATTTCAAGTCTCGTATCCCTTAACACTCAAATTGGACTTAAATTCAATAATAACATCATTTTCCATTATCATTTTCATCATGCCTAAAACAAGGATTCTCCCTTCACAGCGCTCGTTATCTTCCACCCCCCGTGCTACGCATCTCACGCGGTCCTCACGGGTAAGAAAAAGGTTGCCCGCTCACAAATGGATTTGGAATTCATGGATTTTATAGTTGTGGTAGCTTCATATTAGATGAAATGGTAAGTGAGATTGACGATTTTGAGTTCATAGAAAAAATGAATTCAATATGTTTGCTTAAATGTCTCTTAGAGTTTTATAGCTTTTACTATTAGTGTATATACTGCTTAATGTCATTTTTTTTATATTATTGAACTCCATTCTAATTTTGGTTTTTAGGGAAGAATCCCTTAATTAGTGTTTGTTAATGGTATGCTTCTGACTTAAATGGAAGAACACTACAACTCTATTCCAGCCTCAGCAGATATGATATGACATTAAATTAGATCACAATCAGTTTTAGATTTTTTTTAACATTCTATCTGTTGAAATTTAAGTGCACACCATGTGTTTGATAAAATGCTAAGCTGGTTGTTTTGTTATTGTACATCTATTGAATATCTATTGGATATCTATAGGGCATATATTGGGCATCTATAGGATATTATTGGACTTTAGTCTATTTTTGGTTTTAAACGAAGAATACCTTAATGGTATGCTTCTAACTTGAATGGAAGAATGCTACAATTCCATTTGAGTCTCAACATATATGATATGACATTCAATTAGATCATAAATAGTTTTGGTGATCGATTGGAAAGATTGGTTATCTATTTTATTATTTATTCCCTTAGTGAATTAGTTGCTACTTTTTCAATTAGATTTGAAACTTAGAATCCAGCAACGTGATCTGTATTTCATTCATTTTTACTGATATATGGTTTGGTTCAATTTTATTTGCAGCAATGTTTGTGTCACTTGCAGTATCATTAGTTATTGGTGTTCTAAGATTGGCTTTTCAAGAATTGGTTAGCAGCATCAAGTTAGCTCAAAAGAAAATTTTGGAGTATCTACTGAACATCTATTGGACAATTATTGAACATCTATTGGACATCTATGAGACATCTACTAGAATTCAATTAGAAAATCTATTTTGAAACTGATAATATACAAATATATTTTAATTGTTAGTTGTCACTTGTTTTGAAGTTGATATTAGACATTTGTACAAGTATATGCAATTGACTTGTGTGTTTTCAATTAGCGTTTCAATAGATTTTTAATAGATTGTTATCTGATATTTTGTATATTGAATATTGATCCTTTTTAGTTATCGTTTCTTTTTTTTCATCGGAATAAGTGATATGCATTGGTTGTCTATTGGATATCTATTGGCAAACACAATATCATAACTATTAAAATTCAACTATGTTCAAACAGACATCAATTTCAACTAAGCAGATCCCTAATTACACAAGATTTCCAGAATTCAGACATAATTGATCATCAAAACTATCTTTATTGACCGTCTATTTTATTGATATACTGTTTGTGGCTCTCAAGTTTATTTTCTAGATGTTCTCTTCCATGTCTGTATAAGTTCAAAGCTAGCCAATCATGTTTTTTGGATTTGGACATGAAGCTGATCTGGGATTGGTTATGCTCAACTACAGATCATGAAAATGAATTAAAAATAAGTAAGAGCCAATTGATCCAACAGAGACCCAATAGACATCCTATATACATCTAATATGCATGACAGAGTGCTGAAATGTCTTGCAAACTTGTAAAGAAATCTATTCATCAGTAGAAATGCAATATCTGATTTAGGAGACTTCTAGCATTTTGCATAACAAGAATCTAAAAACCGAGGCCTCGATTTGTAAGCTAGCGCCCTAACCATAGCAGTTGCTATCTCTAAAAAGTCAACTAGAACTTAGACAATATCATGCCACATATGATGTTGTTTGTGCCATGTTTTTTAAGCTTTCAAGTTGACAAACCTGCAACAGGAACCAGGAAACTTGAATCGTTGTTTTGATCTAGAAAATATCACTTATTATTGAAAGGCTTCATATAAATTACAAAAGAATGCATTTTCAGTTTCGAAATATTTGAACTTATACAATTCGAACCGAATAGAGTGTGAAAATTGCCTGGATTACATAATAGAGACTGTTTGTTAATAATACAATTTGCACTTCCCTCAACTACAGAACCTGAAAGGAATTAATAATATATATGAACTAATAGAAATCCAACATACATTCACTATAAATCCTATAAACATCAATTATAAATCAAATACTCATTAATCAAATTTAAATTTTACATAAAGGAGCTTAATAGTCAGTGTCATTTAAGATTGAATAGATGAAATATTGACATTTGATGGCAGGTATAACATAATTGTTATGGGCGCGCCTCAGGCACAAGGCGCTCGAGGCTCAAGGGTTAGCGCCTCGTGGAGGGTCGGCGAGGCAAGGTTAATCAGGCGTGCGCCTTGGATGCTCCTTTTACGCCTTGTGTCCCTCAATGCAAAAATGAAGGTTTGTTTGTGGTAGCAATTAATATTTATTGCACATTTTTCTATATGCGCCTCAAGTCCCTCAGGCCCGCGCCTCGCCTTGTGCCTCACGCCTCGGTGCGCCTGACCACCCTTTGACGCCTCAAAGCGCCTTGCGCCCGTAAAAACTATGAGGTATAATGATGAATTGAACAAATATAAGCTTCAAGATACTAAGATAATGGCTTATAATGTCATGCTACTGTATAACCTTATTATGATTTATTGTAGTCTATTTTTCCTGCACTAAAATTCCTCTAATTACTAATTGTATCAACCCCAAGCATTAGATAGAAAATGCATATACATGAGATAGATAAGATACCGGTTCATTTTGATTTTGGAGTGGACTTCTAGGTCTCCATTTCATGCTAGGGACCAAAGAAGGAGAAAAGACTCTTTCACCTATTCAACAAAAAGAACAATACAATTCACACTTCCCTCAACTATAGAACCTGACAAGGAATTAATAATATGTAAGAACCAATAAAAATCCAACAGGCATCCAATATAAATCCTATAGACATCTAATATAAATCAAATACTCATTAATCAAAATTCATTCAGGCATTTCTACAAACACTTCATCTCCATAATTATAAGAGATAATTCAAAACAAAATTGGGGGGAAATAATTACCCCTCTTAAAAATATCTCTATGTAAACAATGGAAGAAACAGAGATTTATTACCTCATCGGCTGTGATTATGGCTTTGATATGTCGAAACAACAAAAAATGAAAAGAAAATGAATCGGAGAAGAGATATAAATAGGAATCAAAGTTGTAGGATATTTTTGAACACAAACAATAATAATATTCAGTTATCTGAAGTGATTTTTGTGTTTGTTTATTTGGAGTCATTAATTTGTTGCTGTATTGTTGATTAGTAACATGAAATTGCAAGAACAGAAGAAGCAAAGATTGAAATTATGTTTCGATGTTTCTTACCTTTTTTATGTCATTTTTTTCTCTGAAACAAAGAATTGAAGGATCTGAACTTTAGTGAATGATTTTCAAAATCAATCTCAATGTGGAGATGAAATCGTATTTCACAGATTTTATGAACGATTTTTGCAATTAGCAACATGGAGAGGGATTGGAATAGGTGTTTGGTATTTCTTTTCACTGCAACGTAAATATGGGAATATTTTCCCTTGTTTTCTTTATTTTTGTTATTTATTTGTTTTTTGGCCAAATTTATTTATTTTTCTAGCCCATTTATGTAAAAGCCCCTTTTTTATTAGGCAAATTATTAGTTTGGCCCATTAGGGCAAAATAATTTCGGCCAAATTTAGTACAATTACCTAAGCTCCTAATATGTTTTCTGAATAACCTTCATACTTCCTTCATATCTTTGACACGCACTTCATAACTTCCCGACTTTTCTGTCGAATTCCAGACTCGTATTAGGTTTGTAACAGACCTGTTACAAATATATAATAGTCTTGTAACAGGTAGTCCAGATAACATATGAAACTTCTTTCTAATGATCAAAATGGATTAGATATGCATTTTTGGGATTTCAAACATTCAAATTGGTTATCTAGTGCTTGTATTCATGTGCACAAATTTTTTTTTTTACCTCTAGTTCAAAAAAAGAAGTCATGTATCAGATATATGCTAGTGTTGTAACAGGTATGTAGTAGACCTGTAACAGATAAAGGACATAAGGACTTTGTCAAACACTTCATTAATAATTCTATCTAGTACAATACTGTTACATGTCTGTTATATATCAGACATTTTGTATTATACATTTATTAGACTTGTAGCAATTGTATAAAAGATATATAACATGTATGTAGTAGGTCTATACTAGATTTATAACAGATATGTACTAGATGTGTAATAGATATAAATGAACACTTTAACAACATTCTTATCTGATACAATTCTGTTACAAGTTTGTTATATGCTCGTCAAACACTCTTATTAGACTTGTCGCAGATATATAACAGATATGTAACATGTATGTAGTAGATATGTACTAGATGTGCAACAAGTGCGTAAGAACATACAAATCAAATAAATATGTGATTGTCAGTCCATGATCAATTATATGAAGCAAAACATGAGTTGTGTTCATCTTTGAATTCCAAAATCTGATTCCATATATGAATCGCAGTAGAGCAAAGAAATCAGAATGAAGAACAGATTTGAATCGGAAATCGTTTATTTGGATTAGGAAGAAATTGATAACGAATAACACAGATGGAATCGAAAAGCAAAATCAAATCGAGATTAGAACTTTGGATCGATGATGAGAGAGAATTGAGAAGAGATAGATACTGAATTTTCTGAATAACGCGAGCAAAGAAATCGAGAATGAAGAATAAATTTGAATAAAAATCAAATCTGAAATTGAGATCGCATAACACAGATGAAATCGAAAAGAAAAATAAAATCGGGATTGGAACTTTGAATCGACGACGAGAGAGAATTGAGAAGAGATGTAGGTTGGTTTCCTGAATAACGCGATCTATTGTGAGTTCTGTATGTTTATCAAGGGTGTATAAAGGTTAGCAGCTAATTGAAAAATTCCATGTTGATTACACCCGTTTTTTTAGCTAAGAATGTAATTATTTTACAGATCTTGCCCAATTAGGTGTTTTACCCTTTTTATTATGTGTCGCTTTGGAGCTAAACAAATCTTTTTTAATAAGCATCATTTTCAAATTCTAATTTAATTATTTGAACAATTTTTTCTATTTTTCTGACAAATACCATTCATTTTTTCAAACAGTTATTAGTGTTATGGGGTATATTAGTACTTTTATTCTGGTAATTGGTATTGACAAACTTACCCAAATCGACATTTAATAAAAATCGGAGAGAGTACTATTCGGTTTTCTTATTTTAAAATTTTTTCTCGAATGCAGCCTCAGTTTTCCACGATTATTAGGACTAGTTTGGGATTGATGTAAGGATTGATGTTACGAAAAATTTTACTTGCAAACTTTTAATTGTAACAACATATTTTGACGTGGACAAAATTTTATCTTTTATTACTAATTAATTATGAACTGTTTACTTTAAATTTTTAAAATTTTTATAAAAACAGCGTGAAAACAATCTTAAACTGGCTAGTAACAAACCCTTATTCTTTCTTAGCGCGACTTTTGAATTCTTTTAACAAGAACAACAGAGTTAAAGTGTTGGGAAAGCAATCCGAACCTTTAAAAATCTTTCAAATCTCAGTTAATACTATCAAATGCATCCAATCTAGCACCAAAAATAAACAGACAAAAAAACAATGAAAATGGAGTCCATCAATTAACAGGATTCTATAGTTATTTAATATTATACATTTTTCCATTATAAAATGAGTGATGATTATTTTAATCTATTAATAAAAAAAATAAAATAATAATTAAATAAAATAACCATAGAATATAGCCGTTGCAGCCTAATTTAACTAAATTTGGACCGACATCACAGTCGCTAGTCCAACACTCCATCAATCAATTCTCTTTTTCTTTTTCAATATTGACTTTCTTCCATCCCTCTAACTTACCCTTCCCATTTCCATATCGTATCATATCATATAATTTGCCCAAAACTTTATGCTCACAACAAAATTTTTTTATTAAATTTGTTATTTGTATATATTTGTGAATTTCAATAATAGAGTAGTCACAAAATATGGTACTATATATCAGTTTGGTATTCCTTTTGCAAGGATAAGAATTGTTTTACCATAAAAAAGTTTTATGACATGAACTTTTTTAATAACTCTTTTTTAAAAAAAAATTGTTTTATGGGATTTAGAATAATAAAAAAGGAAAATCCTATCCTATACACCCTTATGTGAATTTGAACCTGTGATTTCTAAGATCACATTTTTAAAGCCAAATTGTCAATATATCTATATTTTATAGCCTAGCTTAGTAGGTATCTATAACCTTAGTTATAAATGGAGTAAATAATTATAACCTCTTTCATATTTGACATAATACACTACTACCTCCTGGTTTTTAAAAAGTTAATTTATACCTCCCTATATTTTACATTTTCTCATTACTACTTCCCTATACTTTACTTTTAATATATTATTAAATCCCTTTACATGTTATTATGTCATTAAAAATTAACCGAAATATACATTTATAACAAAACTATTATTGTTGTGATATTTTTATATTCAATTTTCATTTGATTTATCCATTTTATGTATGTTTTTTAACACAATCATAAGATTGGAATGTAATAAAATGTCAGAAAATAAGCAAAATAAACATCTTATTTATGAAATATCTTTAAAAACCAGTACATATGATCACGTGTTAAGCAAATATTGTAAAAAAGTGTGTGGAACATCAATAATTTTGAATGAAAATGCTTAGCAATTGATAGAGGGAGGTAGTAATGAAAAAATGCAAAACATAGAGAGATATAAATTAGATTTTTAAAATAAATGGAGGTGGTAATATATTATATCAAACTTAGAGAGGTTATAATTATTTACCCTTATAAATGCGTTGCTATTATATAATGGATGTACGCCGACCCTTGCCATATTTCTATTTCATGACTGTCTTTTTCTTCCTTCCTTTAAAATATAGTTGCTAACTTGCATATATTACTTTTATTAAATATATATCTTCTTTTCAATTTATCTCTATTAATTAACGTCCATAATTAATTAAAGAACAAAAGGACGAGTGAGTGCAAGAAATCTATTGGTTTTGCTTTAATCGGTAGTTGTAGACAATGATATTTAGGAGAAGCTATAGGAGAAAATATAAGTGTATTTTTAATAGTAGAAGGTGAGATTATGTTCTAATAGATTTTAAAGAAAGTAATATTAAGAGTATGTAGCCGAAATCTTTGTCACAATCTTAGAATATTAAATATACATTGTTATCACATGTAACAAACACTAGGACAAGTGGTGGGTGGCAATCCATCTTTATAAAAATTATGAATCATTGACGTCATATACAATATCGGAGCCAGGTAGGTTTGGTGAAATCAATAGAAAATAATATAGAGATTTACCAACAGCAAGTTCTATATAAAATTATGAATTATTTATGAAAAATTTAGCATAAAGAAATAACCGCGTTTCCTCTTATTTATAAACTGCTTCAACGACCAAGTAAGAATATTGGCCCCACGCTAATAGTAGGCTTTTTTTGTGGTTTATTTCTCCTAAAGAGTTTGAACTTTAGAGAGTCCAAATTCCTTCTAGAAACAGTTATTTCAACAATGATAAAAACAAAAACAATGTTTTAATTGTTGTTATTATAAATATGTATAATTCGTCCAACAAGTATGAATGTGGGAAGATTATTTCAAAAGACTAACGTAAAATGTACCTAAAGTCAATAAAAAATCTAATTTATATACAAGGGTGCATAATTCATTTTCAATGTCAAACAAGTCTCTAGTACTTATAATTTTCTGGTGGAAATGAAAAATAACGGATTAAAAATTCGTACATTATTCTTAATATTTAATATTGAAGACGAGATCTTTATGCCAAATCATCTCACAGTATATCGGAGAGCAATTGCATTTCTACAATCTCAACAACGTCAGAAGATCACTAACAGAGATTTATGTCGCAGGAAAAACTCCAGAAATCAATTTCCATCAACTTGTTCAATTCGTTAAATGGGAAAAAAATGGAAAAATATCCTTTTGATACCTATAGAATAAATATTTATGTTTAAGTTTTAATATTTGCAATTAAACCTTTAAACTTAGATATTTTTCTAATTTAGTCTAATTAACAAAATTGAATTGAATCTTTTGATCATGATTAACTTCATTGTAGACGGACCGGTTATTTTCAACATTTCTCAAAACCTTTTGGTTTACTGTTGATAAAAGTGGTCAATGCCGCATTCCTAATCATTGGTTCAAATTTTAGTCCTCTATGAGTAGGGGTGACCAAATGTCGGTTTGGTTCAAAAATCGGACCGAATCGACCCGAACCGAAACCCGAATTAGTAAAAATATAAAAACAGAAACCGAACCGAATATAGTTCAGTTCGGTAAATCGAACCAAATATAATTTGGTTTGGTTCGGTCATAACCGAATTGCTCAAACTCTATAATTTATAAAATAATTTATAATTTATTTTTTTGTTTTCGGGTTATATGAGAGAGACTTAAAATAATTTCATCTTAATATGTGTTAAATTTGATAGTATTTAAACTTTGAAATTTATATTTACAATAATAAATATAGATATTGATACATAAAAGATATTAATTCAAGTAGTATGATATGCGTATAATGAATTATTGAATGAGTCATATTCCTAAAGTTGTAAAGTATAATAATTTTTTTCCAAATTTACTTAAGTTAAAATTTCATATTTATTATTATTGTTTACTAATTAGTATGTTGTATACCATCAATATGATTGGGATATTAGATATAATATGAATATATATCAAAATATAATATTTATTAATTTATTCGGTTTGATTCGGTTCGGTTTTTTTCGGTTTTTATGGCGAAAACTGAAACCGAATCGAAACACGAATTTTAAGAATTTTAAAAAGCGAAACCGAACCGAAATAAATTTGGTTCAGTCCAATTCAGTTATTTTTATTCGATTTCGGTTTGGGTTTCATTTCCGATTCGGTTCTACACGCTCCTATAAGCTACGCTAATATGCAAAGTATAAAATGGATTAGATGAGCTAGGTCGGATTTCCGCATAGTTACTCTAATTCTTAAGTCAGTGTGTAATTCCGATGAACAAATAAGTATAAAAATAGAGTAAGAGAAATTGTTACCCATGTTGTTTAATTGGTGTCTATATATAATGATGATGATAGTGACGACAAGTCACAACCGCCCTTATCAGGTGAGAGGCCTCGATCGGGCTCGGACCGGACTCTGATTATTGTTTGTTTAGGCTCTTTTACTGCTCGTTTAAAATGTGTTTTTTTTTATTTTGTCTAAAATGTACTTGGTATCAAACAATTTTCATAACTAACCCTTAACATATACAATACTTTTTCTGTTGTTTTTGTTTACTAAAATCACGTGTCTTATTTTTAAGTTTATCTTATAAGTTAATAAAGAATGGGTTGGCCACTTGGACTGGTGGCGTAGAGGGGTGATGCGGTGGAGACAGTGGCGGATGAGGACTTTGCTCTGCCCATATTCATAATAATGCCTTGTGTCACATATTTAACATATTTTATACTGACATATTATAAAAAAAATAAAAGTGAGAAAATAAAAATAAAACCACCCAATAAACGAGCAGGGAGAAGAAGAAGAACGACTCAGCAAGATGTGGTCCCTTTTTGGTGGGCACGAGATCAAGGCACCAATCCAGTTCCGCTGACACGTGTCCTTCACCCTGTGAATAAAGGTCCACTTGTTCTGTGAATTATGGCATTGGCCAACTGGCAATAGCCGGTAGTCTCCTCTTTCCTGGCATTGCCAAAAAGGCAACGCAATCACCGTTACAAATTCTGATTTCTCCTTCCTAAATCAAAAAAATCCCTCTTTTCTTCTTCTTCTCTCTCAAAACCCTGATTTTATTTTTCCCCTAAAAATAATTGCTTTCTTTGGTGTGTATACATATAGCCTCAATTTGGGTCTTGTTTTGTAATCTCCATTTGTATTGGAAACCATGACTGGAGAATCAAATGCAGAGACTGTATCTCTTGATCTTCTCAAGAACAAAATGGCTGACTTCGCTAAGGAAAGAGATTGGGATCAATTTCACAGCCCAAGAAACCTGCTTTTAGCTCTGGTATTCTATTCTCTTTTTCTTTTTCTTTACTGCAATCCAGGTGTTGTTAAATTATTTATGATTTTTCTTGTCATTTTTTTGCTGTTAAATTCTGTATTTTTAATATGAAGGATGATGAATGATCAGACTACTTAGAGGGATTGTTTTTTAATTTTTGGTGTATTATTGCTTCTCTGTTCTGGTTTTATCATTTATTTGACCGAAATTGATACAACTGGGATTATAAAGTTTATAATGATTCCTTTACTTCCACCTTGTTTGGATAACAAAGAACAAATCCTTCAAGTGGACATTTTGTTGTTTCTTTAATGCCATTTTCCCCCATTTACTTCAATCTCAAGTTAGGGCTTTTATGTTTTAACACTATTCCCTTTTTATGTACTTGTATAATATTTAGTCAAACTTGAACTACTGTGCAAATGGATCACCTTTGTCTTTGTCCACAAAACAGTGTGGGACAGTAGATAAATTTAATGGGGGAGATCAAATGTAACACTAATGTTCATGAAAATCAAGCCTAGAACTTGGCCAAAACTTTTAAAAGTTTTAATTACATTTTTAAATTTGAAAAAAATGTACAAGTTGGCTCAATAAACACTACATGTCAATTTGTTTATAGGTTTGAATTTTCAAAGATGTTATTTTTCTTATATTTTTTCTTTCTAGTTAGGAACTGATGCATAATGTACTTTAAACAACTTTAGGAGGTCATGATGTATTAATATATAATTCTGGGGATTCACTTACATAATCCAAGAAACTCGCTAAAGAATTTTGTATCTTTCACTTTTTCTCAAGTAAGAGACTATATGTAAAGTTAGATCCTTTTCTCTTTTATATCATATCAGTTCAACTACGCAACGTTATAAATAATTTGAAATAAGTTTATTACACATCAGTTTATAGAATTTCAAGAAAACAATGTCTTAAGGGGTGTTTCTCCAAACTTATAATTTATTACTTAAAAGATAGTTATAAGAAGATTTTAATTTATAAGATGGGGTGTTTTTTACTCTTTTTTTTTTTTAGTTAGAAGCTCTTTATGGAGCTTTAATAGTGAACCCAATGTACCAATACTATTGTACCTTTATTTTCTCATGATTGTCATATCTGATCATCCCTGGTAATTATTACTGTCTTTAGTGCAGCTTATTTATCCATACCCCTGAATTTATTAATGGTAAATTGCTGATAAAGATGAGAAATTGGTGACCAGGTGGGAGAAGTGGGAGAACTATCAGAGATATTTCAATGGAAAGGAGAGGTGCCAAAAGGGCTGCCAGATTGGGAAGAAGAAGAGAAGGTTCATTTAGGGGAAGAGCTGTCTGATGTGTTGCTGTACCTTGTAAGGCTGTCTGATATTTGTGGCATTGATTTGGGCAAAGCTGCACTTAGAAAAGTTGAACTCAATGCCATCAAATACCCTGTTGGAAAATGCAAAGGCTCATCCAAAAAATACAATCATGAAGATCACACTAATAATAATAATAATAATGGTTCTGAAAGTGGTTGAATCTTTTGCCTTGATTAGCTCTGTCAATTTTTTTGGGTCTTTTTGGCTGATGTGGACACAGTCTTTTTAGAATTTTTTAGAAAAAACACAGGCCTAGGGAAGTAACAAGTAGTTTTAGTAGCTTGATTTGAAGAAGATTTAGTCACTGTTTTAGTAGCTGAAACAAATCCCTCTTGACAGATGTTGGTGATGTTCAAATACAGTTTGTTTTACTTTCTTTTTTTCTTTTTGTTTGGATTTTAGTTCTTTGGGGGCATATTTGGCATTGCTATTTCCTCTGCTCTCACGAAAAGCTTCACTTACAAATTTTTAATAATATACTATATTTTGACATTGGATAAAAGATTTCGACTCTTAATACTAATTAATTAGAAACTGTATGTCATTGATTTTCAAAACTTTTGATGACAGCAGCATGAAAAAGCTTGAAAATAAAATTTTTTTTATTTGAAATGTGTTGTTTCAATCCCAAAATCAGTAGTATTTTTGATGTTGGTCTGTAATTTTGGGATTGAAAAAAGGTTGGTCAATTTTGAACATATTTATCCGGTCAAATCCAAAGAGAATCCCGCTGCATTAATGAGAGATTTGATGAGATGATGATTAATGGAATTTATTAATATCTTTTACCAAAAAAAATGGAAATTATTAATATTGAAATTGCTGCCCTCTTGGGAAATTGTTGTTTTTAATTCCAATCAAGATTTCATGTCATCAAATATTCATCTTAATTTCTCTTCATCTTATACACTTTAATAATTTTTACAATTCACTTAATATCTCTTCTTATCTCCTTTTTATTTGAAATTCTCAAAATAACTTATCCTCACGTTCGGTCATTAACCCGTCTTAAACTCCTTTCATTCACGATTTCTTTCCTTTCTCCATTGATTCAACTTCCTCCGAATTTGATGTCGCTCTCTTCCTACCAATATTTCTTGCTTGTTTCGTACAACTCATTAGAATCATCAGCTAATTCTGGAAATTAAATTTGTTCTTGAAATCGTTAATCAAATAACATATGGAAATCGGGTTTGTTAATCAAATAGCATCTGGAAATCAAGTTTCATTCGTAATTCATCTTCTATTTTGAAACCAGATTCGACTTATTGTTGTTTTCAATCTCGATTTTGACCTCAATTAGCTTGTCTAATATTGAATTTTGTAATGGATAAAATAAATGTTCTTGTTCATCATAATGTGAACAAGTTCAACTTTGAGCTATGGCTGGCGATACTTGTTTAGGCACTAAACAAGTATTTTCCTAATGTGAAGACCTTTGTCTGTGCTCATAATATTGATCATGATCTTAATTTGGAATAAGCTGAAGCTATAGCAGTAATGATTATAATTTACTTTTGGTTTTGTTGAAGAAATATGTGAAGTATAAAATGTGAGACAGTTGGAATAAATTTGTGCACTACAAATATGATATATCGGCGTGAACTTTGAACTAGTGGAATGCATTATTGTAATTACAGGCATGATACTGAGTTCATAGGGATCACGATCTTATAACCAGTAATCGTTGAACAGAAGAGAGTTTGCCTATACTAATTGCAAGGGCCAGTGGCACTTTACAACTATAAATTCTGGAAAATACATTTCGTAGGTTTAATTGATAGTGTTATTCATTTGGTCACTAATTGATTTTGTAAGTTTTTGAATATTTGCTATTTTATTGTTCTTACCATTTTTTTTTTATCATTGATTGGTGATGGTATAGTTGAAGATATATTTCAAGTATACCTTCTGGGAAAACGTATATTTTAACTATTCCTTCAACACTATACCTTTGTATGTAAAATTGAATGTATATTTTGATAATACAACCAAAGAAAATGGTATGATTTATGTTTGATCTTATAATAAGATAAAATTTGATGGTATAATTACCTTTTGAAAAATGTATAGCTAAACTATACAATTGAAATATACCTTTTTAGCAAAGTTGAATTTATGTTTTGACGGTACAATCAAGGAAAATAGTATAATTGATGTATATTTGATCGTGTAATCAAGGACATATGGTATTTTTAAAGGTGTAGTTGTTTGATTATACCTTTTCCGCAAAGTTAAATGTATGTTTTGACGTTACAATGAAGGAAAAAAAGTATAATTAATGTATATGTAATCGTATAATCAAGCCACAATGGTATTTTTGAACAAAATTGTATAGTTGAACCATATTTCTTCAAAATTTTAGAAGTTAGAGCAATTTTTTAATACCTTTAAAATTTTAATGATGATATAAGATACTCTTTTTTTGTTGATGATCACTTACTGATCTGAAAGTAAACTACATATCATTATTCATAAAACTATACATTTTTCAGTAAAATTTACCATTTATTGAACCTTGTTCTCAAATTAACATTGTTTCCAAAATTACAATGACTATTTAAAGCTCATCAAATGCTCTAACATAGTTGTCATCACTTTCTTCTTTGCCTACTTCAACCTTCTGCTTGTCATGGTAGTACATGTTCTACGAAAGCAATAACTTGAGAATGATTGACACTAATTCAATAACCTGACGTTAGACTAAGAAAGCAAAACACCTTTGCAAATTGCAATCCTATATTGCTGGTAACATTGAATACATAAGAGTACAGACCACATTGAAGCTTTAACCAAATTGCAATCATATATCTGCAACACATTCTCTAATTGAAAAGATAATGAAAATAAGAAAAATAAATTCCCAAAATAACAAGAACTACAGTTCCTTCCTGCAATTTCAACAAAACACACACACAAAAAATAAAACAGATCCAAAAAGCAATATTGGTTCCATTTCACATTCATATAAACCTAATTCGAAATAAATAAAAACTGCGGACAAACCTAGAAAATAAGATGTCCCGTATATCAATTCGGTAGCAAGGTGATATGTATTAACTAAAATAGATGTAGCAGCAACGAGTATAAAAATAAATAGAGCAATAAAAGAGACACAAAGATTTACGTGGAAAACCCTTTAAAGGGAAAACTACAGGGCACCAAAATAACTCCACTAATAAATAATGGGAATACAAGCTCTCTCAAGTATACCTAAGCTTGAGGTATAAAATGATTTTAGGAGAAAAATTGGAACACTCAAATTAACCCTTACACCCAATAGTGTAGTATTTCCCAAAGTACTCAATTTACTCCCCTAACTTCTCTTAAGCTCTTTTGTAGGAAATACAACTCTCTACAAAAGGAAACTCTCAAATTTTGCCTGATGAATTTGGATTATGGGAAATACCTATTTATAGGCAAAAAAAGTTGCATCAACTTTCCAATTGACAATTAATATGCCAATTACTAACTACCATCTTCCCACCTTATTTGTTGGCAATTAATTAGCCTCCAAATTGGTTGAATTAATTAGCCTCCAAATTGGTTTGGACTTAACAACTCTCCCCCTCCAAACCAGTGGGGTATGAAATAAGCTTTTACTTGGAGCTCATGCCGATCAACTCATTGCACAGCTCAAACTTATCCGGAGGAATAACTTTTGTCAACATATCTGAGGGGTTTTCTTTTGTTGGAATTTTCTCAAGATGAAAAATCCCCTTTTCCAGTTGCTCGTGTATCCAGTGATAGCGGATATCAATGTGCTTTGTTCGAGAATGATACATAATATTCTTGCTTAAGTCTATAGCACTTTGACTATCACAATATACTATAGAGTTAGCTTGTTTTTTACCCAACTCTTCAAAAAAATCTCTTTAACCAAATCATCTCTTTTCCTGCTTCAGCAGCTGAAATATACTCCACTTCGGTCGTAGAAAGTGCAACACATTTCTATAATTTAGATTGCCAAGAAATCGACAAATGTAAATACGTATCCCGAAGTTGACTTTCTATGATCGAGATCTCCTGCCATGTCAGCATCAATGAAGCCTTCTAGGATTAGTTTAGATCCTCCATAACATAAGCACTTCTTTGAACTTCCCTTCAAATATCTGAGAATCCACTTTACAGCTTCCCAGTGTTGTCTTCCCAAATTGTCTAAGAATCTGCTTACAACTCCAACAGCATGTGCAATGTCTGGCCTTGTGCAAACCATCGCATACATCAAACTCCCCACTGCAGAGGGATATGGAATCTTTCTCATGTCTTCCTTCTCTTCTTTAGTTGTAGGGCAAGATTTCTAGCTCAGCTTCAGATGTTCGGCAAGAGGAATGCTAATTGGTTTAGCATTCAACATGTTGAAATGTTATAGCACACGTTCAACATATTTTTCTTGTGACAGCCATAACCTGTTGTTGCTTCGATCACGAACAATCCTCATGCCCAAAATATGTTGTGCTGGACCCAAGTCCTTCATGTCAAAGGACTTTGCTAATTGCTCTTTCAATTTACGAATTGAAGAAACATCTTATCCCACGATCAATATGTCATCAACGTATAACAACAATATGATGAAGTTGTTATCAAAGAATCTCTTGAAGTAGACACATGGATTCACCTGAGTCTTCTTGTAGCCATGACTACTCATAAAAGAGTCAAACTTCTTGTACCATTGCCTGGGTGCTTGTTTCAATAAATATAGACTCTCTTGCAGCTTACAAACCATGTGCTCTTTCCCTTTTACTTCGAAGCCTTCTGGTTGCACCATGTAGATTTCTTCCACTAGGTCACCATGAAGGAAGGCAGTTTTCACATCTAACTGCTCAAGCTCAAGATTCAAACTTGCTACCAAGCTTAGAACTGCTCGAATAGAAGTCATTTTAACCACCGGAGAAAAGATTTCATCAAAATCAATTCCTTTCTGTTCTTGGAATCCTTCCACTACTAGACGAGCTTTACATTTCACTAGCTTTCCATTGCCATCTCTTTTAAGCTTGAAAACCCATTTGTTCTTCAAGGCTTTTCTTCCTGTAGGAATTTCGACTAACTCATATGTGTTGTTTTGTTGCAAGGAATTCATCTCATCTTGCATTGCCTCCAGCCAAGATTCTTTATCTGCATGAGTTAGAACTTCCTGAAAATTCTCTGGCTCCCCCTCATTAGTAAGGAGAATATACTCAGAACTAGGATACTTTGATGTTGGTTGGCAATCTCTGGTAGATCTTTTAAGCTGTTGTTCAGCTTTAGCTTGCTGGTGGGTTGCTCCCCCCTGCTCATCAACTTCTTCTTGCTCGTGATCCTCCATTATCTCTGGAATTTCATTATTGTTCAAAATTTGTTCCTCATCTCCACCAATGGTACTGTTTGACGATGAAGGAACATGGCTGGGAATGATGTCATTTATAAGTCCTGACTTTCCATTCTTCTTAAAGCTTTTTATAGTCTCATTTTCTCGAAAGACTAAATCTCTACTTTTGATGGTCTTCTTCTTCTCTAGGTCCCATAGTTTATACCCAAACTCTTCATCTCCATATCCAAGGAAGATACATGGACTTGATTTGTCATCAAGCTTTGACCGTTGCTCCTTAGGCACATGTGCAAATGCCTTACAGCCGAACACTTTCAGATGAGAGTATTGAACATCTTTTCCAATCCATACTCTTTCTGGAATATCAAAATCTAGAGTAGCAGATGGTGACCTATTGATGAGATAGCAGGCTGTGTGTGCTGCTTCTCCCCAAAACAACTTTAGCAAGTTGGCCATTTTGAGCATACATCTGACCTTCTCCATAATAGTGCGATTCATCTTTTCTACTACACCATTGTGCTGTGGGGTTCCAGGTATAGTCTTTTCATGTCGAATTCCATGTCTAGAATAATAGCTCTCAAATTCGTGTGATGTGTATTCACCTCCATTGTCGGATCGGAGACATTTTAATTTCTTGTTTGTCTCTCTTTCCACCATAACATGAAATTTCTGGAATGACTGGAATACCTGATCTTTTGTTCTTTGAAAATACATCCACAGCTTCTGTGATGCATCATCGATGAAAGTAACAAAATACTTGTTACCTCCCAAGGTCTCATATTCAAAGGGGCCACATACATCTGAGTGCACCAAGTCAAGAACACTTGACTTTCTACTTGATGACTTGTTGAATAACACTCTATGTTGCTTGTCAAATAAATAGTAATCGCATGAAGATAGTGGTATATCATTAGCAGAAGGTACAAGTGCCTTATTTACTAGAATTTGTAACCCTTTCTCACTTATGTGAGCCAATCTTCTATGCCACAAATCTGGTGAAGACTCTTCTTCAAGAGCATACAATCTATCTTTACAAATGACTGCATTTGTTTTATACAGTGTACAACACATGACACCTTTTGTAATCACCAAGGAATTCCTGGTAAGCTTCCATTTCCTACTCCCGAAGAAATTCTTGAAACCTTCACGATCTAGGACACCACAACATATTAAGTTGAGCCTCAAATTAGGAACATGTCTAACTTCTTTGAGGATGAGTGTGTAGCCAGTGTTCGTCTTAATACGAATGTCACCAATGATTTTGGAATGACCATTATTGCCCATCTTCACCACACCAAAATTTCTTGCTCTGTATATGGTGAAGAACTCCTTGTTGGGAGTGGCGTGATAAGATGCTGCAGTGTCAATCACCCATTCGTATCATCTTGACTTGAGACTTGCAGACATTGTTCCTTATGACTGAAGGAAAGAACAACAACCTCCTCAGTTGCTGCAGTGGTGTTCTTGTCTTCCTCTTGGTTATTGCCATCCTTCTGTTCTCTCTTCAGCTTTTGACAGTTCCTTTTTAGATGGCCTTCTAGTCCACAGTGGTAGCATTTGACTCTACCCCTGGACTTAGATCTGCCTTTGAACTTGTCTCCTCCTTTGAATTTGTCAGGATTGTTGGGTCCTCTAATTTTACTTCGGCCTCTGTGTTATGTGACAAGAGCTTGACTACTTTCAGTAATTAAAACTTTCCTCCTTGTTTCCTCGTTAAGCAGAGTGCTAATAGCGTGGTTCAAGGAAACTTTTCCATCAGGAGTGGAATCGGTCACAGATATCACCAAGGTTTCCCAACTCTCCGGTAAAGAATTGAGCAACAATAAGAATTGTACCTCATCTTCAAGTGTGATTTTCATAGAAGATGACTTATTAATAATACTTCAAAATTCATTTAGAAATTTGACAATAGGAGTTTCCTCCTTATATTTCATGTTGACAAGTTTCCTTATTAGGAATGACTTATTTCCTACGGTTTTTCGATCATAAAGCTCTTGCAACTTCTTCCATAGTTCATGGGTAGACGTTTCCTCCGAGACATGGCCGAACACGTTGAAATCTAGCCACTGGCGAATGGTATCGATGGCCTTTCTATTCAACTTGCTACAATCTAGATCTTTCATATCTTTCGGCTTTGCGGTGTCTCCTTCAATTGCTTCATGCATATCTTTGCAGTACAATATATCCTCCATCACGGGCTTCCAAATTGACCAGTTCGAACCATTCAATTTGATCATGGATGTTGGAGAACCTTTCATTTTAATTAACACAACCACCTTTATGGAACCAACAGCTCTGATACCACTTGTTGGGTCCCGTATATCAATTTGGTAGCAAGGTGATATGTATCAACTAAAATAGATGTAGCAACAACGAGTATAAAAATAAATAGAGCAATAAAAGAGACACAAAGATTTATTTGGAAACCCCTTTAAAGGGAAAAACCACATGGCACCAAAATAACTCCACTAATAAATAATGGGAATACAATAAGCTCTCTCAAGTATACTCAAGCTTGAGGTATAAAATGATTTTAGGAGAAAAATTGGAACACTCAAATTAACCCTTATACCCAGTAGTGTAGTATTTTCCAAAGTACTCAATTTACTCCCCTAACTTCTCTTAAGCTCTTTTGTAGGAAATATACCTCTCTACAAAAGGAAACTCTCAAATTTTGCTTGATGAATTTGGATTATGGGAAATACCTATTTATAGGCAAAAAAAGTTGCATCAACTTTCCAATTGACAATTAATATGCCAATTACTAACTACCAACTTCTCACCTTATTTGTTGGCAATTAATTAGCCTCCAAATTGGTTGAATTAATTAGCCTCAAAATTGGTTTGGACTTAACATAAGAAACCTATTAAAAACAACCAAACATATAAACATTAGCCCAAAGAATAGAGATTCAAAGAGAAAATTGACCTCCGGAGCGGCGATGCTCGGTAAATAGGTTAAGAATGCGGCAGCGAGGATAACCTTAAAAAAACTGTGATTATGGGCAGCCATACGAGATGGACGAAGAGCTTCAAGAAGCTTGGAGGATAAAGGAGGTGGTTGTGATGGAGGAAGACGGAAGAGAAGGAGAGAAATATGCTGCAGGAGGAGGATGAAATTGTGAAGCTTTGGATGACGTGGGTCAGTTTAGGAGTGTTCTTTGAACTTGCGTAGCAGTCACGGATAGCTTTTACAACTCCACTTCAGGGTCAATTGGAAATAACCTCTCTATAATTATAAAGGTAAGGTTGCGTACACCCGACCCCCCTACCCCGTTTGTGCGAGACCCCTGTTAGAAAATGGGGTAATGTTGTTGTTGTTTATCAATCCCTAATTGTTAAAACCATATCCTATATATGAAGGGGGTGTTTATAAAAATTACCCTACTGTATTTTCTTTGGGCGGACAGTAATCATTTATAGAATTATTCAACTTATTATATATAATGTTGATTGGATTATCTTAAAATTTTGTAATATATTTTGCATTATCTCTAAACCTCTCAAACTTAGGCTACGTAGCTGAATATACTAAATTAGGTCAATGTTAACACGTTTGTAGAGTAACACTCACCCTTAGCAAAATATATGGCTAGTTATTCAGTTTAATGCTTCAAGATCATTGCATGATTTTTTCTTTAGGATATCTTGAAATTATTAAAATTCTAGTTTGGTAATGGTCTCAATTGGTCCGAGTTGCTTAATAGTTGATAGTAATACTGAATAACGTAATAACGTTGCCATTCAAAGACATTTATGCTTCGATTTTCAAATTTGATTATATTTGGAAGGACCATCTTTAATTGGACTTAACACAGAACATACCTATATGATTTGTTTAGTTGATGCTGAGTTGGCTACTCAACTAATTTATATTTTTGTCCTTTTCTTGTACATATTCTATTAAATAGAATATGTAGTGAATTGTCCATTATATATTTTCGTAAATAAGAAAGGTTGAGATATATTTTTGTCTTGTACAACTGTAGAGATAAAACATCAGAGTATATATATTTTTGTCTTCTACACCTCTAGAGATAAAACTCATGTTTAAACTTTAAACTTTAAACAATTCAACTTCAACTTCAACTAGTTAAAAGCTGTCTCTAAAGACAAAGACAGTATGGATAGATACTCAACTGCTTTGTCATGTCCATTCTTTTAAGCTTACATTTTCCTTTTAATTGATACGTAATTAAAAAAGTCGGAGAAAATGACTTGCAATCAACTCGTCTTCTCTTTCTCTTTTAGTTT
Organism: Euphorbia pulcherrima; assembly: GCA_947683365.1. Classification (NCBI taxonomy): domain Eukaryota; kingdom Viridiplantae; phylum Streptophyta; class Magnoliopsida; order Malpighiales; family Euphorbiaceae; genus Euphorbia; species Euphorbia pulcherrima. Next base: position 7,645,214 of record CANTUS010000004.1, read on the forward strand.
CGGGGACATTACATTTATTTTGGTTTTGTTAACAATTTACTTGTGATGTTTATGAGTTTTGCCATGCTAATGCTAGTCTACACCTCCGTATCACTTGGTAGCAGACGATCCATAAAGAAGCTAAATCTGAAATTATATCACAACTTAATTTCGATTATATGAATTATGTTGACATGCACGTTAGACAATTCTAACCCTCATCCAAGCTAGTGTTGTAAAGCATTGACACGAATGGGAATGCCATTAATTGTTTGAGAGATAAATTGAAAATATAATATAAGTGTAAAATTTGTCTATGTCTAGTAAACATTTTTTACACATTTGTTTTGTATATGTAAGTCGGTATGCGAATCATGCTGCTCATTTGTTAATTCGAGAAGTTGCTTTTTCGCCGAATAGAAAAATTTAATCTCATGACTTTTTACCTTTTATTAGAGTTTTAGTCGGATTAATTTATGTAGGACTAATATCTAACTGTAAGAAAATATAGAATCTGTTAAATATAAACAAACTCTAAACGTATTAGTTGCAGGGCCTTAAGCCCACTATTACATATGAGCCTAAACTCCCGTTATATCCTACAGATCCAATATAGCTCAGGCAGTTGTTTCAAAAACAATCGGTCCAAATTCATTCCACAAAAATAATTACAGTTTGCTCTGATTTGGTTCTATTAACAAGTCAACACTTTAATTCAATTCTAGTTATTTTCATTTGGGCCACGGGGCTTAGGCCCACAGTAGATAATATTATACTATATATTGGGATATGTAGGTGTATAAGTGCTTCCGCTAGTCTTGACAAAAATTTCTTATATTTGGGAGCAATATTTGAAAAAACATATGTAAGAGTAATTCCAACTATTTTCCCTATTTTTCATTCCCCAAACCCTATTTTAGGAGATCTATAGTATTTTTGCTCCAGCTATCTTTCCCATTTTTTATTGCTTCAAAATAATAATACTTTATTATTATAATAATAAGTTCTTTACATCATTTCTGTTCTATTCAACTGACAAAACAATTAAAAAATTGAATTGCTACGCGTCGCCCTCAAATTTTACCATTTTGACATTCCCATTAAAAACTAGCAAACAACCCCATTAACTCAATTAATGTAAAATTAAACTTTTAAATTCCAAATAATCCTAACTCATCTCATTAACTCATTTTAAATTTCAACTTTTAAATTTCAAATTATCTAAACTCATTTTATTAAGTCATCAATATACATTAATTCAAAATTTTCAACTTCTAAATTCCGAATTCTCTACATAACATCATATAAATTTCACTTTCCGTCTCAATCGAGCTCAATGAATGGATAACATGACAAATCATCAATTCGGATAACTAATTTTCGATTTTTAAGATTTTTTTTGAAAATACTTGTGGCGCCTTACTGGGACGCCTTTGATTTCATGGTGGTCGTTCACGGTGGACGCCCACCGTGAAGTAGTAGGTATCCACCGTGGACGCCCATCGTCAAAGGTAGAAGTCCACGATGGACGCCCACGGTGAATGGTAGGCGTCCATGGTGGACGCTCACCATCAAATGGAGGCGTCGCCCACCATCAACGGTGGGCGTTTACCATGTCACGGTGGCCATCCACCATGGATGACCGTCTGAAAATGACCGGCGTCCACAGTGGACGCCAGGAATATATTGGGACTGGCTGGCAGGAAAATTCAGCCGGCTAGTCCCGTAAAATTATTATCTCAAAGAAAATTTAATTATAATTAAATTAGTTTAAGGTTAGGATTAAAGAAAAAAAATGAAATCTGAAATTCAAATTGAAAACGTATTGAAGGACGAATTTATCTTTTCGTAGGGCGACGTAAAGTAAAATTGGGCGACACATAATAATACCCTATTAAAACTAAAAATTATATTAATAAAGTAACTCATTCTCCAAAATGGAGTTTCCCATATATGAGGAATGGTTAAACTCAACCATTCTTTACATGTATTCCCTATTTTAAGAAAACCATTGGAAGTCTACTAATAAGTAAGGTCCAAATGGCTTCTTGCCCATATAACTACCGTAGTGATCCATATTAATGTAATTAAATAATTCTTTTTGGAAAAAAAACCGTTAAAAGAATATTTTACTTTATATTAATTCTAGTATGACATTAAACTGAAATACATTATAGAAATAAAAAGAAGAGAAAGAATACCCTCAATTGTTGATATAACTTGAAGGTTCTTTAAACCCAAAAATAATTATATTACACCAAAGCTTCTTGAATGGTTGCTTATGAACGAATGAATGGTCAATTATAGCAATAGCCTTTTTTTTTTATTAATTGGGTGTATTAACAATTCTTAAAACGTTTGGTGATTCTCCTATTGTAAGTATGCTTCTTATAATTTTAGTCTACATCAAATCTTTCTAATGATTTCAATTTGATTGCGATAAATAAAAATTACCCTATTATTCCAGCATGCCAATTCGAATCTCGTGTGTGTATATATAATTATATATAGCTTAAATGAAAAACAATCTAATCTCTCTTTTTATGGGTCATGTATGAAACTAATTTATTTTTTTTAAAAAAAAATAATCCCTCAAAAATAAATCATAATTAATGTAGTCCCATGGCATAATTATGATCACCAAGTCCATCTCTTCTAATGATTACTAACACAAGCCTAGAGGGAGAAAGAATAGTGTTGCTCTTGATCTACAAGTTTAGACTTTAAGCAAGTGAATATTTTGGGAGGATAGAGTTTAGCAATAACTTTTATTAGTGTTTCTAACATATAATTTTATTATATACTGAAAGTTTGAATCACAATACACGGGATAATTAAGATTTTATTTTAGTTACAATGTCTATAAAAAATCTATTATAATGTTGTTAAATCATTAAATATAAAACTTTAAATTTATAAGGGTATTTTCAATCCACACACCTCTTCATCCACTTATAACTTTATGATTTGAAGTTGTTACAGTTTCACATTTTCCGACTATTTCACTCAATTCCAATCTCTTTTTAAAGTGAGATTGATACCTTGAGAAAAATGAAAAAAATTAATAGTAACTTTAATCATTCACTTTATTCCTACAAACAAGCGAATTTTAAAATTGGTTTAGAGTGCATTATGCTTTATACACAACACTTGTTATAATTACTCCCATAATGACCATAATGATTGAAACCTAGATATATATCCCTTCTACTATGTATATATATGGTTATATCTACATCCAGTAATGAGAACAAACATAACAACTAAAAGACCAAAGAGAGCATAATACTACATTAATGGTGAAGAGGGGTGCTCTCACAATATCAATGTTATCAAACTCTACAATGTTAGTAGGATGGTGTCGAGCACGGCGAAAAATACGAAGACGAAGAGGAGCCACCATACGGCTCGGTAATAAACGACGAGGGTTTTGCCTAGGTTCGAAGGGGGTGGTTCGGTGGGGAGTAATGGTGGCTCCTCTTAGAGTGCTAAAGAAGATTATCATGGATATTGCACCAAAAGGTGATCAATTGCTAGAGGCTTGTTGTTCTTCTTTACCTCTTTTGCGTTCCCAAATTTTTCCACTTTGTTGATTTCTAATAGACAAATTAAAATCAACTCCATATTCTGTGTTTTTTTCTTTTCAAGTTTTTTTTTTCTCTTTTGTAAAATTTGGATGCAACTGGTGCTTCTAAGTAAATATGGTGGCTCGCAGTATTTAAAATCAGCTCGTGCTCTATTCTTATTTTTAAATTAAATAATAGAGTAAGTGTTATTAGAATTATTGAATAAATAATTTTTACTCCCTCCCTATACAACATTCTATTTTCCCTCTTTGTTTGTTATTTAGAATATCAATGCATTCTATAATTTTTTTTTTTGATTTACCCTTATATTAATTAAGAAAGAGATCAAATATAAATGAAATTATAAGTTAATAATTAAGAAGAAAAAAGTTTTATAATAAAGTTCAGGTACAAATTAATCATTTTAATAGTGAAATAAATGTTTTATTGGTAAAAATCATAAAATGACAAATATTTTGCATCAGAGGGGTAACTGTTTTGTAGACATTTATGTCGACAACAACAAAAATAATAAACGTACCGCTATAGCAGGCCGCATTTTATTTACTACTCTCTCCGGTTTCGAAAACTAGTCGCTCTAGAGAAATTCACAAATTTTAAGAAACAATTAATGAATGGTATAAAATTACTTATTTATCTTTAAATTAGCATTAATTGAGTAATATTATGTATTGGGATTGAGCTAAAATTAATAAGGGCATAATAGAGAGAAATAAGTAAAAATTTACATTAAAAATAGAGAATAACAAGTAAAAGGAGCAAAGAGAAAATATATAGAATAACTAATTTTCGAAACCGGAGAGATTAATTCTTATACATGTTGAAATATTTCAATAGTGGAATAATTTTTTTTTATAAGAAGGATGTATATATAGTACATAGAGTCAAGTTTATGAAAGTTTTTTAAAACTTAAAAGTTAATATTTTAATTAAAAACTAGACATCATAGTTAATAATATCAAGTTTTAGATCACATATTCTCATTATTTAAGATTTATTAGAAATATTGTGGTATGGAATAACAAATGTAAAAGAAGAATATGAGAAAGATGGAAATGAAGTAATATGTAATTTTATTATTTATTCTTATTGTCTATGACATACAATAAGCCTATATTTATAGGCAAACTCTATGAACTTGTAAAGATACAAGTTACATAGATAAACACAAGTAAATGATGGAGGATTACATATGTTACAAATGAATGTAAAAGAGTTATCAATGGACATCAATTCTAATTTATGTATGTAACATCAATATTTAACACTCCCCCTTTGATGTCCATTACTGCGAATGAGACACCGCCTCGTTAAAAACCTTACCAAAGAAAAACCATGTGGGACAAAAACTTTGGTTAAGGGAAAAAGAGTACAATGTTTACTCTCCTTGTTCGCAAAAATGCTGAAGATCCTTAAGGCGACGCATTCCAATGTTGTAAACTAACTTCTTGAAAGTTGCGGTAGGTAATGCTCAGGTCTGCTAAATTGTTGCATGAGTGAATTTGTTGAATACTGATTTCACCATTCTTCTCAAGATCATGAGTAAATAAAATTTTTGGTGAAATATGCTTAATTATGTCTCCTTTATGTAACCTTCCGTCAGTTGAGCGATACAAGTTGTATTGTCTTCATATATCATTGTTGGGTCTTCTTTAGTCGTTCACTTTCCATATGCATCTCGAATATGTTTTGTTAATGATCGCAATTATACACATTCATGACTAACCTCATGAATTGCTATTAATTGTGCATGATTTGATGAAGTAGCGGTAGTTTGCTTCGTTGATCGCCAAGATATATTCGTACTTCTATATGTGAATAAATAACTCGTTTGAGAGTGAGTTTTATGTGGGTCGGATAAATAACCCGCATCTACATACCAACTAATTCAGGTTTATTTTCATATGAATAAAACAAACTCAAATCAATGGTTCCTCGAAGATAACACATTATATGTTTAATCTCATTCCAATGTCTTCAAGTTGGAGCAGTACAATATATTGACAATAAATTAACAGCAAATGTAATATCAGGCCTTGTATTGTTAGCAAGGTACATTAACACACCTATTGCACTAAGATATGGTACTTCAAGACCAAGAATTTCTTCATTATCTTCTCGAGGAAGAAATGAGTCATTTTTTACATCAAGTGATCATACAACCGTTGGATTTCTCAATGGATGTACTTTGTCCATATTAAATCATTTCAACATCTTTTGTGTATAATTCGATTGATACACCAAAATCCATTTATCTAGATGCTCAATTTGTAAACCAAGACAAAACTTTGTTTTTTTAAGATCTTTCATCTCAAATTCTCTTTTCAAGAAATCTATAGATTTTGGAATCTCTTCAGAAGTTCTGATAATCTTCTAAAAATCAACATAAATTGAGATGTTAGTGAATTTGGATCATGCTTTCTTTATGAAAACACATAGACAAATATGATCATTCTTATAACCATCTTTCAATAAATATTCACTTAGACGATTATACCATATGCGGCCAGACTGTTTTAATCCATATAGAGATCTTTGCAACTTTATTGAATAAAGTTCTCGTTTGCCATACTTTTCTAGCAGTTTCAATCCTTCAAGGATTTTCATGTAAATGTCGTTATCAAGCGAACCATATAAGTAAGCTGTAAAAACATCTGTTAAAATGTATTTGTAAATTTTATTTCACTGCCAAACTGATAAGATAATGAAATGTTATCGCATCTACGAGGGGAGAATATGTCTCCTCATAATCAATTTTTGGGTCTTCGGGAAAAGCCCTGTGCAACAAGCCTCACTTTGTATCTCACAACTTCATTTTTCTTATTTCTCTTTCTTATAAAAATCCATTTATGCCCCACAGGTATTACACCTTCTAGTGTTCGAACAATTGGTCTGAAAACTTTGCACTTTTTGCGTCCCTCCATTTTGGCCAATCATTTCTTATTTGACAATATTGAGCGAATTGTGATTCGTGATCCATATTTTCATTCTCAATATTCGTTGCAACATTATATGTAAAAATAGGATCGACAACCAATTTGTCTCGATTTCATCTTTTTCCATACTAATATAATTTATTTGAATTTCTTCAATTTCAACAACTTCAAGTGTTTGGACTTCAGGTGCTCGCACTTCAAGTTCTAGTACCTCTACAAGAAGTGTATTATATTAGTACACTTATTTATGATAAACTATAAATAAAATATGAATATGAGTATGGATATGCAAGAACATAAATAATAATAACAATAATAACAATAACAATAACAATAATAATAATAATAATATACTAAAATAGAAAGTAAATAAATATATTTTTTTATCTTCAACACGAATATTTTTATTGTCGACAATTTCCTTTCCGATGATTTTTTCCTTTAACCAATTGGTCATTCATGCTTCAGGCATGACAAAACGCTTTATTTTAATTTGTTTTTCATAAAACTCAATATAAATTAATGCATTTATTAGTATATGAAAGCTCAATACTCATTTTGGGTCCATATAAGAAAGTGATGGAGTATTTCATATTATTTTCTTTTCCAAAATTATATTTCTATTCTCTCCCCCTAATTTTGGGAAAGTGCGATCAAAATAACAATTTGTAAATCGTGCAATAAATATATTATCAGTTAATGACTCAATTGTATTCAATTATTGAAGGAGAGATTTATAGCCAATATATAATTCTAATCTTCTTTATAGACTTATTTTAGTCCTTTATGATGAAGCAATAAACACATATATTGCACAAACAAAATCTCTAAGATAGGAAATATTGGTCCTATGACCAAAAGTAAATTGTAATGGGGAAAAGTCATGATAACTTGTTGGTCTTAAACATATCAGATTTGTTGCATGTAATATTGCATAATCCTGAACTGTAGTTGGGATATTTGCTCGCGTAATTAATGCTCGTGCAATTAATTGCAGATGTTTAATAATTGATTCTACTAGACTATTTTGAGTTTGAACATATGCTATTAGATTTTCAACTTTTATCCCACTTGATATACAAATCATTAAAAGTATGGAATGTATTTCTTCAGCATACATGTGACGTCTCATTAAACATGTGTTTCCACTTCTTTAGAAAGTGTACTTAATAACTAAAAATTCACATTGTGGATTAACTGGTCCACATATATCACATTGTAAGAATAGAGATTAATTCCAACCTTACTTTTGGAAGGTTTTATTATAAATTTTCATTGCGAACAAGCAACACATAATAATTTATTACTTTGAAGAAATGTTTGGTTCTTTAATTGATGCCCATGTGCATTTTTCTAAATTTATCTCATCATTTTCGAACCAGGATGATCTAATTTTATACGTGTATAAATTCATATATTTTGATCACAAAATCTGGTTTTAAGACATTCATTTAATGTCTTCTTTCAGAGCTAATTTTCATGAATAAAATTATGTGAGAATTTAGAAAAAGAATGCATTTTCTATAATAATTTTTGTTCCCATTTGTAATAAAATACCAACTCTTATGGAGCCTTGTATTATATTTGTAACATTAGATATAATGGTACTTTTGTATTACTCATATTTTGAGTAGAAAAATATTTAGCTTCTTCTTAAGCTTTTATCAAATTTTATCCCCTTGATACATTAATACTAGCTCTTCAGGAGCGTTCAATAATTTTGTATTACTAATACCATAATAATATTCATTTTACTTATATCCGAATTATAACATTTACTTTATTAACATTGACTTCAATTAATACCATGAAATGTTCGTTTCCTTTTATAAAAAATTTCAATTTGATATTCCACTTTTAGTGATGATTATTATCATCAATTTGATATCCCACTACACATCGAAATGTGTCCTCTTGGATATCTTTAATATTCTTGCGAACATTCAACATAAAATTAATTCATTATTTTGAAGAAAGTTCTAGTTCTTTAACTTGTGCGCATGTTCCATTTCAATAATTTTTCTCATCAATATCAAACTAGGATTGCCTAGTCAATTGTACCAAATTTTATTTAGCATCTGAATCTATAAATTTTTGGTTTATAATTTATATTGATTTGAAAATATATTTGTAACACCAAGACATTCTTTAATGTCTTCACTCACATTTTCAACATAATATATATTCATTTGTACGAATATATTTAAAAATCAATAAATTCATGTGAGAATAATGCATTATTTGTATAATTTTTTTTGAAAAACCCCCGAAGGAATAGCGTATCCCTCCAAAGGAATTATTTGTATAATCTTTGTATCCTTTAATACATTTTTTTTATAAGTGTATCACTTGACACATTATTTTTGGCTCTTCTCGGCCATTCAACATTTTTTACCATGGTGCATATTAGTACGAGCTCTTCTGGAGCAATCAACCATTTTATATTCCTCGGTACATTATGTTGGCTTTTCCGGACTATTCAAAAATTTGTTTTCTCTTGTTCCAAATTTTTTGTGTTACTCGATATTATGGTAACATTATAATAATATTTGACATTTTTTAATATATAAAATGGCTTTATTCTCCTTGACATCAATTAATATTAAAATTTTTTTATTTCATCGATTGAAAATATCAATTCGATTTTCTACTTCTGGTTGTTATTAGGCCTCAATTTTATTTTCCACTTCGCGTGGAAATTAATCACATTTTTATTTTTTCACTTCGGGGGAAAACTATTCATCAATTTAAATTTTTCCACTTCTGGTAGAAATTGTCCATCAATTTGTAATTTTTCATCATTTGTAATTTTCCACTTCAGGTGAAAATCGCTAGCACGTATATAATAATTTTTCACAAAAGATCTGCTGGGTCTTTTATAGTCGACTATAACAATTCTAACACCTTTTAGAATAAACATACAACAACTTTTGTAACTCAAATTTAAACAAACGAATAATACCAGAAAAACTCATAAAATATGCATAATCGAATCTTGATGAGTTCAAATAAGCGATTGCAATCCATTCTTGCACGAAACATCGTTCATTTGAAAATACATCACCATAACATTTCTTTTCATATCAATTAAATAATAGTCTTGTTATATTGATCAAAAGAACAAATTTATATTAATAACGTGTTAAAAATATTATAATATAGATGAACAAATGTAAAAAAAGAACATAAAAAAATGGAAAGAAAGTAATATATAAATCTATTATTCATTCTTATTATTGTGTGCATGATATATAAGTCTATATTTATAGTCGAAAGTTAACAGTGATATAAACGAAATTAAAGCAATTAACTATTCCAAAAACGAACAAAACCTTATCGAAATCCAAGCTCTCATCTTTCCCCCAAAAATGGCTCTTACGCTCTCCTCACCGGCCGGAGTTCTTCTCCGTCATTCAAATTCCAAACTTTCCGACCGTTGTCCTCCTAAATCCGCCGTTACTCTCTCTTCCTCAATTCAAGAACCTTCAAAATCATTTTCTCTTTATCTTTACGCCACTAAAACACCTCTTCCCTTCATCGTCGCCGCCAATCAATCTCGGGTTAGGGTTTCGGCTTCTGTATCCTCTCACGATTCACCAACCTCCGCTCTTTCTCCTCCCACCGAGTCCCAATCTGTACTCACCGGATCAACTCGGACAGTGACGACTGTCGTAACCCTAGCATTCTCTCTATCACGGCTATTTCTCAATTCAATTCAGAAATTGGTCGGTACTTCATTTTTCCCTAATTCCGTTCAATTGTCTGCTATTCGTGCTTTACAAAGCAATTTAGTTCACTCTACGGGGCCGCTGTTCTTCGCGGCCGCCAGGGACCGGTCGACTGGCTACTTGAATACTCCTTTGACGGTGGTAGCTGCCGGTTTAGCTAAATGGCTTGATATATACAGTGGGGTTTTGATGGTCAGGGTTTTGCTCAGTTGGTTCCCTAATATCCCCTGGGATCGCCAGCCATTGTCCGCCATTAGGGACCTCTGTGATCCTTATTTGAATTTGTTCAGGAACATAATTCCTCCTATCTTTGATACTCTTGATGTGAGTCCACTTCTGGCTTTCGCGGTTTTAGGCACTCTCGGTTCTATTCTCCATAGCAGCGGAGGAGGAATTTTTTAGAGATGCAAGGTCAGTGATTATATGTTACTTCTTAGCTTCTGAGTTTAGTGATTTTAGTGTTTGTAATCCTGTGATATTAAATTTGGTTCTAATATATAAATTTTGGAAAGTTTGTGAGGATACCTATTTCACTTTTATTTATCATATACTGCATATCTCAAATTCTTGCTATTTGAAGTTTGTGTATATATAACTGAAGGAAAATTGGGTGGATAGGTTATTATCTTGCCCCTTACGTTGTTCTTGGCCTTCAATGTTTTGCTGATCATATTTGAATTGAAACTGGCATAGGATGTAAAGTGGTTTGACATTATGGTCTATGTTATCTTGTACTGCGTAATGAACAGCATTATTTTTACTATCAAAATTCTAGATTATATTGGTGAGGAACTGTTTATCATTAGGAAAAGTGAGACCTGATTAGAGGGTTTTCTTTGGAGTTTCTGCTTGTTAAGATGGCAGTAGTATTGGGGACTGCAAGAACAATTTTTGTGTAACATTGCCTATTATAAGCTTTATCCTTGCATTATGCTGTCTGAGTTTAGATTTTAGTTTGTGTACAGACTACAAATTTGTCCGAATACGCCTCTTCACCCTGTATATATATATTTTATATGTATGTGTGTATTTAATAGGGTTAAGGGCTAGTTTAGGATTGCTGGTAGTGAAAGTGCTTTGCCCACTGCTAGGTCTCCTGCTTCCTGGAAGTGTGTTTAGGTTTAAAAGCAACTTTCCGATGCTGGGAAAGCACTGCTGCGCTAATTCTGCTTTAATGTTAAATTGGTTTTCTGTTCGCTGTGGGCTCTCTTTTGTTACCACTTTTTTTAGTTAGGGATAGGGGTAAATTTTGCTCCTATGTTATTGGGGAAGTTTAGTTTTATGTTGCAGTGCTTCCCCATGATACAAAACATAGCGTAGATGAGGCAAAATTGACCCAGAACTTCTTGTGTTGGACTATGATTTTACTATTAGGGTAGTGTTGGATACTTTTGTATGGGCCTCCTCCAATAACCTTAGGAGCAAACTCGGACTTTATCCCTATGTTTTATTATGTCATTACTCATTATTGACATTGTGAACTTAATGTTTCTTCATGTGTTAGTTAAGTTTTAAGTATTTTCTGTGCGTATAAAATCTTATTAGAACTAGGCAGAGCCTTTACTGCTGTATGTTGTTTTGGAATGGCTTATGGGTAGAAAGTGGTATGGTAGTTGTATGTGGAGGTTGCTGTTTATATCACTAACAACAATTTGACTTGGTAATTCTAATGCTAAAATCACTTGGGTATTTGGGTACAATGTGTAAGACTAAGAGTGAGAACTTGTGAGCTTCTTTGGACTTGGTATTCATAGGATGCTCTATCGTGGGAATTGGCACTGACGTGGCCTTACTGGTTTGCCACGTGTTCCTGGATTCTCAAAACTGCCTATTCTCTAATAATTTAGATAAAAATTAGGATGCTTTTTAAAGTTTAAAAGTTAATTACATAACTGATTCCTTTGCATTATATCGAAATTGTCTTGGTTAAAAAGAACTTTGTAGAAAATATATAAGAACACGCATACAATTTGTTGAAATAGTAGTCGTAGCTGTTTTGTTTGACTTATGTTTAAATTCATTTATTCAGCTGTTTTGAATAAATTGTATGCACTCCAAACCCTGAATGCTAATAATTATCTATCTACAAACAACCAATGTTCAAATAGTTCTCGTAATTAAAACTTCTGTACTTATGCTTTATAAAGAATGTATAAGTCCTAATCTGTGTCAAATATGGAATTTGAGTTAACATAAGGGTCGATTAATATCAGTGTATCCTATCCAAATAACTAGGGGTGTGTTTGGAAACAATTTCACAAAAAAATGAAAAAGAATTGAATTAAATTTGATGGAATTCAATTGAATTGATTTCTTCTAACAAATTCTTTGTTTGGAACCTTCATTCATATTAGAGAATTGATTGGTAATAAATTTATTTAACATTTTTTCAAAATTGTTTACACTAGTAATTTCACTCTTTAAAATAAAAAAGCATGTGAAGGATAATATGGTAAAAATAATATCCAAAAGCTTAGCTCAAATGATTTCTATCAAAATCATGAAACTTTTGGCTAGATTTCTATTCCTTATGTTCACGATAATTCAAATCTTGCATGATTTGAAATATATCGATATTTTTTTGGTTCCAAACAAGGGAATTTGACAAAATGAATTCAATTGAATTGAATTCTCTCGAAAGTGAGCTTTCCAAACACTCCCTATATGTATTTCACTGAAGGAAACTAGGGTGGATAGGGTATTATCTTGATCTTCAGTGATTTGCTTATAATCATTGGATTTGGATTCTGAAATTGGAATAGGATGTAGAGTAGCCTTAGTATTACTATCCAAATCCTAGATTATCTTGCTGAGAAACTATTTATCATTAGGAATAACGAGACAGGATTAGAGGGTTTTATTTGGATTTTCTTCTTATCAAGATGGTAGAAGTATTGGGGAGCTGCAGAACATTTCTTGTGTATCATTGCCTATTAGAAGCTTTAGATTTCACATTATGCCGTCTGAAGCTCTGAGCTTAGATTTTATTTTGTCTACAACTACAAATTGTCTGAATACGCCACTTCCCCCTGTGTATATTTATTATATATATGTTTGTGTGTATTCAATATTCTTGAGGCTAGTTAGGATTGCTGTTAGTGTAAGTGCTTTTCCCTACTTGTCGAGTTGTAGCTGTAGGTCTCCTTGCTTCCTGAAAGTGTGTTTAACTCTAAAAGCAACTTTCCAATGCAAAATTGGACTGATTTTTCTATTAGATTAGTGTTGGATGCTTATGTACTGGCAACTTGGAATTTATCCCTTCGTTTTATTTCATGTCATTCCTGATTATATTTTCTACTGGTGCTGGTAGTTGGTGGTGAGAACATAATGCTGTGTAACATATGTTGGTTCATCTTGTAGTTAAGTTGAAATTATTTTCTGTGCTGTTAAGATCTTTTGTGAGAACTAGGCAGAGCCTTTACTGATGTATGTATTTTTAGAATGGCGTATTGGTAGAAAGTGGTATGGTATGATAGTCTTACTTGGATATGTTTATATCACCAACAACAGTTTGGGTGTTGTTAGAGACAGTCGGAAATTACTTATTACAGTCGGTAGAAAAGACATTTTTGCCTTCACTTCAAAATCAAAAGAATTTGGCACGGCTAGAAACGCCTGCGCCAGTGCAGAGGCGTTTCCTTGGAAAACGCCTATGCATTGGTGGTGGCGTTTCGTAGGAACGCCCCTCTTATGGCAGGGGCATTTTACAGAAACACCTATCCCTTGTTATTTTATTTTATAAATTTTTAGTTTTTGCCTTATTATTTTATTTTTTTAAAATTTTTTTATCTAGTTAATTTTATACCGTTAGTTTGGTTTGTTGATGGTTATGAATGCTTTAAGGGTTTTTTAAGCATAGGGATAAAGTCGTCTTTTACACCGACTGTAATAAGTAATTTCTGACTATCTTTAGCAATTCAGCAACAAGACTTGGTGAAGTCTTAAATAGCCATTGTTGCAGATTAAATTCTTGTTAATATGCTAACGGGTTAAACTTGACTACAAGTAGAAATACTTAATTCTATTGTTAACTTAATATGCATACATAATTTGCTAAACTTTTTAATCAGCTATGATATATTTTATTCCAAAAATTTATCCAGAACATTTTGATCATTTATGCTTGGTGTTTGTGGTTATATTACATGTATTAGTTCGTAAAATATTATTGTTATGATGTTATATATTCATATTTATATGGTCAAATACATAAAAATCATTCTAAACTTGGCTCAAATATTCTATTGCCTCCCACAACTTTCAAATGTCATATTACCTCCCCCAATTTGATAATTATGCATTTATTATCACCCAACTTTTAAAAGGTTATATTTTCCTCAACTCGTTGCCATGTCAGCTTTGTGAGGGTAATAGGAGCGAATTATTAAGTTGAGGAAGATAATATGTCGTTTTAAAAGTCGGGGGATACAGTAAGCTATTTGTGTTAAGTTAGGATTGTTTGTATGCATTTGGCCTAGTACGATTAACTAGTGGGTAGAACGACAATGGTTTCCACTGCACGTAAATGATTACAAATGATCATTATCAGCCTTTTTTTTGCCTAAAATTCACTGCCGTCCTCTGTTCGTCTAACATAAATTGTGCTCTCTAATCACATATCAAACTGAAAGAACTAATAGTTTATGGTTTTATGGTTCAGTCGTGGTTTTGCTCATCAAATATCAAGTATACGTTTTTTTTGAAGGAAACTAAATTAAAATACTAAATGTTAATGATAAACTTGTAAGGAAGGGAATATGATTGTAATAATATTTGATATAGTAAATACTTTTTAAGGAAGAAAATAGAAAAGTGAAATGTTAATAATAATTTTTTTTATCACTTACCAATTTTAAATTGTTTTTTTAGTTGTGTATTGCACTTACATTAAATGAAATGAAAAATTTACTCATACCGCATGTGGTTAGAACTTGGGATCTTTGGAGACCACAAGCTCTGTTTCATTACTAAGCTAAGACTTCGCCACATCGGATGTGGTTCTAATTTAAATTAGGCTTTAAAATCATCAACGGTACATGAACTTTAACGCCACTAGCATAATGGTACATGAACTTCAAAATTTGACGTAAAGGTACGTAAACTTGTCACTTTACTAATATAATGGTTAAAGTTAGGGTTGAATGTCAAAAATACCCTTACCTTTTTGTAAAACCAATTTACATCCTATTTTCAACCTTGTTCTTTCCACAAATGCCCTTGTCTTCTTGGAGGATCAATGGTGATGGCTTTCAATATGTACCACTGTTTCTCAATTTCATTTTGTTGAGTTTCTTCTACTTAAAAAAATTAGAGTCTGTTCCATTTTTGAAAGGTTGTGTAAGACTCATTCTTCCGGATGAACAGAAGCTTGAAATGACTGAAGAGGAAGAAAGACCCCAAGAGAAATCAAAAGTTGTACAGATTGGTTAAATGGTTTCTTGTTACTTTTGTAGGTGCTTTTTTTTTGTAATACATTTGTAGTTGCTTTGATTTATGAAGTTATTGCTCATTAGTCATTGGAAGCTATGAAATTTGAATGTTTCTTTATCACATTTGGAGATTCAGGATTTTGTGCACTGGTTGCACATGGCTTTTTTGGTCTTTAGAGTTGAATACTTTGCTGCTTCGTGGGTTATGCATTCTAAATTCTTTCCTATGATATTCCTGATTCAATTAGTGCAAATCCATTGGTTGTTTGCCTTGACTGCTTCTCGATTACGTACCAGAATTTGAAGCTTGAAAGACTGATTACTGGTGAAGCTTATGGAATTGAAGAGCTCTCACCTTCCCCTATGATAATGTGCGATGAATTAGAGGTTACTGAACTAATTTCTACTCACTTTTCTTAATTTCATAATTGAGTAACTTAATTAGTAGCTGTAATTTTTTTGGATCTCCTTAATTTGATGGGAAAGCTGGATTTGTGTCTCAGTTTATATTTACAATCCAATTTAGGTTTTCAACTAATTTAATTTCGCAAATATAAAAGTGACAATTAATCAAATCAAAGGATTAAGAAAGTACACCATACGAAAGCCATAGCCATCGATCCTTCGAAGAAGAAAAGGGCATTTGTGGAAGAGAATAATGCTGAAGATAGAAAGTTAGTTGGTTCTAGAAAAGCTAAGGGTATTTTTGACATTCAATACTAACTTTGATCATTACGTTAGTTGACTGATAAGTACATGTACCTTTATGTTAGGTTTTGAAGTATGTGTACCATTATATTAGTAATGTTAAAACTCATGTACCATCGATGATTTTAAGCCATTTAAATCATATTACTTACCATGTATAAGAAATAGAAAAACACAAAAAGAAACTTTGACATACTTGCAATAAAATATATAGCATACAACAATATTTAGAAGCAAAGATGAATATTACCTCCTACAAAAATATTTGAGATATCATCAAGACTCGTGCATACTGACAAGGTTGTTTCCAAAATATTTGATTCCCGTCCTATTCTCCACTGGATCTGTTCTACCCTCCGTCCTTTTAACGTCCTCTCTCCCTCCGACCTCTTCCAGTTATTCTTTCTGATTTTCTAATGCAGTTGTTCTTTCCGTTTGTTAATGACTAGTGATTACTGATTAGTTACTGTTGGTTCCTATGCGTACATTCACTGAGTCAGAGGGGGTGAATGACTCAGTCAAGAACTTATAAAACTTTTTCGCAATAATTAAAGGCTCCGCTGAGTGAGGTCAGCTGGCTGAGTGGAATTTTGGAAAATGCAATGAAGTAACGAACACTGAGATTTTTATACTGGTTCGGTAACCTGTGCTTACATCTAGTCCTGAGAGAGTGTCTCGGCTTTAATCCACTAATCTCAACACCTTTACCCTAGGCGGAGAAGCCTTTCACAAATTCCCCAATTACAGTAAGTTCCCTCTAAACTGCAATCGCTCAAGAATTTCATGCGGGGTTAGAGCCTTTCTAGCTTTTGACTTAATTCAAAGTCATGGAAGATGACGAAAGTCTGGCTGATTGTCTTTCTGTTCCGCATTGGTGGGATTCAAAACAACATATACATACCTTACTCTAGCTCTAGAACTCGAAAGAGGGAATCCCATTACTTGACTTGGCATTTCATGCTTCTTTTCTCATTCCTACAAGCTCGTCTAATTTCTCCGATAATGTAAATTCCCCAGGCAGAGAATGGTCAAGGTAATACCCTCTTCTGTTAGCAACTCTCTAGGAATTTAAACAAGAGCTAGATTCAACTTATATAATGTTGATCCAGTTACAATAATCAGATATTACAATGGAATGATCTATTCTATTCTCTTTTGTTCTAAAGCAGATTCTAGCTGAGTTGTGCTTTCTTGCTTGAATTTCTTTAAAGCTTGTATTTTGACAGAGATTCAGCTTATGAGAAATTCAGCTGTAATCACCAAATTCTAACGCTTGCCTTCTTGCTCCTTTTATAGTTGGATTGAGAAAGTAGCCATTGAACTTACTTTGGCATCTTCTGAAGTTGACAGCTCATCCATCCACCCATTGCTTCTTCAAATCAATCCATTAAGAGATAGAATTGCACCGTTGTGAGATAGAAAATCAATACGTTAAGATTGAGATCCGAGCTTCAATTTGAATCCTTTGTTGTTTGATGCTAATCTTCCATTAGAGAGAACTCGCACTGACTTGCCAAGCGTCTTCTTCCCATTCCCTCTGGTATTCTAACATGTTGCAGAGCACGCGATACTAAGTTGGTAGATCTGTAGAATTGCCCAACATGGGCAGCTTTTAATTGGAAGACTATCATTTTCTTCATAATTCTGAGTCTGTCAAGGCATTAATTCTTTTTATCTTTGTCTCATTAATGTCCTGCAAAAAGCAATACTAAAAGCAAAGATCCCTTTTTACCTTAAATGGTAAAGTCAGCAGCTTTGACAGACTTAAAGTAACTCAGCAAAAAATATAATTGTAAAGCACACAGCTAAAATAAAATCTAAATATCAAGTGCCGAGTGAATATTATTAAGTCAACGACTGTCGTAGATACTTAGCCCAGATCACTCAGAGTTAAACTAAATAGCTAGTTCAGTAGGGACATAAAATTCTACCCTCGAATTTACTAGCTCCACACACATCTATAGACTATTTATTTTAACATCATTATTGATTTAATTAACTCAAACTAAACTTAGTTGTTATGATCAAAACTTAACCACTACTGAGTAAGCCCACTGGGTGAGTCAAACTCGTGCTTGGTTCAACAATCTCCCCCATTTTGATCAATGGTAATTAACTTGAGCGAGAATTAAATCAATAAGATATCTAGATCAGAGTTACCTTATACTTATGCTTGATATGTCTTTTGTTCAGCATCTCAATCTGCTCAGAGTGAATCCTAACTCCCCCATAATCATTGACTTCTCTTAGTTCAGCATTCCTTAACACTTCTCTTATATTTCCGCAAAAAAAAGATCAATACATATATATGCAGCAGAAAATATAAGAAGTTAAGAAGATCTTAACTTTGAACAAAATAAGTAATCTTTTCATATATGAATAACTTAAGTACAGACAATGAAGAGTTAATCTATACTAAGTTTTACAATTAAGCACTAATGATTACAAAGATTCTATTCTACTTATTTAGGCATAGGGGGTCCTCCAAGATTTGCTCTTTGTTCCTCGTAGACCTGCTGATCCCATCTGGATTTCTTCTCTTTGGGTAGCGTAATTGTTGGATATGATGTATGCCCTTAAGGCAATTAGGGCGATATATCTTAATTATGTAATAGTACGAATAATTTATTTAATCAATAAAGGCATTTATTCTTTTGTTTATATCAATGTGTTTCTATACATATATATTATAGCTGGTTAAAATATATTCATTGATGTATGTATACAAAAGTCCTTGACATATCATAGCATGAAGTCAGAGAAATTATAGTTGGACTATATTTGGTGGAACCTGCTTCATGTGAAATTATGATTATGTCTAAACTATCCCTAGTCATAGTTTCATCAAGAAAGGATATTGATGAAACGGAAAGACTAGCATGTGGTCAACTTTCTTGGAAAGGGTCCAAGCAGTCAATCTCCTAAGGACTGAAGGTGGTGCCTTAAGTTTGACACATGGATATATCTGGGAGATATATTGGAGACCGCAGCAAGATAAACACTTGGTATATATATCAATGTGTTAGTGTTTATCTTCATGCAATAAGCTTTGCGAATGTCCTCATACTTGAGATGCTAGCTACCTTGTATGGTACTATTGCTATACTTTGGGTCATTACTATGCACTCATTAATTTAGGGTGCTACGGGTGATTACGGGTATAGTGATGACAGCACGTTGGTAGGCTGAGTAGTCGGAAAGAATCCATCGCTCCAGATATATTAAGGAGTTGTACCTGGCCACTTGTTGAAGTGATGATTGCCATAAACCTCTGATCAGAGTATGTGTTTGATAGAAATGGTTTCCAGTCAAACACACTATGGTAAAAGACAATATACTTCGGTAACAAGTAAATAACTGGGATAGCTTGGAGCAACCTCGCTATTAGTGGGTTAACACTTTAACCGAACCCAATAAACCAGATGGTACTAATATTAAAGAATGGAAGGAATTTATCGCACTAGATAACTATTGCATTAACCGGGATTAAGTCATAAGCATAAATGACGTTCCGAGTAATGGGGGATGGTAGACCCTTGCTAGAGGCGTACTACAGTCGTTCAAGGTAATCAAGTTCTATTCACAGTCTAGAACATCGAGCCAATGGTTCCATTAGAACAAGGGTTGGCTAAGCCTTAACAGCTCAATACTTCGAGATCCTATAAGGTCACACACATTGGACCTTCATCGGACTAAGTAAAGAACTAATAGATTTATTCTATTACAAAATATAACATAAATAATAATTGGATTATTATTTGATTGGTTAAAATTGATTAGATTAATTTTGGATAGACCAAGGAATTTATTTTGACCGATAACTAATTAATTAGAGTCATAAATAAATTATAATTGATTAGATCAATTTTGGTTGGACCAAAATTATTTATTTTGACTGGTAACTAATTTATTAGAGTCAAAAATAAAAATTTATTTGAAAGGATTTAAAAGGGATTTTGCATTGGCAAGTTGGAACCGAAAAGTATGAAATATTTTGTACAAAGTTCGGTTGCCGAAAAATGCGCAGCCCTTATTCATGGGCTGCACAAAGGCACCCTATGAAAAGGGACGGCTGTGTTTATATATATATATATATATTAATTAATGGGATGGGAGTAAGGGGGAGCATTTTTGCTCCCCCAAGCCTATATATAGGCTATTTCCTTTCCTTTCAAATTGTACCAAGCTCAAAGCATAAATCCTAAGCCAGATAATTAATCTCTCGGGTACTTGAGCAAGTTATTTTTGTGGAGCCTGAATTTATTCAGGCACCGCTAGTTTATATTTTGGGTGAGGCTTCTAGAGTGGTCTAGCAACTACTCGAGGCTTCTTAGTTCTTCCTCCTGGGGAGGTTTTGGTTAGTGGGGTTCGTGTGGATACTGATAGAGGCTATCCTACGATTGGAGGCTTGTGCAAGAAGGTCCTGCAAAAGCACGCTTCAACTGGTAAGTTCTTTTTCTTTCTCTTTTAATTATTAAGTCTTTTTCTTTAAGTGTTTTTGGACTTAATAATTATGCTTAGGTTATTTTTACATGCTTAGTTTATTTTATGCTTAGGCTATAACTTAGAGTTATAACATGCTTAGTATAAAATAAATATGCTAGGATATAATTTGGAATTATAGTATGCCTTGTTCTTTAGCATGCTAACCTAGGTAGAGAATTATTTAGTTAAGGCTTTATTTAATTTATATGCAACTAATAGGAGTTCCTGGGACAGGGACAAAATTTTGAATTTCCGTCATGCCTCTTATGCATGTTCAATTTGACTGTCAGTTCCCAACAGTAATCTCCTTGCCTTTCCTCTTCCTTGTCTCGTGATATTCTCTTTGCATGCGCTGTAAATCCTTGGACAAATTATAAGAGAATTCATCTATCCTCTGTTCTCTTTCTATTTCCACTTGCTCACGCTTCTCGTGATCCTTCTCCCCCATTGCCATTGCATCTAAAATGGCTTGGTCTCGATGATCAAATGAGCTCAGAGACTTCTCAAATGAATCTAGCTGACTATAGACATTTGTTGAAAAATGTTGCACAAGCAGCTCATAAATTTCTTGTTATATTGCATCCTGTTCTCTGAGGAAGGCAAACAAGCCCACTAAAGCACGGGATTAGGATAGATTAACCTAATATTGAGTGCTGAGTCCTTCCTTGGAAATTTGGGTGAGACTAGCTAGAGCCTTTGCTTGATTGTTTTCTCTGAGTATCCGCTCTAGCATGGGAGTGCTCCGAATATGAGTAGTGACTTCTTCGTGAATCTGATTAATGGCTTGCCCATCATTTATGATGTTTGAGTGAACTTTCTTGATTTGATTACGAATGTGACCAAGCCTCTGATGAAGTGATGGTTCCTGCTCAGCATCTGCCATAATAATGCCACTAGTTAGAGCATCTGAAATATTAAGCTTCTTTAAGGCATTAAGCACAGCTCCCTCTATGTCCTTGACTCCTTGAAAGATATCTCCTCTCATATGGGTCAGCATATTTGAATTGCCTTTCTTAGAGACTACTGTAATTAGTGCATTGATTCTATCAATAACTGTATCTAGTTTGGAAGTATTTGCCTCATTCTCCTTGTTTAAAATGTTGTACCCATCTAAAACTGCCTGCATGGCTTCTAGTAAGGGATTAAACTTACTAATCATTGAGTTTCTGAAATCCTTTTCATCATTTAGCACCTTGCAGTTACTCTCATAGATCTTTTCCATTTTCTGCTTGAGTTCTGCAACTTCTATCTTCAAGTAATCAACTTTCCTACCTACAACAGATAATAAAGGCAACACATAGGATACGATTGCCTTCACCAGTGAGAACTGGGTAGGAACTGACTTGAAGTGGGTTTTCATCTCCTCTATAGCTTCAAGAAAACCTTACACTGGCTCTATAGCCTTTGCAATTCTCCTTAAGACATCCTCAGACAGTAATGATTTTGCTATTTCAGTATCAATTTCAGCATCTGGCCCTAGTCCTGGAAATTTTGCTCTCCCCATTCTCCTTATGTCTCCCAACAGTTTAGCTTGGGGGTTAAATTGGGGTTGTGGTTGAGGTTGTTGAGGTGGTTTTGGTTGTTTTAGAATCTCCTCAATAATTGGGGGACCTCTTATGACTGGTCCTTCCAATAACAGTGGTTCATGGACTGGAGATCCAATTAGTGAAAGATATGGGATGATGGTTGTTTGGTCAGAGTCTGGGTGAGGTGTTTGGTCAGAGGTGTATGTGGATGGTGTTTGGTTTTAAGGTAAGGGTATGACAAAGATAGGTGTAGGTGATAGTGGTGTTTAAGTAGATGGGTTTGGGAAAATGAATGGTTCTGGGTTCTCCTTCTCCTTCACTTCTTTAGTACCTTCAACAATGAACTCGCTGACCTGAGATTAAGATTCCTCAGTCAGCTGAGTGCTCAACTACAACTTCTTCCCTGTCCTCCAAATCATCCTTATCTTCATCTATTACTACCTCCATCTGGTCAAATTCAAGTACATTAAATTCCACAGCCTCAACCTATACTACTAAATCTTCCTCCTCCTGCTCTTCCTGATTTTCAATACCTTTAAGACAACCAATCATCTCCTCCATAACTACTAGTACTTCTTTCTCAGCTGAGCTTGCAACTACAGATTGCAGAATTTATTCAGTATTAGCCTTAGCTTTTGTTGCTGCTGATTGAGCCTTCTTTCTAATCTCAGCTTCCAAATCCTCTTGTCGTTTTCTAATTCTCTCTTCCTCTACAGCTTTAATTCTTTCAACCTCCTCAAGGTCTTGGACTATCCCAGTCCCTTTCTTCACCATGAGTTTTTTCTCGGGCTGACCCAATTAAGGTATAGGAACTGATGTAGCTTCCTTACCCTTAGCAGTCACTTCATCTAGCTTAGCTTCATCAACTTTCCTCTTCTTCTCCCTTTTCAAGGGCATCTCTTCTCTCAGCTCCCCTTCAGCTTGCTTTTCTTTCTCAATCTCCTTTAGAGTCAGTTTACAGGGCTTTTCTTCTTTGGTTCCCTTAGATGATCTAGTCTTTTTAGGAACAACTACTGGAACTAAGCTCTCTGAGTTCTCTTTCTTTTCTTCCTTCCTGGAGTCTCTCCTTACCTCCTTTACAGCTTTCTTCTCAGCCATATCCTCTCCTTTCTTAGCTTTGAGCTTAGTAATCCTCTCAAGCTCACTTTCCACAAAGGCATCTAAGCTCAGATCTTCTTCATATGGTTGGATAGGCTTCAACTCCATTATGGCCTTAGGATCCTTAACACTCACTTCTTCCTGCTTTAGCTTAATATATTTGGTGTTGGCAGGTTTCTCATTAGCTCTTAGTCCATGAAAATGAGCACTGAAAATTCTAGATTCGATTATGTTCAACTAAATGTTGCTCTTTATTGCCCAACCTTCCAAATCAAGCTCATAAGCCCCGCAAATCTCCATTACACACTATCCATACACCATATGCTTGGTGACCTTCAGAAATATATGTAAAATTGCCATGGGCTAGTTAATGCTCATGCCATGGGTCAGAGCATAGATGAATACCCTCTCGAATTTAGAACAGCTTGCAGTAGAGGCTGCTTTAGGTAATAGAACTTTAATGATAAGCTCATGCGCTTGCTTCCCTTCTTTGGTGAACATAGAAGCTATCAGTTCACCTGCTTTATAATCTTCTAGGATTTCATAATCAATGGGAATATCAACATGGTCTTCATCATTTATCACTCGCATTTTGAGCCCTCTCTATCACATCCCTAGCAGACCAACAATCAATTTGGGGGTAACATAGACTTTCCTCCCTATCATGGTGGTCACAAATAAATCCTTCTGACCATCTACCTTATGAATTCCATGGTAGAATCTCTGAACTACTTCCTCATAGCAACCACTCTATATTTAAAAAAACCTTGCAAGTGATGCTGGCGAGTCCACTTTCTAAATCTCTCATCGCTTGCAAAACTCAGTATATCTACAGTGGTTAGTCACTCTACTTCAGTCTTCTCCATGAAACACCACTTAGTAGGAGTATATTTGGTTCCTACTGTTGGTCCCTGAGAGGGTCTGAGTTTGGTCAGAGGGGGTGAATGACCCTTTTTCACAAAATTAGCAGACTTTAAAAAGTCTTTAGTGTAGCGTGTTTGATTATGATCTTGGGGATGGATTTAGATGATATAAATGTATAATAATAATAATAATAATAATAATAATAATGTAAGTAAAGAGTAAGAAAATCAAACACAAGTAATTTATCCTGGTTCGGCCCCACCTACTCCAGTCCCCGGAGTTTCCTTCCTCCGAGCTTTTCCACTAGTGGATTCCTTTCCAACTGGCAGGAATCAAGCCTTATAGGTTATCTCCGGATGGTAACCCATTCCGAATGTAGGATATAACACTAGAAGCACCAACTCCTAGCTGAGTCCTTTAGTCTTTAGCAGGATTTCTACCCAAACCTAAGCTGAGTCCTACAGGGAGATGCCACTCAAAGAACCTACTTTAAGTTGTATCCCAATCTCACAACTCACCCAAGTTGGAGATCTTTACACTTTGGTTTTCTCAAAGGTTTTGGTTTTGGACTTCCTCAAGTTTATGATTTCACTTGGGAATCCTTACAACTGATTTGGAAATGTTTGATTCTTGGAGGGATGAGTTTTATGATTGCTTTAGCGAATTCTCTTGTTAATTGCTTTCTTGGATCAACCAGCACCTTCTCAACTTGTGAAGCTTCCATTTTATAAGCTTCCATCATAAATGAAGTTGTTGCGGAGTATTTAACTTGTATTTAATCTTCACCATTGATGAGGTAATATGTGGTACTTCCAGAGCCATTGATCAATATGTTAAACAGAGGTTTTGACCCGTTTTAATCTTTGGGATTGAGGATGAAAAGTTTGTCAGTGATCATTTTCTTGTAATTTAGTATCTTGCCAACTTTTATGTCAGTGGATTTTTGATGTGAGCTCCACGCGCCTTCTTATTGGTCTAGGTGAAAAAGGTTATTACCTTTTTCTTGTCCGCTGTCAGTCCTTCTGTCCTTTTTTGAAAAGTGCTAGCTGTCTTCTTTTGTCTTGCTTTTTGGAAAAGGATCTTTGACTTGATAGACCAAAAGCATAAAGGGAATGGAATTTTGAATTATTCCCTTTATCTTAGATATTAAAGTCTTCCGGATGTCTTTAGACTTAATATCACCGGATCTGTCTTGCTCCAAATGCTTCTGCAATCAGTTCTTCCGGACGCTATTTTGGGCGGTTCAAAGTTTATTTCCTTTCCAAACTTTGGATATCTTGGATATATGTCCGGATACAATGATTTAGGTCCTTTTTATACTTAGGTGTTTTGTTTACTTCAAACCTGATGCAGATTATTTATTGTTCTGGATCATTGTTTCCAACAATCTCCCCCATTTGATGGAAACAAAAACCTAAGGCATCTAAGCATAATGAAAGGGTTTTTCATGAGCTAAGTATGATTCTTGATACTTAGTCATTTACAATTTTTTCTCCCCCATAATTTTAGCATCCCTTAACTCCCCCAACCGTTTTCAATTCTAGCTTCTAATATTTTTGTAGTACAATAGCAGATTATACTTTAGAAGCAATTTTTTAAGAGAATTAGATTTTCACTATATATACTTCTACTGTTAACAATAGTTAACATTAATGAAACTTTTGGATTACAAAATACAAAAATATATAAGTGAATCGAGCTATTACAGTTGTTTACAAAATATATCTAGTCTAATTCCTTCCGGATGCACTAGATGCTCCTCCTTCCTTTTCTTTGCCTTTCTCCCTCTTTATACTTTTCTTCCCCTTTTTGTTTCCAGCTGGAGGGTCAATTACCATACAGGTTTTCCCGTCCTATCTTTACTGCCAAGCCTTGGAATAGATTGAGTAGTCCAAGTTTTCTTGCCTTCTCTTCTCTAGAATGTGGTCCACAGTGGTCGGAGATAGATGTAGAGGGCAGAAGAGGTTCCAGAGTTAGGTGTAAGAGCCTGTGATGTAGGGATGCATCTTCAGTACATATTCGCTATCCTTCTCATCGAAATAAGGAAAGAGTGCCTTGAGGAGAGTGGTTATGCCCTTATTTCCAAAGAATCCTATATCCGCAATGTGCTGGACAAGGTCTTGGAAGACTTGAAGTAATTGGCTTTCTAGGATAGATGGAGAGGAGGAGGATCCGGATATAGATAAATTTGACAGTCTGGACTGTAATTTCTCAAGGTCTTTGCCCATATCCCTACGGATGTTGTGAATACTATTATTTACAGTCATTATATCCTTATGGATTTCTTCCTTAGCATTATTAATGACTGTATCCTGCCTATTCATCTGGCCTACTACCTCTTTAGTAACATTCTGCATCTGTTTAGCAAATAGCTTGGGTATGTCATGCTCCATGAACTTTGTCAACTTATTCAAAATGGTTTGCTACAGTTCATTTAAGTTGGGGAGAGTGACCTTTTCTTCTTTTTCTGAGATGAATTTTAACAAGTTTTCAACTTGGAATCTATGTACTCCTTTATTTTAGTGGGCAACTCAGAAGGGGATGAGGTGATCTTGTCCAAGATGGTAGCACAGTTATTTGTGGCTCCAGTGTTAGCCTGATTAGTAAAGAGATTCGCTATTGCTACACTTGTTTAGCTCATTCAGCACCGAGATGACCTTTGCTAGTGATACCTCAGCCACCAAATATGTAGTGGGGAAGTCCTCCACTTTCTACTTTATTATCTGCACACTCCATTTGAGCTCTCAAATTTAATCTTTTAAGTCTGGATATAAGAATTGTTTAATCAGTACCTTCTCCACGGATTTCAGATGCTTGCATATATTCCGGAGGCTCTGTTTAATATAGCTCTCCTCATGTTCCTTATGAGTAGCTTCTTAAAGGATTTTTAGTGCGGTTATGATCTTTTTGGCTCAGGTTTGATTGATATTTGAGGTTGGTATTCTGATTGGGCTTGCATGGGGAGTTTCTGATCTGGAGTTGCTTCTGGTCTCATCAGATCCAGATGATTCTTCATCTAAGGATTCTTCTTCTTCCCCTTTCTTCTCTTCCAACCATTCCCCCGGACTCGCCTCACCCCTTGAGTCCACTCTAGGAGTGTGCCCTTGGGAACCACGACTTTGTCCCTCCTCAAGAAGGTGTCCTTCAGGTTAGACTCTTGTTCCTTAGATACACTTGGAGTTTGTATATGTAAGCTGTCCTTATTATGAACTGCTATTTTTACATCAACAGTGGCATTAGCATTAATATCAAAAGAGATTGTATCAGGAATTACCTCAATGAGTGGAATTTAATCCTGAACAGCTGCTTCTTCTTCTTCTACCTCCACAACCCCCGGATGACTGGAAATGTCCTTAGTCACCCCTTCATTTGCCTTTTCAGGACTTTTAATTTTTCCTCCAGGCATGTTAGTAATGTCCTCAACAGCCTCTCCATTTGCCTTTTTAGGTCTTACTTTATCAGAGGTTTCAGCTTTTGGATTAAGAAGATTTTTCGAAAGTGGTCCGGATCTAGGTAGGAAGGGAAAATGATCAGCTTTCGGATCTTGGGCTATAGTTGCCATGTCCACTGGATCAACAAGGATTGGTTGAGCACCGGAAGAGCCTCCAGGTCCTTTTATGGTCTACTTGTTGATTTGATCATTGTCCTTTATGGCCTCTTATATTGTATCATACTGATGGTCATCCGAATGAACTTCCTCAGTGGATCTGGGCACATTCTAACCCTTTATTGTCCTGGCTTTAGCTAATTTTTTTATCTTCTGCCCTTTTTGCATCTTCTTCATCAATTACTATTCCAGCATGCTTCTTTTTCTTTGCTTTTTGGGCTTTCATAGCCTCATCAAAAGCACACCCTTTGTGGGTGAATTACTATTTAGGTATAGGAGCTTCATCCTCAGCCTCCACATCCTCTACTTCACTAGTTGGTGTTTTAGCAGATTTCCTCTTTTTATCTATCGCTTTTATTAATCTCCCTCTTGGCTTGGGCTTTTCCGGGCTTTTTCTCAGCAATTGAGTGAGGGTTTGGGCATCCTTATCAATTTCCTCCACCGGAACCAAGGCAAGGTCCTTTTGTGCCTTTGGTTTAGTGGTTTTGGCCTTTTTAGGAACCAGAGCCTCTTCAACCGGATCCACGGCCTTTCTAGCTTTGGTCTTCTTCTCATCTCGCTGCTTTTTAGCCTTCTCCTCATTTTATGTCTCACCAAAACTTAGCTTTTTAAAATTCTTCTCTAGAATTTCCTTTCCATTCATAGCCTAAAATTCAAACATATTTACTTCATTTGCGACGAGGATTCTGGTGATTAGTGCACCATAAGAGTTTATGTGCTGCCTTAGGTAGTGGATGATTAGCACCGACATGTTTACAACCCTACTCTCTACCTAGTGTTGTAATACGCAGCACTGGAAAGAAGATACGGTGGTGAGAGAGCCCTTCGGGATTAGAACCAACTTGGCAGGTGCGTATTGAGGAATCTTGGCACTTCCGGAAAGTATGTGGAGAATTTGTCCCCAAAATAGTTTGGATGCAGCCACATCTTTGGTTCATACTTTACTTGTTGTTCATCCCTATCAATTCAAAGTTGGACCCCATTATTCTTCATATTTAGGAATTTTTCAAAAAATTCCGGCGTAATGGTGATCACCTTTCCCTGAGCCTGAGTTCTCAAAACGTCATAGAAAGAGTGAGCTTTTAGGTTATCGTATAACTCGCGCACTAGATCCGGATATGTGGGGCATTTGATCTTGGGAAAGTCGCCCAAGTGCTGATCCTCAATGAGCTTAAAGTAAAGATCAGTTTTGAATAAGAAGTTATCTTCTAGATAGTCTATGGGAACTAGTGAGTTTGAGGGCCTAAAGTTGATGGGTGTAAAGTCTTTATTGTTAAGTGCAGATTCTTCAACGATGTTCTTTTGACAAAGCATTTTGATTCCTTCGCTTGACATGATGGCAGCCATTTTAGAATATTGAAAGGATTAGGGTTTGAGTTTTGAAAATTGCAGAGTAACAGTAGATAATTATTGCTCGCGTGAAGAAGACAGGGATTTGGGGGGTTTTTTTTATAGGATTTCCAAAGTGCAGGTATTTTGGTAATCCGGATGCCGTTAACTATGGTTGGATTGATGACATGGCATGTTAGATTATAGGAGAGAGGTAAATTCCGTTTAACCAGAGAATGAGAACGGTTTATTTTTTAAAACAGCTGTTAAACTTACCGCACGTTTAACTCCCAATAGACGTTTAAAATTAAAAAAGGAACAGTTACTTTTCAGCACCTTTACTACCATTGTCCTATCTGTTTGCTGATGTGGTAATATTCCCTCCGGAGTAAAGCTAACTTCATTTCTTCTTATCTTCTGGATTCCTTATCTTGTTAAAAATCCAAGTTGACTTTGTACTGTCTTCCGGATTTTCTTCAAATTGGATTAGACATTCCAATTGACTCCCTTAGCTCACTAAATTGATCTTTACTTAATGGCTTAGTAATGATATCTGCTCTTTGTTCATTGGTTGGAATGTATACCAATGCAACATCCTTCTTTATTACATGATCCCGGGTGAAATGATGCCTTATGTTGACATGTTTCAAATTGCTGTGAGCTGATGACCCGAATCCCCCGCCCGCATGGTAAGCTTTAATGCTCTTCGACATGGGGTGGAGGAACAATGAGCGATGTGAAGCGTGCTAAGGGATAGTCCTTATTTTAGCGTGATGAAAATGGATAATGAAAGCGATGTTGAAGTTGAAATTTAGTTTGATTTATGTGTTAAGGGATACGAGACTTAGAATCCCGTATTTTAAGATAGAGTCGCCACCCGGTTAAGCTCCACGCGAATTTGGGTACGATATTCCCACCGGGTGGTTGGGCTGTACTTTAAAATAGAGATTCTAAGTGTGGATGATGTTGCTTACTTCTCAATTTTTAAATCAAGCCGATTATATTTTAATAAACGTGACCTTAGTTCTTATGCGATTTAATCCGATTATTGTTTGGTGTTTTCGGTTTATATACCATTCATCACACGAAAAGCGATAAGCAAATAAAGCAAGTAAATAAAAAATATTACAGGGCTTTTCAAATCCCTATACATGTTTCTAATGCGAGAAAATAAACAAAGAGATAAATAAATAAACGGGGGAAACCGGGTTTTAACCGACCTTACCGACTCAGACCCAACTCCAAACGAGGCAATAGATATACCGAAATAATCATAAATAAATGCAGAAAATGAACACATAGCATGAAGAAAACCTATTTTTGAATTTTTCGGGACAAAAACGTGATTTTCGGGCATTAATTAATTATCTAACAACCTAAAAAGGGTGAAAAAAATTAACGAAACATCCTAAAATCAGATTTAGTATTTCCAGAATATTTTTGGGATTTTTAGTTGGTGGAAAACGATTTATTTAGATTTATTTAGTTAAAAACACCATTCTAAGCTGTTAAATAGTCATTTAAACCATTAAATAATAGATAAATAATTTCAAGCAGCTATAAAAATTAATTTAATTAATTTCAAATTATTTGTAATTTTTAGAGATTTTTGGGGAAAAAATCGGGACTAAAAATGCATTAAATGACAAAAACCGGGTCAAAAATGACAGAAACAGGGCCAAAAACAAAAGAAAAGAAAACAGGGACCATTTGGACATTTTTATCAGTAGGCCGACTTAATGGGGTCATAGGCCAACTCAGTGACATAGTAGGCCGACTCAACGAGGTGGCCTAGATAGCATTCAGTCGGCCTTCGTCCCACTGAAGTGGCCTGCCGGAAAAAGTGTCTAAACAAGCCGGAATCGACATTTTTGTGCCTGAAAACCCAAGATTATTAAAATTTCAAGTCGTTTCCAACATTATTATTGTAGATTCATACTTAAAGTGCTTAGATTACTTTGGTTTTCTGTTTAGGGGAAAAAGAACCCAGAAAATCCAACAAAACAACGATTGGCCACTTGAGCGACCCATAGGCCGACTGAACGAAGTGGTAGGCTGACTCAGCAAGGCAGCCTAGGTGTTGTTCAGTTGGCCTGACGTTCGCCGGAATATTCAGCCAGAGTTTAGGCAAAAAATCACAAAAGGACGAAGAAAAGGGGCCAAAAACCTGAAAAACAGCAAAAAAACACAGCAGCAGAAATAAATAACAAATAGTAATAGATTGAAACTCAGAAAGTTACCTAAAGGTCATGAATCCACTCTCGAGACTCGAATCGAACACTTGGTAAGCTTTGTGATGGATTTGATACAAAAACCCGATGAAACAATAACCGATTTAGCAAGGGATTTAGTGATTTGTAAGGAAAAAGTCTCTAAATCCTATTCAAACCAATTTTTACTTAAGATTTCTAATAGATTTTAATGATTTAAGCTAAAGAATCAAGTCTAATAAAGCTTAGGAAGCTTAGGTATTTGATTTCCACTACTTTCTAAAACTTGTTCTTCCTAAAGAAGCCTAATAAAGCTCTAAAATCTGATTTTTCTTTTCAATCAGCCAAAAACCACAAAAAAGCCCTTAAATTAGATTCTTGATGGATTTTTATAGACTTCCCAAGTGCAAAATCCTGGAATTAATCCCCCAAATGTCAAAATTTGACAGAAAAATCCCAAAAACCAGACTTGGTGGCCAAGAAAAACACGGGATGCGCCGACTGCAGAACTCCCTACGTGAAGGCTGCGTCAGTGACGCGGTAGGGCCAAGGTCGTGTCATATGATGCGATGGGCCACGTGAGCCATGCGGCCCACAACGTGGCTCACACGACCTGTAGCATCGTCCATGCAACCCCGCATTTCGGCAGCGGCACCAGCCGCCGCCGCCGGATTGGGGGCACTGGGTGGATAAGCCAAGGGGCCATGCGAGGGCCTGGCCTGAAATGTGAATAACCTACACTACGGGCATCCGATTGGGGAAATTCTTGGCATGCCGGAAAGCTCAAAGAGCGTAGAATCCAACGATGTAAACAAGACTCGCTGAAAATGTCCAGATTTAATTGCGAAACAAATTACTGCGCCCAAGGTGAAAGGAAGAGGTTAACATTTTAAAAGCGATTCAATTATTTTTAATGGGTTCAAAGATTTCCAAATCGTTAACAAAGAACTTGCCAAACGCGATTCGATTCTAAAAGGATCTAACTACTGGACCCATAAAAGGTTAGAGCAAAAAGTCATCATCATTCACCGAAAAGTTCGTGCTCACAGGCTGCCCCTCGTGAGATTACCATTTGACGGGTCAAATGCAAGCTCATGAAAAAGCGAGGGATAGAAGGTTATACTTGAGGTTGGGATTCTCGAACCGGTTGTCTTCTGGTTTTGCCATAAACAGACCTATCAAGAACCAAATGGATTTAGGAGATTGACAGGCATTTCCTTCGTTGCCCTTAACTGTTTTAAACCTGCATAGAGGTGCCTTGGAAGGATTTACTGAATTCTAGATTCTGGGTCGATTGTCTATCTGGATTACCGCATGGTGTATAGTTCCAAAGCATTAGTAAACGATATGAATTGCATTTCGATTGTTCATTGATTTTGTGGAATAAAATTTTTTGCCCCTTCAATTAAGGAATTGAAATGAAAGAATGAAAGTTGAGTTAGGATTTTGGGGAGTCCAGAGAAACTGGGGTGTCTATCGGGTCTAGCTGATATGCCCCTAGGAGAAATTCTGACCTCTTATTTTAGGTCCCACTGGGCATGCCAGGAGTGAATGGGGTGTAGACGACCTAGGTTGCGAGGCCCGCCAAGCACAGGTTTGGGCTTAAGGGTTTGCCAAGCATGGGCTTAGGCTTTTGAGGGTTGCTAAGCGCGAGCTTGGGCTTTTGAGGCTTGCCAAGTGTGGGGTTGGGCTCTTAAGGGGTGCTAAGCGTGGGCTTGGGCTGTTAAGGGTTTGCTAAGCATGGGCTTGGGCTTTTGAGGGTTGCCAAGTGCGGGCTTGGGCTTTTGAGGTATGCCAAGCCCGGGCTTGGACTTTTAAGGGTTACCAAGTGTGGGCTTGGGTTTTAGAGGGTTGACAAGCATGGGCTTGGGCTTTTAAGGGTTACCAAGCGTGGGCTTAGGCTTTTGAGGTTTACCAAGCATGGGCTTGGGCTTTTAAGGGTTGCCAAGCGCGGGCTTGGGCTTTTAAGGGTTTGCTAAGCATGGGCTTAGGAG
This sequence comes from Euphorbia pulcherrima, assembly GCA_947683365.1. Classification (NCBI taxonomy): domain Eukaryota; kingdom Viridiplantae; phylum Streptophyta; class Magnoliopsida; order Malpighiales; family Euphorbiaceae; genus Euphorbia; species Euphorbia pulcherrima. Next base: position 7,678,694 of record CANTUS010000004.1, read on the forward strand.
TTTGAGGGTTTCCAAGCGCGGGCTTGGGCTTTTGAGGGTTGCCAAGCATAGGCTTAGGCTTTTGAGGTTTGCCATGCCCACCCTTAAATGCCCAAGCCCACACTTGGCAACCCTCAAAAGCCCAAGCACGGGCTTGGGCTTGGGCTTAGGCTTGGGCTTTTGAGGGTTTGGATTCTTGGATCGGTAGTTTTCATCGAGGTGCCCCTAGAGATTCAGGAGGTTGTGGTGAGGTGCCCCTGGAGATCTGGATTTTGGATTTTCTTATCGGATGACCGCCAGGATTGCCATATGGTGCACTTGTCAAGAAAAATTTTGAGATATCAGCAATTGGCATGAGCTACATTTTTTATTACGTAATTGATTTTTCGAAACAAAAATTTTTACCCCTTCAATTAAGCAATAAAAAATGGAAGAGCAAAATATAAATTGAGATGAGATTCTCGGGAGTCCAGAGAAACTATCGAGGCCGAGCACCGTGTCTGGATGGTATGCCCCTTAGGAGTGAACTCGAATATAAGATTGAAAGCAATTCTGAGATGCCCCTTGATATAGGTGCTTACTTGTAGGTCGAGTGTATAGCTTGTAGATACTTTTCTGTGCTTTGTTTCCTATAGAATTCAGCATAGAATAATAGATATGACATTTATGAATATTATGCATGAGCTGCTCGGACTGATCATCCTCCACATATGAGCTACATAACTGCTGGCCTGAACGATTTTGCTCAATTTGGTTGCTTGCTCGATTGACTCATCCGACCTAGCCTATTGCAAAGAGAGAGGATATATGGAATCGCATCGCGGCACAAGGCAAGAATGCCCCCGGCGGAGGATTAGGGATGTCGCATAGATTAGGTGGGGATGCCCCTGGTGGATAATTATGGAAGTTGCGATGCATACATTAGGCTTGTATGGCTGGACATTAAGGCTGAGGATTGTCATTTTCTACACACCCTCTCGCTTGCATAAATGATTGTTGAATTGAGCGTATCGAAGACAAGTGGGAGCACGAAGCAAAGTTCGAGATTCTGGATGACGAATGGCTAGACGCTATCACTACTAATGAATACTACCAAGGACGGTTTCAGTGGATTCGAACCTAGTGAAATAAAGATGCTCGGTAGTGGTCGGAATCATAGCAGACATGAGTAGAGGATGAATTTGAGTCCTTCGAATGTACTAGACCAGAGAATGTATTCAGACACTCTGATGATAAAGATAATGCGAGTACTTCGATGTGATTGATGGCAGTTATTTATCTTTGTTTCGATTGTCTTAATTTTTGCATAGACCCGAACATTGAGATGGGCCTATCAGACTTTGTTTACCATTTTGCTCTTATATTCTAATTGTTTCCTGGACCACCCTTTTTGGGTTTTCAATCCAGAAAACTTTTCCTGGCTTTTGCATAGACCTCGATGTTTTTAGTCTATCAGGATTTCTGCCTTTTATCATTGCTTTTCTTTTCTTTTGAGGAATTGGATTGACTGCATGGAACCCCACGTTCGACTTACTTGCAACATTTCGCCTTTTGGGCCCAATATATTAATTTTAGCATAAACATAAAGAATTCAGTAAAATGACACTATCAAATGAGTTAAGTTTGAGTACATAATGATGATAACCACTTCTATCGACCCAAACTCTGGTGTTAACTAGCCTATAGCCAACACACTCTCGTAGCTTACTTTACCCTAACTTTTGCCAAGACCGCCCTTTTTGGGTTTTCAGTCTAACGGGTTATTTTGCACCCTAACTTTTGCCTAACTGGTTTGTAGAATAGTAATCAGTGGGATACGCCCTAATTTTTGCCTGAGTAGTAGAGGATCACTCGTCGGGTGATTAATTCCACTTTTTTTTATGTGCCACATTTTTGGATTTCATTCTTTCTAGGTTAAGTACGATAACGCTTCAACCCACTTTGAATGGTAGGGTTTCCGAGCTCTTTACCATTGATAATCATGCCCCTTGCATGGAGCACTTTTCTGAATACGTGAATTCTTACCCAATCTGGTTGAAACTTACCCCTTGGATTGGTGTTGGCAGGCTTCACTTGCTTTGGAATCAGATCATTGGCCTTTGACGGTACCTCTGACTCTTGACTCAATTATTGTACGGCCTTATTACGTGCTATCGGTATACCTGAAGACTGATTAAGCTATTCAGACCACGGCTTAGCCCATGGGGGTCTCTTTGATTGAGACTCTTAAGGACTTTGCCTCAGTTTTGGTGGGTAGCACGACCTCCATTCCATAGGCAAAGGAGAAAGGTGTTTGTCTTGGGAGAATTCCGACATTTGTTTGACATCTACGAAGAGTGAATGGTAGCTTATCGAATCAATATCTCATCCTTATTGCAGTAGCCTTCTAGAGAACCTTCTTGATAAGCTGGTTTGCGGCTTTGGTTGCCCCATTAGCTCATGGTCAGTAAGGCAAAACCCTGTGATGCTCGGTTCCATATTTCTTGATCAATTAGGTGGTTGCCCCTCAGAACTGAAATTCATTGTCCGAAATGATTTGAAGAGGTATGCCACACAGAGTGAAAATGTGTTTCTCGATGAACTTGGCCATCTTCTAGGCAGTAATGTTGGTGAAAGACTCGGCTTCCCCCTATTTTGAGAAGTAACCTGCCCCTCTCTTGATGAAGTAGTGTTCATTTATTGATGAGGGTAGAATCTCGCCGATCATATGTGTCCCCCTTGCCAAGAATGGCCAATGAGGAGAGAAATAGGGAAGGTTTGAGGGTGTAAGGGAATGGATATTGGGAGAAGGCAATGTTGTATTAGGGGTGGGAATTTTGAGAACGGGTGGGAGAAGAAAAGATAAGCCATAATTATGTCGAAGATGACCTGGTGATACTCTTTCTCCATAATCGGCTGACGTTTCTTTGGTGGTTTGAAAGTAGGTTTGCATATAGTGGCCTGCGATGAATCGACTGACATATTGAATCCATCCACAGAAGAACTGAGCTCCTTTTTCTGTTTTAAGTGTGAAGATGGGACGTTCGGTAATCTGATGATGAATCGTGGTCATGTCAAGGTATGACCAGGCAAAAGTGTTATCATGATTCTTAGGCACTTGTGATCTCTCATTTTCTTTCAGAGGTTAGGTCATTAGAAAATGGTCACCATTTCAGGTTATCATCTATACCCAAATTTATTTCAGTTAAAGAAATGTTATGAATACTGAACACATTATGCTTATGACAAAAATGAATGCATGGACCCATCGGGCGAAACATCAAGCAGACAAGCAAAAAGAGAGTCTTCATTGAATTAAAGTGCCTTAAAGACCGAATTGTTCACATCTAAATACTAGAAACATAAAGAAACAAAATTACATCATAGAAAATCGTCCTCCACAGGCGGAGGGTCTTGATTGGTAGAGCCGGTAGATTAATCATCCTCGGTAGCTTCCATTGGCATGTCATCCAGGATGAGATCTAGAACTTTCCCTTATTCGGCTGATGACTTATCTCCTTCATTCGCTAGAGACCTCACAAGATTCTTGCTAGAGTTGGTGGTAGAATTGGTTTTTATAACGGAGTCTGCTGAATCAGAGAAGACCATTGCGAACACAACATCTTCGGGGAGACCAGAATTGATAGCGCTCAAATAGCCATTCCTAGAGGTTTACATTGATCTGTTGAGTGTCCCTTTTGAACATGATAGCGATAAAAATCCCCTTTCTCTTCGGGCATAGGAGAACGGTATTCACGAAGAGGGTTAAGCATGCCTTTCTCTGGCAATTTGGCAAATAGGATATGAAGAGGGAGCTTCCACGGAGACACGAATGCCTTCTGACCAGGAGCCTGAGTGGGTGTGGTTTGAACTGCGGAAACACTCTCTTGATCGACAACTTGAACTGCGGGTGTCTTCTCTACAGTTGAACTGCGGAAGCAACCTTGGAAGATTGAGAATTATTGCTCTTATTGAACCAGGGTTTGGCACTTGGCTTGCTAGCCCTTTCCTTCTCCTCTCGACGCTCGATCCTCTCAACTTTTTCAAAAACTTTTTGATAGGATTTGAAAGAGTCGGTCTCCATCTCTTTCCAAAGGAGCAGGAGAGCCCTGTCAAGCAACTTCGGGATCATTTCTTTATGGCTGACCTTTTTCTTCAAGAGAACTTGAGTGGCCATCCATCTATGGAAATAAGATTTGACAGCTTTGCTGGGCTTTTGTTTGACTGCCTCCAGATGCTGAATTATAGTCTCCATTGTAGAATTAAATCCATAATGGGCAAGCAAAGCTTCAGATAGGAGCTTCCAATCTAGGATCGTGGACTCCGGGAGAGTATTGTACCACTCGAGAGCAGGTCTTGAAAGGGTACACGGGAATAACTTAGCCAACACATTATACTCAATCTTTTAGACATGCATGATCGCTCATACATCACTATATGGGACTTGGGGGGTCCTTCGCCTGAATAAACTTCCATTCGAGGCATTGAGAAATTTTTAGGCACCCAATCATCATCTCTTACTTCTTCCTTATCCTCACCTCTATTGAGAAATTGCCTAAAGAAAGCAGCCATTTAGGGAGTCACGCTAGGAGGCTGTGTAACCTGGTTACATGGAGATGACCCAAACTTGAAAGGCAGAGGAGTCGGGATTTCGACCTGAGGGTGAGAGAAAGGATTATGAGGGTAAGTGGTCTTGCGGGGAGTGATCACGAAGATAGGAGTAGAGGGTGTGAAAATAGTCAGCTGCACTAGAGGAACAATAAAGCCACTCGAGTTGACTGACATATGAGGAGTAAATGCCCCTGAGAAAGCGGGGAGAATAGGAGATTGGAGAACATGCCTCGAGTGCGCAGGGGGAGGAAAATCAAAGGTTGGTGCAGCGAATGACAAAGGTGGCTGAGAAGAACTCTGACCAAACTGAAATTGGCTCTGCTAGATAGGACGATCAGGGGGGAGCGGTGGTACCGAAAATTTATTTTGAACTGGTGGAGACTGATCTATCTCTCCCAGACCTTGAAATATAGGTCTCGCTAGCCTTTGAGACTCTCTTTCCTCCCTAAGAACCGATCTAATTTGCTCTTGAATAGTGGCTCAAAACATATCTGATTGGAGGAACATAGCCATAGCATTAGCCAACTCTGAACCTAACTTATATTACCCCTAATCAACTGGCGGAGAAGAGATAATCAACCGGCAGAGAAGAGACAGGCGGAGGAGTGCCCTCAGTCGAAAACCCGAAAGACGGAGGAATATCAAACATGGTAGGAATAACTAACTCTGACACTGAACGGCGAACTAAATGGAGGTCGAGGCGCAACCAAGGAGGACTGGTGATGGGGACGTCTAGGTCTAACTAGAGAAACCGAAAGATAATAAGCCCGATAAATAAATTGAACCATGAATGAGATCGATGATTACATAATAATTCAAGTGATGAATGCCATATATATCAGGGGTGGTTTAGAGTGGTAGAGAGCAGAAGAGCTTATGATGCGAAGCTTGACCCCAAAATACGTAAGACGTACAAATTCCTCGCTATGCCTAACGAACTAGGTATAGGTCGTCGGGACTCAAACGATCTCAGGCATTTTGTGGAATTCCCCCTACAAGCGAGGGGAGAGTAGAGACAAGCGAAGACCGAAAAATAAAGGTCGGCCACATGCGGCGTATGCATGAAGTGCTTATGCATAAGCATAACACAAATAGCACACGAAAGCAAATAAACTTCTTCCAAACTTATGACTCCCATGCAACGCCAATTTGGACTCTGGGGGTAACTCTAGCGCTAGGGAATGACAAGAGAGTATGCGACCTAAATCTAGATTGTTCTGATGAGCCTAAAAGGGAAGTTGCTATGGCTAGTTTTGCCATGGTTCATAGTCTCAAACTGCTGGTGTCGTGGAATAACATAGTAGAAGGGTCTCGTCTACCTTGATTCCATGTAACTCAACCACTCCTCAAATGAGTGCGACCGCGGGAATTACACGTTGGTTGAAACGAGTGTACCACCCACAAATATCCCCAATTCTTGGTGGGCATAAGGTATACAAGTGAGCTTCACAGGGTTGATAAAATGGCACCTTGAGACTTAGAATCTAAATAAGCGATGGATCAGAAGGCATAAAAAATAAAGCGTTGATTAAAAAAACGATTTAGGCACATCATCAAAATCCTTTAACCAAGGTTTGAAAAGGAGAGCGATTTTCAATTTTTTAAGTTAAAGGAAACTCCCCAGTGGAGTCGCCACTGTGACCTAACAACCTGAATCCCCCGCCCACTACTCTTCGGCGTGGGGTGGAGAAACAACTAGTGCTGTGAAGTGTGCTAAGGGATAGTCCTTATTTTAGCGTGATGAAAATGGATAATGAAAGCATTGTTGAAGTTGAAATTTAGTCCGATTTATGTGTTAAGGGATACGAGGCTTAGAATCCCCGTATTTTAAGATAGAGTCGCCACCCGGTTAAGCTCCACTGGGAATTTGGGTACGATACCGGGTGGTTGGACCATACCTTAAAATAAAGATTCTAAGTCCGGATGATGTTGCTTACTTTTTAATTTTTAAATAAAGCCGATTATATTTTAATAAACGAGCGAAATCGGGTTTTAACCGAGCTTACCGACTCGGACCCGGTTCCAAACGAGGCAATAGTTATACGGGGAATAATTATAAATAAAGCATGAATAAATAAATGCAGAAAATAAACACATAGCATGAAGAAAACCTATTTTTGGATTTTTCGGGACAAAAACATAATTTTTGGGCATTAATTAATTATCTAACAACCTAAAAGGGTGAAATAAATTAACTAAACATCCTAAAATCAGATTTAGTATTTCTAGAATATTTTTGGGGATTTTTAGTGGGTGAAAAACGATTTATTTAGATTTATTTAGTTAAAAATACCATTTTTAAGACGTTAAATAGTCATTTAAACCATTAAATAATAGATAAATACTTTCCAACAGCTATAAGAATTAATTTAATTAATTTCAGATTATTTATGATTTTTCGGGTAAAAATTAGGACTAAAAACCCATTAAAATGTCGAAAACTGGGTAAAAAAACGACACAAACAAGGCAAAAAACAATTGAATAAAGCAAACAGGGACCATTTGGACATTTTTACCAGTAGACCGACTCAGTGGGGTGGTAGCCCGACTCAGTGGGGTGTTAGCCCGACTTAGTGATATGGTAGGCCAACTCAACAAGGTGGCCTAGATGACACTCAGTCGGCCTTCGTCCCACTGAAGTGGCCTGCCGGAAAAAGTGTCTAAACAAGCTAAAACCGACATTTTTGTGCTTGAAAACCCAAGATTATTAAAATTTTAAGTCGTTTCCTACATTTTTACAGTAGATCCAGACTTAAAGTGCGTAGATAACTTTGGCTTTTCAGTTTGGGGGAAAAAGAACCCAGAAAATCCAACAAAACAATGATTGGCCGCGTGAGCGACCCGTAGGCCGACTGAACTAAGTGGTAGGTCAACTCAACGAGGTGGCCGCGTAAGTGACCCGTAGGCCGACTGAACGAAGTGGTATCCCAGGCCGCGTCACATGACGCGGCCCAATCTTTTAATGGCGAAACAAATTATTGCGCGCAAGGGGAAAGGAAGCGGTTAACATTTTAAACGTGATTCAATTATTTTTAATCGGGGTCAAAGATCTCCAAATCCTTAGGAAAGGACTTGCCAAATTTGATTCGATTCTTAAAGAATGGAACAACTAGACCCATAAAAGGTTCTAGCAAAAAGTCATCATCATTTTGAGGGTCACCGAAAAGCCCTTGCTCACACTTACTACGGAGAACTGGATTATTTGACACATCAATGGCACTTTTGTTGTTACACATTACACCCACACATCCAGATTGAACTCCATAATCTTCTAGTTGTTGCTTGATCCAAAGGAGTTGAGCCACACAACTTTCAGCTGCTATATATTCTGATGCTATAGTTGATAAGGCAACTGAAGTTTGCTTCTTACTGTACCACGATACTAAGCAATCTCCAAGGAAATGGCAACCTCCGGCTGTACTCTTCCTCTCAAGGGTGTCTCTCCCATAATCGCCATCAGTGAAGCCTTGAAGTGTGAATTTTCCATTACTAGGATACCATAACCCAACTTCAGTGGTTCCTAGGAGATATCTAAGAATCCTCTTTACTCCCTTGAGATGTGAATCCTTAGGATTGACTTAATATCTTGCACAATAATAGACTGCATAGTATATATCAAGCCTGCAAGCTATCAAGTATAGAAGTGAACCAATAATCCCTCTATATAGTTTCTGATCAACATCTTCTCTTTCACAATCCTTGGATAGGATTGTATCTGATCCCATTGAAGTGGAGATTGGCTTACTTTTTTCCATTTCAAACATCTTGAGAATTTCCTTGGTATATTTGGATTGGTTGATGAAGATTCCATCAGGACTCTACTTGATTTGCAAACCAAGGAAGAAATTGAGTTCTCCCATCATGGGCATTTTAAACTTTTTCTGCATTTGAGAGCTGAATTCCTCACACATCTTCTCATTTGTTGCACCAAAGATAATATCATCCATAAAAATTTGGACTAGAATGATATCATCCTTCTTTTTCTTGATGAAAAGTGTTGTATCTACTTTGCCTCGGATATATCCCTTGGATATGAGAAAAGTAGTGAGTCTCTCATACCAAGCTCTAGGTGCTTGCTTTAATCCATAGAGGGCTTTCTTCAGCTTGTATACATGATCCGGATGCTTTGGGTCTTCAAATCCAAGTGGCTGCTTTACATACACTTCTTCCTAGATAACTCCATTGAGGAATGCACTTTTGACATCCATTTGGAATAGTGTGAATCCCATGAATGATGCAAAAGCACATAGAATCTGGATTGCCTCCAATCTTACTATAGGGGAAAATGTTTCTTCAAAGTCAATCCCTTCCTGTTGATTGTAGCCTTGGGCAACCAATCTTGCCTTGTTTCTTACCACTAATCCGGATTCATCCAACTTATTCCAGAATACCCATTTGATGCGAATGATTGATTTTCCTTTTGGAGGTGTTACTAGATCCCATACATCATTCCTGGTGAATTAATCTAGTTCTTCTTGCATGGCCATCATCCAACTTTCATCTCCTTCAACATCTTGAAATTTCTTTGGCTCAATGAGAGAGACAAAGGCTGCATGGCTCATCATCCTGTTAAGTTGTCCTCTGGTTCTGACCGAATTTTGGACATTGTCCAAAATTGCTTCTACTAGATGATCTCTTCAATTCTGGACTTCCCTTGGTAGATCTTCATGTTGGACTGGAACTTGTTCCACTTCTGCCTCAGCTTCCTCTTCTTAATCATCATTGAAGTTTATCTCATGTGGATTAAGATCATTCTGGATCGAAATATATTCCTTCATCTTCTTCTTTGTACTTCTTGATTTGGAAGGAATCATGAACTTTGGCTTCCTTCTCTTCTCCAAATTTTTCAGCTTTCGGAATTGGATCTTTCGGAGTGGAACTTCTTTTGCTTACATGGTTAGTCTCATCAAAATCTACATGTATAGACTCTACCACAGTTTGGGCTTGTTTGTTGAAGACTCTGTAAGTCTTGCTATGTGTTGAGTAGCCAAGGAAAATTACTTCATCAGACTTGGGATCAAATTTTCCTAGTTGCGCTCTATCACTTAGGTTGTAGCACTTACATCCAAATGCCTTGAAGTACCCAATTTTGGGTTTTCTTCCCTTCTAGATTTCATAGGGGGTCTTTTCTATGGTTTTTCTAATGAGAGCTCTATTCAAAATATAACATGCTGTGTTTACGGCCTCATCATAGAAATATTTTAACAAACAATTTTCACTGAGCATTGTTCTAGCCATCTTAACTATGGTCCTATTTTTTCTCTCAACAACACCATTCTATTGAGGAGTATGAGGGGTAGAGAAGTTATATTCAATGCCCTTGAAGTCACAAAATTTAGAAAATTGCTTATTTTTTAACTCACCACCATTATCACTCCAAATGCATGCAATGCTTATACCTTGTTCTACTTCTATCCAGATAAATGTTTTTGAGAATTGGTCAAAGGCTTCATCTTTGCTTGCTATCAAGAGAACCCAGGTATAGTGAGAATAATCATCCACAATGATTATGGTGTATTCTCTTCTACCTAAACTCAATGGTTTGATGTGACCAAAGAGATCAATATGCAAGAGCTCAAGTACTCTTTTGGAAGGAATGTAGGAGATGAAAGGGAAACTTTTCTTATGTTGTTTACCTAATTGACATGTAGTGCATAGATGATCCTTATCAAAAGAAACCTTAGGCAAACCCACTACTAATTCCTTTTTGGCTAGTTTGGATAGGAGGTTCATGCTAACATGTCCTAACCTCAGGTGCCATATCCATCATTCTTCTTCTTTAGACACCAAGCATATATTCTTTTTATCATTTTTAATGTTAACACAATAAACATTATTTACTATAGGTGCATAAAGAATGAGTTGATTAGACTTACTATCATAGATTGAGCATCCTCTGGAGTCAAAGGTGACTTTTCTTCCTTTGTCACAAAGTTGTGCTACACTGAGTAAGTTGAACTCCAGTCCATCAACTAGAAAGACATCTTCTATTTGTATTTTAGATTCAATGGTTCAATGCCTAATGATCTGTTCCTTTTGATTGTCTCCAAATCTTACTTTGCCTCCTCTTTTCAAGATTAAAGTGATGAAGGCCTTCTTATCACTTCTCATATGCCTTGAGCATCCACTATCAATGTACCATGTGTGTTGATCTTCTGTGGATCTAAGACATACCTGCAAAATAGATCAAGTGATAAATATCATAATAACCATTTTTTAATCTACATAATTTAGTAACATGGTTGTTTTTCCCACAAAACCTGTACCCTGAAATGGGTCTGTTCTGCCCTTGCTTCTTCTCGATCTTCTCAAGATCATCCTTTCCATAGTTCCCTTTGTATCTAGCTTATTGTACACTTGTTGTTAATTTGGGTATATCCAGAAGCTGGTTGGGGGTGCAACTTATACTGTATAATTCTTTCTTTGCTTGGCAGGTTGCAGATTGTAGACTACCTTAGCTTTTCCTTTTTGTGCAGTAGTGTATCTTTGAGCTTGAGATTGCCTGCTAACCTCCTTCTCCTTTTGGTTGAAGGGCTTTAGATTTTTCTTAGTAGATTGCCTTATATTCCTTCCTAGTTGCAAAAGACTTGATCTCCATCCGGATGCTTCCTTTATCAGAGTTAGCTCCTTATCTAACCCTGTCAAGTTAGCACTTAAGATTTGAACTTGACTTCTTAGGAAGTTTTCTTCCACCACATCCCTATGCTTTGTGGCTCTCATCAAGTTGATGTCTTGTGACATTGCTACAGCATCTTCATCCAATTCCAGATTTTGTCATTGTATGGATTTTATGGCTTTGGTGTTCTTTCTCACGTTGTGGATCACCACCTTTAAAGCTATAGCAAGATTAATGTTAGAAACAGAATTAGAATAAGAGTTTACCTCAATATTTTCTGTTTCTGATTCTAAATCCCCAATTTGCTCAGTGTCTTGCTTAGATGATTTTCTTTCTGATTGCTCTGCTTCCGGATCTGTTAGTGCTATGAATGCACAATGAGCAGTTTCTTCTTCTTTTGATGAAGATGAATTGCTGCCTTCTTCACTATTGCTCAATGTGGCCACCATAGCTTTCTTCTTATATTTCTTTTCCTCTCTCAGCTTGAGAGTGCCCTTTTTCCCCGCATTCAAAGCAGGCATCATCCTTTTTCGGATCCTTCTTTTCTTCCAGAGCCTTTCTTAGCCTATCCCTTCTCGATGTGCCTTCCTTAGGCCTTCTTGATTCAAATATTCTGGATCTCCTTTTATCCTTTTTCTTCAGAAATTTGTCAAAGTACTTGGCTAATATAGACATATCTTCTTCATTGTACTATGATTCTTTTGGCTACTTTTCTGATCCTAACGAGGCTGATCCGGCAGAGTCTGCCTTAAGTGTAATGACCTTCTTCTTTTCTTCAAGTCTTTTCTCTTATTGGCTATATCTTTCTAGGGAAAGCTCTTGGGTCAAGAGATTACCAATGAGCTCAACATAGCTATAGAAGTTCAAATCATGAGCTTCCTCGATGGTTGTCTTCTTGTTATCCCACTCTTTGGTGAGACTTCGGAGCACCTTCTTGACCATATCTACTTCTAAAATCTCCTTTCCTAGCCTCTTCATCTCATTCACTAGATTGGTGTATATCTAGCGTTCATAATGCTGATGGATTCTTTGGGCCCTATCTTGAAGGATTCAAGCTTTTGCTGAAGTAGATCTATTTCAGCTTCCTTGACCTTGTTTGTTCCTTCGTAGGTCTTTTCTAGCTTCTGCCAAATCTCCTTTGCAGTCTCACATCCGGATATTCTGTTGAATTCTATTACACTAAGTGCACAATGAAGCATGTTAATAGCATTTGTGTTTTTACGCAATCTTTTATAATCATTCTCATCCCATAAGCTCGAGGGCTTGAGGGTGGTTAAACCATCTACCTCATGAGTAGGCTGATATAGACCATCTTTAATAGATATACATGCCATCATAATTTGAGCTTGAATGAAATTCTTCATCCAATTTTTCTAGAACGTGTAGTGTTCACCGGTGAAGAGTGGAAGACGGGTAATAGACATACCCTCCGAAAGGAGGTGTGAGTTTTGGAAACTCATTTTGATTCTTGAATAAAAATATATGGACCTTTAACTCGAGATTACTAGATCTCTAGTTTGAGCACTTGCTTTTATACCACTTGTGGGTCCCTATGAGGGTCTGAGTTTGGTCCAAGGGGGGGTGAATGACCCTTTTTCGTGGAATTAGTAGACTTTAAAAAGTATTTAGTGTAGCGTGTTTGATTATGATTCGGGGGATGGATCCGGATGATACAAATGTATATAAATAATTATGCAAGTTTGTAAAGAGTAAGAAAATCAAACATAAGTATTTTATCCTGATTCAGCCCCACCTACTCCAGTACCCAGAGTTTCCTTCCTCTGAGCTTTTCCACTAGTGGATTCCTTTCCAATTTGCAAGAATCAAGCCTTACAGGTTATCTCCAGATGGTTACCCCTCCCAGATGTAGGATTTACTACTAGAAGCACCAACTCCTAGCTGATTCCTTTAGTCTTCAGCAGGATATACCACTTAGATTTCTACCTAAACCTAAGTTGAGTTCTACAGGGAGATCCCACTCAAAGCACCTACTTTAAGCTATATCTCAATCTCACAACTCACCCAAGTTGGAGATCTTTACCCTTTGTTTTTTTCAATGGTTTTGGTTTTGGACTTCCTCAAGTTTATAATTTCACTTGGGAATCCTTACAACTAATTAGGAAATATTTGATTCTTGGAGGGATGAGTTTTATGATTGCTTTAGCGAATTCTCTTGTTAATTGCTTTCTCAGATCAACCAACACCTTCTCAACTTGTGAAGCTGCCCTTTTATAGGCTTCCATCATAAATGTACCCGTTGTAGGTTATTGAACTTGTATTTAATCTTCACCGTTGACCAGGTATGTTGAACCAAGCACAAGTTTGGACTAACTCAGTGGATGACTCAATTGTGCTTAAGTGTTGATCATAAAAATTAAGTTAAAAATGAGATAATTAAATCAATAATGATGTTAAAATAAATAGTCTTTGATTATAAGGGAGTTAGTAAATTCGAGGGTAGAATCAAGTCTCCGTTGACCTAGTTATTTAGTTTAACTCTGAGTAGTTTCCGGGTTAAGTTTCTACTTAGTCACTGACTTAGTAATATTAACTCAGGGCTTGATATTTAGATTTTGTTTCAGCTGTGTGCTTTATATTTTAACTTTTCACCTGAGTTACTTTATGTCCGTCAACGCTGCTGACCTTACCTTTTAAGGTAAAAAGGTATCTTTACATTTAGTGTTGCTTTTTCCAGGAACATTAATGAGACAAAGAAAAAAACGAATTAATGCCTTGATAAGATTCAGAATTATGAAGAAAATGATAAAGTCTTCCAATGCAAAGCTGCACCAAGTCAATTGCCACTTCGGGTAATTCTGTATATCTACCAACCTTATATCGCGCACTCTACAGCATGTTAGAATACCAGAAGGAATGGGATGAAGGCACGAGGCAAGTCAGTGCAAGTTCTCTCTAACAGAAGACTGGCATCAAACGATAAAGAATTCAAATTGGAGCTTGAGTTTCAATCTAACGGATTAAAATTTATTTCAAAACGGTGCAATTCTATCTCTTAACGGATCGATTTGAAGAAGTAATGGGTGAATTACTAAGCTGTCAATTTCAGAAAATGCCAGAGTATGTTCAATGGCTACTTTCTCAATCCATCTATAAAAGGAGCAAGAAGGCAAGAGTTATAACTTGGTGATTACACCTAAATTTCCTAGAAGCAAAAACTCTGTCTACTTACAAGCTTTAAAGGAATTCAAGCAAGAAAGCATAACTCAGCGAGAATCTGCTTAGAATAAGAGGGAATAGTATAGATTAATCACTTATAATATTAGATCATTTTTAACTGGATCAATGTTTCTACAAGTTGATTCCAACTCTTGTTTAGACTCATTGTGAGTTGCTGATATAAGAGGGTATTCTAGTCAGTGGGTGAGTGATTGCAGTTTGGAGGGTACTCACTATAATTGGGGAATTTGTGAAAGGTTCCTCCGCCTAGGGTAAAGGAGTTGAGAATTAGTGGATTAAAGTAGAGACACTCTCTCGGGACTGGATGTAAGCATAAGTTATCGAACTAGTATAAAAATCACTGTATCCTTTACTTGGTCGCATTTTCTAGTTATTTCACTCAGCTAGCTGACCTTACTCAATAGAGTTATAATTATCGCGAAAAAGATTTATAAGTCCTTGAGTGAGTCATTCACCCCCCCTCTGACTCAGTGAGTGTATGCATAGGGACCAACAAGTGCTATTAGAGTAGTTCTCATTTCATAGATTTCACAATCTTTGAGAAAAAGACTATGGCATACAAAGGAGAATTCAGTGGAAGGGCTCAAGCTTATATTCTGCCTGAAGACATGTCATTCACCAAGCCTCCTATGTTTAATGGAGAGCACTATACTTAATAGAAGAACAGGATGAAGAATTCATCCAGTCTCAGAGTATGCATGCTTGGATGGCTATTGTAGAAGGGCCATATGTTCCCACCATCGTAAAGAATGGAGTAAAGGTTGATAAGTACTCTAATAAATGGGATAGTCAGGGCTTGATCAGACTAAAGGAAAATTCAGCTTCTATCAACTATCTTCATTGTGCTCTTGATGCGACTGAATTCAATTGCATTTCTAGATGCAAGACAGCCAAAGAGATATGGAAGAAGTAAGAAGTAACTTATGAAGGTACTAACAAGGTGAAAGAATCCTTGATCAATATCCTTATGAGGGATTATGAATGGTTTTACATGAAGCCTAAGGAGGATATTTCTAACATGAACACTAGGTTCATGAACGTAGTCAATGAGCTAAAAAGACTTGGCTAGACCTTCACAAAATAAGATATTGTCAAGAAGATCTTGAGAAGTTTGACTCAGGACTAGGAAGCCAAGAAGAGTGCTATTAAAGAAGCTCATGATTTGAAGACCTATAAGTTTGATGAGCTGATTGGAACTCAGCTGACTCATGAGATGTCCTTAAAGCAATATGAAGATGAGTCTAAGAAGGATAGGTCTAAAGAGAAAGAGAGCTCAAGCAGAGTTGTTATTCTAAAAGCTGATGATGATGAAGAAGAAGACTCCTCTGACGAAAGATATCCAGAGAATAAAAAAGAAGAGATATCTCAAATGACAAGAATTTTAGGAGATATCTGGGTAAAGATAAGAACTTTTAAAAGTTTAGGAAGACATGCAAGTATAAGAAGGGAGCAGCTGATAGACCTCAAAAAGAATTCAACAAAGAGCATAACAAAGATATAAAGTGCTTTGAATATGGTGAAAAGGGGCATATTTAGTCGAGTTGTCCAAAATCTAAGAAGGACAAGTTCAAGAAGAAGAAGAATAAGAAAGCCCTTGCTGCTACCTGGAGCGACTCTAAGCAAGAGTCATCATCCTCAAATGAGGAGGCACAAGATTCTGCCAATGTGTGTCTCATGGCTAAGAATGATCTAGTTCACTCAATGTTGGCTAACCAACCAACTACTTCCGCTGCCAGGCAATTAGCTGACAAAACAAAGATAAGGAAAATAACTTTGAGGCAAATTCCGAACCCCCTTTATCTTCAGATAAGCTTGCTATAATACTTAATGATGTTATTAATGTGACTAAGAAGTCAACCAAATACATCAAAGTACTTCAGAGGAGGTGTGACGATATAGAAAATGTTAACTCTTCTACATCACTTGACATCCTATACCTAATGGAAAAAATTGAGTACCAAAATGGATATAACAATAAACTCACTAAGAAATTGGATGAGCTATCTGCTGAAGTAATAGCTTTGAAAAAGGTGCGATTCCCTCCTCCACCTAGCAAGAATACTCAGAGTAACCACACTCACCACTCTAAGAAGGTTTCTCAAAAGAGTAAAGTGAGCAGGCCTAATCCTAAGGCCACTTGTAGTTTTTATGGTAAGCCAGGACATGCTATAATCATGTGTAGGCACAAAAATGGTTACAATGAAGAGTATGACTGGTCAAGGATGACCACTTCTAACAAGGGAGGACCCAGCCAGAAAAAGGCATGGGTACCTAAGAAAACTTAATTATTTTGTGGATGATCCTGAGATCCACTGATGGCAGCAGAATGTGGTATTTGGATAGTGGATGCTCGAGGCATATGATAGGTGATGAAAAGAAATTCATCACATTGGAGCGAAGCAGAAATGGAAGTGTCAGTTTTGGAGACAACAAGAAAGGAAAGATTGTTGGCAATGGCATAGTGGGAGTCAAGCCTTCAATTGATAATGTGTCTCTGGTGAAAGGCCTAAAGTTCAACTTGCTAAGTGTTGCACAGTTGTGTGACAAAGGTAAGAAAGTGATATTTGACTCAGTGGGCTGCTCAGTCATTGATGGTAACTCTGACCAAACTATTCTTTATACTCCTAGAATTAATAATGTTTATATGTTTGATTTATCCCTCGGCTCCAATGATATATTCTTTGTTTCTAAGGAGGAAAACTCATGGCTATGGCACAGAAGATTAAGATATATCAACATGACCAATCTGTCCAAATTAGCCAAAAATGGACTTGTTGAGGGATTACCTAATCCAGCCTTTGAAAAAGATAGACTCTCCTCAACATGCCAACTTTTGAAACAGTTTAGGGAGACCTTTAAATCATTAGCTGATGTATCCTCTTCTCATCCCCTTGATCTTCTACACATGGATTTGTCTGGGCCTGTTGTGCCAATAAGTCTAGGTGGAATGAAATACACCCTTGTGGTTGTAGATGATCTGACCAGGTTCACTTGGATTATCTTGCTATCAAGCAAAGATGAAACATTTGAATCATTATCTAGGTTAGATACCCGGATCATGAATGAAAAAGACCTTAAAATTAATAGAATCTGCAGTGACCATGGAAGAGAATTCGAAAACAGGCAGTTTAAGGAATTCCGTTCTAAGCATAGTATTGACCACAATTTTTTGCCCCTCATACACCTCAGTAGAATGGGTTATTGAGCCAAAGAATAGCACTATTATGGAGATGGGTCGTTCTATACTGAGTGATAACAATCTACCAAAGTATTTCTAGGGAAAGGCTGTTAACTTAGCTTGTTACATTCTAAACAGAGTTTTAATTTGCCCAGTTTTGAATAAAACTCCTTATGAACTTTGAAAGGAGCGCAAGCCCAAGGTTGGTCATCTCAAGGCCTTTGGTTGTAAATGCTTTATATTAAACACGAAAGACCAATTAGCTAAGTTTGACCCCAAGGCTGATGAAGGAATCTTTATGGGTCACTCAATCTACAGTGGGACATACAGAGTGTATGTCAAGAGGACTGGCATCTTAGAGGAGTCCATGCATATAGATTTTGATGAAACTAACAATGCAGGTAGAGAAGCCAGTGATGATGAAAGAGAAAAGGATCAAGTCAGCAAATCAGTTAGTCAGCCCATTATTATTCCTGATCCAGTATCAGAAAAAGAAGATAAAGAAGTTGACTTAGACCAATCAATTAACTTTGGTGATGATGTGGATGCTCAACCAATGATAGTAGCTCAGCTAGCAGATCCAGATCTACCAAAAGAAGTCAGAGAAAGGAAAGATCACCCAGTTGACAAGATTCTTGAGAGTGTGCAAAATCTAGTACTAACTAGAGGTCAGCTAAATAGAATGATGAGCCATTCAGCATTTGCATCATTAATTGAACCAAAGAAGTTTGAAGATGCTGAGTTTGATGACAACTGGCTGATTGCAATGCAAGAAGAGCTAGACCAATTCAGAAGAAATGAAGTTTGGGTTTTGGTGGAGAAACCTGAAGGGAAGTCAATCATAAGCACTAAATGGGTTTTTAAGAACAAGCTAGATGAAGCTGGTAATGCTATCAGAAACAAAGCCAGACTAGTTGCTCAAGGCTACAATCAACTAGAAGGCATTGATTATGGAGAAACATTTGCACCAGTAGCAAGACTTGAAGCCATACAAATTTTCTTTGTGCTTTTGCATCCCATATGAACTTTAAATTGTTTCAAATGAATGTTAAGAGTGCATTTCTTAATGGTTATATTCAAGCAGAAGTCTATGTCAGACAACCCCCAGGCCTTGAAGACCCCAAATATCCAAATCATGTCTTCAAGCTAAAGAAAGCTCTATATGGACTGAAATAGGCTCCAAGAGCTTGGTATGAGAGATTGACTAACTTTTGATCAGCAAAGGTTATATCAGAGGGAAAGCAGATACAACTCTGTTGATCATGAAGAGGCATCAAGATGTGTTGCTAGTCCAAATCTAAGTGGATGACATCATTTTTGGAGCAACTGATGAAAAGCTATGCCAAGAGTTCAGCCAGCAGATGAAGAAAGAATTTGAAATGTCAATGATGGGAGAGCTTAATTTCTTTCTTGGTTTACGAATTAAGCAAGGTGATGATGGGATCTTCCTCAGCCAAGCTAAATATGCCAAGGAAGTACTAGTAAAGTTTGACATGGAAAAATCCAAGCCAATGTCAACACCCATGGCCACTAATTCAATTCTGAGTAAAATGAGGAAGGTAAACCTATAGAGTGTAAGCTCTATGGAGGTATTATTGGTTTTCTACTTTAATTAACTACTAGTAGGCCTGACATTCAATTTGTTGTATGCTATTGTGCAAGATATCAAGCTGACCCTAGAGAATCTCACTTAGCTGCTGTTAAAAGAAAATATCAGATATTTGCTAGGCTCTATTGATACAGGTTTATAGTATCCAAGTAATGCAGACTTCACTCTGAGAGGATACATAGATGCTGACTATTGAAGATACAAACTTGGAAGGAAAAGCACCACAGGAGGTTGTCATTTCCTTGGTGATTGTTTAGTAATATGGTATAGCCAGAAGCAAGCTTCTATGGCTCTGAGTGTAGTTGAGGCTGAGCACATGGCTGCAAAAAGTGTGTAGCACAACTGCTATGGATCAAGTAGGAACTAGAGGATTATGGTATAAAGTCAAATCGTCTTGAAGTCATGTGTGATAACAAGAATGCAATTGACCCATCCAAGAATCCAGTTCAACATGGTAGGATAAAGCATGTCAATATTAGGCATCACTTCATAAGGGATCATGTGCTAAGAGGAAAATTCAAGCTTACATACATTCCAACTGAAAAACAGCGAGCTGACATATTCATAAAGCCTATTGGAAAGGATCAATTTAACACACTAAGACAGCTGATCAGAATTTCCAATCCAATTTGAAGAAATACATCTCACTCTGACCTATTCTGGAGCTGACCAAACTAGGGCACACTCTAAGCTTCTGCGAATTAGGTTAAGTATTTCTTTTGCCGCTTGAATTTTGGACACATCATTAATTATCATCAGTTATCTTTCAAATTTAAACTTGATAGAAATGGTAGCAAGTTATGAAACGATCCATATTCAGAGCAGTTATCCCATGTTTCTCGCATTCATTAATCCTACAATATACGTTATGCAATCTAATCATTGAATCTTAAGACCATGGATTATGGGTCGTACACGTAGTTTTGCAGGTTTATGCGAAGAGTTTTTGGCTATTTAAGGAGAAATTTAGAAAGAGGAAAGGTTACCTTACCAAAATTCCTTTCTCTACAATTTCCTTCCTGAATTCCTAAAATCTATACTTTTCTCAGAGCAATTCAGGAAGGAAATCTGATCTTTTTGTGAGGGATAAAAAGGATACCCATTGGCTCACCTCAAGAGATCGTATTGCTCAGATGGCAATCAGTATGGACAAAGTCAAAGAACTCAGAATTCCCACCAAAACCAAGTATATTCCAATAAAATAGTGCTTCATGGAGAAACCGAAAGTTGAAAAGCCAACTGCTGCAGATATGCTGAGTTTCTGCAGTGATGATCGATTTGGGAAGTGGGTGTGCCAACACCACTTAAGAGGATTCTTCAAAGTGCCTAGTGGCTGATATGAAGAAATGGTTGAGAGATTTTATCATGGAATCTACATGGTGGAATTTTTGTTGGGAATGCGCGAGAGGAGACTCAGACAGTGAGTCATCAATGATGAAGATCATGTCGATATTCCCATAGATTATGAGGTGCTAGAGGACTATAAAGTGGGTGAACTCATCGCCTCTATGTTCACTAAAGAAGGGAAGCAGGCACATGAACTTGTCACTAAAGTTCTATTGCCCAAGACTAGATCTACAGGGAGTTATTCTAAGTATGAAAGGGTATTTATCTATGCGCTGACTCATGGCATGAGCATAAATTGGCCCATGGCTATTATTCACAGATTTCTTAAAATCACTAAGCATATGGTGTATGGGCAATTGCCGATGGAGATTTACAGGGGGTATGAATTAGACATGGAAGGATGGGCTGCCTAGAATAACATTCAGATGAAAGTAATAGAGTCCAGAGTCATGAGCAATGCTCATTTTCATGGACTAAAAGCTAATGAAAGACCCCCCCAACACTAAGTACATTAAGCTGAAACTATAGGAACTAAGAATGAAGGATCCCAAGGCCATCATGGAGATAAAACCTATCCAGCCTCATTAGGAGGATCAGACTTTAGATGCCTTTGTGGCTTAAGAGCTTGAGAGGATTACCAAGCTCAGAGTTGAGAGAGGAGAAGACATGTCAAAGAAGTAGGCTATGAAGAAGAAGGTCAGGAAGGACTCCAAAAAAGAAAAGAAAGGGAGCTCAGGATCTCAGTTCCAACTGTTGTCCCTAAGAAGACAAGATCTTCTAAGGAAGCTAAAGAAGATATAAGGAGGGATCTGACTCCTAAGGAGATTGAGGAAGAAAAGAGGGCTAAGGAAGAGTTGAGAGAGGAGATGCCCTTGAAGACGGAAAAGAAGAGGAAGGTAGATGCTGCTCAGCTGGATGAGGTGACTACCAAGGGAAAGAAGCTACATCAGTTCCTATTCTATAGATAGGTCAGCCTAAGAAGAAGTTGATGGTGAGAAGAGGGACATGAGTTGTCCAAGATGTTGAGGAAGCTAAGCGAGTAAAAGCTGCTAAGGAAGGACGAATAAGAAAGAAGTAGGAGGAAATTGAAGCTACTATCAGGAGGAAGGCTGAGGAAGCAACGACAGTTAAGGCTAAGGCTAACACTGAGCAAATTTTATAGACGGCTGTAACCAGCTTGACTGATAAGGAAGTGCTAGAGGCACTAGAGGAGATGATAGGAGCTCTTGAGGGAATAGAAAATCAAAAAGAGTAGGAGGAGGAAGATGATGTGGTAGAAGTTGAGGCTATAGAATTTGATGTGCTAAACTCTAACCGACAGGTCACTCTGACTACTGAGGAAGCCAAAGAATCTAGGAAGGAGAGGAAGAGGGGTTTGTCAAAATGAAAGAAGACTGTAATTGATGAGGATGAAGGAGTCCTAGAAGACAAGGAGGAGAAAGTGAATGTAGTTGAGCACGGACCTCGGCTGACTGAGGATTCACAAACCCTGGTCAGCGAGTCCGCTGTTGAAGGTGCTGTGGAAGAGAAGGAAGCTAAAGAACGCTTTAATTTCCCAAACATATCCACTGAAACACTACTCTCACCTGCACCACTCTCTACCTCACCCCTACTAGAAAGCCAAACACCATCCACATCCATATACACATGCATCTCTGACCAAAATAACCCATCCTCTGACCAAACAGCCATAATCCCATATCTTTCCCCTATAGGATCTCCAGTGCGTGAAACTCTATATTTGGAAGGACTCTCACTAGTCAAAGGACCTCCAATTATTGAGGAGATTCCTGAACAACAATAACCTCAACAACCACAACCACAACCCCAATTCAATCTAAATGATAAACTATTGGGAGATAAAAGGAGGTTGGGAAGAGTAAGATTTCTAGGACCGAGGACTGATTCTGAGATTGATGCTAAAATTGTAAAATTAGTACTGTCTGAGGAAGTCATGAGGCAAATTGCAAAGGCTATGGAGCTAGTGTAAGGTTTTGTGGAAGTAGTTGAGGAGATGAAGGCTCACATTAGATCTGTACCTGCCCAATTTTCTTTAGTCAAGGCAATTGTATCCATGTATTGCCCTTGTTATCTATTATAGGTAGGCAGACTGGTGATTTGAAGTTAGAAGTTGCAGAGCTTAAGAAGCAGATAGAGAAGATATATGAGAGCAGCTGCAAGGTGCTCAATGATGAAAGGGATTTCAAAAATTCCATGATCAACAAGTTTAATCCCTTGTTGGAAGCAACGGTGAAGGTGGTAGATGGGTATAGCGTTCTGGGCAAGGAAAATGAAGACAACACAACTATTCTGAATGTTGTTGTCTTTGGTTTAAATGCTCTAATCATAGTGGTAACCAAGCATTATGGGTTACACACTGAGTTGAGAATAGTGAAGGAGGAGATGCTGAAAGGAGTCAAGGACTCAGAGGGAGCTGTGCTAAATGCCTTAAAGAGGCTTAACGTTTCAGATGCTCTGAGCAGTGATATTGTTATGGCAGATGCTGAACTGGAGCTCACTCTTTATCAGAAACTTGGTCATATCAAAGACCAAATTAAGCAAGTTCATGAAAATGTCATCAACGATGGAGAAGCCATTGGCAAAATCCATGCTGGAGTCACTACCTATATCAAGAGCACTCCAATGCTAGAGCAAATACTCGGAGAGAACAATCAAGATAAAGCATTAGCCAGTCCCAAAGAAGGTTTAAGCACTCAATACTAAGTCAATATCTCTCAATCCAGTGATTAGTTGGCCTATTCGCTTTTCTTAAAGAACAAGATGCGATATCATAAGAAATTTATGAGCTGCTTGTATAGAATTTTTCAACCACTGTATATGGTCAGTTAGAAACATTTAAGGAGTCTTTGAGCTCGTTTGATCATCGAGCCCAAGCCATTTTGGATGCAATGGCAATGGGGGAGAAGATTGCGAGAAGTGTGAAAAGGAAGAGAATAGAGGATTGCTGAATTTTCATATAACCTATCTAAGGATCTGGAGTGCTTATAATAAGAATATCATAAGAACAGAAAAAGGAAAGGCAAGGAGATTGCTCTACCAAAGGAAAAGAAGTCCAGATGGGGTCAATAAGCTTTTGAAGAAAGGAGAGCAAATTTGGGAGCCCCGCCTATGCCAAAGGATTAGAATAGAAGTTTTGTAACCGTTAGTTCTCAATGTAAAACTTAGTATAGACTAACTCATTATTATCTGTACTAAAGTTATTTTATATATATATATATATATATATATATATATATATATATATATATATGTGTGTGTGTGTGTGTGTGTGTGTGTGTGTGTGTGTGTGGGCTCTGATCTCTTGCAGAAATATATGAGAAGTATTGAGGGATGCTGAACTCAAAAGATTCAAGAATTATAAGGGAGTTAGCATTCACTCTGAGCAGATTAAAGATGCTGAACAAAAGACATATCAAGCATAAGTATAAGGTAACTCTAATCAAGATATCTTATTGATTTAATTCTCCCTTAGTAAATTACCATTGATCAAAATGGGGGAGATTGTTGAACCGAGCACGAGTTTGGACTAACTCAGTGGATGACTCAGTTGTGCTTAAGTTCTGATCATAACAATTAAGTTAAGAATGAGATAATTAAGTTAATAATGATGTTAAAATAAATAGTCTTTGGTTGTAAGGGAGTTAGTAAATTCGAGGATAGAATTTCAAGTCTCCGCTGACCTAGCTATTTAGTTTAACTCTGAGTGGTTTATAGGCTGAGCATATACTTAGTCGCTGACTTAGTAATATTCACTTAGGGCTTGATATTTAGATTTTATTTTAGTTGTGTGCTTTATGTTTAATCTTTTCAGTTGAGTTACTTTATGTCTATCAACGCTGCTGACCTTACCTTTTAAGGTAAAAAGGTATCTTTGCTTTTAGTGTTGCTTTTTGCGGAAACATTAATAAGACAAAGACAAAAAGAATTAATGCCTTAACCAGACTCAGAATTATACAGAAAATGACAAATTCTTCCAATTCAAAGCTGCACCAAGTCAATTGCCACTTCAAGTAATTCTGCAGATCTACCAACCTTGTATCGCACACTCTACAACATGTCTGAATACCAGAAGGAATGGGATGAAGGCACATAGCAAGTCAACACAAGTTCTCTCTAATGGAAGACTGGCATCAAACAATAAAGAATTCAAATTGGAGCTTGAGTTCTAATCTAATGGATTGAAATGTATTTAACAACGGTGCAATTCTATCTCTTAACGGATCGATTTAAAGAAGCAACAGGTGAATTACTGAGCTGTCAATTTTAAAAGATGCCAAAGTATGTTCAATGGCTACTTTCTCAACGCATCTATAAAAGGAGCAAGAAGGCAAGCATTAGAGCTTAGTGATTACACCTAAACTTCCTAGAAGCAAAAACTCTGTCTACTTACAAGCTTCAAAGGAATTCAAGCAAGAAAGCATAATTCAACGAGAATCTGCTTATAACAAGAGAGAATAGTATAGATCAATCACTTGTAATATTAGATCATTTGTAACTGGATCAATGTTTCTATAAGTTGAATCCAGCTCTTGTTTAGACTCATTGTGAGTTGCTGATAGAAAAGGGTATTCTAGTCAGCGGGTGAGCAATTGCAGTTTGGAGGGTACTCAATATAATTGGGGAATTTGTGAAAGGATTCTCCGCCTAGGGTAAAGGAGTTGAGAATTAGTGGATTAAAGCCGAGACACTCTCTTAGGATTGGATGTAAGCACAGGTTACCGAACCAATATAAAATTCTATATGTCCTTCACTTAGTCGCATTTTCCAGTTATTTTACTCAGCCAGCTGACCTTACTCAGCGGAGCTATAATTTCGAGAAAAAGTTTTATAAGTTATTGTGTGAGTCATTCACCCCCCCTCTGACTCAGTATGTGTACGCATAGGGACCAACAAGGTAATATGTCACATTTTCGGAGCCGTTGATCAATCCGTTACACAGAGATTTTGACTCGTTTGAAACGATGGATTAGAGGTTAAAAAGTTTGTCAGTGATTATTTTCTTGTATTTTAGTATCTTTCTAACTTTGATGCCAATGGCTTTTTGAAGTGAGTTGTATGCGCCTTCTTATTGATCTAGGTGAAAAAGGTTGTTACCTTTTCCCGTCCGCTGTCAGTCTTTCTGTCCTTTTTTGAAAAGTGCTAGCTGTCTTCTTTTGTCTTGCTTATGGGAAAAGGATCTTTGACTTGATAGACTAAAAGAATGGTGGGAATGGAATTTGGAATTATTCCCTTTGTCTTAGATATTAAAGTCTTTCGGATGTCTTTAGACTTAATATTATCGGATCTGTCTTATTCTGAATGCTTCTGCAATCAGTTCTTTCGGATGTTGTTTTGGGCAGTTCAAAGTTTGTTTCCTTTCAAAACTTTAACCGGATGCTTAGCTAATTTGTCTTCGCTTGTCTTGGACTTTGGATATCTTGGATATATGTCCGGATATAATGATTTAGGTCCTTTTTATACTTAGGTTTTTGTTTACTTCAAACCTAATCCAGATTATTTGTTGTTCCGGATCATGTTTCCAACAATTCAGTTCTTCTATCTTGTTGAAACTTACTGCCAACTGAGCAGTATGATTTCTTGTTGTAATCCAGCACGTATCTTTCTTATCCCTTACTAAGAGATCAGATCTCCTTCTTGATGTACTTGTCATTGAAGATTACTTGAAGAAACTCAGAGAATTTTGGGAATTTTGCTAGAATTTGCTGAAGAGAATTTTGGTAAAGTAACCTTTCTTCTTATGAAATTCTCCTTAAATATCCAAAAACTCTTGATTAATCCCCGCAAAGGTACGTGTACGACTCATAATTCATGGTTTTAAGATAAATGGTGAGATTGCATAAAGTATACCATAGGATTAATGAAATCGAGAAACACGGGATAACTGCTACTGAATTTAGATCGTTTCACAACTTACTACTATTTCTATCAGTTTTGAATTTGAAAAGAAACTGGTGGCAATTAATGACGTGTCCAAAATTCAAGCGCCAAAAAGAAATACTTAACCTAATTCGCAGAATCTCAGAGTGTGCCCTAATTTGGTCAGCTTCAGCATAGGTCAGAGTGGAGTGTATTTTTTTCAAATTGGATTAGACATTCTGATCAGCTCTCTCAGAGTATTGAATTGATCCTTTCCAATGGGCTTTGTAAATATGTCAGCTCTCTGTTCTCTAGTAGGAATGTATATGAGCTTGACTTCTCCTTTTAGCACATGGTCCCTTATGAAGTGATGTCTAATATTGACATGGTTTATCCTCCTATATT
Source organism: Euphorbia pulcherrima (assembly GCA_947683365.1). Taxonomy (NCBI): domain Eukaryota; kingdom Viridiplantae; phylum Streptophyta; class Magnoliopsida; order Malpighiales; family Euphorbiaceae; genus Euphorbia; species Euphorbia pulcherrima. The sequence continues at coordinate 7,705,493 of CANTUS010000004.1, forward strand.
GAATTGGATTCTTGGATAGGTCAATTGCACTCTTGTTGTCACACTTGACTTCAAGACACTTAGACTTTATACCATAATCCTCCAATTGTTGCTTGATCCATAGCAGTTGTGCTATATAACTTCCTGCAGCCATATACTCAGCCTCAGCTGTACTTGGAGCCATAGAAGTCTGCTTCTTACTATACCATGTTACCAGACAATCACCAAGAAATGACAACCTCCTGTGGTGCTTTTCCTTTCAAGTTTATCTCTTCTATAGTCAGCATCTATGTATCCTCTTAGAGTGAAATCTGCATTACTTGGATACCATAATCCTGCATCAACAGAGCTTAGCAAATACCTGAGAATTCTCTTAACAACAGCTAAGTGAGATTCTCTGGGGTCAGCTTGATATCTTGCACAATAACATACAGCACACTAAATGTCAGGCCTACTAGTAGTAAAGTAAAGTAGAGAACCAATAATGCCTCTATAGAGCTTACTCTCTACAGGTTTACCTTCCTTATCTTTACTCAGAATAGTATCAATGGCCATGGGTGTTGACATTGGCTAGGCTTTATCCATGTCAACCTTTTTGAGTACTTCCTTGGCATACTTAGCTTGGCTAATGAAGATTCCATCTTTGCCTTGCTTGATTTACAAACCAAGAAAGAAATTAAGCTCTCCCATCATTGACATTTCAAAATCTTTCTTCATCTACTGGCTAAAGTCTTAGCATAGCTTTTCATCAGTTGCTCTAAATATGATATCATCAACATATATTTGGACTAACAACACATCTTATTGCTTCTTCTTGATAAACAGAGTTGTATCTGCTTTTCCTCTGACATAACCTTTGTTGAGTAAAAAGTTAGTCAGTCTCTTATACCAAGCTCTTGGAGCCAATTTTAGTCTATATAGAGCCTTCTTCAGCTTGAAGACATGATCTAGAAACTTTAAATCTTCAAAGCCTGGGGGTTGTCCAACATAGACTTCCTCTTGAATATAACCATTAAGAAATGCACTCTTAACATCCAACTGAAACAGCTTGAATTTCATATGGGATGCAAAAGCACATAGAATTCTTATGGCTCCAAGTCTTGCTACTAGTTCAAAGGTTTCTCCATAGTCAATCCCTTCTTGTTAGTTATAGCCTTGAGCAACTAGTCTGGCCTTGTTTTTGACAACATTTCCAGCTTCATCTAACTTGTTCTTGAATACCCATTTGGTGCCAATTATTGACTTCCTTTGGGTTTCTCCACCAAATCCCAAACTTCATTTCTTCTGAATTAGTTTAGCTCTTCTTGCATTGCAGTCAACCAGTTGTCATAAAACTAGGCATCTTCAAACTTTTTTGGTTCAATCAATGAAACAAATGTTGAATGGCTCATCATTTTGTTCAGTTGACCTCCAGTCAGCACTTGATTTTGCACACTATCAAGAATCTTCTCAACTGGGTGAACTCCCCTTACTCTGACTTCTTTTGGTAGATTAGGATTAACTCGCTGAGCTACTGTCATTGGTTGAGCATCTACATCATCACCAAAGTTGATTGATTAGTCCAAGTCAACTTCAGCTTCTTCTTTTTCTGGTACTGGATCAAGAATAATAATGGGATGACAAATTGATCCGCTGACTTGTTCCTTTTCTCTTTCATCATCACTGGCTTCTTTACCTACACTATTAGTTTCATCAAAATCTTCATTCATGGACTCCTCTAAGATACCAGTTCTCTTGACATACACTCTGTATGCCCTACAGTGTGTTGAGTAACCCAGAAAGATTCCTTCATCAGCCTTGGGGTCAAATTTTGCCAATTGGTCTTTAATGTTTAATATGAAGCATTTACAACCACAGGATTTAAGATGACCAACCTTGGACTTGCGCCCCTTCAAAAGTTCATGAGGAGTTTTGTTCAAAACTGGGTGAATTAAAACCCCGTTTAGAATATAACAAGCTATGTTAATAGCCTCTCTCCAGAAATACTTTGGTAGATTGTTATCACTCAGCATAGAATGACCCATCTTCGCAATAGTCTGATTCTTTCTCTCAACAACCCCATTCTGCTGAGGTGTATGAGGGGCAAAAAAATTGTGGTCAATACCATGCTTAGAACAAAATTCCTCAAACTGCCTATTTTCGAACTCTCTTCCTTGGTCACTACGGATTCTATAATTTTTAGGTCTTTTTCATTCATGATTCGGGTAGCCAACCTAGAGCATGATTCAAATGTTTCATCTTTGCTTGCTAGCAAGACAATCCAAGAGAACCTGGTGTGAGGTGTCGATGACATGTGGGTCTCCCTTGGCACCTTTGTAAGAGAGGTGGGACCTACTGGGGTGTGGTAGAATTTAAGCATGATAAAGTTTGTACAATACGCCAATTTTAATTAATAAAAGATTCGAGATCCAAATCTCGATATGATTGATAGAGTCGCCACCCAAGTTGTCTACTTTTGAAAGAGTTTTGGTATGGTTCCCTCTAGGTGGGAGACTCATACCTATTGGATCAGAGATTCAGGTATCGAATGAATCACTTATTTCTCATTTAGTTGATTCAAAATTACATTCACCACGTAGAACCATTTTAGTTTTCATCATTTAGGGATTATCACAGAAATCCTATTTCTACACTCTTTCACACTCGTTACATGCATTTAAATATTATAATAAAGCACAAGCAATAAATGGGGGATAAAAATTACAACCGGGGGAAATTGGGGGAAATTGCGAAGAGATCATATACATTTATTCTAAGTTATAAAACAAAATGAAAATAAATTCCCCTGCATCCACAGATGTTAGCACAGTTTATAGTACAGCATAAATCAACACTTTATTGAGGAAAAAGTGATTTATGTCGTAAAACCATATTTAAGCTACTGTGGGTTGATTTACCGGATTATTAGTGAAAATGATTGCATGGTAAATGGTGAGTTGGTTGATTTTATTTAACCAAAAAAATGAAGTTTAGGTTCTGTCTGGAGGCCGGTACCCCATATGGGTGGGTGGGACCCATACGGCTACCGAGGAGGACCCGTACAGGTCCTGTCGGATCTGACAAAACCAGTGTTTAATTTATATCAATAGATTGATTATAGAGGAGATAAAATACAAGTGTGAATTCCCTTTATACGAGTCTGGTGCACCAGTACAGTCACTGAAATGATATATTAGGTACTAATAAAGCCCATATTAATCAGGATCGAACCCAAAATGAGAATTGAAATAACAGTCAATATAGAATAAACTGTCAATAATAATATAATGGAGATGTGAGTCTCTTTGAAACTCAAGAGCATTACCTTTACGATATGAATCCACTTTGAGGCGATCCCTTTACTATAGAGAGAGTCCGGCCAAAGTATGTGCTTAGTTAAGACTTTTTAGGAGAGTATTTAAGTGGATATAATCTCCCCTAAAATCTAATAAATGAAGCTAGGAATGAACAGGAAACAAGCGTACCCGTACGGGTGGGGCCCCACCCGTACTGCTAGTAGGGGACCTGTAGGGGTCCCTCTAGGCATTGAGAAGGTAGTCACCCATACAGGTCTGCCGATGGATACATACCACTAGGCAGCACCCGTACGGGTACCTAAGGTCAGTCTAGGACTCCATATTATGGCCAAACTCAATTCTACAGCAGTCGGAACACCTCTAATGGATTACACCTGTAAAAGAATGCATTATCTAGCTCTCATCATCATTTTGCGAGATGGATCGCTAAAATCTAGTGCTTACAGATTGCCCCTCATGGGATCATTACAGATAGAGATCTATATTATCTCACGATATGAGCGAGAGTTTGGGAATTATACTTGAGTTGGTGATGGTGATCTGAATAAGTTCCTTTCCTCGGGGCGAACTCTTTCCCTGGGTGGTGCCTTTTTCTGAAGGCGTATGGCTTTTTCTCATATCCCTTTCCTAAGGTGGATGACTTCTCCTCATATCCCTTTCCTAAGGCGGATCTACTTTCCTGACTGATGTATCCCTTTCTTAAGGTGGATCAACTTTCCTGACTGATGTATCACTTTCCTAAGGTGGATCAACTTTCCTGACTGTTGTATCCCTTTCTTCAGGTGGATGACTCCACCTCATATCCCTTTCCAAAGGCAGATTGACTTTCCTGACTGATGTATCCCTTTCCTAAGGTGGATGACTTCTCCTCGTATCCCTTTCCTAAGGCGGATCGACTTTCCTAACTGATGTATCCCTTCCCTAAGGCGGATGACTTCTCCTGACTGATGATTTTGCATAACCTGTGAAAAGAGACAACAATCAAACACTGAGTTAATTATCATCTGAGCTGATACATCTTTATTCTTGATTGACTTTATGATGGATAAAAAATTTTGCCCCTTCAATTAAGAATAAAGATGCATAGATAGGGGTTGGCGCCTAAATAAACTGTAAACTAAGTGCGAGAAATGTTGGGTTTGTCTCGATTGTTCTGGAATGAAGTGCCCCTTGGAAGGGAGTCTCCCATAGAATGCCCCTATTAGGGCTGGACTATGGGGGGAATGCCCTCAGATTAACTAATTCCACTACTGGGGAATGGGGGGATGCCCCTGGATTTGGTTCCTCTACTAGGGAATGGGGGGATGCACCTAGATATGATTCCGCTACTGGGAAATGGGGGTTTGCCCCTGGATGATTCTGCTAGGGTGTCAAAAGGTGACCCTCGGCTTATTCCGTTGCTAGGGAATAGATCAACATCTTTAGCTAGGTTGCTTGCTACCGGAGAAGTCCCTCCTTGCAATATCAGGTTCTACACATGAAAATTGCATTGGTTAGTAGCCAACTCAAGAACATTCCACTTTAATTCTCAAAAGATCTCAGGAAGACTAGAATCTTTACCCCTTTTAATCAAAAATCTAAGCAAATTAGGGGTTTTCCCCCTATTTTAGTTTAAATAAGGAGTTAAGAGAAGCATGGTTAGCCCTGAATTTGAATTGGATGAGTCCTTGCTACTATTTGAAATACTACTCTAGAGATCTGCCCTTAGATAGGAAAAGAGGGCTCATACGGGTGGGAAAGGGCCCGTACAGGAGGGAAGGGGCCCGTACGGGTGAAGTCCTAGAATATTGGGACCTGTACGAGTGGGGTAGGATCCGTACGGGTCCCCATTGGGGTTTTAAAACTAAAACAGACCCCCCACATCCCACCTTACACTAAATCTTCCTATACAAAAAATTCTGGCAATTTTTCCTTAAAACTCGATCAAGATGTATAAAAAGATCCCAATGACTGGCCGTTTCTCTCTTAGGCTCAAAGATTTGCCCCCAGTGGGTGGTTCAGGGCTCCGAGAATGCTCGGTTTCTGTCGGGTATGCTTTCCGTGAAGGGGATTCAATTCTGGTGCTCACATTGGTCTTTAAAGTGCCCCTAATCCCTTCTCCTAATACTCATGCTTCTCGATCCCAGGTAATTTCACCCAATTTTCCATTTTCCATTTTTTATCCCTTTGAGAATTTCTTAAATTTTGGCATGAATTAAGGAGTTTTAGACCTTAGGATAGAGTCTAATGTATGTAAATTTAGCCTAGGATGCTTCTAGGATTGTTTTGGATGAGCTCTGGTCGATATTCGGACAATTTGGATTTTTGGAAAAATTCTTTCGTAGGAACTACCTGCAGGGGATTCGTACGGGTTCCAATCTTGGTACGGGTACCACCGGTCTACCCGTACGGGTGGGGCTTGCCGTATTCTAATTTCTGACATGTTTACCGTATTCTCATTTCTGACATGTTTTCTAATTTCTAACATGTTTATTGTATTCTAACCCTGTTGAACTGTAATTCTATCTTTGCAGTTTTAGTATAGGACTGTGGAAGCCCTGAGCTTTTGCAGGAAGTGGTACAAGGAGATTCGCACTACAAAGAATAACGAGTTGTTGGCCCGCGTCGTCTCTTTTAGCTTCAGTGACATCATCAGGGCCATCCTGCAAGCTTCGAAGATGTTGGCCCCGAGGGCTGTTTCAGCTTTAACGAAAAGGTGGTCGGAGATGACCCATACTTTCCACTTATCGATTAGGGAGGTCACTATTACTCCTTCTGATGTTTATACTGTGACGGGGCTGGAGTGGACCGGGGAGATCATCCTCTTTGATGTGTTTGCTGATAGGTGGCACTCCCAGCCTGAGGTCTAGGCCTATATAGCTGGATTTCTTGGGCTTCGTCCGGGCAGGACAAACAAGCTCAAGTACGGGGATCTCCACTCATACTATATTGGGCAGCCGAGGCCTGTTATAGTTAACATGAGGGATCAGTATGTTAGGTCTTTCCTGCTGATGTTCCTTACTACTTTCTTCTTCTCTTTCTGTTCAGGCAACCTCAACTATAGTTTGCTCACCACTGTAGAGGATCTTACTACCGTGCCCGGCAAGAACTGGTGCCGGGCCATCTTTGCGCAGTTGTATAATAGTCTGGATGTCAGAGTTTGGAGCCAACAGTCCGAGCTCAAGATCTACCACCTGATCTTGCTGGTAAATCTGAAAGCTCATCTCTAGTGTTTTATCTCTTCATTCAAACTATGTTGCGATAAATCCTGGTTTTGCTTTTTAGATTTGGGCTTTCGAGCATTGGTTCATCCCTAGGCTAGGGTTGCCTATGTAGCCTAGGACACCGCATGTCATCTTCCATTGGAGGGGATTTTTGGAAGACCAGCCCTTAAGTATGGCGTAGTATAGAGAGTTCCTACGCCAGCTACGCTCGGATCAAGTAAACTTCTTCCCTATTAAACTTGCATTTTACATTTCAACAAACCATTAGTAGAAACTATATTTACTAGGTTGTGACACTCATAATGCACTTATATCATGTAGGTTATCCGAGACCCATGGGAGAGATTAGCCATATATGGGGCCATTGAGCGGATGCGACCTGGTGTTGATGACCACCGCTTTGTCTTGGAGTCACCACTCTTCTATAAGTGGTATTTCGGCCAGCGAGTCTGATATTGGAGGACCAGCATAGTGGTGGAGAGACCAGTTCCTCCCCTGATCCCAGTGGGCATCTTCTAGCCTCATCTCATGCCGGGGACTGACCACGGGTTCTATTTGTTAGGCGAGGGGCCCGAGTGCTGTCTGTGGAGGGTTCTTATAGAGACTTCCTCGATTCCTCGCTTCTCCCTCCTTGCAAGAGGATTCATCATGAGGATGTCCCTTTTGAGTTTCACTAGAGCAATGATGAGGACAATGATGGCAATGATGATGATGAGGATGGGCCGGGGGGTGACTATAGGGGCCCATTCATGGTTTGGAGTACTGAGGGCTCAGCTAGGTCTGCTACCCCTTCTTCCCAGGTAATTTCTTAACTCAAGGCCTTATGAATACTTTGTGATTTCTTGTAATTGTGTGGTATTCTGAGTATGATGTCTTATTTCTGCAGCCTTCCGCCCTTACGCGGAAGAGATCTGCTACCACTGCTGTTGTTGTCCCTGAGCAGCCGATGAAGTGGTTTCATGCTTCTAGCTTTGTGAGAGAGGGGATCCTTTGAGCTGAGCTAGATACCTTTTTTCGACTCCTCGATCATTCGGGGAAGTGAGCTATCAAGGAGCTCGAGGAGTCGGTCCAGACTATTGGTTTCACTCCTTCTAATTCTACCCATATATGGAGTTTCTCACTTTTAACCTTGTCCATTATAGTGATTGCCTAAAATGTTCCATCCTGATGTGACCTTTAATCTCCAGGTGACTATTGCTAAGGTAGAGAGGATTGTCGGGGGTACTTTTCGGTGAGAGACCTGCTACTGGCGCAGGATGCACTAGCCTTGGTAAGTTTTACCTATAAAATTTAACAAACTATGCATGATGCATGCTATGACATATATGTATACTAATCTCATGAATCTAATGCAGACCCTGCTAGCCATAGAGAACAGTAGATCCTCCCGGGACCTAGATGCTTCAGAGGAGAGAGCTAGATTTTTGGAGGAGAAGCTAAGGGTGGCTACTGCTGAGGCTGATCAGGCTAGGGCCGAGGCGACTCAGGTGAGAGGCAAGATTGAGGTACTGAGGGGCCAACTAGTGATGATGACCGAGGATAGACAAATGCTGGTCCCTTCTGATAAGGAATCTGAGTAGGATCTTTCTACATATCGAGTGACTTAGAGGGGTGGGGGTCAGGATGTTGAGGGAGCTGATGTTGCTATGGGTGCGGAGGTATCAAGGATTAAGGACCCTATTCAGCCAGCTACCGGTACCAGTGATGCTGATGACCATATGACCATAGATGTAGATTATCTGCTGGTGGATGCCCTAGATCAGACTCAGGAGGGTGGCCAGGGATGGGATCCCCCGGCTTCTTAGACTTGTGATTACTCTGATAGACTTTTGATACTTTTGGGCCCTGCGTGGCTTGTTTTGAATGTAAACCTTGAACTGTTGCTTTTAACTTTTAAGTTTTATGCATGTGAACTTTTTTGAACCTAGACCATTGAATATTGTTGCTTTGCGAACCCAAGTCACTTCTTCCCGATGATTCTATAGTGAAGGGATCAAGTGTGTTCTAATTTTTGCCTAGGCCATTCAATGCGATATGACCTACCAAACATTTATTATTTTTTATTTTTTTGTATCCTAATTTTTGCTTGGGCTATCCTTGACGGCTTAGCCCAGAGGACTTTTTCTTTTGCCTTAATTTTTGCTTAGACTGCCCTTTCAGGTTTTCATTCCAATAGGCTTCCTTTTTTTTACCTTAACTGTTGCCTACGCCGCCTTTTCAAGTTTTCAACCCAGCAGGCTTTTCAGACTTTTACTTGGGTCTAATTTCTTTTATGGCCCATCGGTATTTTTGTCTTTTACTGAATAGTGCACGTAGTAACAAAGATGCATAACATGATTAAGAAAAATTAATGTTCACATACCTGCGATTATTTCACCTAAAGACATGCATGCATACGTAAGACCAAGATTCTTTAGCAAATCATAACATGTTTATTGATGAGATTAATTTGAGTACATAGGCAATGGTAAAGGTTTCCAATGATCAACCCTTACCCGCTTTCCAATCTTTTTACAAATTTTCAAGAAAGCGAAACTGATATGTTTTCTCTAGATGCCCTAACTTTTGCCTAAGCTGCCTTTTTGGGTTTTCAACTTATAGGGATTTATTTTGAGTTCCCTAACTTTAGCCTGAGTGATTTACAGAATACCGATCAGCGGGTTGTGCCCTAATTTTTGCCCAAGCAATAGAGGACCACGTGTCGGGTGTTTTATTATTTATTTTATTCTTTGTGCTGCTTTTTTGTGATTTATTTCTTTTGACCTAGATATGATAACGCTTGAGTCTGTCTTGATTTATTGGGTTCACAAAGTCATTTCTATCCATATCTATAAGCTTGATTCCTCCTTTTCCAAGGACTTTCTTAACCACGAACCGTCCTTCCCAGTTAGGCCTGAACTTGCCTCTAACATCAGTGTTGCCTTGGCGTAGTTGTTTGAGAACCAGATCACCCGCTTTAAGAGGTTGCTTTGAGTATTTGACTCCATTATTGTAAGCTCGAGCCACACATTGCTGGTACATCTATAAGTGGTCGAGTGCCTTAAGCCGTTTCTCATCTATACCATTCAACTGTTCATACCTAGCCTTTGCCTAATCTGACTCTTTCAACTGAGCTTCGATTGCTACACATAATGATCTTACTTCTATTTCAACAAGTAATGCCGCTTCAATCCTATATACCAAAGAGAAAGATGTTTGGCCAGTAGGCATCCTCATACTGGTTTTATACCCCCAAACTGCAAATGGAAGTTTGTCAGCCTAATCCCTGTAAGTGGCTACTATCTAGGATAAGATTTTCTTAATCGACTTATTTGTAGCTTCTACTGCCCCGTTAGCTTGTGGCCAATATGGAGAAGATCTGGGATGTTCAACATTAAACTTCTCAAATAACTCACTGGTTGCCCCTTGGAACTGAACCCCATTGTCGGAGACCACATGATGCGGAACCCCTTATCGAGCAAAAATATGCCTCTCTATAAACTTGGACATTTTTGTTTTTGTTGAATTCCTCTGGGTCTTCTTTCTTTGATGATGTGTATCTTTGTGTCCCCTCCCCACCACCCCCCCCCCCCCCCCTCATCACGAAGAAATATGAACCAAGGCCTATTGCTATCATGTTTGCTAAGCACTTTTTATCTCTCTTTTTGTGATAAGTTTTAACCATTGGATCTTTTATGCCATTGCAATATACTCAAATTCAATTTTATGAATAAAATCTTACCATTGGCTAAGGAACGTTGTTGTTATGAGTGTATGATGTCTTTAAAATGAAATGCTCTCATAGAATATGAATGGAAAATGCATCAATTTATCCATGACATAATAAAGATATTCATGCTATAACTATTCATGATATGCCTTATAAGCGGTATTGTTTGCATAAAAAATGTTGGCAATATTAAAAATTACATCATTTGAATCATTCTCCACAGGCGGAGGGCCTTGCTGACCTAGTTCAGCTGAGGCGATGGCGCGCAGGTTAGCGTGAACTTCTTCAGCTATTGCCCTTACCAAATCCTTGACAGCCTTACTTATAGGATTTACTTTTTCATCTCCCTTCTAATTCTTCTTCATGAGTACCGGTAGAGCCTTGGTGATGGATTCAACTACCTTACCCATCTCATACCCCTTAGTATTACTACATATTTCCACAAAAAGCGAGGCTTCGACCATGCATCCTTTCTTAAAATCAAATAAATCATTGAAGATCTCAAAACCAGGGACCCTTTTGCCCCTAACCTCAACGGTTTCATCCTCATCCAGCTCTTACCATGAGACATGACTATATCTTGGATTTTTGAGCACCTAGACGGTATCCTAAATCGAATCTGAACGGCCAAGGAAGAGGTATGATAGGTTTTAACATGCCTTGAATATTTTTCCCGAGTCCTTTTAACTTTCGATAACCTTGTTTTGTCATAATTTTCTCAATTTTAAGAGACACAAGCCTCTTAATCTTATTTTGGTGAGCTGCAGCCACCCTAGATTCCTTCTCTTCCATTTCTATAGCCACTATAACTTATGGTTCTTCGGGTTCGATGGTTACTATCTTGCCATCGTGAATGAGTTTAATCTTTTGATGGATCGTATAAGGAACTACCCCTAGTATATGGATCCAGGGATGACCCAATAATAATGAGTAAGAGACAGGGATGTCAAGTATAATGAACAAGACCTTGGGCGTTACTTCCCCGACTATGACCTCAGCTTCAAAGACCCCAACTACACTCCTCTTCATCATAGGCCCTTATGACGGTATTAGATTATTCAAGCATTGAATCATCCAATCCTAAGTGAGGGAGAATCTTGGAAGGGCAAAGGTTGAGAGCGGGACTGTCATCCACCATAACGCACGGGATAGAATGATCAAAGATTTGCACCTTAATGAAAAGTGCCTTATTGTGTTTATTTACTTCAGCCGAAAGATCTGACGGGTAAAATAAGATGGGTTCCATGTGGCTGGGAGGAAACCCCCCCATAATTGAGAACACTTCCACGAGGGAGGTGGTAGGTGTAGCTTATATGCTTAATAACTTTTCTATCAAACCCCTGCGATGATCCTTGGAATCAATGAGAAGTTGCCAAACGTTGTACTTGGCTGGGGTAACTTGTAGCTGTTAGATGAGTGGAGTAACTTTCAAATCTATTTTCTTTGTATCCATCGGAACTTGGGTCTCAGTGGTAGGTACGAAAGTAGGTCCCATGCTGGCATTTGGGAGGATCTGGATGTCAGTTTCTTTGCCCCTTCTCTTTTTCGGGAGGTCAGTAGGAGCCACCCTTCCACTGCAGGTAATATGCAAGACCCCATCTTTCATATAGCTTCTCCCTTCAGAAGTTTCAACCAATAGTATCGGTTCTTCAAGGTCATTGTGCTCTAATACATAAGCATCAATATCAATTGGTTTAGGTTGGACTAGCATAGCTTCCTTGTCATAAGCATCTCCCAACTCGTATGCATCAATATCAATAGGGATAGATTCATCAGGTATGGCTACCACCGAGTGAACCATCAGGGTTAGCTTGCATGATCATATCGAAGACATGACGGGAGGAGAGCCCTGACTCAATAACCGCGACTTGCCTCTCAAATCTCGATAGGGGGTTATTCAAGGTACTTGGTTTAAGTTTAGGTTCCTGGATTTTCTTATCCTTAATCAGGCTATGGATGGCCTCCAGAAAATCTCTACAAGCACCTGTGCGATGACCATTACAAACGTGATAGGCGTACAACTTATCCTTATCCTCAGGCTTTAGGGGAACATAGGGTTTGATGCTTTGAAGGAGGGCCAGTGCCCTTCGCTTAGTAAAGATGGTAGGCAGGGACGCCATCCAAGGGGAGATACAATCTTCAAAAACACGGACCACTGTAACCTCTTCTTGTACGGCTGTGGTCTTGGGATCCAAGCTAGACCTTGGTTTAGAAGCCTGGGCTAAGGTCGAGTCTCCCTTCTTAAACCAAGGTTTGGCTGGTAACTAGCCTTCTCCAATTCCTCAATTCTTTCCCATTTCTTGGCCTTCTCAAAGACTTCAATGTAGCTAGAGTATTTATCCATGCCAAGGATCTTATGAAAAGCAGGTAGGGCACAATCCATTAACTTCACGATCATTTCCCGGAGACTTAGCCTATCTTTCAATAGAACTTGAGTGGCCATCCACCTTTCGAAGTAAGGTTGGAACTTCTCATTCGGGGCCTGCTTGATAGCCTCCAAATTTTGAATGGTAGTTTTAATGGTAGCATTGAAACCATACTACTCAACAAAAGCCTCTGATAAAGTTTTCCAATCTCTGGTCACCTGGTCTGACAGAGTGTTGTACCATTTGATAGCGTACAGGGGAACATTTTAGCTAGTTATCACTTAACTTCCTAATCCTCATAACCCTCTGATAGGTAGTGATGTGAGATTGAGGTGGACCGGTTCCCTTATACTTCGCTATGCTAGGCATACTAAAGTTTTCAGGGACCCAATCTTTCTTTCTAGTTGCTTGGATGGATGGTTGGGATCCAGATTAGCAGCAAGCAATTTCTGGAGCAAGTCATGTAATTTCGCAGATTGAGATTACCCTTCGGATTGGGTAATTGCACCTAAGGGTAGACCCGCTGATTCAAGAAAGGTCTCCCCCTAGGCGTGACCACAAAATTTGGGATCAGACCAAATGCCCCAAACTGCAATGGTGGTGGTACAAATCCCTGACTAGACTGAGCAAAATAACTGACGACTGAAGGGGTCACTATGCTCGCTAACCGGAATGATAAGCTAGCTGAACCAAATAGACCCATAGAACCCAACTGACCAAGCGGACCGGAAGAATCCCTTTAAGTCTGCACTGGCGGCAATCAAAATTGAGTGAATGGGCTATGAGTGATTCCTGATACTGGCTCGCTAGCAATTGCATTCGCTGTTGGGGTACTGACATGAGCATTTGCCCTTCTCTCCTCAGTCATGATTGCCTTGATGGTGGTTAGCATCTTATCATTCATTCAGTCCAAGAACTAATCACTTTCCAAGTACTGAGAGGCAGAATTTACGATCTCCGACTTAATCTCGGTCCTTGATGCATTTGCCTCCTCTCCAGTGGCAACATCCTTAACCTCAACATCAATCTGGCCATCTGGAGTCAGAATGCAAGACATCTCCTCAGGATGATAAGCAAAAAGATCAACCGGATAAAACTGACTGCTGGACAAAATACCAAGAGACTGATGCGGATTAACCCTTGGCTATACTAGAGAAATCGGAATACGAGTCAAACGAACTTAAGATCATTGGCAATCTCTTTCCCTTTGAGGTTTGGTTTTGGCTGAGGTGATAACCAAGAGATCAGTATATGCATGTTATGAGATATGCATGCTTAAAAAAATGCACGATGGGTTAATCACAGCACATGCAAAGCGTGTCTTCCAACCTTATTCCTCCCGACAATTCTAAAGGTATTTTCCTTTAATTATCGCAAGGATAACAAAGGGCGACCTAGTCTAATCTCACCAGAAAAAAGGTACCCTAGAGGATAAAATTCTATGGCTTTTCGATAAGAATGGTGTAAGGACATATCAAAAGTTGATGTAGAAGGTTACCATCGTATCAAGCCTCTTCTGGAGGGAGATAGCAATGAGTTCTCCACCCACTAGAGTGTCTCAAATTCCTAGCGGGCAAGGGTAACACTTTCGCGAGTGTTGCGGAAATAATAGGGCACCCTAACCTAGCGCTAGAAGAATAGCGCATCTAACTAAAGAGAGAAGGAGATGAGAAGCTGGAGTGTGATAATTTTCCTAAATGATGAAAACAAAAGCGAAATGATTTTCGATACTCATCTTAATCTTTTAAGCTTTTTAAAACAAACAAAAATTTTGCAACTTAAAATATTAATTTCCCTAGCATAGTAGCCACTGTGAGGTGTCGATGATGTGTGGGTCTCCCTTGGTGCCTTTGTGAGGGAGGCGGGGCCCACTAAGGGTTTGGTTGGATTTAGGCGTGACAAAACATCCTTTAGTTAAAGTTTGCACAATAAGCCAATTTAACGAATAAAAGAATCGAGACCCAAATCTGGATACGATTGATAGAGTCGCCACCAAAGTTGTCTACTTGGAAAAGAGTTTTGGTGTGGTTCCCTCTGGGCGGGAGACTCATACCTATTAGATCAGAGATTCGGGTATCGGATGAGTCACTTATTTCTCATTTAGTTGATTCAAAATTACATTCACCGCCTAAAACCGTTTTAGTTTTCATCATTTAGGGAATTATCACATAAATCCTATTTTTACACTCTTTCACACTCGTTACATGCGTTTACATATTTTAATAAAGCACAAGCAATAAATGGGGGATAAAAATTACAACGGGGGGAAAAATGGGGGAAATTGCAAAGAGATGCTATATATTTGTTCTAAGTTTTAAAATAAAATGAAAATAAATTCCCCTGCATCCACAGACATTAGCACAGTTTATAGTGCAGCATAAATCAACATTTTATTGAGGAAAGTGTGATTTATGTTGTAAAACCATATTTTAGATTTTGTGGGTTGATTTAATGGATCATTACTGAAAATGACTACATGGCAAATGGTGAGTTGCTTGATTTTTATTTAACCATAAAAATGAAGTTTGGGTTCTGTCCGAAGGCCGTTGCCGATATGGGTGGGTGGGACCCATACGGCTACCGGGGAGGACATATATGGGTATGGGGGACCCGTATAGATCCTGTTGGATCCGATAGAACCAGTGTTTAATCTATATCAATAGATTGATTATAGAGGAGATAAAATAGAAGCGGGAATTCCCTTTATACGAGTCTGGCGCACTAGTACAATCACCGAAATGATATATTAGGTACCAACAAAGCCCATATTAATCAGGATCGGACCCAAAATGAGAATTGAAATCACAGTCGATATAGAATAAACTGACAATAACAATATAATGGAGATGTGAGTCTCATTGAAACTTAAGCGCGTTACCTTTACGATATGAATCCACTTTGAGGTAATCCCTTTACTGTAGAGAGAGTCCGGCTAAAGTATATGCTTAGTTAGGACTACTTAGGAGAGTATTTGAGTGGACAGAATCTCCCTTAAAAGTTAATAAATGAAGCTAGGAATGAACAAAATGTGGATGAAACCTCAATGAATGGGTTTTCTCCCTATTTTATACCTCCTATACCTTAACTATACCTATGGAGATTGCTAGAACTATAATTTTTCTATAGTAATTTTGGGTTGTGTCCTCTTGAAAATGAGAGGAGAAGGCCCCTTTTATAGGGTGAAATTAAGTCAAAATTTGGTGATCCTAAATTCAATACCTGCCTTTTCCTGAAATGGTAAGAGACTACTTCCGAATTGGCCTGAACGGGAAACAAGTGTGCCCGTATGGGTGGGGCCCTACCCGTAACGGTACCAGGGGATCCATATGGGTCCCCCGCATTTGTTTAGAAGATAGTCACCTATACGGGCCCTCTAATGGATCCGTACCACTAGGCAGCACCCGTACGGGTACCTAAGGTCAGTCTAGGTCTCCGTGTTATGTCCAAACTCAATTCTACAGCAGTGGGAACACCTCTGATGGATAACACCTGTAAAAGAATACATTATCTAGCTCTCATCATCATTTCATGAGATAGATCACTGAAATCTAGTGCTCACACCTAGTCAGATCATCTACAACCATAAGGGTGTATTTCATTCCACCTAGACTTGTTGGCACAACAGGCCTAAACAAATCCATGTGAAGAAGAGAAAGGGGATGAGAAGAAGATATATTAGCTAATGATTTAAAGGTCTTCCTAAATTGTTTCCCAAGTTGGTATCTGAGCAGAGTCTATCTTTTTCAAAGGCTAGATTGGGTAATCCCTCAACAAGTTCATTTCTGGCTAATTTGACAGATTGGTCATATTGATATGTCCTAACCTTTTGTGTCATAGCCATGAGTTTTTCTCCTTCGAAACTAAGTATATATCATTGGATCCGGGGGATAAATCAATCATATAAACATTATTAATTCTAGGAGCATAAAGAATAGTATGGTCAGAGTTACCATCTATGACTGAGCAGCCCGCTGAGTCAAATATCACTTTCCTGCCTTTTTCACATAGTTGAGCAATGCTTATCACGTTGAACTTTAGGCCTTTCACCAGAGACACATTATCAATTGAAGGCTTCACTCCTATAGTGCCATTGCCAACAATTTTCCCTTTTTATTGTCTCCAAAACTGACACTTCCATTCATTCTTTCACTCCAATGTGATGAATTGCTTTTCATCACCTAGCATATGCCTTGAGCATCCGCTATCCAAATACCACATTCTGCTATCATCAGTGGATCTGAGGCTCACCTGCAAAACAATTTAGTTTTCTTAGGTACCCATGCCTTTTTCTGGCTGGGTCCTCCCTTGTTAGTGGTGGTCATCCTTAACCAGTCATACTCATCATAGTAACCATTTTTGTGCCTACACATGACTGTAGCATGTCCTGGCTTACCACAAAAACTATAAGCGGCCTTAGGATTAGGCTTGCTTTCTTTACTCTTTTGAGAAACCTTCTTAGAGTGGTGAGTGTATTTACTCTGAGTATTCCTACTAGGTTGAGGAGGGCCTGCAACTTTTTCAAAGTTGTTAATTTAGTAGGTAGCTCATCCAATTTCTTAGTGAGTTTACTGTTATATCCATTTTGGTACTAAGCTTTTTCCATCAGGTATTGGATGTCAAGTGAGGTAGAAGAACTAACGTATTCTAGATCATCACACCTCCTTTGAAGTACTTTGATGTATTTGGTTTACTTCTTAGTCACGTTAATGACATCATTAAGTACTGTGCTAAGCTCATCTGAAGATAAAGGGGTTCCAAAATTACCTCATTTTGATTTCCTTTGTCTCTGCTCTGGTCAGCTGATTAATTGGCAGCAAAACTAGATGGTTGCACAGCTGACTTTGAGTTGGGCAGATCATCCTCAGCTATGAGACACACATTTGCAGAATCTTGTGCCTCTTCATCTAAGGATGATGACTCTTGTTCAGAGTCACTCCAGGTAGCAGCAAGGGCTTTCTTACTCTTCTACTTCTTGAACTTGTCCTTTTTAGCCTTAGGAAAGCTAGACTGAATATGCCCATTCTCACCACATTCAAATCATTTGATATCTTTATTATACTCTTTGTTATACTCCTTTCATGGTCTATCATCTGGTTCCTTCTTATACTTGCCTATCTTTTAAAACTTTTTGAAGTTCTTATCTTTTCCCAAGTATCTTCTAAAGTTCTTGGTCATTAGAGCTATTTCTTGTTTTCTGTCCTCTGGATATCCTTCCTCAGATGAATCTTCTTCATCATCATCAGCTCTTAGAATAACAGCTCTACTTGAGCTCTCTTTTTCCTCGTGCATGTGCTTCTTAGACTCGTCTTCATATTACTTTAAGGACATCTCATGCGTCAGCAAGGTTCCCATCAGCTCATCAAACTTATAAGTCTTCAAATCATAAGCTTCTTCAATGGCACTCTTCTTTGCTTCCCATTCTTGAGTCAAGCTTCTAAGGATCTTCTTGATAGTCTCTTGTTTTGTGAAGGTCCTACCAAGTCTTTTCAAATCATTGACTATATTCATGAACCTGGTGTTCATGTTGGAAATATCCTCCTTGGGCTTCATGTGAAACCACTCATAATCCCTCATAAGGATAAGGATATTGATCTTGGACTCTTTCACCTTGTCACTTCCAACTTGTTCCATATGTCTTTGGCTATCTCGCATCCTGAAACACGATTGAACTCAGTTGTATCAAGAGCATAATGAAGATAGTTGATAGTAGTTGCATTTTCTTTTAGTCTGATCAGGTCCTGATTGTCCCACTCATTAGAGTACTTATCAACCTTTACTCCATTCTTCACTAAGGTGGGAACATATGGCCCTTCTGCAATAGCCATCCAAGCATGCATGCTTGGCGACTAGATGAAATTCTTCATCCTTTTCTTCCAATAAGTATAATGCTCTCCATTGAACATTGGAGGCCTGGTGACTAACATGCCTTATGGCAGAATATAAGCTTGGGCTCTTCCACTAGATTTTCCTTTGTACGCCATGGTCTTTATCTCAAAGATTGTGAAATATGTGAAATGAGAACGGCTCTGATACCACTTGTTGGTCCCTATGCATACACTCACTGAGTTAGAGGAGGGTGAATGACTCAGTCAAGAATTTATAAAACTTTTTTGCGATATTTAAAAGCTCCGCTAAGTGAGGTCAACTGACTGGGTGAAATTTTGGAAAATGCAATAAAGTAAAGAACTTTGAGATTTTTGTACTGGTTCACCAACTTGTGCTTACATCTAGTCCCAAGAGAGTGTCTTGGCTTTAATCCATTAATGTCAACTCTTTTACCCTAGGCGGAGAAGCCATTCACAAATTCTCCAATTACAGTAAGTACCCCCCAAACTGCAATTGGTCACCCGCTGACTAGAATACCCTCTTCTATCAGCAACTCTCTAGGAGTTCAAATAAGAATTGGATTCAACTTATAGAATGTTGATCCAGTTACAATAATCAGATATTATAATGGAATGATCTATTCTATTCTCTCCTGTCCTAAAGCATATTCTAGCTGAGTTGTGCTTTCTTGCTTAAACTTCTTTAAAGGTTGTATTTTGACAGAGATTTAGCTTCTGAGAAAATCAGGTGTAATCACCAAATTCTAATGCCTTTCTTCTTGCTCCTTTTATATTAGGATTGAGAAAGTAGTCGTTGAACATACTTTGGCATCTTCTAAAGTTGACAACTCATCCATCCACCCGTTGCTTCTTTAAATTAATCCATTAAGAGATAGAATTGCACTATTGTGAGATAGAAAATCAATTAGTTAAGATTGAGATTCGAGCTTCAATTTGAATCCTTTATCATTTGATGCTAGTCTTTCGTTAGAGAGAACTCGCGCTGACTTGCCACGTGTCTTCTATAGCGACCCGGTCCTAAGAGAGGTGGCGCTGGGGTAGAAGACCTGAGCAAAGAGTGGCCATGAAGGATGTCGATAGGGATAGGAATGAACCAAGTCCACACCCGAAAGAGAGGGTTTCGAGATTGTGCTAGTATGGGACAGCATAATTGACAACGGTTAAGGATTTCGAGATTGTAGTGGTATGAGACATTACAATTGAGAGAGACTTAAGAGATTTGATTGTTACTACCTATACCAACAAGGTGCACCTTCTTTTCGGGAGCTTACTCGCGAGAACTCCAAAGTTGAGCGAGCTTGACTTGGAGCAGTCTCGGGATGGGTGACCTCTTGGGGACAAAGCTTACTGGAAAGACTTGTATTGGTTTGCGGGGGCAGCCAGTCAAACCTTGGGTGTTACTGAATCGTATTAGAGCCAGCTCTCTCCTAGTACGGTGTGGTTCAAGGACGAACCAGCCAGAAGCTGGTGGGCTTGTAGCGACCCGGTCCTAAGAGGGGTGGCGTCAGGGTAGAAGACCTGAGCAAAGAGTGGCCATAAAGGATGTCTATAGGGACAGGAATGAACCGAGTCCACACCCGAAAGAGAGGGTTTTGAGATTGTGCTGGTATGGGACAGCATAAATGAGAACAGTTAAGGATTTTGAGATTGTAGTGGTATGAGACATTACAATCGAGAGAGACTTAACAGATTTGATTGTTACTACCTATACCAACAAGGTGCACTACTCGGGAGAACTTCAAAATTGAGCGTGCTTGACTTAGAGCAATCTCGGGATGGGTGACCTCCTGGGAAGCAATTTCCAGGAAGTGAGCGAGTCAGGACAAAGCTTACTGGAAAGATTAGTGTTGGTTTGTAGGGGCAGTTAGTCAAACCTAGGGTGTTACATCGTCTTCCCATTCCCTCTGGTATTCTGACATGTTGCAAAGCATGAGATACTAGGTTGGTAGATCTGCAGAATTACCCAAAATGGCAAAAGACTTTTTACAGCTTTGAATAGGAAGACTTTGTCATTTTCTTCATAATTCTGAGTCTTTTCAAGGCATTAATTCTTTTTGTCTTTGTCTCAATAATGTCCTGCAAAATCAACACTAAAAGCAAAAATCTCTGTTTAGCTTAAATGGTAAAGTCAGCAGCTTTGACAGAATTAAAGTAACTCAGTGGAAAATATAATCGTAAAGCCCACGGTTGAAACAAAATCTAAATATCAAGTGCTGAGTGAATATTACTAAGTCAGCGACTGTCGTAGATACTCAACCCAGGTCACTCACAGTTAAACTAAATAGCTAGGTCAACCGAGACATAAAATTCTACCCTCAAATTTACTAGCTCCACAACCATCCATAGACTATTTATTTTAACATCATTATTGATTTAATTAACTCAAACTGAACTTAATTGTTATGATCAAAACTTAAGCACTACTGAGTCAGTCCACTGAGCCAGTCAAACTCATACTTGGTTCAACAGTTATAAATGTTTTTTTATTCTTTTAGTTTACTTTAAGATTTTCTTGAGAAATTACTTAATAATCTTATGGCTGATCAATTTTAGTTTTTTGGCCTTTGCACAACTATCAACGTACAAGTGGTACTTGATCATTTTAAATGTTTCCAAATCTTTTTGTATGTGCTTCATGACATGTTCTTCAGGACTTTCAGCCACACTATCGATTTAAATTTGAAAAGGGCCTCAAGGGGGGAATAGCATGATAATTGTATAGTTCTTGGCTGTGATTCAAATTTCCTTGTCATGAAGGCATTTTGCATGCTTATCTTTTGCATTAATTTAATTTTGGAAAGGAATTCTTTTAGGGAATAACTTGGGGTGGGTTCTGATATATTTCAGATTCTAGTCAGATAAGAGACACAACAGGTGTTGAGTGGTATCCCTCTTGTTGTGGGATCCACTGATTAATTAAAAAAATAAAAAAAAAAGAAAAAGGAAAAAAGGCGGGTCGGTAAAAAAATTTTCAAAAAGTGTACAGTAAAATTACTATACACAATTCGGGTGAATCCCCTATAAATAGAGGAGGGTTTTGCTCATTTGAAGAGCAGACCAAAGAAGAGAGCAAGAGAGAAGAAACACAGATAAAAATGTAATCTGTGTAGAGAGCCTTAGGAAAAGGGTTCCTAAGAGCTGGATAAGAGAGAAAATAGTGAGGTTTTGGGAAACTCTTGAGTGCCACTATTTTGTAATCTCTTGGTGTACCTACTATTATTTTATAGTGGAAGAATTATTCGGAGTTGGTCCCGTGGTTTTTCCCTAATTCATTTGGGGTTTCCACATAAAAATCTGCGTGTCTTTTATTCTGCTGATATTATTTTTTCTCGTAATCTATTATTGGGCCTAACAAGTGGTACCAGAGCCGAAGGTTGTTTTATCAGTAAAATCCGTGGATATATTTTTCAAAAATAAATATACCACGACGACGAGAAAATAACGATAAATCCGGTGGCGCAATCCGTTCGAAAAACCGTCGCAGATACCAATTTGAGTGAATAGTAAAATAGTAACTTGAATAAATAGTATTCATATATAATACTACTCATATTCGGCCATCTTTTATAAATAATATTATTTAAGTATACGGGAGGCATACTATTACTATTCCAATATACAAGTATTATTTGGGTATATGGTACTATTCATATATACAGTCACTATTTATGTGAATAGTGAAATTCATTAATAGTAAAATTTTGCCATTTTTTAAAGCTTCGACATGGCGAATGACGGTGTAATGATGAAATTGACGGATACAAATTATTCAATGTGGAAATCCAGAATGGAGGACTACCTCAATTGCAAAGATTTGTACGATCTAATTGAGGGTGATGACGCAAAGCCGAAGGATATGAAAGATCAGCAGTGGATAAAATTGAAGAAGCAGACATTGGGTACAATACACCAATGGATAGATGCTAGCCTGTACAACCACGTGAGGGATGAAACAGATCCCAAAGTTCTCTAGAAGAAGCTAGAGGATATGTACGAGGCTAAAAATGCTCAAGGAAAAGTGTTCATGATTCGCAAAGTCATGAACTTGAAACTGACAGAGGGATGATCAATCACACAACACCTGAACGACTTTGAAGGACTCATAAGTGAGTTAGCAGTCACCGGTATGTCCTTGGATGATGAGATGCAAGCATGTCTTTTGATGGGAACTCTACTAGATAGCTGGGATACTCTTGTCGTATCATTGAGTAACTCAGCTCTAAATGGTGCGGTAACAATGTCTATGGTAAAGAATAGTCTACTTAATGTAGAGCTTCGTAGAAGGGACGTTGCCAGTACCAGTTCACAAGCCCTTGTCATAGAGAATAAGGGCCGAAGCAAGAGTAGAGGTCGTGGAAATGGAAAATCCAGAGATAGATCCAAGTCCCGAGAGAAGAGGTCATGCTACCACTGTAGAAAGCAGGGTCATCTCAAAAGGAACTGCCGTTTCCTTAAACAAGAGAATGCAAACCGAAGTCATGATGATGACAAAAACACATCTGCTGCAGTCACAATAGAAGATGGAGAGGTTGCTTTAGTATCCCATGATGCAGATTGTTGTCATGTTGGAGATGCAGATACCGAGTGGATTGTAGATTATGGTGCCTCATATGACTGTGTTCCAAAAAGGGAATACTTCTCAACCTATAAAGCGGGCGATTATGGTACTATTAAAATGGGAAATAATAGTGTCTCGCAAATGGTGGGAATCGGCGATATCTACGTGAAGACAAGTGTCGGATGCACATTAACACTTAAAAATGTGTGACACGTTCCAGATCTTCGGTTGAACTTGTTGTCTGTTAGTGTATTGGACAAGGAAGGTTATATCAATCATACAGCCTATGGAAATTGGAAACTCACCAAAGGATCGTTGGCGGTGGAAAAAGGAAGATTGTGTTGCTCGCTATACAAAACGCACGCAACAATATGTGCGGGTCAACTGAATATAGTTGGAGATGATGATTCACCAAATTTGTGGCATAGGCGACTGGCGCATGTTAGTGAGAAAGGGTTGAATATACTGGCTAAGAAGTCCCTCATCCCATTAGCCAAAGGAAAAATCAACCCATGTGATCACTGTTTATCTGGGAAGCAACATCGAGTTTCATTTCAGAAAAGCTCTAGAAGGAGAAATAATAAGTTAGAGTTGGTACACTCTGACGTTTGTGGTCTCATGGATACAGAATCCATTGGAGGAAGAAGATACTTTCTTACCTTCATTGATGATTTTTCAAGGAAGACATGGATTTATTTGCTGCGCACAAAGGATGAAGTATTCAAGCACTTTCAGCAATTCCATGCAATGGTGAAAAGGGAGACTGGAGTGCCATTGAAGTGTTTACGCACAGATAATGGTGGCGAGTATATCTCCAAGGAGTTCAAGGATTACTGTAGTCAACATGGTATCAGGCATGAAAAGACAGTTCCTGGTACACCTCAACACAATGGCGTTGCTGAACAAATGAATCATACCATTGTCGAAAGAGTTAGATCCATGCTAAAAATGGCTACCTTACCTAAGTCATTTTGGGGAGAAGTTGTCAATACTGTTGTCTATCTTATCAACCGACTACCTTCAGTACCTTTGGATTTTGATATTCCAGAGAGGATCTGGACAGGTAGAAATATCTCATACTCTCACTTGAGGGTATTTGGCTGCAAGGCATTTATGCATGTTCCTAAAGAGCTAAGGCTAAAGCTTGATGATAAATCAGTTCCTTGCACTTTTATCGGTTATGGAGATGAAGAGTTCGGCTACAGATTATGGGATCCAGTGAAAAAGAAAATTGTACGTAGCCGAGATGTTGTATTTTACGAGAATGATATCATCAGTGAAAGATCTACAAGTGACGGTGTTATCGATATAACACCAAAGAGCATTCTATCAGATGATGCCACAGAAAGAAGAATGCATCAATCAGAACAAGATGGAGAAGAAGAGCCAGTTGTGAGGGATCAAGATGTGATTGTAGATGAAGATGCGAATGAAAAGGGTATTGAGCAGGGGGAGCCAGAGAACCCCATTCTACCAGAAGAAGAACCTCAATTAAGGAGGTCAGACAGAGAACGCCAACCATCTACGAAATACTCCAGTTCTGAATATATTTTAATCACTAATGAAGGGGAGCCTGAAAGCTTCCAAGACGTGCAATCTTGTAAAGATAAAGATTGTTGGATGAAGGCCATGCAGGAGGAGATGAATTCTTTAAAGAAGAATGATACGTACGAGCTGGTAAAACTTCCTAAAGGGAAGAGAACACTCAAGAACAAATGGTTGTACAAGCTGAAGAAAGATGATGGAAACCTAGTGAGATTCAAAGCTCGATTGGTTGTCAAAGGCTTTACTCAAAAGAAAGGTATCGACTTTGATGAGATTTTTTCACCAGTTGTGAAAATGAGTTCCATTCAAGTTGTGCTAGGTCTTGTAGCCAGCTTGAAGCTTGAGTTGATGTAAAGACCGCGTTCTTACATGGGGATTTAGAAGAAGAAATTTATATGGAACAACCAGAAGGTTTCAAGGTCAAGGGAAAGGAGGACATGGTGTGTCGCTTGAAGAAAAGTTTGTATGGCTTAAAACAAGCCCCGCGGCAATGGTATAAAAAGTTTGATTCCTTCATGGTGAATCAAGGATACGAGAGGACAGAAGCTGATCCATGTGTATATGTCCAGAAATTCCCTGATGGAAAATTTATCATTCTACTCTTATATGTTGATGATATGCTAGTCGTTGGGCCAGATGCCAAAATGATTAGTAAGTTGAAGTGTGATTTGTCTAAGGCGTTTGACATGAAGGATTTGGGACCAGCAAGGCAAATTCTTGGAATGGAGATTACCCGAGATCGAAGGTCCAGCAGGCTGTGGTTATCGCAAGAAAAATATATTGAACGGGTACTAGAAAGGTTCAATATGAAGAATGCTAAACCAGTTAACACTCCACTTGCCGCTCATTTCAAGTTGAGTAAGAAATCCTATCCTTCAACAGAGAAAAATAGAGAAGATATGTTAAATGTTCCATATTCTTCAGTGGTCGGAAGTTTGATGTACGCAATGGTGTGTACGAGACCAGACATCGCTCATGCAGTTGGAGTTGTGAGTTGATTTCTGTCAAATCCCCATAAGACACGTTGGGAAGCAGTTAAATGGATCTTTAGATACCTGAGAGGAACTTCAAAGTTATGTTTAACCTTTGGAGGTGGAAAGCCAGCACTTGTTGGTTACACAGATGCGGATATGGCTGGTGACCTTGATGAAAGAAAATCTACATCGGGTTGTTTCTTTACATTCTCAGGGGGAGCTATTTCATGGCAGTCACGGTTACAAAAGTGTGTTTCATTATCAACAACTGAAGCAGAGTACGTTGCAGCAACAGAAGCAGGAAAGGAAATGTTTTGGTTAAAGCGATTCTTTCAAGAATTGGGTGTGCAAGAAGAAGACTACATAGTTTATTGTGATAGTCAAAGTGCACTAGACTGGAGCAAAAATACTATGTATCATGCACGGACGAAACATATTGATGTAAGATATCATTGGCTCAGATTTGCCATTGAAGAAAAAGAGTTCAAGTTGCAGAAGATTCATACAAATAAAAATGTTGCTAATATGCTGACGAAGGTCGTACCAAAAGAAAAGTTCGACCAGTGCGTTGAAGCAACCAGGATGGAGAGTCCCACAATGTAGTCGGGAGGGGGAGATTTGTTGAGTGGTATCCCTCTTATTGTGGGACCCACTGATTAATTAAAAAAATAATAAAAAAGAAAAAGGAAAAAGAGGCAGGTCGGCAGAAAAAATTTTCAAAAAGTGTACAGTAAAATTACTGTGAACAATTCGGCCATACGCGTTTTGAATCTCCTATAAATAGAGGAGGGTTTTGCTCATTTGAAGAGCAGACCAAAGAAGAGAGCAAGAGAGAAGAAACACAGATAAAAATGTAATCTGTGTAGAGAGCCTTAGGAAAAGGGTTCCTAAGAGCTGGGTAAGAGAGAAAATAGTGAGGTTTTGGGAAACACTTGAGTGCCACTATTTTGTAATCTCTTGGTGTACCTACTATTATTTCATAGTGGAAGAATTACTCGGAGTTGGTCCCGTGGTTTTTCCCTAATTCATTTGGGGTTTCCACGTAAAAATCTGCGTGTCTTTTATTCTGCTGATATTATTTTTTCTCGTAGTCTATTATTGGGCCTAACAACAGGGCCATATATTACATTAAGTATATTACTGATTTTGAGATTCGCAAAGGAAGACATGTAACTTGTACGAAGGTCTTGTTGATTGAGAGTTTTTTATAGTTATTTACAACCAGTGGTATTATATTTTCAAATCTGTTAACCGGTTGTGGCGTGTTCATATTTCACATAATGCAGTTAAGGGCATAAAAGTGGTCTGTCATGCACTGTGTTATCTTTAAGCGTATGGAATGTAGATTTGATTCTGGCTTATGGATATCTTTTCATCGCTAGAGATGTAACATTGACTTAAAAAGCTGAAGCTTCACAGTTACAAAGGCAACTTAGGAATATGCAGTCTCAGTTTGATATACACACTGGCCAGGCTTTGGCTTTTGTACAAGGCAAACGAGCTCATGTGGCTGCAACCCACAGTCAATGGATATCTTACAGAGCTAGATGACGGTCTTTCTGCACGCAATTTATGGTTTATTCCCAATTTGTTTAGCAACTCCATGTTTTTCTCTCTATGAGTGTGACATTTCTGTATTCCACTTTTATGTGCTCAAATTTCTTGAAGTGAATGTTTTTTTGGTGCTTATTTATTTTTCTTTTTGTATAGATGAATGAAGTGCTTGAAAGGATTGCGTCTACAGCACATGAGTTGGCTCTTTTTCATTCAAGGGAGGGTAGTTTTTTCTTCTTTATGAATTTACTTCTCTTCCTATGTCATTATTTCTTTTTTATTCCTCATTAATTTTGGTTGTTTTCAAGGACACGAACTCTGATCTATGATGCCAGTTTTTATAAGCACTACGCCATACAAGTCTGATTTAATTAATTCAAGCACTATAAGTTTGGTTTAATCAATTCTGTAAAAGGAGGAACGTCGACACTCAACTATTTCTAGTATAAGAGAATATAAGTATATTTAGTCTTTTCAATCTAATTGTAACCTTGGATGGTCAATGGCTTATTATGAATGATCTTGAATTGAATCTATTGGCTTGTAATTGATAAAAGTGAAACATGATGCATATTTCAAAACTTATCTCCTCTGATTCTCTAAACAGTAGTGATGTGTTCAAGGCTGGAGTTTTAACCAATAACCTGCATAAAATAGCCAAGATGTAAGCATTTTAAATTCCCAAGTGAAGAAAATAACAATCGGCATGTCAGTGGACCGACCTTTGGTGGAGTTGTCACAACTAATTGTCAGTCTGGTGTGAATATTCATTAATGTCTGCTTTTCAGTGGTAAAAGTTAAGAGTTCTTCATTCATTCAAATACATGCATGCCAGAGAAATGATTGACATCCTTTTTTTATACATATCTTGACTTTGTCATTATGTTTTATTGCAGAGGATGGTATTTATTTAGCTAACTCTGACTTTCATCAATACTTGCTTCAATACCTTGTGCCTAACTGTCTGTGTGTGTATGTGTTGTTCTGAGTGGTGATTTGTTGTACAATGTGTGTGTATGTGTTGTATCTGTAAAATGCTTTTTTTGCTATCAAATCTAATAAAAGTGGAATCTGTTGATATTCACCCCCTTCTAGTTATTTGGTTTTTTCATTTGACTTCAAGGATCTAGTTTGTACTAGTTTAGTTAGTAAAAATGATCTAGTTATGTATGCAACTTGTTATGCATTGGGGTCAAATATAGTTTTATACTTTTTAAATGAGCAGGAGAAAACATCCTGAGTTGGCGGGAGAACTATCAAATCTTCGCCAGGAAGAAGAAAAGCTATTATCTAAGGTTTTCCCACATACGAATTGAAACATTCTTATCATATAATAACTATAGAAAAATATCATAAATTTTTTTATAAAAAAAATATTCATATATTAACACAAACATTAATATTTCACATTAACTCTAATATCATTCGTTTATATTACAAACCATAATTATGTTTGATTAGCAAAACCAAAACCCGGCCACTTTCTATTCTATATGCTTGTCATGTGAGGAGAGAGAGCGAGATGGACTCAGCCGACAGACCTTTCTTCCATGACAGCTACGGGTAAGGACCTTCTAGGACAATACTTTATCTACAACTTCAACAACTAGAAAATATAGCGATTTATATGAGTTGCCACTCAGTGAATATAAACAATCAATGAATTTAACAATCACATACAGTCACACCTTCAAAATAAACACTCAGTCATTCATATATACTATTGGATGATTCATTTATTTAATTGATGTGACATTTCCGGCCAAACTATTGCCCCGGGATACATGTAACATTTGTAACAGATAACAATTGATTTGTTGGCCAGCTATATAACAATTGGTTGACCTTTCGGTCTAGATAAACAATTGGTTGACCTTTCGGTTCATTTGTCAAATATTGCAATTGGTTGACCATATAGGTCCAGATAACAGAACATGTATTGCAATGTTTGATCGGCTATGTCACAATGTCTCTCTTTATTTCATTTGCATATAATCCAAATTCTCCAAATAACATATAATAATTCCATTCACAATGATTCACCAAACATTCAAATATCACATATCAAAACATTTCACCCATTCATATCATGTTTATACTCACATAGTATCAAGCTAATTCCCTTGGAAGCGACTCAAATCTTCCTCCGGAATACGTTCATGATTTTAAGCTCCTATAAAAATAATATCAATATCATATACACATAGTTATCATATTTCCTTTCCTACAAGCAAATGTTCACAAAACAGAATGACTTCCCTTATGACCTTATTCTACTTAAAAATTCATAACTTTCAATTCACTTTACCAAATGATCTGATTCTTCTTTTATTCTATCCCTAATACACAAAGCTATAACATACTAAAACCTCAAAAAATTTAGAGTCTTATACGATTTATAGGGAATTTCCCATCAAAACCTATTTCAGTCCCGCTTTACCTGGACAGCAACGTAATAAAACGAGTATAACTCTCTCTACACAACATGAACGACCTGATTCTTTTTCCTACTTAAACTGTACACATAAGGGAATAACATATCAAAAACTCAGAATTTTCTAAGCAGCATAACAATCCTTGTTTAATTTCAAAACTCACCCTATCTCTTTGATCATCCAATTCTGCACACTTCATCTTATAAAAATCATAGCTATTGATCTACTCGTCTAAAAATTCCCAAATTGTGCAAGTTGAACCTTGACATAAAGAGGAACAATTCATCTTGTTACTAAAACTTCTAATTCTAACTTTAACCTAACAAAAATCGTACTACAAAGTTACTAAAATACCTGATTCCTTCCTTCTAGCTCTCTTCTTCTCTTCTTCCTTATACTTTGTTCTTTGCTTTGTGTTTTAGGAGATGAAGACCTGATCTAATTCTTATCAGGCCATAAAAAAATCTAAGGGGCAAAAGACCAATTTGCCCTCAAATTCTTTATTTAATTTAATACTAACTGTACTAAATACATATACGTATATCTATACCATATTAATACTAATTCTAATACTAATTCTTATACTTAAATCCTTATGATATATCACAATTTTATTCAACTTTATATGTTCAAATAATCATTTTATATCTATAACATAACTATACTCCACTTATTCCTTAAAATTCTATAGCTATATAATTCGGTACCTAGATATTAAATATCGTATTTTATATGGTCAAAATAACTATTATTTTAACTAACCAATTTTAATAAATATAACATGTAAAATATTAAATATAATGACATGTAACAGATGTGGACAAATCAAATATAATGCATGAAATGGGATATTATAATTCTCTCCCCTTAAAGAATTTCGTCCTCAAAATTAAATACCTAAATCAGAAAACAAATAAGGATAGTCCTTTCTCATTCGATCTTATGTTTCCCAAGTGGCTTCTTCTACTGAATTTCTTTTCCAAAGTACTTTTACCAATGGCATTTCTTTGTTTCGCAATTGTTTGGTCTTATACCCGATAATTGCTACTGGTTCTTTTACATAACTCAAATTATTAGCAATCTCTATCTCTTGGTCCTTCAATACATGAGTAAGGTCTGACCGATACTTCCTTAGGATGCTCACATGAAAGCCATTGTGAATTTTAGCTAACTCTGGTGGTAATGCCAATTTATAAGCAAGCGAACCAATTCTTTCAAGAATTTTATAAGGCCCTATGTACCACGGACTAAGCTTCCCCTTCTTCTTAAACCTTAACACGCCTTTCCAAGGTGATACACGAAGAAAAACTTTGTCCCCTACTTCATATTCCATTTCCCTTCTATGTTGATCAGCATAACTTCTCTGTCTATCTTGTGCTGCCTTGATTCTTTCTCTTACTATCTTCACCTTTTCAACTGTGTCTTGTACTATTTCTGGACCCTCTAAAACTCTCATCCCTTCTTCATCCCAACATATAGGACTTCTGCATTTTCTTCCATAAAGAGCCTCATAAGGTGCCATTCCAATACTACTATAATATTGATTGTTAGCGAATTCCATTAGAGCAACATATTCGTCCAATGCACCTTTGAATTCTATAGCACAAGCTCGAAGCATTTCTTCCAAAGTCTGAATTGTTCTTTCTGATTGACCATCTGTTTGAGGATGAAAAGCAGTACTAAAGTTCAATTTTGTGCCCAATGCCTACGGTAAACTTCTCCAAAATCGAGATGTAAATCGAGGATCTCTATCTGATACAATAGACACAGGTATTCCATGTAATCTGACAATTTCATTCACATACTTCTTTGCCAAATTCTCATAATGAACAACCCCATTGTATGGGCAAAAAGTAGGCTGATTTCGTCAATCCATCAATAATAACCCAAATAGCATCATTCTTTCTTTGAGTTTTCGGAAACCCGTACATAAAATCTATAGTAACCATCTCCCATTTCCAAACTAGTATAGGCAATGGTTGTAATTTCCCTGCTGGAGCTTGATGTTCAATCTTTACTTATTGACATATCAAACACTTTAAAATATATTCAGCAATATCCTTCTTCATTCCAGACCACCAAAATTGAGAGCGCAAGGTATGATACATTTTTGTCATTCCCGGATGCAGAGCATATGGAGCAGTATGAGCTTCTTCTAAAATTTCCTTCTTCAAATTATCAACATTAGGCACACAAATTCTTTGTCCCAACATCAAAGTATCATTTTCTACTGTAAAATCAGTGCTCTTTTCTTGCTTGACATTTTCCATAATCTCTTTTAATTGAGGATCTCAAACCTGAGCTTCTTTAATTCTATCATGTAACACTTGTCTTACCTTGAAGTTAGCTAATAATGCTCCATTTTCGCCCAATTTTAAGTCAACATTCATTGCTCGCAATTGAACTAAGTATGGGAGTTTAGAAACTTGAACATTAGCCATTACACTACTGGATTTTCTACTTAAGGCATCAGCTACAACATTCGTTTTTCCCGGATGATATTCTATCGTGAAATCATAATCTTTTAACAATTCTAGCCATCTCCTCTGCCTCGTATTCAATTCTTTCTGACTCAACAAATATTTCAAACTCTTATGATCAGTGAAAATCTAAAAAGTTTCTCCATACAAATAATGCCTCCAAATTTTCAAAGCAAACACAATAGCAGCCAGTTCTAAATCATGCACTGGATAAGATAATTCATATGGTTTTAATTGTCTAGATGCATACGCAATCACCTTCCCGTTTTGCATTAGAACACAACCCAAACGTTGGTGAGAAGCATCACTATAAACAACAAATCCACCAGTGCTAGTCGGAATTGTCAAAATCGGAGCTGTAGTCAATAGTTTCTTTAATTCATCAAAACTTTTCTGGAAAGCATCTATCCACTGGAACTGTACATTCTTTTATAGTAATTTTGTCATTGGTGCAGCAATAAGAGAAAACCTATCAACAAATCGTCGATAATATCCTGCTAATCCCAGAAAACTTCTTACTTCTGCTACATTTTTTGGGGCTTCCCATTGAACCACTGCTTCGATATTTTTAGGATCAACCTGAATGCTTTGACCAGAAACCACATGTCCTA
The DNA here is from genome assembly GCA_947683365.1 of Euphorbia pulcherrima. Classification (NCBI taxonomy): domain Eukaryota; kingdom Viridiplantae; phylum Streptophyta; class Magnoliopsida; order Malpighiales; family Euphorbiaceae; genus Euphorbia; species Euphorbia pulcherrima. The sequence goes on from CANTUS010000004.1 coordinate 7,738,049, forward strand.
AAAATAAAACATGATCCAACCAGAATTCACATTTGCTAAACTTTGCATCCAACTGTTTTTCTCTCAAAATCTAAAGTACAATTCTCAAATGTTGTTTTGTTCTTCATTGCTCTTCGAGTATACAAGTATGTCATCAATGAAAACAATAACAAACTTGTCAAGATATTGTTGAAATACCTTGTTCATCAAAGCCATGAAAGCTATAGGTGCATTCGTTAAACCAAACGGCATCACCTAAAATTCATAGTGCCCATATCGAGTTCTGAAAGCTGTTTTTGAAATATCTTGCGTTGAAATTCCAAGTTGATAATACCCTAACCTCAAATCAATTTTAGAAAATACACGTGCTCCTTGCAATTGATCGAATAAATCATCAATACGAGGTAAAGGATATTTATTCTTCACAGTTACCTGATTCAACTGTCTGTAATCAATGCAAAGTCGCATAGTGCTATCCTTTTTCTTAACAAACAATATCGGAGCGCGAGACACACTAGGTCTGATAAATCCCTTGTCAAGTAACTCTTGTAACTGCTTTTTCAACTCTTTTAATTCCACTGGAACTATTCTATATGAAGAAATAGAAATTGGTGCAGTTCCTGGAACTAAATCAATCGTAAATTCTGCTTCTCTATCAGGTGGCAATCCTGGTAAGTCCATAGGAAATACATCGGGAAATTCTTTAACAATAGGAATATCATCAAGTGATACATCTGATACTTTAGTGTCAATAAAATGTGCTAAATATGCCTCACATCCACCCTTGATTAACCGAAAAGTACTAATTGCAGAAATTAAACAAGTCGGCACTATCTGACGTTCACCTTGAAAAATGACTTTTGGCTTATCTGATGTCTCTAAAATAACTTCCTTGGTGAAACAATTTACCACTACATGATGTTTTTCCAACCAATCCATACCTAAAATCACATCAAACTCTCTAATAGTCAATCTAATCAAATCCACACTTAACATAACTTTGTCAATTTGAATCAAACAATTTCGGTATACATGATTTGCAATCACCAATTCACCTAAAGGAGTTCCCACATATAGATCAAATCCCAAAGGTTCACAAGCTAAGTTTGATGATATAAATGAATGAGTTGATCCAGGATCAATTAATGCACAAACAACCATGTTGCAAATAGAAATCTTACCGGTAACAACTTCTGGTGCGTCAATAGCTTCTTGTCGAGTCATGGCAAAAATGCGAGCCTATGTTGGAGGCCTAGAACTCTGAGCCTAGGATATACCAATATTACTTGTTGTTGTTCCTCTACCCCTACCTCTACCTGCTACTACACCAGCTCCCCTACCTCTGGTATTCTGAACTGTAGCCTCTAATTGAGCTCTTTCAGTTGCTTCTATTCATTTTGGATAATCACGTATTAAAAGTTCAAAAGAGCCATATAAGTAACAGGCTCCAGTTAGCTTCCTGCATTCGCCTTCATACAATTTACCACATAGCATACACTGAGGTTTTTGTCCCGATCTTTATCCCTGACTTTGTCTCGAATGAGTTTGCGTATTTGTTCTTTCTCCTCTATTCCCAGAATATCCTCCTCTAGCTATAAACTATGATGGAGAAGAATTTGTTTGATGTTTAGCAGACTTTTTACTTTAGTCACCACCAAAATCACTATAACCTCTTCTAGCTTTATAATATGCTTTCTCTTTTTCTAGTCTTTCAGCCCTAACTGCAGCATTTTTCAACTTTAGGTAACTTTCAAGTTCAAATGATGATATCTTGGTTTGAATTTCATATCTAAGCCCATCCTCGAATTTCCTGCATCTATCCTTTTCAGTCTCCACAAATGTTGGTACATATCTGGATAGCTGATTGAACTTAACTTCATATCAGCCACTGTCATCCTCCCTTGTCTTAAGTTTAAAAATTGTCTTCTTTTATCACCAATGTACACATCAGGCATATAATTACTTTTGAATTCCCGCACAAAATCATCCCAAGCCAAGATAGGAGGCTGAATAGTGCTTCCCGGGATATCTCCCACCAGTCATAAGCATCATCTTGAAGTAAAAATACCGCATAATCGAACTTCTCATCAGGACTACGATGCATCATATTGAAAACTCTTTCCAACCTTTTTAACCATCTTTCCGCTATTGTAGGATCTGTAGTTCCCTTGAATTCTTCTGCACCTTGTTTCTTCAATTTATCGAACCTTCTTTCTCTATGGACAAATGTTGTAGGTACTTGCACCACAGGTATTTCTTGATGATGCTGCAAATTTGATGCATGAGAATGCGTAGGTGATGCAGATGTAATAGGTTGGATTTCTACAGGTTGATTTACAGCTAGCCCTCTCTCCTCGGGTTAACATTTTGGTTCTCATCAGCCCTATATGAATATGATAACATGTTATAAGATAATATATACTAATCTCATATTATGTATGCATTTATATGTCCCTTTGACCATATCCCAGCTCTGATACCAACTGAAACACCCTTATCATATAATAACTATAGAAAAATAACATAAATTTTTTTAAAAAAATATTCATATATTAACACAAACATTAATATTTCACATTAACTCTAATATCATTGATTTATATTACAAACCATAATTATATTTGATCAGCAAAACCAAAACCCGGCCACTTTCTATTCTTTATGCTTGTCATGTGAGGAGAGATAGCGAGATGGACTCAACCAACAAACCTTTCTTCCATGACAGCTACGGGTAAGGACCTTCTAGTACAATACTTTATCTACAACTTCAACAACTGGAAAATATAGCGATTTATATAAGTCGCCACTCAGTGAATATAAACAATCAATGAATTTAACAATCACATACAGTCACACCTTCAAAATAAACATACAGTTATTCATATATACTATTGGATGATTCATTTATTTAATTGTTGTGACATCCTCGACCAAACTATTGCCCCGGGATACATGTAACATTTGTAACAGATAATAATTGATTTGCTGGTCAGCTATTTAACAATTGGTTGAAATTTTAGTCCAGATAAACAATTGGTTGACCTTTCGGTCCATTTGTCAAATATTGCAATTCGTTGACGATATAGGTCCAGATAACATAACATGTATTGCAATGTTTGATTGGCTATGTCACAACGTCTCTCTTCATTTCATTTGTTCCTGTATAGTTGCGCATATCATGAATAATTCAATTATATCATGTTTCACCAAATAAACATAGGTTCATATAATCCAAATTCTCCAAATAACATATAATCATTCAATTCACAACAATTCACCAAACATTCAAATATCACATATCAAAACATTTCACCCATTCATATCATATTTATACTCACATAGTATCAAGCTAATTCCCTCGGAAGCGACTTGAATCTTCCTCCGAAATACCTTCACGATTTTGAGCTCCTATAAAAATAATTTCAATATCATATACACATAGTTATCATATTTCCTTTCCTACAAGCAAATGTTCACAAAACAGAATTACTTCCCTTATGACCTTATTGTACTTAAAAATTCATAACTTTCAATTCACTTCACCAAATGATCTGATTATTCTTTTATTCTATCCCTAATACATAAAGCTATAACATACTAAAACCTCAAAAATTTTAGAGTCTTATACGATTTATATGGAATTTCCCATCAAAACCTGTTTTAGTCCCGCTTTACTTGGACAACAACGTAATAAAATGATTATAACTCTCTCTACACACCATGAATCGACCTGATTCATTTTCCTACATAAACTATACACATAAGGGAATAACATATCAAAAAATCAGAATTTTCTAAGCAGTATAACAATCCCTGTTTAATTTCAAACCTCACCCTATCTCTTTGATCATCCAATTATGCACACTTCATCTTATAAAAATCATAGCTATTGATCTACTCGTCTAAAAATTCCCAAACTGTGCAGGTTGAACCTTGACATAAAGAGGAACAATTCATCTTGTTACTAAAACTTCTAATTCTAACTTTAACCTAACAAAAATCGCACTACAAAGTTACTAAAATACCTGATTCCTTCCTTCTAGCTCTCTTCTTCTCTTCTTCCTTATACTTTGTTCTTTGCTTTGTGTTTTAGGAGATAAAGACCTGATCTAATTCTTATCATGCCATACAAAAAATCTAAGGGGCAAAAGACCAATTTGCCCTCAAATTCTTTATTTAATGCAAATTCTAACTATACTAAATACATATACGTATATCTATACCATACTAATACTAATTCTTATACTTAAATCCTTATGATATATCACAATTTTATTCAACTTTATATGTTCAAATAATTATTTTATATCCATAACATAACTATAGTCCTCTTATTCCTTAAAATTCTATAGTTATATAATTCGGTACCTAGATATTGAATATCATATTTTGTATGGTTAAAATAACTATTATTTTAACTAACCAATTTTAATAAATATAACTTGTAAAATATTAAATATAATGACATGTAACAAATGTAGACAAATGCAAATATAATGCATGAAATGGGATATTATACGAATTTGATACATGCTTCCCTTTTTCTCGTTCCATAAATTCTGAGCTTGATCATAAAGTATTTGGGAAAAGAGTTGGTGAAGATTTGGAGCACCCATAGGACCTAGCCCCTTAGTCACCTGGAAATCAAAAGAGTGAGAAGAGAAAAACAGCTGCAATACTTGGAAAGAAATTCTGGTCATATACAAGCGGTTGCAGTTTGACCATAGCGTGCCTCTTTTATACCTTATTTTACTTGCTTTTAGACTCTGCTGACTAATTTATTCATGTTACAATGTTTCCGAGTTCCATGGGTTGTTTTTCAAGTTTATTCTACTGATTCGATCTTCCACTTTCAGACCATTCCAGATCTTTCGCTGGGAGCTTGCTCAACTGCAAGACACTTACATTTTACAAGGTATTTGTGACTACTTCCTGCTACCAAACTGTTGCAGACTGTAAAGTTCCTCCTAAATATTTTTTTGGGGGTTCTATGGTGCTCTTGTGATCTTGTTGTAAAATATAGAGCATGAATGAAAGGAAAAATTGATATTTTGCTCTTATTGATAACCCAATATATATAGAGGAATACATGATAACATAATAAAATTCAAATTCAAAAACATCTAATCCTATCGTATATGATATCAAATCATAATTTATGGCCTAATGCATCAACAACATCCCCAACTTGTCCCCAAAATCCGGTGCCTCCCTGAACTTTGAAAGTGTCCCCTCAGCTTCCCTAACTTTCAAAATGTACACCACTTTGCTCTCTAAATGCCATATGTCAGCTTTTGATTGGAGAGGGAAAATAATAAAAAATGATATCTTTTGAAAAATCAAACCAACCAAAAGTTGACACATGGCATTCAAGGAGCAAAGTGGTGCACTTTTTGAAAGTTGAGGTAGTTGCGGAGACACTTCTAAAGTTCAGGGAGGCAACGGGATTTTGGGGCAATTTGAGGATGTTTTTTATGCATTAAGCCTAACTTAAAAATCCTAATTTATTTCTTATTATCTTTTATTAACAACTTTAAAGTCAAATATCTAACAGATCTAAAGGTCATGCACCAAGAATAGTACATTAGCCGGCAGAAAATGGTATTGTTGACAACTTGGAACTAATATCTTTGGTTCTTTCGTTTGTGAGGTTGGATTATGCATGATCATAATTTTCTAAGTTAGTTTGTTTTTGTTGGAATTAAAATACTCAAATGAACAACTTTTATTTAATTCAAAGATATTACAAGAACACTCTCACTCAAAGTACAAAACTACAACTCACTTCTTTACTTCTTTTCTCTCTAAAGAAGTTCTTATTTTTGTTGATGAAAAACAACTAAACAACTCACCTATTTATAGGTGAATTATACAACTCTCAACTAACACAATTACTCACCACCACCTCCAACTAATACAATTAATAGCCAACTTATTTAGTTAATTTAATGGCCTCCAAATTGGTTATATTTAATAGCCTCCAATTTGGTTATCACACATAAAAATCTACATACTTAAAATACTTAAATAAATTTACTACATTTTGGATTCGTGGGCTTGGACTTCAATTGATTGGATTTGGACTTTGGACTATCAATTTGAATCAAGTTTATATGATCTAACACCCGCCCCCCCTTAAACTTGATCTTGTCATCCTGAGTGAGCTTCTCAATCTGATGAAGTTTTCGCTTATGAGCGGCTTAGTGAAGATATCCATAATTTGATCTTGTGTCTTCACGTATTCAACTTGTACTTCCTTTCTTGCAACACACTCTCTTATGTAATTGTAGCAGATGTTGATGTGTTTGCTTCGATCATGGAATACAGGATTCTTTGCTAAGGCAATGGCTGACTTGTTATCAACATGAATCTTAGTCAGTTCTTCTTGCATCAAGCCGATCTCTTTCAATAAATTTCTGAGCCAAATTGCATGACAAACGCACGAGGTTGCTGCTACATATTCTGCTTCACATGTAGACAAAGTTATAATCGGCTGTTTCTTTGACATCCATGTGAAAGCAGTATCTCCCATGAAAAACACAAATCCACTAGTGCTTCTTCGGTTGTCTACGTCTCCACCCCAATCACTATCGCCATATCCAACAAGCTTATAATCATTAGAAACTGAATAGAATAAGCCCAAGTTGGTTGTACCTTTTAAATAGTGAAGAATTCTCTTAGCGGCTTTGAAATGAGTGGTTGTCGGTGATTCCATGTAATGACTAACTAACTCGACTGCATGAAGGATATCTGGCCTCGTGCAGGTGAGATAGTGTAGACTTCTGTCCAAACTTTTAAAAAGTGTTGGATCTACACTCTCCCCTTCTTCATGTTTAGACATCTTGATCCCGTACTCCACCGGTGTGCTTATCGGCTTGCAGTTATCCATCTTCAACTTTTTCAAGATCTCCTTTGCATAGCTTTCTTGTGAAATGAAAATTCCATCCTTTTGTTGGTTTACTTCTATGTTTTTGAATTCAAAAATGCCGCGGTAGTATGCCATGAGTCCCATTTCTATCATCTCAAACTCCTTCATCGTCACTTTTTTGAATTCACCGAACATTCTTTGGTTGTTTCCGGTGAAGATTAAATTGTCCACGTAGAGGCACACGATCAAAATATCTCTATCTTTAATAGTGATATACAAAGCATGCTCATATGGACATTTATTGAAACCATTTTCTCTGAATTACTTGTCTATTCTGCTATTCCATGCCCTTGGTGCTTGTTTTAGCCCATAAAGAGCCTTCTTCAACTTTAACACCTTGTCTTTATGATCTTTGGCTTCATAACCTGGTGGTTACTGAATTTAGACTTCCTCTTTAAGAACTCCATTTAGGAAGGCCGATTTTACATCCATTTGATGAATTCTCCACTTATTTTAAGCCGCTAAAAAAATTATTAGTCTGACAGTTTCCAATCGAGCAACAGGAGCGAATACTCATCGTAGTCAATTCCAGCCTTTTGACAATAGCCTTTTGCAACAAGCCTTGCCTTGTGTCTTTCGATCTCTCCCTTGGCATTTCGCTTTGTTTTGTACACCCATTTGACACCTATCGCCTTGTGTCCTTTGGGAAGTGAAGTGAGTTCCAATGTATCATTCTTCTCAATGGCCTTGATTTCTTCATCCATTGCATCTCTCCACTTTTTCTCTTTTGCAACTTCATGAAATGTCACTAGCTTGCAATCAATAAATAGACAAAATAATGTAAGATTGTCTAGTTATTCTGTCACCTCATAGAGTTCTCGAAGACTTCTCGTATGATGCACTTCTCTTTCATCTTCAGTCCTGCTTGAGGATGGAGATGATGATGATGATGATGATGATGATGGTGATGATGATGATGATGACTCGTCTCTATGAGTAGGAGAATTTGGTGGAGTTATGAGGCCTTATTGAAGTTGTCTTGGTTGCTCAGGTGTTGTCTGCTCATCTTCCTCGAATGGGGAAAAGTTAAAGTCTTCCATTTGAGAATCAAAGTTCCATTCTCCTTCTTCATCAAATATCACATCTCGGATGATCATAAATTTCTTCTCATTCGGATTGTATAGCTTGTAGCCTTTTGAGCTTGAGTCATAACTGATGAAAATAAAACTTTTGCTTTTGTCATCAAGTTTGGTTCGATTCTCATTCGGCACATGAACATGAGCTACACTCCCGAAGACTCGAAGTTGGAAATTTTGGGCTTTCTTACGCTCTATGCTTCTTGTGGCGTCTTTCCCCACACACTTCTTATAGGAGAATGATTTAATAGGTAGTCAGTACATACAACTGCTTCCGCCCAAAACTCCTTGGGTAGTTTCTTGATTTTGAGCATACTCCGTGCCATGTCAAGAATTGTTCTATTCTTCCTTTCTGCCACACCATTTTTCTGGGGGGATCTAGGAACCGTTAAGGGTCGATGGATTCCATGTGCTTCACAAAATTCGTTGAATTCATTAGATATGAATTCTCCTCCTCGATCAGATCTCATGGCTTTGATCTTATGACCGCTCTCCTTTTCCACGACTGCTTTGAACTTCTGAAACACTCCGAAGACTTCTAATTTTTGCTTCAAGAAATATACCCAAATTTTTCTTGAATAATTTTCAATGAAGAGAAGGAAGTAGTTACTATTAGCGAGAGAACTTGGCTTAATAGGACCACACACGTCGGTATGGATGAGCTCGAGCAGCTTCTTAGCTCTATAGTCTGACTCCTTTGGAAAGTTTCTTCTAAATTGCTTCCCTTGTAGACATCCTTCGCACAAATAATCGGGATTTTTTATAAATGGTAAACCTCTAACCATTCCCTTCTTGGATAACAGCTCTAATCCTCCAAAGGTTAGATGACCAAATCGAAGATGCCATAGCCACGATGCGTCTTTGTAACATACCTTCAAACACTTTGCAACATCGCATTGAATGTTCAAAGGAAACATTCTATTCTTTGACATTTGTACTTTACCAATCAGATCTCCCTTGCCATCTCTTATGAAAAGACTACAATCTTTCATTTGAATATCATAGCCTTTTCTAAGAGTTAGCACAAACTTAGAATGTTGCACTTTATATTAGGCACATAGTAGATATTTGAAATTAATTGCTGGCTACCATCTTTAGCACGATAGAGGATGGTACATTTCCCCTTCACCGATATCTTGCTGTCATCTCTAAATGAGACATCATTGCTTACTTCTTCAGAGAGCTCCACGAATAAGCTTCTATTTCCGCACATGTGGTTGCTTGCACCGGTGTCGAGATACCATATGTTGTCTTGATGATCATTGTTTTTATTTTACGCTAGTAATAGCGTTTCTTTCTCCTCGATCTTCTCCTCCACAAAGTTCACCTTCTCCTCGACTTGATTGTTAGAAGTTCTACATTCTGAAGCATAATGCCCAAACTTTTGACAATTATAGCACCAGACTTGAGATTCGTCATACCTCGCGTTTGAATCGCCTCTTCCGTGACCTTGTGTGGAACTTTCTCCTTTCTTATAGTTATCACTGGAATTGTTGTTGTAATTTTAACTTTTTCCACGACCACGGCTACCATATCATCTGCGGTCTCGTCCTCTTCCTCTACCTCTTCCATGGTTGTTTCTACCATTACCTTAACCTTCACTCGTATCCTTGAGTTGTAGCTTGAGGAGTTGCTCAGAGATACCTTGCTTCTTCTTGTACTTTTCTTCATAGGCTTGTAGTGATCCTTAGAGTTCCTCAATCATCATCTCCTCCAATTCTTTGGTTTCTTCAATCGTCACCATTATGTGCTCAAATTTGGGATCCAACGAGCGGAGTATCTTCTCGATTATCCTTACATCTTCTAACTTCTCACCATTTCTTTTCAATTGATTCGAAACAACTGCTACTCTAGAAAAGTAATCAGAAATAGACTCGGATGGCTTCATGTGCAAGGATTCAAACTCACCTCTTAGTGTTTGGAGACGGACCTTCTTCACCTTTTTGACTCCTTTGTAAGAGGTTTGCAACTTCTCCCATGCTTGCTTGCGCTTGAGATTTTCTCAAAACCAACGTCATCTAATGCTTGACAGATGAGGAAGAGAGCTTTCTTGTATCTCTTTCGGGAATCCTTTAAAGTTGTAGCTTGATCTTGTGTGAGAGAGGCTTCATTTTCGGGCAAGGTGAAGCCTTTCTCTACGATATCCCAAACATCATGTGCCCCAAGAAGAGCCTTCATTTTGATACTCCAATTGTCATAGTTGTTGTTGTTGAGTGTTGGAACTTGAAACAATGCCACACTATTCGCCATCTTACTCAAATAGCTATTCTAATTGTACAGAGGCTAATGCAACACTTCTGGAGTCTTTTGCGACACACTGGACGTATTGTAACACTTTTTGCAGCTTTTTGCAACACTTTCTTCTATCTTCTGCAACACTTTTTGGGCTACAGCAACGTCTAGAATTTCTGAAATTCAACTTTTGCAATCAAAAATGGAACTTTTCGGAAGCGTAATCAACTTTCGAACGTGGCTCTGGTACCACTTTATTGGAATTAAAACACTCAAATGAACAACTTTTATTAAACTCAAAGATATTACAAGAACATTATTACTCAAAATACAAAACTACAACTCACTTCTTTACTTCTTTTCTCTCTAAAGAAGTTCTTATTTTTGTTGATGAAAAAGAACTAAACAACTCACCTATTTATAGGTGAATTATACAAATCACAACTAACACAATTACTCACCACCACCTCTAACTAATACAATTAATAGCCAACTTATTTAGTTAATTTAATGGCCTCTAAATTAGTTGTAGTTAATAGCCTCCAATTTGGTTATCACGCATAAAAATCTACATACTTAAAATACCTAAATAAATTTACTACATTTTGGATTTGTGGGCTTGGACTTCAATTGATTGGATTTGGATTTTGGACTTTCAATTTGAATCAAGTTTATATGATCCAACAGTTTTATCTGGTTTCATCAAGTCATTGTTCTTGTGGTGTTTTTTGTTGCTAAAATCTTATTGAACTGTTCTGAGTTTGAAGATGCTATTACTGATTTCTGTATTTGAGAATTGAGAACCACTACCTCATATAAACTGTAGTTGGTACCTAGTAAAGTCTTAAAGAGCCATTCTGGGCTATGCTATTTGCATTGAAGTTACCAGTTTGCTTATATCACAACAATTCTCTTGTTTGGGAGTATCTGAATGTATCACCAAGGGTTCACGATATCTTTTTCTTTTTACAGAATATAATCATCTAATCAATCAGCTGCCAAGGCATCAGATGTTAAAACTAGCTTGTCAGTTGGAAACGAAGAACATGCTTGGAGCATTTTCATTGCTTAAAGTTATTGAATCAGAGCTTCAAGGGTACCTGTCTGCAACTAAAGGCAGAGTTGTATATACGCTTTTGATCTTTTTAAATTATTGTAAGCCAACCTCAGCTCTTCTCATTGCTATATGCATTGCATGACTCTTGTTCTAGAATTTTTACCTTGATTTCACAAATCAGGGATTTGATAAACTAGATGTAACAGCAGGATATAGATATTAAGTAAGCATACACACGAACTTGTTTTCGGTGGATTTTGTTTATATTTGCAAATCTGCCAAACAAAATGAGCTTGTATATTCTTTTATTATCCATGAACTTCAATATTTAAAGTTGATTCGCAAAGATTATGGTATAATTGTAGGATCGATGTCTAGCACTGACTGAAGTTGCATCTGACACACAAGAACAAGGAGCAGTGGATGATCGCGACACTCTTTTGCATGGTGTTAGGGACCTTCCAGTAACGATCATTCAGTCATCATTTATCTAATTGATGAAAGATTTAGCATGATGGGATATTTGACTTGCAATTGTTTTCATTGATGCTCAAGTTGTAATGTCGATGTATGTATCAGCACCAGGAATTGTTCAGCAGATTTCTGCTCTTCCAACCAACCAATGTTATGTGGAAAATACCAAGGGAGAATCCTACATTGCTTGGAAAAGCCAAGTGATATGGGTTTGTAAGTTAATTGGGTCCTCTAACCCATTAGACTAGCCTTTTGGGCTTAGCTCTTCCAATTAACTTGTAATAATTGGTATCAGAGCAACTCAGAGTGGTGGCCTGCGTAGTGGTGGCCTATGGGGTGGTAGCCGTGACCAACAAGGACGTCGGTCCTGAAGGAGGGTCGAATGTTATGTGGAAAATACCAAGGGAGAATCCCACATTACTTGGAAAAGCCAAGTAATATAGGTTTATAAGTTAATTGGGCCCTCTAACCCATTGGACTAGTCTTTTGGGTTTAGTTCTTCCAATTAACTTGTAACAACCAACCAACCAACTAAGTCTTAAATCTCACACTAGGCGGGGTCGGCTATATGAATCTTCTGACGCCATAAAGCTCTATCAAAAGCCAAACTTTCATCCATATCTAGCTAGCACATAGATGCTCTTCATTCAGATTTAATGACCCTACAGTCTGATCTCGAGAATTCTCTACCTGGAGACAGAAATAGATGCATGTAAGTCAATTATGTGTTGACCTTTGTAATGTCTTTGTTTTTTTTTATCCTTGTTGACCTTTAATTTGATTTAGACCTGCGACATCTTCCTTGTACCATTATCTTCAATGTTTATGGAATACCTGCAAAAATTAACTTTTCTTGCATTAAATCATTTTTTTTGTATGGCTGTACCTGTATGCTCTGTTGTGCACACGTGAGAAACCTGATTCCATTATTAGTTATTGGCATGGGAAATGTTTTCTCTAAGACCATACTAATAAAGCCATGTCTATTTCCATGTATTTATAAAGGAGTTACCATGTGTTGCCAACATTACCATTGTTTCTTGTTGAAAAATATTCTAAAGGAGAACTTTGATACTGCTTATTACAAGCTGAGCTGAAAAGAGTGCTCAGCTTTTACTAAATGATAAAAATATTAAATCTATCTTAATACTCTCTCCGTTTTTTTTAACTTTCGAACAATTTTTTTTAATAAGTGGCACTTTTAAATTTCAATGTAATTATTTGAATATTCTTTCCATTTTGCCCTTATTTAATGCAACATTGGAAATGACAAAAGATAATAAAAACTAATCATCTTTTCAAATAATTATTAGTGTTAGGGGTATTTTAGTACTTTTATTCTCTTAATTAATGTTTTCTTGGTATTGACAAACTTACCAAAAGCAACAGTTAAAACAAACAGAGGGAGTAATATTTAATTAATCAAATATTGCAGATTTTACCTTAAGTGATAGAGTTTGATTTATGTACGGAAACAGCCGAACAAATTTGTAGTAGGAACTGTTGTAACATGATATGAATATTAACCGAACTAATTAAAACAATACCATGAAAATAGAAAAGAAACTTCAGCTTATTCTTTTATTGAATGAAAGACTGAATTTATACAAGAACTTAAGATAACAAACTTCCTAAATAGTTGCCAAATAAATCAGAAAAATCTGCAACCAATATCCCTAGTACTTAACTTGCTGTAGATTAGGAATTGAAAAATAAACAAGATATGGCAGAATGTAATTAGGAACAAAAATGAAAAATCTGACAGCAACATGGCTCAAATGAGCACTTCATGAAGTAGTTGACATTTATTTGTTAATTTTGTTGTAGATTTAAACTACATTTCTGGCTGTTATAGTAATCATAATTGGAGCACAACTGCATAAGTTAGTTCCAAAGCAGCGGCTTTAAAGAGAAAAGGCCAAATAAATCAACAACCCCCTTAACCTGTCACATTTCGCCGGATCACACCCTAAACTTTCATTTGTTCCGGTTACCTCCTTAAACTTGGCAAAAGTGCACCGGTTTGGCCACTTAATGCCATGTGTCAGCTTTTGGTTGGAGAAGAACAATCAGAAAAATGACCTCTTTGAAAAGTCAAACCGACCGGAAGCTGACACGTGGCGATGAGGGGGCAAACTGGTGCGCTTTTGCCAAGTTTAAAGGGCTAATTGAAACTTTTAATAGTTCAGGGTCGGGTTGCAGATGCATTTGGCCAAGATAAAATGATTCATTTGATTATGTGGCATAATGGATGTTATTTAGACGCATAGTGGTTAAAGTAACATTTATGTATCCTATAAGATCATAGATAAGAGTACTAACGTTAACAAAAGCTTAAAGACTACTCATTTTCTTAATCTCTATATGCAAATGTTAGGAGCATACTTATCCAGAATATGCAGCATTTGCTTTTTGCATCTTCAACTACAGCACACCCAATGTTGACACCACGGGTATGTTCTCATTGCCACTCTTTTAAACGAGGTTTTTTAATCTATTTAATTTTTTTTTCTAAACCTCGTTTAAAAAACAGTACTTATTCTTGGCATTGTTGACACCACGGGTATGTCCTCATAGATAAGCACAGCCAATCTATTTACTTTTTTTTAAATAGAACTCGTTTACAAAAACAATTATTCAAATGCGCTTTTGAAAAATATTGAAACCACATATAATGTTTGTGTATTTTACTTAATCTGAATGGTGTAGATAAATTAACTCGTCATTCCTTTAAAACGCATTCTTGGCATGTGGCCTCGTAACTTATTCTTTTCAACTTATACTTTATTCGGTTCGGTTCATTTCAATATCATTTGCTCATTTTGTATTGCATATTTATAATTTTATACTGAAGTATAATTCAGTTCAATACACCCACTTATAACTTACAAGTTGAAAATAAAATAGCCTTAGCCTTAGTGTGTAAATGTTGGATGGAAGAGGAAAATAATCAAGCAAAAAAATGCTCAAAACATAAAAATGAGTAATTCACACTAATTTTATTACAATACGCTCATAAACTCTTATTATTTTTTCACTCTCTTACACTCTTTAAAATAGCAAATTACATTGCCTTATATAGGCATTTGATGAATTCTGGAATGGCCGTATCATTTTCTCAATAATTCAATCTATTACAAAATTCAAAGTTAGGTTTAACAACTTACTTTAATTTTCCACAAAATCCAACTAACAAATCCTATAAAGTCTAAGTCTCCTAATAATCCAAGTTTCCTAACAACATAACAATGCTTACCAATTTTTTTTAAAGTCCAATTTAGGTTACCGGCTATTTTTAACCTTTTTTTTAATTATTTTTATCAAATTAAGTTTAATAATTTTAACAGAAAATGCAAAATATAGTAATTTCATGAATTATGTTAAATAAATAATTGCGGAATGCAGATTGTGAAACATGACTCACAAGAAATAGGACTTCAATGGCGTATATTTGTTGATTTCTTCTCCAATCCTGATCGTTTGAGTAGCCAAATAAGTGAATTGATTGCTAGAAATATAGCTTTAAGAGTTTCTTAAGCTGAAGTGTCTATATTTGTTGTAAATGGCAATGCAGCTGAATGCTATTTCACTATGAAGTGTCAATTTCAAATATTGGCTATTTCTAAGGATGTGGTAAAGTGAGACAATATATGAATTTCTTTTCTAAGAGAGGACATAGAATGATCTAACAATGTAATGTGACCTGGTAAACTCCTTTTCATTCATGCGATATTATTGAATATTGATTAGTGCTTTAAAAATTGCTAAAATTTAATGGAATAACTGGAGTATACGCAGATTAGCTATATCTATATTTTATATTATTTTGAATTTCTCTCATAAAATATATTAAAATTATTAATTCAATTAAAATGTAAGTTGCGGTTTAATATGAATATAAAAATTGATATAGCTTTATAGAAAATGAAAAACATAACATATTAGTTAATTTTTACTATTTAATAAAAAATTTCAAAAATTACAAAATTATAAGTACTTAGTTTTAATTAGGAATATGACTAACTCATATTTTTTGACATGAATTGATTTCACCATAAGTTTTTTCTTAAAAAAAGATGTCTAGGTAGAAAAATAGGATAAGATAGCGTCTAGACCAAAATATATCGACCAAAGACTTGACACAACATAGATCCATAGTGTTGGGTGTCGATTAACAAAATAGAAATTTTTTTAAAACAGTAAACATTAATACTGCTAAAGAGAAGGATAGGTTTTGGAGGCAGAAAAAATCCCTCCCCTCCCCCTGCCCTCCAATATGAATTCTGTATTACGAAAGTCTGAGTTTTCTACGTGGAAAAAAAATCTCTGATTATATTCGACATGTGCATTGAGTGGTCTAAATTGTTAAAAATTTAAACTTCACAAGGATTCATGTTTTCTTTTTAAGTCAACAATTTCCCTTGAAAATGGCCGAATTATATTTCTCTTACAAAGGAAACGTGACCAATTTTACTACAGTTGTGTCACAATCAGTAGTTAGTAATTACTGTAATGTAACTGTGTATAGTATCTCTCCTATTTTAGTCATGTATATAAAAAAAAAAAAAGAATCTCTCCTATTTTCAACCAAGCAAAAATTGGAATAGATATGTAGTGCTCTCTTAAAAATAGGGCCGGCCATCAACAAAAGCAGGGTGAGCAACTGTCGAAATTTTGGGATCTACATGAACATAAGAGTAAAAAAACATAATATATATAATAAAGATGGAGATGTAGGCGTTCAAGATGAAATGGTATGGTGGTAGTAGCGAGTCTTTCCTTTCTAGCGAATCTGGGTTCAATAGGGCCAAATTTTTTACTTGCATATTTTCTAATATGGGTTCAATTCAGGGCCCTGTTTTTGTTGATTTCTCTTCTTTCACCTATTATCTATTATTTAATAATAACCATTTAAAACATTTTAAATTTCTATTTTCATTTAGATATATTCTATAATTATTTTATTTAATTATTATTTTATCTTTTTCACCATTACATTAAAATAATCATCACTTATCCTATGATAAAAAAGTGTAAAGTAATAGATACTTTATAAAAACAAAGTAATCATAGAAAGCACCTCTTATTTATAAAATAAAATTATATCATTTTCTCTTCTTTATCTAAGTTTCTTAATTTTTTTTAAATGAGAATAACAAAACATTTTCTTTATTAAAAAAGGTTTTAAGTTTGTTATTTTAAAAAACATAATAAACTTAGTAAATAAAGAAATGTTATTTTAAATTAAAGAAATATTACTAAAGTAAAAGTAATATGTAAATTAATTAGTTATTGATGTGTTGGCCTACTGGTTAAAACTGAAGCTTTGACCTCTAGAAATTCCAGATTCAAATCACATCCGGGATGGGTTGAGGATTTTTCTTTCCATTTAATGAAAGTCCAAATGAGACTATTTTTAAAAAAAATGTAAATTAATTATTATTAAATGATATAATACTTTTTTATTTTTTCTTTGTTCTCTCCTTTTATATAATAACTTATTAATAATTATTCAAAACATTTTAAAATTTACTTTTTTTAGATGTATCTTTGTTTATGTAAATTTTGGGATGAACTATCTAAATATTTTTTTTACTCTTTATCTTTTGAATTTACTATTCTGAAAATTAAATAGATGTAATTAAAAATAAACTAATGGCTTCTAAAATTAATCATATTGACATGTTACTTTAAAATATATTAAGGAATATATGATAGTTTATGTATTTCAAAAAAACTATTTGATTTTTCTGATATATATATATATATATATATATATATATATATATATATATATATATATATATATATATATATATATATATATATATATTCAAGCACTTTCATTTTAGTAAGTAGTAACTATAATATCATATATATATTATTTTTTTTAAAAAATTTATGAATATTAATTTTACTGCAATGGATTGACTTCATCGTTCTCATATTTTTCAAATAGGGTTTCAAGACTGATATATATGTTTAAAAATATATAATATTAATTTAACTAGTTAACATATAATAATAATGTATATGAAATTGGTTATCTAGCTACATTAGTTAATGATAAATGTTTTAAGCTAGTAGTTTAGACTTTTTCTGTGACTAGGAATGTCATGAGTTCAAGTCGCATAGGGGATGGGGTAAAATTTATCGTATTTAACATAAGCTCAATTCATCAAACTTTTATAAAATATGTTATTGAAAGTATCGAATATACTTTAATTTTACATGGGCCCATATTTTTTTTTCGAGACGCCCAAAAAATTTTGCGGGACGTCACTACTTAAAAAACAAGGTCATTGTAACCTGAATTATGAATTGTCCTTTAAAATTGCTTTAACTTTTCATTCTAAGGTTGAATACATCATTTGCTCATGAACTTAGCGTGAAAAGTTAGATGCTACAATAAATTTTTAAAAGTTTTAATTTATCCCTTCAATTTGGTAAAAGTGTATTAGTTTGCTCCCTAAACTTTACAAAAGTAAACCAGTCCCTCCTGTCATATATCAGCTTTGGATTGGTTTGACTTTATAAAGATGTCATTTTTTTAATTTTTTTTCTTCAATCGAAAGCTAACATGTAATAATAATGGGATAAATTGATATACATTTATTAAGTTCCAAAACAAATTAATTTATTTTTATCAAGTTAAGTAATAAGTTAAAACTTTTAAAAGTTCATAGGGAGGAAATTGATATATTGAATGGATGATAGTAGCATATGATAATGAATGTGGTCAGGCGATATTCAGTTTTTGGTCGGATATAAATTCTTGGGAGTGGGTAGTCAAAAGGTTATAAAAATAGGCAGTCAAAAGTATGTCTGCCTACATTTGCATTGCCTGCATATTCAATTCTGTTCTATTCTGATACTAGTAGTAATAAATAATGCTACAAGCTAATATAGATGCAGGCATGCCATATTGAATTTTAAATTTTATCCAAATATAAACTTCAAAACCCCATCATGCATTTTTCTGTTATATTTAAATCCCAGATGAAAAGAAGTGTGGAATATAAAAATGGAAAAAAAAACAACAGAAAGAGATGATATAAATGTAGTAATAAGAGTTTTTTACCTAAACTTATAATTAAAAAAACGTTGAAACAACTGCTTAAGCTAGTTTTTGGAACTCTAATTGTATTAAAAAGAACTACTTAAGCTAGTAATTTAGGTTATTTTTCATATTATAATTATATATTCATTCAAGCAAGTCAAAGTTTTCTTAATGAATTGTATTTTCTAAAGGTGAAAACACAGTTTCAATATTTATATATCTATAATGATCAATAAATTTTATGGGACGTACATTTCATTTTTTTATCAATATATAATTTTGAGAAATTATTGGGTGCAAACACTCCCACTGTATTCCATGTGGCTCGCTTATGCACATGTAGATTAGCAAATTTTTGCTCTGGTTTTAACTATATTTGTTACTTATCAAAGTTATTTTATGATTTTAAGTAATAAAAACTATTTTATTAAAGTTACTTATTAAAACGATTTCATGATTTTTAGTGATAAATTCTTAAAACAATATTGAATTACTGATGATAATTAAAGAGACCTCAACGTTAAAAAACAGTAACGATGAATTTAGAATATCAGAAATTAAAACTGCTTTATATACTGTTATTTCCTTTCTGAAGTTTAGATTCATTAATTAGATTAGAAACTGAAGTCTTCAAACTAGGAAAACAAGAAAAAACAGAACATACAAATTGACAACATTCAGTTTAATTATATTATTATACTATATAGCACTCCAGTCCATAAATTATAATTGAAATCACGTGACCTAATCGTACAA
Organism: Euphorbia pulcherrima; assembly: GCA_947683365.1. NCBI lineage: Eukaryota > Viridiplantae > Streptophyta > Magnoliopsida > Malpighiales > Euphorbiaceae > Euphorbia > Euphorbia pulcherrima. The sequence continues at coordinate 7,757,611 of CANTUS010000004.1, forward strand.
TATCCAACAAATAAATAAATGTCCCTATCACATTTCAAATATACATTTATGATTTATTGCATTATATTAACATTCACAAAACAATTATGAGTGGTCACTTTTTTTTATCAAACAAAAATAGTTATTAAATCAAGATGATTATAGCTTTAATTAAAAATGATTAAATATTAATATAAGTTTTTTTACTAGTTAAAGAATCTATTGCTCTAACTAATAAATGTGTAGTCTTATTCGCTTCACGACAAATATAAACATAAAATATTTATTCAATTCTAAGTAATTCTTAAAAATAAAGTCAATAAAAGAGTAAAAAGAAGTTTTGTTGTTCAAAGCATGCATGTGACGTCACTCTTATATTTTTTTAAAAAGTATATAGTATGTTTATTTAATTTCAATTGCTTTAATAAAATGAGTGCCAAATTAGTTGGTTTGATCATAGTTGGTTTGCATCTTTATTTTTAATTGTATTGTTATACAATAGACTTCAACAATTTTACAATTAATTGAGCTCCAACTAATTCTAACAGAAAAATGTATATTAAATTCAAAACCCTTCCTTTTAAGTAAAATTTCTAAAAAATAGAATAGTGTTATATAATACATTCAATTTTTTTTAACTGTCGAACTGCGATAATATGAGTTGAAGTTTTAGTATGGAAAGATATGACACATTATTTATTTAAAATTCATTAACGCATGGAAAAACTTTTCCTAATATATATATATATATCTCACGAAAAAGCTAAAGAAATAGTTTTTCCGTAAAATATATATAAATTAGGAAAAACTTTTTCCGTGCATCGATGAATTCTAGACATATATTCTACTATATTTGATATTTTTCCATTCATTTTTATTTCTAACCTACAGAATAGATATTCCGCGAACCAAACATCACATTTTAAAAAGAGAAAACAAAATTCTCATCAATACCATTTTTTTTCTTTTTCCCCTCCTTCCCTTTTCCTTTCTCCTATTCTATAATAGAAAATGAAAGGGAATATACATATCAAAGAAAATAACACACTCATTTTCTCTTTTTTTCTTCTTTTCACAACTTTTCTACAATATTTTCTAACAAAAATCCCATAAAAGAGAATAGAGATATTCCCACTCCTATACTCCACACCATGGCCCCAATAACATCATATCCATAGCAAAAACTATAATATAATTATCATTCGCATAATTAATACTATCACACCATAAATAGTCTTCTCAAGTATATAAAAATTATAATTACTTCTCATAAATCCTAAGAGCTTCTTCAATCTTCATAGTACACATGTTGGGATGAAGCAGCTTGAAAAGAAACTCAATCCTCTCTTCTGCACAAACATCAATTAAATCATCAATTAAAAAGGATAAAATGAATGAAATAAAGAAAAAATATGGGTTAGATTATGATGCTCTTTTTAACTTTTGAAAGCTGAACTAAACTGAACTTTGCCTGAAGTGAACTGAACTGAAGTTGGCTGAAGTGAATTGAACTAAACTGAACTTATATTAGTGTAAATTTATAACTACGCATAGTTAAACTGAACTGAAGTGGTCTCAGCCGAACTAAATTGAATTGCAAAGAACAGGGCCTTGAGAATAAAAGAAATTAAATTTCAAAACAATGACCTTTTTGGGTTTAGGATAAAGAAGGTGAGGCGAGATTTTGTACAAGTCTTCATCAACTGGCTTAGGTTTAGGCCTTGACATAGTGATATTAGTATTTGCTGCTTCCTTCTCCCAGTTTTTCTCTTCTTTCACTCTTGTTTCTCGTATTTTTGCCTGTATTTACCAACATTTTTAAATAATCAATGTATACAATTAAACTTTATTTGTACTATTATTTGGACTTGTGATAATTTTATCATTTTTATGTCTAATCTAAGGTAATCAGCATCATTGCTTAAATTTCACATTTTGATTTTTTAATTGGTATTTTATGAAAACATTAATTATTAGAGTTAGTGGATTTCTTTATGTTAAAGCATGGCACATCCATGTTAAAGAAAAAGGGCTTATTTGGGTCGGGGCCCCATTCCTATCTAAATCAACCTATATCTTTAATCAAGATTATTGAGAAATTAATTATAATCAACTTAATCCATCATTAACTAGTTCAACTTGTCCTTACAAATTTACTTTCTTTCTAAACTTTTGAAATGACTACATAACTCCCTTAACTTTTAAAAAGTGCATTACTTAGCTCTCAGAACATCTCATTTTAGCTTACTGGAGACTGAAAATTCAAAAAATGATATCTTAAAAAGCCACACGACCAAAAACTGACCTTTGGCATCCAGGGTGTAAAGTAGTATACTTTTTTGAAGGAGCGACGGGTTTACTTTTAAAGTTCGAGTAGGATGAAATATGCCATAATAATTAATCCCAAATATTAGAAAAGGAAAACCTTTACGGTATGAATTTGCTTTTAATGATTTTTCTAATTAATTTTATGTTAAAAATAAGCTGGTTTTGAAACGTCCGAACAAGAACTTGTTTGTATACAAAATTAAAAAAGAGAGCAAATAATAGATGAAAAGTACCTTAGGACGAGGAACAACAATCATGGCGGGAGTAACAAGGCGGTTATCGTATAAATCACCGGCGGCGACATACAAATCACGGTCATCGGAGTAACTATAACGGAACAAACCGGCTTGTCGAGCAGATTCAAAGCACTGAGTAAAAGGAAGATCATTGTTCCAGTCCCAGCTTCCAAATGCAGGCACCTGCTTCCTTGAACAACAGTAATCCTAAACCATCAAACCCAAATATTTATTACTTAAAACTTACTTATAAAATTTAAATGAAAAAACAAAAAAAAATGAACAAAAAGCTTACTTACTTCCATTAATTAATTAGAGGGCTGAATTGAACTAAAATGAGAAATGGGGGGATGAAGTGAAGAGAGGGATATATAAAGATTGAGAGAATTGAAAAATATATGGGAAAATAAAAGGGATCCAAAGTAATTTATTTTTGAGTAAAGAGTAAAAAGACAAAAGTGAAAGAAAAAACAGAGACAAAGAGGTGAGGTAAAGAGTTCATAAGACAGCAGAAAATATTAAGATTCACTAAAACCCTATGCCCTACCCCTACCCCTACCCCTACCCCTACCTATTATTTCATTAAAACCTTTTTTCTACCTACTTTGCTTTTCCTTTTTACTATTTAGGCCGCCTTATTGCTGGGTTCATCGTTTTTTCGTAGTTTGGTATAAGGTTCTAATTTAAAATTGTTTTTATTTATTACATGTAGTTTTTCCACGAGCACTCCAATATATCATATATCAAACTATCTATCTAAAATAGCAAATTTGAAAGTTTCAGGTTAGTTTGGGATTGCTTTCTTAAATTATTTATTTTAAAAGTTTTATTTTCAAAATTTTCCTATAAGCGGCAAATTTGATTTTGAAAATAACAAATCAAACAGTTTTTAATTAATTAGTATGAATTATTAAAATATGTTGTTCAAAGTTAAAATATATAATTCTATTAAAAAATTATGAGAACAATTTATTAAAATAATAACTTAAAAAAGTAATACTAAATTGACCCTATACTACTTTATCTTGACTTAGTGAGGATCTTAATTTCAATTTTTAGCAGTTGTATGTCGCAGATAAGATGGAAAATGTATTGAATATCCCAATGCATGATGAATAATAATAAAGGGTAGTTGGGTTTAATTTTTCTTTGTTGATTGACAGTAAAAGGAGTAGCTTTTATTACTTTTTTTTTCCCTTCTTTAATAAATTTGTATTCACTATTTTGAAACCCCACATGCGACTGAGATGGAGCCTCTCTCGTTCTATTTCAGTATTTCTTTTAATCAAAATCCCATCCCTGAGGGTAAAAGACCATTGCCTAGCTTTCGGAAAAACTTCAAAAAAAAAAAAGAAAAAGCAAACAACATTTAGCTGCTAAGCAAGTACTAGTAGTATATAAATACTAGTACTAAAATATAACATAGGCAGGTAGGTAGATAGGTTAAAGAACTATAGGTGAAGTCAGTAATGAGGTCAACGCCCCGGCAGCATCACTCTTCCCCAAATCACAATTTTCAACCTTTGAATTTTATTATTCTAATTGTAATTATTATTAAAAAATATTAGTATTTAAAAATTTTGGGTATTTCATTTATCAAAAAAATTTTTTGGATATTCTTCCTAGTAACTCCATTAGATAGGATTGAAAGTATCACCAAAAAACTTATGGGATTGAAACGGAGGCGCATTTTATATTTTTGAAGTAAATGTTATATTTGAAATATGGTTGTAGTTAAATTTTATTTTAAATTTAGCGTAATTTATATCCTACTATATATTTGAAGTTTAATATTTTAATATTATTTTAATTTAATTATTTAATTAAAATATAATTTTATAATTTATAAATTATTTAATTATTTATACATTTTTTTAGAATTATTAATTCCATTAATATAGTTATTATATTATAATTTTGTATTTAAATATAAATTATGATTATACTTTCTTCAAAAATAAATTATGATTATATAAATTAAATTTTAATTTCAAAATGACTATATAATAAAAAAGAAACAAAATATTGAATTAAAATTTTTAAAAATACTTTAAATATTTTATAATAAAAACACTAGAAAAGTTACTCAAAAAATCTCATTTAAAAACATAAATAGTTTTACTAAAAAATTCTACTCTATTCACTCTCGGGAACTAAGTATGTAAGAACGTATCAGCTACACATGCTAACCATAAGCTGGAAGCGTTGATTGTGTGTCTTGTTTATTCCTTTTTATTATTATTATTGCATTTTCATTAAATAATAAATATAAAAAATAAATAAATTTAAAAATATGTCACATGATTTAACTCATTTTTAAAAAGGATATTAAAGTTTCTTTTATTTTAAAATGAACTTTGTGGTATAAAAAATTTGCAAGTAAATAATAAAAAAGATCATTTATTTAAAATTATGTCACAATAAAGGATAATCTTATCCATTTTTAACTGAAATTTTGCAGGTTGATTAATAAAATTAAAATACATTTTTTTAGAAGTGTAAATAGTGTTTTAATTAAAAGATAGTGATAATTTTAAAATATCATAACAAAATGAAAAATTTCCTCAACTTGTTTTAACTTGATATATAATTCATAAATATTATAGGAATTTTGAATTGATTAAAATACCATTTGTAACATTAGAAAAGAGACATTATAAATTTTTTTTTATTTGATAACATTTTAAACCTTAGTTCTCATTTAAAAAACAAAAATTCTATACTCTTTTTTTAAAAAATAACCAAAACCGCATGATATATTTTTTAATTCCCCCCAAAAAATTACCTTTCTATATGTGCATCAAACCCTTAACCATATCTAGTTAAAGGAAGTATCTTTACCATTAAATTAAAACTAGTATAATATTCGTGCGATGCGCGGATATGTCATTCGTAATAAATATATTAATGATAAGTAAGTCTAAGCTTTGAAAAATCTGTTCTATAGTACATATTTCATTTTGTTAAAGTAGGCACTGACTGTATTATTCAACATATCAAATAGCGATATTAGAGCATCTTTAGTAGATAGTCTATTTTATCAATTGTCTTGACATATAAGCAAAAATAGACAATTAACTAAAAAATGACTCTACATTAGATCTTCTATTTACTCTTTCCAATATGACATGACACAATAAATGTTGCACCATGTCCATTTGATCTTCTACATGTAGACAATTAAATAGAAGCTTGTATAGTTAATTTTATATTATTTTATTGATGAGAGACTATTTAGTAAATTATTTAATTTTTTTATTATTACTTTATTTTAAAAAATTACAATAGAAGATCAAATAAACAATCTATTATTATTACTTTTTAAAATATTTTGTCTATTTTATCACATGATCAATGTGATCTTCTATTCTACATGCCACATAATTTTAGAACTCACAATCTACTAAAGATGCTCTTCTATTCCTACAAAACCAAAATAACGCACAAAAGTTCAAAATCACGTATATTTAAATTAAAAGTATAATTATATTTTATAATTTTTGTGTTGATTCGTTTCAACTTCCAAGTATGTAAAATAGATATTTGTATTCATTTGAAAAAAGACTAACCTGTATGAATCAATAACGACAAATATTAAAGTATAAACTTTTATCTCAATAGCTTCCATGCTTATCAAACTCGTGTAGTCTTTCATTTTTACTATATGTACTTGATACAAATGTTTATATTGATTGCCAAAATTGACCATAATTTATAAGTGTATAACAATAAATATAATTCATCTTAATTAATTATTTCCTTATAAAAAGTAGATATTGCTATTAATCATTATCATTTTTCTAAATTAAACCTATTCAGAAAATATATTAAAATTGATTTAATATTGATTTAAATTTATGAAAAAATATCAAATTTAATAATTATTATAGATAGTATTAAAATCTACTTATATATAGTGTAAAATTAATTAATGTAAATAAAGCTCTGATATGTTACAAATAATTGAAAAAGTTAGCAATAACATATCAAATATTCACATTGGTAAAAAACCAAGAATCAACTTGTAAAAAAATTTTCAAACAATTGGACAATATGAACAACAAATTAAAATTTTAAAAATATGACTCTATTGATTATAATACTGTTTAAGAATTAATGTGACTCTTTTTTCCTAATTAAATATTTTATTTTTATTTTAATTTTATATTTTGGAACTATTATGATTATTATGAATATAAATAAAATATAATTTTTATTATTTTTATATATAGATTTGTCATTTTAATTTTATTGATTAAAAAATAATTAATAATTTATTTGTTATTAATATTGCTTGTAGTTAGTTTCATTATTTATTATTCATAATAAGTTACACTAATAGTAATCTATATATGTAAAAGATATATGAATAAATTCATTTTAAAAGGTATAAGGATAAAAGTGTCTTTTAGGACTTTGGTTTCATCATTTATTATTCATGGTAAGTAACATTAATTAGTAATCTTTATATGTAAAAGGTACAAGGATAATTTTTTTTAAAAGGTATAAGGGTAAAAGAGTCTTTTAGGACTTCATTGCTTTATATATATATAATATAGATGGTAAGTAACATTAATTCGCAATCTAAAATTTATTTTAAAAGTTATAAGGGTAAAAGAGTCTTTTAGGACTTCGATTTCATCATTTATTATTCATGGTAAGTAACATTAATTAGTAATCTATATATATAAAAGGTATAAGGGTAAAATAGTCTTTTAGAACTTCATTGCTTTTATATATATATAGGCTAAATGCATCCTTACCCCCCTGAACTTGACATAAAAAGTCTACTGCCCCTTAAACTTTCAAAAGTTTCTCTCAACCCCCCTGAACTTGGCAAAAATGTATCAGCTTGCCCCCTAAACTTGGTAAAATTGTATCATTTTTCCCCTTAATGCCACTTATAAGCTTTTGATTGGAAAGATAAAATAACATCTTTGAAAAGTCAAACCAATCAAAACATGACATGTGGCATTTAAGGGGCAAAATGATACACGTTTGTCAAATTCAATGAGCAAACTAATATATTTTTACTAAATTTAAGAAGCCGAAAAAAACTTTTAAAAATTTAAAAGAATAATAATATTTTTATGCCAAATATAGGGGTAAAGATGCATTTCGCTATATATATATATATATATATATATTAACTAAGAACAGTAAGTCATGATTACAGACAAAGTCTTTTTGTTAAAAGAAATTATCAACAAAGTTTCATTGTTCCACTAATCAATATAAAAAGATCAGATGTCCTCCTTCGGTATTCTCTTCTATGTCTTATTTTTATTTTTTAACACGTGATAATTTTAATTATTATTTTATTATATTTTAAATTTATTTTCATACTTTTCATTATATCTCTCCTACAAACTTAACACATATTAAATAATAAAAGAGAAACATATAAAGAGACGCACTTTTAGCTTAATATGTGCACAAAAAGGGAAAAAGGGGCTAAACACAATAAGAAAATTAAACAACTACTTATAGTTGGGTTAATCAAAAGTTGAATTCTTTTACTATTGAATTGAAATAAAACTAAATCTAAATTAAAGTGGAAGCACGGAGGCATTGTCTTGGTTGAAAATAACGGACTACACCCACATTTTTATCGAAACAGACAACTGAGCTTTATTTAACCTTGTATGTCTTAACTAGTTCTAATATTGGATTTTCATTGTAAGGCTATTGCTAGCCATTTTATTTACTGGCTATTTAGCTGGGTTATGCATTATCATAACGTTGTAACGCATACTTTGACTAAATCTCCTTACCTGGATGAGGAAACGGATATATGGTACTTTAATCCTTCTGCTTGTATTACACATCCACTATAATTTTCAATGCAATCCTCTTATTAAGAAAAAACTAAATCACATGTTTTAAAAGAATAAAAAATAAACACAACTAAGTTAAATTCCGAGAAAACAGTGGCTCATGCGTGTACCCCATTCAATTGTTATTATGCGTTAAGTTTTCTAATTTCCTCTCCGCCCTGTTAAAAATTGAATAAAGTACAATAAAATAGCACAAAAGTTGGATACGACCTAAATTTTTATGTTAAATTCACACCATTGTAATCTTTTTCAAATTAGTCTATTAGTTTTAAAATTGATAATCTGTTACAACCGATTAATGCTTGCTTTAAATTTGATAAATGCATGGGGATAAAATAATGATTTATTTGGGAATTAGTAAAACTAAATATTTTAAAAAGCAAATGACAGTTGAGGTTAAAAGGGCAGCAAAGCATGGGGTTTGGAGTTTGACCACAGCAAATATGATACTAACAGCATAATCGTTGGTCTTCTATGTTTGTTATAAACTTATTATAAAAGTAATGAACTCTTAAAAAAATAATTAAAGTAAATAATAAATTACAAAGTAAACAACAAAATGAAACAATTCCACCTCATTTATTCCTTATGTTTTTTTATATTGAAATAATATTGTTTCGACACTTAATTAGTCACAGATTCACAATTGAGCTTTTTACTTATCCTTGTAAATATATTTAATAAAATTGAACTTAGTCTTCTCTCTAGCTTATATTGTCAACTAATTACGTCTCGTGGATATTCATTTCTTATATATTTTTTTTAATATTTATAAGTATTTGAGTCACATAGTTAAGGCTTATAACCTCTCAAAATAAGTGTATTTAGTGAAATTCGAACTTTATTCTCCTCTAACTTACTCCGTCTATGTTGTCATTCATCTACCTTTTTATGTAATTTCCATCCACCTTTCTTCAAATACTACAAATTTCAAAAAAATTTCCACTTTAGTTCTAGTTCAATTTCAATTAGTCCGGTAATGTCTCTAGACAATCAAAAACTCGAGCCAAGCTATATCAACTCAAACTTTGATCGAGTCAAGCACGAACTGTTTGAACCAAGAATAAAGAAAACCGATTAAAAATATATATAAATTATTGAATAAGTTGGAACTGATGGGTGGATGAAGTTAGTTTTGGATACTGCTTACAATGTGCCATTGAAGAAACAATGTGCTCAGCCCATTCAACCGAAATGGCAATTTTTTTCTTGCAATACTATATCTATTGGGTTTCAAAATAATAAATTCCAACCTTAACATATAGACATTTTCCTTTTGAGAATCAATGACATTTTTTTTTTTACAATCTTGTAAGTTTGAGGAGATTAACAACTCTGAACTTTTTTATTATTCTAAGAAGGCAGTGGCCGGCAACCCATAGCTTAGTGGTTACAAACATGTTTTTAATATAAAATATTGCTTAGCTATAAATTTTCCCTAAAAAATTTATAAAAGTATGATGAAGGCATGATAATTTTATTTTTTATAAAATATCCCCTCCAATGTAAAATGTATGTCATTTTAAGATTTTTATTAAAATTAATAAAATATTTATTACATTATTAAAATAACTTATTTATCCCTTTAACTTTATTTTAAATTTCTTTTTCTCCTTAATTATTACCTCATATGAGCTTACAATAATAATAAAGGAAAACTTTATTCCACCCTGCCCAACTATGGACTCGAAGCTGCGATCTCTACGATCACAGCTTCAAGGCTTAGCCACTGGACCAAGCCTTTGAAATTAGGAAAAAAATGTTGAATGTTGCATTGAAATTCTAAAATTACAAATAAAAGGAAAAATAAAATATTTTTTAAATTGACATACATTTTGTACCGGAGGGAGTCTAAGTTACTTTACCCTTCATCGATCACCATTAGATTAGTGTGATGAAATTCAATTAAATAATGATAGTGTCAAAGTAAGAAAAAACAAAATCACAATAGAATAACCAAGTATACTAATTTTCTTTCATGTATTTAAAAAATAAAAGGGATCTTGCTTTCTCCGGTATCATTACTTCATGTTATATATCTCTCAATTTGTACAATTTCCAGCATGTCGTATAACCCCGAAAATTATATGCAATGGCTTTATACATTTTCGTTGTATTTCACATATATCCTTATACTTTTCACTATATTTACCATAATTGTATATGTGGTTAATATCTTAGCCTACCAGTAAAAATTAAATTTGTGACCTATTAAGATCTCAATTTGGTGCATTATTATACATTTTCATATAGTTTGGCAAATTATTATGCATTTTCTCTAGATTTTAGTGCATTTTTATACCTTAGAATTTCATAAACGGGCATGGTAATTCATCCCTTGCTGTGGTTTTTCAATGTAGTGTCTTCTTAATTTAACGAGTTCGAAAATTTGTTTCACATACCAGTTAAAAAGAATAGTATTGTTGACTTTGTTTTAACAAGGTTATAATTAATTTGACCTTTAAAATCAGGAGATCAAATTTCATGTTACTAATCTAAATAGTTGTAAAGTGAAATATAACATTATAAAAAATAAAGTCAGCATAGAAAAATAATAGGGAAGAGGTAAAAATATTATTGTGTGTGGACAATGGTCCAATTCACCTAAAAAAGTACCTTAAAGGGTGGGACATGTTTGTGGATCGGGCTATCCATCAGACCCGACCCGAGCCCAGTCCCACGAGTCGGGCTTGGACAACAATTTTTTAAATAAGCTCTGCCCAATCCCGAACTTGAGCCTGAAAAAGCCTGAAATTTGGTGAGCCGGGGTTGGGATTTTTATAAATAACAAGTCCGACCCAATGAATAATAAAATATTGATTTTGCTAATTGCATATTAACATTTTTTCTTTGTTTAAAATATCTAGTTATAGTTGAAATGCTAACTAAAAATAGTTATTAGAGTTCATTAGTTATCTGCTCAAAAAGAATTGTACAACAACGTGAGCAAGCAATGATTTTGGGGCAATGTTAGGGAGTCTCCAGCAATGTTATTGCAGATTTTGGGGCCATAATGATTTCCTTTTCCATTGCATCCCTGCTCAAGGATTATAAAGTGGTATGGTGATATTGCGGAATACATCATTAATTCAGGGGTCCATTGTTCAAGCATCAGATAGATGGCTAATTTTTCATGCGTCTGGAAGTCAATTACAAGCGAATGTTGTTGGCCTGTATGGGCCGAATACCCCTAGCGAAAGAAATATCTTGTGGCAGGAATTAATTCCTATTATCTAGGGTCTTCAAAACGTGATTGTGTGTGAGAATTTCAACGAAGTTTTGTCTAGCTCAGAACGGTCCGGGGAGAGTGTAAGCTCGGCAATGGAGCAGTTCAGAGATTTTGTGTCCGATTGTATCCTGCATGATTTAGTGTTGAATGGTAGAGAATATACATGGTTTAATTCTATAGCCTATTCAAGGATTGATCGTTTGTTGGTTAATTATGATGTTCTTGATCTATGGCCATTGATGAATATTATGACGATTGATTCAGTGTTATCAGATCACTTTCCGACTTTATTTAAATCTCACCCATTGGGGAGCTCGGGACCGAGACCTTTTCGGTCTCTAAATTGCTGGTGGGATAACGTGACCTTTAAGGATTACGTACGACTGAAGTGGGATAGAATTAGGGGGAGATGGCGTGGAAGAGAGCTCAATTTCATGTTGGGTAGGCTCAGGGACTGTATCCGATCATGGCATAATTCAAATTTCGGTGGGTTGGAGAGGAATATTAAAATGTTGGAAGAGAGAGTTCTAGCTCTTACTTTAAGTGATCGAATTAGACCACTAGATATGACGCAAGGGTCGGAACTGTAGGTATAAAAAACGTTGCTACTGGAACACAGGCATAGTCTAGAAAAGATTCGGCATCAACAATCACGTCTTAATTGGACGATGAATAGAGATGACAACACGAATTTTTTCCATAGAATCGCCTCAGCTAGAGCTAGAGGAAACCGAATAATACATCTGGATGTGGATGGCCAATTGATTACTAAACCTGAGACAATTATTTCACATGTTAGAGGATTCTATATCGATCTTTTCTTGGAAAAAAATAGGGTGTCGTTTTTGTTGCAAGGGCTGGACTTCCGATAGTTGAGGGATGGCAATAATATAGAGCTGATCGCACCATTCTCTAAACAGGAAATTGAATTAGCTGTTATGACATGTGGAGAGAACAAAGCGCCGGGACCCGATGGATTCAATTTTTTCTTTTATAAACGCTTTTGGCCTGTGGTGAAACAGGAAGTATTGAGGTTGTTTAATGATCTTCATGCCTTTGATAGGCTACTTGATTCAATCAAAACATCGTTTACGGTTCTATTCCCAAAGGTGTCCGGGTCGTCTCAATTGAGTAATTTTAGACCAATAGCGCTAGTTCATGGAGTTTATAAGCTGGTGGCGAAAGTTCTAGCGAATCGACTCCAACCTTGTCTTCCAAAATTGATTTTGGAATGTCAATTTGCCTTTGTAAAAGGAAGGAGTATCCATGAATGCTCCTTTGTTGCTTCTAAGGTGCTTCATTCTATTCACCAAAGCCGTCAATCATGTATAGTTTTAAAACTGGATTTTCATAAGGCATACAATTCTGTGGATTGGTCCTATATTGATGCGGTCCTTAAACGGATGGGTTTTGAGGAGAAGTGGATTAAATGGATGGCAAACTGTAGGAATAATTTGGTAACATCAAATTTGATAAATGGTTCTCCCACAGAAGAAATTTGATTGAAGAGAGGCGTAAAACATGGGGACCCAATCTTGCCCTTTATTCTTCTGGTTGCTATTGAGGGCCTGAAGTAGTTAATTAACGCATGTGTTCAGGAAAATATCTTGCCAGGATTTCAGATTGCAGGCACGGAGGAGGATGTCTCACTGCTTCAGTTCGCAGATGATATGATATGCTTCTTACCGGTAGATGAGTCTATTTTACCCATTTCTATCCGTACCTTATGATGCTTCGAATTAATATTTGGACTTCGTATTAATTTTAATAAAAGTTCCATACTTAGGGTTAATGTGCTTGATTCGGTATTAAATTCTTATGCAGATTATGTTTGATGTAAGGTGGAACATTTTCCGATATCATATTTAGGTGTGTCTTTGAGTTACAGGAGAGTGCCGAAGTCATGTTGGAATCCGTTGATTGGAAAGTTTCATAACCGATAAGCAATCTGGAAAGGCTAGTGTCTGTCTTATGGGGGATGAGTGGTTTTGATCAAATTGACATTGTTATCTCTACCCATTTACTTGTTGTCTTCATATAGACTACCAAACTCGGATAACTCTAAATTCGTCCAAATAATGGGGAACTTCATGTGGAAAGGGGATGCGAGTTCAAGGGCCATTTTTAAGGTTAGTTAGGACATGATTAACCTTCCGAAAGATCTAGGGGGCCTATATATTAGGGCTTTCAATGTGGTAAACTGTAGTCTTATGCTTAAATGGCTATGGAAATTACGGTGTGTGGCGGTGAGTTCATTATGGTATAAGGTCTGTGTGGAACGATATGGCTGGATGTCATGGAATGCGTTGGAGTCGAGTGACGTGGGGGCCTTATCGCATGTGTGGAAGGGTATTGTGACTATTTGTGTGAAGAATGACGAACGATGGAAGGTTTTCAAATCGAATACTGCTGTTATATAGGCGATGGAATTGTTAGCTCATTTTGGCATGATAATTGGACTATAAATACCTCATTAGCTATGTTATTCCCGGGGTTTATATGTGTTGTGTAATCGCAAAAACTGTAATGTAAGGCAAGGCTATAGCGTCTTATATGGTAGGGCTGCATTTATGAGACCTTTCCGGAAGAGAAACCTGCGATTGTCTCATGGGGAAAGATGTGCTCAGCTAAAAGTCTGGATAAATCAGGCTTGCCTAAATCTGTTTCCCGCTTCGCCTGCTAGGAGAATTTGTGATGGGGAGCCTGCATTTTTAAACAACGAGGACAAGTTTCAGTGGGGTACCGGGGTTGGCGGGTTTTTTAGCAAAGCTATTTGGGAAGTTATATTACCACTCTCGCTTTGGTACTCAAGGCAAAGTGGAGTTTGTGCTGTTATGGAAATCTTGTCTTACTCCAATGATTAACTTTTTCGGTTGGGTTTTGATCCATGGAAGAATACCAATTAAAGAGTTTTTGCTCCAAAGAGGATGTCCAAATATTATAGACTTTAAGGGCCCATTCTACGAAGAAGTCAAACCGATGGACCACACTTTATTCCATTGTTTGGGGAGTTATAATACTTGGAGACAGCTATTTGGCCTACTTGGCATATGTCTTACGTTGCCGCAAAGAGGGATAGACTTTTTGCATTGTTGGAGTTCCTTTTTCAAGAGGGGACCGAGCTTAGAGTTCACAACATCTCTATGGTTCTTTATTGCATGGTCTATTTGGAAGCACCATAATCGTTTTGTGTTCGATGGGGTCCTAAGTTCGGAAGACCATATTTTCTCAAGCATTTACTTTTGTTACTTTGTGTTCAAATGTAAACGTAGAACTCTAGGTTTTATGGCATGTGATGTTGTGAACAATCCAAGCATTTTGCTTTCTTGTACTTAATTTGTGTTATTCTCATCTTGAGAGCAACACAATTTATTAATAAAAGAGGGGTGAGTGTTTTATAGGCAAGCAGATGCATCAACCTAGTTAGGACGTCTGTGAGCACGAGATTTTGCAGTCCCTCTCGCGAGATGATGATGACGTGTCCCCAATTTTAATGCCTCATAATAAAAGTTCTCTTTAGAATTTTTATTACCAATATAATATTCCTTGCGAATTTTATACTTGGTAGAATCCAGTTTGGCGTGGCCAATAACGCGTTCGGTAGGAGCTTGAACCGATGATTTAGACCCAAATTAAAAATACCCATTAAAATATCATTAAAATTCAAAAAGATGCCTTTTGACCCACTTTTGGCGACATTTTGGGCTTATGGGCCCGCTGGCTATCGGCTTGTTGGATGCTGATGCCACTGGAGGCATCAGCCATGCCGCCGACGGCATCACCATGTCGCCGGCGGCATAGCCCAAAACGGGCCCCTGCTTAGACAGCTTTTTTGCCACTTTTAGTTTAATTGGTCAAAAAGGTCTGGAAGACCACCCCATTTTGCCTATAAAAAGCACACCTTAGGCTTTGGGGAGGGCAGGGAAAACCATCTAAGATTGGAAATTTAATGTTAGAATGAGAAAATAGATTTTAGGGAGATAAGAATTAGATAAGGCAGGAAAAAGGATTACGATCCATTTTTCCTGGTTTTTCTTCTTTGAACTCTCTGATTCTGAGCTTAAGATTAGTAGGTCTTGTATTTAAAATCAACTTAATTGGATTTAGAGACCCAAAAACTCTTAAATTTACTGCTAAATTATCGTTACAAGCTCCCCAGAGACGTTTATTAGTTCACGAAGAGATGGATTCACGACCCCGAGGTAAAAATTCTGAGTTTCATAGCTCTTTGGCATTAATATTACTGATTTATGTTGATTCTTGTTGATTTGAGTCCGTTTTCTGGTTTTTGATTATTTTTGACTGCTGCCTGCTGCTGCTATAAGAAATTGAAGCCACCGGAGATATGTGATGTCGCCGACGGTATCACTCATGTCGCTAGAGACATCACAAATACCGCTAGTGGCATCACATTCCCCAGAGACCTCACTTTCTTATGGGACCCTTTCTTTATGGTACCCAGAAAGCCATGTAGCCTGCCTACATATTGACATCACCAGCGACATCAATGATGTCACTAGTGGCATCAGCCACGTCACCAGCGACATCAACCATGTCGCCGGCGGCATCAACCATGTCTTCGGCGGCATGACCTTTTAGACGATTTCAAGCCTAAGGCCGAATCAAAACTCAACCCAAAAAGAAGAAATTTGGGTTTTGCAAGATTACCTGGACATAGCAGAGGTGCTTTTCCTTCTCCGGGATCAGATTGGTGATGGGGGAATTAATCCCGTACCCATACATCTTGGCCGTCTCCTTCAAGCCATAAGCAACAGAAACCGAAAGAAGTTTCAACCCCTTAACGGAAGGAATCAGGCAGGCTCTCTCTAGCCTTAGCGGATTTTCCCTTGAAAACCTTGGCAATTCTCTTCATGATTGGAATGACGGAGAAGATGAAAGGTTTGGAGAAGAAGAGTAAAAGGGGGTACAATTTCTGTAGAATGAAGAAAGAAAGGAGTTTTACTTCCTTGTAAACCATCGCACGGAATTCGAGGAGTTTTAATTTATCCGAAACTGCCTGATTCATGTCGCCGGCTGCATCACTCCATACCGCCAGCGATATTAGTCGTGCCGCCGGTGACATCACCTCATTCAATTTAAATTTTGAATTTGTTTGACCAGTCAAAGCTGCCACGTGGCACTCATGCCGCCGACGGCATCATTCCATACCGCCAGCGACATCAGTCATGTCGCCGGTGACATCACCTCCTTTAAATTGAATTTTGAATTTATTTGACCAATCAAAGTTGCCACGTGTTGCTCATGCCACCAGTGGCATCATTTCATACCACCAGTGACATAATTCATGTCGCCGGCGATATCAGATCTATCCATGCCTTTTTTTTTCAGCCATCCTCGGTGAAATCCCAGCTCTAGCCCTAACATCCCTGAACTTGCACAAAGCTATAAACCGCAAACCCAATATACTCATCCTGTACACTTACCAGAGATTACGGCATGACCCGGTATATATCACCCTTTGGGTTCACCCTAGAACACCAACTGAAGGTCCCTGATACAGTCTCTACATGTATCACCCGTTAGGTTTACCCTAGAATGCCAACTGAAGGTCCCTAATACATTCTCTACACGTATCACCCTTCGGGTTCACCTTAGAACACCAACTGAAGGTCCCTGATATAGTCTCTACACGTATCACCCTTCAGGTTCACCCCAGAACACCAATTAAAGGTCCCTGATACAGTCTTTGCACGTATCACCCTTTGGGTTCACCCCAGAATACCAACTGAAGGTCCCTGATACAATCTCTGTATGTATCACCCTTTGGGTTCATCCTCAGAACACCAACTGAAGGTCTTGGCATGACACTGTACATGTCGCCTTTGGGTTCACCCCTCCAAAATCACAACATGACCAAGAACTACACTCCATAATCCACAAAGCTCAAGTCCGACCAAGGGACAACCACTCCACAAAGCACAAGCCCGACTAAGGGGCAATCTCTCCACAAAGCGCAAGTCTGACCTAAGGACAATCTCTCCACAAAGCTTAGGTCCGACCAAGGGATAATCTATCCATAAAATGCAAGTTTGACCAAAGGACAATCACTCCACAAAGAACAAGCCCGACCGAGGGGCAATCTCTCCAGAAAGCTTAAGTCCGACCAAGGGATAATCTACCCACAAAACGCAAGTTCGATCAAAGGACAATCACTCCACAAAGCACAAGCCCGACCGAGGGGCAATCTCCCCATAAAGCATAAGTCCAACCGAGGGGCAATCTCTCCACAAAGCGCAAGTCCGACCAAAGGACAATCTCTCCACAAAGTGCAAGTACGACCAAGGGATAACCACTCCACAAAGCATAAGCCCGACCAAGGGGCAACTGATCTACAAAGCATAAGTCCGACCAAAGGGCAATCTCTCCACAAAGCACAAGTCCAACCAAAGGACAATCTCTCCACAAAGCATAAGTCCGACCAAAGGACAATCTCTCCATAAAGCACAAGTCTGACCAAGGGATGACATCTCCATAAAGCTCAAGTCCGACCAAGGGACAATCTCCCCTCAAAATATAAGTTCGACCAAAGGGCAATCTCTCCACAAAGCACAAGTCCGACCAAAGGACAAACTCTCTACAAAGCACAAATCCGACCAAGGGACAACCACTCCGCAAAGCATAAGTCCAACCAAGGGACAACCACTCCACAAAGCATAAGTCCGACCAAGGGGCAACCACTCCGCAAAGCACAAGTCCGACCAAGGGACAACCACACCACAAAGCACAAGTCCGACCAAGGGACAACCATTCTGCAAAACACAAGTCCGACCAAGGGGCAACCACTCCGTAAACCACAAGTCCAACCAAGGGACAAGCACTCCATAAAGCATAAGTCCGACCAAGGGGCAATCTCTCTGTGAAGCACAAGTCCGACCAAGGGGCAACCACTCCGCAAGGCACAAGTTCGACCAAGGGGCAAATAAGTCATCCATTAGGTATCATTCCTATCCCATGCTCTTTCATGTGATCATACTGACCTGTGGCAGCAGTGATTCCCCGAGGGGCAGCCTGTGAGCACGGGATTTTGCAGTCCCTATAGCGAGATGATGATGACGTGTCCCCGATTTTAATGCCTCATGATAAAAGTTCTCTTTAGAATTTTTATTACCAATATGATATTTCTTGCGAATTTTATACTTGGTAGAATCCAGTTCGGCATAGCCAATAACGCGTACGGTAGGAGCTTGAACCGATGATTTACACCCAAATTAAAAATACCCATTAAAATATCATTAAAATTCAAAAAGATGGCTTTTGACCCACTTTTGACCACTTTTGGCGACTTTTTGGGCTTATGGGCCCGCTAGCTGTCGGCTTGCTGGAGGCTGATGCCACTGGCGGCATCAGCCATGCCGCCGGCGGTATGGCCTAAAATGGGCCCCTGCATAGACTGCTTTTTTGCCACTTCCGGTGGAATTGGTTAAAAAGGTCTCGAAGACCACCCCATTTTGCCTATAAAAACACACCTTAGGCTTGGAGAGGGCAGGGAAAACCATCTAAGATTGGAAATTTAATGTTAAAATGAGAAAATAGATTTTAATGAGATAAGAATTAGATAAGGTAGGAAAAAGGATTACGATCCATTTTCCCTGGTTTTTCTTCTTTGAACTCTCTGATTGTGAGCTTAAGATCAGTAGGTCTTTATTTAAAATCAACTTAATTGGATTTACGGACCCAAAAACTCTTAAATTTACTACTAAATCATCGTTACAAGCTCCCCGAAGATGTTTATTGGTTAACGTAGAGTTGGATTCACGACCCCGAGGTAAAAATTCTGAGTCTCATAGCTCTTTGGCATTAATATTACTGATTTGTGTTGAATCATGTTGATTTGAGTCCGTTTTCGGGTTTTCACCTGCTCCTGCTGTAAGAAATTGAAGTCGCCGGAGACATGTGATATCGCCGGCGGTATCACTCATGACATCACTGATACCGCTAGTGGCATCACATTCCCCAGAAAGCCATGTAGCCTGCCTACATATTGATGTCGCCGGTGGCATCGGCCATGTCACCAGCGACATCAATGATGTCGTCGGCGGCATCAGCCATGTCAAGAGTGACATCAACCATGTCGCCGGCGGCATCAGCCATGTCTTCGGTGGCATGACCTTCTAGACAGCTGTTTTATTTCATTTATTTCCGACATAGTTTATTTTCCGAAACTAGGGTATACAGTGCAACGACGCAGGTCCAAAACCTTCTGAAAACGGATCCACCCCATAACATGTGGCATTTCACTAGTAATCCGGTTAAAACAACGATCGAATCTAAAATTTAGTTAAAAATGGAATTTCCCGCAAACGCCATCCAAACCTCATTTTAGCCATCCAACCGGGCTTTATAATATTGTAAATAAAATATGCCACATCCACACTAACTTAGGTCTTGTTCGGTTTGCTAACTATACATGATTCATGACATATCTCATACGACGTACCGTACCTATACTAATCATCTTCTGCAGGTAGACGTATGTTAGGCCTTCGGGTATTTCATTTATCGCATAGAAACATGTATAGGATTTGGAAGCCTTATAATAATTTTATTTTCCGTACTTATTTTTGGATGACTGTAATAATTTATTCATCATTTTAATTGCTTGATAAACACGAAAACAATATAATAACCAAAAACACAAATAAATAGGATGGATTAAACCGATTAAGAAAGAATGAAGTATCTTAACTTGGCCTAATGAAAAATAGATAACATCATCTGAACTCGGAATCTCTACTTAAGGTATAGTCCAACCACCTGGTGGGAAAATCATACCAAAAATTTCCCGGTTGAGCTGAACCCGGTGGTGACTCTATTTTAAGTACGGGATTTCGATCTCGTATCTTTTGAGCATTAAAATATGCAAAACCATTTTCCAATCACATCACTCACACATCCTCGTTATTTTAAAGAGGTCAGTCCACCAGCCCGGCTTCACAGTCGTCGCGTAAAATGTCGTCTGCTCACAACGTCTATCCTAAATTTTTCACCCTTTCCAAACTTTTGTCCTTTGGAGGGACACAATATTTCTCTAAAGATTTTTAAAAAAAAAACAACGTGAGCAAGCTAACTCAGAGAAATGAAATAATGAATAAGGTGGGTGAAAATTCTAAACTAAAAAAGGAGAGTAGGAGCATTCTACAACTTTATTTTCTTTAATCATATATTTATTTTAATTTTTTTTTAGCGTTTGTGAAATTTATTTTAGAAATTAGAGAGGAAAATATGATTGTAAGTTTGGTCCGAGTCTCACCCGAACTCGAACTTAAAATAGTGTGGGTTGGGGCTGGGATTACGATAAGGCTTTTAGTGAAAAGCTTGATGAGATCAGAGCCCGCCCGCCCGTTAAACGGGCCTACTCTGAAGTCAAAATCCATTGTAGAAATGGACCACTACGCTTATGGCTGGAGATACCACTTAAAGCACCTATTCAAAGGTCAATTCTTCAAGTCATAAAGGAGCAACTATGCTTAAGTTGCAATCAATATGGAATATCTAACACATCTCCACACGCACAAATCTATTTGGAGCATGGAGAAATTATTAACGGATGGCGCAACATCAAAACTTGCCTTTGATACCATGTGAATATTGGTCCAACTCACTTCAAAAAATGCCTCAAAGAGTGAGA
Source organism: Euphorbia pulcherrima (assembly GCA_947683365.1). Lineage (NCBI taxonomy): Eukaryota > Viridiplantae > Streptophyta > Magnoliopsida > Malpighiales > Euphorbiaceae > Euphorbia > Euphorbia pulcherrima. The sequence goes on from CANTUS010000004.1 coordinate 7,778,869, forward strand.
ATTATCTCACACATATTGAAAGCAACAATGCGTAAGTCTCAATCAATATGAAATATACTCCGTAGAACAATTATTATTTAAAAAGATTATGTACCCATTATGTTTCAAAAATTAATCAATGAACTAATTATAAAATTCATGAAAATTCGTAAGATGCATTTTGGAAACTTTTATTTGACTATAGAAATTTCAATCCTAATTGAAAAGGATAACAAAAATTATGGATTTTAATTATTTGAAACTAAGTTAGCTGTGTGACGAAAGCTTTAAATACAAAGCCGACCTTTCAAACTATGGTAGAGACGAGTTAGGTCTGTGTCTAGGACCTAATATATTAGAAGTCCAAAATTGTTAGTCTTTAACCATATACTTTATATACACTTGTTCATTTTCTTTTATATAAAATGAACTTAATTGATGATAATAATATTATTAGCAATTAAACTTAAGATTTTTGGTTGGCTACAAATAAACATTAACTATTTGATGTTTTATTCCCAATTAATTAATTTATTGTTTGTAATTTTAAGCGTATATATAATGGTTAGATTAACTTAATTTTCAAAATCATTTTTCTCAAATACAAAGATAATATTGTTACACAAAGAGTAAAACAGTTCTGAATCGTGTACTTTTTATTTAGGGCCTCAATTTTGTAAGACCGACTTAAAGTTATAAAAGGTATTGCTTCGAATAAATGAAATATATTAAATTTGATGTAATTTATTGTGAATACTTTGATATGACGATAAAAATGTCAATACTTTACATATTTTAATGATTTAAAGTTATGTAAATAGTAAAAGTATGACGAAAGCTTTAAATTTAAATTTGTTGCTTATAAAAGCCACAATACATGAAGATGTTGTTTAGAACAAATGAATCGTAAGGTTCAAAATTAGATTTGTAATTCCTTGGGATTTGAATTCCAAGAAATTCACTATGCTATAACTAAATCTAATCAAATCAGGTATAATTTACAAATTCACATTTTATAAAACTAATATTCATGAAATCAACCACAATTATATATTTGAAAACATCTTTGTAATCTTCTACTTGTAACAAGCGTCAAACATAAACAAAAATAAGGCAGAAAGCCAGTCTTAATTAATCTGCAAAACGTGAAAATATTACATACTAATAACATGATATCATTATTTTGGGCAAGCACAACAAGAAAACAAACACAAGAAAACCATCTTTAGTAGTAACAAATAAAAACCTTAGTTGTTATAATTAAGAGTTAGTTAATCAAGTCATCATCATCAGCTTGAGCATCTCCTTCGTCGTCAAAAGTAGCAGAATCGTCGCCAATAATAGGTGAACCTTCTGCTGCATATTTCTCTTCTTCTTCTCCTTCTTCGTCTTGTTCTGGCTTCTTCCCTTCTCCTGTTTCTTCTAAATCATCTTCATCTTCTTCATGAACTACAACTTCAGCTTCTTCTTCCTCGTCGTTATCCCTAATGGGCGTCGTATTTTCAGCTTGCTCGTTGATCACCTCTTCTGCTGTTGAATCTGCCTGCAATTTTATGAAATTGGAGAAAACCAACAAGTTCTCAGTCCTGGGGGTATAATAGATATATAAATTAGTGGCGACTGAATTGCTTCGAAAGATGCCATATTTGAATTATTATATATAAATTAGTTGAACATAGTCTAGTAAATAGAGAAGGAAAATAGCACCTGAAGGGAGGCCATGAATGAGTACAAGAGCAGAGCTGGTGATTATGGAGATTGGAGAGTAATTAAGCAGATGATGTGAATTTCTGAGGAGTTTCGAGGGGTTTTTATATGGGATGCTGCCCTTTAACCAAGCCAAAAATTGTGGTTTACTACCGAAATGACAAAATATCAGCCGGGGATTTATAAAGTTAAACATTTCAGTTAATTCCGATCATCTCTTAAGTTTTAATGGTTGAGATTTAATAGCACTGTAGACCCTACAATAGATGATTTAGATTAACCGAAACATATAACTTTAACTTTAGAGAATTCAATTCCTTGTGAATGACATAAAAGGTTAATAATATGACACGGGAGGTTCCAATCTAGCTCATATATTATTTCTAGCATTTCTCCGTACACCAATGCTTATGGACTTGAATCGGGTACAACATATGTCCACATCATCCTGCATTGAAATTTAATTCATCATTTGGAGCCTTCAGTGTTCAGACGCTCAATCTCTAGATCCAAGAAGCTCTAATACTACTTCATGAAAGCATTTAAACTAAATGTTTAGGGCGATAAGTAAGACATAATCATAGCTCATATATTATTCCTGAGAGTAAGTACTCCACTATTAAACATAGTTAATGTCTTCCTTTCGGACTTAGATTCTCAACGTTTGACGAATTGCGAAGTTATACATTTCAGTCAATTTCAACCATACATTGAGTTGCACGATTTACAATTAATTAAGTCGACAGTATGGATTCTTTCTTGATATTTGCTTACCTACACAAAAACTTCCAACTCACAAAAGTTTGCCCACTCAATCTAACTTATTAAAATCGATTCTCATTCTATTTCGTAGGATTCCCAACTAACTACTACTTCCATTTCTTAAATTATATTCCCCTATATTTGAACCTTTGTATTACTACTAGAATCATTTTATCATTTTGTTACATTATATGATTTTTAGTCAGTTTGTTAAAATCATGTTTTATTTGGGATTATTTCATAATACACTATATATTTATCTTGCCAATAAATTTGATGCTATTTCAGTTCTGGACTAATTAAATATATGGCGTTAAATCAAATTAAAACTTAAAATCTTAATTTTGTATTCAGAATTTATTATATATCAAACCATTAAAAATCTAAAAATATACTTTTTGACCCCAAGGATAGAAATAGTAGTAAATCATGCTAAAAAATATTACTGATTTTGTTAGAAAGTAAACAATACCGATTTTTTAAAATTGAAAATTAACTTAAATTTTTTTTTCAAATTTTATCCTCAATTGCATTTTAGATAGCTAACATTTTCTCTGTATTGTGAGAGAAGTTAAAATAATTAAGAATCAAATTGAGAGTCTATTAAATTTAAAGCATCCAACATCACCTCTCCTTTGCATAATTTCTACCCATACATACCTGATTATTCTTCTACCTTTGCAATTTGTTCATATCTCACCTATAGATTTCTGACACGTGTGGTATGGAATCGGTTCAGAAGTATGCTCAATTATGGAGGATTTTCTATTAATTACCCCTTTATTTATTCTCTTTTTATTCATTTTTCTTTCACCTTTCCAATATATGTCAAGCAACGAGTACAACACTACAAGAAATTAGGCTTTTTGTGACAATATATATTGTCACAGAAAGCAAGAAGTTGTCACATATAACATTACGTGGCAATAATTAGTTGTCACAGATCGTCGCTAATAACTCCGTAACAGATAATATTTATCCATTTTTGCATCAAAATATTGTCACAAATATTTAGATATTTTGTGACAACTTTATTTGTAACAGAAACAAAAACAATGTTGTCACATATAATACATCAAAATCAACTGAAACAATATGACAATATAAAAAAAGTCGTCACACAAAAAATTATTTGTGACAATAAAGTTGTCGCTTATATTACATTTTTTGTGACAAACAAATTTGTTGTCACATTATTTTTATTAGTTACAACTTTTATTGTAACTGAAAAGAAAAATACTTGTCACAAATAATATCATTGTCACATATTATACACTAAAATAAACTGAAACTACATGACAACTTCATATAGTCGTCACAAAATAATATTTGTGACAATAAATGATGTCACAAAAAATACGAAGTCATCACACAAGCATATATGTGACAAGAAAAGTTGTCACAAAGATATCGTCGCTAATAACTCCGTAACAAATAATATTTCCAAATGTGTTGTCACAAAAGTTGCAATTTTGTGACAATAATTTTCATGTCACATTAAATTGATTATCACAAATACGAGTTGTCACATGTTATACGACAAATGTTACTGAAACCGAGCGTTTTACATTAGTTACAACTTTTACTGTCACTATATATCTGTAATTACAACATTAACTTATTACATTAAATATTTGTAATAATTTTGGATTGAAGGGAACTCATATAATATTAATTTTGACAAATCTGAAAAAATAATTATTAAAAAAGAAATTTTCAATTAATGAAAATAAAATTAACAAGGTAATATTTCCATTTTTTCATCCGAAATGGCTTATCATTCGATTAATCTTGATTCTATATTTGAATATAGAATTTTCTTTCATTAATATTTTTTTTCCATTTATTAAATATTTTTTCTAGTAAAAAAAAATTGTAATTTCTATTACTATGTCTATAATGACGAAGAACACATTTTTGCTATGCTACTAATACTTGGGCAAAGCAATGTACCAAAGTTATTTTCGTTCTTCGCAACATCAGCCTTTTCACCTTTTTTTTTTGTGAAAGAGCTACTTTGACAATGTACCTGCAAAAACAATACTCAAGGTCTTCACATATCAAATAGAGAATGTAGCGAACTACTTGATCAAATAATACAATGAACATGATAGTAATTGTAAATATTCCATCACCGGAAAACTTCTTCCAAAATTTTAAAGTCCACTAACTACAATTAAGGTAAAAAAAACTTTGAGCAATGAACATAGTCGCATGCCCCATGAAATTGTTGGTGCTACACAAGATAATAAAAGTGTAAATAACCAATGCTCATGAAAATCATAAACCTGAAAATATATACATGATGCTTCATTAATAATTTCAGTTTTAATACTACTAAACTACTAACAATTTCATGATTTCACTAAATTCAATTCAACATCCCCATTCAAACACGTAACTTCCAATTTCATAATTCAACATATCAACACTTCAACTCCATATAATTCAAACACATTCATTACTTCAAATGATTGATTACTTACCGATCCCTTTTTAGCTATTTCAACTTCAATTTACACATAATTCATAATTATAAACCCTAAAATCCCAATTCGTAAAATTATATAATTAACCCTAAAATCTCATTTTCACTAATTTGAAAGAAAAGAAAGATACTAACTAACCTGAATCTGGTGGCAGAAAACACATGAAATGGCGAACAACAACAACTTTCCAATGAACGAACTCCGACACCATGTTTTTTTTCCAGGAAAGGCATCACGGGATATGTCAACTAGGGCTTTGAAACTGTAAGGTTCATGCATAGATGTCTCTGACAGAACTTTCATGTTTAGCTGAATGTTCTCTTTCATAAACCCATGCACAAAATTGCCATACTAACATGGTAAAATGATTCAACATAGCCCCAATTTGTCAGCAAGTCATCATAAACATATTCATCTAACCCAAATGAACATATCTACAATCCACATTCATCAATTAAAACTAACACCATTGGACGCGTGGGCTTATGTCTCGGTGCATAACCGAGACAAAAGACCTTTAAAAAACCGAGACCAATAGCCCGCGAGACCAAAGGCCCGGGCATATGGTCTCTGTTAAAATAACCGAGACATTAGATAATCAGTAGTCTCGGTTATTTAAATACCACATCAGCATTTAAAATCGTGATTTTCACCGCTTATATGGTCTCGGATTTACCTCGATTATTTTATTAACCGAGAACAAATAATTGTTCTTGTAACTACCAATCATAAATCATGTAATTGATCTCAATAGACAACTATTCTCAAAAGATTAAAAACAAAATGAGAACTCTCAAACAAATAAGGACCAAAAGAGAAGATCAACGAGGGAAGAAAAGACAGTGACATTATAGCTGAAAAGTGCAAACTCACAATAGCAAAACTTAATATTAAACATGTATATAAAAACAATATTTTGTGCCTTTTACTTTTTGGTAGTTTAGACAAATCTACTTTACCCAATTTCTAAGCGTTTTTGGACATGAGTTGACACTTAAAGTTCAGATCTCTCTAGTATAAACATTTTTATGGACTTTAGTTCCCAAATGAGATTTCCAACAGGTTGTAGGTTAAAGGTAAATTTCTTATTATGGATACTTTCTCAAATCTAAGTTGTAAGAAACTTACAAGCTGTAGAAGTTAAATACATAAAAAAAAGAGATAATATAAGGACTTCTCAATGAGATACATTTGTTAATTTGCATTTTCTTATATGAATTCATAAAAGCTTCTAAGTGTTTAAAACTAAGCACCAATCAATTATGACTTATAGCTTATATGTTAAGAATAGTTATAAATTCCAATACTCTGATTTAATATTTGATCATAAGCATAAAAATTTTGAAACTAAAAAAGTCAAGACACCCCCCTAAGTACCAAAAACAATTCAAATTTGAGGCCCAAAGCACTGGCAGCCAAAAAACAATTCAATGAAGACTAATTGAAAGAACAAATTATAAATATTAAGAATAAGAAGAAAACCATATAGTCAGCAACAAGAATAATAATAATAAACACTAAATGGAGTAACAATATTATCACCTAATAATAATAGTACTAGTAAAATCACAGCACAAAACCTACCATCCAATCAAAAAAAAACTCAAATAGGAAGAAATGATCCTAAAATTGGAAAAAAAACACTTGTAAAGAAAAACTAACCCATGACAATGGAGGAACAGGCGAGCAGACAGCGGCAAAAATGGAGGAGGAGACGGAAGCTGGTGACTCCACGGAAGAAAATTACCGATTTAGCTTGAAATGTAGCTAAAATGGAAAAAAAACAAGTAAAAGAAAAACTAACCAGTTAAACAACGGAAAAATGGAGACAGCGGTGTCAATGGAGGAGACGGCAGCCGGCGACTCTAGAGAATTAAAAATCCGATTGAGGTCGAAATGTTGCTAAAATGGAAAAAAAAGAACAAGTGAAAGAGACTAACCAGGAGGAGGAGACATCGGTGACAATAGCGGAGAAAGGGGCTCTCGCCGGCGACAATGGAGAGAGGGCGACGGTGGTGGTGAGGTTTGAGATACGACGTCAGTGAGAGGTTTGAGAGATGGTGAAAACTGACCTACAATTACCAAGTTGATATATATCACGCTTTTATTCTTTTAACTTTAGAGGCTATTATCTCGGCATTTTATTAACCAAGATAAGATTGCAATGGGCAAGGAGTTTGTCTCGCTGAGTTTGTCCCGGTTATTTTAATAACCGATATAAGATTGAAGTGGGCAAGGATTTTGTCTCGGTTATTGAAATAGCCGAGACAAACTCAACAAGTTTGGCCCATTCAACTTAGTTTTGTCTCGGTTATTTTAATAACATAGACCAGCGAGACAACAACCACTTTTCCCACTAGTGTTAAAACAACTCTCATCCCCAAATGACAGATTAATTTAAAGTAATTGCCTCAATGGCAAGCAAAGGTAATAACAGTAACTAACCATTTCAAACAAAAAATAAGATGCTTCTTATGCTCAGTTTAAAAGATAGGAGCATAAGATGCTTCTTATGCCTAGTTTAAAAAATAGGAGCAATGAAAGGAAAAAATGAAGAACAAAAATGGGTGTCATTTAATAATTTGAGTTCATTCCCAAAACTTGGTATTGCATTCTACATTTGCTAAAAATTAACTAGTGATAGAAAACAGATGGAAATTTTATCACTTCGTACTGGGCTATAAAAACAAAACTTATACAAACTCTAATGCCTTAATGACGATCCACTTGGTTATGTTCAACAATTCCTGCCAAGTCTGCACACTAATATTTTTCAGTATACATGTCTAGAATTAGATTGCTCTTTCCGAACAATTCTTCTTGATTATACTCAAAGGAATGGGATTACTGTCTGGAACAATGTAACATACAAGATCAAATTTCCAGAATGAATAGGAGGCCAATATATCAACCACGAAATACATTGATCTTACCACCCATGAGTTCTTCCTCATCTATATCATCAGGTAAGTTGTAGCTTTCACTAAGTGTCTCTTGGATTTCATTACTCACATCCAATAGATACATCATCTCGTCTTGAAAGTTCTGTTCAACATTAAACAAGTCAACATTGTAATTAAAATATATGGAAGGAGTACCAGCAAACCAAGAGATTGCATACATCTATGTTTTGGATCTTCACACTTTTCATCATCTCTTTCAGCTCTTTGTTTGCCAATTTTAGTGTTGTCATCTGAAATAACACAACAATGTAATATCTCAAAGAAACAAAAAAAGTTCCTTTAAGGGTGAAGTGCCCATGGCCTCGGACTGCTCACCAATAAAGAAGTATCACTCTATGAAGAAAATGAGAAACCGTAAAAACTTGAATCTCATATTTTACAAAGCAATAACTCAGTCACAAATTCAACTGCTACCTCTTACGAGTAACGGTTCCAATTATTGTACAGATACAGCTCCATTACTAAGCTAATTTATTTACTGGCTTCTTTTGGAGTACTGACATCATGTCCGCATCAATTGGACAATTGATCCCATGTTAAATCAACAAAATTGAAATGGAAGGAGAAGGATGATTAGTAGGGAAAGAGCCAGTATCGAAGAAGCTTGAAGCTGAGATAAGCACGAGCAAAACTTGACGCTTCTCCACAAGAAATCCCCGCACAGGGGTCCTATTAACCACACATATCTGCTTGAGATTCCGAGAAATTGCTAATTGTCACAGGAGTAAAACTGAACTGGGAAAATTTAAATGGGACATTCAAGACAATTATACGGGAAAACATAGCCTCCATTTACATGGCAAATTGCAATATTTGGGTCAGATCCAAATAAATTCAAGTTCAACCCTCAACAGTTAAAATGCAAATGAAAACCTAGATGACGGTAATAGCAAGCAAGGAGATGAGTCATATGTCCATAAAAGAACAGATTTAATGGATCTGAGATTAAAAAAAAAGAAGAGTAATAGAAATCGAGCAGACCGGAGGAAAAGCGAAGGAGCAACTATGACGAGAGGAGGAGCAGCAACGGAGGGGAAGCGGCAAGACGAGCAGCTGATTAGACGGAGCTGCGACGGTGGACGGTTCAAGAGAGTAGAGCCATACGAGAAGCACGCAAAAGTGAAGCTAACGAAGAAAAAGAGTCTGGCCAAAAAAAAATATATTTACACATATATAGCATGATTTTAATTACATTTTTTCTAGTATTTAATTTTAATAATTAACTTCAATAAATATAAAATTATATTATATAGATAATATCATTATTTATTTATTATTAATTTATTATTTCAACTTTAAATATTTATTATTATGGCTCATAGTTTTGAATTTGGATTTAGGTTTAGAGTTCATGATAATTTTTTATATTTTCATTATACATTTTCTACAAATTTTTATAGAACTGAATTCTATTTTTATTCTTTACATTCCAATCACAATAAAATAGGATTTGAAGATAATAGAGGTATAAATTCAAAGGAAAGTAAATATGAAAAATAAAGAGAAAAGAGGAGAGGAAACTTCATATGTAGGTTGACTTTCTAGGATAATATTTCATTTTTTATTTTTTTTAATAAAACCTCCATTATTATAATAATAATAATAATAATAATAATAAATATGGATTACCAAAAATATCATTGCTGATAATGAATATTATTTTATAACTTTAGTTATAATTATTAATACTTATAAAAAGTATTACTAGTAATAATAATTTTGTTATTCATTTTTATTTTAAATAATGAGAATCATTTTAATAATCATTTTAATTAAGATATTTCCTATTGTTTTTCATATAATCTATAAATTCACATTTTTTGTAATTTTTAATAGAACATATAACTTTTCTCTTACTCTCCTCTATTTTTTATATAGTTGTTCATAAACCTTATAAATTTTCAGTTAACTTATAATTTTCTTATACCTTTATATAATTTTTTAAATAATCTATAACTTTTTGATAGCTTTTTGAAATAACATATAACCTTCCTCGAACTTTCATGTACCTTTTATATATCTTTTCATATAACTAGTGTTACTTATAGAAAATAAAAGGAAATAAAAAGAACAACAATATAAACTATTGTCATACATATAATCAGATTCTTTTTATTCTCTTGCAATTACGCAATTACAAATAAAATATTTTGTTATACAATTAAAAAATAGTTTGTGACAATTTTTCAACTTCCCGCACAATTTTTTTTGTGATAGTCATACATTTGATATAACATATGTTAAAGTTTTTGGTACGAGTACAGATGTCATATAATCAATTATTTACTTGTGATAATGTGTAAAAAAAAGTCATGTAAAACCTAATCTATACCTTTTCACACAACCTACAATATTATTATATATTTTTTTGACTTGTCATATAAACAAATACTTGATTATACCTTGCCTATACATATTTACAACATTTCACAACACTCATTATTTATATTTTTCCTATAAATTTCGTTTCCCTTTTCAAAGTATTGACACAAAACGAATGCATTATTTGCAACAAACCTTTTATTGTTCTTAACATATGTTGTTTTTATGACAAAAAGAAGTTATTGTGACATATTGACTATTTTTAGTGACAACTTGTACTTGTAACTGAAAATATTTTTTTGTTTAAATTAAATTTATTGTCACAAATTAATAAAATATTTGTAACAAGTTTTTTATATTGTCACGTAAATGATTTATGTGACAGTCTAATTTTTATTGTAACAAATTATAAATTATAGGTTACAACTTAAGCTGTAACAAAAAAAACATTAGTTACAATCTTAAAAAGTTGTCATAAAATATCTATTGTATGTGACAACTTTACATCAAAAATTCAAAAAACTAATATTTGTGACGGTAAAGATTTTATTATAACAAATAATAGCCTTTTGTGACAATAATTTTATGACAAGTAAATTATTGTCACATATTAACGGATTTGGTGTAGTGCAAGATGACCCGGATAAGTCTAAAAGTTGAGGGATAAAAGTAATCTTTTGCATATCACTAATGTAAAGTACCGTCAATTCAAAATTAGTAGGTGACTTTCATTGATGAAGAGCTACATACACTAACTTCATTGATTGAGTTATATGTAATATTAATTTACCTTCATTGTTCATTGTGTATATATTACTTTTCTCAATTATCAAATAGATAGTCAATATCTAGCGAACTTGTCTCTAGTTTTAATTTATGGTTGGAGTGATTTTATCTCTAACAGTGTAGCAAAATGTCGGTGAGTAAAACACATTCGACGATACGTATTTTTTCGCTGTTGTGTTCATCGATGTGAATTTTGTGCTATAAGAAATAACCTAAAATTTCGTATAATCTTTTATGTAATTTTAATTATATCCTTCAAAAAGAATATACAGATAATGTTAGTAGCATAATAACATAATACAAGAATAACAAACACTAATATAGAAATGTTATTTCCAAATAATTTTCAACTCTAAGCATATCATGTCACTTGAAACTATCAAATGAATTTTCACCAGCTTTTTCTCTAATTTAATCTTCTATTAATTACGATATCAAATATCGATACAATTATAAGTTGATAAATAAAATAAAATAGATTTTAGTATAAAAAAGTAAAGGATAAATTAGTCTCGTAGTGTTATAAATAAAATTGTAGATTTTGGTGGAAATACTAAATTAACAAGTATTTTAAAGTGAAAGGAGTATTGTTGAACAAAACCATGACTTACAAATGAAAAATGAAACTATGAAACCTTTAAACCGATGTAACATATCATGGAGGTATGAAACTTTAGTTTGCTTAACAAATTATTTGTCTGTTACTAATGAATTTGTCTCTCGTAATACAACTACAATCAAAGTCAAACTCACCCCGTGTGAAAGAACAATCTCACTTGAACCTAGAGCTATCAACATAGAATGAAAATTGAAAGATATTGACTTAAGAATAATTAAAGCTCCCAAAAAAAATATTTTCAGAAGTGTTCCAAATTAATTTCAAGGTCGCACACAAGTGAGGTTTATGTAAAGGCAGTGCCGTAAACAGTGTCGATTTCCGGTGCACGATTTCACATACAGAGGCGGAGCTGAGGGGGGCACACAGAGGCTGCAGTCGCCGGAAATTACGTGTATATATGACAACCTTACCCCTACAGAATAGTCTCCGAGAATATATGTTAGGAGCGGCGGCCACTTCGAAACTGCAGAGTTTAGGTTTTGGGTTGAAGAAGATGACCACTTCTTATTTTTATTATCTTAAAAAAATTCACTAATTGAAACGAAAGCGTTTACTCAAGTTCAAAATTAATCACTAGTAGGGCCAAAAATCCTGCCCACATTACATTCAGCACATGACCCTTCCTTTTCTTTTCCTTTCTTTCTGTCTCCTTCCACGTCATTCTTTAATTTTATACAACAAAATAACAAATGTTTTTTTAACTTAATTTAATATATTATTTTAATTGATTAGAATTGTCAAATATGTTATCAACTATTGTTTGCCCTGTAATATATTTTTAAAAACATATATGACTTAAATAATTTCTCATGTAACTTTTTTTTATAGTTGAGTTTATATATTTCTTTATATATGTTTCAGTATAATGAATTACACTAATTTTATATGTATGAGCATAGTACTTCATACTTGTTGAATTTATGCTTCTAATTTTCTCTAGTAAATTCTTTTTAGTTTAGCTGGTATGCATTTATAGGTCGATCAATACTTTTTAGCTATCTTTAATGACAAAATAATGTTGGTCAAGTACTTTGTTATTGGATTATTTCTGAAATCCAACGTATGGAGTCTTGTGTAGAACATGATTAACTAACTAATAGAATATTTAATAATAATGGTGCATCATGCATCAATTCAATATTATTTTTACTGATTGAAACTTATTTTTCCTCCATTGAAAATTTTTATTATCATTTTTTTTAACAAAATTCGCCCCATCAGTGGATAACTCCTGGAACCGGCACTGTTCACATAGATAGAGGTAGATAGCAGTAGACGCATGATGCCAATGGTAATAAAATTGATCGAAAAATTCTAACTTTTAACATATGGTGTGTTTTACCTAATGTTGTATGTCATTAACTGTTATGATAAGTTTTGTTAGGTTTGACTTCGTTGTTATTATAAATTTACTGAGACAATTTTAAAAAAAAAATTATTATGATAACTTTTTATATTTAGAACACTCAAATACAATAGTTTCGATAACGTGACCGAGCACTTAAAATTATTATTTAATATGAAAAATAAAAAGAATTTATAAATAATTTTTCAAACATTAGTTTATAAAATTATACTCAATTAGTTATATTCATAGCTAATTTATTTAAAGAACACCCTTTCAATTTCAAAATAGTCTCGTAAATCCAAGTTTTTAATGAAAGAAATAGAATATAATGTGTTGGCTAATATTTGTTCTATTTCATTTTCATAGGACCATAACGCGTACATATATTAATTAATGTGATAAGGTGTCCAAATTTCACGACACCCCAGCAACAAATAATACTAGTACTAATATACTATATTCTGCATCTCCTAAATATTTTTACCAGCAACATTGCTAGTTATTATTAGTTCACAGTTTATAATCAAACAATTAATTTCACCCACAAATAATTATGAGACATGTTGTACATAAATATTCTTATAACCTACCAAGTTGTTGTTATGTCTTTCCATTGGGATTTTATTTGAAGCCATATTCGGGTTAGCAATGTAAATTATCAATGGAGGAGGGATCCCGCCGCCGATGGGTCACGTACCCCTTCCCTCCGCCACTGTGTAAATGTTATAACATTAAGGTTTATTTAGATTAATGGAGTTTAAACCTTATAACCATAACTTTATGGGGATCAAATCTATTTCTTATTAGAAAAAATGCATTGATTGAAGGGGTTCTTACAAAAATTTTACAAAAAAACCAAAATAATTTGATCATACCATAAATAATTTACAAGTTTATAAAAACATGAGTAAATAATTACAAAAATACGGTCTGGTATTTATCTGGTAAATATCTGGTAATCGTCTGGTAAATATCTGGTCAGACCGTAATCATGTAATTATTTTCTCTTGTTTTTGTTAATTTGTAAATTATTTATGGTTGGACAGTAGATAATGAAAATAGTTTAACTTAACGGTCAATTTTATAAATATTTTAGTGGGACATGTATATTTTTGATAATTTTCCTTGATTAAATGTGTTAAAACCAATTAATCATCAAAGGAGTCAGCTCTATAATATAAAAAGTCATGGGGCTTTTACACAAATAGATAAAAAAGATAAAATAATTTGCTCAAATGCCATAAAAAGGTAAAATAATTTCAAGTATGCATCCTTACAAAATAATTACAAAACTCCACCGCTCCCCCCTCTACACACGCACACTTGCATTTTATTTTTAATTTTTTGATTTATTTTATATTTATCTCTCAAACCGTTTATTTTTTCGACATGCCGCTTTAGAGTTTTTTGTTTGTCTCTTTTTTATCTTCGAAAGTAGATACATGATGATATACTTTTATTGAATATTTTTTAACTGTCAGATATCCAATAGATATCTAATAGAAGTCCAATAGAAATCAGTAAAACTAGAAGACCTTTAAATAACACATGAATGTCCAATTTAAAAGGTAGAGGACTCCTAAATTATACCTGTAAAATATTAGCAATGGTCTTAATGGTAGTAGTTTATAAAGTTACCGCATAACGATGGATACAACGAAATTTTCAGTGATCTATTGGATATCTATAGATGATCTGTAGGAAATCTATTGGATAAAAAATGATGAAAAGTCACAGTGAATGTCATTTCAAAGATAAAAATAAGACGAGCAAAAAATTTTGAAGCAGCATGTCGAAAAAATAAACGGTTTGAGAGATAAATGAAAAATAAGGAAAAAATATATAAAAAAAGCAACATGGCAACTGTGTAAATAAAATTAAAAAAATAAGGAAGTTAAGATATACTATTTAACAAGCATGATAATCTTATAGATATTTTAACAAATCTGTAATTAATTTGGAAAAAGTGTCTCATTATCACAAATTCCCAAAAGTCATTGAGGCTCGGCATTGAATGGCGATTATGATTCATTGGCAATCAAGTCTCAAAAGCCTTATGTGAGTCACGATTATGAGTTTTTGAGTCGTTGCCATGACTCACTTCAATGTGAGCGTTGCAATCTCGACTCACTCAATACTAATATTATCATTTCCTTATTTTTCATTGTTTTCAACAATTTGTTCAAAACAATGAAAAATAAGGAAACGATAGGAGAGGGCGGTCGAAGCAGAAGTTGGCTAGTAAGACATCTCCGGTGACTCCGATCGAATCTGCAGGGGAAGGGATCTCTCTCTTCTCCTGATCCACCCAAAGCTACGGCTCTCCCTACTGCGGAAGTACCGATTTCTGAGGATTCTTCCGATTTGCATGAGAAATCAAGGAAAGTTGGGGAAGAGTTCAAAGAGAAGAGGTCCTTTTTCTCAGGTGAGAAAATGAATTTCATTCCCCCGATTTTTAAGGAAGGAAGGAAATTATGTGTTATAGATCCTCAGGATGTTGTTTCTGAGGCCAGTAATTGGGATGGGTCTATGATTTGTGTTGTTTTAGGGTCTAAACCACCTCTTCATGTTTTTGAAGGGTTTATTAGGAGGATTTGGGCCCTGTTTAGTGTCGATAGAGTTCTTAAGCTTGAGAATAATCATTTTATGGTTAAGTTTCATGATGCTAATGCTAGGGATTCCATCGTTGAGCATGGGATTTGGTTTTTTTATAAGAAGCCGCTGGTGGTTCGTGCATGGACAGGTGAGATTGATGCCCTTGCCGGTGTCACTTCTATTCCGGTTTGGGTGAAATTCCCTAGCCTCCTTGTTCGGTATTAGAGTGAGAAATCATTGAGTGCTATGAGTAGCCTTGTTGGTAAGCCAATTATGACTGATAAAATAACAAAGGATAGAGCCTAGCTAAATTTTGCTCGGGTTCTTATTGAAGTTGAGTTGAACAACGAGGTGATAGAGGAGGTTCAGTTTGTAAATGAGCACTGTCAGCTGGTTGATCAATCTGTTGTTTATGATTGGATCCCAGTCAAATGTTGTGAATGCAAGGGTTTCAGCCATTCAAAGAAAGATTGTAGGAAGAAGAAAGAGGGCAGTTGGAGGGTGAAACAACCAAATCCTGCTAAGAAGGTAGAACAGTCGAATCCTGCCGAGAATGTAGTACAACCGAAGCTTGAAGATAAGGGCAAGAAAGTTGCTGCCCAGCCTTTGCCTTTGGTAGAACAATCATCTACCTCTGTTGTGGTTGGAACATCTGAGCAGGGTTGGATAACACCTAGGAGAGGGTAGAAGGCTAGCAATGGACAGTCTAATGGTGGTTTAAGCCAAGCTCTTGGGAAATAAAATTTAAAAATTAATAATGGGGTGTCTGCTCATATGGAACGTAAGGGGCCTGAATCGGTCTCTTAAACAAAGAAGCATTAGGGAGCTTTTCTCCTTAAATAGTGTGGAGATGTGTGTTCTCCTTGAAATGAAGTTGAGTCATAAAAATGTGGAAGGTTTGTTACGAAGTGGTTTGCGGAGTGGTGTTTTTACTGTAATTTAGATGCTCATCCGGGAGGTAGAATTTTGCTCTTATGGAGGAAAGACTTGTTTGATGTTTGTGTAAGCTTTGCTTCTGATCAAATGGTGCATTGTAAGATCAATATTGCGGTGGGCTCTTCTCCTTTTGACTTTTCTGTCGTTTATGGGCTACATACAGTAGCTCAAAGAAAGGAGTTATGGAATCAGTTGGAGAGATGGACTGTTACTACGCCTTGGGTGGTAGGAGGCGATTTTAATACCCTTTTCTCTATCGATGCTAAACTAGGTGGAAACCCTATTCATTATAATGATATAGTTGATGGGGTTGAGTGGCTCAGAACTCTTTTCTAGAGGAAGTTAGATGTATGAGACCTAAGTATTCCTGTTCTAATAGGCAATTGGGGCTTGATAGGGTTTACTCAAAACTTGATTGGTTTTTCTGTAATGAAGCTTGGCATGATGTTTTTAACTCATGCTTTACTTCATACCATGATAACCTAATCTCTGACCATTGTCTGATGTTAGTGAAATGTATTAGCCCGGAAGAAGTTGGGATCAAGCCTTCTAGATTTTTTAACATGTGGTGTGACCACCCTTATTATGATGCAATTGTCCATAGTGTTTGGCAAATAAACTACAATGTTTCTCCCCTAAATAAGCTTGCGATTAAGCTCTCTCGGTTGCGGCACAAATTGAGGAGTTTCAATAAAGGTGGATTTGGTGATATTGTTACTAAATACAAGGAGGTTGGTTTTCACGTAACTGACATTTGCCAGCAACTTCAGAATAATCTTTGTGACCCTTCCCTCTTAATTAAGGAAAAATAAGCTTTGATCTTGTACTCTCAGGCCGCAGTGGCTTATGAAAAGTTTCTGCACAAGAAAAGTAAGCTTACTTGGCTCAGGTTAGGTGATGATTGCACTGGGTATTTCCATGCCGCCATGAAGAGTAGAGGGAACAATAATCTAATCTTGTCTTATGTTGAGAATGGTGTGAGGGTGGAAGATTTTAACTTGGTTGTGGATCATTTTCTTAACCATTTTCAATCTTTTATGGGTTCTGAGAGTCAAGTTTATGGTGGTGTTGATAAAAAGATTATTTCTCTAAGTAATTGTGTTTCTCTTGATCAACAGGTTGAGCTAATTAAGCCATTCACCAATAGAGAGATAAAGGAAGCTATGTTTAGTATCGGGAATAATAAAAGCCTGGGGCTTCATGGTTTTGGCTTAGGGTTTTTTAAAACATCTTGGGGTGTTGTATGTGGAGATGTGTTGGCTGTGGTTAGGGAATTTTTTGCTACTTGTAAGTTCCCTAGTTCTTTTGCCTCTACTCTTCTCGTGTTGATTCCTAAAATTGATCATCCCTCTTGTGCCATTGACTTTAGACCTATAGCTTGTTGTAGCATATCTTATAAATGTGTCTCTAAACTTATCTGTTATCGTTTGAGTGATATTCTGCTCTCTTTGATCAATTCTAACCAAGGGGCCTTTGTGAGGGGAAGATCTCTTAAGCATAATATTATGATTTTACAAGATATTTTGAGACATTATGGGAGGAAAAATGTGTATGCTAGGTGTTTCCTTAAAATTGATCTTAGTAAAGCTTACAATATTGCTTCTTAGCAATTTGTGGGTGATTTACTGAATTCTCTTTCTTGCCCTACTAAGTTAATTGGTTGGGTCATGGCATGTCTTAAGAGTGCTCAATATTTATTATTGATAAATGGTCGTATTCAGGGGTCGTTCAATGGAAGAAAGGGTTTAAGATAGGGTGACCCTATGTCCCCTCTTCTTTTTGTTTTGGTTATGGAGTACCTTACCCGCATCCTTCTAAATCAATCAATTAACTGAGACCTTGGGTTCCATCCAGGTTGCAAACCTCTTAAGTTGAACTCTTTATGTTTTACGGATGATCTCTTATTGCTTTGCAAGGCTAATTATAAATCTTTTAGCTCTATGCTTGAGGGTTTTTCTATGTTCCTGAAGGCTACTGGCCTTAGTGTCAATTATTCTAAATCCAGTCTTTTTGTTTGTAGCACTGCGAAGGAGCTGAAGTCTGATTTGTTGAAAGTTGTCGGGGTGAGTGAGGGTATTTTTCCGTTAACTTACCTTGGTATGCCTTTGAAGACCACTAAATGGAATAGCTCTGATTGTGCTAAGGTTACTGACAAAATTCGTAAGCTCATTACTAGTTGGGGTATAAGGCACCTTTCCTTTGCGGGTAGGATTCAACTGATTTCTTCAGTTATTTTTGGTATTTGTGCTTTTTGGATGAGCATGTTTTCCTTGCCTAGCTATGTTGTTAAAGAGATTGATCATTTGTGTAGGCAATTTCTTTGGAGGGACACTGAAATTAAGAGGAAGATACATAATTTGGCCTGGGATAGAATCTATAGGCCGAAGAATATGGGTGGCCTGGGTTTTGAAAATGGATGTCTTTAGAATAATGTAGTTGTGGGTAAATTCATTTGGGCCATCGCCTTCAAGCAAGACTCGTTATGGCTTAGATGGGTGTATAGTATCTACTTGAAAAATAGGAATTTTTGGTCTGTTACTGTTAAAGGGGGTGATAGTTGGTATTGGAGGAAGCTGTTGAAGGTTATGTCTTAAAGGGGATGATAGTTGGTATTGGAGGAAGCTGTTGAAGGTTATGTCTGTGTTGACAACTGCAGTCCTTCATGATGCTACTGTCTCAGGGAAGTTTAGTACTTCCAAGTGTTATGGGAACCTTGTTGATGATGGTTGCTATCTTACAGGTTATAAACAAGACCGGTGTACGCTTGCCCTCCCTAAGCATAGGTTTATCTTTTGGCTCGCAATTCAGCAGAAACTTTTAACGAGGGATATTCTTATGGCTCACTTTCCTATTCCAGATTGTTAATGCCCTGTTTGTGGTATGGAAACTGAAAATCACAGTCATCTCTTTTTCCACTGCAGATTCTCGAAGCTTTTGGTTGTCTATGTTTGTAACTGGATTGGTGGAAAAGCCTTGCATTTTGGACTGCAATAACTCGCTGAATTGGTTTCATGGTTTGAACATGGCCAATTTCGCAGATAAGGTCTATATAGCTTCTTTACAGGCCTTAGTTTATCTGATCTAGTTCAACCAAAACTCTTGTATATTCTCCCACACTTGTTTGTCTGTTAAGTTTTGTTTTTTACAGGTTCAATATACTGTTATGAATAGGCTCAACTTGTATAGGAACAAATACAGAAAGTCTGCCGATATAGAGCTTTATGCTAGATTTGTTAGCTGAATTTTGGTGATGCCTGGGTTTGTCAGGCTTACAAACTGATTAGGATGTAATTGTTGATTTTCTAGAGCTATACAGTTTGATTTATTCATAAAAAAAACAATTTGTTCAAAAGGAAATAATATTTATTATAGAAATCCTAATTAGGCAATATTTTCTTGAACTTTTATGAGCTAAACTTAATTGAACTGAATTAAATTAATTAAAAGCCCAAGAGATTATGCCCTTAAATTCAAGAGTCCTAGGGGCGAAGGTTGAGAGGAGAAGAGATTCAAAATTGATCTTGTTTATATCTGCTGCTTTTTTTTTAAAAAAAAAAGTTTTAACTCATTGGACTTATAATAATTACAAAGAAAAAACACATTCCTCCACACTCGCGTGGAGACTCGAACCTGTTGCCTCTAGGATCACGGCTTTAAGGCTCAACAACTTGGCTAAGCCTTTGTCACAGAATCTACAGCTTTATAAGCTAACAAATCTAAAAATGAAAACTAATTTTAAAAGGACCAGTAGGGCTATAAACAAGTCGAGTCGAGTCGAGTTATAGCATGTTCGTATTCAGCACATTTAATTTTTAATCGAACACTAGTCAAGCCGAGCTAGAATCGAGCTTAAAATCCTATTCGTGTTCGGCTCATTTACGAGCTCACTTGTTCACGAAGCTGTTCACGAACAACTCATTTATTTTGTTCGTGAAAAACTCGCTAATTTGTTCATGAAAGAGCTCATCATTTTTTTCCGCGAACGAAATTAATAACAAAATATGAAGAATTAAGTTCTCAAAATTATAATATCTCAGTAAAAAAATAAGAAATTAATAATATAATATCCTTAAACAAAATATCCAAAATATCCAAAATATACTCAATTTAACAAATCATGAACAAAAATAAGAGAGATTTTAATGTTTAAGAGATATCAGATACGTTTGCAGAGTCTGAAGGCTGTGATTTAAAATAGGGAGACATCTAACCCGAATTTAAAATTTATTGCATGAATTAATTTATCAGGAATAAAATGGGTCAGTAAGTATTGTTAATATGGGTCATAGATTACGGACTATATGTTTATATCACAAATACAAAATATTTTATTACTATTTTAAAAAAAGTTGTTTTATTATGTGAAAATTATAATTGAGTTAGTTCACGAGCTTTAATCGAGCATATTCATGAACTTGTTCACAAGCCTCTAATCGAGTTTGTTCGCGAGTTGTCGAGCCGAGCTAGGACTTGTTCATGTTTAGTTCATTTATTATTCGGGCCTGAAAACATGTTCACGAACTGTTCAATTATAAAACGAGTCGAGCTCTTATCGAGTCGAACACCGAGCTGTTCATGAACGGCTCGTCTCATTTACAGCACTAAGGATCAGCCTAAGTAGAGCTGGGCATTAACCCGCAGGCCCGCTCATGCCCGTTTTTCATGGGCCGGGTTTGAACAAACTAATTATATATTAAGCCCGACCCGGCCCGAACCCTGAAGAGGTCGAATAAAGTATGGGATGAGCTTAATTTTAGCCTTAAAACTCAAGTCTGGCCCACTCAATCCGAACTAATAATAAATATATTAAATAATTATATATTTATTTTTATAATAATAATAATAATTGTTGAATTTTTAAAATTTGTTGTATACAGTTTAACATCAAAACTCAATTTTACGACTTATAATTGAAATTTAAGTCACAATTATGTAATTTTAATAATTTTTATTAAAAAATTATATTTTTTAATTACATATATTAATTAGTATGCCCGCGGATTAGGATTTAATTTGACTATTTATAAAAGTTCGACCTAACCTGAACCTAACTTTTTTCTATAAATTGGGCCGGACTTAAAATGTTTTAGCTATTTCCAATTAGGTCCGTCGGAACCCGGCAAATGCCCAAATCTAGGCATGAGACGTAATTCAAAGAACTATACCATATATTATAACCTCCACACAACTTCCATCACAATTTCAGTTATATCTTTAAAACCATAATTTTCCTGACACTGTAGTAGATAATCCGAATTTGTGGCAGTGAGTTATGATATCAAAACCTCAACCGATAACGGTAGAGAAACTTTTTTAGAAATTAAAAAAAAAAAGCTTCTCCACCGTTATTGATAGAGAAACTTGCTTGTTTTTCACACCACCAGATAAAGAAACTTATTTTGTAAGTTCGTTGTTACATGTGGCTCCAACAAATGATCAAATTTAATGATGAGCACAATATGTAAATTAATATAAAATTGTAGATGCTCAGTTTGTATCTACCACTTAGCTACTGATCATCACAATTTCATTTCATTTAAGTCCAGAAATTTGATTTCGTGAACTTTTTTAAACCCATAAAAGTACTATATTCCTCCAAAGTCATATTATATTCAATCCAGTCCATTACTGCATACATATAAATTTACACTAAAATAAGTTAAGTTTAGTACTGTTACTTATAAATTAAAAAGAACATGGCTAAACCCCATAACTTTCATATATCTCTACCGTAGATATTCTCTTCCTATTTTGTTAGTTACTATTAATATTTCTCGCTCAAGGATTTACAACTCTTCTCAACCACTCATTTCCATAGACTCATTCCAAGAAAAAATGAATATGTACGTTTAGTTCGTTAAACAAAATGGAATAGATTAAAAATTGATTAATGAATCCCTATTAAGTTCAATCTTACTATTATATTCTAGGAACCAATCGGTAGAATTGTTATACACATAGGAGATTAACCAAATATTAATTGTCAAGAAATAAACATTCTACAGTAGCATCCAACTCTAAGCTCATGGTTATTGCAAAAGTACCCTAAATTCTGAGTTTCTATTATTTCAAGCAAGCGAGGGAACTTGTATTAAACTAAAGAATCCTGGTAGCAGTTGCCAATATCTTTCCTAAAATTAAACATGGCATACTTTTGAAATCAAAAGGGCCGCAAAAATTCCAAATAAACGCTTTCTCAAAAGCACAAACCAGGCGCAACGAAGGTCTCAACTAGTAAGTAATAAACTATGAAATCCTCGTAGCAGTTGCCAATATCAACTAATCCAAACACAACATTAACTTCTACACAGTAAAAGCAACCCATATTACGTAAAACAAGAAAACCACCACATTTCATCCTATGCTTGTGATTTATACCACTCACTCAATCAAAACAAATCTTCACTGAACTCAGATTTTCAGCATTATATTGCAACTATTATAATAATAAAAATCACGGACGCCAAATTAAACTCAACCATACGATCCGAATGCAAAACAAAAAGTATTAAGTGGATAACTGCCAGCTGTCAGTCCAAATTCAAATCATAATATCCTTTTCCTTGCTATAGAAAATGTAAACCAATCCCTCTAATCCTACCACCTAAAAAGTTTTTCTGATACCTGGTCCCACCTCGGTACCTAAAAAGCAAAATCAAAATCCAAATATCACTCGCTACGACTTAACTACTGAGAGAAATTAGGACTGGTCATATGAAACGGTATCTAAGCTTCCACGTCAGCAGACGGCTCCTCATCGACGGCCGAAATAAAGGTCCAGATGTAACCAAAGGGATCCTTCACCTTGCCTGAGCGCATTGCACCGAACCTGCCCCCAGCCTCTTCGATCTCTCCCTCGGCCTCGGCTCCGGCACCAATAGCCTTGGCTATAGCAGCTTCAAGGTCCTTTGTCTCCAAGAGAATCGGTGAACGCACTGATTCAGGCATCTCCCTGCTCACGCAATAACAATTATCAGCACTGATGCTATAAAAAACGATCAACAATTATACAAAATGAACGGCGCTTTTGATCGAGTCGCTTCTGTGAGATACCGTGTACAGAGAAAACAAAAGGAGAAAGCGATTAAGTGCAAAGGCATAGAGCAAATACAAACACTACTCAATGTAACAGAAGCCAAAACAACGAATCACCTGAGAAAAGTTTTTTTATAGCTTAAATGCATTCACTCACCATAAGATACGCAAGTCTGCCGTGATTTGAGAAGCTAAGCGGTCACATAAAACAGAGTATGTAAACGAAATAGGAAATTAGATCACAGAAAAACGATGAACTGTAACCATTAAAATAATCGCAAGGAAATCCAGAAAAATATAGAAACAAATAAATGTTTAAGTAAAATCCACAGATCTCGAGAGCTTGCATCACATTCAAAACAAACTACGGAGCAAATACTGAGAAATCGACACTCAAAAACAATAACGCTGTGAAAAAATCACAAAATAAACACATTCCACCAGATCACCGGAGCTACGAGCAAATCCAAACAACTGTAAGATCTGAGTGGAATAATAGCCATACACAAGCAGATAAAAACAGCATCGACGTCACATACACGCATTTTATAGATAGATTGAGGAAGACAGAGGTAGTATGTACGTACGGTTCAGATTCATCAGGGAGGTCAGAGATAATAACGCTGGCACCGGCGAACTGAACCTCAGCAGGGGGAACATGAGGGAGCTCCTGGTCAGCCTTGCGCTTGGGCTGAGTAGTACGGGCAGTTTCCACGGCATCGAAAGCAGCCTTGTAGAACTCAACCGCCGCAGTTGCCTTAGGTGCCTTAACAAGAAACTGCACCTTCATAGAGAGAATCACTGGGGCTGCCGGAGGAACCTTCTCGCAGCCTTCATTCTGAACATCCTGCTGAGCCATCGATGCTTTTTCCGGTGAGATTTTAGAAGCGAAACTACGAGAAATTGCAGAACCCTAGGCGCGAGAAAAATATCGAAGAAAGGAAATGATTAAATGCGGTTGGTGTGATGTGCCGGTGTGCAGCTTTTATAGAGGCGGGGAACCGGAGCCGTTGCTCTAATCTGTGAGAGAGAAACGCGGGTTATGAATTGCCACTGATTTTTTTTATTTACGAGTGTATCCAAGAAGAGCTTTTGTCTATTATCGCTGTATTTTGGCGAAAATGCCCTTCTTCGCTACATCCAATGTCTTAAAAAGCGTGGGTTCCAGTAGGGCCGTCATAGTTTTAAAATGTTTAGGCCGGAACTAATTGAGGTTTAAGTGAAATTTAGGTCTAGATGGAACTGGGGAACTAGGTGGGGTTTTTGGAAACAGTGAGTATTATCAACTACCTACTGCAATTTCCTTTTCATTTTTATGTTCACCTCAAACTTTCATTTTCAAATTTTGACTGATTCAACAATTTTACTACCTGACATTATATGTTCTAAAAATAAATGAATATTAATTAAAATTATTTTATTTCTACAGAGTAATTATTCATTTATTTCTAACCGTCTTTGTTGGTAGTAAATCAAATTACTCGTGTTACGTACGAATAAGTTATTTATAATAAATATAATAATGATAAATAAGTTTATACTTCAAAAAATCTGTTTCATAGTACATATTTCATTTTGTTAAAGTAGGCAGTGACTGTATTATTCAACATGTCAAGTAGCGGTATTATACATATATTCCTACAAAACTAAAATAACGCACAAAAGTTTAAAATCAACATATATTTAAATTAAAAGTACAATTATATTTTGTAATTTTTGTGTTGATTCGTTTCAACTTTCAAGTATGTAAAATAGATATTTTGTATTCAGTTGAAAAAAAACTAACCTGTATTAATTCATAACGACAAATATTAAAGTGTAAACTTTTATCTCAATAGCTTCCGTGCTTATCAAACTCGTATAGTCTTTCATTTTTACTATATGTGCTTTGATACTAGTGTTTATATTGATTGGAAAAATTGACCATAATTTATAAGTGTATAGCAATAATTATAATTCACCCTTAATTAATTATTTCCTTGTAAAAAGTAGTTATTGCTATTAATCATTATCATTTTTCTAAATCAAACATATTCGGTGAATATATTAGAATCAATTTCCCAAAATTCCGATTCAAGAAACATTGATTTAATATTAATTTAAATTTATGAAAAAATATCCAATTTAATAATTATCACAGACAGTAATAAAATCTGCCCATATACAGTGTAAATTCAATTAAAGTAAATAAAACTCTTATATGTCAATAAATAATTGAAAAAGTTAGCAATAACATATCAAATATGTATTGGTAAAAAAAATAAGAATCAAATTGTAAAAAAAAATTCAAACAATAGGACAATATGAACAACAAATTAAAATTTAAAAAATATGAGTATATTGATTATAATCTTATTTAAGAATTAATGTGACTTTTTTTTCTCCATCAAATATTTTATTATTATTAATATTATTTTAATTTTGTATTTTGGTATTGTTATGATTATTATGAATATAACTGAAATATAATTTTTATTGTTTTTATATATAGATTTGTTATTTTGATTTTATTCGTTAAAAAATAATTAATAATTTATTTGTTATCAATACTGCTTGTAGTTAGTTTCATCATTTATTATTCATGGTAAGTAACATTAATTAGTAATCTATATATGTAAAAGATATAAGGATAAATTTATTTTAAAAGGTATAAGGGTAAAAGAGTCTTTCAGGACTTTAGTTTCATCATTTATTATTCATGGTAAGTAATATGAATAAGTAATCTATATATATAAAAGGTATAAGGATAAATTTATTTTAAAGGGTATAAGGGTAAAAGAGTCTTTTAGGACTTCAATTTCATCATTTATTATTCATGGTAAGTAACATTAATTAGTACTCTATATACGTATAAAAATGTATAAAGGTAAAAGAGTCTTTTAGAATTTTATTATTTTTATATGTACATATAGATTTTATATAAATTATGTACGAGTTTTTCTATAATTACTTTGCTATTGCTTATTTTATGATATAATGGTTGATGGAGTATTTGATCCAGTAAATTAGTTATTACTTTAGAACACAAAAACACCATAATCAAAATGATTTTGTATTTTACAGTTTGTTTGGGTTGAACCAATTAGAATTTTTATTTTTTCGAAATATACCATATAATTACTTGATATTTGATATGATTATGTTATCAACCATAATTAATGTATTAAAATAAGGGAGAAAAATGTAGCTTTATAAATGCAACAAATTTCATGTGTTTATAAAAAAAAATGCAACAAAATAGTATAGTACTTATGATATATATGTTTAGTTTACTGAATAGATAGAAAACAAAATATATATTTCCTGCTTATTCATATTCCAAAATGATTTTAGAATACTTGTTACATGATAGAAACATTATACATTCTTTTGTTTTGCTCAGGGAAAACAAGCTAATATTCTTTAATTTCATCCTATAACCGAGACTTATTATAACTTCATGCTAATTAACAGATTATATGATATTAACCATTTTTTAGGTAACTTAGAAGTTGGCACTAGTTTCTAATATTATTCTTTTTTTTTCTCGTGGCTTAACATTTTTTATAAATCTAAACTTGATAATTAATAATATTATTAGATTGTAATTAAGGAATATTTTATGGATAATCTATGACAACTTTATTTTTTTTCTTATTTTGTCCATCACCATTAGATTAATATTCAACTCATTAATTCAATAATGATGAAAAATAAAGTAACTTTTACTTTTTTTTAAAAAAAAAAGTAATTATTATTTGTATTCTATTATATCAAATAAACATACAGTTAAATACACCAAAGTATTAGATATGATATTCCTATAAAGTAGCTATCATATTACATTCAACCATTCAAACTAATTAGTAATTACTATACTATGCCATATATACAATTTGTGAAATCGCATGAAAATAATAAAGTTGGTAACAGTACTAAAATATGGCGTACAGTAAAATAAGACTGACATATTTTGGGTTGGAGTAGTTGGGGAATAAATGCCTTTATTATGTTCTGACAAGCAAGGTTCTTCGTTATTCATGGATTACCAAGAAGTAAAAATTTAGGGATAAAAATAGGTTGGGATTTTCAGAATTTAATGGAGATTTATTTGAGTAGGAATGAAAATTTTTTGATAAGATTATTTATGGAGTGGAGATCTTCAAAATTTTTGTGGGGATGGAATAGGAATTGGGAATTAAAATTTTTCGAATTTGACCCAAATAATTTTTATTGGAGAATTTCTGAATATTCTCCGAAATATCAAATAATTTATAATATTTTTTATAACAAGCATTTGGTAATATGGATTATTTATTTAATATTAGATATATAGATTATTTTTATAATTATTTACTTAATGTTAAATATAAGTATTTAAATTTTAGTATCGAAATATTGAAATTAATTTAAATTGATCTTTTATTTTATTTTTTGAAGCTTTGAAATAATTTTTTTTGATTGAATGAAATTTTAAAATGGAAAATTGGGAATCTCCGATAATTTTTCGATAGAAAATGGGGAAAAAAACTCCCAAAACCTTAATAGAGATGGAGATGGGGATGATTTTTTCCTTAAAACCTTAATGGAGATGAAAATGGAGAATAAATTTCTCGTCCTAATAAGCCGCACTTTCAATCCTATAAAAATTCTTGTAAACTCGCCGATTGAATCAAGTGAAAATAAACTAATAAGGGCTGGTCCAAGTGATAAACGGTTTGGTATTGCTAAATAAGGTGTTGAGTTCGAGTCATAGTGAACACAAAAATCCTTATTAGGAGATTCACCCACCACACCCAGATGGACGATCCGGATTAAATCTGAATATAGTCAGAGTAAAGCTCCAGTAAAATAGACGGACAAAAAAATCAAGTAACAATAATACCAAAAACTTTGTTTTTACTTGGAGTATTGTTTTTATTATTATTATAACGGCTTTGACCCGATACAATGTAATAATATCACTTTTAAACAAAAATTAAAGTAATGTACAATTGATATGGCATAAAACTCAAGGATTTATAGAAGCAAGTCTTTCATTTAAATTTTTACATTAAAAACTTTTGTCATAAAGTTAAAACTGAGGATGAAGACAAGTGACAATGTGAAAATTTATTTAACAACTGTATTTTTTCAACATTTAATTAAAATGATTTAAGTTATTTCAAAGTTTAAAAAAATAACCAACAATAATAAACAATCAATAGTATCAACTTAATTAAATGAACTCTACAGTTATATTGCACAAAATAATTTTGTAGGTTTGATGAAAAAAAACAACAGCTAATAAAAGTTAAATTAATAATTCAGTTATCTTCTAATGTTAGAAGTAATATTAGTGTTTGATTACCTAAATGTATAGCCACAATTACTTGAGATTATTATATTTTAATTTTGCGTTTAAAATTAAAATTTTATCAAACTGTATAGTTTATCATGATGAATGACTATTATTATTATTATTATTATTATTATTATTATTATTATTATTATTATTATTATTATTATTAATGGTATAAACCAAATCAGCCTTAGTTGTGGTTTAACTGTGTAACTATTAATTTCTAGATAGCAATCAATTAAAATTGAGCTTTTTATTCAAAAAATTTGTAATGGAAATAAAACTGAGTTGTACATACATTTTTAACATATATATATATATATATATATATATATATATATATATATATATCATTTTAAAATTATAAATTTCATATAATTGGTTAAATAGTAAAAAACAATACTTTTTTATTAAAAAACAACGCTTTTTAAACCTTAAAAACCTTTTTGTATGAATATAAACATAACATTGAAGCAAATAATAATATACAAAATTGAAAGCTAAAGAGCATATGAAGAAATAAAAGCAGTATATAATCTCTCTCTGTATATATATAAAGAAGTACGAAATTACTTCTTTATACCCATAACTTTTAAAAGAACTATTATTAATATTTTATTATTAAATTTATTTTACTTTATTATCATATTATTCCAATTTAATATTTTACCAAAATATTTAACATTTCACTTTTACTATAAAATATTAACTAATTAAATTTATTGATTATAGTTTTATTTAAGAATTAATGTGACTCTTTTACGTAATTTAATTTGATACACAATATAATATATTTTTTAGCTTTGATATTTTCTATTTTTATTTTATATATATATATATATATATATATATATTACAAAATAAATTTATCAATACTGATTATAAATATATTAAACAAGGATACAGTGTCTAGCCCTGAAACGTGAAAGTTGTGGATTGACGTGGCAACAAAAGGAAGGGTAGAAATGATAATAAACGTAAAGAAAATGGGCAAATAGGAAAATAGTAAAGAATGAGGGACAATTATAATAATGTCGATGTGGTTAATATTTGGACGAAACATCGTCGTTTTATTACATTCAGTCCATTTCATTCCTTTCTTTACAAGGGATAACGTAGTACAATTACTTGTATTTTTATACATTATCCAACTTTTCTAAAGTAGTACTATTAAATATGTTAATCCATTTTTTATATTATTATTTCTTCGCTTGCCTTTGTTTTATCCTACTGTAGCTTAACACGCTCTCATCAAGCATTGAATAAGTCGGTAGTACTAAACTAAGGACTAATAATATTGTTTATTATTTTTCCTTCAAAATGTGTCCATATCAGTTAATCATCATATAAATTATTCTCATTTATTCTGCATAGTTTTAAAATACATTATCTTAATTCATTCAAATCTAAGTTGTATGGAGAACAAGTATAAATAGTACTATATTATGTAGATCCATATTCTCTAAAATTTTTTTTTTAATAAACAATGAAACACTTGATCAATATCGATTTATAAAGTATACATTGACTAATACATGTGCAAAATAGATAATATAGAACAAACAAAACACAATTTTTATATTTAAAACAAGCTTATTCAATTATATTAGGAATTAAAATCAGTGAACTGGCCACAAGAGCAAGAAAATGTCGTAAACAACAATAAACGAACATAATGTATTTGAGGTGAATTCGAGAAGTAAAATGGAATAACAGAGCAAGTATGAACACTGTTAATTGGAGATATTTTGCCTTGTTTTGAGCTAGTAAGTCGCTAGGAACCAATTTGAATTAAAGGTGAAGTTGGAATGAGTCTTTGATGTGGTGAAGAGAGAATCTGTTAAGGTTAAGTTGAAAATATTGTTGGAGACTGCTAAGGTCTAGGACAATCTTAGAAGCTGTTCCATCTGATGATCCATAAGGGCTCTTGGAGCATTATGTCCTTTAGGACATGTGTACTCTAGAGATGAAGAGAATCTTTGTTTATGTGTATAGTTAACCCAATTTCTAAGCCTGAATGTTTATGAAGGCATGATGGCATGCATGATTAGTTATCAATGATGTATAGAGGGCTTCTGGTGTGGGATATTTCTAATACTTGTGAGACGTATATTGTCTTATTATTGTGAGGGCCTCAAATATGCTTAAAGATCTCCGCGACGGGCTTCAATTGATGTCTAAAGTTCTAGATTTTGGAGAGATATAACGAGGTGCTAAAGGTCTTAGAGTTCTTCATACTTTGTTGTTGGGTCTAGTGAGGACTTGATTTAAGGTTACGAGTTACTTTGGACATTGCAAGGACTTTCCTTATGAAATTCGGACGTTACGAGGTGTTTGAGGTCCTTATGTTGTATAAAATCTTATGGAAATGAGTTAGGATTGTTGCGATTGGATGGTTCCAGATGCACATATAAGGAATCCAGGAGGACTTATTGCTGTAGTTCCTGGAAGTGTTGTCATTCTTAGAAGCAATGCAGTCTTGGAGCTAAATTTGAATAGCTAAGACTTTTCTTAGGTTGCATGGATTTAGATGAGGACTTGTCTTGGACTTCTCTTAGAATTTTCTTAGATTTTATAAATGATGGGTGCCATGACAACACTGAACTAGTTAGGTACTGGTGGTTTCCCTTGTGTTCGAGAGGCTTCAGATTTATTTAAAATCGTTCTTCATCATTCTTGACAATATTGTAGATCTTTGATTATAGGGTGATAACTTTTAAAGTCTTGAAAGGTTTGAGTTGTGAAACCTGGGAAAAACTGATGAGCTTTTAATGTTGTGGTATAGTGGAACTGATATAAATCTAGCACTTAGAAATTTAGAGGGTGTGGTTGTGATCGCTTGAGATGCTTAAAGTTGACCTACAATGTTCTAGCTTCTGATAAATCCAAACCTACTTGAAGGGTTCTTTGAGTTATAATGAGTGATCGAACTATTATGACACTCTAGATCTTCGCTGATAGTTTATGGTATGCATCAAAATCAGGTATGGATTCTTCTTGGATATGAGAATTGGTCTAGCTCTTGTTTAGTTTTAGATGTTGATATGAGGTATACTTTAATAATTGGAAAAAGGTGTGTGGATTTGGAGTGACCCCATATGGTTGTGTGTGGATCAAATGTTGGTCAATGGATAAGAAATTCTCGTGGATCTGGGATGACTCTACACTTAATGTGTTACCCATAAAGGGTATTTATCTCATTAAGAATAAGAGTTGGATGATGTTTAACCCTTAAATGGATCTAGCTCTGGAAGAGTTTGATATGAATTTCTATTGAATGGATCTGGGTCTTGGTGAGCTCTAGTATTGGATTACGTGTTAAACCTTGAACGAACTTCTCTTTTGGCAAACCTTAGACCTGGATTCAAATTTCAGGAGGATATATGGCAACAAATTAGGTGTTTGAGATGTTCTCAATTTTGCAAGTGCTTGAGTGTTTGGTTAATAGATCAGGAATGCGTTTAAAATCAACGGGCGAGATGCATATTCTCTCCACCATATTATGAATGCATAAATTTGCAATCCTGGAATCATTAGAGTGATTGAAACTTATTCTCTCAACTTCAAATGACTCACAGCAAACGTATTCTCAATATGCTAGTAAAGTGAGGGATCTAGCTCATATTGTATTCTAGATCCGGCTAGAAATGGTTGAAACTTGAGTTATTGATAAGTTTAAGGGGCCTTGTAGTGATGAGGCATGCGTGATCCAAGTAAGGCCAAGTTTTTTGTGCTCTCAGATTTAGCAAGGATCCAGCTCTTAAGAGCTCTAGACCTAGTTGAGTTCAGTAAGTCATGGTGGGGGATCGAGCTCTTAAGATGCTCTAGATCGTGTTGGATTAGAGATTGAGTTATGTGCGATAAAACTTTGCTCGAATGCTTTTTAGATATAACATTATTGGATCTCCTAGATTTAGAGATTGTTCAGAGAGTGATCTAGCTCTTGAGAATCTCTAAATGTGATTAAAACTTTGGTCCTCGAAGAGTGGTGGATATGGATGGTGAGTTTTCCTTCTCAAGTTTTAGCTCATTTGCATTGGGCGCCCATACTAATGTACCTCTTGGTGAGGAATTTAACTTTGGTAAATTTTAGACATAAACGACATGTTAGTCATCAAAGTGATCTAATTCCTGGTGAGTTTTAGATCTTGATGATGTGCTAGCCATCGAAGTGAACTAACTCTTGGTGAGTTTTAGATCTTGATGATGTATTAGACGTTGAACCAAGCTAGCTCTTTGAGATATTGAATTGTTTATGATGATCTCAAAGAATTTGTCAAAAAATTTCAAACACGTGTGGAATCAATGGGTTGGGAGATACTTATTCTCTCCACCACATTACGAATCCACAGATTTGCAATCCCGGAATCATTAGAGCGAGAGACACTTATACTCTCTACCTTAAATGACTCCTTGCAAACATATATGTGATCTTCTAGTACGACGAGAGTTCTAGCTCGTGTGGAAAAATCTGGATCTAGCCCATGGTGGGAGTTAGATGTAGATGGTGCCCCATGGTTAGCGTTGGATCTAGATCTAGCTTATAAGCGAGAGTTAGATCTAAATCTAGCTTGTGAAGAGTAATGGATCTTGCAGTCTTAAAAGTCTTCGTAGTGAAAATGTACCGTGGAATGATTCCAAGGTGACGGGTCCTTTTAGAACGAAAAGCACATGTTGATCTCGAAAGTCAATGATAATTTTGTCATTTTGTTAGAGACTACATCATTGTTGGATTGCAGTAGTAGGACGTCATCGTATGCTTGTGAGATTTCTTCTTCATTGGCCTTACATGATTTGTTTAGTGTCGTGGTGACATAGAATGCTCTTGATGTTAAGTCTAACTGGGCAGTCCAAGAGATGGTGTCTAGATGTTATAAAGTTCTAGACTGGGAACAAGCCTTTAATGCTTTAGAACTAGCTAGATTCCAAAAACATCAAGGGGTAGTCTTCGAGAGATCGAACAAGAGATGTTGTCTTCAAGAAATCAAACGAGAGGTGTTGCATCTTCTTACTTATCAAGATTTCCTATTTTATAGGTGATGAGGAATCTAATCTTTATGAATGTGCATGTATTACGATGTTGTCTGGAGCTGTTTTACTTGATGTATAGTCTTTAGACATAGTTTTGGTTGTTTGGAGCCACTCTATTTATAGAAAATGTTAACACCGGAGTCGTTTTACATAGTATAGAGTCTTTAGATACCGTTAAGGTAGTCTAGAGCTGCTCTAGATTAAATCGAGATTGTTTAGCCTTGATTTTGTATATCGTTTTAGATTAAATTGAGGTGTGTAGTCATAGTTGCTTGTTGCAGAATCCTAGATTCAATCTACGCTCAGTTGAAGATTTGTAGTAGACTCGATCGAGAATATGTGGAGCATCATATGCGATCTAGTTCATGTAGATCATTAAATGCGGTGGAAGCTATATTAATCCTTGGATCCGATTGAGGCTATGTGGAGCCTTATTCTTTAGATTTCGTACAAGCTAAATATCTGTGGTTTTGGATCCTCAAATGCGATCGAGGCTTTATAAAGCCTTAGTAAATGTGATTGAGATTTTGTTGCCCTAGATGCGTTTGTGGCTATACGGAACCCTGAACACATTTGAGGTCGCGAGGAGCCGCTTTACATGGTGTAGAGGTCGGCTATGTTGCGTTTGTGGCTATGCGAAACCCTGAACGCATTTGAGGCCGCGAGGAGCCGCTTTACATGGTGTAGTGGTCGACTCTGTGGTCCCGGGCATGTCGGGGCTTTGTGTAGCCTAGATGGAATCAAGATTGTATTTAACCTTGATAGTTGTCTCTATTTCTTCATTTCTTCCATTTCTCAGGCGTGATCGAAGCCATATGTAGTTCTAGATTCAATCTAGGTGTTGTAGAGTTGTATTTGCTCGAGGCTTTGGAGCCTTAGATTTTATTGAGGCTGTGTGAAGTCTTAGATGCGAACGAGACTTTGTAGCCTTAAATGTGACCGAGGTCTTATAGAGCTCTAGATATAGTGGAAGCTATGTTGAGCTTTGGATGCAACTGAGGCCATATGAAGCAGAGGGGACCCTTGGTTAAAGTGAGGCTATGTTGAGCCTTGGATATAAATTAAGTTCGTGTAGAGCCTAAAATGCGATTTGACTATGGAGTCTTCGATGTGATCTAGTTTGTGTGGAGTCTATATGAACTTGAAGCTGTGTAGACTTAAATGCAATCTAGATTGTGTGAAGCTAAAAGTGTCCATGATAAGATTGAAGGACAAGGTGACACCTCAACAAATGTGCCATTATAAAATTTCATGCATGGTGCCAACTAATTAGACAGGTGCCCTTAGTGTAAAGTAAATGAACAACGATAGATAATGTAAATTGGTCCATGCAAAGAGAAACGTTTCTCTGCCACCATGAGAATGTGTCATTAGAAAATTTCATAAATGGTGCCACCTCATTTTCATGGACTTGTGTCTTTATGTAAATAAAATAACAATTGTAACAAATGGTAATTGCATGTAATCATGGACCAATTGTTGTCAACTAATTATCATCAAACTTAATGGATAAAATTATGACAGAATAATATGGATTATTCTGAAAAATGGTTCCATGCATTTGATTAATAATATGGACTATGATAAGTGCATGCAAATTAAATCATCTTATGCTAATTAATTAACAATGAAATAGCCCACTTTCATGTTAGGATAATCAAGTATCATGGCAGACATAACATAGCTCCAATTTAAGGAGCAAAGCAACCTGATTATTATAGATTAAATGTAATGAAGTCTGAATTTTTTTTTTCAAGCGAGATTCACCAGCAAACAGATTAAGGAATGAGCAAGTACTTAACAATTTAATTTAGTGACATAACCTTCGATTGACTCCATCGCTAGTGGACTTCCCTTGTTAGGCTCAAGAGATGATGCTAAAAAGAACATGTCTTTTTGTTTGGTTGGTCAATGGACATGGCATCCATTGAAAAACTTAGTGTTGATTGTGTAAGTTCCTCTGAAAATAGTTATGCCCCATTGTAATGAAATTGCTCATACTTTGTGGCTTCAATATTATTATTTTGCCCCTTTTGAACACAGAAAGAGGCACCACCATTTCTAATCAATTGAAACTATAAATCCTTTGTCTTCATAAATGTTTTTGTCTCCAAAAGTTACATGTAAGGACTAAAATAGGCCAATCGGAGAAGACTTGTGACATTAAATTTGAAAAGAGACCGGAAGCCCACTGCCGAAGGAAGGATCTATTATTGTAATCTTCTTCAATGCCAAATGAACCAAATAAAGCCCAAATCTTCAATTATAGCAATGATGGACCTGCCAGGAGCTAGTCAAATAGCCATTTAAAGTTGTATTCGATTATCTTTTTGCATGTGTCAAGACTGATTTTTTTTTTCAAAAAATTTCCAGCTAATTGTGGAACTTGAGAAACAACTTTGATGGTCATTCACGAAAAACAGCTTCCAAGGCAACATATTCTTTGGTTTAACATGCAACAGAGTTTGTGAGCTGAAGAGAACCGAAAGCTAAATAGAGTTGAAACTATAAAGAAATTTGTTGTTTCATTAGGAAAATTATGGACCATCTCCATCGTTGCCATCCCTACCCATTTGCATGTGATTTCACGCCTTAGAATTTTGCTTCCTGAAGTTGCATGCAATGGTTTATTTAGATCCAATCAGTCTAATTGAGGCAGAAAAACATATGATATACAAACTGTCGTCTGAGAGAAATTTGATTAGCCATCATATATGGGTATTAAACTCTTTATTTCACCGCCGCTTTACCGAGAAGATCAAAGCCCAAATATTCATTTCTCTGATTTGATAATGTTATAACGAGTTGGCTTAATTAGATGCATGACCGTTTGGTTGCTTGAATAGGTGAAGATCTGAAGTCCGAACAGGTGAAACTCCACGCTCACTGCACCAAATGATAAAGGAAGTCTTCCCGAAACCTGAAAATCTGTGATCTGCACAAATAGAAGAAAACATCGAAGGGTCGACCGACACCACTCCAATATCTAAGTCAGGATCATGTAGGTATTTAGAACATAATGAAAAGTAGAGAAGTGAATGCACTTTGTGATGGCTAGGCTATATATAGGGGTGTTGGTGGGCCATTGGGCCTGTTTTTGGGCTCTTAGGGTTGGGTTGGTATGGGGATATACTATGTAGCAAGCGGGCTTAGGCTGGTTGGGCTTAGTGTGTTGTTTCTTCAGAACTTTGGAACCTATAATTTCTTAAATATCAACTAATGTTTTTGAAAATGAACAACCATACAAGCTCATGTGTATGCCATAACACCAATATATATGTAGTTCCATCGCTATCATTATGCTTAAAGGAAATTGATTTTGGTGTCTAATGTATGGTGTTGGTAGTAACAAAGCGGAGGATATTATTGGAAATCTCAAAGTACAAACAAGTAATAGAATAATCATACTATTATAAATGTATAATAGAAATACTCAACATTTTATAGAAGAAAGAAGAATATTGGTTTGGCGTGAAACTCAAATTTTTTAAGATAATTATTTATTCGCTATTGGTGATTTTGTCTCTCATGATACAATTATAATTGTTAGTCAAACTTTAATAGTGTGAAGATTAATTTATAAGAACCTAAGTTTAAGTAGTCTTCTTATAAAATGAATAAAAATTTCAAGAGATATTTTTTTTTAAAACAAAAACTATGTCATAAATTGAACAAATCCAAATATTAGCTGAATTTTCAGAAAGAAAAGTACCAAAAGGTGTAAGAAGAAGGTTACAAGAGAATGTATATTTACTGGAGTAATGACACATACAAGGGCTTACTTAAGTTTATCGAAGATTAAAACTAATAACCACACCTTAATGATGATTTCAAGAGACTGTATATTTATAGCCTTCT
Source organism: Euphorbia pulcherrima (assembly GCA_947683365.1). NCBI lineage: Eukaryota > Viridiplantae > Streptophyta > Magnoliopsida > Malpighiales > Euphorbiaceae > Euphorbia > Euphorbia pulcherrima. Next base: position 7,816,619 of record CANTUS010000004.1, read on the forward strand.
TATAAAATAACCACATTTCAAGAGAATATTTATAGGAGTAATGACACATATAAGGGCTTACTTAAGTTTATCGAACATTAAAATTAATAACCACACCTTAATGATGATTTAATATGGTGGTGGTGAGAAATACAGTTTTAAAACCAAATAACTCAAACAGAAATCAATTATGTAACAAAAATACCAAGTTGTTAATGCAGTGGTTGTGATCGTGGCCTAATTTCCATGACATTCTATTTTGCCTCCACAACCTTTGTCATGATTTAAACTAGAAGCCATTGTGACAAATTTGTTACAATTGTGGCTCTAGACATGGCAAATCAAATCAGAATTGACTAAACTAGATCGGGTTAAATCCTGGTTAAAACTAGACTGGATTAGAACCGGCGGTTTAAAGGTAGATAAGGTTTAGGTTTAGATTTATAGAATTGTAAACCGGAGAACTGGAGTTAGTCGGAGGTTCAAACCGGAGATTCAAATTTAATTAAATCTTATATTAATTAAAATAAGAAATATATGATATTTAACATATTTGAGAAAATATATACTTTTGTAACATATACTAATATTAACATAAATCAAATCTAAATGTCTAAAATTAACATTAATTAAAACTTAAATGTCTAAAATTAAATAACTAACATATATCAAGGTCTGAATCAGAATCGGAACCGTACTTGAACCGGGTCAAAACCTTGTCTAAATCGGAACTGGAACCAGCGGTTTTGAACCGAAACCGAAACTAACGGTTCCACCGTATGTAAGGTTTAGGTTAAGGTTCATGAAAACTACGAACCGGAACCAGCGGTTCCGGAACCGTGGCCATGTCTACGTGGCTGTCACGAATCAGACAACAATTCAAACTTTGAACTTCGATTTCTCATTTACCGTGAATCCATTTTAGATTTTTAAGCATATAATATACCGTTGAAAAGCTATTGAAACGTAGAATTCAATGACATATAAATTATAATTCAATTCAAAAATTTTCCATAATATAATTAAACCTAAGGTTAATAATGCTCGTCATTGTCTATGCCATATTTTTCAACACTTAATATGAAATATCAACATATATATTTAACTGTAAACGAATGTGTCAATTGAACAATAAATGTAGCATCAAATGTAGATTGTAGAAGACAATCTCATTGTAAAAGTTAAAAAAAAAAGATTTGGATTACGCAAAGAATAAATAACCAAAGAGAAAAGTATAAAAATTATATAAAAATTGGTAGGGGAGGGAGAAGAATGCTTTAAGAGAAATTTTAACACCATTACCTAAAATTAAATCAGTGCAAAGATGATCAAAATTAAAATCTAATTTAATGTTTGTGAAATGACTACATAATAAACTTTTTTATATAAATTTAACTATATTCATTAAATTATCAAAAAAATTTAAAATTCAATATCTTCTAAATCCAAACTAAGGCTTTACTTGAGAGCAAGTTTTTAGAGAATTTTAAAGGAAAGGAGAGTAAAGAAAAAGAGAGTGATGAATAGATTTTAAATGGAGTACAATATTTTTTAAAAAATGATATTCGAAAGGAATGGATGAATTTTTAAAAAAAATTATAATATAATTACATATATATCCGTTAGAGTTAATAAATGAATAAAAATAATAAATTTTAAAAAAAAGGGCTTAAAAAACTGAAAGAAAGCCATTCCTTCCAAATACCACCATTTTTGTGATATCAAAATTATTATATTTCAAGGGCCGAAATCAGATTATGTCCAAATATTGTCCGGTACAGAAAAATTGACGCTCCCAAGCATGAGAATCTGAATTCACCCATTACCTTTCCCTTTAAAACCAGCCTCCCAAGCACGGCCTAATTCGCAGCTCCAAACGCAAGGATGACAATGGCAAGCAGCCTCCACGTTTCCACTTCCCCTTGTTACCTGTCCAATAAAGCCGCTACTACTCCATCCAATCTCTCAATCTTCTTCAACTCGTCTTCTTCCTTTCACTATTCGCAGCGGCGTCTAAAGCAACGCAGACAGAAGAAGAAATCGCTGGTCCTCTGTAACTGTTATGAGGCCGGCGGAGGTTACCTAAATGGCGAGTTAGGTTTGCAACAGTCTACAAGTAAATCCAAAGGAGAATGGACTGAGAAAGTGAATTCATCTCAGTATGATGCTCTTTTGAGAGGGGGAGAACAGGTCACTTCCGTCCTCGAAGAAATGATCACCCTTGTATGTCTCCTCTGTTTCACTTTATTCCTTCAATTATATCATTTTTTGTTCATCAATATTTCCGAGAGTCGTATTCTGTAAAAGCAATTTCTCTTTTGAATTTCTAGTTTTGCTGTCTAATCTGGTGTTTTGCTTGGTTGTGCGCGTTCAATTGTGAATCTTATGTGATAATTTAATTTTTGAGGAACCTGGGGAACCGAGGACCCTAGCTTCTTTCTCCACTTTGATAATTTAGAAGCGCCTAGTTGATTTTAACAGAAATTGTTGTAAAAAGTTAAGTGAAGCGTTTCAATTTCAGCAAATTTACGGATGCTAATACACACTGATACTGCCTTAGGGAACTTAAGCTGCAATTTAAAATTCTAGTTTATATTTTCTTTTCTAATATCATTACTGATATAAGTTTTAAGGCTAGGTTCTTTTCAACTTATTTAAAGAATACTGAACTGAACAGATAAGTACTGATAAGTACTTATTTTATTGTAATTTTATATGTATGCACTGACAAGTACTGTTAAGTACTGATAAATACTGAACTGAATGAATTATAAGTTGAAAAGAACAGATTTGTGTAGTTAGAAATTTTACTCTGTAGCACTAAGGGTCTGTTCTTTTCAACTTCTAAAAGCTGAACTGAACTGAACTGAAGTTGGCTGAACTGAACCAAACTGAAGTTGGCTGAACTGAACCAAACTGAAGTTGGCTGAACTGAACTGAAGTGAGCTGAACTGAACTGAACTTATTTTAGTGTAAATTTATAACTACGCATAGCTGAACTGAAGTGCACTGAACTGTACTGAACTGCACTGAAGTGAGCTGAACTAAACTACATTGAATTGTAGTCCAAAAGAACAAGGTCTAAATAGAGCAACAGCCAAATGCATCGTAAAATCATGTTTTTTTTATTTTACATTTTTTTGGTAATTCATGCTTTATATGAATGTATAAAATAGAAGGTGAGATTTATACCTCAAAATGTCATCTTCTAGTAAGTTCTCTGGTTGATGTCAATGAAACCAAATATTCCCTCAATGAATGGATGAAACTTTTGTTGCTTTTGCACATGCCCAATTCTATACTTCGGTCATCTTAGAATTCTTTCTTTGATATTAGGTTTTCATGAAGACTTTATAAAGTACTTTATACCAAAAGTCAAGTTGATACATTTGACAATGCTATTGTTCTTACCTCAATATCCTCTTATCCATTTTACTCTTTTTGCCGGATTTCTATATCTGTTTTGACTTTGGCCTCTGAGCCTTTGACTGGTAAAACAAGCAATCGGGTGATAAATGATATTCTGACATTCATGATGCCTGAATATGTTGTCTTGGTATTTACATTATTGAGATATAGGGTCCTCCAATCTTTATTTAAACTGCTTTCTAATTGGATATGCATACGATGACTTAGCTGGATGATATGAACATGGATGAAACATCTGAGAAAGTGGCACTTGAGTTGGCTGCACAAGGAGTCATTGGGAAAAGGGTTGATGAGATGGAATCAGGGTTTATGATGGCACTAGATTACATGATTCAAACTGCTGAGAAAGACCAAGATGACAAGGTAATATTTTATTTCTTCACTTGGATTTGGATTGTGTTTTTATCAATAAATAATTGCATTATGTTTAACTTTTTGGCAAAATTGTTGAAGTAAAACATGTAGAATGGCTTTAAAATGGGTTTTATGGTCTTCATTTTATGCTATTCGGTAATTAGAAAATACTAATTTATGCTAATTGCACCCTATAGTTGCAGTTCGTTACTGTCATGAAACTGTTTAATCCAAAAGGTTATGCTAGGTAAGGCCTAATCGTAACTAATATAGTATTTCTGGCATTTATGAAAACAGATATGTGGGCTATTCATTATACTAAACCATCATTTTGTTTTAGATCTTTAATTATTACCAGATGGATGGGCCGTGTTCCTTGGTAAGTTAATCTTCCCTGAACAGTTCTAGGTTGCCTAGCTTCTGAAAATAGTATCTAAAGTAGCATAAGCCTTTTTGATAATGCTTCAAACCGTAGTTGTTAAAGGCTCAAGGAGACGTGGTGCACCTGTCTTTGGATCATAGTTGTTAAGGGCACAAGGGGGCGAGGTGTGCCCGAGGTACAACAGGTTAAAAATATAAACATAATTAAAAACTCCAAATACTATGATTTATGAACATAATTTTATTAGGATTTTGATTATTTTTTTTCAGTTTTACCATTAGCACTTGATTAAGAATTTATTAGATTTTGATATTGGGTTTCAATTGTATCTAGGAAATTTTACACCAAGTCACTAAAGGGAAAAACTAAATTTTTTTCTTAGTTCCTTTTCTTTAGTAACTTCCTCATTACCTGCCTTGCTTGTACCAAAGGAAAAACACCCTTGACTTCCTTGCTTGTACCAGAGCACACCTGGAGTATGGCAAGGCGCTGGGCGCTTGCTTGAGGCGTGCCTTTAACATTTATTCTTCAGACCCTTTCAGCTCTTACATATTATTTGTAATTAATCAGATTGGCATGTCAGACATGTTTGTAGAACTTTTAAATATTTCATTTGATTTTCTAGCTGGGAATATATTAGGCAACTGTTGTAGTAGTTTGTACTGATGTTGGCTAATAGTTATTTCCTGGTCAGTTTGATATAGCAGCATCTTACATATTCATATTACTCTAGTTTGTGGTAATTGTTTCCCAAGTTTCAAATGGTTACTGCATGTATGTCCTAATCAATTTTATTCATTTTCAATTGGAGCCGACTCTTCCCAGATTTCATCTAGATACTTCTTTTCTTGCTTAAGTGTCTTTTCTGTTTTGAATTTACTTTTGTGTCATCTTCCAAATAAATGATGAATGTGAGCTTCAGCAATGGATGATGACAGTTATATGATATTGTTCAGCGCAAGACAGTGTTGGAAGTTGTGAAGGAAACTGTATTGTCCCATCTTACAAAAAAGTGCCCGCCACAAGTAAGTGTGTTCTCTAAAGTCTACTTGATTCCTTTTTTCTGTTTATTAGTTAGTTCATTTTTAGTTTTATAGATTGCATAATGGATTTACTTATGTTTTCCAGGTTCAGGTGATTGGCTTGCTTTGCAGGACTCCACAGAAAGAAAGCAGGCATGAATTACTACGTAGAGTAGCTGCCGGTGGTGGTGCCTTTGAAAGTAAGGATGGAACCAAGGTTCATATTCCAGCGGCAAATCTGAATGATATTGCAAACCAGGCTGATGATTTATTGGAGGTAATAAATGTTTTCATGCCAAGTTTTTTGTTGTTAATTTTCATAGCAACTTTTTATTGCCATCGGCCTTTTCTTGTGAATCCATATTTATTTTTTGCTTTCCGGAAAACCCATTATCCTCATTACTGAGTAACATTAGCATGGTGCACTTCTGGCCTTTTTTTAATCCCTTAAAATTTTATTTTTGTTCACAATTTTGTGGAAATAAGATAACAATTTATACATTTAACATGTTGCCTAAAATACTTGGTAAAAAAAAAACGATTTCCAGCATGATACATGATATGGACAATACATTTGGTAAAACAATGGTACAGTAAGTAATTACTGTGGGAGCTAGGGTTAGAAATTTTCGGATCCCCATTTTCAAGAAGGCTTGTTGAAATTAAAAAAAAAGGAAAAATACAGCCAGAAATTATCCTTTGTCTGTTAAAAATTTATGGTGAGAATGCTTACTTCTCAAAAAATATGAATACATGTGGATTAAATTTGTTCAGCAGCTTCCTTAAGGAAGGGATGGATGGATGATATTGAGTAATTGTGTCAGAAAAGGAATCAAGATGAGGGAATGAAAATAGGAATTGAATTCCCTGATTTCTGAAATCACACTTCTTTCTTCTTGTTTTTCCATTTTTACCTTTGCCTAGTTCCTGATCCAGAAAGGAATAACGTATCCATGTTACTCTTGTTACTTTTTCTTAGAAAGTATTTGTAAAGAACTGTAGGGACTAATGGGAGGTAATTGAGATAAAGGTCTCAATAGAACACACTCACATAGTTCTGAAACTCAGATAATGAGTTTTTATTATTCTTTCACCAGTTATTGGATACACCTGATATATTCGGCTTAAGGCATTTAATACTTTTATCTATGATCAGTTCTGCTGTAATTCTTGGAATTATATTTTCTAAAAATATATAACTTTTGGTTGTTGTGACTATTCACATTTGTACTTTGTGGCTTATCATGTTAATAAGATGATTATTGCTACTTTTTCAGACCATGGAAACTCGACCTGTTGTTCCTGATCGAAAACTCCTTGCACGGCTTGTTTTAATCAGAGAGGAAGCCAGGAATATGATGGGAGGTGGAATTCTAGATGAAAGAAATGACCGTGGTTTTACTACACTTCCTGAATCTGAGGTCTGTGCTCTTCATTTATGATACGAGTTATGCCAAATGACAGAATACCTGGCTGTTGCTGATTGGCTTATTTGTTTAATAAAAAAAGTAAGATAAAACAATGATTACAGATCTTCTTGGACTTAAAATCAATTCAATTCAGTTAGACTCTGCTTAGTTATAACTTTACTTTACAATGAAATAAGATTAGTTCATATCATTTTAGTTCAACACAAAGAAGTTCAAGAGAACAAGGCCTAAACTTCCATCTCCTAAAATTGTTTATGGGTTTCTACTTTCTAGTGTTGTTTTAAATGGCATGCCCTTCATGTTAATGCAGGTGAATTTCTTAACCAAACTGGTAGCTTTGAAACCTGGGAGGTCAGTTGAGGAAATGATTAAGAATGTAATGCTAGGGAAAGACGAAGGTGCTGAAGATACTAGCGCTGAAGAAGAAAACAAAAGTAGTGGAAATGCCTCAAATGGAATTGCAGGAAGGGTGTGTTTGATTTTCATTCAGTGCATAAGCATGGGCAAATTCATATTAAATTACCGGCATGAGTATCAATTTTCTTCTCTTTCTCTTTGCTTTGTTCCGTAACATGAATTGATTTGGTTCTCTATGGTTCACAGCCAAGTGTAACAGGACGAAAACCACTTCCAGTTCGCCCTGGCATGTTTCTTGAAACTGTGACCAAGGTAATGATTATTGGATTTTACGCGTTTCTTTTCTGTATATTTTCATCATTTTATGTGTGTGTGTGTGTGTGTGTGTGTATATATATGTTTCTGTCTGTATTGCTCTTTAGTCATTGACTATTGGAGACCTTGTAGAAATGGATTCTCCAGATTATGGAATATGGAGGACATAAGTATTTTTTTTTCCATCGAAAGTCTAAATTTCTTTAATTTTTGCATTGTCCTTTTGCATGAGTGGTTTAGTGCATATTGATTGCTTTTCATTATCTTTTGCAGTTAGGTTGTTATGGCTTATACCTGATAAACTTCTATCCTTCCACTTTTAGGTCTTAGGTGGAATATACTCTGGGAATGTCTCTGGCATTACAGCACAACATCTCGAATGGGTAAGTATTTACGAGCCTCGAAATTTAGCCCCAAAAAGTGGTGTTTTCTCTGGCTTATTTTATTTCACCTGTGCATATCAGTCCAATTTAGCGATTATTTTGTTATCCTTTTGACGACTCACCAGTCACCGCCCAATAAGTTTGTTCTCTGCTCTATGTGCTCAGGTACATCAGAAGACACTTGAAATTCTTCAGGAAATAGCCTTCTAATTTCCTTATTGTGGTAAAATAAGCTTCTCTTTTCCACAAAACATAAAAGCTCCAGTTTTGCCTACTTGCTGAAGAGAACATGTCTTGCTCCTGGTGCATAGTGCAGCCTAGGTTTGAAACATCTTGATTGATTGGAATTTTCGAGAAGCCTTCAACTGTATGATATCTACGCATAGTTGTCTAGGTGCTAGGCGCAACCCAGGCACCAGGGGTCCAGGCGGGGCGCAAAATAATTGCTTGAAAAGTGAAGTTAAAGGCAATAACAATATCATAAAAAGAACTAAGAGAGTTGTTAGATGTATATAAATTTGTAAAATTAATATATTGCATTAGGAATATCTAGCCTTGAATTAATCTAGCCACAATAGGAATTGATTTACGAATATCTAGCCTTCAATTAATATTAGAACTCTTAAAAAATAGATGAACAACGCATGTTAGAGTAAGTTAAAACCCGGGGGAAAACGTGTCCTTGAGGCGCGCCACCAAAAGGCGCTCGCCCAAGGTACACTACCTCGCCTGAGGTATGGCGAGGTGCAGTACCCCTCACCCTGCTTGAGGCGCACCTTTAACAACACTATCTACGCCTCTAATGAGGAAAACTAAGACACTGTTTCACGATGCAGTAGTTAATGCAACCAAACCCATGGTTAGGGATGGTCTCATACCTATACTGTTTAGTAATTCTGAGAAATTAGGAAATGCTCTCGAGTTTTGCATTTGTTTTGCGTGATAATTAATGTGATAAAAGTATACTAAAATTATACATGGGAAGGATATATTGAATGATTAAGAAATAAGATATGTAGTAGAAATGATACACTAGTGATAGCAATGCATACCGTATCAACTAACAATGATGGAGATTGGAATGGCATGTGGGAAATGGACCTACATGATGAAGGCTAACACATTAATATATGGTAGGCCTGAGTAATGATTTAAATGGAGCTAAAGAGCAAGTAGAAGCAAACACAGCTAGGATTGATACACATTCCTCCAATTACTACTTTTTTTCTGCTTTTCCCTACAAGCCTTTTCCTCATTGCGGTCGTTGCCTTAGGCCTTTCAAATAAAGAAACTTTAATGTGCATTTGCATTTGGATTCCTCACCACCCATTCATATAAATTGTTATTTGTGTTTGGAAACCTAATATTTGAGAGAATTCAATTCAATTTGGGTAGAAAATTTGTAAGTTCTTTACATTAAATGAATTGAATTCTTTCAAATTTTAGGTTTTCAAACACACCCATTATGTGTGGCAAAGGTTTAGTCTAGTGGTTGAGCCTTGAAGCTGTGATCCTAGAGGTCACAGTTCGAGTTCACATACGAGTAGGGTGGGATGAGAATTTCTTTTGTTATTATTGTATTCAATTGGACAATTTAAAAGAAAAAATAGACCGTGGTACTTTCTAGCTTTTTTATCTCTTAAGATTGAGGGGGTGTTTCTCAAAACTTCTCCATTTTAACTTTTGACTTAAGATAAGGAAAAGTTGAAAAGTAGTGATTTCCTACTTTTATATTTTTTACTTTTAAGTTAAAAATAAATGGGGAGAAACACCTCACTTACTTCTTATAAAGTTAAAAACTTATTATAAGAAGCTTTTTCATAAGTTAAGGGAAACACCATCCGGGTCATTTGAAGTGGAAAAAGAGACACTTAGAACAAATTTTGCAATGTATACCAATGCGGCCAAAGTGGTAACGGAATTTATATGGATGATTCCTTTTCGGATGAGGATCCTCTAAAGTTCACTTTAGAGTGAAGTTTACGTTATCTATACCATAAATTCAAAAATGAATGGTCAAAATTTAATTCAACTTTTAAAATAAAAAATTACTTTTTTGGTGTTTGTGAAAGAACTTTACTTAAACTCTAAATAATTCCAACCCTTCTTTTTACATGTAAAAAAACTCGAACATTTTTATAATTTTGATATGAGCATGTCATGTTTTTGGGTCTTTCTCTTCTATACATCAATGATATAGAAAAGACACTTGTGCCGTCATTTTATGTTGCTTGAATGATATACCCAATTCCAAATACTTGATCCAAGCACAAAATTTGTGACCTTTGACTATGAATTTTATTTCAAATAAAGTCTAGGTATTAATTTTGTTTTCAATTTATATGTTTATCCAAATGTACCGTATTAACTTATAATTAGTGTCTTATATTAGTAACATGCATTATTGGATTGATTTGACCCAAAATCAAATTCATCTGTGAAATTTTGCATGTGCTTTATATTTTTTCTATAAATATGGAAATTTGAATTTCATATTGATCTTTTTTTTTCCAATTTTGACAAGCAAGCAAACCAGTGTTGATTTTTGTTTACATAATTGCAGATGATTTGAATTTTTTGTATTTGTAAAATTGCACACTGCATATCTTGCTGGTTGATCCACCTTAAAATTTTGTATTAAGAGATTAAATGTATGTTTTTCAGTTTGTTTTCTTTTTCAAATTAGATGTTTGGTTTATTTATCCGTCATTGCTTTGGAAAATAGAAATTTCACAAAATTGAGGTCCTACAACTTGTAAGAAGTAGGCAAGTTATGGTAGAGGTACCCATGCCCTAAAATTCTAATATATTATAATTCATTTAATCTAATAATTTTGTGGCTGATATCAACAAGCCCATTATTTGTATATCTTTTCAAACAAGCAGTAGTTACTTTTTTTTTCAAATTATTCGGTGAATATTGAATTGAGCTGATAAATATTAATTTTAATGTAATTTTATATATATGTAATAATAATAAATATTAATAAATACTAGAAAGTACTAATAAATACTCGGCGGAATGAATTATAATAAAATCTAAGTATTGTTTATATCCTATTATTGGCCGTTTTTACCTTAATTCGGACCTTTTGACTGTTGCATTTCTACTTTTAATTCAATTCAACCCTTTATTATATGTTTGTTAATTTCAACTTTATATGATCCCTTATTATGTGGAGTTACATGAGAATTATTCTACTCCCTATTATTGTATAATTATTAAACTGCATACAACTCTTAATTTTGAGATGATATCTTGTTGGAATTTACAATCAGTTGTTCTTTTAACTGTTGTATAAAGTTTTACAAATTACTTGTGTGACTAAAAGGACAGTAGAAATATTCAATTACTTATTATTATTATTATTATTATTATTATTATTATTATTATAATATAACTATTATAGCCGTCGATTGATATGCAAATGATCTTTTATGTGGTCTTGAATTGATCTTGCAACTTTTTGTAACAACAAAATTTTATGTACTTCTAAAGTCTGAATGATATCAATTTAATTACAACAACTTGTCTTCTTTCTTAATGTTTGAAGCTGTATGGACTCCTTATTTTATTAAATGTGACAATTAATTATATCATTGTTTACACACATTGAATATAAATTTATGATTATTTGGAATGTTCAGCCAGTTTGAAATTGATTTCTCAAGTTAAGCTGCTATTCTAAAAAGTTCTAGAAATTAATAGTAAATAATTCTTAAGTAATTAGTGTTAAGAGTCAAAAAATTTTATCCAATATTAAAATATGTTCTATTAAAAGTTTGTAAGTGAAACTTTTGTGAAATCAATTATGACAACAATCTCAAACATGCCCTCTATGTCAAAAACTGATTGAGAAACATAAAATAGGGTGCAGAATAATGGTATAATAGCGATTAGAATGAATCTGTCTTTAATATAAGAATCAAAAAATTCTATGAAATCTCAAAGGGGCAAAGATTCTTCAAATTGAGTCATACCATTTTCTTATATTGACAATTTCAAAAAACTGTTCATACTATGAACATAGTATGCTGACGGTCGGACAAATGTGCCCCCATCGTCTAGTGGTCCAGGACATCTTTCTTTCAAGGAGGCGGCGACAAATTCCCCCCTAGGGCATACTAATTAAATAATATTATATGCCAGTTTGGCATTGATTTTTGAGCTCCTGATAAAATAAATTATTCTCACAAACTTTTAATAAAACTACATATTTTAAATTTGAACAATACAGTTTAATATTCATACTAATAATTTAAGAACAATCTAATTTATATTTTTTTTCAAAATTAGATCTACAGTATTTAAAAAAAATCTGAAAATAAAATTTTTCGACAAACTACCTGAAAAAGCTATAAAACTCATCCTATGTAGTTAGCACTTAATTAATCTAGCAATGAATAAATAATAAAAATAAAAATGTGGTATGTGTAATGAGAGTGAAAGGTGGGAGAAGGGGGTTAATACAAGGGCAGGCTCCCATATTTATCAAATCAACATTGACATCTCATTAGGTGCAATAGTAATATCATCTTTCTTTGTAAGATCAGTAGTGTCCCTCCATCACATGTCTCTTTCTTTGCCTCCACTACCTAGTTAGGTCCAACCTAATCTTAATTCCACTTTTACAGTTAATACCCTTTGTTTTTCATTTACTTTTATTTCACACTTTAATGAACTTTGGGCCATTCTTTTTAATTATTATTTTTTTTTGTTGTTGTTATTTTCTAGTAGCTAGTTCTTGTTTTTCCTAAATTTTTTTTTCTCTAAACAATAGTTTGGTGACCGTAGCTAAGCACCATCACCGTGATATGGTGAATAGGGCCCTAAAATAAATTAAGCCTTTCGTGAATAGTTCACTATTTGATTCGATAAAAGCTCAATTATATTTATAAATAAACAGTTCATGAATATGATTTTATGGCTCAAATTATAAATGAAGTAAACATGAACAAGCCAAAATTCGACTCATTAACACGTGAACAAACTCGATTAGAATTTTGCTAACAAGTTCGTGAATTGACTCGATAAATATTCGTGAACTAGCTCGATTAATATAATTACATATCAAAAATAAAATTTTATAGTTCAGACAAAAAAAAAATTGATAGAATTAAAACATAGTATGGCTATATAAAATTAGACTAGTACAACAAATATATGTATAGCATACTCAACCCAATTTTATAACCCACTTTAAATTATGTATTGAATTGGAAATGTTGTTCATGAACAAAGTAGACAAGCTCGTCCGTAAAAAAATTAGTGAATTGTTTACGAACAAAATAAATGAGTTATTCGTGAATAACTCACAGACAAACGAACGCTTAAATGAACCGAACCTGAACAGAATTTTGAGCTCGAATTCGAGCTTGGTTCGACTCGTATTAGATTAAAAATTAAACGAACGGACACAAACAGGCCAAACCTCGGCTCGGCTCGTTTACGGCCCTAACGATGAATTGTAATCCTGTGTATCAAATATTGCTCTGCATTTTTCGGTCCTACTATGCGTTTGCTTGATTTGTAAGAACCATAAAAAAGCGTAGTGCAAAAAGTCGGTCCACAATAATAAATTCATATATCTAACTTATTCAACGGTTAGGTGCAGTTTTAAATTTGAATTTCAAATGCTTTGCACATTTCAATTCAATAATAAATTACTCCAATGTCTTGTTTATTTTAACTTCTTTTCATTACACAATAGTTTTCAAAGAGGCAATCCTTCTGTTTTATGTCCACAAACAATGTCGTGTGCGTGTGTGTATATATATATATATATATATATATATATATATATGAAGTTAATTTTAAATTTAGTTTTTGTAATTCTTTTCTATAATTGTTATTTTTTTAGTATAAGAAGTTAATTTTTTTGTATATAGATTTATTGTTTCTCTCATCCAGTTTATTAATACATGATAAAATCTATAACTTCTAGTTTTATTTCTTAGTTCTTCAGTATGTATTTTTATTCTATCAGAATAAAATTTTATTAAAATTTTACATCGCTGCAATTCTAAGTCTTTTCTTTCTAGTCTTTCTTTTATTTCTAAAATTCTGTTCATATTGAAACAATTTTCTCGTCACTCAACTAGAAAGATCACACAAGGTGCAGTCTAGAAAGGAGAGGATACTTATGTGAAAATATAAACAGAGTATAAAATTATACCTTTTTAGCTTTTGTTTCTCTATATTGCCTGATTTCTGCAAGCTCTTAAATATTTGAAAGCTTTGTAAGTGTGTGAGTATTAAGCAGAAAACCAGTCTTATTTATAGCTGAAAAAAGGAAGGTATACCGGCAACTTGTTGATTACCGAATCTTTTATATCGTCATTGCTTGCGTCATAGCCACTTATTATTGCAAGTATGACTCATCCTTATCTTTATCTCTTTGTCTGAATTATTTTATGACTGTAAGCATGACTCATTATTACTTTATTTGATTTATCTTGTCGTATAGTATTTGAGTGTAATTATGACTCATGCTTTTATTATTTATCTGTTTATTTTGTAGTATCTGAAAGAGTATTATTAATTTATTATTGTTGGCATAAAATCTTCTGAAATTTAAATGTTCTATGAATTCTTTTAAGAAGTTCTTTGTTGAAAACACCTAACCTGAATTTATTCTATCCAGATAACCTGCTAAGAGATTTTTTAATAAGGAATTTAAAATTCAACCTTAGACTTCTTATTAAAATTCATTCAAACATTTAAAAATCAATTGTTTTTTCTTTATCAGATTTCTTAAAAATTTAAAATTTTTTGTATATTTAGCTCATCCAACTGGTACTTTTTTTTAAAAAAACGGAACTTACAATCTTTTGCCCTATTTTCCCAAGGCCTTTTGCTATTCTAGCTTGACAAATCTTTTAAACTTAAAGAAATCCTTTTGCAGAATAAAATGATAACCGAGCCAACAAGAAATGTAAAGCTTTATTAAAAAAGTATAATAGTATTAACCGAAGGCTTATACTTGCCAACGGTTACAAAGCAAGAGTATTAGAGGTCAATTATTCTAAATTTGTCTAATATTAACCTCTGCTTAAGTATTGAGATTGACTCTTTCTTCCAATCTGCTTCTAACTAAATTTTCATACATATTTATAGTATTAAAAATGGTGGGGACATATTCCTACTACATTATTATAATTTTTCTTATCCTAATCTTTACAGCTGTCTCTTTTCTCTTTCTTCTGTAATCTGGAATCCTCTAGAGAGGAATATTCCTTTTCTTTGAGCTGGCTGAGCTTTCTTCTCTTTGGGCCTTCTGGGCTGCAAATTTGATCTAAAATCAGGATACTATCTTCTGGTAGCTGTCTGCTTTCTGGTATACGTATCAAATCGTCTATTGTGGTCCTTTTCTATAATTGTTATTTTTTCAGTATGCCCGTATTCCAAATCCATATTTTGGGTAAGAATTGCAGCGATGTAAATTTTTAATAAAATTGTTATTCTAAATTTGTCTAATATTAACCTCTGCTTAAGTAACCAAAAAGAAAAAATAATAGATATTATAAAAAAGAAAAACACACACACATATATATATATATACATATATATATATACATATATATATACATATATATATATGTATATATATATATATATATATATATATATATATATATAAACGCAACGAGAAGATAAATACTAAAGGTGAATGCTATAACGATTTTGTTTTTATAAAGTTAAAGTTACTTTGTTCTAACCTGATAACTTTGCAAAATATAGGTACCCGTCTCGGATAAGGAGATCGGGTCGATACGAGCTGTCTGGCTCATACCCTTGAGAAAGGACAACTATCGTTTAGTCCGAGGGATCCGGCTTGGACAATATTCCAGTCGGTCTCCTTAGGACAAGCTAGAGGCACGTGGCATATCCATGCTGAGGCGGACATGATCTTGAGCCGGCCATGACTGGCTGAATAGAGATCCCGCTCCACAATAATAAATAGAACCTTACTAAGATTCCTACTCTATATTCCCTCCTGCAAGGTAGATAAATCTTAATATATCTGATTCAAGCATCATATAATTATAGATGAATTATGATCTTATCATAATTTAGATTCTCTCTCCCAATCTAATTGGGATACTTCAAATACCTATATAAAGGCCCAATTGACCAGGTTAAAGGTAGATGATTCTCATACTTACTTTCACTATATTCTTCAGAATCCTTTACTGACTTAGGCATCGGAGGGTCCTCCATGGGGCAACCACTGATCGCCCCCAAGTTCATGTCTGTTTTGCAGGTTCATCGTTCGAGGGTTGAAACTACGAGACAAGAAGATCTATTCTGAAATATCGGCATTCCAATACGATATATTCAGCTCGTGGACTGAATTTACTCGTTCAGGAGCTGTCAATTATAAATTGCTCAAAATCTCCAGTTCTGTTGCATTTAAAAATCCGACTTGGCCAAGCAACTGGGAACGACGGTTCTAATGGAAAAGGGGCACTATACATGTTTACACTTACACATGTGCTTATGTTTTATTATTACTAAATGGTTAATACAATAATAGCATAAACATACACTAACTTATGTCTATATAGACAAAGGTCTGTTCCTCTTTGGCAGAAAAGATATTGAGATCACAATGGCGCAAAGGAAACACAATATTTCTACACAAGAAAAAACGAGGTTAGTGAAAGCCACATAGAGGAAAGAAAGCACACCTCGGATTCAATTTTTATAAAACACAACGGAGAAAAGAGGAATAATCTAATTCCTTTGGTTGGATACTTTGCGAGGAAAGCTTACAACAACAGAACAGATAAGTAATTACAAGTATACATTGAATAATTCATGCTTATATTGCATGTTTGGTATGAACACTACACTGCTATATTAATTTACAAGAGTACAGACTAATACGTCTATCAACATATCAATTATGTTCATCCTTAATGAACTGATGACTATTCGAGATATAAATACTTTCAGTATCTCAATACATGTCTCCTCTCATATTTCTAAACAAAAAAGAAAAAAGAAAAGAAAAGGTTTGACCTTAATTACATGCCTATATATATCTTATCAGAAATAACACAAGCATAAAGCAATGTTGATGCATTCACTACTCATTGGACTTCATGTTTTAAAATCTGTTACAAACTAAGAATGTTGGTTTAGTCAGAAGAATACTATTTCTCTTTGTCTAGTTTGATTTTTCCACAGTAATGGAAAATACTACAACACAGAGCAGATAAGAAGGAAGAATATGCCTCAGATCCATGGCAAAGCCGTTGATAAAAGATTCTAAACAATTTAGTTGAGTTTCAGGTTAAAGCACGTCAAAGCACCCACCTCTTATACATGAGCCTTTTGTTGATGTTCGAATACCAAAAAATTTAAATCAGCAGAAGCATCGAGGCTAATTCTTATCAATGACCTCGCTTGATAATGCCATGCATGCAATTAAAGTTTCGTTCAACAAATCAAATTCTTGTCTCCATTCAACTTTGATAAGTATATCTCATTCAACTGATGGCCATATATCTCTTCTCATCAACTGAAGCTGTTATCATCAACAATCTTATTTGGCCAACTTCTCAACCATATACATTATTGTATTAGTGCTAACTAATGATCATTGTTCAACGTTATTTGAAGTTATTTTATTTGCAAGTTTGATAAATGATAAACTTTCAGGTCAATAGCGTATCTACAAATAAATAGAGCACGCCTCAAGTGGCGTCTTCAGAATATGCCAAAGCACAAGCGCAATTCTAGAAGGCAAACAAAACTCGGCTAAGATTATCCTAATATTCAATTTGACAATGAGAAAAACAGAGAAACATTGTGTTGTCCAGATCAAGCAATGGCAAATCGACAAGCTCAGTTTATCCGGTTATCCAATATGACAATAAATATATATTAGATTATTTGCTTATTGATATTACTAATGAGACTTTTTCATTGAGTTATTTGGGCTAGGTGAAAATTCTTCTTTGTTTAGCCTGACGAAAGTGTAGATTGAATGGGAATATCGCATCCTGCTACAAAGAAAGAAAGTCATCTCGATTGAAATAAGACCGAGACAGAACATAAGACCTCCGGCATATTTAAAGGCCTTAGTTAAAACTAAGGCATATATAAAACCAAACGGGACATACCGCATGTGCGTAGTTCACTCAGTGGGTAATCACTCGGTGTTATAACAAGCAGATCGGACATGAATCTCAATAAAAACCGGCTCAGTAGTCGGCACGCAAAGCAAGTCATAGGTCAAGAAAATCCAAGTGGATCGCTCGGTAAGAGGCGGAGGCAGTATAAGACCTCCAACATATTTAAAAGACCTCAATTATTTAAAAATATAAATAACGCCAAGGCATGAAGTAAGACTTTGGCAAAAATCTAAGACCGCCTTTAAGTCTGGCACATTATATAAGACCAAGGCATGAAGTAAGACCTTGGCCAAATTCTAAGACCGCCTCCGTGGCCTGCACATAAAACAAGACCGAGGCGTGGAGTAAGGCCTTGGCATGATCCTAAGATCGCCTCCGAGGCCGGCTCATTATATAAGCACAAGGCGTATAGTAAGACCTTGGCAAAATCTAAGACCGCCTCCGAGGCCGGCTCATCTTATTTTTCCAAGGCATATGGTAAGACCTTGGCGATAAGTAAATATAAATATGACAGAAGCAGTATAAGACCTCTTGCATATCCAAAAACCTTAGTTGAAAACTAAGAAGTAAGTATTTTAGGTGACAATAAGACCTGAATCAATATAAAGCCACAATGGCTACCGGCTAAAAATAAGACCGGCCGAAAGACTAAGTACAAAACTCAGCCAATTGTACAAAAGGCATAATATAAGACCTTAAATCACCCAGAAATAGCAAAAAAATCTAAGTATTAACATCTTAGAAAATTTTAGACTCATGCCGTAATAAACCTGAGCAAACACGCGCCACAAAGGCAATCGACTGAATTGTAAGACCAACATAAAAACTAAGTATATCATATGCTTAGCCAAATTCACTTTACGTAAAATACAAGACCTAAAAAGCAAACATCCAGACGGCAAAACAGGTAAGATCGTTTGAAGAAACATAGATTTAAATCTTTATGGAGTAAATTGACGGCAAAAAACATAAGACCATCTCAAATTCTATTTTCCACGCGAATAAAATCCTAAGCATAAAAATTCTTAGTTAAAACTAAGAAACAATAAATTCAGGCAACAATCAGGCCTGAAAAACAACTTCAAAAAGCAACAGATTAAAAACATAAGACCGGTAGAAAAAACCTAAGTTAATTACTTGGTCAAATTCTTAATAGGCAAAGCATAAGACCTATACAGTCAACTAGACGTCCACCAGATACAAGGCAAAATGTAAGACCTTGAATGAAGAGAAAAAATAGAAAGTACATATATATGTACAAAAATGGTCAAATAAATGACGAAATTTGAAGCTAGGGGAACCTTCGACTTGTCCCCCATTTCCTATGACTCGACATCAAGAACTAAAGGTTCTTCACCAGCTCCAATCACTGTATACACCAGCTCCTCCAATCCACCAGAGGAGACTCTTCTTCAAGCAGAGGGTACTTAACATCATTTAAAAGATCTTCTTATAAGTCGGGATATTGAAAACGGCAGGCCGCAAGAATGCGTTGACCAAAGGTAAAGCCTAACTCCAACATTCCATCTATAGCCTTTTGGTACGCCGATGCTTCAGCTTCCTTCGCATCCTTGACTTCAGCAAGATCCTCCCGAGCGCTAGCCGGCTCCCCCTCAGCTTTTTGAAGATCACCACCTCGCTTTTGACGAACTGACCAGAGGAGCTCATGACCTCTCCTCAACTTGTAAAACTTGCTTTTAGCTTTCTTGACCTGGTCCTCTGTAGTCTTAACTAGTCTTGGAGTCATCAGTTCAACTTTTGAGCAATTTCCAGCCGAACACTAGTTGTTTCCTCACAATCCACTCGGTTACACTTATCGGGCGCTTGAGACATCACCTATTAAATGAAGCATAGTTAACATCAACAAAAGGGATATCCTACTAGTACAAAGTTCACAAAGGTTTCGCAAGCTTGAGAAGCCGCCTCAAACATTTAAATAGCGAAAATCTTCAAGTCCTCGCTTTAATCAAGCCGCCTTGTGTCTAGGAGATAGGCTCAAATGTAGTGCCTTTTGAATCGTGATTGAAGAAATAAAAGCCGACGGTCAGCTAGATCATCCAGATCCTTATTCAGCTGAGAAGTAGAAGAAACAAGCTCTTAACTATAAGAAGATTCCGCCTGAAGAATAAAGACAATCTCAATCGCCACTGAAACAAATAGGTGATATTAGCATAAAGAGAACCCTAATATATAACAAATGCACATCATTACCCCAATAGTGGTCTTGCTTTTCTTCCTTCGCTACTCATCTGCAGCCGCCTCAGCTCCATCCGAGCTAATCCGCTTCGGCCTTTTTAGCCAAATTACAGGAACTTGTAAATCTCAAGATAAGCTTCAAAGGCTAGAAAAAGGTTACCGAAGAACTCCAACAACATTAAAACATGTGCATTTTAAAGATCATTTGAAATACCAAATAGAATATGAACAATTCATCAAGGCATTCGAAGTTAAGCGAAGAACATAGCGGTGAAAGGCATCAATCCAAATTCAGCAACACAAATTGAATAGAAGGAGACTGCGGCAACCCAACAACAATAAGGCATAATCATAAATGCAAGCAGAGAATAAAAGATCAAAAGATCATAGTAAAGTTACTTGTTGAAGAAAAAGGAAGAACTTTGAGTCGCCAAAAATCACCTCGAGCAGGTGCTAGAAGACCCTCTCCAGAAATCGCCTTAATCAGCTTTAGAAGAAATAAAGGAGCAAAAAATTTTAAAGGTCGGCTCAAAAATCAGAAATTTCAACTGCCGCCAGACCATATGAAAAAAGAACACAAACTTCTCTAGAAAGTTCCAACAAACGAAGACGCAAGCTTCTCCAAGAAATTTTGAGTAACGAAAGAATATGGATGAGCCACGTAGCTCGCCACTTCCGCCAAATCCGCGTAAAAATCGAGTTGGATTCTATGCCAGAAGTCTTAAAGAACGTCTCACACTTGTGGGGGGGCTTCTGATAACTTTGTAAAATATAGGTAGCCGTCTCGGATAAGGAGATCGGGTTGATACGAGCCGTCTGGCTCATGCCCTTGAGAAAGGACAACTATCGTTTAGTCCGAGGGACCCGGCTTGGACAATATTCCAGTCGATCTCGTTAGGACAAGCTAGAGACACGTGGCATATCCATGCCTAAGGCGGACATGATCCCGAGCCGGCCATGACCGGCTGAATAGAGATTTCGCTCCACAATAATAAGTAGAATCTCACTAGGATTTATACTCCTATATTCCCTCCTGCAAGGTAGATAAATCATAATATATCTGATTCAAGCATCAGATAACTATAGAGGAGTTATGATTTTATCATAATTTAGACTCCCTCTCCCAAATATAAAGCCCCCTTGGTCAGGTTAAATGTAGATGGTTCTCATACTTACTTTCACTATATCCCTCAGAATCCTTTACTGACTTAGGCATCGGACGGTCCCCCACAAGGCAACCCCCGATCGCCCCCAAGTTCGTGTCTGTTTTACAGGTTCATCGTCGAGGGTTGAAGCTATGAGACAAGAAAATCTATTCTGAAATATTGGCATTCCGATACGATATTTTCATCATCATTAAATTAATGGAATGAAATTTAATTCAATAATTTACATGATAATACAAATAAAAAATAAAGTCATCATAAAATTTATCAATACTAAATAGTACTAATAACTAAATGGTATACTTAATAAACACGTTAATTAATAATAATAATAATAATAATAATAATAATAATAATAATAATAATAATAATAATAATAATAATAAAGATATGCTATTTATCACTTCGGTTTTATATGGCTAATTAGTTAAAATAATTGTATATATGGAAAATTAATTGTATCTAACACATAATTCGATGGATTACTCTTCATTTATTTGACAACCAATTAATAAGTGATTGGCCCAACTTAAAAAGTGAAAGGAGAAAAAAAGATTGTTAAGGAAGAATGTACTAAAGCAAAAGGAGGGAAAGATGAAGGCTAAGTTGGCCAATAAAAGGGTGATTAGACTCATGATAAAAAAAACATTTTTGACCTTAATTATTGTGCTCAATAGTTCATGATAATACAGTATGGAGTAATCTTAAATATTGAAGTTAATTATTTTGTCCTTTGATACATCTATAATTTATGAATTAGAAATTAATTTGGATATGGATATAACTTAAGAATATCACTCATAGTTAAAACCCATTCAGAACTATCTCACATTAAAAAAAGTCCATGGTCATGTCTAAGTGCTAGTGGATTAAATGTGAAATTCACTGTTCTTCCAACTTAATTGGACATAATTAAGTAATTAACCACTTTATTTATATCAACTAGTAGTATACTTTTTCGAAAGCATTCCTGCTTTTCAGGTCGGTTGTTTGTTGACATAGACAAAATAATACATATGGAAAAATAAAATATATCTTTATTTAAAATTATATTAAAAACTCACTACCTTCCACACTGCTAAAAACTAAACACATTTATTTGGAATCTTATAACTTAAATTTTTTGTATTCAATTTATTTTGGAAATTACCATAATATTTCATAAATAGCAATTTAGATACTTTTTATTTTATTTTGTGTATTTTTTTTTTTTATAAAAAAATTAACCCCGTAAAATTATAACTTCAAAGCTTAACCACTAGACAAACTATTTATATATTCTTTTTGATAGAATACAAATGTGGCTTTGAATAATATTGTTTTATCTTTTCCATGGAAATAACACTACCACTAACAACACAATCTCTTATACATATGTGAGCTTATTTTAATATAAGTATATAACAACGGTTATATAAGTTATTTTATTTTTTTTGTAAATATGAATGTTAAAGAGGTTGAGTATTGAATTTAATACCTCCCATTCCTGACACCTCATCATCTTTTTTTGGGAGATGTATCAATTGAGCTACATTCAATTGGTATGGAAAATTATATACTCCCTTCATCTTTTTAAAATAGGCATTCTAGCCTAAATTTGGGTTGCCAAAATAATTGTCATTTGTTCTTTTCTAGGTATTTTTTCATTATTTTTTCAACTATATCTTTAGTATTAATTGCATTTGGGTTAAAAAAGTAAGACATTAATTTAAGATCCAAGGGTAAACTAGTATTTTTATATCCTTATTAAATAAATTTATTAAAAAGCGTGAAACTTATAAAAAGATAAATAAAAAAATAGAGAAAATAACAAACTAAAAAACCTTCATTCATGTACGAAAGAGGGATCAAGATCGGATACATTCTATAACTTCCTCCAATTGGTGTATATAAATTCTAGATGCTTATAAGGTTAATAGTTTAATTAAGGAATTAAATGTGATAAAAGGAAGTAACAGATGGAGGTTACATTAGTCAAAATTTTAAATAAGGAAAGGACAGCAAAGGCGGTGGCCGGTGGGGCATGACGCGAGTTCCTTGTTTAGGAATATTACGATACGAGGGACAATTTGGTCATTATTTGAATTCCTTTGAATAACTGACAGCTCCATCTCCGTCCCCCCCAAAACTCCACCCCCAACTGTACCCATACCCAACTCCCTCTTTAAACAATTACCAAAACAAAATACACAGTTTCGGAGGAAGAAGAAAAGGAAATTTCAATTGTAGCTTTATTTCTCTCTTTTGAGCTTGATTTTAATATCAAAAAATTGAAAATTAGATTTAAATAAGCTGCATTCTGAGTGTATTTGAAAAATGTCCGGTTACGTTGGGATTCTTGTATCAGATCCATGGCTGCAGAACCAGTTCACTCAGGTCGAGCTTCGAAGCTTGAAGACACATGTAAGCTATCCGAATCAACTTCTAGTCCTTCCTGCTTTTGATCTATGGTGTTGATGTTTATTTTGATTTTGCTGTTTTGAATGAGTTTTTTTGTGTTCGATTGAAGTTTACGAGCATGAGAAGGGAGAGCGGGAAGCTTACGCTGAAATACTTAGCGTCGCGGATGGCCAGGTTGAAAGTAGTTGGCGAGAATCTCACAGAGGAAGAGAGGGCCTCGTTTATTCAAGATTTGTATCAAAATCTGGATGATGAAGTCGATTTCGAGTTCTTTTTGAAGGTTTGTTAACCAGATTTCACTTACATCTATAAATGCCTATCCATTCTTCTCTGTTTGCTTTTCTTGTTTGTTTGGTACGTGGATCATGATGATCTTGAATCTACAGCTTCGAGTGATGCGATACAAAGATCAGATTTGTATTTTTGAATCGAATTCTAGCTTGTATGGCTATTTGTATTTGCTTTCTGATTCTATTTCAATGTACGACAGAATAGTTCATTATTTGTTTCTTTAGATGAATTTATTGACTACAGGGTTTCAATTGATTATATGATTAGATCTTACAGCGAGAGAGCTTCTGAATCGCTGTAGGTATATTTGAAACTTCATGCTCATGCCAGTGCAAGAACTGGGAGTGTCGCAAAGAATTCTTCAGCATTCCTAAAAGCTGCCACCACAACATTGCTTCACACAATCAGTGTCCCAGAGAAGTCCTCTTATGTTGCTCATATCAATAACTATCTTGGAGAAGATGAATTCTTAAAGAAATACCTACCTATTGATCCTTCAACAAATGATCTGTTCGAGATTGTCAAAGATGGAGTCCTTCTCTGGTAATTATCTAGTGTGTCACTAATGAGGCTGCTGTTCTTTTCCTTTTGGCTGTTTTTGTTGAAGTTTTATGACCTTGGATGCAGTAAGCTTATCAATGTGGCAGTTCCTGGAACAATTGATGAGAGAGCTATCAATACAAAGAGAGTACTCAATCCATGGGAAAGAAATGAAAACCATACACTCTGCCTCAATTCTGCTAAAGCTATTGGATGTACTGTTGTCAATATTGGGACCCAAGACTTCATTGAAGGAAGGGTATGTCTACATGCCATTCTGAATAAGAATAACTCTTCTTTGGTTGGATTATTTTAATTTCATTCGTTCGGCATGTTATGTATTTGAAATGAATCAGTTTGTTAACTGGGATCATGATAATAGTATCTTGCTGGTTTCATTTTCAGCGACATCTTGTGCTTGGATTGATTTCTCAAATCATTAAGGTAAGATCTTAAGTTTTTGTTAACATATGTTTCCCCTGCTGATGAATTTATGAAATTTATTTGTGATGTTTGAAATTTTTTGCACATAAGTTTATTTGATTAAATCGTATGCTACTGCAATAAGCTGGAAATCGTTTAAGCTCTTCTGTGGTCATGCTATTGCAGATACAACTCTTGGCAGACCTCAACTTGAAGAAAACACCTCAACTGGTGGAACTTGTTGATGACAGTAAGGTACATAGTCTTCTCTAGCACTTGAGTTTTTCTTCAGCATGGCTTAACTAATTTAACAATTATATGTTGCATATAAACAGGATGTAGAAGAGTTGATGAGTCTACCACCAGAGAAAATTTTGCTTAGATGGATGAATTTTCAGTTGAAAAAAGCAGGATACAAGAAAACTGTGACAAACTTCTCTTCTGATGTGAAGGTAAAGTAGAGTTTTATTTTATATAGACTCTCAATCATGAAAAATAAATCAAAAGTTTTTATCAAAATGGCATTGTGATGGAAACATAATAGAAAAGGGTGTAGCAAATATTAGTTTTTTATCTAGAATAATTTCATGATTTACAGTTTCTGTGACTATATTTTCGTTTTAGTCTGCCTTAGATTTTCATGCAAAAATCTTATAGTGTTCAGCAAAGATAAATTTGTCTGCCAAAACTTTCAATGGGAAATACAATATAGTTATCGTTAATTCTTTTATTGTGAAGTCATGGTTGGCTGTTGCAACTCCACTTCAGGGTCAATTGGGAGCAACCTCTTTGTAATTACAGGGGTAAGGCTGCGTATGCCCGACTGCCCCTTACCCCGCTTGTGCGGGAGCCTTGTTAGGCATTTGGGTAATGTTGTTGTTGTTGTTTGCACGTATGGGTTTCGAAGAAGCACCTCAGCATGAATTGTTTGAAAAAGAGTACCTAGTCATAAATGTGTTTTAAGTACTATTGAAAATGAAGCTTGATTAAGACCCAATAATTGTGATTCGAGATTAAATAATTGCAATACTGAAAAGTTCCACATTCTGGTTTCCTGCAATTCGACATAATTAGAGGCTAATAATTGCGAGTAATGGCCTATAGAAATCTACGTCCAAAATTCGAGACACTAGAAAGAAACACAAGAAAACAAACTGCGTATTTCGTATTAACCATTTTTACCTTTCAAAAAAATGGTTCGAGTAAGATGACTTAATTACGCCTAGGCGACATCAATCCTTGTCCTTTCATCGTAGGGGAACAAAAAGAGCCCAAAAACTAATTAACACAGTTTCAGGCAACACCAATCCTTCTGAATTTTCTTTCCTTGTGAAATCATTCCGGCTACAACTTCAGTTTAGTTATTCCTATAAATTTCTTCAATGTTCGCATTGTATGCATATCATCTATTGAATAACTAGCTTTATCCAGCAATAATTTTTTTCTTGATATGAATTATAGTGCCAGATCCAATCAAACTTCCAAGAATATTTCCTTTGGCTTAATCTGTTCATTCGATGGAGTTCATAAGTAGTTCTCTTTCTGGCTTAACATGTAATGTAAATTACAAGAAAGCATTAAAAGTAAACCCCACAATGTTTTAGTCAAATCAGAGGTTCTGTTGATATAATTTTCTTCCTTCTACGTATGTATCACTGGGATTTTTATGCAGATGATTAACTATAGATTATGCCATGCAGGATGCAGAGGCTTATGCACATCTTCTAAATGTTCTTGCACCAGAATATAGCGATCCATCTACATTGACGACAAGAGATCATTTAGCAAGGGCAAAATTAGTTCTTGAACATGCAGATAAGATGGGTTGCAAGAGATATTTGACTGCAAAGGACATTGTTGAAGGTTCCCCAAATCTCAATCTCGCCTTTGTTGCACACATTTTCCAACATAGGTGATAGCATACCCTTTCTCTACAAAAATCTTCAAACAGAACAATAAGATCAACTGTGGTATACTAATTTTCCATAACCAATGTAAGTACGAAAAACTAATTCTGGTTTTTGCCTGCAGAAATGGTCTCTCAACTGAAACTAAACAAATATCCTTTCTTGAGACGCCTGATGATACACAAGTTTCCAGAGAGGAAAGATCATTTCGATTTTGGATCAATAGTTTTGGACATTCAAGTTACATCGACAATGTTTTCGAAGATCTCAGGAATGGGTAAGTAAATTAGCATGTTGTTGGAGAGTTTCTTCATTGATTCAATCATAAAAAAAAGACTTGCCAGTTGCCATGATAGTGCTAACAACAAAGTTTTTTAAACCTTAATAACTTTCCTTTCTTGTACAACGTCATACTGCCAAAGGCTTCTGTTAGAAAGTCAAAGCATATTAGGCTGCTGATTGGCAGCTTGTGTGTGGGCTGTTGGTGGCTTGTCTACCAACTTGTCTTTGACTCTAAGTTTATATATATGTGTATGTATTCTGAGTTAAGTAAGTTATTTGAAAATGTAGTCTTTTAGTGTATAACATGGTATCAGAGCTGCCTTAGTGAGCAGTGAGTGTTCTTGGGATTTCTGTTCCGGTTTCTGCTTCCGAAATATTTTGTTTCTTCTCGACGAGTTTTCTGCCCTTGTAAACAGAATTTTTCCAGCAATAATTTCTGCCCTTGTCAGCAGTATTCTGGGATTTTTCAGTTTCTGTTTCTTTTGGTTCTTCCCATTGAAATTTCTTGTTTTTGTTCTTCCCTTACCTGGGTTTTTCTAGTTTCAGCTTCCTCCTTTATCCTGCTTCATTTTTCGTTTCCTGGCGAAATCAGTTTTCCAGCCAAACTCTCTGCCCTTGAGAGCAGACCATTTTCTGGAGCCACCCTGTGACCACCGCCCAGTTCTCCGGCGAGCGACTGCGCTTTAACAAGGCTCGACGACCAGTTCTCTTCTCCTTCAGTCATGACTTCAATTCCGGCAAGATTGTTTGGTCGGTGATCGGAAATATGTTGCTGACTCTGACGGTGATGATGGTTTGTTTGTGTTGAGAGCAGACTACTTTCTAGTGGGCATCTAGTAGCAATGGGAAGTATGGGGCTTGCTTACTAAGTTTGTCTTTTAGGCTAGTTTTAGTTAGACTTCTTTGTGTTGGGTTTGTTATTTGGGCTTCCTATGGGTTATTTAGGAAATGTTTGAGGTTTAATGGTAGTGAGGTTGAGCTAATGCAATTTCGGTACTCCAAAAAAATTACCCTTATGCGCAGTGTATTTGTTGGCAAATTTTGGTGGCTGCCTTGTATGCACAGTCTGGCCGAGTTTTGGACTTAACAATGAAGGGGACTGGTGCTTGTGTGTGCAGCATTGTTGGGATTTCAAGTTCCCGTTTGGGTTGCCTTTTGAAGTCTGCCCAGGAGTGCAGCTTTTGGGGATCCCGGTTTTAGATCAAATTTTTGCAATAAGTTTGGTAGTTTCTTGGATGGTTAAATTGCTTCGGAATGCGTCACCTCCTTCGTTCTTGATGTTACCCGTTTAAGTTGATGTCTTTCGTTTTGTTGTATTTGAATGTTGTAATGTGTTGGTGTAATTTGAATGTGTGGCTTATGTACAAGCTTGAGCATGTATATGCTCTAGCTTGAGGGGGAGTGTTAGAAAGTCAAAGCATATTAGGCTGCTGATTGGCAGCTTGTCTGTGGGCTGTTGGTGGCTTGTCCACCAACTTGTCTTTGACTCTAAGTTTATATATATGTATATATATGTGTATGTATTCTGAGTTAAATAAGTTATTTGAAAATGTAGTCATTTAGTGTATAACAGCTTCAAAACTGGAAAGCATTTTTCATTTGGTGGCAAGTAAAAAATCTGTTGCTGTGCAGGTGGGTGCTTCTGGAAACCCTGGACAAGGTGTCACCTGGCATTGTAAACTGGAAAATTGCAAATAAGCCTCCGATAAAGTTGCCGTTCAGAAAAGTAGAGAACTGTAACCAAGTTGTGAAAATTGGAAAGCAGCTAAAATTTTCCCTAGTCAACATTGCTGGAAATGACATTGTACAAGGCAATAAAAAGTTAATATTGGGTATGCTTATCCAACAAGTCCATTTATAACTTCAGTTTGATGTTCTAACTAATCTACACATTTGTCTGTAGCTTATTTGTGGCAGTTGATGAGATTTAACATCCTACAACTTTTAAAAAATTTGAGATTCCATTCTCATGGGAAGGAAATCACAGATGCTGATATTTTACTATGGGCGAACACCCAAGTACGAAATTCGGGAAGCCAGAGTCGCATGGATAGCTTCAAGGTACATTTGATCTATAACTCAATGCATTTTGCAGTGGTTGATGTCTTAGCCTAGTGGTTGAGACGAATTGTGATTTTAGAGGTCCTAGGTTTGAATTTCATCCAGGGAGGGTTGGGTATTTTCCTTTAATATAATCGCATTTGCCCAAATTTTTTTAAAATAAAAACTAATGCATTAGGTAATCATTCTGACTCCAGCAAATGATCAGTTATTCTTTGGCATGTTTCGAATTTCCAAACGTATGATGTTGAGACTCATAGATCAGCATATATAAGAGGATTATTTTTGTAAGAAATGTATGATAGGTCTTAAATGCTGACAAGTTCGACTTTCACAGGATAAAAAATTGTCAGACGGAATATTTTTCCTCGAGCTTCTGAGTGCCGTTCAACCAAGAGCAGTAAACTGGAGTCTAGTTACAAAAGGAGAAACCGGTATATACTTTTTCATTTCTTTTAATTAGTTTTCGATGTTTGTCTTTGTTCTAGAATGAATTCAGTTACAGTTTTCATGTAAAACCTCGGGCTAAATGCAGATGATCAGAAAAAAATGAACGCCACCTACATAATAAGTATAGCAAGGAAGCTAGGATGTTCAATATTTTTGCTTCCTGAAGACATAACAGAGGTACATTTTCATCTGTAATCACTTTTTTTGTTGGTAATTGTCTATTTGAATGTAACATTAATATGGTGTCAAAAATAATATACTAATCAGGTAAACCAAAAGATGATGCTTACATTGACTGCAAGCATAATGTATTGGTTCTTGAAACAACCAATTGAAGAGAAATCTTCTGTAACCTCTGATAGTGAGACCATCTCGAATTCGACGGTGGATGATTCGGCCTCTGAGTCATCCTGGGAAGAGAATGGAAATTTGTAAACATGTCTTGTATTTATTTTATTTATTAACCTTTTTTTTTATTAAATTTGATTTCCAATGTAATGTATTTCTTTATAGGTATTGAAGTGTTTTAATGCTAATTTTGTTTAGCAAATTCTTCGTATGCAAGTAGTTTCTTTCTCCCTTTGTTTTTAGCCATACATAAAACTTTCACTGCTTGTTAGTCTAGTTTTAATTTATATTGAGTTATGTTCGGTTAGGCTCTATTCAGTTCGAAAGAACATGATAACTGTGTAAGTATATCATCTTCCATCGTGAAGTAGGTCTAAAAAAAAGTAGTCTTAACAAAGTTGAGGTTGAGTTATTGCTTACTGTTACATTATTGAGGGTCGGTTTCGCATTGCTTTTTAAGCTGTTGTTAAAATAAGTTGGTCTAACAAACTTTTAATAGAACTATATATTTTGGCTTTGAGTAACACATTTTGATCTTTCATACTAATTATTTAGGAACTGTCTGATTTATTTTTTTCAAAATCAAATTTACAAATTTAAAAAAAGCTTGAAAATAGAGATTTTTGAAAAAGCGCCCAAAAAAAAAAGAAAAATCTCAGCCCCAAACAGAGCCTAAGAGATGAATTCCATGGAAAGATTTCAAATAGTAAATCCACATTAGTGTAAAGAAGCAGTGTTATTATATCTCTGCTCTCCACAAAATTTGTTTGCTTTAAATATGGCTTGCTTGGCCTCAAAATTCTAGTACGCTGACATGCTAGTATATACCATTTCACCTTGTATTCCATCGAGCAAGCTTCCTACAATCACAATGTTTCACTCTTTTTCACATTTTGTACATCCCGAACATTTTGTTTTCATCCATTGTAACCAATTTCTTTTAAATTGTCACTTTTTGGTCCAAACAACTTAAGTGACAAATTTTGCATCACCAAAATTGTCTATTCCATCATCCACCTCGAGATCTATGCTACAATCGATAATAACAGATTTGAGCGTTCATATATGTATCATGAATGGTTACAAACAGCCTTAGTTAGATTTTTTGTTCTCGTGGCAGAAATGAGGATGTTTAGGTGGATGAATGAGCATATAAGGATGGATCGAATTAGAAATGAGTGCATCCGCCAAAAGACCGGTGTGGCACAGATTGAGAATAAACTGAGAGAAGGACGACTAAGGTGGTATGGACATGTGCTACGTAGACCAATAGATGCTCCAGTTAAAAAACGTGAGAACTTATGGACAGAGAGTAAGGGTAGAGGGAAAGGTAGACCTAAGATTGTTTGGGGAAATTATTTCTAAGGATATGCGTTTGCTCGGTATGAATAAAAATTTAGCTTTTAATAAAGCTTCATGACGTCGAAAGATTCATATAGCCGACCTCATCTAATATTAGATTTAAGGATTAGTTGACTTGTTGACATTGACCTGTGATAAGGAAAAAATGTAAGAAAAAAGTGGTCGTGTCGTTCTCCTTTTTGCAATGAAGACCTTTCGTCAATGTAGTTGGTGAATTTTAAAATATATTGTTGATGGGCATTTGACTTTGCAAGTATTCCTGCTTGAGTTTTCAAATTTATAGTTGCAAACAAAGTAAGAAAAAAAAAACTTGATTTGAGTTATATTCTTTTCAGCTTAAAAGTGAAAGAATTGAATTGTACTTTTTTCCACACTTCAGCGCCGTCGGCCTGCTCATATCGGTACTTCATAGGATAGGGTTGGACATATATATTTGAGTATAGATTGTCCGGCCTAATTATGATTAATGTATGGATTGGGATTGATTTTAGTATTAAAAGCTAAGTCCGACCCACTATCTGATATAATATAATTATTAATTAATATTATATTTGCATGCATCTATTATACTATACTACTAGAAAGATTAAAAGTTGCTTAATTAATGATTTCATTAATGAAGGAATACAAACAATAAAATGCATTTTCACTTGTTGAGGAATTAAACTAATTAACGTGCTCTTGGGAATGCAAAATTTTGTTAATAATGTGCTATTGGGAACCTCTTAATCAAAGAGAGTATTAAATAGAAAGAAACAGTTGACCGCTTCGTAAAACATTTCCAAAATAAATTACGTAAAATTAACTATTTGGCGGACCTTTATAATACTTGAGTTTGACAATTATTTTAGGAAAATATAAGGAAATATTATTTTTATAAGATTTTTTTTTATTTATTTTTCTTTTTCATTAGTTGTCTATTACTTTTGAGGTTGTTGTTTTTCTCTTTACTACAATGTTCTCTCTCATATTTAATTTAATTTTCACAACTTAAAACGACTATATCTCACAAACCGTTAATTTTTTTAACATGAGTCTTTAGAATATTTTGTTCGCCTTATTTTTATCTTTAAAAAGAAATCCATATTGAATATTTTTTGAGCAAAAAAAATTTTCGCAGTTTTTTTACTATTATACCAGGTATAAGAGTTTTTTTTGCTTTAAATAGAATAATGTTGCTAATGTTTTATATTATCTACCTAGAAGTAAATGGAAAACTGATACTATAAAGATATTATACCACTCTTATACCAGGTAAGAATTTACGAAACATTGGTAAAATTGGTATAAGATGCGAAAAAACTTTTTTGCTAAAAAAATATTCAATATGGATTTTGTTTTAAAAATAAAAATAAGACAAACAAAATATTCTAAAGGCTCGTGCGAAAAAATTAACGGCGTGTGAGATATATTCGTTTTTAAGTTGCAAAAATCAAATTAATTAGGAGAGAGAGTTGTTAAAACGAGGTTTCTTGTATTCATGCAAAAGCAAAATTTAAAAGTTAAAATATTGTAAGTAAGAAAAAACTTAGGTAATTAAGAGAATTAAGTTCTTATAATAGGATTTAAAAAAGGTTGGGTTGGTATTTATAAAATTAAAAGCTCAAAATCTTATATTTAGCTAAATTGCCCATTGTTTTATAATAGTTGGGTTGAATATGGGTTATTAGTTTTTTTAGCGAAGCTCGACTTGGCCCGACCAAACCCCATACCCAAATCTACTTATTTATAAAGTTATACATGTGCGATAATTATAAATATTGAATTCAATAAATTACTAAAAGTTAAAAGATAAGAGTCTTGAAAGGGTGAGAAGGTGGTGTGTAGGCAAGGAAAATATAACTTTGGATCTTATTTCAGATGGTGATATACTAGAGATTACCTCGGATTCTAGTTTGTTGCATTCATCGACATTATTTTCTCCCAACGTGGATAATAGAGATGAGAGCTTTAACTCGAATTCTCAAAACTCAAATCAATTATTTAAAAAAAAGTCATCCTTACACTACCAAATGTGTAAAGGCATAAACAAAGGTCATGATAGTGTTGTTACCTAGACCTGTTCATCTGCCCGGATACCCGTCTGGTTCGGTTTGAGCCTGTTCAAATGAGTTGATTTTGGACTTTCATTTTTATCTAAAGCATGACCCGAGCTTAAGCCCGGTAAAGCCCAATATTTTATGGATTGGACTTAATTTTTATATAAATATCCAAGCCCGACCCGATAAATAATTATTTTATTTATTAAATATTTATATAGTATATTTAATAACTGTTTTAAATTTTTATATTTTGATCTATTAAATGTTTATAATAATATTATCTATTTATTAAATTATTTAAGTAGATAATATAACTATATGTAAGGCTTAGACATATTTGTATAAAATTTTATTTTTTTCTCTTTTAGTATATCAAAAAAATTTAAATCAATCTATTTATGGGCTTTGGGCCAAGTTTAGAAATGACCTCTAAAACCCAGCCTGAGTTCGAAGTTTTAAAGTATGGGCCAGGCCGAACTTAGGTTGATGCTTATAGTTAAAAGCCCGATTAAGCCCGCCGACGAACAAGGAATTGTGACAATGTGCTTGCAAATACCAATTACATATTTGAGCCTGCAAAATTGCATTGGAACATACATAGCCAAGTAAATATTATTGCATGTGGGATGCTAGGGGACCATTCAGCCTATTGGTTCAACTCAATTGGTCATGCAGACCGGGTGACAATTCAAGTTCAACTCTCACTAATACATTTATAAGGAGCAGTGAGAAGCATTAAATATAACTAGTTTCCAAATAAAATTATTCCTGTAAAAATATTTGTCCTCCAACAATTTAAGATCTAGTATAGATTATAATATTCTATCATGCAAAATATTGAATTTTTGAATCATCATACCTTTAAAGAGAACGAATCAAGATGACAGTTGGTCACTTTGTCCTGTCCATACTTGCTGGTAATTCCCTAACTTTCAAAATACCCTAAAGTTCACGCCCCGGTCTTTTCAATTTTTAAAAGAAGTTAGTTGAAATGAAGTGAGCTGAACTGAACTTATTTCAGGACAAAATTATAGCTACGCATAGCTTAGCTGAACTACAGTGGACTGAACTGAAGTGAGCTACATTGAATTGTAGTCCAAAAGAACAGGCATAAGATTGGAGCAGTAATTATAGCTCAGATGTGACAACCAACCTTCATCCACCTAGTTGGTTACTATAAATTTATAAACTGCAGCCAGGCTTCTACTTGCCAACTAACTGGGCAGTTATCAAAAAACAATGATTCTATCCGAAGTTCAAATGGCTTCTAGATTTAGGTTCAACTTATTTTTCATTGAGTTCAACACTGCATAATTTACAAATTTAAACTAAAATAATTTCATTTCAATTCATCTGCTTAACAAAAGAAAGAAGTGAACTCACAGGTTGACTTTCATTAGTAACTTGGTAAAATAAAGTAAGATTATCCAATTTATCCTCATTGACTAGTGCAGCCTAAGAGCCACTTGGACCAAGCCCCATCTAAGGCCTTGATCTAAATAATGCAAAGGAAAATCTAATAATTTCAAAACAGCACGCACATAAGCAATCATGTTGTTGTGGACATTATTAGGCCATAGACCTGACAGCTTAGAGTCCCAAACCTAAATTGACTGGAACTTAGAACTAGAACCATCTATGTCATGAAAAGAGAATTCAACCCAATAATTCATACTAAACAGAATCAGGCTAATAGGGAGGGGATCACATAGAGGCAAGACTACCTAATCTTGTGTAGCCGAGGCCCACTGATTGATATTTTCTTTGAAAACATCATCTTTCATATGAATAGAGTACTCTAAATCTTAGAAGAAATCTACTAGAATAAAGGCGACTACCCAATACCTCTCTGTTCATATTCTCTGCAGTGTTGTGAATTTCACCTGGGCATAACAACTTAAATATGAGTCTCTTAAAGAAACTAAATGCCAACTCACAATATAAGCAATGGACTATCAAACACTTCATTCACCTATCAGTTATCACTTGAATTGTGTAGCTCAAAACATAGAGCAAAAAAAAAAACAATATAGAGGAAGAACTACAATGCGAAAGCCAATTATTCGTGATTTATTGTTCTTTTCAATCAAAAGTCTCCTCGTCTAAATTCATACAACGACTTGATATCATAACAACATTCTAAACTCATAATACAACAAATTTAACATATGAATTGAATATTCTCCATTTTATCACCTGAAATCACCTTAGCCAAATGCTGCCTCATTTCATGCCCCGGAAGCCATTTGCCTTCGATCCTCATGCTGCCTCTTATTGACTATACACACTGAATGGAAGCATTGGAACTATGAGATAGAATTTACACAGTGAAATGGCGAACCTATGATATTGATATGAGCTGATTGAGCTCTTTAGAATCTCAGCTAACTTTCTCCTTTGAACTCTATAGAATATTCCTCCCAAAACTCTGTTGATCAAGTAGATCTCTCAACTCCCCAACTTCACTCTGCATATCACAATCAACCACATTAAATCACACATACAATCTAGCCCAAATCTTTATTCTTTGAACATTACAAATCAAATTCAGCAATTATTAGGGGCCTATCCGGCATTGCTTTCGCGGCCGTTCTCCCAATAAATTCCTACTTTTCGGTGACCAACAGATTTTGGGCTTCAAACAACACATTTTGATCCTTCATACCAATTAATTAGCAACACCAAAATCTGCTGCTTACAGAGCTTTTCTGTAAAACAGTTAAGGATAGCAATCCCAAACAGGTCCTAAGTACAACAGTCCAAGAAAAGAATGAAATTAAACAGCAGCAAAAGAGACAAATGAACTAAACCTTGGATACAGCCTGAGCGATAAGCTTCCCGGTCTCAACATCCTGCCGTTGACCATCTCGGACCTTGGTACAATTCCTAGGCTTTTCAAACAAAGAAAGCGAGAACTGTTTAGAAACAACACCCACATCAAAATAGATAAGCCCCGAGCTAGGCACATCAACCCTAATCCCCTTTACCGGGAACCACAAAAACAACTCCTGCGCCGATATCCCGGACAAACCTCCGATCTCCCCGAAACTCAACGAACCCGAAACATTCTTATCGTAATGCAACTCGCTCTCGAACTTCGCATTGCATTCCTCGTCCAAATGGACCTCAAAACGCCCCGTATCGTCGATTTTGAAATCCCTAACTCCCTTTGGAAGTAAGCCAATTGGAAGGCCGTTTCTCTGAAGCACATCGTACACCGAAAGCGAATCTTCCTCTATTGAATTGACACATGGAATTGAGATTGGGTGGGTTTGAATTAGAAGAATAACGGAAAGAAAACGCAGTAAAGGAATCATCTTTTGATCCCCTTTTTTGTTCTTATTGGATGGGATAGAGCATGAATTTAATGGGGAAAAGGAAAGGGTATTTTTGTTGTGAAGATTAGAGGAAGGGGGTTTTAGGGAATTGGAATAACAAGGAATAGTGTGGATAAATGGAGAAATAATTCGAGATGAAGAAGAAGACAGTGTTGCCAGCTTGAGAACAGAGGGGATTAGAATGATCAAATTATGGTGGTGGTGGGGCCCACTGGGGCTGTTAATCGGCTACGGTAAGTCTTTTTGTAGTATCTGTGTCCAGTGGGGGAATACCATGTGATGAGATGGGATTTATGTGGAAATTAACTGCCACGTGGATACGGATGAGGTTAATAAACAGCCGGCGCGTGGCGTGGGAGTGGGCTGAACGGGGCGGAGCTCAATTTGGATTCTCTAAAATTCAAACTCTCTAAAGTTATATATTTCAATCAATCTCAACCATCCATTGAGTTTTAATGGTTTAAATTTTATTACATCGTAGATCCCACGACCCACTAAAACTGAATCTGAACCATTAAAACTATACGAATGGTTGAGATTGACTGAAATGTACAATTTTAGAGAGCTTGAACTTTAGAGAATCTAAATCCGTAGCTCCATAAAGAAAGCGTGACATTAAAAAAGCGGCGAGGCAGGGAACGTTTGGCTTTGGCATAGTCCGGGCTACTCCTCGATCAAGCTAACTCACTCTAATGGACTGATATTGGATACTTATTTCTTTTCATTTATCAACATGAGCTCGAATTTACTATAACTTAAAATTTTATGGACCGAATTTGAGTTTGTTTGAAAACTCAAATTTTGAAGAATAAAATGAATTGAATTCATTGATTTTTTCAAATTTTCATTAATTAAAGAAAGTCCAATTGGACCACTCCAATGAATCATAATCTTATACTCCCTTCATCTTTTTAAAATAATTTTAAATATTTTTTTACTTATCATTCTCAAATATTTAAGCACTTTTTAAATTATTTTTCCAATTATACCCTCATTTGTCTCATTATCATTAATTATAATGGAGTGAAAAATTAAATATAAATTAGAGGGTAAAATAGTATTTTTTTACCTTAATTAATTAATTCCTTAAAAAATATGAAATGTATTAGAAGACAAATAAAAAAAGACGGAGGGAGTATATTATATGTTGTATTTAATAATTATTTAACACTTCTACATTTTACACTGTTAGACCTTTAAATTAAATTAAGATAAGTACTATAATTTATTAAGGAATTCAAGTATATGATGGGAATTGACAATTAAATTGAACATATATAAGAGGTATGGTAGAAATTTAAAATTTTGTCTCTATCCCCAAGAACTCTTATTAGTTGCATATAAATTAAATAAAGCATTAACTAAATAATTCTCTACCTAGGTTAGCATGCTAAAGGATTAGGCATACCATAATTCTAAATTATATCATAGCATATTTATTTTATACTAAGCATATTATAACTCTAAGTTATAACCTAAGCATAAAATAAACTAAGCATGCAAAAATAACCTAAGCATAATTATTAAGTCTAAAAACACTTAAAGAAAAAGACTTAATAATTAAAAGAGAAAGAAAAAGAACTTACCAGTTGAAGCGTGCTTTTGCAAGACCTTTTTGCACAAGCCTCCAATCGTAGGATAGCCTTTATCAGTATCAATACGAACCCCACCAGCCAAAACCTCCCCATGAGGAAGAACTAAGAAGCCTCGAGTAGTTGCTAGACCACTCTAGAAGCCTCACCCAAAAATATAAACTAGCAGTGCCCGAATAAATTCAGGCTCCACAAAAATAACTTGCTCAATAACCTGAAAGATTAATTATCTCGCTTAGAATTTATGATTCGAGCTTGGTACAATTTAAAATGAAAGGAAATAGCCTATATATAGATTTAGGGGAGCAAAATTGCTCCCCAATTAATTACTCCCATCCCTTGTGCACACACCGTGTACACGCTGTGTGCACAAGTCAACATAGGCTATGCATGTGCAGCCCATTTTTATGGGCTGCCGTGAGCAATATCCAGCATTGTTCGTATATTTTTTGGTGTACTTCTGTGCACTTGAGCCTGTACAAAATATTTTTATATTTTCGGTCCAATTAAACTCGCTAATGTATAATTTCCCTTTTAATCCTTTTTCAAATATTTATTTTTTAAC
Organism: Euphorbia pulcherrima; assembly: GCA_947683365.1. Lineage (NCBI taxonomy): Eukaryota > Viridiplantae > Streptophyta > Magnoliopsida > Malpighiales > Euphorbiaceae > Euphorbia > Euphorbia pulcherrima. Next base: position 7,855,376 of record CANTUS010000004.1, read on the forward strand.
CCTAATAAATTAGTCACCAATCAAAATAAATTTCTTGCTCCAACCAAAATTGATCTAATCAATTATAATTTATTTATGACTCTAATTAATTAGTTACCGGTCAAAATAAATACTTTGGTTTATCCAAAATTGATCTAATCAATTTTAACCAATCAAATAATAATCCAATTATTATTTAAGTTATATATTTTGTAATAGAATAAATCTATTAGTTCTTTATTTAGTCCGATGAAGGTCCAATGTGTGTGACCTTATAGGATCCCGAAGCATTGAGCTGTTCAGGCTTAACCAACCCTTGTTCTAATGGAACCATTGGCTCGATGCTCTAGACCGTGAATAGAACTCGATTACCTCAAACGACTGTAGTACGCCTCTAGCAAGGGTCTACCATCCCTCATTACTCGGAACGTCATTTATGCTTATGACTTAATCCCGGTTAATGCAATAGTTATCCAATGCGATAAATTCCTTCCATTCTTTAATATTAGTACCATCTGGTTTATTGGGTTCGGTTAAAGTGTTAACCCACTAATAGCAAGGTTCCTCCAAGCTATCCCAGTTATTTACTTGTTACCGAAGTATATTGCCTTTTACCAAAGTTTGTTTAACTAGAAACCATTTCTATCAAACACATACTCTAATCAGAGGTTTATGGCAATCATCACTTCAACAAGTGGTCAGGTACAACTCGTTAATATATCCGGAGCGATGGATTCTTTCCGACTACTCAGCCTACCAACGTGTTGTCATCACTATACCCGTAATCACCCGTAGCACCCTAAATTAATGAGTGCATAGTAATGACCCAAAGTATAGTAATAGTACCACACAAGGTAGCTAGCATCTCAAGTATGAGGACATTCGCAAAGCTTATTGCATGAGGATAAACACTAACACATTGATATATATACCAAGTGTTTATCTTGTTGCGGTCTCCAATATATCTCCCAGATATATCCATATGTCAAACTTAAGGCACCACCTTCAGTCTTTAGGAGATTACCTGCTTGGACCCTTTCCAAGAAAGTTGACCACATGCTAGTCTTTCCATTTCATCAATATCCTTTCTTAATGAAACTATGACTAGGGATAGTTAGATATAATCATAATTACACATGAAGTAGGTTCCACCAAATATAGTTGAACTATAATTTCTCTGACTTCATGCTATGATATGTCAAGGACTTTTGCATACATCAATGAATATATATTTAACTAGCTTTAATATATATATATATATATATATATATATATATATATATATATACATACATACATACATACATACATACATACATACAAGCATATTGATATAAATAAAAGATTAAATGCCTTTATTGATTAAACAAATTATTCGTACCATTACATAATTAAGATATATCGCCCTAATAACATTAAGGGCATACATCATATCGAACAAACTCTCACTTGCACTAAGGCCAATTAGCCATATTTTTTAACCCATATGCTTTAACATGCTGGTCATGTTTGACTTGAGTCAATGGCTTTGTCAGATTATCCGCGAGGTTCTGATCAGTGGGTACATATTCTAATCTTATTATCTTAGCATCAATAATCTCTATGATTATATGATACTTTCTGGATACATGTCTATTTTTCTGATGAGACCGTGGGTCCTTTGCCTGAGCTATGGCACCATTGTTATCACAATACAAAGTAATTGGATTAACAGCCTCAGGCACCACACCGAGATCACCAATAAATCCCTTTAACCAGACAACTTCTTTTGCTGCTTTGCATGCAGCAATGTATTCAGATTCCGTGGTTGAATCAGCAGTAGTTTCTTGCTTGGAACTCTTCCAGCATACTTCCCCTCCATTTAACACATACATAAAACCTAACTAAGACTTAAAGTCATCCTTGTCAGATTGAAAACTCGCATCAGTGTAACGTTTGATAGTGAGGTCACCTTCTCCATAAACCAAGAACTCATCCTTAGTCCTTCTCAAGTACTTAAGGATTGCCTTGACGGCCATCCAGTGCTTTTCACCTGAATCTGATTGATATCTGCTCGTAAAGCTCAAAGCCTGAGAGACATCCGGCCTAGTACATATCATAGCATACATGATGGATCCTATCACGGATGTATAGGGTATATCCTTCATGCGCATTCTCTCCTGAGCTGTCTTCGGACACTCAGCCTTAGATAGGTTAATCCCCTTTGTCATCGGGAGATAACCTTTCTTAGAATGCTCAAGGTTGAACCTATTTAACACCTTGTCTATATATGTAACAGCCTCTTGGATCTATCCCTGTAGATCTTTATACCTAGTATAAATGCTGCTTCACCAAGGTCTTTCATGGAGAACTTTCTTGACAACCATACTTTTAACTTTTTGAAGAAGAGAACTGTCGTTACCTATTAGTAGAATATCATAAACATACAATACTAGAAAAATGACTACACTCCCACTAACCTTCTTGTAAACATAAGGCTCATTCGCATTTGGGCAGAAATCTAGTTCCCGGATTGTCTGATCAAACCTTATATTCCAACTCCTGGATGCCTGTGTAGCTTGCATACCTTTAAGCCATTCTGAGATGTAAAACCCTCAGGTTGTGTCATATACACATCCCTATCTAAATCCCCATTCAGGAATGTTGTTTTTACATCGATCTGCCAGATCTCATAATATAATGAGCAGTTATGGCGAGGAGTACCCTTATGGATTTGAGCATGGCTACCGGTGAGAAGGTTTCATCATAGTCAATAACTTCCCGTTGACCATAACCTTTCGCAACCAACCATTCTTTATAGGTAATTACATTACCGTCCATGTCTGTCTTCTTCTTGAAGACCCATTTGCACCCAGTTAGTCTAACCTCTTGCGGTGCATCAACCAAATTCCAAACTTGGTTCTCGTACACGGAATCCAATTCTGATTTCATGGCCTTTTGCCATTTACCAGAATCTGAGCTTTTCATTGCCTCATCATATGTCATTGGTTCATCATCCTCTATAAGATATAGTTCCTTATCATTAGTGATGATAAACCCATATCTATCGGGACCCTTATGAACATGACCTGATCTGCGCAATGATTGTGTTTCGACAAGTTGTTCTTGGATCACACTCTCTTATGTATCTAGAATGGGGTTAATCAGTTGATTGTCCGTCTCTTTCTCTTGAACTTCAAGTTCAATATTGCTCCCACTGACTTTTGCAAGTAAGTGTTCCTTTTCCAAAAAGTGAGCATTTCGAGACACAAATACCTTTTGTGCTTCTGGGTTGTAAAACAAATATCCAATTATTTCCTTTAGATATCCAATGAATAGACATTTGTCAGCCTTAGCATTTATCTTATCTGACGCTATCCTCTTTACCATGGCAGGACAGCCTCACACTCTTAAGTGACTTAGAGATGGCTTTTTGTTACACCATCTTTCATAAGGTGTAAAATCAACTGATTTAGAGGGCACTCTGTTTAAGGCATAAACTGCGCTCTCCAGTGCATATCCCCAAAAGGATTTACTAAGAACTGCATGGCTCATCATGGACCTGACCATATCTAATAAACTCCTATTCCTCCTTTCTGACACTTCATTGTGTTGGGGTGTATAAGGAGGGGTCCACTAGGGAACTATCCCTTTTTCCTTTAGATAATCATGAAACTCCTAACTTAAGTATTCTCCACCTCGATCGGATCGAAGTGTTTTAATACTTTTCTCAAGCTGTTTCTCTACTTCAGCTCTGAATAGTTTAAATTTTTCAAAACTTTCAGACTTGTGCTTCATCAAGTACAAATAACTGTATCGTGAGTAATGATCAATAAAGGTTATAAAGTAGGAGTATCCTCCTAGTGCCTGAACACTCATTGGACCTTACACATCAGTGTGTATAAGTTCCAATGTACTCGTGGCTCGTTCACCCTTTCCTTTAAAGGGTAACTTTGTCATTTTTCCTTTTAAACAAGGTTCGCAATCGCTATAAGACTCCAAGTTTATTGGGCCTAAGTCTCCACACTTATGCAACTTGGTTAAGCGATCTTTGTTTATGTGGCCTAAACGGCAATGCCATAAGTAGAAGGAATTCTCATTATCTAATTTAACTTTCTTCACATTATTTATATTGAAAACTTCTGTTTTAGTATCAAGAATATAAATGCCACCTTTCAACATACCATAACCATAAAGAATATTATTCAAATGAATCTGACAATTATTATTCGAAAATAAAATTTCAAATCCTTCTGCTGCTAAACATGCAACAGATACAATATTCTTAGTAATACTTGGAATGTAGTAATAATTATTCAAAACTAAAACAAGTCCACTTGGCAAAACAAGACTAAAGCTCCCTACGGCTAATGCAGCAACTCTGGCTCCATTTCCCACACGTAGGTCCATCTCCCCTTTTGCAAGTTTTCTACAGTTCCTTAGTCCCTGCACAGAAGTATAGATATGAGAACCACAACCAGTATCCAATACCCAAGTGGATTCTCGCGGAAAAGTAGCAAAGTTTTCAATCACATACATACCTAAACTAGATGCCTCTGTAGGCTTCTTCTTCAAATGCTCAGAAACAGGAGCTTTGCAATCCCTCTTCGAATGTCCCGATTTCCCACATTGGAAGCAGACATACTTAGATGCCTTCTTTTCATCTTCTTACTGATTCTTTTCTTGGCACCCAGTGCCTGCTTCTTCTTCTTAGAAGCCTTGCCTTTTTCAACCAATAGTAGAGGTTTCTGATCCTTCTTGATCTGAGGTTCTACTATTTTTAGCATGTTGATTAATTCAGGGATAGTTGAATTAATCTTGTTCATGTAATAGTTAGTCACGAAGCCTGAGTAACTATCTGTCAATGACATTAACACAAGGTCAATGCTCAAGTCATGATTCATCTCGAATCCCAATCGATTCAGCTTCTCAAGGTATCCCAAGAGTTTCAGTACACGCTGAGAGGCAGAGGTGCCAGCCTGCATCCTGGTCCCAAAAAGGAGCTTGGAGGTCTCATACCTCTCTGTCCTCTCCCTCTCCAAAAAGAGTTCTTCAAGATGGAGAACCATATCCTCTAAGGGCATGTTCTTATGTTGTTTCTAAAGCTCAGGATTTATGGACCCCAACATAATACACATGGCAGTCTCACGATCTTTCCTGTGCTTCAACCAGGCATCATATTCCACATGATCCTCAACATCAGGTTCTACAGGTAAAATTTCACTTAGGATATAGGCAATTCTCTCAGATCTGAGAACTATTCTCACTGCTCGGAACCAATCAGAAAAGTTTGAGCCATTCAATTTGGTGTCAAGTAACATACGGAGATTAAAATTGGAACCCATTTTCAACCTAAGATATAAGAAAAGAAAAGTGTTTAGATATTAGTTTAAGTACATATATTTAATATGAGGACTTTTAATTAAATGCATTTTCCTACTATTTTCTTCGAAATTTACAATAGCCCATTCTATTGAATTCGTGAATTTTAGCCCAGTTAAATTTCCTAGTAGGTAGCATCTATAACTAGTCTAATACAACCCCCAATTTTATGAGTCAAGTCATAATAGTAAGTCATAGTTGGAATCCTATTCCATTTGCATCGCATGCAATTGCTAATTCATTCAAGTTCTCTAATTCCAAGGGACGTGTGCTCTTATATTAGCATCTCCTTGAATATGTCTCAGATCTGGGCCTAGCCCCCAATTTTATGGTGGACTACCCCAACTCTGTTGAGGCAGACCCTATCTCAAACTTTACAACCAATCAATATGGACTAGAAGGAACGCTTTGCGTAGTACTTTGATAGCCCAAAGAGACCATATTGTAAATTTGAGTAAGGAAGACTATAACTTGCCTTAATATATTTACTTTGGGATTTTATTAGTGTTAAACGTCTCACCCAATCTAGGATTTTATCAGATGGACAAAATTATAATAACTTGTATTAATTCAGGGAATTTTAGAATTAATTTATAAGGTCTAACCTTAGGTGGGTTCAGCTTTTTATTATAATTATTCCATCAACCTAGATTATATGCAAAATAATTAACACTTTTATTTGTTATATTTATATTGCATTTCCTTTAAACTTTTATTCAATAAATTTAATTTTTTACTTTGGTATAGAAACATATATAAGCACCATCTTATATACTAGAAATAAATTAGTTCATATTAATCCCCCGGTTGGTCAATTCAAATTGCACCGATATAGGTTCCCAGGTAGGAGAGGTGCCCTATGAGGAGTAGACACCAAGTCCAATCCTTAGCCAGAACAAATACGGGCACAAACTTGAAGACCAATGGATTCTCTTGAACTAATAAATTTCGTTCTTCCAATTCATGTAAATTGGGAGCATCTATAACCCATTTAATTTAAATAAATTATTGGCACTTGTATAATTTGAGTAAGTTGAGCAAGTTTATTCAAAATTATTCATAACCATTTTCTAACCTTGAAATGAAAGGCACAAGTTTATATATATTGTTCCAAACAATTAAATAAACAAATCATTTAATTTAGAAAATAATATTTAGATTACTTTTAACTTAATTATGCACTAAATAGGCAGGCTCTGATACCACTGATGGGAACTGACAGTCAAATTGAACATGCATAAGAGGCATGGCGGAAATTCAAAATTTTGTCCATGTCCCCAAGAACTCCTATTAGTTGCATATAAATTAAATAAAGCCTTAACTAAATAATTCTCTACCTAGGTTAGCATGCTAAAGGACTAGGCATACCATAATTCCAAATTATATCCTAATATATTTATTTTATACTAAGCATGTTATAACGCTAAGTTATAACCTAAGCATAAAATAAACTAAGCATGCAAAAATAACCTAAGCATAATTATTAAGTCTAAAAATATTTAAAGAAAAAGACTTAATAATTAAAAGAGAAAGAAAAAGAACTTATCAGTTGAAGCGTGCTTTTGCAGGACCTTCTTGCACAAGCCTCCAATCGTAGGATAGCCTCTATCTGTATTCACACGAACCCCACCAACCAAAACCTCTCCAGGAGGAAGAACTAAGAAGCCTCGAGTAGTTGCTAGACCACTCTAGAAGCCTCACCCAAAAATATAAACTAGCGGTGCCCGAATAAATTCAGGCTCCACAAAAATAACTTGCTCAATAACCTGAGACATTAATTATCTCACTTAGGATTTATGCTTTGAGCTTGGTATAATTTAAAAGGAAAGGGAATAGCCTATATAGACTTAGGGGAGCAAAATTGCTCTCCCTTATTCGATGTGGGATGGGAGTAATTAATTACTCTCATCCCCGCGTGTACGTACACGCTTTGTGCATAAGTCAACATGGGCTGCGCATGTGCAGCCCATTTTCATGTGTTGCCGTGAGCAATGCCCAGCATTGCTCGCACATTTTTTGGTGTACTTTTGCGCACTCGAGTCTGTACAAAATACTTTTATACTCTCGGTCCAATTAAACTCGTCAATACATAATTCCCCTTTTAATCCTTTTTCAAATATTTATTTTTTGACCCTAATAAATTAGTCACCAATCAAAATAAATTTCTTGGTCTAACCAAAATTGATCTAATCAATTATAATTTATTTATGACTCTAATTAATTAGTTACCGGTCAAAATAAATACTTTGGTTTATCCAAAATTGATCTAATCAATTTTAACAAATCAAATAATAATCCAATTATTACTTAAGTTATATATTTTGTAATAGAATAAATCTATTAGTTCTTTACTTAGTCCGATGAAGGTCCAATGTGTGTGACCTTATAGGATCCCGAAGTATTGAGCTATTAAGGCTTAACCAACCCTTGTTCTAATGGAACCATTGGCTTGATGCTCTAGACCGTGAATAGAACTCGATTACCTCAAATGACTGTAGTATGCCTCTAGCAAGGGTCTACCATCCCTCATTACTTGGAATGTCATTTATGCTTATGACTTAATCCCGGTTAATGCAATAGTTATCCAGTGCGATAAATTCCTTCCATTCTTTAATATTAGTACCATCTGGTTTATTGGGTTCGGTTAAAGTGTTAACCCACTAATAGCAAGGTTCCTCCAAGCTATCCTAGTTATTTACTTATTACTGAAGTATATTGCCTTTTACCAAAGTGTGTTTGCTAGAAATCATTTTTATCAAACACATACTCTGATCGGAGGTTTATGGCAATCATCACTTCAACAAGTGGCTAGGTACAACTCCTTAATATATCCGGAGCGATGGATTCTTTCCGACTACTCAGCCTACCAATGTGCTATCATCACTATACCCGTAATCACCCGTAGCACCCTAAATTAATGAGTGCATAGTAATGATCCAAAGTATAGTAATAGTACCACACAAGGTAGCTAGCATCTCAAGTATGAGGACATTCGCAAAGCTTATTGCATGAAGATAAACACTAACACATTGATATATATATACCAAGTGTTTATCTTGCTGCGGTCTCCAATATATCTCCCAGATATATCCATGTGTCAAACTTAAGGCACCACCTTCAGTCTTTAGGAGATTAACTACTTGGACACTTTCCAAGAACGTTGACCACATGCTAGTCTTTCCGTTTCATCAATATTCTTTCTTGATGAAACTATGACTAGGGATAGTTTAGACATAATCTTAATTGCACATGAAGTAGGTTCCACCAAATATAGTCCAACTATAATTTCTCTGACTTCAAGCTATGATATGTCAAGGACTTTTGCATACATCAATGAATATATATTTAACCAGCTTTAATATATATATATATATATATATATATATACAAGCATATTGATATAAACAAAAGATTGAATGTATTTATTGATTAAATAAATTATTCGTACTATTACATAATTAAGATATATTGCCCTAATTGACTTAAGGGCATACATCATATCCAACAGTATATAATGCAATTAAATATAAGATTTAGATAAATTTGTATAAATTTTATCTTTTTTTATTTTGTCCACTAAAAAATTTATATTATGAGACGTTGGTTGAGTTTAAGAATTATCTCATAAATTCGGTTCGAGTTCAAAATCCGGTCGGGTCGGATTTGAAATGATATTTTAGTTGAAATGATATTTAATAAACTAGGAGTGTGCTAATGGAGGATTTAAACAAAACATTGTGGAATTCTTGCTATCAAGGGAAAAAATTTATTAAACCATCTATACAATTTATAGGATTCAAATTTGATGTCTTCATTTGTGTGTCTCTTTTTATGTCTCTTATTTAGATTTTATTATGTGTTGTTTTTATATAATTAATTTTTTATTTTTAATTTTTCTCTCAATTTTTTTTTATTTCTCCCTTCTATATATTTTACGCATGATAAAATTTAAATGAAGAATAGCTGGAAAGCAATTTCAAGTCGCCAAACTAAAGTGAATGCTATAGTGATTCTACTTTTTATAAAACAAAAATTACTTTTTCTTTTATTATTATTGAGTTAGTGAAGGGATAATTGATCCAGTAATAATATGAGAAGAGAAATTATTAAAAATATATGTCTTATTAAAATATTTATAAAATTGATTATTAAGTCAAACTAATTATATATCTATAATTTTATCATAAACAATTTACAAATTAACAAAAGTAAGAGAAAATAATTACACGAATACGGTCTGATATTTATCTGGTAAATATCTAATATTTGTCTAGTAATTGTTTAGTAGTTATCTAGTAAATATTGTTATAAAATTGTTATATGCACATCTATTATGTATTTATTATATATATGTTAGGTGTTATTAGATCCATAAAAAATGTAAAAATTAAGACATACTAGATTTCATATGTTATGTATATGTTAGAAATTTATTTGAAGTTATGATTTAGTAGATAACTACTAAAAGATTACTAAATATTTACCAGATAAATACTACACCATATTTATGTAATTATTTTTCTATATTTTTGTAAACTTATAAATTATTTATGTTATTACTAAATTATGTTAATTTTTATGGAATTTTTAATAAAGTGAAAAAAATAAAGTCACTGTAAAGGTAAATTAGGGATTTAACTTTTAGTGACCGCTACTAATCATTAGAAATTTAGCTATAATTTTGACAAAAGAAAATGATAATTATTTTGCTAAATAGGACAACACATGAAATAAAAGAAATATAATAAAGTAAATAAATGTAGGATGGGGGGAGTAGTTATAGAGAGACAAAGCATGTGAAGGAGAGGTGGAGTATGATTATGATTTTGTCTTTATTTATATAAATAACATTCAATTATTTAGCTTGCTATCAATTATACCCATTTTCATTTCTAAGCTTGTCTTTTTTTTCTTAATAATCATTATTTGTCATCATTTTCTTCCAACTAATTCCTTTCCTTTTATGTTCATCATAATTTCATTTCATGTTAATTTGCCATATAAATAACGCAAGGTCCCACAAATTTAAATAATCCTCATAAATCACACACACTAATTTCAAATTGTGGTCCATATTTACATTAATAAGATGAATTTGTAGACATATTGAAGCCTGTGAGCTGAGGCCCAGTCTTATCCTTCTTCCTGCTATATACAGAGGGCGGGCCGGCTGCCCAGTTAGACTCGGACACAATTATTTTAGGAAATTTGAAAAAAATGCCACAATTTTTTTAAAAATATCAAAAAAATAAATAAATTGATTTGATATTTTTATGATTTTTTTTATCTTTATTCGAATTTATCATTCAAATCATTTATTTTTTATGGTAGAATATTTTTTTTCTTTCTAGGCGGTATCTAGACGAGTTTGTATTTTTTATTCATAAATATTTTTTTATATATATAAATATACGAATTCAACTAAAAATAAATTATAATAATATAAAATATCAAAAAATATATTAGACCATATTTTAAAAATCACTATGTACTAATTGAACAATGCGAACCTCCTTATTAGTGGTATAGAGCATATTTTTCTTCTTTTAAGACTCAAAATGATAATTTTATTATGAGAACACTTTAATGTACTTTAGTTTTACCAGCTAAACTACTTTTTATTGGTAAACTATGATTATTATAAATAATGGTATCGTAAAAAATCAAAATTAGGCACCGCCTAGGCGGAAAAAATCGAACAAGGCGGTGTCTAGGCGAAAATAAATTGGTTGAGTGCCTAATAGTGCCCTAATAATGAAAAGTCGGGCGGCAAGCCCCAAAATAGTGCATAGGCGGGAATTTTCAAAACACTGCGTTTGATGTACTAAAATTAAATAGGTTAGGCACCAAGTAAGCTAATTTTGAATATTTCATGTACCAAATAGGCGAAAAGTAAATACATCAGATATCGAATAAGCAATTTCAATACGTGAAATACTAAAAAAATATTTGAGATTTAAGTTGAATTACATTTGTTTGTGTATACTTTTTCAAACAGCACTTTTAAACATTACTCTAATTAAGGTGGTAGATAAACTTGCCCTTTTAATGCAACTCTACATAATATTACTTGTATTTTTCAATGTGAAAGGCGCCACAAATCCCATCATCATCCTATTGAACAAGTAGTTCTTCCCCGGGACTCCCACTAAGAGCGGAAGATATTATGTCAATAAGTATAATTATATATGTTTATGCACACATTGAAAATACGTAACAATTAACATCACACTTGAGCGTACGTTTATAACTATGTATTGAACCAAATGATTGGACCGATTGGTTTAACTGGAAAAATCGAAAACCGGAACTGGTGTTGATCCGGTTAACTGAGACTAGCGGTTTGAGAGAAAACCGGTCATGACTAGTAAAAACCGGTGAATCAATATATCGATAAAATCCAATTTTCTCTCTCGCCTGATTAATTTGGTTTTTTTCTTGAACATTTGCAGCAGCACTTGAACATAAATTTAGATCCAGTCGTTCTTGGTGTTATCTTTACCAAAAAAACGAAATATGAAACTTGGAGAGTTGAAGATGCTAACCTTTGGAAATCAAAGGATGTAAAATCACACTAGAATCAACTAGAAAAAGATATGTCGTGTGTGTAAAGTGTAGAATAGATAAGAAATAGAAAGAATTAAGAAAAAAAAATCAAAAGAAAAAGAGCAAGAGCAAGATAAGTGAAAAATGACACTTTTATATGATTGATCGGGTTATTTTAGAATCAAATAATCTAAATGCTAATATTTAATGAAGATTTAATTAAACATTTTCTCTTTTTAATTGAATATCTTTCTATTAATTTTCAGCTCTTAATTATAAAAGAACCTAAAAAAATTTGATACACCCTATAATTTTCAAGGAAAAATTATATAATGGACCGAATTTTTTTATCCCTCCTCAAAGTAAGGAATTTTATCTCATCAAATTATGTCTGTGCTCAGCTGTATAACAAGTCCAAAAGAATGTATGCATAAGATCTGGATGGCCTTTAAATTGATTATTATTATTATTATTATTATTATTATTATTATTATTATTATTATTATTATTATTATTAAGAAGGGTGATGATTATGGTGACTTTATTTTTTCTAAAGTAAAAGTTACTTTATCCTTCGCCATCATTGAATTAGTGGTATGAAATTTAATCTATTGGTGATAGAGATAAAGTACGCTAAAAATAAAGTCACCATAAAATAACTCATGTACAAGTATTTGTATTAATAAAATATTACTAATTTAATAGAAAGAAAAATAATACTAAATTAATATAAAAGTATTTTGTTTACTTACTCTTATGAACAATGTGTATTTGTATCTACATGTTTTACATTTATTTATATCTTATATTTAATAAATAATATATGCATGTATATACAAGTACATATTTAAAAAATCAAACACCCAGTTGAACCACAGTTGAAAATGGTTGAACCAGTAAAACTATAATCCACTAAATTCACCAGTTCGATGCCCAATTTGATTTTAATAACATTAAGTTTAGTACTGTTCAGTACTTATTATTATTAATTACATATATATATCTACACTAAACTAAGTACTTATCAATTTAATTTAATTTAATTTAATTTAATACTATTACTTATAAATTAAAAAAATATGGACTAATTGGATCATTCGTTACTGATGGAAGTTGGCGAATATATGTTTTAAGATTTCTATTGTTAATAAAATATAAATGGCTATTTTTTTACATAGATCTCCGGATGCGCAGTGACATGGTGTGGCTGGCTGCTGTGACCGGCCAGTCACAATGACAGTATAAATTAAAGAGCACTATTCATCTATATCTTTTAATTTAAATTTATTTATAAAATTTATATTCATTTATTTTTAAATTTATTAAATTTGGATATGATATCCATTTTGAAACTTAAATTTAGTTTATTTATATAAAATTTAATTACTTTGAGTAATATATTTTGGCTTATTTATATCATATTTAGTTTTGGCTTAATGCTCTTACATGCTTCTAATTGAAATGTAAACAGCTTTTATAATCCCAACTTTTAAAAGGTCCTCCGAACTACCCAACTTTTAAAAAGGGTGTCTCCGTGCTACCTATTTTTATTCGCCCAGTCGCAGCTTGGAGAGTGTATTACACTCGCCGCCAAATTTCAAAAAAAATATTGACAAAACTTTTCTTAAGTCCCTGTAATGTTAATTCAATAAAAAAATACCAAAAATTTGGAAATATCCAGAAAATAAAGAATTTCATAGGAAAATAAAAAATCTAAAAAATTTGAAAAAATTATGGAAAATCCGAAAAATGAAGAAAATAAATTTGGTGCAAGAATTTTTCAGAAAATGTGTCCGAAAGGGCTCGAAAATGTAAAAATACATTTTGGGGCCCGATTTCTTAAAAAATCGAAAAATTTCAAAAAATTATGAAATATCCGAAAAATAAATTAAATAAATTTGGTGCAAGAAATTTTCAAAAAATGTATTCGGAAGGGCACGAAAATGTGAAAATACGTTTCGGGGCCCGGTTTCGTAAAAAATCAAAAATCCCCAAAAATTATGAAATATCCGGAAAATATAGAAAATAAATTGGGTGTAAGAATTTTTCAAAAAATGTTTCCGGAAGGGCACGAAAATGTAAAAATACGTTTCGGGGCTCGATTTCGTAAAAAATCCAAAAATCCCAAAAAATTATGAAATATCCGAAAAATATAGAAAATAAACTTGGTGGAAGAATTTTTCAAAACATGTTTCCGGAAGGGCACGAAAATGTAAAAATACGTTTCGGGGCCAAATTTCGTAAAAAATCAAAAAATCCCAAAAAATTATGAAATATCCGGAAAATATAGAAAATAAATTTGGTACAAGAATTTTTCAGAAAATTTTTATGGAAGGGCAGGAAATGTGAAAATACGTTTCGGGGCTCGGTTTTGTAAAAAACCGAAAACTCCAAAAATTAATTATGAAATATCCGGAAAAGAAAGAAAATAAATTTGGTGCGAGAATCTTTCAGAAAATGTGAGCTTTCTAAGAATTTTCCATAATTGTTTTGGACTTATCAATTTTTCACGAAACCGGTCCCTGAAACACATTTTCACATTTTCGGGTCATTCGAAAAATATTTTTTGGAAATTTCTTGCACCATATTTATTTTCTTTATTTTCCAGATTTTCAATAATTTTTTGAGATTTTTCGATTTTTTACGAAACTGTTCTCTGAAACGTATTTTCACATTTCCGAGCATTCCAAAAATATTTTTTAAAAATTTCTTATGACACATTTATTTTCTTTATTTTACGTATTTTCCATAATTTTTTGGGATTTTTCAATTTTTTATGAAACTGGTCCCTGAAACTATTTTCACATTTCTGAGCCATTCCAAAAATATTTTTTGAAAATTTCTTGCAACATATTTATTTCTCTATTTTACGGATTTTCCATAATTTTTTGGGACTTTTTGATTTTTTACGAAACCGATCCCTGAAACGTATTTTCACATTTTCGAGTCATTCTAAAAATATTTTCTGAAAAATTCTTGCAACACATTTATTTTCTCTATTTTACGGATTTTCCATAATTTTTTGGTATTTTTCGATTTTTTACGAAATCGGTCCCTGAAACGTATTTTCACATTTCCGAGCCATTCCAAAAATATTTTTTAAAATTTTTTTACACCACATTTATTTTATTTATTTTTCGGATTTTCAATAATTTTTTGGGATTTTTCAATTTTTTACGAAATCGATCTTTCAAACCTATTTTCACATTTCCGAGCCATTCCAGAAACATTTTTTGTAAATTTCTTGCATCACATTTATTTTCATTATTTTTCGGATTTTCCAAAATTTTATGGGAGTTTTCGATTTTTTACGAAACCAGGCCCCGGAACGTATTATCACATTTCCGGTCCCTTCCAAAAAAATTTCTGAAAATTTCTTGCGCCACATTTATTTTCTTTATTTTCTTGATTTTCCATAATTTTTTGGGATTTTTTGATTTTTTACAAAACCGGATCCCGGAACGTATTTTCACATTTGGGATAGAACTTGGGTAGCAGCACTGATTTTATTTAAATATAGATATTTAAACGTCAGCTAAAATTTATTATTGAATACAATAGAGATATTTTAAACATGCGCTAATCAGTTATCATTTGGGCAACACAGCTCAATTACATCATTTTGGGCTAAAAATTTAAAATCCATTTATAGTCCATATCCAAATCCATATCTTAAGATATGGATATGGATTTTAAGATTTAAAATCCATTGGATATAGATTGGATATGGATAAATCAATTTAAAATGGATTTTGAATGAATTTATCCATATCTTATCCATATCCAATCCATTGTCATCCCTATAATAAATGAGTTATACACTACTATACTAGACACAAGCCTTCATACTATGAAAATAAATGGAAAATGAGTATTATAAAGATATTGTCTCACTTTTATACTGGGTCTGAGGTCTTTATGAAAAGTTATAAAAAAAATTACGGCAATTTTTTTATTTCAGAAAAATTTGAATTAGATTGTACTTTTAAGATAAAAATAATACATAAAATGTATCGAAAAAATCATCGATTTATAAATTATATTAGTTTTGATTTTTAAAATTCAAATTATATAAAAGACAACATAAACTAAAACTTAAAAAATTTCTAAAACCTAGTAATAAATTATTCTCTTTAGATGATAAAATCATAAAGAAAACTAATAACAAGGTATTTTTTTTGAGTAATTAATAACTATTACATGTCATTCTGTGATTACTTTATTTTTTTATAAAGTATTTATTATTTTGTATTTTTTTTATCGTAATATGAGTGATGGTTATTTTAATTTAATGGTAAAAAAGGTAAAATAATGATTAAACAAAGTAACCATAGAATTAAGGGTGAGTAAATGTTGATTCGGTCAAAAAATCGAACCAACCCGACCCGAACCAAAACCCGAATTAGTAAATAAATGAAAACCGAAACCGAACCGAATATAGTTTGGTTCGGTGTGAACCGAACCGAATATAACCGAATTTCTCAAACTCTATATTTACAAATAATTTGTAGTTTATTTTTTTATGTATTTAAACTAATTTTATTTTGATACGTGTTAAATTTAATAGCAATTAGACATTTAAATTTATATTTTTAACAACAAATATAAATACTAATATTAGTGGTATGACATGTATATATAATGAATTAGTGAATGAATTGTATTCCTAATAGGATTAGGATTTCCAAGTTGTAAACTACATCAATCATTTCTTAATGAGGATTACTTTAAGTTAAAATCGCCTATTTATTATTATTATTTACTAATTAGAGTGTCACATGTCATAAATATAAATAGAATTTTAGATATAATATAAATATATATTTAAATATAATATCTATTAATGTATTTAATTCGGTTCGGTTTTATTTCGGTTTCTATTACAAAAAATCGAAATTGAACCGAAACCCAATTTTTAAAAATTTTAAGAACCAAAATCAAATTGAAATAAATTCAATTCAATTTAATTCAATTTTTTTTCTTCGATTTCAATTTAAATTTTAATTTCGGTTCGATTCTGGATCGCCGTTGTAGCTATTTGGTTGTTTATTTCTTTTCTTTTTTAGGGAAACATATAACATAAAAAAAGCTTTTGTAAAATTGTGCGCAGCGTCTATAGCCTCCGCAGCAGCTCCGGCGGGTGTGCGCGGCGGAAATGGCTTATCAGAGACGCCTATTTTGCACCAAAAGCAATCAATGGAGCATCAAGCAAGTTACTAAGTCCAATTTCACTGCTTCTATGGACGAAATCAAATCTCACATCTTCTCTTCTGATTTCATAGCCATTTCCTTGCAGAAAACCGGGTCCTTCTCCGCTCCATGGCACCGCGTCTCCCCCTTCGACACTCCCCAAACCGCCTATTTGAAAGCTAAACTCGCCGCTGAAAGCTTCCAGGTTCTTCAGTTCGCCATTTGCCCCTTTACTATCACTGCTTCCAAAATCACTGCCTATCCGTTAGTGCTTCTTTCCGTTTTCCCTATTTTTTTTATGCTTTTTGCTTGTTGCTAGCTGAAAATGAACGAAATTAGGACTCATTTGGTTCGCGGAATTCTATTCCGGGGAATAGAATTACAAATAATTCGTAGAATCCCTATTCCGTGGAATAGAATTGAAAATGAATGTAAAGATGTCAAATTTTGCAGAGGATATGTCTAGTATTCGTCGATGTACGTGATAGCTATTCCGAGTTTGTAATAGCTGTCCCTCTTTGAAATAAAGGAACAACTATTCCATGCTATGTATATGATGCATATAATCTTAGAAAAGCTATTCCCTGCTTCGATGGACTGATTCTAGACATATACTCCGTTAAATTTGACATCTTTCCGTTATTTTTATTTCTATTCCACGGAATAGGAATTCCGCGAAGCAAACGCAATCTTACAGTTGTTCTATTCTATATGATACCAAAGGTTATTCTATTCTATATGATACCAATTGAATATACTCGGACAAGTTTAGGTATGGCTAATTACACTTTGTTGCTGCTTGTTCCTTTATCTAATTGGTTAAATTTGTTTGTTTAGTGCAGATACAATTTTCATTTGTTCCCACGTGATGAACAAAAAATAGGGATGCCATCTTACAGTTTTTCTTGTCAAACTTCAAATTTGTGTTCTATGGCTCAAGAAGGCTTTGATTTCAATACTTGTATATATGATGGTAAGTTCTTGTGTCAATTAAGGGGCTCTATAACAGTAAATTATATTAAAGATATTGGTATTGCATTTTTCACTGTGAAGATAAGCAACAAAGGATATAAGATCATTTTTATTACCTTTTAACAAAAAGTTTTAATAATAATCTCAAGATGTATTGAGTACCGGGTTGTTGAAGACATGATATAGTGTCTGTAATACCGTTGACTCCTCCACACCTGGGCAATGATTTTTGTTACATATCAAAATTCATTTTTTTGTATTAGGATGAAATAAAACGCATCTCCAACTCATCACCTGAGCTCTAAGTTCTCTAATATTTGCTTAAATAGGGGGAAAGTGGGATTTTGTGCGCTAAATGTTGTGCTGCTCACATATGAGATCCTCTGCTCAAAAGGATTCTTGTTTCTTTGCAGGCATATCATATTTGTCCAGAGCTCAAGAATCTGCAGCCAAAGTTCGAATGGGGAATCCATTAATTGCAAATGCTATTGCTGAACCTACTTCTACGCCTTCTGTGGCTGATACAGTTTTCG
Source organism: Euphorbia pulcherrima (assembly GCA_947683365.1). Lineage (NCBI taxonomy): Eukaryota > Viridiplantae > Streptophyta > Magnoliopsida > Malpighiales > Euphorbiaceae > Euphorbia > Euphorbia pulcherrima. The sequence continues at coordinate 7,873,957 of CANTUS010000004.1, forward strand.
TACAAAGGGTTAGATCACGCGTCAAGCGTTGGAAAGATGTCTGTACAGATACGAGTACAAAGACCGAGGGTAGGAAGTTTCAGGTTTCAACACATGTATGCCCTTATTATGAATTCTTCAAATGTTTGCTGTTTTTTTATTTTCCCAGAGGCCTTGGTGAAATCATTGAAAAAACTGGTTTTAGGAGGTGAATTTTGTTATTCCAGACCATGCATGGACATAGATGTGTGCAGTGAACGGCATGTCCAACTTGTAACTGAGGTAGTATGGTGATGCTTCGTATCTTTAGTTATTATATTAATGTTAAGTATTCCCTCTCATTGATGTTATAAGCTTTCATTGGAAATTAACTGCAACAAATTATCTATTGGTATATTTTAATTGCAGATGTTGAAAGATTTTGATGGTGATCTTGTTCCTCTTATAATCCCTGCTAAGGGTGGAGGAGCCCAAGCAGTTCGTGTTATCTTAACTAGTTCAAAAGATGATAAGGATCTTTTAAAGGTATCAAGTGAATCTGAATCCACAATTATAAGTCATTGTTTCCTTGAGTTCAAAATGATGGAGTAGTTATTCAATTGACAGATGGAGCTCCAAACTGTTGAAGACGAGAGGAGCAAGAAAATCCGTGGCTTCCGAGAGGTGATCGATCTGATTTCTGCTTCACAGAAGCCTGTTGTCTCCGACAATTCTCTTCATGGTATGTCTCTATGAGTTTTGTTTTTGGAATAGATCATCTACCACTAGATGTGTTTATCTTTCTTTTTTTCCAGTTAATGGTCAAACTTAAAATATATGCTTTGTATGCAGATTTGACATTTCTTCATTCAAATTTTTTGGCTCCCTTGCCTCCTAGTATGGAAGAGTTCATGTGTTCCTTGCGCTTGGCTTTCCCTCAAGTGATTGATGTTAATCATCTGATGAAGGAAATTACCCTTCAGAAAAAAATGACTAATATGCATCTGGCTACATCTTATTTAAAGAATCGGTTCTTTGCACCAGTTGATGTGGAGATTCCATTCCTAGGTCAGTTGCTCTAACCATTTTCGAATGTTCGGCAATATTTGCATGTGTTGAACTTTCATGAAATTTGCGATACCAAATTAATTCGAGAATAGCTTTATAATTGTTGATAGTTTCTTTTCCAGCTTCGAATTGAGCATGGGAATTGCCTTCCTTTAGTAAATCTCTAAGTAATGCAATAGATTTGATGGTTTGGCTTTTCTCTCAGGAAATTTTAGTTACTCCTGATTTTATCTTATGACTTTTCTCCTAGAGATATCGTCATTGCACATTGTGCTCTAGTACTAACTAAGAACATACCTCATTGTTTTATTTCTTGTTTGGGCATTTCCAGATACAGACGAAGGCAAGATTCATGGGCATAATGTTGTGAGGATTTCTGAATTGTTTGCAAGGTTGTGCCATATTCTGAAACTTACCCCCAGTACGGCTCAGTCCAATGAGAAACTCCTTGTTTCAGCTATTGAAGCTTATGCAAACATTTTCAATTCATACTCCACTGGACTACAAGAACAATCTGCTGCGGACACCAGAATCTGGACTAATTGCACAAGAAAAGTTAGCTGTAAGAATATAGTTTTCCTGTGGGGTTTTAGAGATAGGATGTCAGCTGGGGTACTGAAGAGTTGGCTTCAAGAATCTCATATGGTTCTCTCTCAGGAATTTGATGTTAGATTTGTCGAGAAGGGTTGTGCAATTGTGGTCTTCTGGCAACCTGGTCTGTCTAAAACATTTCTTGACATCCTGAATAATTGTTCGGAGATTCATGGACCTTTGAGGGAAATGGTCATGGAAGGTGTGAGGGGTGCTGGTTATGAGACCTACAACAGAGCTTGCCGATTGGGTATATGGGATGCAAATTTAGCCGATTCATTAGATAAATCCTTAGAAGATTCTGACTGCTCTTGGAACAAAATAAAGCCATCAGACACTGGTACAATGGAAGGATGGGTGATTAACTTGTCTGAACTGTGATTTTTTGCATACTGATCCTTGAACAATGAAACTATGCAACAGTTCAGTCACGTAAGTTGCGAGAAATAGAAATTTACCTAGAAATTAATCAACAGAGTTCCAATTTACAGGCTTTTAGCTATTGGAACTCCAAGGTTTAAAGAAGAATTAGAAATAGAATGTTCCATGCATTTGATGCTTGCATGATTACGCTTTTTTGGGATTTCTTTAATTAGATGATTTCTCATGTTTAGCCAAAGGAGAAGAGTTATTTTTTTTTTTACAATCTTCTTGCATAGATTCTGCACATTTGGTAGAGGTCATTTGTACTTTATTACCTGTTGTGAAATATAATATGTTTCTTTACCTGGGTTTTAAATAAAAGGTGATTTTATTTGTACCTCTAATGAATTAAGTGCTTTACAAAATTCTCCTATAATTTTGATTCTTTTTCATGAAGATTCATATAAATATGAAAAAGGGCATTATTTGCCAATTTTGTAGACCGTGGGGATTTGAACCCACGACCCCACATTTCTCGATTTTTTTCTTACAAGGTGGTGGCCACCAAAAGTGCGGCATATTTCCAAACCTTAAACCTAAATTGTTTTGCAAGTTCTGAAGGCCATTTTCCTTCTAAAGGGAGATATGCAGAATTCCATCACAATCCAGTGACAATCCAACAGGTTTGTGTCACTCTTTTACATTGATTTGGAAGCCCATTCCCCTAAAAGTAATGCATAGCTTAATTTCCATATCTGAAAGTGTACTGTATCTGCAATTTATTATTTTTTTCCAGATTTTCTATCAGTGGGGAGATTGAAGCTATTCAGACTTCCAAAGTTACCTTGTACAGTAAGAAAGTGGTTGCTACAGGTTCTTGGAGTGGGTCTATAATGTGTGGCATATTCAAAGGTTATGCATTGGATGTACCTGTTAAGCTTCGTAAGGTTGGAATTAGTAAGTGCAATTGTGAACTGATATTTTGTTGTATACTTGTTATCTTATATCTTATTGAATAAGTTGCCATTGAATACTTTTGCCTGTCTCTTTTGACATATTTCCGCCTCCTCTCTCCTCTTTTGATATGGCTCTCATACTTTTGGTCCTTTTGAACATCATTTACAACCTGAAAAGTTAGGTCATACATTGAGTTAACCTCAGGGAAAAAGGAGCATTGTATTCACTCCTGAAACATTGTTGTTACTCTGCTCTCAGGCTATAACTCATTGGTTTTTCATGTTTTCTAAAGAAACCCTGCTTGTCAATGTTTATTTTGCTTTATCAAATGTTTTAATGTTTTCTGGGACTTCATAAAAAACATCTATAAAGTTACTTAAACATCAAATAATGTTTCAGTTATTTGCTCTGTTTTTGGTTTGGTTTACTCGTCTTAAAGTCATTCTATTTTTGTTTAGTTTCTTCTTTATAGCAACCAGACTTTGTAATAACTATAATTCAATCAATATGGCTTTTACTGGAAATTTATACATATCCAATGCCCATTTATAATACCAAATATTTCTAAGCTGTTTGTCTAAGCAGTGAATCAAACTTGATCAGAAAGAGAATCATAGCTTTGGAATTTGGAAACAACCTTGACTAGAAAGAGCATACAACTTCTGGACTTCAATATTGCTCACATTAATTATTAATGCCTCCAATTAACCAATCCATTGATGTTTGATTCTGTACTGGTGTTCATGTTAGAAAATTAGCATATGCATCGTAATTGACTGCCCTTCGAATTTTTTTCATAGATAGTAGTAGTACAATGAATTTTTTTCATGGTTAAAATGAATATTGTATTTCCTTGAAGCTAAAGATCCACAAACTACATATCTGTAAGCTATTCCTCATTGTTGCTTTGCTGTCATTGTTGCTGTTAATATAAGATGATATGATGCTTTGTTATTGAAGACTCAAAAAGTGGAGTTTACGGTTTACTGAATTACCACAACTTCCAATAATTATGATGCAAATTTAGAGAAAAAATGTAATCAGAACCGTGCAAGAGAGAGCATGTATACTTCTATTTATTATTCGTAATAGCATTTTTGTTCTTCGGAAATTTCAATCTATGATCATCTAGTAGCATGTAGGCTTACTAGGTGAATACCCTACAGAAAGGTCTTTTAGGTAAGAGAAGCTTGAGAAATTTGGCCATCTAATTTTGTTTGTTAATTTTCTTCAACTAATTTATTTTCTTTCCTTTTTTGCTTCTGGGTTGAATTTTTGTTGCTGGGATGTTATTTGCCTTGTTCACTGAATTAGGAGACCGAACATGCTGCTGCCTGTTGTTTGCACTTTTTAACAAGGATTATGAGCTATGTTATCAATACCGGAACGGGCATCATACCGGTGAAGTTAGTGGTACGTGGTATTACCGGTATAACTGATATAATTAGTGGTTTACTGGTTTTTTATTTTTTAAAAATATATATTATTTAGGGTTTCCAGTGGCCACTGCGATGCTTCTAGGTCTTTTGCAACGCTTCCACGTGTTGTCAGAGGGGTTTTGGAACGCTTCTGTGTTTTCAGTGGCTTTTGCAACACTTTTTCGGTCTTTTGCAACACTTTCTGGGTGTTGCCACAGCCTTTTTAAAAGCCGGTTTTTAAGTTGAACCGAACCATAGCCATGGCTGGTTCGTGGTAGAACCAGCCGTTACACTACGGTTTTGACACTACTCCTATGATAACAACAATTGCTATTGGAAAACCAGAAAGTAAATATTTTTTTCAATGTTACGTGAATTCTACTTATATCAGAATCACATTTGGAGTGTGGACTTAAAATCATATTAAACTTCGAATCTGACTTGGAAGCTCAAAGAATTGAAGTCAATGCATCGTTTTATTTGTACTTTAAATTATAAATATAAAATCGTTGCTATAATGATAAGACCCTTTTTGTGTTTTTGATTTTTTTCATTCGTAATATACTGTAGAAACATATTATGTGTGTTTATAATTTGATAAAAGAATGAATATATATATATATAAAACATCTATATGAGTGGGATATGAGATTGAAATATTGTGTTCGAGTATAAAGGTTAAAGCTAGATTACATTTTCTTATATGGCTCCATTTTTTAAAATCCCTGTAGAAAAAACCTGTAACATGTTTCAGGAGTATGCCACTTGACAAAAATTGAACTTTTTTGTACCCGAGATCGAAGGATGTCATAATGTATGTAAAAAGGTTGACATTGAATCAGAGGTCGTTAACTTAACTAAAGAATTTGACGAAGCATGGGAAAGTTTAGAGCGGGTCACGGAGAAAATGGAAGAGAAGTCAAAATTACATCACTTATTTTGTTCCAAATGAACGTGTATATAGAAAAAAATGATGAAATGTTCCGTTTAGCACATATGAAAATAAACATTTATTTTCCAAATATTTGATATTAGACTCTTAAAACTTATTTATTTTCGAATTGAGTTCAATTACTTAAATTGAATCGAATCTTTTGACTCGATTGATCCGGTCCCTATAGGGAGTGGTTATTCCAACATCTCTTTTATATTTCAGTAATCTATTGAAGTTTGACAAACTATATTAAAGTTTTATTCTCTTGAACTACAATTCAGTTCAGGCCACTACAGTTTAGCTTAATTTAGTCCATTACAGTTTAATTCAGCTATGAGTAGTTATAAATTTACACTAAAATAAGTTCAATTTAGTTTAGTTCAGTTCAGTCAACTTTAATTCAATTCAGCTGTCAAAAGAAAAAGAACATAATGCAATCCAAAATTAGTCATTTCAAATAAGAACTTCATTTAATTCACGTTATAAAGAAACAATTAGAAAATTTAGGTTATAAGTATAATTGTAAGTATAGTTAGAAAACTATTTGCATAAGTAATATTTCCAAATTGTCCATTATTTTCCTTTCAAATAAAAAAGATATGGAAAATTTTAAAACTAGAAAGCTACAAAATTATAATTTTTTTAACAAAGTTAAAAAAAAACCCTCTACAATGTTAGTAAAAATATATTTATGGGTAAAATTAAAAAATATACCATGTGGTTTCGACTATTTTTAAAAAAATGATCATAAAATTTTTGTTTTCGAAACGAGGGCTGAGGTCTAAAACGTTATCAAACAAAAGAAAAATTTACAAAATGTCTCTTTTTTAATGTTACAAGTGATACTTTAATCAATTCAACATTTCTATAATATGATCATATTATTTTTGAACTATATATCTAGATTTGAAAAAGTTTAAGAGATTTTTCATTTTGTTATATTTTTCAAAATTATCACTGACTTTTGATTTTACAAATATCCACACTTACAAAAAAATTTCAAAAGTTATTATGAATGTGTATTATATTTTCATTAATCAACTCCATAATTTCAGTTAAAATTGACGAGATTACCTTTTGTGGTGTCATAAATTTTAAATTGAGGATTTTTTTTGTCATACGCTGACTAAATTTTGAATCCACAAACTCCATTTTGAAACAAAAAAATTTGATCATCTTTTTAATGAGTTAAACCACGGACATGTTTTTAAATTTTACATATATTTTTAATTAACATTAAATTTTATGTTAAAATCAAATTAGCTTGTAAATTAATTTCAACAGCAATAAAAAAAGACTCAAGTTCAAATTAAATATTGTAACTATAGAATATGTTTTCTAAGAAAAGATTTACCTCATTATGTAATGGCAAAGAAAAACCTCACCCAAATGTGGGCTTAAACCTGTGACCTCTTACACTGTAGATTGAATTACTAGATCAAGTCTTTGTCACAATAACCATAGAATATGTATTAAGGTAGAAATAATAATGAAAAAACTAAAGTGAAATAAATTCTTTTAAAATCATATTAATTTCTTTGAATGATTTATAATTCTCACAGTTGCAAGAAATTCAATTCTTTCCCTTCCCCCGCCCGGTGAAGGCCAATGAGATTTGATCTCGCGAACGAAGTGAAGCGAAGTGAAGTGAAGTGAAGTGATAGAAAGAGAAGACTGGTGATTGAATTGATTTGATTTGAATTTTCATTCGAATAATGTAACTAAACAAAATTAAAAGTTGAAAAAATCACTAATTTGTGTTTATTACTATTATTATATTCAATTTATATAATATAAAAATAATCTAAACAGTTTATAATTTATTAAAAAATATACGAAAGTTTGTGAAAAAAATCATTCGTAAATCGTAACACTGCAAAATGGAAATATTCTGTAACTTTTTTTGGGTGTAGCGGTATAGAGTTAGCGTAGACCAAACCTGGTTTCCAAACCCCAAACTCTCCTCATCATTTCGCAGAGCCCTGAGAGATGGCTCTATCAACCCTTCAGAGACTCTCCTCCCAACTCCACCGTCTCCCTTCTCTTTCCCCTTTCACCAAATCCGTCGCTTCCCGCTCCTCCGCCCAGTCTTCCGCCAAAGTCTCCGACAGGATCGTTAAACTCTTCGCGATCGACCTCGACGGCAAGAAGCGGGAGATCTTGGGCCTATCAGGCCACACTCTCCTCAAGGCTTTGACCAATAGCGGTCTGATTGACCCCGATTCCCATCGTCTCGAGGATATCGACGCTTGCTCCGCCGAATGCGAGGTCAGCATCGCTCAGGAATGGCTCGCTAAGCTGCCTCCTAGATCTTATGATGAGGAGTATGTTTTGAAGAGGAATTCCAGAGCTAGGGTTTTGAATAAGCACTCCAGGCTCGGATGCCAGGTCATCCTTAATCAGGACCTTCAAGGTATGGTTGTTGCTGTCCCTGAGCCTAAACCCTGGGATATTCCGTAATACGATTGTGATTTTAGGGTCCCGTGTCTATTTTGATTTGTCTTGATGTTTCAATATGAATGTTCAATAATGTGCACACTTGAAATGGATTTCTAGATTCTTTTTTTTTAGTTTGGGATATTTGTATAATTGCCCTTGAAGTTGGGTATCCTGAATTTTGATTTGCCCTCTTGCGTTTCTTAGTATGATATTTCTGCAAAATTTGAAAAATAGACAATTATCCGGTCTTGTATGATTAGGTGTTGTTTCTGCTAAACTGAATGTCCTTATTCCAATTTCTACTTTGCTATTCTAAATGAATGATTAAGCTTATTCTTATGTTATTTGATTCGACGACGACGACAACAACAACATTACCCCAATGCCTAGCAAGGCTCCCGCACAAGCGGGGTAAGGGGGTCGGGTATACGCAGCCTTACCCCTGTGATTCCAGAGAGGTTGTTTCCAATTGACCCTGAAATGGAGTTGCAACAGATATCCGTGACTTCACAATAAAAGAAGCTCAAACAGTTTAATGAGTTATTTTGCTTTAGTCCATTACAATCTAAAGCAAAAGAATGGTGAATCTTATGTTATTTGATTAATGATCTAACAACCTTTTAAAGTTCATCATAGAAGCTTTGAACTTCTAACTAGCAGGACATTAGCAATATGAAAAAAAAACTAGTTTATAGGAGTTATAGATTGCTCTAGAGCAAATATTTCTTTAGTTCTATTGATTACCACTTTGAGATTTCATGCTTAGAACAATATGCTTTCATCAACTTGTAGTAATTCTGATTGATCTGAATTGAGGATTACCTTTGAACAAATAGTTGCATTAATTCTTTAGTTATCACTTCAATATTCCATGCATGAAACAATATTCTTTCATGAAATTTGAGTAATTCTAATTTAGTTCTTCATTTATCCTTAGCTTATTGTTCTGTTTAGCAGTAGATGTTGAGGCTGGAGTAATTACCGAGTTGAACCTCAAGTGTAGTGTTTTATCGCATATGTTGTACTGGTTATCTGTATCATGTTCTGTTAAATCCTATTCCAAATCCAGATATTTGGACTGGGTGCATTGTTTTCTAAATGGAATTGTATGGGGCTTTCTTATTCAAGTTTTGTTTGTCACATCGAATTACTTGCTAACCTGTGAAAATCCACAAAAGTAGCTCATGTTCAGGTGATGTTTGAGCAACTGTAGTTGTTGAATGGATTGAATATGTAAATAATAATACCAGATGGTATGCTTAGCTCGAAGTTTGTAAATTTAGGTGTGTGAACAATACCTTGATGGTGAATAAGCATAGTGGGAGGCTATAAAGTTAGTATTGAATGAGTCTAATTTATTAGAACCTAAATTGAAGCATTGTTTGAGATTTGTGGAGTCTAGTTCTCCTGAATTTGGGGACAAAGTCAAGTTGATCAGTCATTCTTGGGAGTGTGCACCAATTAGATGAGCAGGTGTCAGGTTGATTTTGTGCCATGAGTATAAGAGGTTTTAGTTTCTGTTGCATGTATTTATTAGAAACTTACTCGATATGAATTATTTAAGCCATCTTGAATGCGGGGTAACTCTCCCACTAGCTGGTTATTGTAATCAATTGGATCAGCCGATCAGGCCATTGGATGATTATCAACATTGCAAAACCGATCATTTCTACAGGAAGGAAGTTTGAAACATGAACCACCTGGTGTGCAAGTTTTAGGACATCATGATTAATGGAAAATTGTTCTGGCATATGAATGCACTGCCAAACCAAGGGATATCTCTTGTTTGCTTAACTTGTATAGCCTGCACCTTTCCTGTTTACTATAGTGCTTAAGATGGATGTCGTTCGTTAACTTGTCTTCAAGGTTGTGAAGGTATGATATACATGTCAATAGGCTTGTGATCTGGTATTTACATGGGCAGATTTTGAAATCATTCATATTTCATTCAAAGAATAATTACAGATCTCTTCTGTTTGATTTGAGCTTCTTGAACTGCTTTTGAATTCTTTATGAAAATTCTAAATGCACTTAATCACTCTTTTTATTATAAACCTGAAGTGCTGGTTGATTGTTACGAAAACTGCTTCAATCGTGTTCAGCGGCTACTGCATTGCTGTTTCTAATGCTTTAAACTGTTCCTTGTTGCTAATACATTCATGGAGAATCGCTATTGTTGTGCTACATTCATACTTGAATTTGGCTTAGTTTCAATGTATAATCCATTCGGTTTAATAGTTACATTGAAATAGTTACATTTCACTTCAATACACTTATAAGCTGAAAAGTGCAGAACTTATAAGTAGATTTACAAATTGGGAGAGTGGATAGAGGTAAGGACTTAGGAGTTCTACAGCTCACATTCCCTATTCATTTATAAGCCGCAAAAACTTTTCTTTTCTCCAAAACACCTAGGGGCTTTTAGTTTACTCAAAGGTAACAGATTGGGAATCAAGAAAATGAATGTTTTATTGTCTGGTTCATTTACATTTGCACAATAAAAGACATGGACATGAGAAATCTACTTAATTGTCATCCCTCCACCAATGATTCACAGTAATAATTTGCAATTGTATTGACCGCGTTTGATTTATATATGGTGTAACTTCGTCATTAAGAACCAAGTTCGAAGAGTCAAGCTTCGATTGAGTTATCTGATTTATGAATAACAACAACATAACATAAATAGATAAACAACAAAGATGTCAACTAAAGGCAAGCCATAGATTCTAAAACCCATAAAAATAGTCAATAGGCCATCAATACAATATTTTCATTGATAATGAATCTTGGAGTTGGAGCAATAAAAATCTTTAAAATGGGTAATAAATTTAACTTAGCAAATAAACAACAATAAAATGCATGAAAATATTTTATTCCCTTACCCTTTACTACATCCTCAAACCAAAATACCCCTAAAAACAGTTATTTGAAGGCAAACAAGCACGCACTTAAAACTGTAGCATTGTATTGGTTCTCAAATGAGGAGCATCAAGTCAACATGTTAGGTATTATGCTCGGTGTATTAAAAAGCGTTAGGCGCTAGTCGAGCGGTCGAGGGCTTTCGGCACCTGGGTGGAGTCTAGGCGGATTTATATATTTTATTTTTAAATATTTATTAATATATAAAAAATTACAATATAATAAAATACTAAACAACATAATTAAGTTAATTAATGTTTACATAAAAAAGTTTAATATTTTGAAAAATCCCGCCTAGACCGATTTTCGGAACACTGGACTGGCTAGGACCACCTAAACATGAAAAACGCCTAGGACTTCCCGACTATAGAAATCATGACGGTGTTTAAAAAAATCCCGCCTAGTACGAGTTTTAAAACACTGATTATGACATACTGTGTGGGCTTCAAATTGATATGGGCTTGTAACAGGTAGCAAATTGTGCTTCTTTAGGCCTACTTGTTACCGAGGTTCACTTTAGGTGTCGAAACCCTAATTCTCATCCCTATAAATTCTTCATCCGCAACCAGTTGAATGCCCCTCCGCCGCATTCGAAGAGTAAGTGAAAAATCAGTAGTTGTTGATTAACAGGGAATTAGTGGTGCGATGGGTAAAGCAAGTCAGCTTGTTGATCGGATGTTGAATCTGTTGTGATCCTTTCAATTATTTCATTACGAAACTTGCGATATGGAAATCCAGCCAGTATCACTCGCCTGAATCTGATTCCCTGTGATTTTTCAGGCCCTTTTAATACTGGTAAACTTTTCCGACTTGTATTTGATAGTCGTAGCCTAGAGCAAACGCACTCTGTCCCAAAACATTCGATGTTTTGAGGCAATTTCTTCGTTTGCGAAAGTGGTTAAACTTAAAATTCCAGCTAACTCGCCCATATGATCCTCTTCCTTTGATCTTATCGGGCACATGGCTGGAGTACATTTCTAAATCTCTTTACAATTTTGGCAAGCGCCTTTTTTTCCTGAGTGAGCTAGAGAAGAAACCATAGTTTATTAGCTGATATTTTGAAGTACAAAAATTGGTGCTGGTTAACTATGAAGAAATCCGGGACTGATAATTCCAGTTCTGAAATTCATCGTATTTGTTCGTATTGATCACAGAGTGTTGGCTGATGCATTAACGGGAATTGTTGTTTTTCAAAATCAAATCAGCTTACATAAAAAGCTTTGAAACGGAGATTTCAAAGTAAGCGCATGGATAAGCAATCCCGAACTCGGCCTAAATAGGGCTGATCTTTTGATAAAAACGGAACTAATTTAGCCAAATAAATTTTTTTAAATTGAACCTAACGAGAACCAAACTAATCAAACGGTAATGCTTGTTCATGTTTGTATTATATCTATGCTGTATATAGCTTCCAATTTTGAATTTTGATGTTGATTCGTGTTCGGTTGATAACAAGTTTGTTGGTTATTAGATTTGATGTACTTCAAAAGGTTTGATATAACTTTATAGACATTATGTCTTGAATGTTTTGGGTTCAAATACTCTAATACAAGATGTTTCGAATGTGAAATAGATGATTTTGAAAGACATAAAAAGTACCGTGATTGATAGTATGTTTTAAATTCAAGAACGAGCATTTAATCAAGGAATTTTAAATTCAGCACGTCTTCATATTGTTTTATTTCGAATCCTTTTAGCTCCCATTGTTTAATTTTAAGGAAATGGTTTAACCGTTTCCCTATTATGTAGCATTAATGATTAAAATAGCTCCTATCCTTGTGAAACGAAACGACATCATATAATTATGGTTAGAAACTTGTGTAATTGCTTATTCATTTAAGTTCTAACCATGGGACACAAGCCTGACAATAACCCTTATGGAATGAAAACTATCACAATACGGTTCAAGCCTGACACTGAAAGATATATGTTTTCACTTCACTTTCGGCAAAAGAGATCATATAATTGATTCAAAAGTAGTTTTACAATTGAGTTGACTGGTTTGCTAGTAGATCGAGATTGTCTTGATAAGGTTTGATTTGAGTTTGAGATTGGCCTGAGATATTAATCAGTCAAGTCGAGTTTTTTAAGGTTAGTTTTACTTAGAAAAGATGTATATTATATTTTTAATTTGTTCCAAATATCCTTGAATAAGTATTCTTATTCTAATTTTATCACTCTCTAAAAATCTTATCATTATCATCTAAAAAGGTCATGTCTCTTTGAATTTTAATTTGGAATAAAGTATGTATTTAGAAATATTAAGCAAGAGATTTATTAGATAAATAAGGCTTTAAACTCGCAAACTCGAGCTGAATTTGTCTATGAGCTTGAGTTGAACTAAAATATTCAAGGTTTGACAAGTAACGAGTCGAGTTGAGCTCAATCATCGTTTTTCAAGCCAAAATGAGCTTAGATAGGTTTGGTTCCGATTTAACTCGTTTGCATCTTTACTCAAAAGAGAAAAGCTTTACTTTGAGATTTATTATTGGTGTTGTTTAAGCTCTCATCTAATCTATGACTTATAAAATATTATAACTTATTTTGAGATAAAAGAACTTAGTAAGTACAATATAAACGAAAATAATCATACTGTTACATTTATAATTGTTCTATCATGCTAAGGTTTTATTGCACATATGTTTATGAGCTTTTATTCTAACATGTTTAGATTATTGTAAAACTACATGTAGGGTACTTAAAAGAGACTAGGCCGTGGCAATACCTCTTGTAGCTAGAGTAAATTTGTGTCGATGGAGGTTAATTGATGTGGGAAGTGCCCTTGAAGTGAATGGCTCTAGAGTCCATCCTTGTTAGAATAACCATGGGAGGGAGATTCATGAATAATCCTAGACCTAATGCATCTAGATTTTCTTGAACTTTTGAAGGTACTTCTTGCCCCCCTAAACTTATCCAAACCGCATCTCAGGACCCCCCTATTGCTGATGTGGCAAGAGACGTGGCGTTTTTGGAAAAGTTAAGCGAGTATTAATTCATTTTTTAAAATAAAAAATTAAAAAATAATAATAAAAGTCTAATATATGCCTTTTTTTATTCATCAATCTTCTTATCATCAATCCATAAAATCAGTCTCTTTTCAATGCTTTCAAATTATACAATTCATTAAATTCTTCAATTTCAGCTTGAAACCCTAACCCTTATTCTTCAAAATCCTTAACCCTTATTCTTCAAAGTCCCTTACTATAGAAATCTAGAATTTATGTTGAAGTCGAATTTGATTTGAGGCTCTGTCATCGACGGAATGATATGAGATGCTACTAGCATTTATGGCGGTGGAAAATTCTTTTGCAGAACTCGAAATAGGAAATGGGGCAAAGAGAAGGCGGTCCTGCAGTGTCATAATTTCATCATACCACCACCATTCTAAACAAATAGAAATACAACTTGGAATCGCCAGATTTAGAATCAATTTCCATTCTTCAAAGCAATCAAGTAACTAACCTTGCCGTAAGTGGCGACAAATTTTGGAAAATAGAGGTAAATGAGGAGAAATCTGAGGAGATTCAAATCGGTTAAAATCGTTGCAATTGGATTGGATTGTTGTTTCCTTGATTTTTTTTGAACTAGACTGAAATTTGGTTGTTCTGTGATGTTTAAGTTTGGATTTCACTAACTACTATGTGAATTGTGATTAGTTAGAGCAGCAAGTGATTGAGATTTGGGGATTTTTTGTTTATTATGATGAAATTGTTTCATTTGGAAATTTTTTTATCGTTTTTTTCGAAATGGTTCAACTGGTTAGAGAGATAGTAGCTTATGGTGCAAATTCTCCTTTGATTGAATGATTGAAATTATTTTTCAAGTCTCACTTAGTAGGGAAGATGTTGTTTTGTAATTAAAATTAATTAAAGGATTTTTAATGTAATTAAAGTGGGTAGTTAATACAAAAATTTAAACCATGACACGCATCGAAATCTATAACATCCCATTTCACGCATTATATTTGCATTTGTCTACATCTGTTACATGTCATGAAATTATACTATTTAATATTTTACATGTTATATTTATTAAAATTGGTTAGTTAAAATAATAGTTATTTTAACCATACAAAATACGATATTTAATATATAGGTACCGAATTATATAGCTATAGAATTTTAAGGAATAAGTGGAGTATAGTTATGTTATAGATATAAGATTATTATTTAAACATATGAAGTTGAATAAAACTGTGATATATTATAAGGATTTAAGTATAAGCATTAGTATTAGAATTAGTATTAGTATGATATAGATATATGTATATGTATTTAGTATAGTTAATAATTGTATTAAATAAAGAATTTGAGGGCAAATTGGTCTTTTTTCCCTTAGATTTTTGTATGGCATGATAAGAATTAGATCAAGTCTTCATCTTCTAAAAAATAAAGCATAAGGAAGAAGAGGAGAAGAGAGTTAGAAGAAAGGAATCAAGTATTTTAGTAACTTTGTTGTACGATTTTTGTTAGGTTAAAGTTAGAATTAGAAGTTTTAGTAAGAAGATGAATTGTTCCTCTTTATGTCAAGGTTCATCCTGCAAAATTTGGGGATTTTTAGACGAGTAGATCAATAGCTATGATTTTTAGAAGATGAAGTGTGCAGAATTGGATGATCAAATAGATAGGGTGGGTTTCAAAATTAATCTGGGATTGTTATACTGCTTAGAAAATTCTGAGTTTTTGATAAGCTATTCCCTTATGTGTATAATTTAAGTAGGAAAAAGAATCAGGTAGAATTATGTTGTGTAGAGAGAGTTATGCTCGTTTTCTTACGCTGCTGTCCAGGTTAAGTGGGACTGAAACGGGTTTTGAAGGAAAATTCACTATAAATCGTATAAGGATTTGAGAATTTTGAAGTTTTAGTATGTTATAGCTTTGTGTATTAGGGATAAAATAAAAGAAGAATCAGATCATTTGGTGAAGTAAATTGAAAGTTATAAATTTTTAAGTAGAATAAGATCATAAGGAAAATAATTCTGTTTTGTGACATTTGCTTGTAGGAAAGGAAATATGATAATTATGTGTATATGATATTGAAATTATTTTTATAGGAGCTCAAAATCGTGAAGTTATTTTGGAGGAAGATTCAAGTCGCTTTCGAGGGAATTAGCTTGATACTATGTGAGTATAAACATGATATGAATTTATGGGTGGAATGTTTTGTTATGTGATATTTGAATGTCTGGTGAATTGAATGATTATATGTTATTTGATGAATTTGAATTATATGCACATATGTTAATTTGGTGAAACATGAGTTAATTGAATTATACATGATATACGTATTTGTATAGGAACAAATGAAACAAAGAGAGACGTGACATAGCCGATCAAACATTGCAATACATGTTCTGTTATCTGGTCCTATATGGTCAATCAATTGCAATATTTGACAAATGGACCGAAAGGTCAACCAATTATTATATAGCTGGCCAGCAAATCAATTGACAATTGTTACAAATGTTACATGTTCCCGGGGTAATAGTTTGGCCAGAAATGTCACAACAATTAAATAAATAAATCATCCAATAGTATATATGAATGACTGTATGTTTATTTTGAAGGTGTGACTGTATGTGATTGTTATTCATTGATTATTTATATTCACTGAGTGACGACTCATATAAATCGCTATATTTTTCAGTTGTTGAAGTTGTAGATAAAGTTTTGTACTAGAAGGTCCTTACTAGTAGCTGTCATGGAAGAAAGGTCTGTCGGCTGTGTCCATCTCGCTCTCTCTCCTCACATGACAAGCATATAGAATAGAAAGTGGTCGGGTTTTGGTTTTGCTAATCGAACATAATTATGGTTTGTAATATAAACTAATGATATTAGAGTTAATGTGAACTATTATGGTTATGTTAATATATGAATATTTGTGTACAAAAAAAATTTTGTGGTATTTTTCTGTAGTTATTATATGATAAGGGTATTTCAATTTGGTATCAGAGCCAGCCCTCTCCCAGTACGGTGTGGTTTAGGGGCGAACCAGGCAAAAGCTGGTGGGTCTGTAACGACCTTGTCCTAAGAGGGGTGGCGGCGGGGTAGAAGACCTAAGCAAAGAGCGGCCATGAAGGATGTCGATGGGGACAGGAATGAACCGAATCCACACCCGAAAGAGAGGGATTCGAGATTGTGCTGGTATGGGACGGTATAATTGAGAACGGTTAAGGATTTCGAGATTGTGATGGTATAGGACATTACAATTAAGAGACATTTAAGAGATTTGATTAGTACTATCTATACCAACAAGGTGCACCTTCTTTTTGGGAGCCTTCTCGGGCGAACTCCGAATTTGAGCGTGCTTGACTTAGAGCAATCTCGAGATAGGTGACCTCCTGGAAAGTAATTTCCAGGAAGTGAGCGAGTGAGGACAAAGCTCACTAGAAAGGCTCGTGTTGGTATGTGGGGGAAGTCTTTCAAACCCGGAGTGTTACAGTTTGGTATTAGAGAGGGGATATGGTCATAGGGACACATACAAATGCATACATAATATGAGATTAGTATATGTTATCTTATAACATGTTATCATTTTCATATAGGGCTGATGAGAACCAAAATGTTAACCCGAGAAGAGAGGGACCAGCCGTAAATCAATCTGTAGAAATCCAACCTATTACATTTGCATCACCTATGCATTCTCATGCATCAAATTTGCAGCATCATCAGGAAATACCTGTGGTGCAAGCACCTGCAACATTTGTCCAAAGAGAAAGAAGGTTCGATAAATTGAAGAAACAAAGTTCGGAAGAATTCAAGGAATCTATAGATCCTACAATAGCGGAAAGATGGTTAAAAAGGCTGGAAAGAGTTTTCAATATGGTGCATTGTACTCCTGATGAGAAGTTCGATTATATGGTATTTTTACTTCAAGATGATGCTTATGACTTGTGGGAGACTATCCCGGGGAGCACTGTTCAGCCTCCTATCTTGACTTTGGATGATTTTGTGCTAGAATTCAAAAGCAATTACATGCTAGATGTGTACATTGATGATAAAAGAAGAATATTTTTGAACTTGAGACAAGGGAGGATGATAGTGGCCGAGTATGAAGTTAAGTTCAATCAGCTATCCAGTTATGTACCAACATTAGTGGCGACTGAAAAAGATAGATGCAGGAAGTTTGAGGATGGGCTCAGATAAGAAATTCGAACCAAGATATCATCATTTGAACTTGAAAGTTACCTAATGTTGAAAAATGCTGCAGTTAGAGCTGAAAGACTAGAAAAAGAGAAAGCAGATTATAAAGCTAGAAGAGGTTATAGCGATTTTGGTGGTGACCAAAGTAAAAAGTCTGCTAAACATCAAAAAAATTCTTCTCCGTCACAGTTTATAGCTAGAGAAGGATATTCTGGTAATAGAGGAGGAAGAACGAATATGCAAACTCATTCGAGACAAAGTCAAGGATAAAGCTCGGGACAAAAACCTCAGTGTATGCTATGTGGTAAATTGCATGAAGGCGAATGCAGGAAACTAACTAGAGCCTATTACTTATGTGGCTCTTTTGATCATTTACTACGTGATTGTCCAAAATGAATAGAAGCAACTGAAAGAGCTCAATCAGAGGCTACAGTTCAGAATACCAGAGATGGGGGAGCTGGTATAGTAGCAGGTAGAGGTAGGGGTAGAGGAACAACAACAATCAATATTGGTATATCTGAGGCTCAGAGTTCTAGGCCTCCAACATAGGCTCGCATTTTTGCCATGACTCGACAAGAAGCTGTTAACGCTCCAGAAGTTATTACCGGTAAGATTTCTATTTGCAACATGGATGTTTGTGCATTAATTGATCTTGGATCAACTCATTCATTTATATCATCAAACTTGGCATCATAGTTGCATATGGCTTGTGAACCTTTGGGATTTGATCTGTATGTGGGAACTCTTTTGGGTGAATTAGTGATTACAAATCATGTGTACTAAAATTGTTTGATTCAAATTGACAAAGTTATATTAAGTGCGGATTTGATTAGATTGACTATTAGAGAGTTTGATGTGATTTTGGGTATGGATTGGTTGGAAAAACATCATGTAGTAGTAAATTGTTTAACCAAGGAAGTTATTTTAGAGACATCAGATAAGCTAAAAGTCATTTTTCAGGGTGAACGTTAGATAGTGCCGACTTGTTTAATTTCTGCATGTGAACATCAGCACTTTTCGGTTAATCAAGGGTGGATATGAGGCATATTTAGCACATGTTAGTGGCACTAAAGTATCATATGTATCACTTGATGATATTTCTATTGTCAAAGAATTTCTCGATGTATTTCCTGCTGACTTGCCGGGGTAGAATTTACCATTGATGTAGTTCCAAGAACTGCATCGATTTCTATTTCTCCATATAGAATGGCTCCAGTGGAATTAAAAGAGTTGAAAAAGTAGTTGCAAGAGTTACTTGATAAGGGATTTATTAGACCTAGTGTGTCTCCTTGGGACCCTCAGGTATTGTTTGTTAAGAAAAAGGATGGCACTATACAACTTTGAATTGATTACAGACAGTTGAATCGGGTAACTGTGAAGAATAAATATCCTTTTCCTCATATTGATGATTTATTCAATTAATTGCAAGGAGCATGTGTATTTTCTAAAATTGATTTGAGGTCAGGGTATTATCAACTTTGAATTTCAGCGCAAGGTGTTTCAAAAATAGCTTTCAGAACTCGATATGGACTTTATGAATTTCTGGTGATGCCGTTTGGTTTGACGAATGCACCTACAACTTTCATGGCTTTGATGAACAAGGTATTTCAATAGTATCTTGACAAGTTTGTTATTATTTTCATTGATGACATACTTGTGTACTCAAAAGCAATGAAGAACACGAGCAACATTTGAGAATTATGCTTTAGATTTTGAGAGAAAAACAGTTGTATGCAAAGTTTAGCAAATGTGAATTCTGGTTGGATCATGTTTTATTTTTGGGACATATGGTTTCTGGTCAAGGCATTCAGGTTGATCCTAAAAAGATCGAAGCAGTGGTTCAATGGGAAGCTCCGAAAAATGTAGCAGAAGTAAGAAGTTTTCTGGGATTAGCAGGATATTATTGACGATTTGTTGATGGGTTTTCTCTTAGTGCTGCCCCAATGACAAAATTACTACGAAAGAATGTATAGTTCTAGTGGACAGATGATTGGCAGAAAAGTTTTGATGAATTAAAGAAACAATTGAATACAGCTCCGATTTTGACAATTCCAACTGGCACTGGTGGATTTGTCGTTTACAGTACCAAGGTTTGGGTTGTGTTCTAATGCAACACGAGAAGGTAATTGTGTATGCATCTAGACAATTAAAACCATATTAATTATCTTATCCAGTGCATGATTTAGAACTTGTTGTTATTGTGTTTGCTTTGAAAATTTGGAGGCATGATTTGTATGGAGAAATTTTTCAGATTTTCACTGATCACAAGAGTTTGAAATATTTGTTGAGTTAGAAAGAATTGAATATAAGGCAGAGGAGATGGCTAGAATTGTTGAAAGATTATGATTTCATGATAGAATATCATCCGGGAAAAGCGAAGGTTGTAGCTGATGCCTTAAGTAGAAAATCTAGTAGTGTAATGGCTAATGTTCAAGTTTCTAAACTCCCATACTTAGTTCAATTGCTAGCAATGAATATTGACTTAAAATTGGGCGAAAATGGTGCATTATTAGCTAACTTCAAGGTAAGACCAGTGTTACATGACATAATTAAGGAAGCTCAGGTTTGAGATCCTCAATTAAAAGAGATTATGGAAAATGTCAAGTAAGGAAAGAACACTGATTTTACAGTAGAAAATGATACTTTGAAGTTGGGACAAAGAATTTGTGTTGATAATTTGAAGAAGAAAATTTTAGAAGAAGCTCATACTGCTCTATATGCTATGCATCCGGGAATGATAAAAAATGTATCATACCTTGCGCTCTCATTTTTTGTGGTTTGGAATGAAGAAGGATATTGCTGAATACATTTCAAAGTGTTTAATATGTCAACAAGTAAAGATTGAACATCAAGCTCCAGCAGGGAAATTACGACCATTGCCTATACCGGTTTAGAAATGGGAGATGCTTACTATGGATTTTATGTACGGGTTTTCGAAAACTCCAAGAAAGAATGATGCTATTTGGGTTATTGTTGATAGATTGACGAAATCAGCCCACTTTTTGCCCATACAATGGGGTTGTTCATTGGAGTATTTGGCGAAGAAGTATGTGAATGAAATTGTCAGGTTACATGGAATACCTGTGTCTATTGTATCAGATAGAGATCCTCGATTTACATCTCGATTTTGGAGAAGTTTACAGTAGGCATTGGGCACGAAATTGAACTTTCATACTGCTTTTCATCCTCAAACAGATGGTTAATCAGAAAGAACAATTCAGACTTTGGAAGAAATGCTTCGATCTTTTACTATGGAATTCAAAGGTGCGTGGGACGAATATGTTGCTCTAATGGAATTCGCTTATAATAATCACTATCATAGTAGTATTGGAATGGCACCGTATGAGGCTCTTTATGGAAGAAAATACAGAAGTTTTATTTGTTGGGATGAAGAAGGGATGAGAGTTTTAGAGGGTCTAGAAATAGTACAAGTCACAGTTGAAAAGGTGAAGATAGTAAGAGAAAGAATCTAGGCAGCACAAGATAGATAGAAAAGTTATGCTGATCAACATAGACGGGAAAAGGAATATGAAGTAAGGGACAAAGTTTTTCTTCGTGTATCACCTTAGAAAGGCGTGTAAGGTTTAAGAAGAAAGGGAAGCTTAGTCTGTGGTACATAGGGCCTTATGAAATTCTTGAAAGAATTGGTCCGCTTGCTTATAAATTGGCATTACCACCAGAGTTAGCTCAAATTCACAATGTCTTTCTTGTGATCATGCTAAGGAAGTATCGGTTAGACCCTACTCATGTATTGAAGGA
This sequence comes from Euphorbia pulcherrima, assembly GCA_947683365.1. Taxonomy (NCBI): domain Eukaryota; kingdom Viridiplantae; phylum Streptophyta; class Magnoliopsida; order Malpighiales; family Euphorbiaceae; genus Euphorbia; species Euphorbia pulcherrima. The sequence continues at coordinate 7,895,508 of CANTUS010000004.1, forward strand.
CCAAGAAATAGAGATTGCTGATAATTTGAGTTATGTAGAAGAACCAGTAGCAATCATCGGGTATAAGACCAAAAAATTGCGAAACAAAGAAATACTATTGGTAAAAGTACTTTAGAAAAGTCATTCAATAGAAGAAGCCACTTGGGAAATAGGAGATCGAATGAGAAAAGACTATCCTTATTTGTTTTCTGATTCAAGTATTTAATTTTTAGGACGAAATTCTTTAAGAGGGGGAGAATTATAACATCCCATTCACGCATTATATTTGCATTTGTCCACATCTGTTACATGTCATGAAATTATACTATTTAATATTTTACATGTTATATTTATTAAAATTGGTTAGTTAAAATAATAGTTATTTTAACCATACAAAATACGATATCTAATATCTAGGTATCGAATTATATAACTATAGAATTTTAAGGAATAAGTGGAGTATAGTTATGTTATAGATATAAAATGATTATTTGAACATATGAAGTTGAATAAAATTGTGATATATCATAAGCATTAGTATTAGAATTAGTATTAGTATGGTATAGATATACGTATATGTATTTAGTATAGTTAGTATTTGTATTAAATAAAGTATTTGAGGGCAAATTGGTCTTTTGCCCCTTAGATTTTTGTATGTTCTGCTAAGAATTAAATCAGGTCTTCATCTCCCAAAAACAAAGCAAAAAACAAAGCATAAGGAAGAAGAGGAGAAGAGTGCTAGAAGGAAGGAATCAGGTATTTTAGTAACTTTGTAGTACAATTTTTGTTAGGTTAAAGTTAGAATTAGAAGTTTTAGTAAGAAGATGAATTGTTCCTCTTTATGCCAAGGTTCATCCTGCAAAATTTGGGGATTTTTAGATGAATAGATCAATAGCTATGATTTTTAGAAGATGAAGTGTGCAGAATTGGATGATCAAAGAGATAGGGTGAGTTTTGAAATTAATCTGGGATTGTTATACTGCTTAGAAAATTCTGAGTTTTTGATATATTATTCCCTTATGTGTATAGTTTAAGTAGGAAAAAGAATCAGGTCGATTCATGTTGTGTAGAGAGAGTTATGCTCGTTTTATTACGCTGCTGTCTAGGTCAAGTGGGACTGAAACATGTTTTGAAGGAAAATTTACTATAAATCGTATAAGGCTTTGAAAATTTTAAGGTTTTAGTATGTTACATCTTTGTGTATTAGGGATAGAATAAAAGAAGAATCAGATCATTTGGTGAAGTAAATTGAAAGTTATGAATTTTTAAGTAGAATAAGGTCATAAGGAAAGTAATTCTGTTTTGTGAACATTTGCTTGTAGGAAAGAAAATATGATAATTATGTGTATATGATATTGAAATTATTTTTATAGGAGCTCAAAATCGTGAAGGTATTCCGGAGGAAGATTCAAGTCGCTTCCGAGGGAATTAGCATGATACTATGTGAGTATAAACATGATATGAATTTATGGGTGAAATATTTTGTTATGTGATATTTGAATGTCTGGTGAAATATTGTGAATTGAATAATTATATGTTATTTGATGAATTTGAATTATATGCACATATGTTTATTTGGTCAAACATGAGTTAATTAAATTATACATGATATACGTATTTGTACTGGAACAAATGAAATAAAGAGAGACGTTGTGACATAGCCGATCAAACATTGCAATACATTTTCTGTTATCTGGACCTATATGGTCAACCAATTGCAATATTTGACAAATGGACCGAAAGGTCAACTAATTGTTTATCTGGACCGAAAGGTCAAACAATTGTTATATAGCTGGCCACCAAATCAATTGACTATTGTTACAAATGTTACATGTTCCCGGGCAATAGTTTGGCCGGAAATGTCACAACAATTAAATAAATGAATCATCCAATAGTATATATGAATGACTGTATGTTTATTTGAAGGTGTGACTGTATGTGATTGTTAAATTCATTGATTGTTTATATTCACTGAGTGGCGACTCATATAAATCGCTATATTTTTCAGTTGTTGAAGTTGTAGATGAAGTTTTGTACTAGAAGGTCCTTACCAGTAGCTATCATGGAAGAAAGGTCTGTCGGTTGTGTCCATCTCGCTCTCTCTATGACAAGCATATAGAATAGAAAGTGGTCGGATTCTGGTTTTGCTAATCGAACATAATTATGGTTTGTAATGTAAACGAATGATATTAGAGTTAATGTGAAATATTATTGTTGTGTTAATATATGAATATTTGTGTAAAAAATTTTTTATGGTATTTTTTTATAGTTATTATATGATAAGGGTGTTTCAAAATCTTAGTGGCTTGACTTTTCAAACTTGTACATGTGGGGAGAGTGTATTACACTCTCTAAGCTGAGAGTGGTTGAGTGTGCTGCAGGGGGTTATGAGATGCGGTTTGGACAAGTTCAAGGGGGCGAGAGGCACATTCGAAAGTTTAAGGGGACGAAGGGCATTAGGGACAAGTTCAGGCGAGTCTGGATGTATTAGGCCTAAATTAAAATCTTTGTTGTTTCATGTCAAGCTTTATATGTTCAAATCAATGAGAGATACTGCCTCCATTTTTTTAACTGACGTTTTGAGAGGTTTTCAATTTTTTTAACTGTAGTTTATGAATAGTCTATGATCCAGTCATATATTGAAAGAAGATGAGCATGGTTTCTTTCAACTAGAGAGAAAAGAAATTGGGATTTATGAAAGTAAAATAGAAGCAAATGATGAGTTTGATTTTAAGATAATACAATGCCAAATAGAAACATACAAGGATTCTGCACAAATCATGCAATCTCCATTAAAAAAATTGATTTTCAAGTAGAAGTTGGGTTTAATTTGAAACCAGCTATGAATTCTACAAAGGTGAATAAGACATTATTAAACATTGATTTGAATCTACAACCTTAGTGAGAGTATGATTAAAATCTACAGCGTGAGCTAAAGTTCGATTTAAATTTTCAAGCGGATCCTGCATTCGATTTGAACAAGCTGCCGAAGGAAGATGTGGAAGTAAGTTTGAAGAATAAGTAACTTCAGCAAACAAAGCCGAAGGAAAATGTGGAAGTAAGTGTGAATGATAAGAAACTTCCGAAAACCATTAGGACTACGTTAGAGATATGTCTTCCAAATTGTATGGATTGTTTTTAGCATGTTATGCTTTAATTTTGTAGTAGAATTTTCTTTTCATTTGTTTATTTATAGATGGGTTACTTGTTTTAATGTGGGTAAGATACCTATTTGGAAATGTATTAGTATTTAACTAATTAAGGGCTAATTGGTTTTAATATGAAAATGTATTCATTGATTAATCACGACTATGAAAATGTCTTTATTTGAATATCAAGATTATGAAAAAGTATTTACCTGATTAATTATAACTATGGAAATCTATTTATTTGATTGATCATGACGATGAAAATGTCCGATGGAGAATAAAATGATACGTGTATTATTTATTTGTGCCAAATTAAATTGCTATATCAAAAATATATTCTTTTTGTTCCAAATGCAGACTTGTGGAAGAATCAGTGCAAACTTAAAGTCATTGGACTCCTTTCAAGCAAAGTGCTATTCAACTTGAATTTCATTTACTAATAATTTTATCATCAAATCTAGTTTTATGCTTACTAAGATTTAAAGGACATTTTTGCCGTTAGAAAATATTTTATTTGTCTTTATTTTGCTTTATTAGAATTTTAATAATAAGTCATAAAACATGACATTATGTAGGCAATAGTTTTATTAGCTTTTAAGTGTCTTTTGTAACCCTTAGTGTTTAAGTGCCTTAATTCTTTTTGTAACTCTTTCTAGATTTAAGTTCTTTTAGTTATTTGTAACTCTTCCTTTCTCTTTATAAAAAGGAAGACAAAATTTGTAATAAAAAAATCAGATTATAATTTTAATGAAAGAAAGTTGAGCTAATTTGCATTTGCAACTCTTTTTTGATTTTTTTTGTTTCCAAAAACTAATTGGGTTTTATTGATTTCCAAAAACTAAAGGGTTTTGTATGTGATCCAAAAACATTCATCTATCTCAAATTCATCAATTTTCTTTTGTAAATTCATTTCTCACAATATTAGAATAGAAAAGTGTTCTATTTTTTGCTTCCGCATGCCATCAGTTGCTATCAGAGCCAAGGATTCGTAATCCTAATTTTATTTTCCATTGCAATTTTTGTGTCACCCTTGAAGAACGAATACAAATCATGTTTGTAGATCAAAATCTCATTGCTGAATTCAAGAAATTGAGGTCAGAACTAGATGCTATTAAGGCCAAGAATGAAGCATTGGAAACGCGTGTTAGGAAAAAGTTTGGAGTAAGTCATATATTCAATTTTTTGCCTAAAAATTTTTCTTCTATTCCAAATCATGATCAGTCATCAACTATATCCATTTCTTCACAAAATGAATCAGCCTTCACACCACCACAAAAGTCCATTTTAAATGCTTTGGAAAATTCCTAATCTATCCACCTAGTTGAAAATTTTTCTTCTCTGTCAAATCACATTGTGCCTACCGATTTGTCCAAATCATACAAAAATGAACAAGCCTTCACCACCCAACTAATCTCCATTTAAAATGCCTTTAGCAATGAAAATAAATCTGCAAATGTCCAATCTATGTGTTCCATTGAAAGTGTATCGGAACAACTTGTGAAAGGCTCGATATGTCAAGAGCATGATGATTTGTAATCTGATCCTAAAAGTAAAATAATGACTATTGAAGAGATTGAAGATCTTGAGAATGAAATTCCTTTTGGAAAGGAAAAAGAATTTGATTTGAAAATGGAAAAAGAGGTAATACATGAGGATATTGAAAAGAAACATGTTTCTGAGAGGAATTATTTTGGTACTGAAGTTGAATGTCACGATCTTGCATATGTTTTGGACTTACAAGATTCGGGGACGAATCTTTTTGAAGAATGGAAGAATGACAGCGAGCAAGATATTATGTTTTTTATTTCATGGTACAAAAATAAAATAATAGTTGCAAAAAATAATTTCAGGATTGCAAATGCAGATTTATGGAAGATTCGTGTCAAAATAAAAGTCATACTAGATGAGGATGTTTCGTAGGATTTCATAAGTTTATATTATTCTTTAATTTTCATAATTATTTTGCTTTTAGAATCTATTTATTATAGGGTTAATGTAGGGATTTTTATTGAGTTTTAAGTGTCATTACTCTCTTTTATATTTAAGTATTTTGTAACTCTTCTTTTTGCCTTATTTACAGGAAGAAAGAAGGCATGAAGATCAGAATATCATATTATAATTTTGAGAAAATATTTGTGTTATAACATATTTGGGTTTTGTTAGTTTCCAAAAACTAATTGGGTTTTATTAGTTTCCAAAAACTAAAGGGTTTTGTTTGTTTCCAAAAATAATCAAGGATTTTGTATGTGATTAAAAAACATTCACCTATCTTAAATTCATCAATTTTCTTTTCCAATTTCGTTTCTCATAATATTGGAACAGAAACGTGTTCTTTTTCGCTTCCGCACGCCATCAATGTCTTTATTTGAATTATCATGACTATGGAAATGTATTTATCTGATTAATCATAACTACGAAAATCTACTTATTTGATTGATCATGACTATAGAAATGAATTTATTTGATTAATCATAACTTCGAAAATCTATTTATTTGATTGATCATGATTATAGAAATGTCTTTGTTTGAATTATTATAACTATTGAAATGTATTTATCTGATTAAACTATAGAAATCTATTTATTTGATTGTTCATGACTATGGAAATGTCTTTAGGCCTAATGTATCAATAACCCCCTCAATTTGACTTCAATAACCAGATGCCACCCTTAACTTACAAAAAAACCAATTAACCCCCTTAACTTGGTAAAATTGCACCACTTAACCACTTGTTGAGTTGGCATATGATATGGCATTGTTGGACTGTTAAACAAGTAGAATTTTCTCTCCCCTCTCCCCTCTCTCCTCCGTTCCTTTCTCTAGCACTAAATTTTCTCTCTCCTCTCTCCATCTCGTAAACATTGCTGAATAATCTCTTCTTTTACTCTGAATTTAAACTATGGAAGATAACCCATATTCAGATGCAATTGGAGATGAAGAACAAAGAAAAAAATGGAATGGATTTAATTCAGATAATAGGATTATTGGTTGCTAAGTAAATCGTGAAGCATGAGTTGGAATCACTGTTAAGAAAAGAGAGTGAACATTTGAGCACACAACAAGAACAAAAATCAACATTTATTTTGCATTTTATTTTTGAACTATTCTTTTCTTATTTATTTCTCAAACTTCATGTCTTTCTCTGCTTGTTTTAACCTATCTAATTTCCCTTTTATTAAATGTCAAAAATTTCAAATAAAATAACATCTTTGAGGAAATTAAAACCAAAACCTCATTGCTAACAAATAGCTCGAACAAGTTTAAGAATATGGGGTTTTTATGAGAAAAAGGAGCAATTGGGGCTAAATGGAGCTAGCAGAAGAAGAATAAGTAGAAGAAGCAGAAGAGGGTACATTAGTTAACCTCTAATTTTTTACTTGGTTAGATTTTAAAGTTTGAGGTTTGACTTGCAATGTTTTCATATGTGGGCTTGGAAGAGAAACCAAATACGGCTGCAATTGGAGACAAAGGACATACAAAAGGGGGAAATGAATTCAAGTAAGATATATGAGATAATTTATTGCTCAGGAAGTCCCGTAGATAGGCAATTACCAGAGTTGCAGATGGAGACGCCATTGATGGAATGTATGAAGCTTGAATGGGGATTAATGATAAGAGATTTTAGAGTTCTTAGAATCTTAGCTATAATTTTTTTTTTTCAAAAAATGAATAAACCTTTATCTTATGTTTTGTTTACTGAATCATTTATCTTATTTATTTGTTGAAGTTAATACCTTTAATTATGTTGTGAGAAACTTGACGGAAATCGTAAAGAAACGGATTCAAATACTTACCTTTTCCATGCCCGAGATTGAAGAACGCCTCATTAAAACCGTATGTATGCTAAGTCATTGACTAACCCAAGGTATGTCGGGATTAAGTCGTTGTTCACAATTTTTGCAGCGATAGAAGATCAATAACGATTGATTGTACGGGATTTCTCCGTTGTAGGAAGAATCCCGGGAGAGAAATTATAGAGAGAAAAATGAATTTTCCATCATCCTAAAAACGTTCCTACGAACGTCTATTTATAGAGGTGGAAAATGGGAAAATGCCCATTAGGCACTTATGGAGAAAACTTATTTCAAATAGGTCCTAAAATAGTTTAATTAAGTCCCTTAACTTAATTGGTTTCTAATTAAGTCTAGTTGACCAATTAGATCGGATCCTTAATCCGATTGACCCGCTCACGGGCGAACCGGTTATTTCTAACATCTTCCACTTGCACTTGACTGGTCAAATTCTATATAAGGTTATCAAATCTTCTTTATGCTGTAAAGTAGTGCGACCAGCATACTATCAGGAACACTTTGTCTTGACGGGTCATATTTGGTTAGGGTCTGCCAAGACTATCCTTAGTGGTACTTAACCAAGTAGATTAACATCTCATATTCAGAACATCTTGCACCCCTTATGGTCTGCCAAGATGATTCTGATCAGTACTTAACTACACAGATAAAACTATAATATTATTAATAATATCACATTGATATATTGTATGCTTTACCCTAGATTTGGTCGATAATCACCCACTTCCACATCATTAAGGATCTTAGAAGCCTTAATATGTTGTTCACTATCTTACATCAAGTATAATGATAGGCTAGCCGGTGAATTAACAGAACTCTGGTGAATGTTCATTGGCCATATCTTCGTTTTGAGTTATCCATTCCATGTAGAACTAGTTTGGGCCACCAACCAATCTCTCCCAGATTGAATCAAATCATAATCTCTCGGTGATTGATCAAATTGTCCTTGCTAGTCCTTACTTCTCAAGATAATTCAATAGTAATGAGGGTAAGGCCCAATACACTTTAGTTGATGGACTGAGTCTCACATTAGAGAAGTTGAGATCGTTGTATAGCATACAAACTTCTCATCTCATGGTCGCTAAGCGCACATTATCTCGAGGACTCACTTTTCTCCCACTTTGATAATGTGCCATGATGTTCTTTCCTTTTACCCTTATACAGGAGCGCATTCTATTCTCAATAATATGAACTAACATCATGTAAAGGTTTTAATTACAATGCACCTTAGCATTTAACCTTGTTCTACTTCAAGAACTACCTTTAGTTATTCAGACAGAGCATGGCCCATCATCATGTGAACTACACATTTCTTACCCCGATTCCTTCTTGAATTCGGTACACATTATTCTATACAATGCAGCTTTCCTTGTTACTTAAACAAGTCAATTCATGATTTTGAACAGGCTCCCGAATTACACACAGTATGTTCAAAATCAATCTCATCCTAGTCTGTACCCTCGAGGTAACACTAGGGTAAACACCCATGTGAGTAGGCTACTTCTCTGTCCGATATGCTATGAATGAAAACAATGTATGTATGAAACTTAATTACACACAAACATATATATTGATCATACAATAAAACTTATTTATTTCAACTCCATATCGTTCACAATTTAAAAGGTATAATGAATGAGGTAACCCGAATAAGCATTATATACGTATATTTAACCCTTTAATATATTTTACATATACATCTTTAGGGACATGCTTCATAAACAAATCTGTAAGCATGTAATACGTAGACAAATACCTCATATTGACCTCTCCTCGTGTACTTATGTCTATAGCTAAATGATACTTGATTTCAATATGCTTATACCTTAAATGAGATTTCGGGTCTATCATATAAGCTATCAATGTTTGACTATTACTTATAAATAGCCAATAGTTGTTTGGAGCACCTAGCAGGTAAAGACTCAGTAGTCTCTCTAGCTAAACAATATGTTGGACCATGGCTGGAAAAACACAAATTCAGTTTTGGCCTTTGCCAATCTGCATCTAAGTATCTATAAGGTCTATTTCCTTAGCCTGATACACCAGAGCATAACCAACGATCTTTTTCAAGTATCATACAATTTCTTAATGGTGTTCCAGTTCTCTATTACTGGAATAGATCAATATTCACTTGCAATGCCCACGGCATAACAAATATTAGGTCTGGGGTAAGACATAAAATATATGATGTTTCCATCAGATGGAACTATTTCCGTATCCTCACACTTTTAGGAGTTTCAGGACAAATGTTTAAACTAAGAAACTATACTCTTAGTCATAGGAATACTTATGGGTTCATAGTTATCCATAAAGAATCTTTGTCAAACTCTTTTTTTTATGCAAGATTCTTGAGGTAAAGATATTCATTTATCTTTCTATCTATTGAGATCTTAAGCCTTAAGATATATGCAAACTCCCCCATGTCTTACATGTGAAGTTACTCGATAACCAATCTTTCACTCAATGGTATATATTCAATGGTCCTCATTTACCATTGAATACCATAACCTTAAGACCACATGAGATCGTATATTGACTTATTCAATTATGCAAACCTTGTGTTCGCAAATAATTTGGACAAACCCTCTTAGTAGTACCATATAGATATCTCATGACAATCCTCCATTAAGAAAAGAAGTTTGTATATTCATTTAATGTAAGTCTAAGGTAAAGTAAAACTACCAAAGCTATACAATTCTTATATATGTAAATGTTGAAACTGAAAAGAAAATATTCTCATAATATGCAAATGTTGAAACTGAAAAGAAAATATTCTCATAATACATTCTTATCAGTTTGAGTATACGTATTCCTTAATTATTAGCCAAATGCTTTCACTTTATCTTGAGGATTCACTTGTTCTCAATAACTTTCTGTCCTTCATGTATGTCAACTTAATTCTTCTTCCATTACATGAAACTATTCATCTCCCTTAAAATACTCAATTTTCAAGGTGGACCATTTTCCATTTTGATCACTTAGGCTCCGAGTCTTCATAAATATATCTCATATATTTATCGTAGCTCGAAATTTTTTCCTTTAAGCTCATTTCTTTACTCCCACTTGGATCAGAAATACTATAATGATCCGAGCTCCCACTTGAGCTAAAACAATTGACTCCCACTTGGAATAATAACACTGACTCCCACTTGAATCAATAACATTCTTAGGTTCTCAGCTCCCCTATAGAACAAGATCCCTTTGATTAAAATGATCATTATGAACCACTTTGTTTGAATTACTCCAACTTGAAGATACATCCAAAATATCAGGTTTAAGAGTCTTGTTAAAAGGAAATGTTTTTGCCCAATACACACAGTCTTTGAAACTCATTTTCTAAGAAATTGACATCTCATGATTCAAATTATGTCATATATCCTTCCACATTCTCCCCCACAAAAATATATCCTTTTGATATGTCAGAGTATCTTGTAAAGGTGCTCTTTATACCTTGTGAGCCTAATTTATCAAAGGTATGTGGGTATAAGCGGTACAACTACAAAGTTGTAAATAGGATAAACTCAAAATTCTTCCAATTCACATGGAAGAATAAATTTTCAAGGGTATTTAGTAGATACACATATCGAACCATTTCAAGGAGAATCTTATTCTTCTTCCATAAACTCTATAGTACTACAGAGCATAGGGAACAAACAACTAATGTTTTGTCCCATATTCATCACATAAAGCTGTAAAACATAACTGAAAATAACTCTTTACCACTTTAGTTCCAATACTTTACAGTCAAATCCAATTGAATTGCTACAAGATTCATAAATCTTTTGATAGCTAAAAGCTTCAGATTTATGGGAAATCAAGTAGTTGATTCCATAACAAGTATGGTCATCAATCAATGTGATGAAACATTAGGCCCATGCCTTACCCTCACGTCTATTAAACCATAAATGTTACAATAAATAAGTTGCAAAAATATATTATGTTCTAGTTCATCTCTAAGAATTGATTCGTTGCTTCAGATTTATGGGAAATCAAGTAGTAGATTCCATAACGATTATGGTCATCAATCAATGTGATGAAACATTAGGCCCATGCCTTACCCTCACGTTTGTTACACCACAAATGTTACAATGAATAAGTTGCAAAAATATATTATGTTCTAGTTCATCTCTAAGAATTGATTCGTTGTTTGCTTTTCTCTTATGGAACCCATCACACGGTGGAAATTTAACATTTTTAAATTGTCCATCACAATATGCCTAGAGAACTCAATCTTCTTAGCATTTGTGATATAATCGCCTATGCGATATACTAACATTATCATTTTAAAGATGAGTTAGTTAATAGAAAAACAAACATTATCCACTTGATAATTAGAAATGTACACTCATTACAATAATATCAATCTTATAAGAACTAGACATATAGAATCTACCTTTAGGAATGAAGAAACTAAAAAAATGGAAAAATTCACGAATAAACTGATTAATCATAAAACCATAACATAAATTGAATTTTGACAAATAATAAGAGAGTACAACACATCATGTAGATATTTGATTTGCCATTGTTGCAAATCTAATCTACATGTGTTAATCTATAGAAATCCAATCCGATGGTTTTCTATATAGATACGTATGTCTCTCGTGATAATTGTTGGAAGTTCACAAAGATAATTCGGTCCTTGCTCATATTACATGTTCCACTTGAATCAATTCCCAAGGAATAAGATTCCATCAGCAACATAGAGCTTGATATGAAAGTATATAATTCACATTAGAATTTAATACTAGTACCAGTCTAGGTTCTATGCACCATAACATGGTTCCTTTTATTGTGGCAATTTTAGTAAATAACCTCTGTGATGTTGACTGTCTATTGCCTTTGGACCTCTTAATTTATGTTCGTATGGTTAAGACCTATTTTCCTTATTCTTTTAGCTTTATATAGATGCTTCACACCAACCAAAAGTTCTCAGGGTACTTCCTTTTTAAGTTGTCTATATGCCAAATGTATTTAAGACAAAATTTAGCTGGCAGAGGACAACATTCTTCCAGATCCAAAGAGCTGGTGACATCGTCAAAAGAAGCTAATCTATAAAAAATGAGTTAGATGCATCATATATGCTCCCACTCAAAGCAAAGAACAAATCACCAATTAGAACTTTTTCCATATTGGTAATAAAAAAATACATGTCTCACATACATGTAATCCCTTAGCAATATAACCATTAATAGCACTTGGAAAAATGATTTGGGTCAGTCAATTATTCCTCCTTATGCAAGAAACATATTCTTGTCATTCAAGAGTTTGTTTGCGCTGCTTTCTTTGAACTCATACACAATAGTTCCCAAAGCATAAAACGACTGTGTTCGTCCGCACAAACCCAATTTATAAATTCTAGATTTGCTATTAATTACCGTTAAGTTTTTAAGTATGCTACAAATACTTTTGAAGCAGTAACCATTACTGATAAAGAAATGGTGAGACTAAACACGAATTTAAGGATTTAGGTCAATTATTATGAGCAATTGTGTGTTAACTACTATTCACTTAAGAATAAACTATCCGAAAAATATAAGCACTAACAAAATTTTGAAAGAAGTACGTATACTCAATCATCAACCAGGTGATAACACTCATATTTACGCAGTTCATTCTGCCATGTAATAGTAATTATATGTGTTTGATTATTTATTATATAGTTCTCTTTAACTATAAGGTATATCTTTAAATATACTTTAGACCTATTGCCTTAAATTAGTTCATTTAACTAAATGCATTTAAAAATATGTATTGAACAATTTATTATACATTATTATTGAAATTATTTGGGATTTAAATAGGCACTTTAGTCCTAAAAGTTTTATTATGGTTTATATAATTTATTTAAATTATTTAAAATTTCTTTAAAACAAAAATAAAGAACAAAATAGATAAGAATTATATAAACCATATAAATCACGTAAATTTAAACAAATAAAACATAATCACAAAATATATTCAATAATTATCATGTTAATTTCTTGTCCAAAGAAACATAACAAACAAACATGGAAATGATGCTAAACAAATAACAGCCTTATACTGTTAATCATCACATAATGTACTCTACGTGTGTAAATATACTTATACGTCTTTTTAGAAGTGAGATGGACACTGAGTATCTTAAATCCAAAAATAAATATTATTCTCAATGACATTACTCCTTTTGAATTACCTTAGACCAGCTCAATAGGTCAATGTTCATTTCTTTGTTCGAACAAGATGATAATTAATTATATAACATATTAAAGAACCTAATTGTTCCTTAATAATTGTCAAATAAAAATTCAAACAAATTGAATAATAAGTTATATGAACTTTTATAGCTCGAAGACGTATTTATACAATTTATATTGCTTTCCGATAAGGTAATTAACACACACTTATTGCATTTATATATGCAATATAAATACTTGATCCAGAAGGTATCAATATTAATGTACAACTACAATATGAAGAACCAATTTTTCTCAAACTTTTCATCATATCCGTGACTCTTGTCCTTTGAAAAGGTGTCCTTAATGACGTGGGGTTTGCATCATTTTGACCATCTACAACATATGCAATAAGTCAATGTCAATAGTTGCACAAATTATTAAGTTAAATATATTACAAAAATATATTATTTATAGATTTATTACATAGATATAAACTATATAGTTATCACACCAATAATTAACTAAAAATATATTACAAAAATATATATTTATACCCATAGATATAAAATAAGTTAACTATTTATAAATAATTGACTATAATAAAAACATATTCAATATCAAATCTATATTACTTAAATATAAATTTGACATGAATTATAACATAACTAATTAATAACTCACCTATATATTACCAAAATATATTTATTAAATTATACAATTAAAGTATAATTATAGTCAACATATAATAATAATTAACTTAGGGAATTTATTGGTATTTTTCAAATTTAATAAATATATGTAACTTATACATAATTATGTGAATTTAATTTTCTAAATTAATCAACAGATGAAAAATTTTCAGAAAGATTCACCATTAGGTCCTAAAAATAATTTCTAATATATTAAAAATTTTTATAAAGCTTAGAAACTATTATCTATCATTTTTATAAATTTATTTACACAAAATAAATCAAAAACTCATTTTTATGGACCTCAAAAATTTCTGAAAAAATTACCATGAAATCCAAAAAATATGAAAATATTGGGGTAGAAAAAGTTTTGGAGCATAAAGACATTGTTTAGGGCCTTAAATCGCAAAAACGCATATTGAACCATTAGGGGCGCACGCTTTGACTTTGACTGACACGTGACAGTCAACCATTAACCGGTCAACCCTACAGGTTAACCCAATGCCACATCAGATGCCACATGGCATTGACCAAAGCCAACACCAAAATGTGCCTCGTGGAGAAAGTTAAGGGAAAAAAAAACTTCTGGCGACAGTTTCATTAAGCGTCGCAATAGATCACTTTTAGAATATTCCTCTTGTTTTTTTTTAAAATTCTTGCAACGCTATTTCAAAACGTTGCCAAAACTGCTTCACAAACCGTCACCACAGTCCATGAACCGTCGCAACAGTTGTCGCAAAAATGAACTGATGTGGCTTTTCATTTTGCGACGGAATCTGCAACGTCTATAGAACCCTTGCAGAATGCAGAAAATCGACTTCCAACTTTTAAAACGTTCCGAAAAAAATTCCGGCCTCTGACCAGACACCTCCTAAGGTTTTTCGACGTCCTGAGTCCAATGGCGCTATCCATTTTATGAAAAAATGAATAGAAATATGTCGTTTGCACAAAATGACACAAAAATCGAGACTTTTTCCGATGAATTCAAAGTAACATCGGAGAATTTCGAACATATTCAAAATCTTTCATGATTGATAGCACTAAAATGTCAGAAATTTGTCACTTCCATGACCATAATACGAAATTATGGTCAAAACTTTCCAAAAACACGATTTTCCCACCATTTTACACACTTCAACCATAAATTCAACAAAAAATTTACAGAAGCAAGTTCCGAAATAAAATTTTCAGAATTACGGAATAAGGGGAACAAATATTCAGATATAAACACTGAAAATCATTACAAAAAACACCCGCTCTGACACCAATGACGGAAATCATAAAGAAACGGATTCAAATACTTACCTTTTCCGTGCCCGAGATCGAAGAACGCCGCATTAAAACCGTATGTATGCTAAGTCATTGACTAACCCACGGTATGTCGGGATCAAGTCGTTGTTCACAACTTCTGTAGCGATAGAAGATCAATAACGATTGATTGTGCGGGATTTCTCCATCATAGGAAGAATCCAGGGAGAGAAATTATAGAGAGAAAAATGAATTTTCCATCATCCTAAAAAGTTCCTACGAACATCTATTTATAGAGGTGGAAAATGAGAAAATGCCCATTAGGCACTTATGGAGAAAACTTATTTCAATTAGGTCCTAAAATAGTCCAATTAAGCCCCTTAACTTAATCAGTTTCCAATTAAGTCTAGTTGACCAATTAGATCGGATCCTTTGGCCCGATTGACCCGCTCACGGGCAAACCGATTATTTCCAACAAAACTAATTTGATCTCTATTCAATTGAGAAACATGAACAGAGGAAGAAGGTTTTAATGAAAGAATTACAAGTTTAGGGGTTTTAATGAAATAAGTTTAGGATTATTTTTGAAATTTTTTATGTTTATGCCACATGTCACGTTACTATAGGTTTGACTTTTACATGTTGACACATAGCGGTGAGTGTATTACACTCTCTGAAGTGTGACTGGTTTAGTTGTGTTTAGGGGGCAAACCGGTTTACTATTGCCAAGTTAAGGTGGCTAACTGAACCTTTTGTAAGTTCAAGGTGGCATCTGAAAATTGAAGCCAAGTTTAGGGGGTTATTAATGCATTACGCCTTTGATTTATCTCGACTATGAAAATGTATTTATATGATTAATCATAACTAAAATCTATTTATTTTATTGATCATGACTATGAAAATGTCTCTATTTAAATTATCATGACTATCTAAATGCATTTATCTGATTAATTATAAATATGGAAATCTATTTATTTGGTTGATCATGACTATAAAAATGTCTTTATTTGAATTATCATGATTATGGAAATATATTTATCTGATTAATCATAACTATGAAAATTTAGAAAAAAAACACATGTCCCCAATTTGGTGTCACTTTTTATGTCCCCCATTCATTTTTTGACATGTGGCAATATTTATTATTATTTTATTATTTCTCAAATTTACTTTCCTACTTTTCATCACATCTCTCCTACAAACTTGCCACATGTCGAAAAATGAATGGAGAACATAGAAGGGGACACCAAATTGGGGACATGTGATTTTTTTTCCTAAAATCTAATTATTTGTATTATTATGATTATTGAAATGTATTTATTTGATTGATTATGAATATGAAAATGTATTTATTTGATTGATTGTAACTTTTAAATATATTCTTTTCAGTACATGCATTCTTCCCTTATTTTGTCCAATGTTAAATTGGTTAATTCTTAATGCTTATTTACTAGGTTTTTGCAGTAGAATTTCCTTTTTATTTGGTTGTTTATTTAATTCTCTACTTTAGTCTATATAAAATTTTCATCATTCCTTTGCTATACTACAAAGACACATGTCCTAACACATGTCTTGTTTACATGCTCTAACTTCACACCTCAACATCCCTATTCATGCATATGAATTTCCATACACACCTCTCCAATTATTGTCACTTATTTAGTTCAATTATTTACCTCAACAATCTGATTACAATATACGGTGTACTAATTTCAGTGATCAAGGTTTTGGATTTTTTTTGTACCGTGATTAGATATGCTAGATTTCTTATTTTGGTGTGTACAAATTTCCCTTTCTATATTTTGAAACATAAAAAGTAATGAAAAAGTTTTGACACAATGACAAATTTTTAATTGAATACAAAAACTATTGATTCATTGTATTGTAGTGTCCAACACAAGTACACAACTACATCAAACAAAAAAAATACTAGTATTCATTTATGTAAACATTCTAAAACTTCTCGTACTAGTGTAGCTTCACAAGGTAATTGTGCAGGAAGGTTGTCACTTATTTCTACCTTTCCTTTGTTCATATGCGAAATTTTGTAATTATGACAACCTCTCACTTTCATATACTCTTTCATGCATAACTGCGATGCCAGCAAAAAAAATTTTCAAATGAACTTACAACTGCATCATTAAGTTCATCAATTATTGCGGGAGAATCCATTTGTTGCAATGATTGAATGGCAATGAAAAATCCAAGGTCCAAAACATTTGTATTTGGAGAGTTCGGAGGTTGACAAACTAATCGAATGTCGAATCCATCTTGAGAAACTGCTTCACAAAACTCAATATCATTACAATCAATATGTATCGTAAGATTGTCTTGTTGGATGAATATTGGAAGCATTATTTCATATCTTGGCCATTTTTGGTTGATAGCCGGTATTACTTTTTTAATTAAGTAGGCTCTCATTACTGCTCTATTAACTGAATTTATCGGCTTAGTCTCTAGGGTGCCTGCAATTCTATCAACACTGCTCCTTCTGGCTGGCTCTTGTGCGACAAAAAAAAAACGTCAATTTTTCATGAGAATACCTCATTTCCTTGTGCATCAAATCTAGGACGAGCAACCACTACTAAAAACACCACTTTTGAAATGAAATTTTTACTCCTACAAGTTTGCATTGGTTCATCTTAATCATGTACCAAGTAGTATTTATTGAATTTTCTTGCAAAAAAACCATTTCTCATCAATATGAACAATGTTATACATTCCCTTGAATATTGGATCATGGTAGGCTACTTTCTTCAAGCATTGATATGCAGAATTGTAGGCGGGATTTTTTTATTGTTTTTATTCAAAAAAGGCTTAATAGCATTAGTATGTCGTTGTAATTGTCCTACCTCTAATAAATTATATGTTGTACTTACACTAATCTCTCATGCAGAAGATAAGGATCTAAGAGTAGACCGTTTCAGCAAGGGAATTCACGAACATGATCATTGTCAACTTGAATTCTTTTTCAACCACAATTTGATGTTTTTCTATGTGACACATCACCTATAAGAGAGGTATTTGATTGCTTCCAAATTCGTTGATCTGTACGGATTGTTACTGAAACTGTCGATGCCACTTCTCTTGTATCACCTTTATTTAATTTCCCATCAACATTTTTTTGTAGAAGCATTGCATATATGGCTCTTGTTTCATCATTATTTGTATTTCTTGTTGTCTTTCTAACACCAACATTTGATACACAAACTATAAGTACGATACACAACCACTATCACAGACACTTATATCTTGTTTTGAAAACACATAATTATTTATTTTTCTGCTTGTGTAGTAAGATACCAATAAGCTACCTATTCTCTAATTTTCATTATTATGATTTATGCATACATGCATAAATTTAATGAAATTTTAATGAAAAACAATATGAAATACGTGTGTTGATAGTTATTTCTTGATCTAATTCTTCAACCAAATCATCATTATTATGCTCCTCTTTTGCTCCTTCATAAAACATTTGTTCTATGGTTAAATGTTCATCTTCATCTCCACAAATTGGTTCAATATTTAGATCAAATAGTCTATTACTTGAAGAAGATTTCTCAACTAATGAAAAATTGAGACTGAAATTGAGACAACAAAGGTAGCAATAATTGTTTGTATTTGGTTTCATTTTGTTAAACTTTTTAAGTCAAACGAGTTCAGATTTAATACAAGGAAAGAAATTTATCACAAAATTTGAATTGGAGGAAATTTTTTTAAAAAAAGGAAAAACTCATTTCATAAAATTTTGGCGCCACAAGTTTGGTTTTAGAAAGATTTGGGTTTGAAGGGAAGGAAAAATAACTTTCCAAATTCTAAATGCAATTAATGAGAAGTAATAAAGCAACATCATCATTATTCTAACCGAAAAAGTGGCGTTATTTGAGGCATAATTAGAGATAGATTAATTTGTATTAATTAGGGATACATTGATATTTTTACTAACTTAATTAATAAACCCTTGGTTTTGATGAACATACTAAAAAAATCAATTAAAAAAGTAATACTTAACAAAAAGCATTTACAACCTCTAAACAAAAATATGTTGATTTTTGATAACATATTCACTAAATTTGAACAATATTTAATTTAGTTATTATATCAGTTTTTTATATAGAGAAATGAGACTCTAAGACATGCATTTGTTTCCAAAAACGAATCACGTACTCAAGTAATTTCACATAAGAAAACAAGACCTAATATGCTTCTAATCAATCATGCTTCTAACATGCAGATTTTGATTCCACTGTTGGAAATGATAAACAGATTAAACATACATGAAAAATTTATCCTAATTATAGGAACTCCTATTCATTAAACGACTGATTCAAGTCTTAGCTAATCTAGGTAAAAATTTGGTTTAATTTTTTATACTGAAGGCATTATAACTTCTAAGTTATTCTATCCATTCTATAAGTCGTTTATGGAAAGTACAAAACAATTAAGTCTTAAATAATTTCTTAATGTAAACTACCATATTAACCTTCTATTTTCACAATATAAATCTCTTTCTTATTAAATGCCCTTCTTGGCAGTAAATGTATCTCACATTGTGAATGTGATTTGAAGTTATCAATTATAAATTGCATTTTTCATATGTAATTTTAGACTTTGAAAAACTTGTATGGTTGGCAAAATACAACATGTATTTAGCCTCCTTTGTTCAACATGGTTGGCAAAATACAAAATGTATTTGGCCTCCTTTGTTCACATTATTTTTGTCTTTCATTTCCCATTACTTTATAGGACTATATATACCCTTCCAAGTTCATTTTGCAAACTCATTCCAACAAAAATCATTTGGGAGTTTAGTGTAATATATATACTTATTGTATATATATTTGTATGTGAGGTTTGAGTGTATTTGGGTTAAGGGTTCGAGTGTTTTATTATTCCATTTCTTTTGTACCACTTGTCGTATTATTAGTGGATTATTTGTTTTCTCCTTCACTAATTATTTTCCCCTATTTTGTTGTTGCCATATTCACCCAAAATAAATATTTCGTTCCGCTGCGGGTCCTAATTCCCTAACAAATTGGTATCAGAGCAAATTAATATTTATTTTGAAATTTTGAAATTTACTATGGCGACAACAAAATTTGATATTGAGAAATTTGATCGCAATATGAGCTTTGCCTTATGGCAAGTTAAGATGAAAGCGATTTTGACACAAAACGGATTGTACAAGGCGATGATGGAAGAGTTACCTGAAACGGTGACAAAGGAGAAGAAACAAGATTTGGAGGACAAAGCTCTAGCTGCCATTCAGTTATGCTTGTCAAACGAGGTCCTGCGAGAAGTAATCCACGAGAAGACTACCAAAGGCTTATGGCAGAAATTGGAGTCTCTCTATATGTCTAAAAACCTCACGAGCAAGCTTGTAGTGAAGCATCGTCTCCATATGCTTCATATGGCAGAAGGCACATCCATTAAGGCTCACCTTGATGATTTTAGTTCAATTCTTTTGGATCTAGAAAATTTGGATATTAAATACGAAGAAGAAGATAAAGCTCTTATGTTGTTGCGGTCTCTTCCTCCTTCGTTCAAAAATTTCCGCGAGACCCTGATCTATAGTAAAACCACTATAACTGTGGAGGAGCTTAAAGAATGTTTGTTCTCTAAAGATCTTATTGATAAAGAGCTTTCTGGTGACAGAAATAGTCCTGGAGAAGGTCTGGTCATTCGAGGGAGATCTAGTACAAGAGATCCCAGTAGCAGCAGCAGCAACAACCGATCTAGATCTAAATCAAGATCCCGTTATAGTAATTTGACGTGCAATTACTGTAAGAAGAAAGGGCATATTAAAGCTGAATGTTACAAGCTTCAGCGAAAGAATAAAGAAAAGAGTCACAGAGATGATGCTCCCGCCGAAGCCAGTGTTGCAGAAGATGAGGAAGACTGTGAAGTTTATGCCGTGTCCGACGATGGTGCAAGATCAGGACAAGGGTGGATCTTGGACTCTGCTTGCTCATTCCATATTTGTCTCCACAAAGATTGGTTCTCCTATTATGAACCAGTAGAAAAAGGAGTTGTATTGATGGGCAACGATCATCCTTGTAAAGTTGTTAGAATCAGTACTATCAAAATCAAGATGCATGATGGTATTGTCAGAACACTGAACAATGTGCGGCATGTTCCAGACATGAAGAAGAACCTGATCTCATTATCTACTTTAGACGACAACAATTGCAGATTTTCTGGTGGAGGTGGAGTTTTGAAGGTTTTGAAAGGTGCCCTCGTTGTGATGAAAGCTATAAAAGTTGGGAGATTGTACGTGTTGCAAGGATCAACTGCAACAGGTGTTGCTGCAGTTTTGTCTTCCATGTCAGAATCCGACGTTACAAAATTATGGCATATGAGGCTTGGCCACATGAGTGAAAAAGGCTTGGCCATGCTTAGTAAAAGGGGTCTACTCTGTGGCCAAAGTATTTCCAAGTTAGAGTTTTATGAGCACTGCATTTTTGGCAAGCACAAAAGAGTCAGCTTCAGTGGTGGTGTTCACAGAACAAAAGGTACTTTGGATTATATCCATTCTGAACTTTGGGGCCCTGCTCGTGTTCCTTCAAAAGGTGGCGCTTGTTACATGCTCACCTTTATTGATGGCTACTCAAGGAAGGTCTGGACTTATTTTTTGAAACACAAGAATGATGTCTTTGTCACTTTCAAGCAGTGGAAAGCCTTGGTGGAAAATCAAACTGGCAGGAAGATCAAATGTCTCCGAACAGATAATGGTTTGGAGTTTTGTAATGCAAAATTTGACACATTCTGTAAAGATATGGGCATCTCGAGACATCTCACAGTTCCGGGTACACCACAACAGAATGGTGTAGCTGAGAGGATGAACAGAACTCTGTTGGAGAAAGTTCGATGCATGTTGTCAAATTCTGGATTGTCTCAAGTATTTTGGGCAGAAGCAGCTGTAACTGCTGCTCATTTGGTGAATCGTTCCCCTTGTGCTTCCATTAACTGCAAGACACATGAAGAGTTGTGGTCTGGAAAACTTGCTAATTATTCTAATCTAAGGATTTTTGGGTGTCCTATTTATGTCCATGTGAACGATGGAAAATTGGAGCCTAGAGCTAAAAGGGCATTTTTCTTGGCTATCCAGATAATGTAAAGGGATACAAAGTTTAGCTTCTTGATCCCAAGTCACCGAAGTCTATAATAAGCAGAAATGTTGTGTTCGATGAGTCTGCTATACTTCATCCAAGAAAAGAGTCCCCAGTTGTAGTTGACACCAAAATACAGAATTTTGATAAGCAGGTGGAGGTTCCATTCGAGGTGGAGGAATCATTTGCTCCGTCCGAAGCCACAGAGGAGCAAATTTCAGAACAGTTGTCCGAGCCAATAGAAGTTGTAGAAACTACTACCGTAGAACAGGTGGAGCAGCCTGTTGTTGAAAGTAGGCCAGATAGAGAAAGAAGAATGCCTGTAAAGTTTGCAGATTATGTTACTTATGCCTTTGTAGCTGCACAAGAAACAGAAGGAGTTAGTGAACCTTCCACATATTTAGAGGCCATTTCTCATAATGATTCAGCGAAATGGCTTATCGCTATGTAAGAAGAGATTGAATCTCTACACAAGAATCACACATGGGAGTTAGTGAAACCGCCTAAGGACAAGAAGATTGTTGGTTGCAAATGGGTCTTTAAAAGGAAAGATGGCATTCCGGGCGTAGAGGATGCCAGATACAAAGCACAATCGGTCGCTAAGGGCTATAGTCAGGTACAAGGAGTTGATTTCCATGATGTGTTTTCTCCTGTTGTTAAACATAGTTCTATTCGTGTTTTGCTTGCCTTGGTTGCTATACATGATTTGGAGTTAGAGCAACTTGATGTCAATACTGCTTTCTTGCATGGAGAATTAAAGGAGCAGATCTTTATGAAACAACCAGATGGTTTTGAAGTTGAAGGCAAAGAGGACTATGTTTGCTTGTTGCGAAAATCACTGTACGGATTAAAGTAGTCGCCTTGATAGTGGTATAAACGGTTTGATTCCTTTATGGTTGGACATGGCTATTCAAGGAGCCAATATGATAGCTGTGTGTATTTTAGAAAACTTGCAAATGGCTCATTTGTATATTTGTTGCTTTATGTTGATGACATGCTTATTGCTGCCAAGGATATGTCTGATATCAACAGATTGAAAGCAGAGATTAGCAGTGAATTTGAGATGAAAGATTTGGGAGCTGCTAAAAAGATTCTCGGCTTGGAGATCCAAAGGGATAGAGCTACAAGAAAGCTTTATTTGACTCAGAGAAGTTTTGTTGAGAAAGTGTTGGAGCGTTTTGGCATGAAAAATGCCAAACATGTAAGTACTCCACTCGCTGCTCATTTTCGACTTTCTGCTGCTCTATGTCCTCAATCTGAAAAGGATATTGAGTATATGTCACATGTTCCTTACTCTAGTACTGTTGGTAGCATCATGTATGCTATGGTTTGCACTCGTCCTGACATTTCTCATGCAGTCAGTGTTGTTAGTAGATATATGTCTAATCCAGGCAAAGAACATTGGCATGCTGTGAAATGGATTTTGAGATACTTAAGGGGTACTACTAATACTTGTTTGGAATTTGGAAAAAGTAAGAACATGGTGGTTGGCTATGTCGATTCAGATTATGCAGGTGATATATGTCGGTGAACTCAGTTCAAATTTGCAGAAAATTATTGTTCATTGTGATAGTCAAAGTGCGATTTGTCTAACTAAAGATCAGATGTTTCATGAAAGAACGAAGCACATTGACGTGAAATACCATTTTATTCGAGACATTATTTCCGAGGGAAATATTAGTATTACTAAAATTGGTACAGCGGACAATCCAGCCGACATGATGACGAAGCCTCTTCCAACCAGTAAGTTTAAGCATTGCTTAAACTTGATTGGTGTTTGCGACAATTGAATTCAGTCAACATTCAAATCAAGGTGGAGATTTGTGAATGTGATTTGAAGTTGTCAATTACAAATTGCATTTTTCATATGCAATTTTAGACTTTGAAAAACTTGTATGGTTGGCAAAATACAATATGTATTTGGCCTCCTTTGTTCAACATGGTTGGCAAAATACAAAATGTATTTGGCCTCCTTTGTTCACATTATTTTTGTCTTTCATTTTCCATTACTTTATAGGCCTATATATACCCTTCCAAGTTCATTTTGCAAACTCATTCCAACAAAAATCATTTGGGAGTTTAGTGTAATATATATACTTATTGTATATATATTTGTATGTGAGGTTTGGGTGTATTTGGGTTAAGGGTTCGAGTGTTTTATTATTCCATTTCTTTTGTACCACTTGTCGTATTATTAGTGGATTATTTGTTTTCTCCTTTCACTAATTATTTTCCCCTATTTTGTTGTTGCCATATTCACCCAAAATAAATATTTCGTTCCGCTGCGGGTCCTAATTCCCTAACACACATCTTACTATCCTAATAAAAATAACTAACTTAAATCATCCATTGCACATCAAATCTGTTGTCCCCAATAATGTGTCCCCTTTTATATCTCCCATTCATATTTTGCCATGTGTTAGACATGTAGGAGAGAGAAACAAAAAAATTGGAAAGAAAAATTGAAAATAAAAAATTAAGAAAAAATAACACATGGAAAAATATGAATGGGGGACATGGAAGGACAGAATTGGAGACAACAGATTTGAATCCCATTGCACACTCCTTTTAACTACACATTCCTAAGTAATCATAAATTTCCAAGAACAAACTGTATTCCAGAATAAATTTATAAATGATAGCATATTTGACGCGGTTATTTTTACTCACAATTCACCACTAATTTAATTTCAAATATTTGTGAACTTCAATTTTGACTAATTCATTCTTATTATCAATTTAAATTTATAGAGTATTTAGGCTTTGCTTGTCTAGAAGTTTTTGATGGGATTGGAAAAGAATGTATCGTAATTGTAGTTCTTGGGAAGAAGGTTAGTGTAATGGCTAAAGGAATTGACATGAATCTATTTTCTTTCAAATCCATCCAATTTTCCATTTTCCAATTCCACCAATTTGGTGGAATTTGAAATGAATGCTTTTTTGTTTTTATTTTAGCCTTACTTTTTTTCAATTTACAATTTCAAATAGTTTTCTTAACTCTAATATTCTTAGTGTATGTATGTAATTATACTAGAGTTCCCTTTAAAAACTCATATTTTCCTCCCAAACATCATTTTTTAAAAATTTCATAAAAAATTATTTTTTTTAAAATTATTCAATTCCTTTAAAATTCTACACTTTCTTTTCATTTCCTTTCCTTTAGGCTTTGATTAGGAGCAAGTTTTGTAAGAATTATAAAGGAAAGGGAATGAAAGGATGATAATTTAAAGGATGGTATTTGAATAGAAACATAAAGTATTGAATAATCTTGTGTTTGGAAAGAAGAGATGCATTTATAAAGTAAAACAAGCAAGTAAATTACTCAAATATCCTTAATTCTGGAAATATTTATATATAAATTAAAGTAGCAGGGTCAAAATTGTAAAAAGCCAAGAGGATCCCCTCCAAACCCACCAAATTGAGGGGAGCCAAAACTGAGTAAAAGGTTGTAAATGGGAGAATGTGTTCCTTTCAAATTCTATCAAAATTCATATGCACTTTGGTCCCAAGCAGGGGATGAAGGCTCCCATCCCATGAAATTCCATTGAAAACCTCCCCACAAGCAAAGCCTAGGGTTTGATTGGGAGCAAGTTTTGTAAGAATTATACAGGAAAGGAAATGAAAAGATAGTATATTAGGAGATGGTCTTTGATGGAAACATAAATGATTGAGTTTTATTATATTTGGGAAGAAGGGATGATTTTTTAAAGTAAAATAAATTTAGAATTACTTAAATGTCCCTGAAAAATAAATATATTTATAAGTAATTAAACAAATTGGGGTAAATATGTAATAAACTATCATCATCCCCCCAAATCCCACCGGGGACATTCATCGTAAATTAATGTAATAGCTTCCTGTCAATTTCTATAAATTCCGGTCCAAATTATCCTCCCAAGCACCTGATCTTGTTTCCTTCCTTTCCCACCCCAAAAACCAGCTCCCAAGAAAAGCCTTAATATTCTCCACTACTTTAATCCCAAGCAAAAAGGTTACTAATACAAGGGAAGAGATGATGGCCCATGAGATAAAGTCACCACATAAATCATACACTGCTAATCCATAATAACATCTCCAACAACTGATAATGAATCATATATTGACGTTTTCTACCATTAGTATCGTCCAACTTACATATATAATTAGTGCTAGGGACAAACATATAATCGCTCCATCTTTTTTTAAGATTACGATTGAGTTTTACGTTCACATTAGAAATTGGGTTCTTTGATTATCACATTGGAAGTTGTTGTGGAGTAGATGTGGGTAGTATAGGAAGAAATGGGAAGAGAATATACCTCGAAGGAAGAGAACGACAATAAAAAAATTAAAGAAAATAAAATTTTTGGTAAAACGTCTATTAATAAGGAATGAAGGGAGTATAATCCTATAAACTACAACATGCAAATTCTAGCTAAGGCATTATTACTTAGGTCTAAAAATACTTAATGAAAAAACCTAGTAACTACATAAATAAAACACATACCAATTGATGTATGGCATAGTCTCCAAGTAGAAAGTCTCTACAAGTTTACACACGAGCCCCACTAAGCAAAACCTTTCAAAGAGGAAGAATTGTCGGTAAACATGTAGTTGCTAGACCACTCATAACACTAACCCGAAAACATATACTAGAGATTCTTAATTAAAATATGAATAAGCTTCTCGAAGATCAATCCACGAGGATTGAAAAGTTTTGCAGCCACGCACTGAGAAACTTGTCCGAAGGATTTCAAAATTAGCCGGAAGAAGCTAGCTCAAGTGCATTTGAATTAAGGGAAAGGGAAGGCTTATAGCCTTGAGTAAAGACTCCTCCTCTAGCCGATTTGAGATAGTGCTACACATATCCCACGCGGGTCATCATGTAGACTTCCAAGCTTCGTGGGTGACCCAGCCGCCGCGAGACCTTCTGCAGCGCAACGGGCAGTCTCGCAAGCACCGTCTAGCAGTACTTGTGGGTGCTCCGTATGTGCAGCTTTGCAAGATCCCTCGCGGGTTCTGAAATTTGCACTTGTCTGATTGAGTATTGGATTTTGGCAATGGTTGTTGGATTTGTCGAATAGATGTGGTTCATTTATTAATAATAATCACTCAAAAGGAGTAAGAGAGTTGAATTTGGTTACGGTGATTCAGTTGGCTTGTATTGAAATTTGAAGGCAGTTGCAAAGTATATGTACTATTTGGGTTACATGCTAATCATTCCCCATTGAACCACATCGAGAAATGGAAATTAGACCGACTTTGTGATAAAAGAAAAGTGAACATCTATACTCTTTAAATTGTAAAGAGGATTAAACAACAAATAAAATACATATGAAGCTTGTTCGAAGAAAAAACTAAGTCAATTGATAATGGAAGGAAGAAAGTGACTAAGGGGTGTTTCTTATAGCTTATAAGTTGGTCAAATCAGTTTTTTTTTAGCTTAAAAGCATTTGAGTGGAATATTTGTCATGGCTTATTTTATAACTTATAAGTGGCTTAAAGCCAAAAGAAAAAAGCTCCTATTTGGAGCTTTAAAAAGAAATAGCTTTTAAGCTACTCAAGTTTGATAAGGTAATTTACCTTGTTACTCTCATTTAAATATGTATATTAAAAAGTCACTCATCTTTATCTATTTTTTTTAATTATTTCACACATTTTATAATTTATAAGCTCCTTATAAATCATTTTAACAAACACTTTAACTATCTATAAAAAAAATTCGAAGAAATATTTAAACTTATTATTTTTAATATTCTTAAAAAAAAAATTTAAAATCCATGAGCCAAAAAGCTGAGGCTACTAGAAATACCCTAAGAAGTGTTTGATAGCTTGTGTGATAGATAGCTCTGAATTTATTTACCTCGTACCCCACCTAAGGATTTGGTACCAAAATAATGTATAATGTAAAAAAAATTACATTATAGGTGCATGGTTGAAGAATAAATACTTGAAAGGAGCAAATTTAACCAAATTTTTTTTTATTTAAAGTGAAAACGGGCTGTGTCAGCCCGTTTTCAGACAAAGCTGCAGCTGACTGGAGCTGATAGCTGCAGCTTTGTCTGAAAACGGGCCTTGTCAGCCCGTTTTCAGCTAAAAACGGGCTGAAAAGCCCCGTTTTCTACATGACCCAAATTCAAAAAAAAATTTTAAAAAAATCAACTTATACTATGGGTATAAATAATTTTAAAATTTCACTAAAACTAGAGTTAATTTTTTTTTTTTCAAAAACTAAATGTAAAACTAGTTTATATATGGAAAAAAATTAACTATAAATTCAACATTATTATGGTTGTTAATTTTTTTAATGGTTGTTAATTTTTTTAAAATGTTTTGTTCATAGAATGTGCTATTGTAAATGATAATGTTGAATTTATAGTTAATTTTTTTCCATATATAAACTAGTTTTACATTTAGTTTTTGAGAAAAAAAGAAATTAACTCTAGTTTTAGTGAAATTTTAAAATTATTTATACCCATAGTATAAGTTGATTTTTTAAAATTTTTTTTTTGAATTTGAGTCATGTAAAAAACGGGGCTTTTCAGCCCATTTTTAGCTGAAAACGGGCTGACAAGGCCCGTTTTCAGACAAAGCTGCAGCTGTCAGCTCCAGTCAGCTGCAGCTTTGTCTGAAAACGGGCTGTGTCAGCCCGTTTTCACTTTAAATAAAAAAATTTTTTGGTTAAATTTGCTCCATTCAAGTATTTATTCTTCAACCATGCACCTATAATGTAATTTTTTTTACATTATACATTATTTTGGTACCAAATCCCCCCACCTAAATGATAAACCTTTTCTTAGCATTTTTTCCCTTAATTTGGGCTGCAGTTTTTGGATTTGGTACCAAAATAATGTATAATGTAAAAAAAATTACATTATAGGTGCATGGTTGAAGAATAAATACTTGAAAGGAGCAAATTTAACCAAAATATTTTTTTTTTTCAGACGGTACCCGGGTATTCAACCCACTCCTATTTATTCCGGATTTGGCATCTAAAATTTTTTACTCAATTTCACTCCCCACACTTTCATCTCTCTTCAATTTCAAATTTCAAATCCCATTTCCATCTCATAAATTTCCCTCAATTTGTATTTTTAATCTACTATATTTTACTTGTATAAGCTAAATCCAAGGTAATAATGGTTGTTATTTTTTTCTTATTGAATTTATTATTGTAAATGATAATGCTGAACTTATTGTCAATTTTTTACAGGATATTTACCACAAAAAAATAGAGGTATGTAACCAAAATCTTTAAATTTTAGTTTTGATACAAAATTTATAGTTATTTGCGTGTATGAACATATTTTTGCTATTATTTTAGTTTTAGTTATACATGTACTGTAAGGTAAATTTTTTGTTTTCGTATATTAATTAACATATTATTGCTTAAGTTTTAGTTTAAAAAAAACAAAGAAATTAACTATAGTTTTAGTGATATTAAAATAGAACATATTTTTGATTTAAGTTTTAGTTTTAGTATGATTTTAGGTTTAGGTTTGGTTTTAGTTTTAGTTTTAGTCTTACAAAAAAAAAAGTTAGATATAGTTTTAGTGAAATTTAAAATATGCATATATTAATGTTTTACCTTTAGCTTTAGTACAAGCTAAAAAAGAATTACCAAATATAATGTTAACAAAATTTTATTTTGTAATAAAAAGTAGACGAAATTTGCATATAGGAACATATTGTTGCTCTTGTTTTAGTTTAAGTCTTGGTGTTAATTTTAGTGTCAGTTGTAGTTTAGTTTTTTGTAAAAAAAATAAAAGAAATTGGCTTTAATTGTTTTTTAAAATAAAAAATTAGTTATACCTTTAGTATTATAAAAATTTATTTATTTCATATATTATTGCTTAAGTTTTAGTTTTTGAAAATAAGTTAAGTATAGTTATACCAAATTAACATTTATCATATTTTTGGTCTAGTAAGATTATAGTTTTAGTTTAATAAAGTGTTAATTTACATGCTTTCTAATTTAATACATTACTAATTATAAGTCCAAAATATCATTAATTTTTTAAGTTGTGTATAATGTACTAATTAAAGTGGGAAAATATAAGTACACTCAGTTGTAAGTAAAACTCCACATAATGAGATTTAAATTATTCATATTATATATTCGTGTATTGTTACTTAGTTTTATAGTCAATAATGAACATTGATTTTGTACAATTTGTATAGATGGTGAGGACACCAATTTGTCCAAAATTTGCTTGGCAGTTCAAGAGGCTCGAAGATGAAATGAAAGAAATAAAAAAAACCTCATATCCACATGGATATAATGATATAGATGCATTGTCATCTCATATTATAAAAATGCATGATAAAATGCAAAAATATATATGGATAGGAGGATTTAACATGGGAATGAATCAAAAGTCCCTTTTCACATGTATGTTTGAATATTTGAACAATAGGTTTCTTAAAAAAAAGTTGAAGCGTGCATTTGAATTTAAAAATGAAAATTACAGAGATGCGATGAAGTTATTTATAGAGTACTTATGCAATGGTCTTCACGTTTCGGTTCGTACGGAGGAAGGAACTATAAATTTAAGGAGTGGCCCGAAAGTGATTCGCAGGAGATCGCTAGCCAAGGATCAAAAAACTTTATGGCATTTGGAATATGCAATGAGCGCATCCATTCCAACTAGAAAATTATATGATTAGAAAAATTATGACTATTATATATTTATGTAGCTTTTATTGTTGTTAGAAGAATTATGAGTAGTAAAAATTTATGTAGCTTCTAGTATTTTTATTATTGTGAAATAAATATTGTTAGTTTTTTATATATTTAAGTTATGTTTGTGTAATTAATATTTATTTATGTGTGTTTACTTTATATTTGTTTATAAATGATCATTAAACAAGAAAATTAATTTGTTTCTAAATCAGGAAAAAATGTCAGTGAACAACCATTACATTATATATTGGGGTGCAATGCAAAAATGTGTGAAGGTGAAGAGGAAGCCGTTGTTTGGTAGTCTTGTTCAAAAGATATCAACAGAGATTGGATTTGAAAATAATGGAAAGATAACAAAGATTGTGTACAGGTATCCGGTTCCACCAACTAATTATTATTGTTACATGGACATTTGTAATGATGAAGGAATTGAATTTATTCACTATAATTTGGACAACATTTCAAATTATCACACGGCTGAGTTATTTGTTGAATATGAGGTAGATGGTCAAGAAGCACCATCCCCTTTTTCATTTCAACAAAATCAATCATTGTGTAGATTTGGTTCCATGGAAGCAAATACAAGATATCCTTCTGTTGGAGTTCAATCAACAAGAAATGTGGGATGCAGTGATGCTGGAGAATCCAATCAAGTCCAATTTTTTTCAACAATGACAACTCCAATGATAACAACAACAGGTGGAGTTACTGGTCGCATTGCAACAAGCAATGAGGTGAATCCAATGACTGATATTGTGGGAAGTTCCCAAAACGAAGAAGAAATAGAAGACCCAATTTGTGATTATGTTAATGGCACTGTGGAACCAAATGATATTGACGACACATTGGAGGAGCAATTCATTCACGATATGGATATGTTTGACAGTGACAGTGATAATGATGACGGGAATGTTGATAATGAGGCTACCAATGAATCTAATATGATCGATTTGAATATGACTCCCCCGGATGTTGAGGAAAGGCACGACGTTCCACCTGTTGCTCCATTAACAGCTTTTGAATTTCCAGGCCCTACATATACAGCGATAGAGGAGAATGATTATGTACAATATGCTAATGATATTGATGACATAAGCACATGGGATGGAGTGTCCGAGTTGAGAGTTGGATTAGTTTTCCCAGATAAGAAGTCTGTGCAAACAGCGGTTAAGATCACGTCGATGAAAAACCATGTGTCCTATCGAGTGGTTGAATCTTATCCATATAAATTAGCTCTCCAATGTAACAACAAAGAAGGTGGACCGGGACAAACATGTGGATGGAGGCTCCGTGCAAGCCTTAAGAAGTCAATCAATATGTGGCAAATCACTAGACTCCCCAGTCCACATACATGCGTGAACTCTCAACTATCTCAAGACCATCGGAATCTCGATGGAAATTTAATTGCCGGTTCTATATTTGGAATGGTTTCAAAAAATCCATCACTAAGCCTTGATGTAATAATTGAGCATGCTAAAGATAAATGGGGGTTTACCATTTCGAAGAAGAAGGCTTTTTGTGCAAAAAGAAAAGCAATGCAAGAAATTTTTGGCAGCTGGGAAGGCTCGTATAATATGTTGCCACGTTATCTGAATGCATTGACCCACTACAACCCTGGTTCTGCCACCATTTTGATTACTGATGCAACAACTGACAGTCGATATCGCATGTTCAGTCGAGTATTTTGGTCTTTCAAGCCATGCATCGAAGGGTTCAAGCACTGTAGACCTGTAATCCAGATTGATGGGACATTCTTGTATGGGAAATATCATCACACATTGTTGGTAGCAACTGCGCTAGATGGTAATAATCATATTCTTCCCATTGGGTTTGCTATTGTTGAAAGTGAGAACGGATCTAGTTGGGGGTGGTTCATGGAGTGCATAAGGGTGTATGTGACACAATGTGAAGGTCTAGGTGTCATTTCTGATCGCCACGGTGGAATACTACAGACAATGAATAGTGAAGTTTCAGGGTGGGCAGAACCTTTAGCATACCATAGGTTTTGCCTCAGACACTTTACAATCAACTACAACAAAAAGTACCACAATACTACAATAAAAAACCTATTATATAGAGCCGGTACGAATGTACAAATTATGCACTCTATGTATTTCTAATGCTTTTGGTATGCTGCCGACATATAGCTATAACTGTATGAATTTTATTACATGTAGGAGCTCAAGCACAAGAGCGGAAGTTCTTAAAGCAGATGGACGAAATCAGAAAAATAGATGCACGAGCGTACCAGTGGGCGATGGAGAAATGTGTGCAGAAGTGGAGTTTGTCAAATGATAATGGCTCAAGGTTCGGTCATATGTGCACAAACGTTGCTGAGTGCGTAAACAGCGTGTTAAAGGGCATTCGACAAAGGCCTATCCAGAGCATTGTTGAACACACCTTTGGAAAAATGGTACATTATTTTGATACCCGCCGAAATAAATACATGAATTTGCTTCAAAAGGGTGAACGTGTTACTCCTGTTTGTAAGAAAATAGTGACAAAATATGCGCGTAAGGCAGATTGTCATACTGTGACATACTTCGACAGTAGAAGTGGACTGTGCGAAGTTTTAACTGGATATGACCCAATTCTATTAAAAGGACGCAATATTCACGTTGTGAACTTAGAACGTCGAGAGTGCACATGCAAGAAATTCCAAATATACAAAATGCCATGTTCGCATGCAATTGCGGTATGTAAGCGCTTGCGTTGTGACTTTTTCGAATTCGTTGATAAAGTGCACACTTTGGAGGAGAACTTAAAAGTGTACAATCATCCATTCCAACCTTTAGGCCACAGGGACTATTGGCCTGAAGTGAACTCGGCAACAGTGGTTCCGAATCCGGCTTGCAAACGGAGCAAGGGAAGGCCAAAGTCAACGAGAATAAGAAATGAAATGGATGAAAAAGAAAAGGGGACCACTTCTTACAAATGTAGTAACTGTGGCCGAGGTGGACATAATCGAACAACTTGTACCAATCTCGGTCGTAGTAGGCAATATCTAAATTAGTAAGGGATCTATCACTGTGAAATTATTATTACTATTAAGTTTGTCTCTTCTTTATAATATTTTTTAACTCTGTGAATGCATTATTGTGTGTTTTATGGTATTTTTACTTTCACATTGACATGTCTACACTTTGAGTAATGCACAATTGGTAACTCAAAGCACTTAAAGTTTAGTTTTTAAATATTTTTAAATGGGTTTCAACTTTGAGCACAATGCTGAATTTTTATACTAAATGAGTAAATATTTTTAAATAGTATCATGTCCATATTGTTTTCATATTTAATCATTTATTTATTTTCTTTTTCATTACTTCATAAATTTTTTCAACACCTTTAAAAAAAATGCTACTAAAAACAAAACCAAAGTAACTCAAAATAATATGAAAATATAACATATTAAAGAAAATTTACTTGAGTTTGAAATAAATAAAACATTTTTTTACAGTACAAAACATGCTATAATTGGTATTCTGGGTTGTGATGTTGGGTGTCTTGTTCGTTAAGATCGAACGTATTTCGATATCGGACATTCATTGATCCTTGACCCTCTGTGTTCAATGCATCTGAATAATCTAATCTCCTTGGACCCATTCCTTCATATGGGATATTTGTATTCATATTATGGTATAAACCACTTGAAGGACCAATCCCAAATTCATGACCCATCTGGAAATTTGGCGCATTTGTATTTCCATATGAATCAAGTGTAACATGTCCAAATGGAGGAGCATTAGGTTGTACCGGGGTGTGATATTGTTGGACAAATGAGTCAGGACTGCCAAAATCAGAATTATTTCCACCATTCGGATCATTTGTTGCATTATCATTTTCTCTAACCATTTCCATTATAGTACTGAAACTCCAACTTTGTTCATTCTGGATTGTTGATTGGCCTACGACATTCTGGTTGTTTGATGGAGCTGCAACATTCTGGTTGTTTGATGGACCTGCGTCATTCCGGCCCACTGATGGGCCAACATTTCCATAATGCATAGGAAAAAAATAGGGTCCTGGAATTTGTTGAATTCCCTCAGGAAATGGAGGAAAAGGAACTGCATCTCGTTGCATATCAAAGGTTCGTTTAAGACGACTTGCCAACCAGGCGGGGTTTACCACATTTTCATATGGAATTGGCGGTGGACCTACATGTGGTCGAGCTATCCTCTCCATACGATATTCTTGGTTTAATCCACCAAGCATACTTCCGACCATGTTTCTAACGTTTTGACGGTAGGTTTCGCCTCCTTCCATATAGTACACTTGTTGGAGTCCGTCTCCCTACCACGAATAATATTATGTGAAATAAAAATCATCAATATAGTGACATTATTATTTCGCAATAAAAATTTATACTTTCAAACAAATATCATACCACTACATTAGCTGCGGCACCAGTCGGGCTTATCCAACGTCTTGTAATTTGAAGGTACCACTGCATATATTGAGATTGATATAAAGCTTGTGGACTTGAGAATGCTGGACACCTATCTCTAACGGCTGCAATCCGCTACAAACGTGAATTCCACGCAGCTATGTACTGAGCATGTTTGTCGCCCCAGTCAGCACTTGTATACCCGGTCATTTTGATAGTTTGGAGATCGTACACTGCAGGATTAATGGCTTGCGGTATAGGTTGATCAAATCCAAATTGGCGCATGCATCGATCTGGATGGTGAAACTCAACTATATGCCATGATACAATTGGTACAATTGCTCTCCAAACTATATTTCCACGGGTACAATACTCAGGCAACAACTCTAAGATTTCATCATATGGTGTCCATACAAACTGCATAACAAATGCATAGTCAAATTATATGTCATGTTTTATACTATTAACGTGTTAGCTCTACCCATTAATCAAATTATTTTTCAATAAAATAAAACAAACCTGATCAGCTGGCAAACAATCTAATCGTCTTCTTATTTCTTCCAAATGGAACCTTTCTGAACCTACACCTTTCCACCTGTGATTCACTTACATTGTTCAAATAGTTTACTTTTTCTAAAATATTTTATCCCCTTACTAATTGAAACTTAATAAAAAGTTAACCATATAATTTTACCTCATAGCATATGGTTCTTTGTCACAAGCTTGGTAACGTGGTTCAGACAATCTAGGGACTATATTTTTTATCCGCTCAAAAGCCCATACTTGCACCAGTTGGAAATATCCACACATATTTTGTTTCCCTGGACGTGTTGCTTTTGACAACTCTCTGTACAAATAGGCCAGCACAGCAGCGCCCCAGGCATATCTACCAACACCTCTGGAATTCAAATTTCGCAATAAGCTCAGCCATATTACATGTACACTATTTCCACAAGTATTGCTAAAGAGCAAACCCCCAAATAACTGCATTAGAAATGCTCGAGTATACCGGTCAATTGTACATTGATCGGCATCAATAGGTAAACAAGAGAACTCTTGTCTAAACCATTTCAGCCTTATATTACTTCCTGATACATCAGTTGTCCTCGGAGATTTTCCTAACAAATTTTCACATGTTTCATAAAGATTCTGGGGATGTTTCGTTACACCTGTCACTGCATCTCCATCTACACGTAACCCCGTTAACACCTCAACATCCTGAAGTGTTATTGTGGCTTCACCAACGCTTAGATGAAATGTGAATGTTTCGGGTCGCCATCTCTCCACCATTGCATTAATCAGTTTGTGGTCTACTATCATTGTACCAATTTTTACAACCCCTTCAAAGCCGCATTCAATTATTTTTTCATATATTTTTGGGTTAATGTTGTCTAACAATGACGCAACCCCGCCTTTATTCAAATATACTTCTGAACATTCCTGTCAGTATAAAATCTTCAATTAATAATTTTTTTGATTCAATTACATTAAAATTAAAAAAATTGTCTAGGTATACATAATATTTTACCTCTCCACGCCATATATTTTGTGATCTATGCTTCATTTGTAAAGTTAACACATCCATCTGAACTGGTCCAGGATTTATAATCTGTTCAGCTCTTCGAATTTGTTCCATTTTTCCTTGTAAAACAACACAATTTTTCCTAATCAAATTACACTTACATTTTCTACAGAATTTTCATACTAAAATAACCAAACAAACCAAAGTATACTAATATCAGTCAATATCAAAATTATACTAAAACTAAAACTAAAGTTATAATCTGTTGATATATGAAACAAAAAAATTAACTTATACTACCACTAAAACTAAAATATTAATATGTGAATATTTCAAATTTCCAAATTAGAGTTAATTTTTTTTTTCAAAAACTAAATGTAAAACTAGTTTATATATGAAAAAAATTAATTATAAGTTCAAAATTATCATTTAAAATAGTACATTCTATGAACACAACATTTTTAAACAATTAACAACCATTAAAAAAATTAACAACCATTAAAAAAATTAACAATGCAGCATGTATTGAATTTTTAAAAAATAAAAAGCATGAAAACTGGTTTTGTGCAAAGCGAAAACTGGTTCTGACAATCAGTTTTTGTCCCGGTTAAAGTTGCACCTATTTGTGATTTATTGTTTAAGTGTGCATTCTTGATATATAAATTTTGCTAGTTTGCATTTTTCAGGTCCTTAGTCCAACTAAAATTATAGCATAAATATGTTCATACATGCAAATAACTATAAATTTTGCATCAAAACTAAAATTTAAAGATTTGGCTTACATACCTCTATTTTTTTTACTTGTAAATATCCTGTAAATAAATTAACAATAAGTTTAACATTATCATTTACAATAATAAATTCAATAAACAAAAAATTAAAAAAATAACAACCATTATTACCTTGGATTTAACTTGTAGAAGTAAAATTTAGTAGATTAGAAATCAAAATGAAGAGAGTTTTGTGAGATGAAAATGATGAAAGTTGAGAGAAATGAAAATGTAAAATTTGAAATTAAGAGAGAAAAGTGTAGGAAATAAAATGAAGTAAAAATTTTTAGGTGGAGAAAAAATTGAAGTGGGTG
This sequence comes from Euphorbia pulcherrima, assembly GCA_947683365.1. Lineage (NCBI taxonomy): Eukaryota > Viridiplantae > Streptophyta > Magnoliopsida > Malpighiales > Euphorbiaceae > Euphorbia > Euphorbia pulcherrima. The sequence continues at coordinate 7,933,307 of CANTUS010000004.1, forward strand.
AAATAAATTCACCCACTCAAATAGGTGAGACCGGTTTGGTCTCACCATGTAGCGTGGGAATCTCAGGGGAGATTCCCACGGTACCGTCTGAAAACGGGCTGTGTCAGCCCGTTTTCAGACAAAGAGTCTGAAAGGAGCAAATTTAACCAAAATATTTTTTTTTTTTAGAGTGAAAACGGGCTGTGTCAGCCCGTTTTCACTCTAAAAAAAAAATATTTTGATTAAATTTGCTACTTTCAAGTATTTATTCTTCAACCATGCACCTATAATGTAATTTTTTTTACATTATACATTATTTTGGTACCAAATCCGAAGATTTTAAATATTTTAGCCTGAATTTGTCATGTACAGTTGTATATCTTTTCCTCTTTCTGCGTTTTCTTCCCTATTTTTTCCCTTCAATTTTTCTCTGCAAGGCTGTAACTGCTCGCTGCCTGAACTGCTCATCATCCACGCCGCCGCCGCCGCCGCCGCCGCTTTCACCCGTTTCTCCTGTTTCAGTTAAGGTTAGCTTTCTATCTATATAATCAATTAATGAAATTAGGTTCTGGGTTTGATTTATCCTAAATTAAATTGAAGTTGGGTATCATGAGTTGTTTAAGGTTTGATGTATCCGGAACTGCTTTTAGAATGTTATGTGTTGTTAGTTTAATAAAACTAAAATTAGGATTAGGGATTGATTGTATGTTGTTATTTTGATAAAATTGACAATGGGAATAGGGATTGCTTATACATTTGCAGTAGGTTGAGTTGAAATTGAAATTAGTTAGAATTGATTATGTATTACAGTATTGTTGTTTATTGTTGTTAGGGATTAGAATTACGGTCATCCGATCTGCCAAAAAGAAACGGGATAAGGGGGACTCTTTCTTCCCATTTTGATGGTCTTCCACGCACTTCTATAGTTTAATACTCCCTCCGATTTTTTTAACCGTCGCTTTTGAGCCAAACAAATTTTTTTTAATAAGTGTCACTTTCAAGTTTCAATGTAATTATGTGAGCATCTTTTCTATTTTGCCATTATTTAATGTACATTGTGAATGACAAAAGATAAAAAAGACCAATCATCTTTTCAAACAATTATTAGTGTTGGGGTATTTTAGTATTTTTATTCTGTTAATTAATGTTTTCTTGGTATTTGATAAACTTACCAAAAGCGACAATTAAAAAAAAGGAGGGAGTATTGCAGTATTGTTATTTTTTATTGAACTGCAGTAGTGTTGTTTTTTTTGAATTACAATATTGCTGTGTATTGTTTTTAGATATTAGAATTAATAGTTTAGTATTTTATATTGTTGGTAGGTTTATTACTGAAGTAATTGTTTTGTTATATTTTAGGGATAAGGATTGTTCAATAGAGACATTAAAAGAATTTTGACCAAAATCACTACTAAGGGACATTTTGAACCCGAACAACCACCAAAGATTTAGATTCCTTTCAAAGTTGATGTGCATCTAGACATCTCACCTACAATTGATACATTTTGATAATTTTTTTTTTTTGTAATTTTCAGTTGGAGAAAACATGAATTTAATTTCTCTACTGTTAATGGTTTGCAGGTCTAGTATATTTGCAGACAACCAGAAGTGTACGGAGTTGCTCATAGCAGCTGCTCCCTTTGTCTTTATTGTAAGTCTTTTCTCTCCCAACATGCTCAAACTGTTTGTAATATAAGATAAAGAAAATTGCCTTCTTCTTACACATAAATCCTGCGCGACAATGGTGGCAGCTGGAAGCTGGGATTTGTGGTTAATTTGGGTATTGATTATTTGCTAACAGCAGAATTTTGGGTTACTGTTGTAACCTGAAAATCACTAAGATGAAGAACTTGTCCTGGTGAGATTGATAATTTGTTTAAGGATATGATAGATTAGGTGTTGCTGTTGGGCTTATTAACGTATTCTGCTGTTTCTTTTCTTAACCTTTCATATATACCAAAAAAAAGGTCATGATTCTAAAATAGTAGATAGTGAGTTTAATTCATTAAACATGTTAATAAATTGAGCTATGTGAAATTTAACTGGCTCAAGGCCCATTGAGCTACTTCATTTTAAATTTCAAGTAACAATGCATATACAAGCAGATATCCGAAGAAGGAAATGGTTACTATTTCGTTCAACCGTATCTGTTAATTCATGTCTATTCATAATTTCATACTTGCTCTTTATATAAGTTTTATTTAATGAAAGTTAACGAATGAAAAAAAAAATTTAAAAAAATTTGGTTGAAACACGGTTGAACAGGTAAATCCGTGTATTAGTAGCCTCTCTGACTCAATTTCAGGTACTGTTTTGAATTTCGATAACATTGGTTAAATGACCTAGAGGCAAATAATCCTACCCAGTGGAAGAGCCGTGGAAGGGTTAAAATTCATTTCCAACCTCTGTTCATTGCTAGTCATTCGTTAAACTCTCAGGCCGTTTTGATTCATCTCTCTGACTGATTGACCCCAGCTGTTGAGCTGTTGATTTAAGCTATATTCCCTTCTCTGCACGACTGCTCTGTATACCTTGATTTTATGTTCTCTCTATTCATCCAACTTATTTGTACAATTTGATTATATTGCAAGATATTGGATGTGAAAAGAGACCGTTTAATGGGAAGGGACATTGTCATTCATCTTTAGAAGAGATGTAAAGCGGCTGAACAGTGATTTCAAACAGAAAATGGCACTGCAAAGGGTTTTTGCTTCTAGGGCACTACTGGGCCTTTGCAAATCTCACCTGCTTAAGACTTTTTTCTTTCCCAAATCATTTCCATACAGAATCAGGTAGCTACCTCTCTTATGCTATAAAATTTGCTCATTTGATTTTTTCAATGGAATTGTACTTTCCTTTTACTTTTTGATTCTAGTTCGTATTGATTATTTTGTTCTCGGAATAAGATATTTCAGCTTGTGATTATTTGTTTTTCATCTATTTTGGGATCCTTTAGGAATTGTCAATTTACAAGCAACTTGTTTTGGCTAATTGTTATGTGGCTAAGAGTGCATACTATGTATATATATATGCAATAAGGTGCCGTTTGGTTCGCGGGATCGCTATTCCATAAGAATAGAATAGAAATGAATGAAAGATGTAAAATATGATAGACTATTGTATTGGATCCATTATATCTATTTCTAGTATTCCACTCCTCATAGAACAACTATTCTCAAGGTGAAATGATAGACTGTGTTCCACCTCTCATGGAATATCCATGAGTGACTATTCATTGTCTTCTAAGTTTATTGATGTGCTGTACTCTAATTAAGTGATTCCAAAAGAAGCAATAAAAGCAAATCACTGGCTATGAAGTTTAGATTTTGTATGTTTTCTTGCATTTTGAAAACACAGTGAATTGAATGTTCTTCTGCTCTGTTCAAATTTGTTAAAACTCTTTTGGACTTTATTCTCATCACTACCAACTCACACTGTATTAGCTTGGCTGATGTCATCTGCAAGGGTTTTGTTCTGTCACCTGCTTTTGGGCCACTGTATACTATTGGAAAATCGTCCTTTGTTGGGCGTCTATGGATTCGTTTTCAGTCAACAACGAATACTGTTGATAAAAATGGGGAACCAACAAAATCCGTGGAAACTCCAGTTGCTAATGATTCTGGTGTTGCTAAAGTTAAAAGGAAAAAACTGAAGGGAAAACGAGCAGTTGTAAGGTGGCTAAAGCACTTCAGGTGGAAAAAGAAGAAAGAGTACGAAAGAATGACGGCCGAAGAAAAAATTCTGTACAAGTTGAAGAAGGTCAGTTTTTTGTTTTGCATATAAACCATTTTTCTTAATTTTAACTGAATAAGTTCGAGTAAAAGAGTTTTAGATACCTTGAAAATAGATGTTTGAATTATGCCCTTGTTCTCTTTCTTGTTCATTTTGGGGGATGAATATGTTTATATTTTGAAGGCCTAATGCACCACCAACTCTTTCAACTTGTTTCACCCTTATACTTTGAAAAGGTCTTTTAGCCACCTAAACTTTCAAAACTTAGAAGTTTGCCTCTGAACACTACTTGTCAGAACCTAGTTGGTTTGACTTTTTAAAGATGTCATTCTTTTGATTTTGATTTTTCTATCTCCAACCAGAAGCTGACACGTGGCTAGGGATGTTAACGAGCCGAACCAAAATCGAACCTGTTTGGGCTCGGCTCGAAAGGAAAAATGGTTGGGCTCGGCTCGAAGCTCGCCGAGCTTAATATATTCAAGCTCAGCTCGAGCTCGTCAAAAGCTCGGGTCGAGCTCGCGAACTTGCGAGCCTAAACGAGCCGCCCATAATCGGGTTAAATTCTTTTCTATTATTTTCTAGATACAATATTTTAAAGGGTAAACTTAAAAAAAGTACCTTGTGGTTTCACTCATTTGCAAAAAGGGGCCTGAGGAATTTTTTTTTCAAAATGGGGCCTGTAGTTTCAAAAAATTTGCAAAAAGGGGCCTTTGACTTCGAAATAGTGATGTCACATTGAATATTTTTAAAAGTTTAACATTCTAATAATCTAACCTTATTATTTAAAAAATATAACAGAGTTTGAGTAATTTTCGGAGATTTTTTTATTTTTTATGATTTTTTATAGTTTGTTATCATAATTTAATTAAAAAAAATATTTGCACTAGTCAAAAAAAATTTCAAATTTGTATTTTTAATAACCATCCCGCAAAAATTCAGATAAAAACGAATAAGATTACCCATTTTCGTGACATAATTTAATATTGAGGATCATTTATTTGCAAATTTTTTGAAATCACAGACCCCGTTTTACAAAAAAAAAATTCCTCAGACCCCGTTTTGCAAATGAGTGAAACCACAAGGTACTTTTTTGAAGTTTACCCTATTTTAAAAATTGAAATTTTAATAATACAAAAACATGAACCTAATATGAAATTAAAAAGAATATGGCTTCCAACAAACATTAAATCTACGTAAACTACATACTATATATCCAATTATCCATAAAAAGCTGTTATTTAATAAATAAGCCTAAAGCCGCAGCCCAAGCACATCACATGTTAAAATCAAATTATATATCATAATATAGAAACATAAGAAATTAGTTACTATATACATAATATATAAAAATTATACAAGCTTGTTCGCGAGCTTTCAGCCGAATCTTTGGAGGCTTGGCTTGGCTTGTGAATATCTCGAGCTGTTCTCAAACTTGAGTCGAACTCTAGCCGAGCTTTGACCGAGCCGATCTCAAACTGTTTGCGAGCCTCTAGGCTTGTAACATCCCTACACGTGGCGTTCAAGGGTGAATTGTTGCATTCTTGCCAACAAATTAAAGTTTAGGGGGGAGTAGGCGAAATGAGATAAGTTAGGGGATATGGTGATGCATTAGACCTATTTCAAATGTGTTAAATGGATTGTATTTAAGTTCATGACATGATTCATTAGCTTTTTGTTCTTGCAGGCTCGGAAGAAAGAGGAAAGGCTTGTTGAATCCTTGAAGAAGATCGAACCTGGAGAATCTTCAGAAGCAACACATGATCCAGAGATACTGACCCCAGAAGAGCACTTCTTTTTCTTGAAGATGGGGCTTAAGTGCAAGAACTATGTACCAGTTGGAAGACGAGGAATTTACCAGGGCGTAATTCTTAACATGCACTTGCACTGGAAGAAACACCAAACCCTTCAAGTAGTGGTCAAGACATTTACACCAGACGAGGTCAAGGAGATTGCTGCTGAGCTAGCACGTTTAACAGGCGGAATTGTGCTAGACATTCATGAGGAGAACACAATAATCATGTATAGAGGCAAGAATTATTCTCAGCCTCCTACCGAGATAATGTCGCCCAGGGTCACTTTATCCAGAAAGAAGGTACTTTTTGCCCTGTTTTTTCCTGTTGCATATGTAATTAACAAGTCTGTGAAGTGACAGAATGAACGAACATATACTAACATGAGATAATGCTTCATACTGCAACTAAATAGGAAATTTGGACTTAAATTTTCGGGTTATAAACATTTCTGGAACATCATACATAGATTTGGTGGCAAAAGGGCCTTTTTGGTCTCGTATAACTCATTTGCCCATCTGGTCCCTTTTTCATGGGTCCTTGTGTTGCCTTTTTGAACTTTGTGCTATGCAACTATTGCCCATTAAATCCTTGTGTTATGCAATTTGTTACCTTTCTGGGATCAGCATTGTAGAATCTCTATTGATGTAACTATGCACAATATGCACTAAAAAGAACAAAAGGGTAATAAGTTGCATAACACATGGACTAGATAGGTAACATGCATATTAGAGGGACCAAATGGGTAAATAGATTATACCACATGGTCCAAACGGTGGTTCTGCCTAGATTTGGTGCATAAACTCCTAACTTTAAGTTCCATCAATATATAAAATTTTACCATTTCTAAAACATCTCCAGATAGACCGTGTTTGCAAGACATCTCTAACACGTTTTTTTGGTCTACATTTGAATTTTACATTCAATATCTCGGTCTTCATGTTATCTGCAGGCTTTGGATAAATCGAAATACAGGGATGGGCTAAGGGCTTTGAGGAGATATATTCCTAGACTTGAGCAAGACTTGGAGTTACTCAGAGCACAGCCTAGAGACAAACCCGAAATTGGAACTATCACCGTTGAAGAAAACCCAAAGACCTGCATTGACGATGGTGTGCGTACACCGAGCATACCATGGAAGAGTTCAGAGCAGAACAAAATTTTCGATGGCCAACAAGTATGTTCAGAGGATGAATCTTCTACAGAGTCAGGTGTGTTATCTGATTCAGAAGATCTAGCAGATATTTTTGAGACCGACTCTGAAACAGAGACACAGGATGAAGCAAAACAGCCTCTTTATTTAGACGAATTTGAAAAGTTCCCAGTTCAAGGTAATCGAGAACCTGAAGATTTCGAGGAGCACTTGCGCCAAGTAGCCTTGGAGTCGAAAAAGGTCCATTCGTCCGAAAATGATGAATACTCACCTTCCTTTGATGAGGTTGATAGAATGTTTCTTAGAGCCGCTGCTCTTTTGAAAAATAGGAAGAGGTAGGAGATACAAGTTAAGACTAAACATTAAATTTTAGTTAAATTGATCTTGCTGGTCCAGTTTTTTTATAGGTTTGATCAAAATAGGCGCTTCGTAATTTCATTTGTTCGAGTCATTTGACACTTTTTGAAAGAGCATTTGTTACTTTCGACATCGATCATTCCTCCTTGAGTAGTTATTACAAGTTCAATTCATTACAAGAACTTTCATTTCAGTTGGATGAACAATAGGGGAAATGTACAGAACTAGTCTACTTATTTGCAATCTGAATCTTGATTTTCGAGTTCTTTCAAATTTTTCACAACATTCTCAACTTTACTAGACAAGTGATTAGTATGTTCCTCGATATACGCCAACACCATACGTAATTTCTCCCGATAAGCAGCACACTTCCGTTTACATTTTTGTTTCTCATTGTTAAGCTCAATGGTCAGTTCTCGTATTCTCTTGTCCTTCTCATCCTGAAAAAAACACTGAATCTCATGGTAAACATCACAAAAGGAGACAAGTATGATGATAAAGATATCTACACACCTCACTGACCAACTGTTTCTCCGATACTCGCCATGGCACTTTACTAGGGGACATTAAAGTATGATTATGTTCTTTAACGAATTTCGTGACAACCCACTTAAGACCGTCCCTTAAAGCTAATCTCAACATTGCAGGACAGCCTTCCCGGGTTATAGGAGGCGGCGGCAGAACTCTATCTTTCCTGCAAATGTATTTCTTTTCCCGAAACCCTTCTTTAGAACAAACAAAATCCTGACCAATGACTGTATTATTTACTCTCGAACGTTGATTATGATGGATTCGTACGGTAAACCCTATCTGCCTTCCATAAGCAATGTAACATTCTCGAGCTTCCTCTCTCGAAACAAACTCCATGCCTATGTATGGCTCTTTTATGTTAAGCATTGGATGTAAATTTTGATTGGATTGCTCTATGGTCTTGTCAACTACACCGAAACATAAATCTTCGAAATCATGGCCATCGTAACTATCAACCCGATAACATCTCTCATTGTCATCTGAATCCAATGCTTGAGTAGATGAGCTCTCCATTATGCTCTTGCTGCAGTTTCTTACACAAATTGTTCATCCATCCAATGACCGGATGTACACAAAATAATTTCTCAAATTAGGGAAATCATAAAACATTATGTTCAAAGCTATAAAACTTATAACATCAAATTATTAAAAGCGTGCAAGATACTAACCAATATAAAAGGACGACCTAAACATTCATCTTATATGGACATACTGGCCTAAAGACAACTCACGACAATCTAGGATTTGGGTCAAGCACTTACGTTACCACCACCAGAACACACAAAACCTGGTTAACTAAAGGGATGACTTTTCAAATTGGGTATTGTTCAGTAGGTTCCTATTACTCTACGAGTCAAGCTTCTAAAGATAAGAACTTGCAACGTTTTTCAAGTTCGTATAATCATCAATAATTGCAAGAACACAAGGCCAAAGAAAGAGTGAAGTTGAAAATGCAAAATCAGATTGCGTTCACATACTAAAAGAAAATCTATTGTTTCTAAGCCCTAATTTTCTAGGCGACCAAGCGGAAGAGTCAGCTACGAAGAGTAAAAGCAGGAAACAGTGAAGTAAAGAGATTAAAAAGGAAGAAAATAGGGTAAAGAAAACATACGGGGTTGATGGAGACAGAGAAACCCTAGGATTGCAGTGTGTTGAAGCGGCAGCACGCACTTGATAGAGCCGAGATGTACTTGATCACTTCTTTTATTTTCCTAGGCCTGCCATGGACCCAAGTTTTTGTTCTAAACAGTTGACGACAAGTCGTTTCCTATTGTTGGAGTGGAACACAGGAAGTACATTTGTATCTAGTTAAATTCTACATATACCTAGTTCACAAGGTTTATGGGAGGATAAGTAAGATACTCTAGAAATAAAAAAAAGAAATGTACATGAATAATTACATAGCAGTATTATTGTGAAATTTTAAATAAACTTTCTCAGCACTTAGCCATCTAGATAGAGTTGGTGCTGCAGTGGACTCACATCGACACCGACCCCTCTAGTTATCTTACTGTAAATTCTGTAAAATTTTACAAATAAGAGGGCTACTCTAATACCAAATATAAAAACGAGTGATATGCACTTCATGCTACTTATGGATTGCAGGTCATTCTCAAAAGCACGGTATAAGAGGGTAAAAAGTGCACGACGTATGCTGTATATTGCCCTCATACTAGTTATGGGGCACACATGTTAGCGTTTTACTAGATGAAATAAGCGTGTGAAAATAAGTATTTTTAAAAATATATCAACATAAATTTATTTAAATATAGAAATATAAGAGCCAAGATACTTTAATGGCTTGTGTCTAAAATAAACGATTTCTAGATGAAAAATTGAAATTAAATAAAAGGATTTATGGACGAGGTATTTTCAAACTTAAAAAATAGATTGGTTTTATGATTTAACGATTAAAAGGAGTTTGTGTAGGATTAATAATTGATTCCGAGTCATCCACATCCATATTAGATTGTATCAATTGTACTAAGTTCAATTAATCTTGCAAAAATTTTACGAAATTCACTCAAAATGTAAAATCCCCTCATTTTAATTATCATTGTACGAGCTTCATTATCATCATTTAAGATATCTATGAATTAATTGTAGGTGCATTTTATGATCATTTTATTTTTTATAAAGTAACTATGACTTTACACTTTTTCACCATAGAATGATTGTTGATTATTATAATCCAATGGATACAAAGGCAAAGTAGTGGTTAAACAAAGTAACCATAAAATATACCTTTAGTGTTTTAAAAATCGGGCTAGGCGGCCGCGACTAGGCGGGATTTCTCATAAGACCGCCGCGATTTTAGGTAGTTGGGCGGTCCTAGACTGTTGACCGATTTAGGCGGGGCTAGGCGGTCCTAGGCAGAGTTTTTTGTTTTAAAAATCGGCCTAGGCGGACTGTCTAGCGGGATTTTTTAGAACACTATTTTTAAAAAATGATGTTTTTATTTTATTTTATATTATTATAATTTATTTTTTAGCTGAATTTATATTTTTATATATTAAATAATATTTAAAAAATAAAAAATACAAATCCGCCTAGGTCCCGCCTAGGTCCCGCCTAGACCCCGCCTAGGCGTTTTGAAGCCTTGACCGCCAGCCTAGCGCCTAGCGCTTTTTAAAACATTGGCCTTAAACATATAAAAAGAAATTATACATTTGTAGATGAATACTTATGGCAGAACATGTAAAAAGAAAATTCAACCAATTCTGAAGTTGAAAAATAAGTACCAACAGAACTACACTTGCTAAGATTGATTTATGAAATACTTATGGCAGCTCATCCAAAAAAGTTGAGAAGCAAACTGAGACACTATTAACGAAATAAATTTCATAATCTTAGCAAGTATCCCATGCAATTCTCTGGGGAATCAGGCTTGTGCCCACAAGGCAAGAACAACCTAGTGCCAAGTGTTGGCATTGAGATCCAACTGGAAATACATTCAGGCCATTAGCACCTGATAAGCACAAATACAAAAAACTATCATTATTTGATTGAATGCCATGAACAGCAGCACGAGTGTCATAAATAACATTTCACCATGTTTCTGCATAATCACATGAAATTAAAGACTGGTAAGATACAGACTTAAACATGAGGCTTAATATACTTACTAAAGCACAGCGTCTTGTGGGCCATGCGACTTGAAAGAGGCGGGCGCTTGGCTGCGCCTCACCTTTGACTACTATGAGGCTTACCAAGTAATTAGTCCAAGTCGTTTGTTAGTTCCTCCATTTCTCATCATTCTCCTCCTACATGAGCCAGAAACAAAAATCAATCACATTGCCACCCGTGAATCTTTAAACATCTAATTCATTGTCCAATGACATAGCAGTTCAAACATAAAAAAAACACATGATCATATTCAATATTTGAAAGTAGAAAATTAACAAATATATGGAAATGGTAGAGTCAGATACCAACCACTACTAAATATTTTCGCTGCAATAAGCAATGTATGGTTACTGTCCTTCCCAAATGTTGTGAAGCCCTGCTTTCCAGATTTCTTCATTTTGACCAACATAAAAAAAACCCAGTTTGTTCATCAGATTTGACTTGACCAGCAGGAGCGACAAGGTTATGTTACTCTCAAAATAATCGACATGTGAGTATAATTACACACTTAAACTCTTCATAAACATACTTTTGACACGATGATATAGACCCACTTGAGGTGGGTAAGAACTAAGAAGACAAACTGTATTGGATTTTTGTGAAAGTATTACCTATTTGACTTAGTTCTCTTTGTAGTATGTTTCGGTATTGAAATCGACTTGAAATGAATTCGCACACAGGTTTTACATTGACGATTGTACTCCATCATATAACCTCGATCATTAGTGGACAATATTATACTCTATCAAGGCTACTGTGGTATTATCTACAGAGAAGCCCTTACGAAACATTTCTTGAATAAGTTCACTTGCCAATTTCAAATTCTTGTGCCGAAGAAATCCTTGGATAATCACATTATAGGACGCACTATCAGGGTAACAACCGTATTCTTCCATTTTTCTGAAAACCTCGTACGCTTTAATTAACAACCCTTTGTTGCAAAGTCCGCCAATTAGTATAGTATACGTATTTACATTAGGCTGCAACCCTTCATTACAAAGTCTCGAAAACAATACCTCTGCATCTTCAAGCCTTCTAGCTTTGCACATACAATCAATCAGGATATTATAAACAACACAATTAGGCTTCAACATGTTCCTATGTATTTCGTGAAATAAGGTTAAAGCGACATCGAGGCGCCCGTGTTTACAAAAGCCATAGATCAAAGTCCCGTAAGTTACTATATCTTGAGGATAGCCACTTGCCGATAAATTCTTGAAAAGCTCCAAAGCTGCCCATGGGTTTCCTGCATGGCATAAGCCATGGATAAGAGAATTATAACTATAACTATTAGGAATTAAGCCTTTAAGAAGCATATCATCGAGAACTTGTTTTGCCTCGTTTATCCTTTTGTTTTTACAATAGCAATTAATCAAGATATTATAACTATATTCACTAGGACTACAACCCATACTTACCATCACATCGAAAACTTTCCTTGCTTGATGCATTTGATTATGCAAACAATACCCATTCATTAATGCATTATAGGTGATCACATTAAGCTCTACGTACCTTCGAATTAACATTCCAACATGACATCGAGCCTTTTTTAACATTCCTTTTTTACAAAGCTGATCGATCAATATATTGTAAGTAACTACATTCGGTGCTACGTTACTATACACCATTTCATTGAGCAACATCAGAGCTTTTTTCCAGCAGCCCAACTTGCAGAGGCCATGAAATAAGGAATTGTAAGTGACAGCACTAGGAAAAACGCCTTTACGCTTTATCTTTGTGAAGAGTTCGAATGCTTCGGTTACCTGATTATACTTACAAAGGCTATCAATGATAGTATTATATGCCACCACATTCGGTTTACAGCCTTTCTCAGACATTTTCTCAAACACGTATAGGGCCTCATTGATTTTCCCAATTTTACACAGCCCATTGACTATCACAAGGTATGTATAGACATCAGGTTGACAACCTCTCTCAGCCATTTTTTCAAGGAGATCAATTGCAACATTGAATTTTCCAAATCTACACAATTCATTAAGAATCACAGTATATGTGTACACATCGGGTTGATATCCTAATGCCACAATGTGATCAACTAAATCTACTGCTTCAGCAATTCTGCCTTGCCTACATAATCCATTAATCAAAGGATCAAACATAACAATGTTAAACTGAAAACCAAGTTTGAAATTTTTTGCCAATACAGAGTACCCAAAATCTGCAATACCTAAATGACTGAAGCAATTAATCAAGATACTAGCAGTATAAGCATCAAGAGCAATTCCGGCCAATTCCATTTGCTTGGACAAGACAATCACAGTTTCGAAAAGTTTAATTCGAACAAGAGAAGATAATAATTTATTGAATTCAACAACAGGAGGAGGCGGATTCATATGAAGAAATTGGTAGTAGCAAGCTAATATATCATCAATCCCATATTCAAAAACTTCTCTACTGTTGGAATCACAAGTATAGAAATGAGAAGCGGAACCAATCTTACACATCAATCGATGAACCCTAGAACTAGAAAGAACCGAACCTGGAGCTGGAGCTGTAGATGAAAATGCAGGTAGTAAAAGGCGTGTTATTGTTCTCCTTAGCATCAAGAATTCCTCAATCGATAGATATTTGGAAGGAAACGCCAACGTAAGGGCATAATTGTTGAAACAATTGGGCAGTCACCCCTGCCAAAAGGGAACACAATCCATTAGGGTTGAATTCAGCTACGAATTCCTTTTTTTCCCCAATTTTAATTAGCAATTTGTCATTATTTTATTATTTAAATAGCAGGGGTGGTCAACGTAAAACTATCTGCAGCCGACGGCAGAAGATCCTTTTCATCGTCTCCACCATTTGGGTCTTCCACTTTCATCGATCAAATTCCTAACTGTTACGAGGAAGTAATTTTTATTTTTACTAATAATTGAATTTTTGTTAGTTTGTTGTAACCACTTTAGTAGATGTTGTGTTTTACAGTTGGGACTATATAAGCCATATGTAGAGTCAAATAGCACATGATTGGTTAATTGAGAATTTTCCTTTCTCTCTCTAGATTTCTCCTTTTTCCTCTCTGCGATTCTGTTATTCTCTATTTTTCATGTTCTTCCCTGTTCTTCTATTGATTCTGTTATCAAGTGGTATCAAAGCATAATCTTGCGACCTGTTGGGTGAATCATGGCTGAGCATACACGATCCCTACTAGAGGTTAAGAAATTGGAAGGAATGATGAAGGAACAAGAACTGCGATTCTCGTCGCAAATCAAGGAGCAGGATCTGGCACTGCGAGCTCAAATGAAGGAGCAGGACGCTTTGCTCCGAGCTCATATGACGGAGATTCAGTCGCAAATCTTAGAAGAAATGAGGCGATTATGGAGTAAGGATATCGCTACTGCTGGCGATTCTGGAAATCGGAGGACAGAAGGTCCATTTCCTCGCACTGAAGTGGCTTATCCGATCTCTACCAGGCTCACGAAGGTTGAATTTCCACGATTCAATGGTTCAGATCTTGAAGGCTGGCTGTTCCGTTGCAATCGCTACTTTCAGGTCGATGAGACTCCGGCTCATGCTAAGGTGAGACTTGCTTCTCTCCATCTGAGTGATCGCGCACTTGAATGGCACCACGCTTTCACGCGGAACAGAGCAACTACAGGCGATCCACCTTGGGAGGAGTATAAGGCAGCAATGCACATTAGGTTCGGAGATAGGATCTATGATAATCCGATGGCAAATTTAAAAAAATTGACACAAACGGGCACTCTCATGGAGTATATAGAGGCCTTCGAGGTATGTGTTCATAAAACTACTCTTTCGGATGAAAATGCTTTAGATTGTTTCTTGAGTGGCTTAAAAGAAGAGTTGAGTTATCCAGTCTTGATGCAAGGAACTAAAACATTACAACAGGCTTATGCATTGGCTAGAATGCAGGATGCCTATTTACAAACCATTTACCAACACCTAGCCACAATCAAAAAAATCAGAACCCCAAACTACAGCACCAACCTTACAGCCGCACTTACCAAACGCCTAAACCTGCCTTTCAAGCCAATAACCACCCCTACACCTATCCAAACACCAAACTACCCCCTCTCCTACCCAACCCAAACGTTCCTAGACCACCTATACCACCTAAAGGTTTACCCATGGAAAGAACCAAGAGATTGACTGATGCCGAAATTGCTGAGAAGAGGGCCAAGAACTTATGTTTTTGGTGCGATGAGCGATACTCCCCCAGTCATTAGTGCGAAAAGAGGTATTTGCACTCAATTGTAGTGCATGAGTTGGATGATATCACAGAATTGGAGGGGGCAGGAGTAGAGGAGGTAGAGGAAGCCCCTATGATATCATTACATGCCATGGGAGGGTTGCAAGAGGTAATGTTTTCAACCATGAGATTGGTTGGGTGGCATGGGAAGAGAAGGTTACATTTGCTAGTAGATTCAAGGAGTACTTACAATGTGTTGGATCAAGCCGTTGCTAAGAGCTTGGGTTGTAAGATCTCCCATATGGCTCAACCTTTGATTATAACTGTAGCTAATGGCCAAGAGGTGGTGTGCAGCCAAGGGTGTGAGCAGTTTGAATGGCAAATGTGTGGAGATACCTTTGTGACAGATTTTCTGGTAATGCCACTTGGGGGCTGTGAGGCTGTTTTAGGAGTACAATGGTTAAGTACCTTGGAAAGTGTCGAGTGGGATTTTCAACAGTTAGAAATGAAGTTTGTGTTGGGCGGGAAGAGGTATAAGTTGGTAGGTTGTGATAAAACTGAAGTTAAGGTGGTAAGTAGTCAAAGCATGAACAAAATGCTATCTCAAGGGCAAACAGGCTATTTGGCTCATATTGCTCTCCTTTCCATTGTTGACCAAGCTATTGAACCTATTCCTACTGCCCTGATTCCGGTTATAGAAGAATATCAGGGAATCTTCAATAAGATCACTAGCCTACCACCAACTAGACCTCAGGATCACCGAATTTCATTAATGAAAGGGGCTGGCCCTGTTAGCATCAGGCCCTACAAACACTCAGTCTTACAGAAGGATGCGGTGGAAAAAATGGTTAAGGAAATGTTAGACAGTCGCACCATCCGACATAGTGTCAGTCCTTATTCCAGTCCAGTGGTACTAGTGAAGAAAAAAGATAACACCTGGAGAATGTGTGTGGGCTATAGAGAATTGAACAATAGGACTGTGAAGGACAAGTATCCTATCCCTGTTATAGAAGAGCTATTTGATGAACTGTATGGGGCCAGAGTTTTTTCCAAATTAGACCTCACCACGGGATATTGGTAAATCAGAATGCACCCCCCTGACATTCATAAAACCGCACTCCGAACTCATGAGGGGCATTATGAGTTTGTAGTAATGCCTTTTGGCCTGACTAATGCTCCCTCTACATTTCAGAGTCTCATGAATGAGGTGTTTAGGCCATTTTTGAGGAAGTTTGTGCTGGTTTTTTTTGATGACATCCTGATATACAGTGACAACTTGGCAAACCACATACAACACCTAAGAATTGTTTTTCGATAGTTGCAGGACAATCAGTTGTATGCCAAGCTAAGCAAGTGTACCTTTGGGGCCGATAGAGTTGAGTACCTAGGTCATGTTATACAAGCAGGGGGGTCTCAACTGATCCTAATAAGGTTCAAGCAGTAGCTTCTTGGCCCTTACCCCAGACTCTTAAACAGTTGAGGGGGTTTCTGGGGTTAGCAGGATATTAAAGGAGGTTTATACAAGGGTATGGGGTGTTGAGCAAACCTTTAACTGACATGTTAAAGAGGGACAGATTCCAGTGGTCAGTGGCAGCTAGGGAAGCATTTGAGTTGGTTAAACAGGCCTTGATAACTGCACCAGTTTAAAGTCATTGAAACTGATGCCTGTGACATTGGCATAGGAGCTGTACTCATGCAAGAGGGACACCCCATTGCATATAGTAGCAAGGCATTAGCCCCTAGACACCTGGGACTTTCTGTGTATAAGAAGGAATTAATTGCGGTGGTTTATGCCATAAGAAAGTGGAGTCACTATGTAAATTACAGGAAATTCATTATTCGGACTGACCATAAGAGCTTGAAACACTTGTTGGAGCAAAGGATCACTTCTCCTATGCAGCAAAAATATATAGCCAAACTTTTTAGCTATGACTTCGAGATCACATACAAGCAAGGGAAGGATAATGTAGCAGCGAATGCCTTATCGCGGTTGCCTTTGGTAGAATTGGCCATAATCACTGTATCTTCTCCTACAGGGAGCTTGATTCCTGAAATAGAGAATAGCTGGTAGAATGATTCTCATTTGAAGCAAGTGGTTGCAGATTTGCAATCGGGTAAGGGGGTGACGGGAGGATACTATTGGGAAAATGGAATGCTTAAGAAAAAGGGAAGGTTAGTGGTGGGAGAAGATTTGCAATTAAGGAATAAGCTCATCTCCTTGTTTCATGACACCCCTACTGGGGGGCATTTTGGGAATCAAGCCACCTACAAGAGATTACAATTGATGTTCCACTGGAAGGGGTTGGAAAGGGAAGTGAGAAATTACGTGAGGAAATGCGCAGTTTGTCAACAATGCAAGTATGAGACTAGCAAGACTGCGGGGTTGCTGCAGCCACTACCTATTCCTGAAGGAATTTGGTCTGATGTTAGCATGGACTTCATAGAAGGGCTTCCGAAATCGCAGGGCAAGGATGTCATTATGGTAGTTGTGGACCGGCTTAGTAAGTATGCTCACTTCATTGGCTTGAGTCATCCCTTTTCTGCTGAAGCTGTGGCCACAGTCTTTCTCAGTCATGTGTTTAAGTTGCATGGCCTACCAATCAGCATTGTAAGCGATAGGGATCCCATATTTGTGAGCAAGTTTTGGGAGGAGTTGTTCAAGCTACAGGGAGTGGAGCTAGCCAAATCAACTGCTTGCCATCCCCAATCCGATGGACAACCAGAAGTGGTGAATAGGTGCCTTGAGACTTACCTGCGTTGTATGAGTCATGGAAATCCCAAGCAATGGATGAGGTGGCTATCTATGGCTGAATGGTGGTATAACACAAATTACCACACTGCGACTCAACTGACCCCCTTTGAAGCTGTATATGGTTTCCCTCCCCCAGTTCATGTTCCATTTTTTGCAGGCGATTCTAAGATTGACTCTGTGGACCAGTTCTTAACAGACAGGGAATTAGCTATGAGCATTATGAAGTACCATTTGCAGAGAGCTTAAAATCGCATGAAGCAGCAGGCGGACAAACATAGGCTGGACAAGAGCTATTCGATTGGAGATTGGGTCTATGTCAAGCTACAACCTTACAAGCAGCAGAGTGTGGCTCGCAGAAGTAATCCAAGCTCTCCCCTCTGTTTTATGGACCATACCAAGTGGAGGACAGAATTGGGCAGGTTGCCTACAAACTCAAGCTGCCAGGTCATACTGAAATACACCCTGTGTTTCACGTATCCCAGCTCAAGGCAAAGATCCCTAATACGCAAGGAGTAAGTTTTCAGGTTCCAGCGCAGTTGACTACCACACCTACTCCCCAGGCAATTCTAGACAAGAAAACAGTAAAAAGGGGTAATATAGCTACTACGAAGGTATTGGTACAGTGGGAAGGGGAAGGACCTGAAGCTGCCACTTGAGAGTTTGCATATGATTTACTGAAGAAATACCCTTCTTTTGACCTTGAGGCAAGGTCTTAAGGGGGTGGGATTGTTATGAGGAAGACTAATACGCAATTTCTATTTTTACTAATAATTGAATTTCTGTTAGTTTGTTGTAACCACTTTAGTAAACGCTGCATTTTGCAGCCTGAACTCATTAAACGGCTATATAAGCCATAGAGTCAAATACCACATGATTGGTTAATTGAGAATTTTCCTTTCTCTCTCTAGATTTCTCCTTCTTACTCTCTGCGATTCTGTTATTCTCTGTTTTCCCTGTTCTTTCCTGTTCTTCTATTGATTCTGTTATCACCAACTGAAGAAACAAACCTGAAAACTCCCAAAAAAGCTTCTTTTGTCATATCCAAACCCAGCTTTCCTGCTGTCGCCCTAACTTTATATCAAGGTCTTAGCTCAAAGTAAGTATTGATTAGCTCAAAAATCTGGTATAATGAAGCTACTAAAATTATCTCTTTAATAGGGTATGCTTTTCAGATAAAATGTGCCTTATTGAAGTTATTAAGAAATTTGAGGTTTGGGAACATTGTTGAGTTCAAAGCGATGAGCTTTTGAGATTGGCCATTTCTTTTTCTTCTATACTGTTTGTTTTTCTTTTAACATGAATTTGAAAGAGGTAATTTCTGAATAATTCGTTGGAGTTGAGCATGTAAACTACTTGAAAATGTTAATTTCTATATATGGATTATGGTGTCAGATTCTGAAACAAAAACTTAAAACAGCAAAGCTCACTACTACAATTTGATCATATTGAACATCATAATGCTTATTGTATAGTGTTTGCAATTTCATTTGAACTAACCTAACCGTGACTATATCTTTTGTTAGTGGATGAACACCCTTCTTCTATAAGCGAGGACGGGGAAATGAATAACCTTGTGGAGATTTCAAACGGTATAGAGACAACTACAGTAGAAAGTTCTGATGTAGAGCCATTTGTTGGCATGGAGTTTGAATCAGAAGAGGCTGCTAAGGTCTTCTATGATACATATGCAACGAGTTTAGGGTTCGTGATGCGTGTTGATGCATTTCGAAGGTCAATGCGTGATGGGAAGGTAGTATGGCGCAGGCTTGTGTGTAATAAAGAAGGATTCCGCAAGTTGAGGCCTAGAAAAAGTGAGAATAGGAAGCCCCGAGCTATAACACGAGAAGGATGCAAGGCCATGATAGTGGTGAAGAAAGAGAAATCCGGAAAATGGGCTGTGACGAGATTTGTAAAGGATCACAATCATCCGCTCGTAGTTGTACCTTCTAATGGTCAACGAAGTGTCCTTTTATCTCAAACACCAGTGAGTAATTACTTTCATAGAATACTAGAATTTCAGTTTAACTATTTACCCTTAGGATGATCTCATGTTAACTAATTTAGATTTACTATTGATCCCATCTAGTGCCAATTTGTTAATTTTTGAAAGCGAGTAAGTTCATGTGTTGTGTGAACAAACCTTTTAGCTACTGGTATGTGTTATGTATTTTATAGGATGAGAAAGACGTAAAGATACAGGAATTGACTGCTGAGCTACAAAGAGAGCGAAGACGATGTGCAGCTTATCAACAACAGCTAGATATAGTTTTGAGGGACATGGAGGATCATTCCAATCGCCTATCAAGAAACATCGAGGACATAGTGAAAAGCGTGAGACAAATTGAATCAAAATATAGCCAGTAGCTTCATCAGAGAGGTATAGTAGCTCGTTTATTTATGATTTCTGTGAGCTGCTAACATTTGTTTGAGGAGTGTAGTCTAAAATGGCTTATACTTGTAATCGAAATGTTGGTTTTGCATATTTATTGTAACAGACTTCTGTTTATTAAACCATTCCAGGTTTTATCACAACACACAACATTGAACACAAAGGAAGCGCACTCGTCAATCGCCAGACTTGACAGCCCCATACAGCTGAGTGGGGCTGGTAAATAAATCATCTAGTCAAAGACCTTATTCCGACAAACAAAATCACGAGTAACGAAAACAACACAAATCCCAGTACTAGTACTATCCTAGTTTCCTTGTTGCTAAACACAGCAACGGTAGTAACTATACTTGGTCATAGGTTTATCGCATACTGGGCATGCGATATAATCGCCAAGGTCTCCAGCACTAGCTGGCAATATAATGTGGCTGCAATGATGCGGCAGCTTTTTCACTTGTTCATTGAACTCAGCGCTAAGTGCTTCAATGAACGCAGCGCTTGTACCCTGCTTCATAGATAATTTATTTATTTGCTTCAATACTGTTTCAGCAACATTTCCAGTGGCTTGAGCCAATTTAAAATTGGTCCCATATTGACCGAATACAGCCCAACCTTTATGGTTGGTATTGTAGCTCAGGAGAGTAAAGGCCTCTTTCATTATATCTTTCTTTGTGTCAGTTCCGATCCTTATTTGTTCGCGGAAAAAGCTCTCGACTCGAATCCAAAAACGCCAGCATTCTGTTCCATCAGCCTACCACGAACACCCGAAATTCGTTGTATTGAGGTGGTCGAAAATTTCGGCATTTTCAGCATCAATGCCGTCACTCTTGCTAACATAAATGAACTCCATGTTGATTTGGAATTTCGAGTTGACTAATTTGCTAACTTCGCCCAACAGCTTGCTGAAACTCTTAATCCAAACCAAGTCTTCTCCCCTGTAAAGGCATATGACTGGCGGCGATGATGGCTTAGACTGTTTATATACAAAATCAAAGCAATTTTAGCATTTAGAAAAAAAATTTCAGGGAAAAAACATGTAGTTTGTTATAGTTACCGTAGTTTTGAGATGATAGATGTCTGAAAGGAGATAACTGAGGGACAGTTGGGGTAGTGGTGGGGGTGGCGAGTTAACTCCGGGGAAACTTCCCCTAGCCCATAGCCAGTCAATAGGGTAAAATTCAGGTTGTTTTTGACCTAGAGGAACCAGAATGGTCTGGCCTTGAAACATCCATGTCTCTTTGATGAATTTAACTGTTGCTGGCCTGATATGGGACGGGTGTCGCACAGTGTACCAGTTCATCAGACATTGTAGTTTCGAGAATCTTTCGAAATCGATGGAGATTGGAATCCAAACTAGTTGATACTATGGCTGCTTCGTCACTAACTCAGCAACACCCATTATTTCCTTTTCGCTTATATACCCTCCAGAGATCAACAGGTATATGTTTTCACCCTTTATTTGCTCAAAGCTCACCTGTCATATTAGTTATATCATCATTTAATGTCATTCATATACATTAGAGAATAATAACTGTAATTCGAAATATAGTTAAACCTTGATTTTGGAATTGTTGCCAGTTACAAGTGTTGACTTCCCATTGGCATCAGGTTTGATCAATGCCTTCAGCATAGCTGCTATGTTCGGGACATCCCTATTACAAAACACGTCTACAAGTGTCTGCCAATCACCTTCATGTAATATTTGTACTTAAGACGGTTAGTTTTCTCGTAAAACTTTACATGGATATATAGTTTCAAGCTGTTTTAGCTGCTGAGATTTTACCAAGTTGTTGAGAGGCAGTCTCGATTTCCGTACGCAAAGCATGGACAGTAGTTTTGATCACATTGATCAACTGCGACAGCATCGATTCCACCTTATTAGCGACAAACCTGAAATAACCGCGACATACATTCCTTAAGTTGCATTTATTATTTAAAAAAAACTAACTGATGAGTGAATTAGATATGCATTTACCCATCTGCAGGGGCAGTAATAAGTGAGGCACAAATCACAACTGTATGAATAGCGTAACAAGCAGCTTGAGCGACATAGTCAACTGGTCCAAAAGTACTCGAGATTTGTGCATTATTCGCCTTTCGAAGGTCCATGAGCTTGAGAGCAAATTCAACCATTTCCACAGCTGCCATCACAACCTTGTCGATTTCTCCAACAAGTTTACGAGTAAACTCGATTTCTGGCAGTTGTTTGAGCACTGCTATATTCTTGAACACTTGATTATTGTTAGCAGAGGACTCCACAAGTATGCGAAATTCGCCATAGTTGGTTGCAAAACCTCCTAGTGCCATGACCATCAATGCATCCCAATCATATTTCGAAAGGTAGTTGTTTCCTAGTATGATATCCTCAACTGTTTCTTGCACATTTTTTATCGAGCAACAGCAAGCCAACTGCAATACAAATGTAGTTAATTAGTTCAAATTATGACATATTGGCTCGTGTTGAGGCATAATCTGTTCAAATATAATCTAACCTTGCAAGAAAGTTTCCTTATGACTTCAGCCATAGTACCATCAACATTTACCTGCCGAAAAATAAGAACAATAAAGTATAATCCTTATGTCATTTGTATGTATATATTCATTAGTTTTCGAAAAATTTGAGCGTAGAGTAGATACGGGTTTAGCGTTGGTATTGTCACGGAGCAAGATATTTATGACGACTGAGAACAATTGGTTGACATCAAAGAGGCGAACTGAACGAGTGCGACGACCCCTTACAATCTTGGAAATGATTGAACCATAATCTACAGAAATGGACACTGATTCTTTACTGATCAACACTTGCTTAGTAACTTCCATTGCGAATAGACACTTGACTAGCTAGCTGAAAACACACACACAGACAGATATAGTATATCAGCTAATTTTTCTTATGAATTGGTTTGTGTGATACACTTCATTTGCCACCCCTATTTATAGCTTTCACCTTATACAAGTAATCTTAGATATTAAGCGTCAGCATCACCTGTAACATAACGTTGTTTATTGCAAAAAAAATTTCTGTTTTACCAAGTAATTTTTTTATTATTTTAAATTTGACTACACGAGTCTTGCAAATGGAGAAGGTTGAACTCATGTTAATTTGAATGCTGACAAAATGATTAACACAATTTATTAGAATAGTTTGTGCATACATATATCGAGCATTCTTATAAAAATTTTCGTCTAACTTTCCAAACTGCGGGCGCTATCAGGCGTTGGATAGATATATTTCCTCTTAGGCGGCGCCTAAACTCAATTTTTAAAACACTGATATTTGTAATAATTATAGTTTAATTATTTTTACCCATAAAAAGCAGTGGAGTTGGTAAATGCAAAGTATATTAAAGTGTTTTCATAGTTGTTTTGAGTCGCAAACCGATAAACAATGTGCTCTATACTACAAAAAAGGAAGCCCCTACGGTTTAACTTGCACCTGACCATTTTTAAAACATTATCTAAATTATTTTGTTTAACATTTTATGATATATATTTTTATTTATTAATAAATATGAAAAAATAAAACAAACGCATCCGCCTAGCATCCGAACCCCGGCCATCGTAGTATCGCATATCGTTTTTTAAAAATTGATATCAAGTTTAATTATAGTGACCGACTTATTTATTGATTCATACACTTTTCATTTTGGTATTTTCTACCTTATGTAAATTGAGCTACTTATGTATAGGTTGTGAGTTACATTTTGAAAGAATTTTTATTGGATCAATAAAACTCAAGGGGAGGTACCTTGGGCCAGATGTAGGGTGAGATATTGGTTGATTCCGAGACTTTGACAGCCAATTTTAACAATAGTTTTATCGGATAGGTAAAAGTAGATAATTGATTAAAATTTTGTGATATACGAGCTTGTATATTTTTTTTTAATATAATGTGACATAATAAGTGTTAGATATTATCTATTTAATCTTCTATATGTAGATAATTAAATAGACCATCTAGTATCAATTCATCAAATTAATTAATATTTTAATATTAAACATCGAAAGATGCTTGTAATTAAATATTTTTTATTATTTAATTATACAATCTTTAATAAAATAGATAATTTAGTGTGACTCCTTTTTAATAAACATTATCTATTTTTTAAGTTATTAATATTTCATTAATGTGAGCTTCAGT
Organism: Euphorbia pulcherrima; assembly: GCA_947683365.1. NCBI lineage: Eukaryota > Viridiplantae > Streptophyta > Magnoliopsida > Malpighiales > Euphorbiaceae > Euphorbia > Euphorbia pulcherrima. The sequence continues at coordinate 7,957,422 of CANTUS010000004.1, forward strand.
TGATTCAAAATCACTACTAATATTGATTTGATTACTAATTAATGCTTTTGAGATATTGGTTGTCTTGTCTTTTGATGTTTTGTTATGGCTTATAGAATTATTACTTTTTTTAGGTTTCTATCGGGGAGCTGGTTTTGATGTGTTTTAATTATGGACTGTATTTTTAAGTTATATTTATATTTAGATTAATTTTTGATTGTTAATTTGTAGGTATTTTGAAGGATAGGATGGCTGGTTTCAAAATTTAAGGTTGATCCATGCATATTTTAGGATTTGATCCCTGATAAATATTTAAGAATAGACTAATCCTTACCATTAGACCACGGGTTATTATTCCCCATTTTATTCCACACAAATTTATTAATCAGCTAACAATTTTGAACTAGGTTAGCCCTATCTGATAACAACGGAATTCTTTATGCATGCATGAATAAATGAGCTTTTTTCCCCATTTTTCCACAAGCAATTTAAATTGTACTATTTAGGAAGAACAAAAAGAATGTAAATTATATTTCCCCTTTTAAGGCACTGGAGTCTTATAATTCCTAATATATATTTGCACCTCCATAAGTCTATTTTCTGCATTTTATTTGCCGTTTTTAAGACCTTATATTGTTATTTCGGATTTGGATTCTCCAAAGTTAGAAATTGATGAAATTATATATTTCAGTCAATTTCAATCATCCATTGAGTTTTAATGGTTCAGATTTGATTTCACTGCGGACCCCACAAACCAGTAAGACTTAATCTGAACCATTAAATTTCAATATATGGTTGAGATTGACTGGAATGTAGAACTTTACCAATAATAAACTTTAACTTTAGAGAATCTTTATCCTTCAAAAAGACATTAAATCAAGTGGATATTGTTCGGATCTAATCCTTTTATGTTGCTTGGATTTGAATTCTCTAAAGTTTAAACTCTCTAAAGTTGTACATTTCAATTGATCTCAATCATCCATTGAGTTTTAATGGTCCAGATTGATTCAATTTTAGTGATTTGTAGGATCCACAGTATAATAATATCTATACCATTAAAACTTAATGAATGATTGAAATCAACTAAAATATACAAATTTAAAGAATTTAAAATTTAAAGAATACGAGATCATCAACGTTGCTTTTATCTTTCTCTGAAGCATTTATATGTATATTTAAAGACCAAAGTTTTCAAGTACGGTTCAAATTAAATATAATTTTACAACCTTCTTAAATCATGTATTTTTTTAATTGCAATATACATTGTGGTCAATATATTTGTTACCAAAATTTTAAGGTCAAAAATTCAAAAAGCTAACACGTATATGCATGTTAGTTGGAGATAATGACTTGAGACGACTTTTAAGCTTATTCATCATATTTTATATCATCTCCTGTAGTGTGAAAAAGAGCTTCTTATGTGAACTCTTGTGTGAATATACTACAGATGAATCTAGACACTCTTACAAAATTACAGTGACGCGGTGAATGAATTTAATTTTTCTATTGAATTAATTAACATGTAAATGAGATTGATAAAACGTTCTAATACTATGTGATTTTAACGAGAGGAGGAAAATGGCATTTGGACCTTATAGTAAAAACTTGGTTTATCCATTTTGTAGAAAGGTCCTTGTGGAATTTTTTTTTCAAATGGGTGTCTGTGGTTTCAAAAGTCAGCAAAAAAAAGGCTAACCACAAAATATGTTTTTAAAAATTAGCTTTTTTTAATGCTACACCACTTTTTTAATAAATTCAACATTCATATATTTTAACTATATTATTTATGAATTATTTATCATGATTTGATTACGTTTCGAAAATATGTCATTTTGTTATGATTTTTTAAAGTTATCATCAATTCATAATTAATATAAACATTTATACTTTTAAAAAAATTCTATAATGTATCTCTAATGTGTATTATATTTTATAAATAAAGTTGCAAAATTTTACTTCAAACTAGACAAGATTACCATTCCAAATATGGTTTTAAAATTTTGAGAATTATATTTTTTTGCTAACTTTTGAAACTCCGGACACCTATTTGAAAAACAAATCCCGCAAGAACCTTTTTGCAAAACAGTCAAACCACATGACATATTTTTTAAGTTTACCCTTATTTTAACATTTAAAGACCAAAATGTCGGAAAATGGTCTTTTTGTTCATATGGTACAACTCATATGCCCAACTGGTCCCTATGTTAATCATGTTACTCATTTAATTTTTGTGCTATATAATTTGTTACACTTTTTGTTGGGAAACAATGATGTGGAATACAAAAAACAGATCGGATTATTTTTGAAGTAAACAAAACCTAAGTGAAACCCATCCGGATAACTGAATGAAACAGCACCTAGGTACAAAAAAGACTTAAGTCATTATTTCCAAACAACTAAGCTATCATCATGTCCAAGAAAAGCTTTCAAGACAAGACTATTGCCTAAGCATAAGTGGATTAGCATCCGGTTGGAGTTTGGAATGGAAACAAGCTACTAACCTTCCTACAACAACATCCGAAAGACAGACTGATTGAAGCTACATCCGGATTGGATAAATCTGAAGATATTCGAAAGATTTCATTCAAGACAAAGGGAATGATTTCAAAATAATTCTCTTCCCGCCATTTGGTCTTAGCTATCATCAAATACCTTTTCCCAAGATAAGGACAAGAATAACAACAAATAACCTTTTGAGAAAAGGACAGAAAAGCTGACAGTGGAAAGTGAAAAAGGTAACAACCTTTTTAACGTAGACCAATGAAAAAGGCGCGTGGAGCACACGGATTAGACCACTGGCTAAAAGTTGGTGCATCACAAAAAGCCAAGGAAAACGATCACTGACAACTTTTCAACCTCAATCCCTAGGATTCAAGTGGGTCAAAATTGAGTCTAACGGATTGATCAACGGCTCCGGATGCGCCACATACAACCTGATCAAGGGTGGAGATTTAATGCAAGCTCAACAACCCACAACAACTACATTTATGATAGAAGCCTATAAAAGGGAAGCTTCACCAAATGAGAAGGTCGGCTGGTTGATTTACAAAAACAAGTACTAAAGCACAAGCATTCAATCAATTTACAATCCCACCAAGAATCAAACAATTCCAAATCTGTTGTAAGTATTCCTAAGTGAGTTATAAACTTAAGAAAATCCAAAACCAAAACCTTTGTGAAAACAAGAGTGTAAGTGTGAGCGGACGACGTTTCGCGCGGCAGCAGCGGGGCCGGGCCGGTGGGCCGGCCTCTTTAAATGACGGGGGAGATGCAAGTGATGTGATTGGGAAATGGTTTTACATGTTTAAATGCTCAAAAGATATGAGATCGAAATCCCGTACTTAACATAAAGTCACCACCAGGTTCAGCTCAATCGGGAAATTTTTGGTACGATTTTCCAACCGAGTGGTTGGACCATACCTTAAGTAGAGATTCCGAGTTCGGATGATGTTATCTATTTTTCATCAGGCCAAGTTAAGATACTTCATTCTTTCTTAATCGGTTTAATCCGTTCTATTTATTTTTATTTTCAGCTATTTTGTTGTTTTCGCGTTTATCAAGCAATTGAAGCAATGAGTAAAGTATTTACAGCCGTTAAAAAATAAGTGCGGAAAATAAAATTATTACAAGGCTTCCAAGTCCTGTACATTTTTCTGTGAAATAAATAAAATACCCAAATGTCTGATATACATCTACCTGCAGAAGATGGTTAGCACAGATATGGAATGTTTTATTTACATTATTATAAAGCCCGATTGGATGGCTAAAATGAGATTTGAACGACGTTTATGGGGAAATTCTGTTTTTAACTAAATTTTAGATTCAGTCGTTGCTTTAACTAGATTATAAGTGAAAATGCCACACGTTATGAGGTGGGGTCTGTTTTCAGGAGGTTTTGAACCTCCATCGTTGCATTATATGTTCTAGCTTGGGAAAAAAAGCTAGTCCGGGGAACAAACGAAAAATAAAACTGCTGTCCAGAAAGTCATGCCGCCGACGATGCAACTTATGCCGCCGGCGACATCAGTATGGAGACAGGCTACAAGGCTTTCTGAGTACTATAAAGAAAGGGTCCTACAAGAAAGTGAGGTCTCTGGGGAATGCGATGCCACCGACGGTATCAACGATGTCTTTGGCGACATGGGTGATACCGCCGGTGACATCACATGTCTCCGGCAACTTCGATTTCTTGCAGCAGTAGCGGGCGGCAGTAAAAAATGACCGAAAACCCTAAAATGAAAACAATTTAACGAAAATTAGAACAAATCAGTAATATTAATGCCAAAGAGCTATGAGACTCAGAATTTTCCCCTCGGGGTCGTGAATCCAACTCTTCGTGAACTGAAAATAAACACCTCTGGGAAGCTTGTAACAATGATTTAGTAATCAATTTAAGAGTTTTTAGGTCTCTAAATCCTATTAAGTTGATTTTAAATTAAAGACCCACTGATTTTAGGCTCGCAATCAGAGAGTTCAAAGAAGAAAAACTAGGAAAAATGGATTAGAATCCTTTTTCCTACCTTTTCTAATTCTTATCTCACTAAAATCTATTTTCTCTCTTAAATTGTAGCCTCTCAACTACCCAATTTCCACTCCCTATTTTGTAATTTCAGTCCCCCTTCAATTCAGCCTAAGGTGTGTTTTTATAGACAAATTGGGGTTTTTTTCGAGGCCTTTTTGACTAATTCCGCAGAAAGTGGCCGAAAGGCTTTCTGTGTAGGGACCCGTTTTAGGCCATGCCGTCGGCGACATTATGATGTCGCTGGTGATATGGCTGATGCCGTTGGCGGCATCAGCCTCTGGCATACCGACAGCCAGTGGGCCCAGGAGCCTAACAAGTCATGAAAAGCGGTCAAAAGCGGAGTGGGTCAAAAGGCATCTTTTTGAATTTTAATTATATTTTAATGGGTATTTTTTAATTTGGGAGTAAATCATCGGTTCAAACTCCTACCGGATGCGTTATCGGCCACGCCGAACTGGATTCTACCAAGTATAAAATTCACAAGGAATATTATTTTGGTAATAAAAATTCTAAAGAGAGCTTTTATTTTAAGGCATTAAAATCGGGTACACGTCATCATTGTCTCGCGAGAGGGACTGCAAAATCCCGTGCTCATAGGCTGCCCCTCGGGGGATCACTACTACCACAGGTCAGTATGATCGCACGAAAAGAGCAAGGGATAAAAATGGTACCTGATGGATGACTGGTTTTCCCCTTGGTCGGACTTATGCTTTGTGGAAAGGATGCCCCTTGGTCGGACTTACACTTTGAAGATTGGTTGTCCTTTGGTCGGACTTGAGCTTTGTGGAGAGTTTGTCCTTTGGTTGGACTCATGCTTTGGGGATGGATTGTCTCTTGGTCGGATTCATGCTTTGTGGATTGGTTATCCCTTGGTCGGACTCATGCTTTGTGGATTGGTTGTCCCTTGGTCGGACTCATGCTTTGTGGATTGGTTGCCCCTTGGTCAGACTCATGCTTTGTGGATTGGTTGCCCCTTGGTCGGACTTATCCATTGTGGATTGGTTGCCCCTTAGTCGGACTTATGCTTTGTGGATTGGTTGCCCCTTAGTCAGACTTATGCTTTGCAGAGAGATTATCCCTTGGTCAGACTTATGCTTTACGAAGAGATTGTCCCTTGGTCGAACTTATGCTTTGCGGAGAGATTGTCCCTTGGTCAGACTTATGCTTTGTGGAGATTGTCCTTTGGTCGGACTTATGCTTTGTGGAAAGATTGTCCTTTGGTCAGACTTATGCTTTGTGGAGTGGTTGTCCCTTGGTCGGACTTGTGCTTTGTGGAAAGGGTGCCCCTTGGTCGGACTTACGCTTTGAAGATTGATCGTCCTTTGGTCGGACTTGAGCTTTGTTGATTGGTTGCCCCTCGGTCGGACTCATGCTTTGTGGATTGGTTGCCCCTTGGTCGGACTTATGCTTTGTGGATTGGTTGCCCCTTGGTCGGACTTATGCTTTGCGGAGAGATTGTCCCTGGTCAGACTTATGCTTTGCGGAGAGATTGTCCCTTAGTTGGACTTATGCTTTATGGAGAGATTGTCCCTTGGTAGGACTTATGCTTTACGGAGATTGTCCTTTGGTCGGACTTATGCTTTGCAGAGAGATTGTCCTTTGGTCAGACTTGTGCTTTGTGGAGTGGTTGTCCATTAGTCAGACTTGTGCTTTGTGGAATGGGTGCCCCTTGGTCGGACTTACGCTTTGAAGATTGATCGTCCTTTGGTCGAACTTGAGCTTTGTAGAGAGTTTGTCCTTTGGTCGGACTTATGCTTTGCGGAGTGGCTCGGGCTTTCACTTTGTGAAGTGATTACCCCTCGGTCAGGGTTATGTTTTTTGGAGTGATTGCCCCTTAGTCGGGCTTTCACTTTGTGAAGAGATTGCCCTTCGGTCGGGCTTATGCTTTGTAGAGTGATTGCCCCTTGATCAGGTCTTCACTTTGTGAAGAGATTGGCCTTCGATCGGGCTTATGTTTTATGGAGTGATTGCCCCTTGGTCGGGCTTTCACTTTGTGGAGAGATTGCTCTTCGGTCAGGCTTATGTTTTGTGAAATGATTGCCCGTTGGTTGGGCTTTCACTTTGTGGAGAGATTGACCTTCGGTCGGGCTTATGTTTTGTGAAGTGATTGCCCCTTGGTCGGGCTTTCACTTTATGGAGAGATTGCCCTTCGGTCGGGCTTATGTTTTGTGGAGTGATTGCCACTTGGTCGGCTTACACTTTATAGAGAGATTGCCCCTTGGTCAGGCTTCTGTTTTGTGGAGAGATTGCCCTTCGGTTGGGCTTTCACTTTGTGGAGTGATTTCCCTTCGGTCGGGCTTTCACTTTATGGAGTGATTGCCCCTTGGTCGGTCTTTCACTTTGTGAAGAGATTGCCCCTCGGTTGGGCTTGCACTTTATGGAGTGATTGCCCTTCGATCGGGCTTATGTTTTGTGGAGTGATTGCCTTTTGGTCGGGCTTATGCTTTGAAGATTGATCGTCCTTCAGTTGGACTTGAGCTTTGAAGACTGATTGTCCTTTGGTCGAACTTGAGCTTTGAAGTTTGATTGTCCTTTGGTTTGACTTGTGCTTTGCGAAAAGGATGCCCCTTGGTCGAACTTGATCCTTTGTAGATTGGTTGCCCCTTGGTCGGGTCTACGCCTTGTGGAGGGTTTGCCCTTTGGTCGGACTTGAGCTTTGTGAAGAGTTTGTCCTTTGGTCGGACTTGAGCTTTGTGGAGAGATTGTCCTTTGGTCGGACTTGATCCTTTGTAGATTGGTTGTCCCTTTGGTCAGACTTGAGCTTTGTGGAGAGTTTGTCCTTCGGTCGGACTTGAGCTTTGTGGAGAGATTGTCCTTTGGTCGGACTTGATCCTTTGTGGAAAGGATGCCCCTTGGTCGGACTTGATCCTTTGTAGATTGGTTGCCCCTTGGTCGGGTCTACGCTTTATGGAGGGTTTGCCCTTTGGTCGGACTTGAGCTTTGTGGAGAGTTTCTCCTTTAGTCAGACTTAAGCTTTGTGGAGAGATTGTCCCTTGGTTGGACTTTTGTTTTATAGATTGGTTGCCCCTTGGTCAGGCTTGCGCTTTGTGGATAGGCTGTCCTTTGGTCAGACTTGTGTTTTGTGGATAGGTTGTCCTTTGGTCGGACTTGCTCAAAATTTGAATTGGAGGGGTCGATGTCGCCGGCGGCATAAGTGATGTCGTTGGCGGTAAGGAGCGATGCCCCCGGCGGGATGAGGGCTACGTGGCAGCTTTGACTGGTCAAGCAATTTCAAAATTTGAATTGAAGGGGGAGATGTTGCTGGCGGTATGAGTGGTGTCGCTGGTAGTATGGAGTGATGCCGCCGGCAGCATGAGTGGGCAGTTTCAGATAAATTAAAACTCCTCGAATTCTGCGTGGCAGTTTAAAAGGAAGTAAACTCCTTTCTCTTCCTCATATACAGAAACCGTACCCCCCTTCTCCTCTTCTCTAAATTTTCTGATTTCTTTTTTGTCATTCTAATCATGAAGAGAATCGCCAAGGATTTCAGGGGCAAATCTGCTAAGGCTAGGGAGAATCTACCTGATTCCTCTGTCAAAGGGTTGAAAATTCTCTCCGTTCCTGCTGCTTATGGCCTGAAGGAGATGACCAAGATGTATGGCCATGGGATCAATTCTCCCCGTCACTAATCTGACCCCAGAGAAGGAAAAGCACCTCTGCTATGCCCAAGTAATCCCGTAAAACCCGAATCTCCTCTTTTTGGGTTAAGTTTTGATTTGGCCTTAAGCTTGAAATTGCGCCATGATAGGAGTCATAAGTGTGAAATAGACTGATTATAAAATGATATTGCATGCTTTAGGTTCGATTTTTACCATTTTCGTGCTTATTGTTTGATTAATTGCGATTTTTTGTGGTTTTGGCATGATGGGTGTGATTTTGGGGAAAACAAGCTCTGCCTGCAGGTAGTGATGTCGCCAGCGACATGAGTGATGTCACTGGCGGTATTAGTCCTTGTAAAAGGGCCTAAGGAAGTCTGATGTCACTTCTATTTGAAGTGATGTCGTCGGTGATATCATCCATGCCGTCAGCGGTATGGGATGATGCCGCCGGCGATATCACTTCTAGCAGAAGCGACATCAGCAGCTTTCTATCAGGTTTTAGTGATGAGAAAGTAAGCAGGACTTATCTATTTTGTTTCTAATTTTGCAGCCATATTAACTGACTTATACAGGGGGGATGGGCACCATCGGCGAGTGGTGGCACCATATTTCAGAGAAGGACTCCAAGCTTGCGCTTGCCATTAATGAGACGAGATTCGGAGATGTGGCCCGGATTATGCCAATGCTAATGGCCAAGCTCTCTCATTCAACCGTGATAGCCCTTACCAAGAGGTGGTCTAAGACCACCCATACTTTTCACTTCTCTTTTGGGGAAGCGATGATTACACCCTCCGATGTCATAGCTATGACCGGGCTTCCTTGGACGGACGAGGTCATTCACTTCGATGCTTACATGGATAAATATCATGTCGAGAGGCCCATGGTGAGGTGGGTGACAGAGCTATTCAGTTTGAAGCCCATCTCAAAAAGGCTATCTTATGGTGAGCTGCACCAACACTGGACCTAGGTAGATGTGGTGCCTGAGGATAAGAGAGAGGCTTGTGTCTGGTCTTTCGTGATTTCTTTGCTCACCATGTTGTTCCTCCCAATCTCGGGGAGCAAGATAAATTACGTGCCGATAACTGTTGTGGAGGACATGGCGAGCATTAGGAGGAAGAATTAGTCGAGGGCCATCTTGGCTCAGCTGTACCACAGGCTGGACATGGGAGCCCGGAAGAAGGTGAAAGCCTTTCGCCTCTACCATCTGCTACTCCAGGTACGTCTTCTCGGAAGCATTTGTCTTGGCTATGCACTTTTCATTTATTGTGGATGCTTTTTTGAACTGATTAATTGTTACTTATGCAAGCTTGGGCTTTTGAGCATCCGATCCTCCCGCCGCTCGAGTTCAAGAAGACTGTACCGCCGGGCTCCCACTCTCTCGCCCGCTGGTGCGGGGGTATTGGCGGGAAGGCCAAGTACCCTACCAAATACAGGGAGGTCTTGAGGAGCGCGCTGTTGAGCTCGGTATACGATTTTTAATTTATTCCTTGTTTTTTACACTTTAGAACAAAACAAAAGCGTTTATTAACTTATATTGGTAGTTTTGGCTAATTGTTGGTATAGCTTGTCCTGGATCCATTTGATAGGGTAGAGAACCTGACAGAGGTTGCGAGGGTTAGGAGGGAGATAGATGACCGTCGGTTCGTCATGGAGTGTCCTTTGTCCTATCAGTGGTATCTGGGTGAGTGCGTTCGGGGCTGGAGGTCCGTCCCGGTTGCCGATAGACCAGTGCCTGCTGATCCTCCTAAGGGCTTATGGTGGCCCCATTTGGTGATCACCTCCGAGGCTGACAAGGTCGATTATATTGAGGGGAACAGCCGAGTGATCCCTAGCATCCCTGACCTCTACGAGCAGCACCAGCAGTGTCTACTCCCCTTGTGTCCCCGCATCCATAGGAATGATACGATTGAGTATCATAATGAACAACGGCTGGAGGAGGAGAAAAGGCGTCTCAAAGGTATCGTGTATGTCGAGGAGGAAGAACACGAAGAAGATGAAGAGCTAGAAGGTGATATTGGGATCGAGCCCGAGGGGGAGGATGAGGCAGGCACGGATGTAGCCGGTGGGAGTGCGCCAATGTCCCAAGGGGGGCAGCATTCTTTTGAGGTATGATTGTATTCATGTGCCTGATTTTGAAATTATTTAGAAACGTTGCTGATGTGTGTCTTTCGCATTTTTCAGGAACCCGTAAGGAAGAGAGGCAGGGATAACTAGAGTGGGACCCGGTGCTATGGTGTACCAGAGAGTATAAATTTCATGGAGGGGCGTCTGGTCAACCCGATGGAAACCACATTCCTGCTGATGAATTCTCAGGGAGGGTTCCTCCCCAGGAATATAGGCTCGAGCCAGCATGATTCAATCTTTATGCCAGAAAACACTACTTACGTAAGGCCTGATAATTATTTTCTTATTTACCCTTGGATGCAGGTGTCTAATGATTTGCCTTTTGGATTTTTCAGGTAGCGCGGAGCCATGTAGAGCAGCTTGTAGAGAACAACTTTGCTCTCCGGGACATGCTTATCAGGCAATCACTCCTTGTTTAGGTACATTCCCTATTTATGCCTATGTTAAAATAAGATAAGATGCATGTATGGATGCTATGTATGATATGCATTTATTGATGTTTTTCCTTGGCTTCTAGGATTTCTTGGCCCTTTCTTTGTCTGATGTCGATGCAGCCCGGCGGAGATATAAGAAGGAGACTACAGGACTCCGGTGTCGTGTGAGTGACCTTAAGGGTTAGCTAGCGGCTACCATTTAGGAATGGAGGAGCAAGCAAAATCTGGATCGTGCACACCCCGGTAGCACCAGTAGCAGAGGGGTGAAGATGTCTGCAGGCCGACGCCCATTTACTGCGGCCGAGGAGTCTAGCAGTGTGCCCATGATAGATGGAAGGTAGGAAGATAAGGATAAGGTTGGTGATTGGCTTGTAAGCCCTGATGACATTTCATCCGCCCGACCGGCAGTGGCGGGCATGCTTAGTTTTATATTTTTATTTTGCTTTTCAGATCTTTGTTTGTACCCTTGATACATTAGGGTTAGAATAATTCGGATTTATTGTTGGGTTTTGCTTTTGTGGTCTAGATATTTAGAATTTTTGAATGGTTTATGCCTTTGGGCTTTTCTACTTTAAATAAAATGGATTGCATTTGGACAAGCATTGAAAATGGATCACAGGATTGTTTACAGGTTTTATACAGGTCTGAAGTAATGAGATCGCTTCTGATGCCGCCCAGAAAATTAGCTCCATGCTGCTGGTGGCATCATTCATATCGCCAGGTGCATCGTCTCAAAACCACTTATATCCATGTCGATAGCGGCATCATTTGATATCTCCCAAAATAATCCATATCGGCGGCATTGCTCATATCACTGGCGGTATCAATTTTCTAGAAACTCAGATTCGATCATTTCTTCAAATTCTGCTTCGGCGAGCCACGCTTAACAGCCATTGAGCTTCTTGCCGAGCCTGAGGAACACAGATTTGGAGGGAACTGGGGAAATTCGGGCTCCATCATGTCTCTAACATTCGCGTTGACTACCCTTTCGTGTTTTTGACCTAACAGACTTATTCCGACTTTTGCATAGACCTAGATGTTTTCAGTCTATCCGGAATTTTTTTTAGAGCTCGGAGCAATTAAGCTTACTTGCGATGTTTCCATCACTCGATCGCCAGACATTCACACAATTACAAACACGGAGGTTTAAGTACGAAAGACATTTTTATCTAGTGAATCTAATTTGAGTACAAGATTTTGGCAATCATTTCTATTAATGGAACCCCTGGTGTTAACCAGCCTTTACGGGTTTTCAAGTTAACATCTCACTGCTTTTCTCTCGTGCCTTAATTTTTGTCTGAACCGCCCTTTTTGGGTTTTCAGTTCAGCAGGCGTTATTGACTTATCCCCTAAATTTTGTACAGCCGATTTGCAGGATACCAACCATCGGGTGTCATATTAATTTTTGTCCGATCAGTAGAACACCGAAAGGTGGGTGATTATCGTACATATATATATTTTTTTTGGTGTGCCACTTTTCCAATTTATTTCTTTTGTTTAGACCTGATAATGCTTAAGCCTGTCCTGATTGACTAGATCGATGAACTTGCTCTTGTCTATGCTCCTAACTTTAAAAGCCCTGCTTATATGGTACCATCTTCGATCACGTGACAGCCTTCTTAACTTGATCTGAACTTAACATCGGTATCGGAAGTATGACCAGCCTAGTTAATCGTGTTTCCATCATTTGACGGGTCTATGACTCTTGGCAAGGGCACTGGGTATATGATTTATGTGCTTGGTTATGCTTTTGCAGATTATCCAAGTTCCTTAGTGTCCGTTCGGTTTTCGCCTGGATCACCCGATTCATTCTGACCTTCAAAGTTGCATTGGGTAACCTTGTTTTGATTCTGGTTGTCCATATTGCAAGGAGTTTAGTTTGTGGGGGGTTTTGGTGCTTACGTAGAGCCTTTTGATTGGTTCAATTGCGGTTTGGATTGCTGTTCTTGAATGCTCCTTCAGTCTACCGTTTGCAGAGCCCTTCCTATTTATGCCTGAATTTGACGCTTGTACCGGTGGTGGAGGGTTTTTGACCTGGTGATATTTGGTTTTGGGGCCTTTTGGTGCCTTTGAAAGGTGAAGCAGTAGTTTATTTTGTCTGTTTATTCGCCGAGCTGATCGCAAATTCAGTTGTGCACTTATCTTTGCGGCTTACGGCATAAAGGTGCTTGCCCTCGTCTGAGGTGGTTGCTCCCTGACCTTTGTTACTCAAGGGTTTTGATGGGGTTGATTTGTACTAGGTGAAGATGTGTTTCTCTATGAATTTGGTCATTTCCTTGGTGGTGACATTGGTCTGAGATTCGGCTATGATGTTTATTTGATGGAGGTTGGGCTCCATTAGTTGTCGTTGGGTGTAAGCCTCGAGTTTCTATTTTAGGGGACCAGTTGATACTTCTTTGGTAGCTTGGAGGTGTACCATTGCAGGGTTGCTGAGTTAATTCTAGAAGAGACCCATGGTGTTCAACAATCTAACTATCGATCTGGCGACCAAGCAAAAGCATTATCGTGGTCGTTAAGCACTTTATTATCTCACATGTGTTTGACAAGGGTTAAATTATTGGATTTGATTACCACATAAGAGCCTACATCTGTGCTCAACTTAATTTTATTCAATAAAATGTCTTGAATACTGGAAGCATCGTGTGTATGCTCATATAAATGCGTGGATCAAATGATAGGGGCATGACATAAGTAAGAAAAATGGAAGTTGCTCATGGAGCTAAAAAGTCTAAACTCTAAGGATTGCAAATCAAGACTCTTCGTCCTTGCTGTTGGAGCGAGGCTTTCCTTTACCATTGGAGTATATGGCCTAGATGAGATCTTACAACGCATTCCCTTGTTTAGGAAAGCCGAGATTAATCATCCGTGTGTGGTCACCAAACTCAGGTAAGGGGCTGAATGCTCTTTCAAGGTCGATAATCTTCTTATCCTTTACTAGACATTGGATGGTGTGAATCAAAACTTTGCATTGATTGGTATGGTGACCTGACAACATGTGATATCCGCAAAAGCCTTTTCCTTCTTCCCTCATGGGAGGATTATATCTATGAAGAGGTTTGAGATTGCCAGCTTCCCTTAATCCGGTAAAGATTACATTAAGCGGCAGTTTCCACGGATTTATGCTACACTTAAGACCATTATTTGGCTGAATAATGGCAGCTGGTGCCAATTTCTAAGAGGTTTCTTAGTCCACTATGATTTGAGATAGGGGTATGGGTGAGTCAGTGTTTCAAAAGACCTGGTTCTCCTCTGATTGGGCTCTCCCCTCTTTTTGATTGCAACCTGCTGTCATCAATTGATGTGAGAAGTCTTCAACTTTATGTTGCCTGACCTGGTCATATTGAGGAGGCATCGAGGTAGTGGGGATCTTAAATTGTGATGGAGTGACCAACGTCGGAGGTAAGGTGTTAAAGAATGGCGGAAGAATTGGACTCTGGGCTCCTTCCCTTTATTCGGGGTAAGCGATTGGCGGTAATTGCCAGAGTGTATTACTATCGGGTGTCATGCCCGGAGATCGCATGACCTGGTCGAAGTTCTGACTTCCTAAGGCTTTCTCGACGGACAAACGTACTAGTTCCTGAATGATGTTTTGGAACTGATCCGAGTTCAAAAACTAGATGATAGCAGCGGTGATCTCTGACCCAAGGGACGGAGGGTGAACTTCTGCTCCTGAGGTGGGAGGAAGACTAGCCTTTTCTCTGGGTGAGGCAAAGTTGTCATTGCGAGGAAGAGACATGGTGAAGGTTCAAATTTGGGAGGAAGACTGTTTAGGATCACGAACTGTGGGTCAGGCCTTGAATGAGTTGTAAATGGTATGGATGGTATGTATGATTTTTTTTTTTTTTTTTTTTTAATTTTTTTTTTGAAGCGGTGCTTGATATGTATGGCTATACGTAGATATGGTTAGAGATAATGTGATGGCTTATCCCTCCAACATATATAGGACGTTTGTATCTCACGCTACCATAGTGATATGTAGTGACGCAATAGAGGCACTAGAGAAGTCCTACGTATGTTGCTAAACTTCTTCCGCGGGCGGAAGTAGCAAGGGTAAGTTGATTCATTTTTTGCTCTTGAAGCCGATGCATGGGGGTACATGATTACTAAGTATATAGCACGTAAATCATCCCTCTTCCATCCTTATGACTCCTGCATAACGCCTCTTTGGAAGGATGGAGTTTTGACTTCTTCACCGGTAATGGCGAAAGAAGCACATCCCAATTATTTTATTTTTTGTTGTTTTGGGTAATCCTAAAGGAATGAAGTGCTAAGGCTTTTTCTAGCACGGTTTTGGTATAGGGTTGTTGTGTAGAAGGTTCTCGTTTACCTTGATTCCACGTTACTCAACCACTCCCAAATAGGTGTGATTGTGGGAGTTTACGTGTTGGTTGAAATGAGTGATCCACCGACTAGGCATCCTCAATTCCAACAGGGCATGAATGACACTTCGCGAGCTTCTCGGGTGAAATAGGGCACCTAAAAATTACCGACCTATCTACACGCGTAAGGATAAAACGTCTTAAGAAAAGGAATGAAATTTTAATTTGGCCAATGATTTCAATACATCCTTAAAATCCTTTAAACTTTATGAAAAGAAAGTTCAAGTTTAAAGAGAAAGTCCCCAGCAGAGTCGCTACTGTGAGTAGATGACGTTTTGTGCGGCGGTAGAGGGGCCGCGCCGGTGGGCCAGCCTCTTTAAATGATAGGGAAGATGCGAGTGATGTGATTGGGAAATGGTTTTACATGTTTAAATGCTCAAAAGATACGAGATCAAAATCTCGTACTTAACATAGAGTCGCCACCAGATTCAGCTCAACCGGGAAATTTTTGGTACGATTTTTCCACCGGTTGGTTGGACCATACCTTAAGTAGAGATTTCGAGTTCGGATGATGTTATCTATTTTTCATCAGGCCAAGTTAAGATACTACATTCTTTCTTAATCGGTTTAATCCATCCTATTTATTTGTATTTTTAGTTATTTTGTTGTTTTCACGTTTATCAAGCAATTGAAGCAATGAGTAAAGTATTTATAGCCGTTCAAAAATAAGTGCAGAAAATAAAATTATTACAAGGCTTCCAAGTCCTGTACATTTTTCAGTGAAATAAATAAAATACCCGAATGTCTGATATACATATACCTGCAGAAGATAGTTAGCACGGATATGACATGTTTTATTTACATTATTATAAAGCCCGATTGGATGGCTAAAATGAGATTTGAACGACGTTTATGGGGAAATTCCATTTTTAACCAAATTTTAGATTCAATCGTTGCTTTAACTGGATTATAAGTGAAAATGCCACACGTTATAGGGTAAGGTCTGTTTTCAGGAGGTTTTGAACCTCCATCGTTGCATTATATGTTCTAGCTTGGGAAAATAAGCTAGTCCGGGAACAAACGAAAAATAAAACTGCTGTCCAGAAAGTCATGCCGCCGATAATGCAACTTATGCCGCCGGCGACATGGTTGATGTCGCTGGCGATATGGCTGATGTCGCTGGCGATATGGCTGATGTCGCCGGCGACATCAATTATGTCTCTGGCAACATTAACATGCAGACAGGCTACAAGGCTTTCTGAGTACCATAAAGAAAGGGTCCTATAAGAAAGTGAGGCCTCTAGGGAATGCGATGCCATCGGGGGTATCAACGATGTCTCTAGCAACATTGGTGATACCGTCGGCAACATCACATGTCTCTGGCGACTTCAATTTCTTGCAGCAGCAGCGGGCGGCAGTAAAAAATGACTGAAAACCCAAAAATGAATACAAATTAGCAAAAATTAGAACAAATTAGTAATATTAATGCCAAAGAGCTATGAGACTCAGAATTTTCACCTCTGGGTCGTGAATCTTACTCTTCGTGAACTGAAAATAAACACCTTTGGGGAGCTTGTAACGATGATTTAGTAATCAATTTAAGAGTTTTTAGGTCTCTAAATCCTATCAAGTTGATTTTAACTTAAAGACCCGCTGATTTTAAGCTCACAATCAGAGAGTTCAAAGAAGAAAAACCAGGAAAAATGGATTAGAATCCTTTTTCCTACCTTTTCTAATTCTTATCTCAGTAAAATCTATTTTCTTTCTTAAATTGCAGCCTCTCAACTGCCCAAATTCCACTCCCTATTTTGCAATTTCAGTCCCCCTTCAATTCAGCCTAAGTTGTGTTTTTATAGGCAAATTGGGGTGTTTTTCAACACCTTTTTGACTAATTCCGCCGAAAGTGGCCGAAAGGCTGTCTGTGTAAGGACCCATTTTAGGCCACGCCGTCGGCTACATGATGATGTCACTGTCGGTATGGCTGATGCCGCTAGTGGCATCAACCTCTAGCATGCTGATAGCCAGCGGGCCCAGGAGCCTAAAAAGTAGTGAAAAGCGGCCAAAAGCGAGAAAAAGTGGGTCAAAAGGCATCTTTTTGGATTTTAATTATATTTTAATGGGTATTTTTTTTAATTTGGATGTGAATCATCGGTTCAAGCTCCTACCAGACGCATTATCGGCCATGCCGAATTAGATTCTACCAAGTATAAAATTCACAAGGAATATTATTTTGGCAATAAAAATTCTAAAGAGAACTTTTATTTTGAGGCATTAAAATCGGGTACACGTCATCATCGTCTCGCGAGAGGGACTACAAAATCCCGTGCTTACAGTAAGGATCTCTAATTTGGGTGAGTTGTAAGATTGGGATACAACTTAAAGTTAGTGCTTTGAGTGGGATCTCCCTGTAGGACTTAGCTTAGATTCGGGGTAGAAGTCTAAGTGGTATATCCTGCTATAGACTAAAGGACTCAGCTAGGAGTTGGTGCTTCTAGTGGTATATCCTACATCAAGAAGGGGGTACCATCCAGAGACAAATTGTAAGGCTTGATTCTTGCCAGTTGGAAAGGAATCCCCTAGTAGATAAGCTCAGAGGAAGGAAACTCCGGGAACTAGACGTAGGCGAGGCCGAACTAGTATAAAATCATTGTGTTTGATTTTCTTCTCTTTACTTATTGAATTATATTGTTATACTTGCATTATCTAGATCCATAATCCAGATCATAATCAAACACGCTATACTAAGACTTGTTAAAGTCTGTTTATTCCTTGAAAAAGGGCCATTCACCCCCTCTGCCCTTATAAAGACCCTCACAGGGACCAACAAGTGGTATCAGAGCCAGGTTCTCAAACTAGAGATCTAACAATCTCGAGCTAAAGGTCCATATATTTTGATCCAAGAATCAAAATGAGTTTTCAAAACTCACAGCTTCTTCTGGAGGGTATGTCTATTACCTATCCTCCACTCTTCACCGGTGAACACTACACGTTCTGAAAAAATTGGATGAAGAACTTCATCTAATCACAAAGCATGCAAGGATGGTTAGTTATTAAAGATGGCCCATATGGGCCTACTTGTGAAGTATAGGGTCCTGAAAGCCATTAAGTATGTGGGATGAGAATGATTTTAAAAAGTTGTGTAAAAATGCAAATACTATTAATATGCTTCATTGTGCCCTTAGTGTAGCTGAATTTAATAGGATATTTGGATGTGAGACTGCAAAGGAAATTTGGGAAAAGCTGGAGGTAACCTTTGAAGGAACTAACAAAGTAAGAGAAGCCAAGCTATATCTACTCCACTAAAAGCTTGAAACCTTTAAAATGGAGCCAAAAGAATCAATCAGTAGCATGAACACTAGATATACCAATCTAGTAAATGAGATGAAGAGGCTCGAAAAAGAAATCTCTGAAGTAGAGATGGTAAAGAAGATGCTCCGGAGTCTCACCAAGGAATGAGATAATAAGAAGATTGCCATTGAGGAAGCTCATGACTTAAATTTCTATAATTATGATGAGCTCATTGGTAATCTATTAACCCAAGTGTTATCATTGGAGAGATACAGCCAATAAGAAAAGAAGCCTGAGAAGAAGAAGAAAGCCATTTCACTTAAGGCAGAATCCATCGGATCAGCTTTATCCGGGGAAGAAGAACCAATCAAGGAACCTTAAAGTACCAAAGAGCAACTAGCTCTGTTAACTAGAAGGCTCAACAAATTCCTACAAAAGAAAGAAAGAAGGAAGTCCAGAAAATATGAATCCTAAAGACCAAGGGAAGGCACTTCTAGAAGAGATAGGTCCAGAAAGAATCCGGAAGAAAAGAAGGATCCGGAGAAAGAAGCTGCCTATTTTGAATGTGGGGAGAAAGGTCACTTCAGGACAAAATGCCTCAAGCTTAAGAAAACCAAGAAGTTTAAAAAGAAGGCAATGGTCGCTATATGGAGCAATAGTGAGGAAAGTAGCAGCTCATCTTCAACAAAAGAAGAAGAGACTGCCAACTGTGCATTCAGGCGCTGATTAATCCTGAAGTAGAACAATCTAGAAAGAATGTCTCTAAGCAAGACACAATGCAAATCGAAGAACTAGAATCAAAAATAGTAAACACTGAGGTAAACTCTTATTCAAATTCTGCTTCTAACTTTGACCTTGCTAGAGCTTTATCTATTGTGATCAAGAGTGTGAAGAAGAATGCAAAAGCGATCAAATCCTTAAAAAGACAAGTGTTAGAGATTGCTGAGAATAATGAAGCCTTGGCATAAGATGTCAACTTGATAAGAACAACAAGGCACATTGATGAAGTCGAGGAGAACTACCTAAAGAATCAAGTGCAAATGCTAAATGCCAATCTGATTGGGCTGGATAGAGAAATAGCCTTGATTAAGGTAGCATTCGGATGGAAATCCTATTCTCCACAAAGAAGGAGAAATTCAGGGAAAGCTACATAAAAAATCCAAAACCCTCCAACCAAAAGGTGAAGGAAGTCAGCAGGTAACCACAAGCCCAAATATATATTGCTGCTCAAAAGGGAAAGGCTAAGGTGAATTACAGCCAACAACCTGCCAACCAAAAGAGGAATTATGCAGCAGAAATTGCATCTCCAACCAGCTTCTAGACACATTCCAGACTATCCACAAGTGTGCAAGAAGCTGGATATAAAGGAAACTATGGAAAGGAGGATCCGGAAAAGATCAAAATGAAGCAAAAGCAGAACAGACCCATTTTAGGGTGTAGGTTTTGTGGGAAAAACAATCATACTACTAAACTATATAGATTAAAAAATGGTTATTATGATGTTTATCCTTGGCCTGATATGGTTATTAACCCAGGAGGATCCAAATCTAATTAGGTACCCAAACCCATTTGATCTATTTTGTAGGTATGCCTTAGATCCATAGTAGATCAACACGCTTGGTACATGGATAGTGAATGCTTAAGGCACATGATAGGTGATGAGAAAGCCTTCATCATATTAACCCTGAAGAAGGGAGGCAAAGTAAGCTTTGGAGGCAATAAAAAAGGACAATCATTAGACATGGAATCATTAGATCTGAATTAAAAATTAAAGATTTCTCACTGGTTGATGGACTGAAGTTCAACTTACTAAGTGTAGCCCAATTCTGCGACAAAGGAAGAAAAGTCACTTTTGATTTCAGAGGCTGCTCAATTTACGATAGTAAGTCCAATCAACTTATACTTTACGCACCTTAAGTAAATAATGTCTATTCTGTTAACATTAAAAATGAGAAAAAGAATATTTTCTTGGTGTCTAAAGAAGAAGAATCTTGGCTATAGCATTGGAGTAACTGATGAAAGAATGTGTGAAGAATTTAGTGCTAAAATGCAGAAGGAATTCGAGATGTCCATGATGGGATAACTCAACTTCTTCCTTAGTCTACAAATCAAGTAAAGTCTGGATGGGATTTTCATTAACCAGTCAAAGTATACAAAGGAGATCTTGAAAAAGTTTGAAATGGACAAGAGCAAGCCTATGTCCACTCTAATGGGATCAGATACAAACCTATCCAAGGATTGTGAAAGAGAAAATGTAGATCAGAAACTCTATAGAGGGATGATTGGTTCGCTCCTATACATGACAGTTAGCAGACCTAACATACATTATGTTGTTTATTACTGTGCAAGATATCAAGCCAATCCTAAGGATTCTCATCTCAAGGCAATAAAAAGAATCCTTAGATACCTCCTAGGAACCATTGAGGTTGGGTTATGGTATCCTAGTAATGGAGATTTCACGCTGTAAGTATTTAGTGATGCAGATTATGGGAGAGATACTCTTGAAAGAAAGAGTACATCCGGAGATTGCCATTTCCTTGGAGATTGCTTAGGGTCATGGTACAACAAGAAGCAAACTTCTGTTGCATTATCTACTACAGAAGCAGAATATATGGCAGCTGGAAGTTGTGTGGCTCAACTTCTATGGATCAAACAATAGCTAGAAGATTATGGAGTTTAATCCGGATGTGTTGATGTTATATGTAACAACAAGAGTGCTATTGATGTCTCAAATAATCTAGTACTCCATAGCCAGATGAAGCATGTCAATATAAGGAATCATTTCATTAGAGATCATGTAATGAAGAAAGATGTTGTATTGGTATACATTCCAACCAATGAGCAAAGAGTAGATGTTTTTACCAAGCCATTAAATAAAGATCAATTTGGGAAGCTAAGGGAATCAATTGGTATGTCAAATCCAATTTGAAGGTAATCCGGAAGACAGTCTAAGACTAATCTGGATCATTAGCAAGATAGCCTAGTCTGGAAAAGAAGAGCTATTGAAGAGGAATTTGTTCCAGAAGAGAGTACACCATGTCAGCAGATAAGAAGGATAAATGGCAGTAAAAGTGCTTAAAGGTGACAGTTACTTTTTTTAATTTCAAAAGTCTATTGGGTGTTATATGCGAGGTAAATTCGACAGTTATCATTCAAAATAAACCGTTCATATTCTCCAGTTAAACTAAATTTACCTCTCTCTTAAAAATCCGGTTGCCATGTCATCAATCCAGCCAAACTACCGGCATCCAGATTACTAAACTACCCTTATTTTGAAAATTCTATATAAACCCTTCAAATTCACTCTTCTTCCCACGCGAGCAACTACTCTACTGTTACTCTGCAAAAATTGAAAACTAGAACCCTAATTCTTCTTAAAAATTCTCTCAAAATGGCAGTAATTGTAAACCAAGAAGAAACCCAAAATCTCCCAACCCAAAATCTCTTCTCAAAATCTGACCTAAAAGATGCTGATTTCGAGCCATCAAACTAAAACCCAGCGATTCAGTCATTCCTATGGACTTCCTAGGAGATAATTTTTTATTTAAAACACCCCCTTTCTTAATGCTAATCGATGATCAGCATTTGGATGACTTTCTCAAGATCAACTGCCCAACATTTCCATAATTGGTTAAAGAATTCTATGATAACCTCCAACTCTACAAGGAGTTTGATGCCCTCCAAACCAAGGTTCAAGGAAAGGAAATTTTATTGAAGAGAGAATCAATATAAAGAATTCCGAATTACAACTGTAGACCGGTGGAGATGAAGCAGAAGTGGAGTACGATTCAAAGCTGTGGTTATATCCCAATTACTTTGGGGAAAAAATTTCTACTCACTTCCTAAAAACCCCACGATTTCTCTAGCATGTCATGGCAAAGCTCATTCTAATCTAGAAGGGATCCCGGACAACCGTCTCTGCCTTGCAACATTGCATCTTACAATACAAAGGTTGGATGTGTGAAAATCAACTGGCCTATACTGATATTCAGTTATCTTAAGAACCATGTCAATTCCCACGGGGCTCTAATTACCCGGATCCTCTAAATTAATGAGATAAATCTGACTAGTTTCCATGCTGAAAATGGAAAAGAAATTCTTGAGAAGAACTTTCGAAGATTGACCTTCGGAGAAGAATGGAATAAAGAGAAAGCAAAAAAGCTTAGGGATGACAGAAAGAACAAGACCCGAAAAGCAGCAAATCCAGATACCATAGTTCCTACCTTTAAGAAGGCCAAAACTGTAAGACCATAGGCCCAAAAATAATTGGCTATAATTCCGGATGAAGAGGAGAATGAAGACACACAAACAAGTACCCAACTGCTTCAAAAATCTCTAGCAAAGCCAAAACCAAGGGGAAGGTTGATTAAGACAACTGATTTATTGAAAAGACCGGTATGTGATTCGAAAGTAAGGGAATCCATTTCAGTAGCTACTGCTGCAATAAGAAAGGGCTATCAGAAAGGCCAGAAAAGAAAAGCATCAGAATTGCTAAGGGGGAAAATGGCTCTGATGAAGAGGAAACAGAAGATGAAATGCTAACGCTAAAGAAGCGATTCACCCGGAAGGGGTGCACTTTTGATGAAGCAATCAAGGCTCAAAAACATCAAAAGAATGCAGCTAAGAGGCCAACTGCTGTAGTTATTGATGAGGAGGCTGCAAAGAGGGTGGTTGTGGAAGAGTTGGATAAGGCTAAAAGTTCAAGGGGCAAGAATGTTCCAGGATCTAATGTAGGTATCCTTCCGAAGGATCCTCAGTATGAAGAGATGATGGCTTCTATGGCAGACAACTACAGAATTAACAATCTTGCCATAGAAGGACCCAGAGGATCCTCTGCTACACCAATCCTTATAGATCAGGTTGCCTAGGCTGAAATGGTAAATATCCTGGAATTCGGATCATTCAACTTCCTACCCATCACAGAACCTCTTCTAGAGAACCTGCCAATTCCGGAAGCTGAGATCCCTGCAGAAATAAGTCTTGAAAAGGCAATTGTAGAGGGTGTTGAGGACATATCCAACATGCCTGGGGGAGTTATCATAAGTTCTGAAAAGGCAATGGAAGGGGTGATAGAGGACATTTCCTATCATCTGGGGGTTGAAGTAGGAGCACATGAAGAGACAATCATCCTATCACAAGAATAACTCAGTGAGGTACTTCTTATTATAGCTACTTTAAATATTAACGCTAATATTCCTGCTGGTATAGTTGAGACAAGGGACAACTTGGATACACAAGTCCTAAATGTATCCAAGGAAGGTGAGTCCAACCCGGATAATATCATTCCGGAGGAGGGACAGGATCTGAGATCCGAAGAGAACGCTTTTAAAGTGGACTCTAAGGGCAAGGTCAGTCTGGGGGAAAGGTCGAAAGAGAGGAAAGAAGAACAAGATAAGTCCTATTCAGAGGAGACCAATAATGAAGCTGATAATGAACCCTTCAGAAGCATATCTAGTTCCGGAGATGAATCTATTCGGATGTAAAGAAGGAGTTGGGTGAAATTAAAAATTCAGTGAAGAAAATAGAAGACAAAGTCTTGGATTTCCCCACTCTATGAGCAATAGCAGAAGCTTCTCTCTCCCTGATCTAGCCAACATTAAATGAGCTTAAAGAAAATGGTTCCACAGCTAACCGGACCGTTGATCAAGCCAATACCCTAGCTTCAAACAATTGTGGTACAGTACTTGACAAGATCACTTTCTCCTGTTCCGAGCTCTTAGAAGAAATCAAAGCCTATCTGGATACCAAGTTTGAAAACTTGTTAAAATTCATAGCTGAGAAGGGCCTCAAGCCTACTATCTCAGATCTGGGCATTGACCAGCAAGTCACCCAGGAAATGCTGGTGCACTTTATTGAGAAAACTCTTCCCAAAATCCAAGAAAAAATATTAGATGACATGGGCAATGAAATGCAGAGCCGTCTGGCCGGATTAGAGAAAATAATATATGATTGGAAGGCATCCATCACCAAAGAAATCTCTCTTCAGACGGAATCCATTCATAATATTCAAAAAGGGATTAGTGAAGAAATAACCCTGCTCTAAACCGGAATCAATAACCTTTCAATATCCGGATCCTCTTCCTCTCCTGAAATTCCCGAAAGCCAGCTCCTTCCGGTCTTCCACAATCTAGTACAAGCCATTGGAGACTCCGACTTCTTTGGTCAGAAGGGAATGACAACTCTTCAAAAGGTCCTCTTCCCTTACTATGATCCCAAGGATCAAGAGTTTGTCTTGCACATTCATCCGTCAATCAAACAATCCTATGACCAATTGAAGAAGACAATCCGACCCTTCTATCTCACCCCTCCAATGGTTCACAAGATTATTGATGAAAGGTCCAAAGGTAGTGCTGAATACACTATTTATTCAAATGTATGGCAAGCAGCTTGGGATAATAAGAATTATATGGTAATAGACCCCCAAGCTGGAAACAAAAAGGGGGAGAAGAGTATACAGGAACCTGAATCCGGAAAGGGAAAGGAAAAGGAAGGAGGAACATCCGGAGAGAATTAGACTAGCTATATTTTTTGTAATATCTTGTAATAGCTAGATTCACTATTATATATTTCTGTAATTTGTAATCTGAACTTCATTGATGATAACTATTGTTAACTGCAGAAGTATATACAGTGAAAATATCTAATTCTCAAAATATTGCTTCTAAAGTACAATCTACAATTGTACTAAAACAAACTTAGAAGCTAGAATTGAAAAATACTGGGGGAGTTAGGATGCTAGAATTATGGGGGAGTAAAATCTATAAATGTCTAAGTATCAAGAATCATACTTAGTTTATATGTACTCCATTCCCTTGTACTTAGTTTTTGTTTCCATCAAATGGGAGAGATTGTTGGGAAACTCTACAAGGTTGTCCATTAAAGACATCAAGTACCTAAGCACAAGGAATCATCAGAATAAAGCTTGGAAAGGAAACAAGCTTTAATCCCTCAAGAACAGAATCCGGAAGAACTGATTACCCTAGCTCCGGAAGCATAGTGATCCTGAGACAATGATTCTAAAGACATCCAGGAGACTCATGCTTGGAGACAATGGGAAAAGTTTCAAAGATAACTTTTCCCTTCACCTTTTGGTCTACACAGTCAAAGATCCTTTCCCCATGAACAAGATAAAAGTGACAGCTTGCATGTTTCAGTAAAAGGATAAAAGGACTGACACTGGACTGAAAAAGCTAACAGACTTTTTCACCTAGACCAACAAGGAGGCGCATGGAGCTCACACCAAAAAGCTAATGGTGTAAAAGTTGGTGCATCACAAAAAACCAAGTAAAACGATCACTGATAACTTTTCAGCATCAATCCCTAGAATTCAAACAGGTCAAATTACAGTCTAACAGCTTGATCAACGGCTCTGGAAGCGCCACCCATAACCTGATCTAGGGTGAAGATTTATTACAAGCTCAACAACCCACAACGGCTATATTTATGATAGAAGCCTATAAAAGGGAAGCTTCACCAATTAGAAGGTTGGCTATTTAATTGACAAAAGCAAGTAATAAAGCACAAGCATTCAATTAGTTTACAATCCCTCCAAGAATCAATTAATTCCAAATCTGTTGTAAGGATTCCTAAGTGAGCTATAAACTTAAGGAAATCCAAAAACCAAAACCTTTGTGAAAATAAAAGTGTAAGGATCTCCAACTTGGGTGAGTTGTAAGATTGGGATACAACTTAAAGTTGGTGCTTTGAGTGGGAAATCCCTGTAGGACTCAGCTTAGATTCGGGGTAGAAGTCTAAGTGGTATATCCTACTAAAGACTAAAGAACTCAGCTAGGAGCTGGTGCTTCTAGTGGTATATCCTACATCCGAAAGGGGTTACCATCCAGAGACAAATTGTAAGGCTTGATCCCTGCCAGTTGGAAAGGAATCAACTAGTGGAAAAGCTCGGAGGAAGGAAACTCCGGGGACTAGAGTAGGCAAGGCCGAACCAGGATAAAATCCTATGTGTTTGATTTCTTTAACTCTTTTTTTTATTGCATTATATTGTCATAACTGCATCATCCGGATCCATCATCCGGATCATGATCAAACACACTATATTAAGACATTTTAAAGTCTGTATATTCCTCGAAAAAGGGTCATTCACCCCCTCTGACCTTATAAAGACCCTTACAGGGACCAACAAATCAAATCGAATCGAATCGTAAGATTTAGCTCATGTTCGTAAAATTATAAAAATAAAACATTTAAAGTGTTTAAGTTAAAAGATATTATTAAATTTTAATCCAGATATGTAAGTTTAATGTTGAAAGAATCATGTAGCCAAATAAGTACTTATATTTCAAACTTAATGCATACATAATCCTAATTAAAGGATTAGTCTATAGTAATATATTCTTAATTTAGCTTGTTAAATTATCTAGAATAAGAAAAGTTGATGTTGAAGATGAATTATAATTGCCACTCTTCCTAAATTAGAGACTAATTTTAAAGCAAAACATAAATGTGACACACATTAGTGCACAACCGCCCCACCGTTTAGTGTAGAGACATCGTCGCTCGGAGTCCATTGTCGGCGTTGGGTTCATCCTTACTTCGGCGAGTAATTGGTGGGGCAATCGACCTTCACTACATTGAGTAAAATCTTTAATTTCACCATGTTCAAAATAATATGCTTCTACCAGGCTTTAGTTTAATAGAGATCAAGATTCTACCGATTCGCTATTGAATCGGTATTGAATCGTAAGATTTAGGATGAATTTAAATTCACCCCATAGATTCAAGTCAATTTGGGGTTGAATCGAACCGAATCGTAAGATTCGTATCGAGAATCGTAAGATTCAGGATGAATTTAGATCCACCCCATAGATTCGAGTCGATTTGGGGTCGAATCGAACCGAATTATAAGATTCGTATCGAGAATCATAGGATTCAGGATGAATTTAGATTCACCCCATAGATTCGAATCGAATTGGGGTTGAATCGAACCGAATCGTAAGATTCTGATAACTATGCTTGCAACAAGGTTATGATTTACAGTAGCAGCAGTGTCATTGAATTTAAAAATAAATATGAGATAGAGGACGATATATATATTATAGTTATTACAACGAAAATGAAATCGTATAGTTCCAAATAAGAGGAACTAAAAAAAAAGTTCCAAGTCCAGTTAAAGGTTACTTAAAATATAGCTTCAACAATGTGTGAGAAAATTGCCAATTGAATACAGACCCACTGTGTACTAGAATATGGATGCATTTTATCTTATTTGTATGCTATTTTATAGTCGTTTTCTATTGATTCGATAATGTTCACTTTGGAAGTTCATTATTATTCGAAAGATGCATGTGAAAATAAGGAAGACTATTAATCAGAACCCCCAATTTGGCAAACTGCAGATTTCTAATTATTTGAATTTTACATAATTAAATTCAATAGGATTGTATAGAATGGGCTGAAGTTCTTCATAACCCCTAGCCCTGGGCAAGGATGATGTCACTGACTTTTATACATATGACCTCATGATTCGATTTAAAATAGTGGTCAGATTTAAACTACCCTACAATAAACAAATCGAAGTACTGAATCTCTGAAGTTTAAAATATGGAGAAATTACAAAACACACATGGTTAAGTTTAATTTAGAATATGGAGAAATTACAAAGCACACATGGTTAAGTTTGTTTTTGCTAGTGACTACGGTGTTGGATTCGAGTCACATCCTGGTAGGATCAGAGCATGGGTTGAGCTGGGGCCGGACATAATCGAGTCTTACTAAAAACCTCATAACCCAAGCTCGGTCTATCTAATAAAAAATAATAGTCGGGCTCTGGCCGTGCCATTACAAAATTACTACTCTCTCTATTTAGTTTTTATTGTCTTTTTAGCTCTTTTTGTAGTTCTCTTTTTAGTTGTCAACTTATATTTTCAATGCATTTTTTACCATTTTTTCTCTAATTTGGTCATCTATTAATGATGAGAGAGATTGTATATATGAAAATTATAAGTTGGTAATTAAGAAGAAAGAGAATATTTATATAAAGTGTAAGGGATAAATTAGTCATTTTAATAATATAATAAATATTTTATTAATATTAATAATTCGGTTAAATGGACAATAAAAAATAAACGAAGGAAGTAAATCCCAAGTCTGACACACCGACCCATTAAATAATTAGTTTATAAAATTCTTAATTTCTAGAAGCCAAATACTATTAATTAGAGTATCTTATTTTTTGGAAATCGTTTCCAAACACTCAATTACTTCTCTCTATTCAAAATATATGTGATTCCAACATCTGAATTAATTAAAATTTTCATTTTCAAGAGCACCTAATTATTTTAGGGGGTATTTGGTTCACATCAAAAAATATAAAGGGAATCATGAAAGAAAAAGGTAAGAAAAGGAATGTAATTCTCTTTGATTGACTTAAGTATTTAGTATGATAAAGAAAGGAAATGAAATTGATTCTGATTTCATTTATTAGTTTTTGAATTGAAAAAAATTAATTATTTAATTATAGTTTGTTAATAATGATTATATATAATTTTAATTAATTAATTATAATATTTTAAAATATAATTAATTAATTATTATTATTAATTAAGTAATATTTATATTATATTTATTATAATTACAGAAATAATAATATTATTAATAATATATATAATTAAAATAATAATATTTATTATTATTTAATATATTATTAAATAAATAATAATATTATTAAATAAATATTACTTGAAATTTTTTTAATAATAAATAATATTATTAATATGAATAATATTTAATAATATTGTTTATATTAAATAAATATTATTATTATTATTTAATATTATTATTTATTATTAAATAAATGATAAAATTATTAAATAAATAATATTTATTTAATAATATTATTATTATTTTTAGTATATATATTTTAGTTATAGTATAATAATAATACTTATATATAATCTTAATTAATTAATTATAATTTATAATAATTACAGAAATAATATTATTATTATTAATATATATAATTAAAATAATAATATTTATTATTATTTAATATATATATTATTTATATATTATTAAGTAAATAGTAATATTATTAAATAAATATTAATTAATATTTTTTAATAATAAATAATATTATTAATATGAATACTATTTAATAATATTATTTATATTAAATAAATAATAATATTATTACTATTTAATAATATTATTTATTATTAAAAAATTAATTAATAATAATAATATTACTTAAATTAATAATATTTATTTAATAATAATATTATTTTTTTATGATATGTATTTTATAACAATATTATCAAAACATAAAAAATAATTAATAATTATTTGTATATATTATTATTGGTTATATAGAATAATACTATCATTTATTATTATTATTATTATTCATTATTTAATATTATTATTAATTAATAAAAAATAATTTTATAATAATATTTATTATAATTTTAATAATAATAATAATAATAATAATAATTTAATTCCCTTATCCATACAAATAACAACAAAGGAAAGCAGATATTTTAATTCCTTTTTCTTTTCCTGAAACCCCTCAACCAAACGCCCCTTATAATTTACTATTTTCAAAGTAAACATGTACTGTATTTTGCCATTCCTTAAATAATCAATCATTAAGCAACTTAGAGTTCGTTTCATGTATACAGTGAATACGTTCAAATAAATTATTAGTTAATAATTATATTACGTCGGATCAGATGGGCCGAGCTTGAGTTTTGATACAAAAACTAAGCTCAACCCATACATCAATCAGGCTATCATGGGTTTGGGCTAGGCCTATATCTAAATATGTTTGTCCAAACCCGTCCCATGAATGACGGGCATGAGCGGACCATGCGTGCCGACCGATCTATGGCCAGGTCTACATCCTGGGCAGGTCGGAGATTTTTCTTTCATTTAAGTAAGCCCAAATAATTTTTTTTTTAAAAAAGAAAGTCTATTTTAGTTACTAATTGTTGTTACTACTACAAAGTAGACTTTTAGTGAAAAAAAAATAGTGGCAAAAACACTTTCCCCACTAAAAGTACTCCATTTGTGGCGTACTAAAGTTTGCCACAAATGGTAAGCTTTTAGTGGGGAAATTATAGTTGGCCACATATAGTTGAACATTAGTGGGGATATATGTAGTTAGCCACTATAATTTGTATATTTGTGGGGAGAGTTATAATTTTCCCACTAAAGGGGTAAGAATTTAGTGGCGGGCCCTCAACTAGCCACTGTACTTGAAAAAAAAATTAAGCGCCTAGAATTCCTGCTATCCAAACTCCGAAAACTTTAAAAAAAATTAAAAAATTTTAATAGAATGAGTTAATTTTATTTTGATTAATTATCATGACCCTATACTACCTACATGATATTTCATAAAAGAACTTATGTTTAACCCTTTTTCTCTGATGGGCAGAAGTTAATGTATTATTATAGTGATAATTGCATCAAAAATATTAGTAGTAAGGACAGCAAGATTCTACAGATTCATTGAATCATAACTGTACAGCGTCAATGGATCCACCACTTACGTTTTATAGTCTTTTTCCATTAATGTTGACTTCAGATAGAGTCTAGGAAGTTAAGTTTAATCGCAAGTGTGCAACTTGTTTTCATTAAGTGATTAGTACTATTTCATTAATCAAATAAGATGAACTAGACAAGAAGGAGTCCAAAAATAAAATCGTAAGAGCTTGACATAGAGTGGACAATATCATATTAATATTTAGTTCAGATATGGCACTGCAGTCCCCATTCTCCACTTTTTCACTAAAGAATTGGGGTTAGTAGTCAAAACTCTACTCACCAACTAATTTAATTAGCGAACGATTCAATTCACCACGAACTTTAAAATATTCAGAGTGTCTTTAATTTGTTCAGCCGAATTGAGATAGTATTGCTTGAGAAAAACATAAAAAATTTCACTCTACTCCATTTCTTTCGATAGACTAAGCAACATATATATTATCCCGACAAAATAAGAAAAGGCTTCCATCACTATTGTTATTGGTTGGCCGCACTAGGCAATAATCCAAAATTTTGTTTCATAATTGCCTAGTATACTGAGGATTTAGGGTACCCACTCAATTCCGGTTCGAACATATTAAATTTTAAAGTTTTATGAATCAAATTTAATTTTTATATTAATACACAAGCTGACCTAATGAATAATAATAATGATAATTATATTTTATTATATATTTATAAATTATACTTAATTATTATTTTAAATATTTATATTTTAATCTATTAAATTTTTAAATATACCACCAGTGATATAATGTTTCTTTAATGGTCTTATTGGTTGTATAATTATTTTTTTTATTATTATTTTTTTTTTAATAATATTTGAACTCGACTTTCTGGCCTCCACTTTTAATAAAAAACATTCCTAAGTACATCAAGTCTTATGTTTTTATTAAATTATTTAAGTAAAAAGTGCTACTACAAAATTTTGATAAATTTGTATAAAATTTATCTTTTTGTTTCCATTTAATCTATCAAAAGTTAAAAAGAAAAATTATTTATGGGTAGTTGGCTGAGTTTGAGAATGACCTCATAATGTTAATTCAAGCCCAAAGTTTTAAAGATTGGACCGAGTCATGCTTGAGTTGATTTTTTTGTGTGTAACTATTAAATCCCAGGGTTTTAAAAATCCCCACCTAGGCGCTATTTCAGGGCTTGCTGCCCGACTTTTCATTCTTCGGGCTTTATTAGGCGCTGGACCGATATATTGCCGTATAGGCACCGCCTAGTTCAATTTTTTTTCGCAATTTTTAATATACTGATGTTAATAATATTTATAGTTCAATTAAAAAAAGGTAGCTTGGTTGGTAAA
Source organism: Euphorbia pulcherrima (assembly GCA_947683365.1). Classification (NCBI taxonomy): domain Eukaryota; kingdom Viridiplantae; phylum Streptophyta; class Magnoliopsida; order Malpighiales; family Euphorbiaceae; genus Euphorbia; species Euphorbia pulcherrima. The sequence continues at coordinate 7,989,503 of CANTUS010000004.1, forward strand.
ACTAATGTACAACAAAATATTCTCACCACATAAGATATGTATTTTTAAGAAATTGATTCTAATGTTATGGGTTTTTATGTAAGAATTAATTAAGACTTATGTTTTTATATATTAAACTATGTTTTTGTAATATATTACTATTATATTATAATTTATTTTTTAGTTGAATTTATACTTTTATCAATTAATAAAAATAAAAAAATAAAAAAATTACATTTTTACCTAGACACTGAAGCCCTGACCGCCCGACTAGATCATACCGCTTTTTAAAACATTGATTAAATCCAAAAGTTCATGTTGATATGTAAAGTCCAGGCGATAACTTTTATATTCATTATAATCCTGACTAGTGAAAATCTTCACATTGCTCTTGGAGTATCTACTGGGCTTGTATATAAACAGGACTTTGAATGCCTTAACTCGAATGACGTGTTTTAAAGCCGTGAGGTTGGCCTTAGACGGCCCCAAAGCGGACAATATAGTTCAAGCTGTTTATAACACGTTATCAGCACGATCGCAATGATTTGGTGTTGAATGAATCCCACATCGCTCTTGGAGGTATCTACCGAGCTTGTATATAAACTCGATCATAAAGGCCTTAACTCAAATAACACATTTAAAGCCCTGAAATTGACCATAAATAGCGCCAAAGCAGACAATATTAATCAAGCCGTTTATAACAATTATCTAATTATCTTCCAAGCGATGTCTTTTTGGTTTTAGCTGCAAAATATATCCTGCTCTAGTTGTTTAGTTCCTTACACCGCTCGGTTATTTTTATAAAAGTATTTGTACTTGTTTTTTTTTAAAAAGTAAATCTTTGTCAGACAGACTTGATGAGACTTTTGGCCCCAAAACGTACAAGTAGGAATAATATTATTGAACAAAAAATTTAAACGGGAATATTAGCATAAATGACGGATCTAAGTGCGCATGTCTAACATATAAAATATGGGTATCCACAGAGTTCACTTGTGTAGCGATGGCTATATATAGGGGATGAAAATGAAGTCATAAGCACACCAAAATTAACCACTAATACTTGCTTGTAAACTCCACAACTCTATATTTAACTGAGAAAATGGGAATCGGTGAGCTTTCCAACTTGAACAATGCTCAAGATTATGGCTCAATCATGGCCAACATTGTAAGAGGCGTCTCAACGGTTCTTTTCGCAAGTTCGATGCCACCTACTTGTTCTCCAATATTGTCAAGTCAATCTTGCTTCGGGACGACTCCCACGCCAATAATCCCATAAAAACTCTATATATTCTGCATTTTTCTAAAACATTATGAACAATGTATACCTATGGATTATACTAGTTAATTAATTTTTCTTACTTTTTTTGACAGCTAAATCTGGTAGCTGAAATGTTGAAATCTGATTCGAAATCAGTAAAAAACTATTTTAGGTTATAATTTGATCTGTTAGGAGTAGATTTGAATTTGAATTTCAACATTAGTTATCATATAATTAATCTTGTAAGTCTATAAATAAGCCACAATATCTCATTAATAAAATGTGCCAAGAGATGCCAAGGTTACTGTTTTTTCACTGCATCACTTCCCTCAAATTTCTCGTACTCTAAAAATGCCAACAGTTGTATTAAAGCTATATTCTTAAGGGACCTGTGGATGGGTATCCTGCCCCAATTGAAGAGCTGGCCATGTTCTGAATGGTGAGAAGGGCATCATTCAAATAGGAGAGAAGGGCTCCAATAATCAAAAGTTGATGAGAAGGGCTCCAATAATCAAAAGTTGATGAGAAGGGCATCAACCATGTTGAATGGTGAGAAGGTCATCATTCAAAATTGGAGAGAAGGGCTCCAATAATTCAAAGTTGGTGAGAAGGACATCAACATGTAGAATGGTGAGAAGGGCATCATTCAAATTGGAGAGAAGAGCTCCAAAAATTCAACAAATGGAGAGAAGTGCTCCATCAAATTTTCAATAATAATATTTTACAGGTTTTGAATCAAGAGGGAGTGTTGAAATCTGATTCGAAATCATTAAAAATCTATTTTAGGTTATTATTTGATTTGTTAGGAGTAGATTAGAATTTGCATTTCAACAATAGTTATGATATAATTAATCTTGTAAGCCTATAAATAGGCCACAATATCTCATTAATAAAATGTGCCAAGAGATGCCAAGGTTACTGCTTTTTCGCAGTATCACTTCCCACAAATTTCTCGTACTCTAAAAAGGCCAACAGTTGTATTAAAGCTATATTCTTAACGGACCTATGGATGGGTATCCTGCCCCAATTGAAGAGCTAGCCATGTTCTGAATGGTGAGAATAGCAACATTCAAATAGGAGAGAAGGGCTCCAATAATCAAAATTTGATGAAAAGGGCATCAACCATATTGAATGGTGAGAAGGACATCATTCAAAATTGGAGAGAAGGGCTCCAATAATTCAAAGTTGGTGAGAAGGGCATCAATATGTTGAATGGTGAGAAGGGCATCATTCAAATTGGAGAGAAGGGCTCCAAAAATTCAACAAATGGAGAGAAGTGCTCCATCAAATTTTCAATAATAATATTTTACAGGTTTTGAATCAAGGGGGAGTGTTGAAATCTGATTCAAAATCAGTAAAAATCTATTTTAGGTTATTATTTGATTTGTTAGGAGTAGATTTGAATTTGAATTTCAACATTAGTTATGATATAATTAATCTTGTAAGCCTATAAATAGGCCATAATATCTCATTAATAAAATGTGCCAAGAGATGCCAAGGTTACTGCTTTTTTGCAGTATCACTTCCCTCAAATTTCTCGTACTCTAAAAAGGCCAACAGTTGTATTAAAGCTATATTCTTAAGGGACTTGTGGATGGGTATCCTGCCCCAATTGAAGAGCTGGCCATGTTCTGAATGGTGAGAAGGGTGTCATTCAAATAGGAGAGAAGGGCTCCAATAATCAAAAGTTGATGAGAAGGGCATCAACCATGTTGAATGGTGAGAAGGTCATCATTCAAAATTGGAGAGAAGGGCTCCAATAATTCAAAGTTGATGAGATGGGCATCATTCAAATTGGAGATGTAGCGACCCGATCCTAAGAGGGGTGGCGCCGGGGTAGAAGACCTGAGCAAAGAGCGACCATGAAGGATGTCGATGGGGATAGGAATGAACCGAATCCACACCCGAAAGAGAGAGGCTTTCGAGATTGTGCTGGTATGGGACAGCAGAATTGAGAACGGTTAAGGATTTCGAGATTGTGATGGTATGGGACGTTACAATTGAGAGAGACTTAAGAGATTTGATTGGTACTACCTATACCAACAAGGTGCACCTTCTTTTCGGGAGCCTACTCGGGAGAACTCCAAAGTTGAGCGTGCTTGACTTGGAGCAATCTCGGGATGGGTGACCACCTGGGAAGTAATTTCCAGGAAGTGAGCGAGTGAGGACAAAGCTCACTGGAAAGACTCGTGTTGGTTTGTGGGGGCAGTCGGTCGAACCTGGGGTGTTATAGTTTGGTATTAGAGCTAGCTCTCTCCCAGTACGGTGTGGTTCGGGGGCGAACCAGGCGGAAGCTGGTGGGCCTGTAGCGACCCGGTCCTAAGAGGGGTTGCGCCGGGGTAGAAGACCTGAGCAAAGAGCGGCCATGAAGGATGTCGATGGGGATAGGAATGAACCGAATCCACACCCGAAAGAGAGAGGCTTTCGAGATTGAGCTGGTATGGGACAGCAGAATTGAGAACTATTAAGGATTTCGAGATTGTGATGGTATGGGACGTTACAATTGAGAGAGACTTAAGAGATTTGATTGGTACTACCTATACCAACAAGGTGCACCTTCTTTTCGGGAGCCTACTCGGGAGAACTCCAAAGTTGAGCGTGCTTGACTTGGAGCAATCTCGGGATGGGTGACCTCCTGGGAAGTAATTTCCAGGAAGTGAGCGAGTGAGGACAAAGCTCACTGGAAAGACTCGTGTTGGTTTGTGGGGGCAGTCGGTCGAACCTGGGGTGTTACAGTTTGGTATTAGAGCTAGCTCTCTCCTAGTACGGTGTGGTTCAGGGACGAACCAGGCGGAAGCTGGTGGGCCTGTAGCGACCCGGTCCTAAGAGGGGTGGCGCCGGGGTAGAAGACCTGAGCAAAGAGCGGCCATGAAGGATGTCGATGGGGATAGGAATGAACCGAATCCACACCCGAAAGAGAGAGGCTTTCGAGATTGTTCTGGTATGGGACAGCAGAATTGAGAACGGTTAAGGATTTCGAGATTGTGATGGTATGAGACGTTACAATTGAGAGAGACTTAAGAGATTTGATTGGTACTACCTATACCAACAAGGTGCACCTTCTTTTCGGGAGCCTACTCGGGAGAACTCCAAAGTTGAGCGTGCTTGACTTGGAGCAATCTCGGGATGGGTGACCTCCTGGGAAGTAATTTCCAGGAAGTGAGCGAGTGAGGACAAAGCTCACTGGAAAGACTCGTGTTGGTTTGTGGGGGCAGTCGGTCGAACCTGGGGTGTTACAGGAGAGAAGGGCTCCAAAAATTCAATAAAAGGAGAGAAGTGCTCCATCAAATTTTCAATAATAATATTTTACAGGTTTTGAATCAAGAGGGAGTGTTGGAATCTGATTCGAAATCAGTAAAAATCTATTTTAGGTTATTATTTGATTTGTTAGGAGTAGATTTGAATTTGAATTTCAACATTAGTTATGATATAATTTATCTTGTAAGCCTATAAATAGGCCACAATATCTCATTAATAAAATGTGCCAAGAGATGCCAAGGTTACTGCTTTCTCGCAGTATAACTTCCCCCAAATATCTCGTACTCTTAAAATGCCAACAGTTGTATTAAAGCTATATTCTTAAGGGACCTGTGGATGGGTATCCTGCCCCAATTGAAGAGCTGGCCATGTTCTGAATGGTGAGAAAGGCATCATTCAAATAGGAGAGAAGGGCTCCAGTAATCAAAAGTTGTTGAGAAGGGCATCAACCATGTTGAATGGTGAGAAGGTCATCATTCAAAATTGGAGAGAATGGCTCCAATAATTCAAAGTTGGTGAGAAGGGCATCAACATGTTGAATGGTGAGAAGGGCATCATTCAAATTGGAGAGAAGGCTCCAAAATTCAACAAATGGAGAGAAGTGCTCCATCAAATTTTCAATAATAATATTTTACAGGTTTTGAATCAAGAGGGAGTGTTGAAATCTGATTAAAAATTAGTAAAAATCTTTTTTAGGTTATTATTTGATTTGTTAGGAGTTGATTTGAATTTGAATTTCAAAATTAGTTATGATATAATTTATCTTGTAAGCCTATAAATAGGCCACAATATCTGATTAATAAAATGTGCCTAGAGATGCCAAGGTTACTGCTTTTTCGCAGTATCACTTCCCTAAAATTTCTCGTACTCTAAAAATGCCAAAAGTTGTATTAACGCTATATTCTTAAGGGACATGCGGATGGGTATCCTACCCCAATTGAAGAGCTGGCCATGTTCTGAATGGTGAGAAGGGCATCATTCAAATAGGAGAGAAGGGCTCCAATAATCAAAAGTTGATGAGAAGGGCATCAACCATGTTGAATGTTGAGAAGGTCATCATTCAAAATTGGAGAGAAGGGCTCCAAAAATTCAAAGTTGGTGAGAAGGGCATCAACATGTTGAATGGTGAGAAGGGCATCATTCAAATTGGAGAGAAGGGCTCCAAAAATCCAACAGATAGAGAGAGGTGCTCCATTAAATTTTCAATAACAATATTTTATAGGTTTTGAAACAAGATGGAGTGTTGAAATCTGATTCAAAATCAGTAAAAATCTATTTTAGGTTGTTATTTGATTTGTTTGGAGTAGATTTGAATTTGAATTTCTACATTAGTTATGATATAATTTATCTTGTAAGCTATTAAATAGGCCACAATATCTCATTAATAAAATGTGCCAAGAGATGCCAAGGTTACTGCTTTTTTGCAATATCACTTCCCTCAAATTTCTCGTACTCTAAAAATGCCAACAGTTGTATTAAAGCTATATTCTTAACGGACCTATGGATGGGTATCCTGCCCCAATTGAAGAGCTAGCCATGTTCTGAATGGTGAGAATAGCAACATTCAAATAGGAGAGAAGGGCTCCAATAATCAAAATTTGATGAAAAGGGCATCAACCATATTGAATGGTAAGAAGGACATCATTCAAAATTGGAGAGAAGGGCTCCAATAATTAAAATTTGGTGAGAAGGGCATCAACATGTTGAATGGTGAGAAGGGCATCATTCAAATTGGAGAGAAGGGCTTCAAAAATTCAACAAATGGAGAGATGTGCTCCATCAAATTTTCAATAATAATATTTTACAGGTTTTGAATCAAGAGGGAGTGTTGAAATCTGATTCAAAATCAGTAAAAATTTATTTTAGGTTATTATTTGATTTGTTTGGAGTAGATTTGAATTTGAATTTCAACATTAGTTATGATATAATTTATCTTTTAAGCCTTTAAATAGGCCACGATATCTCATTAATAAAATGTGCCAAGAGATGCCAAGGTTACTGCTTTTTCGCAGTATTACTTCCCTCAAATTTCTCGTACTCTAAAAATGCTAACAGTTGTATTAAAGCTATATTCTTAAGGGACATGTGGATGGGTATCCTGCCCCAATTGAAGGGCTGGCCATGTTCTGAAAGGTGAGAAGGGCATCATTCAAATTGGAGAGAATGGCTCCAAAATTCAACAAATGGAGAGAAGTGCTCCATCAAATTTTAAATAATAATATTTTACAGGTTTTGAAGGGAGTGTTGAAATCTGATCCAAAATCAGTAAAAATCTATTTTAGGTTATTATTTGATTTGTTAGGAGTAGATTTGAATTTGAATTTCAACATTAGTTATGATAAAATTTATCTTGTAAGGCTACAAATAGGCCATAATATCTCATTAATAAAATGTGCCAAGAGATGCCAAGGTTACTGCTTTTTCGCAGTATCACTTCCCTCAACTTTCTCGTACTCTAAAAATGCCAACAGTTGTATTAAAGCTATATTCTTAAGGGACTTGTGGATGGGTATCCTGCCCCAATTGAAGAGCTGGCCATGTACTGAATGGTGAGAAGGGCATCATTCAAATAGGAGAGAAGGGCTCCAATAATCAAAAGTTGATGAGAAGGGCATCAACCATGTTGAATGGTGAGAAGGTCATCATTTAAAATTGGAGAGAAGGGCTCCAATAATTCAAAGTTGGTGAGAAGGGCATCAACATGTTGAATGGTGAGAATGGCATCATTCAAATTGGACAGAAGGGCTCCAAATATTCAACAAATGGAGAGAAGTGCTCCATCAAATTTTTAATAATAATATTTTACAGGTTTTGAATCAAGAGGAAGTGTTGAAATCGGATTCAAAATAAGTAAAAATCTATTTTAGGTTATCATTTGATTTGTTAGGAGTAGATTTGAATTTGAATTTCAACATTAGTTATGATATAATTTATCTTGTAAGCCTATAAATAGGCCACAATATCTCATTAATAAAATGTGCCAAGAGATGCCAAGGTTACTGCTTTTTCGTAGTATCACTTCCCTCGAATTTCTCGTACTCTAAAAATGCCAACAGTTGTATTAAAGCTATATTCTTAAGGGACCTGTGGATGGGTATCCTGCCCCAATTGAAGAGCTGGCCATGTTCTGAATGGTGGGAAGGGCATCATTCAAAAAGGAGAGAAGGGCTCCAATAATCAAAAGTTGATGAGAAGGGCATCAACCATGTTGAATGGTGAGAAGGTCATCATTAAAAATTGGAGAGAAGGGCTCCAATAATTCAAAGTTGGTGAGAAGGGCATCAACATGTTGAATGGTGAGAAGGGCATCATTCAAATTGGACAGAAGGGCTCCAAATATTCAACAAATGGAGAGAAGTGCTCCATCAAACTTTCAATAATAATATTCTACAGGTTTTAAATCAAGAGGGAGTGTTGAAATCTGATTCAAAATCAGTAAAAATCTATTTTAGGTTATTATTTGATTTGTTAATAGTAGATTTGAATTTAGTTATGATATAATTTATCTTGTAAGCAAATAAATAGGCCATAATATCTCATCAATAAAATGTTCCAAGAGATGCCGAGGATACTGCTTTTTCGCAGTATCACTTCCCTCAAATTTCTCGTACTCTAAAAATGCCAACAGTAGTACTAAAGCTATATTCTTAAGGGACCTGTGGATGGGTATCCTGCCCCAATTGAAGAGCTGGCCATGTTTAAAATGGTGAGAAGGGCATCATTCAAATAGGAGAGAAGGGCTCCAATAATCAAAAGTTGATGAGAAGGGCATCAACCATGTTGAATGGTGAGAAGGTCATCATTCAAAATTAGAGAGAAGGGCTCCAATAATTCAAAGTTGGTGAGAAGGGCATCAACATGTTGAATGGTGAGAAGGGCATCATTCAAATTGGAGGGAAGGGCTCCAAAAATTCAACAAATGGAGAGAAGTGCTCCATCGAATTTTCAATAATAATATTTTACAGGTTTTGAATCAAGAGGGAGTATTGAAATCTGATCCAAAATCAGTAAAAATCTATTTTAGGTTATTATTTAATTTGTTGGGAGTAGATTTGAATTTGAATTTCAACATTAGTTATGATATAATTTATCTTATAACCCTATAAATAGGCCACAATATCTCATTAATAAAATGTGCCAAGAGATGCCAAGGTTACTGCTTTTTTGCAGTATCACTCCCCTCAAATTTCTCGTACTCTAAAAATGCCAACAGTTGTATTAAAGCTATATTCTTAAGGGACCTGTGGATGGGTATCCTGCCCCAATTGAAGAGCTGGCCATGTTCTGAATGGTGAGAAGGGCATCATTCAAATAAGAGAGAAGGGCACCAATAATCAAAAGTTAATGAGAAGGGCATCAACCATGTTGAATGGTGAGAAGGTCATCATTCAAAATATGAGAGAAGGGCTCCAATAATTCAAAGTTGGTGAGAAGGGCATCAACATATTGAATGGTGAGAAGGGCATCATTCAAATTGGAGGGAAGGGCTCCAAAAATTCAACAAATGGAAAGAAGTGCTCCATCAAATTTTCAATAATAATATTTTACTGGTTTTGAATCAAGGGGGAGTGTTGAAATCTGATTCAAAATCAGTAAAAATCTATTTTAGGTTTTTATTTGATTTGTTAGGAGTAGATTTGAATTTGAATTTCAACATTAGTTATGATATAATTTATCTTGTAAGCCTATAAATAGGCCACAATATCTCATTAATAAAATGTGTCAAGAGATGCAAAGGTTACTGCTTTTTCGCAGTATCACTTCCCTTAAATTTCTCGTACTCTAAAAATGCCAACAGTTGTATTAAAGCTATATTCTTAACGGACCTGTGGATGGGTATCCTGCCCCAATTGGAGAGCTGGCCATGTTCTGAATGGTGAGAAGGGCCTCATTCAAATAGGAGAGAAGGGCTCCAATAATCAAAAGTTGATGAGAAGGGCATCAACCATGTTGAATGGTGAGAAGGTCATCATTCAAAATATGAGAGAAGGGCTCCAATAATTAAAAGTTGGTGAGAGGGGCATCAACATGTTGAATGGTGAGAAGGGCATCATTCAAATTGTAGAGAAGGGCTCCAAAAATTCAACAAATGGAGAGAAGTGCTCCATCAAATTTTCAGTAATAATATTTTACCGGTTTTGAATCAAGTTGGAGTGTTGAAATCTGATTCAAAATCAGTAAAAATCTATTTTAGGATATTATTTGATTTGTTAGGAGTAGATTTGAATTTGAATTTCAACATTAGTTATGATTTAATTTATCTTGTAAGCCTATAAATAGGCCACAATATCTCATTAATAAAATGTGTCAAGAGATGCAAAGGTTACTGCTTTTTCGCAGTATCACTTCCCCTTAAATTTCTCATACTCTAAAAATGCCAACAGTTGTATTAAAGCTATATTCTTAACGGACCTGTGGATGGGTATCCTGCCCCAATTGGAGAGCTGGCCATGTTCTGAATGGTGAGAAGGGCATCATTCAAATAGGAGAGAAGGGCTCCAATAATCAAAAGTTGATGAGAAGGGCATCAACCATGTTGAATGGTGAGAAGGTCGTCATTCAAAATTGGAGAGAAGGGCTCCAATAATTCAAAGTTGGTGAGAAGGGCATCAACATGTTGAATGGTGAGAAGGGCATCATTCAAATTGGAGAGAAGGGCTCCAAAAATTCAACAAATGGAGAGAAGTGCTCCATCGAATTTTCAATAATAATATTTTACAGGTTTTGAATCAAGAGGGAGTGTTGAAATCTGATTCAAAATCAGTAAAAATCTATTTTAGGTTATTATTTAATTTGTTGGGAGTAGATTTGAATTTGAATTACAACATTAGTTATGATATAATTTATCTTATAACCCTATAAATAGGCCACAATATCTCATTAATAAAATGTGCCAAGAGATGCCAAGGTTACTGCTTTTTTGCAGTATCACTCCCCTCAAATTTCTCGTACTCTAAAAATGCCAACAGTTGTATTAAAGCTATATTCTTAAGGGACCTGTGGATGGGTATCCTGCCCCAATTGAAGAGCTGACCATGTTCTGAATGGTGAGAAGGGCATCATTCAAATAAGAGAGAAGGGCACCAATAATCAAAAGTTAATGAGAAGGGCATCAACCATGTTGAATGGTGAGAAGGTCATCATTCAAAATATGAGAGAAGGGCTCCAATAATTCAAAGTTGGTGAGAAGGGCATCAACATGTTGAATGGTGAGAAGGGCATCATTCAAATTGGAGGGAAGGGCTCCAAAAATTCAACAAATGGAAAGAAGTGCTCCATCAAATTTTCAATAATAATATTTTACTGGTTTTGAATCAAGGGGGAGTGTTGAAATCTGATTCAAAATCAGTAAAAATCTATTTTAGGTTTTTATTTGATTTGTTAGGAGTAGATTTGAATTTGAATTTCAACATTAGTTATGATATAATTTATCTTGTAAGCCTATAAATAGGCCACAATATCTCATTAATAAAATGTGTCAAGAGATGCAAAGGTTACTGCTTTTTCGCAGTATCACTTCCCTTAAATTTCTCGTACTCTAAAAATGCCAACAGTTGTATTAAAGCTATATTCTTAACGGACCTGTGGATGGGTATCCTGCCCCAATTGGAGAGCTGGCCATGTTCTGAATGGTGAGAAGGGCATCATTCAAATAGGAGAGAAGGGCTCCAATAATCAAAAGTTGATGAGAAGGGCATCAACCATGTTGAATGGTGAGAAGGTCATCATTCAAAATATGAGAGAAGGGCTCCAATAATTCAAAGTTGGTGAGAGGGGCATCAACATGTTGAATGGTGAGAAGGGCATCATTCAAATTGTACAGAAGGGCTCCAAAAATTCAACAAATGGAGAGAAGTGCTCCATCAAATTTTCAGTAATAATATTTTACCGGTTTTGAATCAAGATGGAGTGTTGAAATCTGATTCAAAATCAGTAAAAATCTATTTTAGGATATTATTTGATTTGTTAGGAGTAGATTTGAATTTGAATTTCAACATTAGTTATGATTTAATTTATCTTGTAAGCCTATAAATAGGCCACAATATCTCATTAATAAAATGTGCCAAGAGATGCCAAGGTAATTGCTTTTTCGCAGTATGACTTCCCTCAAATTTCTCGTACTCTAAAAATGCCAACCATTGTATTGAAGCTATATTCTTAACGGACTTGTGGATGGGTATCCTGCCCCAATTGAAGAACTGGCCATGTTCTGAATGGTGAGTAGGGCACCACTCAAATAGGAGAGAAGGGCTCTAATAATCAAAAGTTGATGTGAAGGACATCAACCATGTTGAATGGTGAGAAGGTCGTCATTCAAAATTGGAGAGAAGGGCTCCAATAATTCAAAGTTGGTGAGAAGGGCATCAACATGTTGAATGGTGAGAAGGGCATCATTCAAATTGGAGGGAAGGGCTCCAAAAATTCAACAAATGGAGAGAAGTGCTCCATCAAATTTTCAATGATAATATTTTTCAAGTTTTGAATCAAGATGGAGTGTTGAAATCTATTTCAAAATCAGTAAAAATCTACTTTAGGTTATTATTTGATTTGTTAGGAGTAGATTTGAATTTGAATTTCAACATTAGTTATGATATAATTTATCTTATAACCCTATAAATAGGCCACAATATCTCATTAATGAAATGTGCCTAGAGATGCCAAGGTTACTGCATTTTGCAGTATTCCTTCCCTTAATTTGTCATTCTCTAAAAACGCTGACATGAAATCATAAGGAAAATCTCCTGCAAGGTTAGAAAAGATCGATTTAATTATAGTTTTTTCGTCTATATTTCTTATAAACTTTCGGCCTTGTCGTATAGTATACTAATTAGTCTACTGTTATATTGCAGTTGGCATGCAATTGCTCGATGAAAAATGTAAATGAAACAGTGGAGGAGGTCATACTAGGAAATAATTACCTTTCAAAGTATGATTGGGATGCCGTTATGGTTATAGCACTAGCAGCCTTTGCAGCCAACTACGGTGTTCTTCACGTATTTATGGAGTCTTCGGCTAACAATATAATAATAATAATAATAATCAATTGTTCAAAGAATGTATCACTACTCAAACAACTGTCAGGCGTCCCGTCCATTACCCGACTAGTTGGGAAAATCGATACCGTTATGAGGATAGTGTTGAAGATATCCTGACAGCCATTGATCCTGGGTTCGTAGTAAAGTCCTGGTGGAGTTAGGCTAGCGGAAAAGACTAGACCCGTTGATGACCTTGAGCCTCAGAAGAGATAGGCCAATGAGTGTTTGGCACGTGGCAACTGGTCCAGGCCTAGTTGCACTTGAGGGGGAGTGTTGGAGATATTCCACATGGGAAATCTACAAGTGAAAAGAGTGGTATATAAGTGGAGTAGATTGGGCCTTAACATAAGCCAATTAGTTTTATGTTAGATGGGCCCACTTATATGCTCACTCAAGCTATGAAAGCCCAACACTCTCCAGACCCACAGATTCTCTACAGATGGTGGTGGAAATGATCGAATATGCTCTCAAACTCATGGACCATCAAAGGGCGCTGAATAATGTGAAAATCTCGACTGATTTTGGATCAGTTGACTGTGTAGCTCAAGCTGCTTATTACACAATTCATATAATTGTGGTTTGTGCCTCACTTAATACTGCTTCTCAGATTTACAAGACTATAGACACATAAAATCACAAGAGAGAGAAAGAGAGAGAAATGAACTTCATTAAGTATTGAACAATAGAATCGTACAAGGAGAAGAAGCAATTACAATAACTCTGTATTTTTGTTTATATACTAACTGAATGTAACGGCTAGTAAGCTGTAAATGACTAAAATGTCCTTATTCATTAACGGCTATATTTACAACTAACTTAACTGAATTCTAACTATCTCTAACAGCCCTCCGTAAGCTGAGCATCATGAAATGGACATGAGATTAAGTCTCTCTACTTGTTTGTTGAAGAATGGTTTGTGAAGAGCCTTGGTGAACATGTTTGCCACCTGATTTTGAGATGAAACTATCATTAAATGAATGATGCCAGCTTGTAACTTTGCCCTTGTGTAGTGGCAGTCAATCTCTAGGTGTTTAGTTCGCTCATGAAATACACTATTTTTAGCTATGTGTTTAGCGGAGGTGTTATGTTGGATCATTGTGTAGAACTCTGAAATCTTTCATTAGGTATAGTAGCCATTGAATTTCTATAGAAGTTGAAGCCATGGCCCTATACTCTACTTCAAATGAACTCCTAAAGGTGGTGTTCTGTTTCTTGGATCTCCATGAAACTAATGAGTCTCCCAAGAAAACACAGTATCCTACGATGGATTTTCTAGTTTCAGGACAATTTGCCCAATCTAAATCAATGTATCCCTTCAACTTGGTGTCTTTTGTAGCAGGAAAGAAAATTCCTTGTGATGGCTTCCCTTTGAGGTGTCTTAAGAATCTTTGTGCGAACTGTTAGATGTGCCATTTGGGGTTTATCAAGGAATTGAGACAGTTGTTGTACAACAAATGTAATTTCTGGTCTGGAATTTGACAAATAGAGCAGTTTGCCAACAAGCTTCCTGTATGCAATTTTGTCATCTAGTAACTTTGTTTTTGTATAGTCTATTTTATCAGTAATAATAGGTGTAGCAGTAGGTTTACAGTCCAAATAACCAAATTCAGCAAGCAAATCTAATGTAAATTTTCTTTAGAACATGAGAATACCTTTATTACTTCTAGCAATTTCAATGCCTAATATGAATTTCAATTTACCTAAGTCCTTTATGCTGAAGCATTCATTTAGGTAAACCTTTATTTCCTTAATGGCACTCTCACTATTACTGGCAACTATAACATCATCTACATAAATAGTTAAAGCAACGAAAACACCTCCATCTTGCTTAGTAAATAGTGATGAGTGTGCCATAGATTGTGTGAAACCTTTCCTTACCAAAGTTGCTGTTAGAGTTGAGTTCCATTGTATGCTAGCCTGCTTAAGACCATATAAAGATTTTTCTAGTTTGCAAATAGCATTAGGTATGTTAGATGATACACCTTGAGGCAGTTTCATGTATATTTCTTCTTCTAGATTACCATGAAGGAAGGCATTGTTTATGTCTGGTTATTCTAGAAACCAGCCCCTTTTAGCAGCCAAAGCCAGTAATAGTCTTATAGTGGTTATTTTAGCAACATGGGAGAAAGTTTCTAAATAATCTATCCCATTCTGTTGGGTATAATCCTTAGCTACTAATCTTGCTTTGTACCTTTCTACAGTTCCATCTGAGTGTCTTTTAATTTTGTACACCCATTTGCAACCTATGGGAAGTTTGTTCTTAGGTAGAGAGACCATTTTCCATGTTCTGTTCTTTTCTAATGCACTTAACTCATATTTCATAGCTTCCTGCCAGTTTTTGCCAAAAGCAGTAACACTGTATGAGGGTGGTTCAATCTCAGTACTTAATGCTAATGCGAATGCTTTGTAATTAGGAGCTAACTTGTCATAATTCAAAACATCAGATATATGATAAAGACTATTACCTTTGTAGGAATCTGTAGTCTTACCTTGTGCCAGATGATAATGGCAGTCTTTTAAATATTCTGGCTGTTTCAGAATTCTTTGAGTTATTTTGCTTACCTTTTGGCT
This sequence comes from Euphorbia pulcherrima, assembly GCA_947683365.1. Taxonomy (NCBI): domain Eukaryota; kingdom Viridiplantae; phylum Streptophyta; class Magnoliopsida; order Malpighiales; family Euphorbiaceae; genus Euphorbia; species Euphorbia pulcherrima. Next base: position 8,004,608 of record CANTUS010000004.1, read on the forward strand.
GTCTATGACACTTTAATTAGCAGTATTGCCATCATTTATGGGTTTATTGCTCTTAATACTGTACTGATCACTTAGTGGCAATATGGTAGCTGAAGGAAAAATAGTTTCATGAAACAAACATTCCTAGAAATAATAACCTTGTTATATTTGAAGCTATATACTTTGTAGCCTTTCATACCTACTTCATATCCAATAAAAACACCTTTCTCAGCTCTGTCATCAAATTTATTTCTATTTCTAGCAAGAGTACTTATAAAAACAAGGCAACCAAAAGGCTTTAGATTATTGTACTCAACATTCTTTTGATATAGTTTTTCATAAAGACAAGTCACCCAGCAAAGGTGTGGGAATTCTATTTATCAGATAAACAACATAGGCAATGAAGTAATTCCGAAAAATTACAGGCAAATCACTTTGTTTCTTTAAGCATCTAGCCACATTAAGGATGTGTTGATGTTTTCTTTCTACTAGCTCATTTTATTGGGGTTTTTCAACACATGATCATTGGTGAATAATACCATTTGAACCAAAAAATGGTGGTAGCTTAAATTCGGGTCCATTATCAGTCTTTATGGCCTTTACTGACTTTTCAAATTGATTTTTAACCAAAGCACAAAATTTAGGTACAATATTTTTATCTTCACTTTTAGTTTTCATGAAAACAACCCAGGTGTATCTAGTGTGATCATCAACTATAGTCAAAAAATATGTGAAGCCATCTAGAGAAGTTGTGGTAGGTCCCATATGTTAAAGTGAACAAGCTTAAACATATCATTTGAAATAGACTTAGAAATGGGAAAAGGTAACTTTTTCTGTTTACATTCAGCACATGTCACATACAAAATTAGATGCAATACTAATTTCAGGATTATTCTTATGTAAAACATCTATTCTAGCCCTAGGTAGATGGCCTAATCTATAGTGCCATAGTTCATCTTTACTACATTTGATAGTAAAACAAGAAAATGATGTCAAACTAGCTGTTTGATTTTCAGGAACATTGAGAATGTATAAACCATCATGAACTTCAGCTGAACCAATCCTCCTCTTGGCCAAAGTATCCTGAATCAAGTAGCAAGTAGAGGAAAACACTACTTCACATTTCAATGAACTAGACAACTTAGTTACAGATAATAAGTTGTACTGAAAAGATGGCATAACCAGGACATCAGTTAAAACAAAATCATTGCTAAAGTGTATGTCACCTATATGAGATGCTTCTAATCTAACATTGTTAAGTAAAATGATATGCCAACTAGAGATGGGTCTTAAGTTCTACAATTTTTCCAGGTTATTGGTAACATGACAGCTTGCTCCAGTATCAACAATCCAAGTATGTTTGTTTATGGTTTTAGTTATACCTGTAGTTGAGTTCCTATTTGCTACTTGTTGATCACTCTCGATTCTTACTGATGTTGCATGAGTAACAGTTGTAGGATTGTTGTTATTGGCTTGTGTTATGCTCATGGCATGTTGAACACTTTGTTAAGTCTAGATCTGTATGATATGGGCCAACTGATTTAACTGATCCTGAGTAAACCCATTTGAGCTAGTGCTAGCCATAGTCATCATACCAAGACCATTAGAATTGTTATAAAGATTTGAATCTGTTCAATCATTACAACTGAAAGAATCTTTAGTTGTCAAAACTTCTTGTTCTATTGAATCTTGATCAATAGGTTCTTCTAATCCACTAGCTGCATTTATCCTACTGAGTCTTGACCTAAAATTTGAGGGATATCCATTTTTCTTCCAACAATTGACAACAAGATGGTTACCCTTCCAAAATGAACAAGTCACAGACCTAGGATTCTGGAAAGATTGTTGTTATTTTCGGTAATTAGAGCCATATCCTTTATAATTTTGAGAATTATTGCCAGAATAAAATCTGTTTTTATTTCCATTTTCTTGTGAGACAAAACCTCCTTTCTTTACCATAGAAACAATCTCTTGACCTGGGATTTCTTTGTCAGGTGATACAAGCTCATGCTCAAATTGCATTACTAGGGAAAATACCTTGTTCATCATAGGAAGCGGATCTATAGCCATAATTTGAGATTTGACGCTGGAAAACAAACTGTTTAATCCTTTTAAGAAGCAAATGACCAGATTAACTCCTTGTTTCTTTCTTAAGGCTTGCCCTATGTTATAAAATCATCCTTGACATGTACATGAAGGGATAGGATTCAAACTATTGAGTTCATCCCAGAGTAATTGCAGAGAGGCAAAATAATCTGCTACTGACCTAGCACCTTGTGAAATTGTATAGATCTCTGTTTGAAGATCCGCTATGTAATACACATCAGATTGCGTGAACCTCTCTTTGAGGTTTTCCCAAAGATCTTGCACAGTTTTGAAACTTACTGCAGTTTGAGCAATTAAAGGCGAGAGAGTCCGTATCAACCACTAAAGGACCATATTGTTACACCTAAGCCATAGACTAAACAAAGGATCTGTTGAATTAGGTCTGGTAATGGTCCCATCCATAAACTCCCATTTGTTTTTTGACATAAGCGCCATCCTCATGTTGCGAGCCTAGCTGTGATAATTAGCTCTATCAAGAAGAGGGGTAGCAAGGATTAAAGATGGATTCTCACCGGGGTGAAGATAGAATGGGCTATTCTCGTCGATTCTCGCCTGATTTCTATTCGCCATTTAACAAAACCTTTCGAAGACTAAAAGAAAAAGATAGATTTGCAGGAAAAGAAATTAAGAACAGAGGAAAGAAGAACGAACGATTATGCGGAATAAAAAATGATCTGATACCATCTCAAATTTACAAGATTACAGACACATGAAATCACAAGAGAGAGAGAGAAATGAACTTCATTAAGTATTGAACAATAGAATCATATAAGGAGAAGAAGCAATTACAATAGCTCTTTATTTCTATTTATATACTAACTGAATGTAATGGCTAGTAAGTTGTAAATGACTAAAATGCCCTTATTCATTAACAGCTATATTTACAACTAACTTAACTGAATTCTAACTATCTCTAGCACTGCTCCCGCAAATGAGTACGTAAATGCATATATAACTACTCTATGATACACGGACACTCCAAAACATGGGCTTATTCTTGGAATTATAAAAAATGATGTAATTAATGAAGGTATTGATGCTGAAAATGAGAACAGAAACACTCCAAATAAAATGGGCAAGCTACAAATAAAATATTGCTCCAAGGCAAAGCACCTCAAGACTCACAATAAAAATAACACTCTTAAGTGTTTAACTCTCTACTCTTTATATATTTTATTTCTTTTTCTTTCTCTGATACTTACAAATGGAATACTCAATCCTATATATAGTGTTTCAACTAATAACCTACAAAGAGACAATAAATACAAAACTTAATGTTCTCTCACAAACCGACATTGTAATTTTTTGTCTGTAACTTCAATCTATACTAACACCAATTTGCAACCCGTAAATAAACTTTTATTTCTTCAGCTAACTAAATTTACTTTCCTTAAATTTCTTTGTTGTTTTCCTTCTCTTTATACGTTGCTTTCCCTTCTTTCTTTATTATGTTTATTATTTTTTAACAATAATCTTCAAATTTCATTTAAGTTTACTTAACAAAATTCTCCTGTAAACTTGAATGATTTTACCATCTTTCATACCGAGCAGCTTCTTATAATTTTGGAGAAGTATTGTTGGAAGCGATTTTGTAAAAATATCGACGACTTGGTCTCGACTTGCCACGTGAATTAATTCTACATTGCCTTCCTTTACATGATCTCGGATAAAATGAAATCGAACATCAAATGTGTTTGCTTCTTTCATGATTCACAGGATTCTTTGCCAACTCGATTACTGATTTATTGTCAACTCGTATCATAGTCGCACCTAGTTGTCGTTGCTCCAACTTGCCCAATAAATTTCTAAGCCATATCGCATGGCATACACACCAAGATGCTACCACATATTCTGCTTCACATGTCGAGAGTGTCACTATTGGTTGCTTTTTCGAAAGCCAAATGAAAGCTATATCACCCATGAAGAAGACATATCTTGATTTACTCTTTCGATTATCAATATCACCATACCAATCACTATCTGAGTAGGCTATCAACTTGAATTCTTCAACTTTTGAATAAAATAACCCGAGTGACTCCATCCCTTTAACATATCGCAAAATTTGCTTCAATGCCTTCCAATGTGAATACAATGGCTCCTCCATAAATCGACTTACTATGCCGACACTTAATGATAGGTTCGGCCTTGTGCATGTAAGATAGTGAAGACTTCCCACCAAGCTTTGATATGTGCTCGCGTTGAATCGTTCTCCTCCATTGAACTTTGAAAGTTTGGTACCTGGCTCCATTGGTGTTGAAATCGGGTTGCAATCTGCCATATTATATTTCTTCAAAATCTCTTTTGCATATTTTTCCTCTGACACAAAAATACCTTCCTCTCCTTGTCTAACTTCCAAACCAAGAAAGTATTTCATCAAGCCCAAATCTGTCATCTCGAATTCTTGGGTCATTGTTTCCTTAAACTCTTCTATCACTTTATCATTGTTTCCTATAAAAATGAGATCATCAACATAAAGAGAAATAAATAACACATTATCTCTACTCTTCTTATATAAAGGGCATGCTCATAGGGACATTGCTGGAACATATTTTGCTTGAAATAAGTATCGATACAATTATTCCATGCCCGTGGTGCTTGCTTCAACCCATAAAGAGCCTTCTCCAATTTCAACACCTTGTTCTCTTCACCAATTTTCATGTATCCGGGTGGTTGTTCAACATAGACTTCTTCTTCGAGCACACCATTCAAGAACGTTGACTTGATGTCCATTTAAAATATTAGCCATTTGAATTGATCTACCACTGAAATTAACAAACGAATTATCTCCATTCTTGCAACTGGAGCAAATACCTCGTCATAATCGATCCCCGCCTTTTGCTTGTATCCCTTTGCAACAAGTCATGCCTTGTACCTCTCTATTTCACCTTGAATCTTTTTCTTGAACACCCATTTCACACTAATTGGTTGACTTCCTTTCGGCAATTCCACTAACTTCGATGCCTTGTTTCGATTAATTACTTCAATCTCCTTATCCATAGCCTTTTGCCACTTCTCATCTCGCACTGCCTCTTCAAAGCTTATATTCCCGGTTCTGCCAAAAGACATACAAGATGTACCTCACTTGTTGAATCAGATAAATCTTGTACACTTTGCATTCTGGGTTGTCGTGGTTCATCTTCATCATCTATAATTTCAGTGTTTGTCGGTATAACTGTTGGGGCAGTAGTTAATGATTCTTCCACTTCCATGCTTATCTCCTTGGAGTTATTCTAATCCCACTCGCTTGCTTCATTGGCTCAAAACCTTCTTGCTTATTGGATCGAGTAGTTTGTACCCTTTTGTTTTCTCATCTTACCTAATAAAGATATATCTTTTTCTTTTGTCTTCGAGCTTTGTTCTTTACTGATCGGGAACATATGCATAAGCTACACTACCAAATATCTTAAAGTGAGAAACTATTGGCTTTTGTCCACTCCATGCCTCTTGTAGCGTTTGATCAACTAACTTCGCACGTGAACACCAATTTTGCACATAAATGGCCCATTGTATGGCTTCTGCCCAAAATTCATTCGGCATCTTCTTACTCTTCAACATTGATCTAACCATATAGAGAATGGTTCAATTTTTCCTCTCAGCAATACCATTTTATTGGGGATTATATGGTGCGGTTAGGAATCGCTTTATGCCTTGCTCCTCACAATACTTCGTGAAAGTTGTTGATGTATACTCACCACCTCTATCGGATCGTACAGCTTTGATGTATCTTCCTGTTGCCTTCTTCACCATTGCTTTAAATTTTCTGAAAACCTCGAAAGTCTTGGACTTTTCTTTCAAAAAATATACCCAAGTCTTTCTTGAGAAATCATCAATAAAAGAAATAAAGTACCTTTTACCACTAAATGATTCAGGGGTAATTGGTCCACATATGTCAGTATGAATCAACTCGAGAGGTTCCTTAGCCTGATATCCAGCCTTCTTCTAAAACAGGGTCCTTGTATGCTTTCCAAGCATATATTCTTCACAAAACTTTCCCTTGTAGTCCATGTCAGGTAGCCCCTGCACCATATTCTTCCTTGCTAACCCTTGTAGACCACTATGATGTAGGTGACCAAAACAGAAATGCCATAACGATGCCTTATCTTCTACATTGACTTGCAAACATCTTTCACTTATGCTTCTCAAATTTAGTTTGTACATGCGATTACTCTCCAACTCGACTTAAGCAACTAAGCGCCCTTGCTTATCTTTCAAGTGCAACACCCGTTCTCTCATAAGTACCGAGTAACCTTTCTCCATGAGTTGTCCCATACTCAAAATGTTTGTCTTTAGGTCCGATACATAATACACATCTTGAATTGAACCTACCAAGCCATCATTTTGTAAGAAACAAACTGTCCCTAGGCCTTTGACCTTGGCCTTAGACGCATCTCCAAAAGATACATATCCATCTTCAACCTTTTTCATATCCTTAAACAAATGTTCATATCCACACATATGGTTGCTTGCACCCGAGTCGAGATACCACACTGTGTCATTATCTATGTCGACATCAATGTGAGCCATCATGAGAAAACATTCTTTTACTTCATCTTCTGTGGCTAAATTAGTCGTCTCCTCCACTGCTTTCTCAACTTGACATTCTTTTGCAACATGGCCCATCTTGCCACAAGTGTAACACTTTTTGGAGTTGCAACTAATCGCACAGTGACCAAATTTGTGACATTTGTAGCACTCAACATCACAATGATTTGACCAACTGCCTCTTCCACCTCCGCGTCCTCTTCCACGCCAATTTTGTTGGCTCGATTGCCCATTTTTCTCATAATTCCATTCTTGACCACGACCTCTACCACCACGACCATTTCCTCGACCTCTACTGCCTCACCCTCTACCTTGAAAGTTTTAAGAGTAGAGTGCCTTTTCGTCTTTGATTGGTGCCTTAGTCTAAAGTGATTGCTCGAGTGTCTCCTCCTTCTTCTTCTTCTTACGCTGCTCGTGTGCCTCAAGAGAATCTACAAGCTCATCAACCGTTAGCGTTGTTAGGTCCTTTGATTCTTCAATGGCACATACAACATTCTCGAAATTGTCAGTTAACGATCTCAAGATTTTCTCCACCACTCCACATCGGTTAATTCTTAACCATTGCATTTGAGTTAGTTCACCATGGTCTGGACTCGTGTGATGTAGTCAGATACACCTTCTGACTCTTTCATCTTCAAACTTTCCAATTCGCCTCGAAGCTTTTGCAAGCGAACTTGCTTGACTCGATCGGCTCCTCTATAAACACTTGCCAAAATGTCCCACGCTTCTTTTAAAGTTGTTGCCGTCACAATCTTCTCAAAGTCGGACTCATCGACTGCTCGGAATAGCATATACAATGTCATTTTATCCTTCGATCGTGTTTCTTTCAACGTCTTAAGTTGAGCCTCCGAATATGCAGCGGTAGATTCTGGTTCTACAAAACCAGTCTCGACTATTTCCCAAACATCTTGAGAACCGAGAAGAGCTTTCATTTGAATACTCCAATTTTCATAGTTTCCTTTCGTCAAACAGGTTAGTGGCAGTTGACCCGTTACATTTGCCATTGGCTCTGGTACCAATTTGAAAACACAAACACTCAAAATAAAATGGGCAAGCTACAAAGAAAATATTGCTCCAAGGCAAAGCACCTCAAGACTCACAATAAAAATAACACTCTTAAGTGTTTAACTCTCTACTCTTTATATATTTTATTTCTTTTTCTTTCTCTGATACTTACAAATGGAATACTCAATCCTATATATAGTGTTTCAACTAATAACTTACAAAGAGACAATAAATACAAAACTTAATTTTCTCTCACAAACTGACATTGTAATTTTTTGTCTGTAGCTTCAATCTATATTAACACCAATTTACAACCCGTAGATAAACTGTTATTTCTTCAGTTAACTAAATTTACTTTCCTTAAATTTTTTTGTTGTGTTCCTTCTCTTTATCCGTTGCTTTTCCTTCTTTTTATGTTTATTATTTTTTAACAATAATCTTCAAATTTCATTTAAGTTTATTTAACAGAAAATGCCGACATTTTCCACCATCTTAATACAACGAATTTTGGGTGCTCATGGAAGGCCGATGGAATAGAATGTTGGCGTTTTTGGATTCAAGTGGAGAGCTTCTTTCGCGAAAAAATACGGACTGGAATCGACATGAAAAATGATATAATGAAAGAGGCATTAACTTTGTTGAGCTACAATGCCAACCACAAATGTTGGGTTGTATTTGGGCAGTATGGAACCGATTTTAAATTGGCTCAAGCTACTGGGAATGTTGCTCAAACAGTATTGAAGCAAATAAAGAATCTACCGATGAAGCAGGGGACCAGCACTGCTGTCATTGAAGCACTTAGGGCTGCGTTTTATACCGAACAAGTGAAAAGGCTACCGCATCATTGCAGCCACATTATGTTGCCAGCTAGTGTTGGAGAGCTTGGTGATTGTATCACTTGCCCGATTTGCGACAAAACTATGGCCTCATATCGTTATTATCGTTGTTGTGTTTAGGCTACTATTGTTTTTTATCGTGATATATTGTTTGTGTGAGAGTAAGGTCTAAGACTAGATGATATGTCAACTGGCTTTGTTCGTTGAATTGGGCAGTCGAGTTTAGCAATAGACAAACTGGTGAATGTGTGTCTGCTTTTTTTTCAGTTTGGTGTATTGTAATAAAAACTTAGGAAGGTGTAGACATAAATCATTTATGTGTACTTCCAAAGAAATGGTTTAATTAGACATTTAAGTGTTCATGCCTCCTTATTGGGTTTCTTCTTCCTACTATTATTTCCCTCATTATCGTTTTTCATTTACAGATTCAGAATTTTTTTCTTTAGCTGTGTTGATTCAATGAACCGACATTGACATATTTATTTCAAACAGGACAATTGCCATTATTAGGGGTGAGCAAATGTCGGTTCGGCTAAAAAATCAGATCGAACCGACCCGAAACCCAAATTAGCAATACAATAAAAATCGAAACTGAATTGAATATATAGTCTGGTTTGGTGTAAACCAAACCTAATATGATTCGGTTCGGTTATAACCAACTTGCTCAAAATCTATAGTTTACGAAATATTTTGTAATTTATTTTTTCTTTTAGGTTATATGAAAGAGATTTACATTAGTTTTATTTCGATATATGATAAATTCGATGATAATTAGACTTTGAAATGTATATTTACAACTGCAAATATAAATATAAATACATAAGTATATCAATACAAGTGCATGTATATGAAATGTATTCTTGTATTCCAATAGGATTAAGATCTTAAAACAATTATTTCTTAGAATACTCAAGTTTAAATCCCCTATTTGTTATTATTTTTTACTAATTAGTGCGTCGTATATGGTCAATATAATTAGGATTTTAGATATAATATATATATATATATTCAAATATATTATTTATTGATTTATTCTGTTCCTTTTTTGTTACAAAAACCGAAACCCGATTTTTTTAAGAATTCTAAAACCCGAAATCGAACTGAAATAAATTTGGTTTAGTTCAGTTCAATTTTTTTATTCGGTTTGGATTTTGGTTTCGGTTCGATTATGCACAACCCCTTGCCATTGTCACATTCAAAAAAGAAAATTAATACTATAGGTGCTTGTAATGATTCATTGGCTAGTGTATATATGTTGAACATATGTAAAAAATATATGTTGAACATATGTTTATCTCGCATAGATATAAATATACTTTGAGCAGAGGATCACATTTAAGTTTAAGGAGCCAACTTGAATTTTTGTATAAGACCGGGAAGGGTTATTGATTACTTATAAGTTGTTTAGACCGTCATCTTATAAGCATTTTTTAATATGAAGCGTTATGTTAACTTATGATCGTGGTGTAGTTAGAAGTTAGTATTTGTTGTTTATGATCTAACCCATATTAAGCCCCCCAAAGTTGGCTCAAACCGCCCTTGACCACCCCCAATTTTTAAGTGTGACACTTTGCCCCTTAAAGTTGGCAAAACTGATACAATTTACCCCTTAATGCCACGTGTCTGATTATGGTTGGTTTGACTTTTCAAAGATATCATTTTTCTGATTTTTTTCTCCAGACAGAAGCTAATACGTGGCATTGAGTCGTACAAAAAGAATTCTCATAATTCACATTTTATTTTGGAGAATAAAACAGAGAATATTTGAATACCAAAAATCAAGAACTCAAACCGAATATATTGCCAAAAAATTTAACTCCCTCTTTTAAACTATTGAAAACGAACAAATCTATCCATTGGGCGGCTTGTGGCCAATGCTATTTGGCGGGACTCCAAAATTTGGAAAATATGGAATAGATAGCAATCCATCTTTTAAGAAAATTAGCTTTCGCAACAGAGACATGCTATTGATGTTGTTATATGCCCGTTATGTAACTTGGAAAACGAAACGGAGGCCCATGTGTTTTTAAACTGCTCCTTTGCTAGTAGAGTTTGGTATTTGTTTGACCCTAGCTGTGTTGTGACTGGTTGTGACTCAATGATCTCACTTTTTAAGGAATGGTTGCAATATAAAACATTGAATTTCTTGCAGCAATCAATCTATTTGCTATGGGGATTTGGACCGCAAGGAACAAGTTGATTTGGCAGAATGTTCATATGCAACCACGACAGATTGTCAGGCTAGCTCGTGCTTCTTTGGCTCAGTGGTGACGGTGTGCGAAGAACCCACTCCAAGGCCTGTAAATCGACATACTGGGGGACAACAAAATTCTGGGCAGCAGCAGGTTATCGCCTCTCAGGCGCAGCATCAGGCGCAACAGCAGGCGCATCAACATGCGAATCGGCAGGCGAATCACCAGGCGCTGCGTAATAATGACAGGTCGAGGATCCATGATCAGAATCAAACCGCGAGATGGGAGCCCCCACATGTTCCTTTTGTGAAATGTAACACAGACGCAACATTATTTTGTAACGGGGAGGTGGTGTGTTATGGACTGATGGTGAGGAATGCAAGGGGTAAGTTTGTGTGTGCGAAATCTGGGCACTTAACGACTAATTGGTCTATCCTAGAAGCCGAAGCTATTTCTGTGCGCGAGGCCTTATCCTGGTTGAAAGGATTAGGCTACCTTCAAGTCATTATTGAAACTGACAACGCCATTTTGTTTAATGCGTTGATAGAAACCGACATTGGTTATTCTTATTTTGATTCTATTATCACCGAGTGTAAGGTCTTATGTAGACAATTTATTTCTTGTGCCTTCAGTTTGGTGGCTAGAGAAGCTAATGTTTTAGCACATACAATGGCACGTGGAGTTTATTTAGATGAGGTATCAGGGGTTTGGTTGTATTCGCCACCCAACTGTGTTACCCATCTTTTTTATGATTAATTTATCCTAAACTTCTTTTCCTCAATAAAAAAATTAACTTTCAACAAATCAATAATAGATAATCCAATCAATATGTAAGTTAGATTAATAAACGAAACCATGTAAAGTTTATTCAACACATAATTTTGCACTGAAAAGCGCAACACAGTTCAAAGCATCAACACAATTTCAATAGAAAAGGTAGCATTCGATGGTTGATTGCATAAGAAGAAAATACAACAAAAACTTTATCCATTTAATTTGAAATATGGTCGAACATGAGCACATAATTTACTTGATTGGTTTGGATAGTTATTTCGGATTTTACAGCCAAGGGATGGTCTAACTTTAAGCAACTTGAGGTGAAAAATTTCATAATCCTGATGAACTCCAAAATTTGAGGGCTGTCAAATAAAAAATTAACTTGAGAGTTTGAAAAAATTAACCGAAAAAGAATTTGAAAATTAGAAATAGAATTTCAAGATACTAACAGAGGATGTATGTTGAGGAGGATGAATTAAAATTCTTCTTATTCCTCCTTCTCGCATCCCTTGAATTCCGATTTCAAGCCCTGCATGCATTATCAGTTAGTAAACTAAGGTGCATTAAAGTTTTCCTGCGAGAACCGATGATCGAGGCAAAACACGAATAGACAAAACAAATAAATACCCGAACAAAGGTGATTGCGGCAGAAATAACATGTCACAGGTGAACGATTGCTCCTAACAAGCTCAGCGGACCTATTATAACAATTGTAGTCGAATTTAACCTGCAGTTATAATCAATGTTGGATTGAAGTTAATTTGTTATAAGTGGAGATCAATCATATTTGGAGTATTAGCAGCGGATAGATTTGTTGAATATACTTTTTGTAATTCAAAGTCAGTGTCATTCTCCATCATCACAGCACTACCATTGCCAGCTTGTAGATCTTGGTAATAAATATTCAAGTTTGAGGATTCAAGTAGTGGGTTGTAGTCATTTTCTTTCAAATATTCTTCCAATTTAACTGTAAAACAACAAACTTGTGTGAAATCGATGTAATAGTTACTATGTCAGAAATTAACCAACTTACCTTGATCAAATGTTGGACATGAAAATTCATCTAAAGACCTGGTCGGGGAAATTTCTTTCCCGGCCGTAGTTACCGGAAAGCAGAAGGACAACCACGAGAATAGGCAATTTTTAGCAGAAGTATCCTCAATATTGTCATCACTTTCAGCTGGTTGGATTAATGGTTGCTCTGGATAATTCAAATTCTCTTCTGTCATGATATTAAGTTCACTAGTTTAGCTACAGAGATAGAGATACTTTAGCTGCTACCAGCTGAGTCAATTATATATTCATACTTTAATTAGACCTTAATTAATCTTGGGTATATACTTGCCAATAGTTGGATAAAATATAGGAAAAGGATTCTATGCATTTCGGCCGGGAGAGAACATTTTCCTTAATTTTGGGCTTTGATTTTAAAATTAATGACCAGAATAATTTTAAATATTTTTTTATTATTTTATTGTTTATTGATTATTACCCTCTAGTCATTAATTTCAAAATCAATGACCATAATTAAAAGAAATATTTTCTGTAATTGGACTAAAATATGAAAAAAGATTCTCTACAGTTAGACACTAACTACAAAAAAAAACATTTCCTTCAATCTTAATCATTTGCCATGAAAAAGGATTATCTGGAGTTGGCTATTGAAACAATAGTTGATCACTGCTTTTCCAGCTGTAGTCATTGACTTATTATGTGCATGGATGACTAGCATTTCACCTAATTTCAATAATTACATATATATTCCATTTTTTTCGTTGTCGCTCTCGAATCAAACTAATTTTTTTATAAGTGACACAATTATGATGGTTAAAGTTTATAATTTTTTTAATTAAAATTTACTTAGAGAAAGAGAAAAGGTAAACAACGTTTTGAAGCCCTATCGTTAAAAACTTTTCTTTAGGCTTGTATTATTAAAGAAAAGAAAAAAATATAGAAATAAAAATAAAAGAAAGTCAAACAACCATTACGCCATAAAATAAAAACTATCAACTACGGAGAAAATCTCTGTGGAGGTTTACGGTCCCATTTAGCAAGCTCCCTTCGCTCCCGTTTAGCAAGTTTCATGCGCTCTCCTTTAGTCTGCTCTTTAGCAGCAGCCGTTACCCTTTGTTTCTTCGGGAATATATCGGCTCCCTCATAGGTCTCACGCCAAAAGCTGTCATCGCATGAAGAGAACGAAGAATCTTGCCTAACAGGTGTCAATTGCTTGGCCTTGTTTTTCATTTTTGCCTCTTCTCGTTCCGCAGAATTCGCCCAAGAGCCCGAGACACCTTTCTCAGGCTGTGAACAATCTGATTCAAAATCCTCTTGTTCAACCACATCCGAAGAAACTTCGGTGCTATGGCCATCAATCGGCTTACGAACTTCAAATTCGTTATCACCGAGATCCACAATCAAGTTAACTGCCTCTATAGTATTAATTAGACCATTCCCTATCCCAGATGTCTCTGGATTAACCGTAACAGGTACCGAATTTTTAGTGAAAGCATTCCCCAATTTAGTCTAAGGGTTAGCCAACTCTTGAACCGAAATCAAATTTTCCGGCTTCTTTTCAAATACCTCATTAGTCGCAGCCTCAATTACCGCAATAACCACGGCCTCAATCGCCTCAGTAACCATTATATCAACTTCAGCCCTGGACATCATGCCAATCGTCTTCTCATTTTGAAGCTTTTCCGCAACCTTTCCAATCCCCATGATATTGTCTACAGTTTTAGCAAATGCCGAAATCATTCCCTCAACCGCTGTCAATGGGGCAGCGGCTCTATCAGATTTGGTATTCGCCGGCGTCACCGGTACCTTATGGCACTGCTCCACATACCTATTGATGAGACTTGGTCTCCTGCTTTCTCAAGCACTCGATCAACATTAGATTTTTTTTCTCGAATCTGATCTCCTGCTTTCCCAAGAACTCGATCAGGCCTAGCTTTAGGATTTTGCCGACAATCCTTCTAAGTATGTCCGATATTGGAGCTTAGTTTGCAAAAATCTAGTATGTTTTCTTATTCGGCGTCAAGCCATAATTGCTTACACTCTCTCTCCACACCAACTGTGTAAACTAGAGGGTTTGTCAAATCTATATCGATCAAGACCCTAGTGAACTGTCCAAAATCTCCATCTAAAGTGGCTCTATCCACCCTAGAAAATTCCCCAATTCCCTTGGCGATACAATCAAGGATCGCAGCATCCCAGTACTCCCATAGGAGACCATGTAATCGAACCCAAACAAGGGCTTTGGTTATTTTCTGATCCTCCGGCCGGAAATCAGCTTGCCAAGGTTGTATTCTGAAGGTGCCAGGCTTCAAGCCAATAGTTCTCGTTGTCCAAGTCCTCCATTTCGTAGCCTAAGAGCCAAAAAAGACGTGGTAATAGCCTTTTCCTAGTGAGATCAGCCTCCTTGATTCTTTGATCCCCCATATTGCTGTTAAAGAATCCTTTAATTCTGATAATCTGTAGGGTTTGTCCCCTTTCTAAAGAATCAAGCGACCTATCATGGAATAGGCACACATCGCTACCCTTTTTTCAAGCAGGCCTTGCGGAATCTTTGTAGAAGTAAAACCACCCTTAGTGGAGACCTTGGCCATAGCCATGGCCTCCGGAATACATGAATCACTCCCCTTAACGATATTCGCAAAAGAAGTCTGTACCTCTGTGGGAATCGGTATTGCGCAGATTAGGGTTTTTAGCTCCCTTCAAAATTATTAAAGCTTTAATGAAACTTTCCCTCCTAAAGAGACCGGCTATGTTCCTGTCATATAACTCTGGTGGTTTTGGACCACCAGAGTGGCCAGCAACCATCATGATAGCCAGTGATCCCCAGCGGCTCTCTATTTAGGGTTTCTGCCCAATTTAATTTCAGAGTTCTGATGGGATCCGGTGCATTAATGCTAGTATCTGTTTTTTTACTTTACTACATGTGCTTGTTGAAAATTTTAGAGGAGATGAACAAAAATAAAAGGGAAATCCTTAAGTTTATAATTTACCTGATTTATAAGTTGGTTTTTTACCTGGTTTATAATTTTTAACAAGGATTAGCTATACTAGCATTCCGCACCGTTCAGCACTAGCAACTTTTCCTTTACTATATACAGTGGCCTGACTTCGCATCACGACCACTATCTAACTCATCGTGACTCTCGGCGTTGAGCCAAATAGTTTGCCGATGAATAGCAATACCAGTTAGAAAAGCCTAAACTTTTACATACATATTGTGAAGCACTCCTAACAAGCGTAACATTACCTTTGTCCAGTCTCGGTGAGACTGCCATTACTCTATTCTTCTTCAGTGACAATTACGGATGCAAGAATAAGAAATAATAATAATCACAAAGACTTACCTTGTTTTTCAAAATAAACAAAGACTAACCTAAGGCTGATCAAACCATCAGCGAGACTAAGTGATGTTCTTACCAGAAAACCCTTTAAGTGTCGAGATTGGTAAATACGTTGCCTTACAGATTACTATATTCAAGTTCAGTCCTCACACTATTAAACTCAACCTTGACCCCTAGTCAAGTCATAAAAGAATTAGCTAGACATGATTGAAATAAAGCATAAATGAATGTAAAGAGACATGGAATTAAACATGCGAAATATAAAGGCTTGTAAAGTGAATTGCGATCAATATAAAGAAATTGAAACTTTAAAAGGATACCAAAATCAAATGAACTGAAATGAAACTCAAAATTAAAATTTAAGAGAGTATTGAAAACAAGAATTGAAACTAGCAATTGACAGATTAAACTAAGAATACTTAAAACAAGGCCTAATGCATCTGGACCCCCCCTGAACTTATCCCTAATCTCCCCTCGCCCCCCTGAACTTTTAAAAGTTTCTCTCGCCCCCCTGAACTTGTCTAAAGTGCCTCTCACCCCCCTAAAAGTTTTTGAAGTGCACCAGTTAACCCCTTGGTGTTGACGTGGCGTGAATTTTGAAAAGTCAAGCGAGTTATAGATTAATTTAAGAATTAAAAATTGAAAAAAAAAAGAAAAAAATAAAACTTTTTAATGTCTCCATTTTTTCCAAAACTATCTCGTCTTCCTCCTCTTTTTCATCCATCTCTTCACCGGTTTCAAATTCAACAGATTTTGCCTAAATCTATCATTATTTTTCATCCTCTTTTTATCCTATTATTTTCCCAAACCACTTTTAAATTCAGTCTTTGTTCATCTCATTTCAATTTGAAACTTCAGAATTTCTAACCCTAATCTCAATTCTGAATATCAATTTGTCTCGAAATCTTTGATTCCCTTCTCTCTAAAGCTCGTTACCAATCGTCTTCTCCATTCTTGGTCATCTTCGCCGTTCTTCATTGTCGTCGGCGCCGTGAGTCACCATCGTCCTTGGTTTTTTTTTGGATTTTATTGTAATTTTGAATCTAAATTCTTATGTTTGTTTGGAATTTTGAGATTTTAAAGTTGAATTCTGGTGTTTGTTTGAATTTTTTTTGAGATCTTGAAGTTAATTCTAATGTTGGGTTGATTTGTTTTTTAATTTTGAAATTGGACTCTTCCCCATCGTAGAAGTTTTAGGCGATTTTGCTGATGTTTGTTTGAATTTATTTTAAATTATGAAGCTGGTTCAATTTTTATAAAAAAATCTGAACTGATTGAAGATACAGAGGAGCAAAAATGTTTGGCACCGAGTCTTTATGCAAACAGACAGAGTTGTTCTTGATCTTAGTCGTGGCATTTGGCGGTTGATTGAACTAGGTATGGCTTACGCGTTATGCATTTGCCAGAATTTTATTGTTCATCTCGGAGACACTGACAGTAGAAGACACATGCAGATGAATTGTTTGAATTTCTGGGTTGTGAGGTTGAAGATAAACTTTTGTAAGGATTGATTTTCAAAATTGATTTTTGAACTATATTAAAATTGAAATGAAAGTGTTTGAAGATCAAATTATGATTTTTAAAAGAGAAGAATATACAATTTGAATTGGCAGAGGTTGAAAATGGTCTTTTTTTGAAAGAACTGATTTATTTAGTAAACATTTTTAAAGAATTAATTGTATAGGACATCATTGCAAGTTTTTCAAGGATTTATTTGCAATTTTTATTGTGTACGCCATGTGGCAACTTGTAATTGGTTTGACTTTTCTTATTTTGAATGTTGGTCACGCGTGTGATGCACATTATGAAGTGTGACTGGTTTAATTATATGTAGGAGTCTAACTGGTGCACTTCAAAAACTTTCAAGGGGTTGAGAGGCCCTTTAGACAAGTACAGGGGGGCGAGAGGAACTTTTGAAAGTTCTGGGGGGCGAGGGGTGATTAGGGACAAGTTCAGGGGGTCCAGATGCATTAGGCCTTAAAACAAAGCAAGTAAAAAGGCTTAAACAAAGAACAAGGAATCGAAATAAAAACAGAAAACTAAACTAGACTAGGAATTAGAAAATGTATGATACCTCTCAAAATGTGTTGGCTTTTCTTAAATAGTCCTCTTTGCAGCCTCTCCTTGTTTTCTAAATTAGGTTTCTTGTTTTTCTCCTTGATTTGGTTTCTTCCTCTTTAGCCATTGTCTTAATTAGGAATCCATGCTTATCTTGATCTTTCCTAAATAGGAACGCTTTAGGACTTTATACTTCTTTCTTGACTTTGATGCGCTTCTAGAAGAATACTGGCTCTGTCGTTCATAAATATTCTAGAATCACTAGGACTAGCTACTGCTTCCATTCCATGCATCAGGATCTCGATGAAATGCTCTTTTTCAACTGGATTTAGCATGTTTTCTACAAATCACTCTAATAACCTGAAACAGTGGAAAAGGAAGTAATAACGGCCAAAAAGACTAAATACATGATCTCAATGATATAAAAATGAGCATAAAACATGTTGGAATTACAACCTATCACTTTCTAAGCACATGAAATATGTATTGCTAAAAAGCTCCTATTGTTGGAGATGAGAGGTTATCCCACGTTGGAAATATATAAGGATTATCAGTTGTATATAAGTGGAGTAGATTGAGCCTTAACAAAAGCCAATTGGTTTTGTGTTAGATGAGTTCAACCCCACTTGTATGCTCACTCAGGTTATCGATCTCAACACTCTCAAGGCCTACAAATTCCCTCCACCTATCACACAACTACTTTTAGGCTAAATACTACTAAATTGGTGCGTATTAGTGTATAAGTTTTTTTAAGTAAAGGTTGAGCTTGGCAAAAACTAGCTCCATTTATTAAAAAGAACCAAAAAAGAAAAAAAATAGAAAAGAAAAATAAAAACATCCCTAGGATGTAACAAAGCTAATTACAATATAGTGCAATAATAATGAACAAAAGATCTCAATCACAATAGAGTGTGATCCTAATGATCTAAAGATCCATAGCAGAAGTGAACATCGGGAAGAATATTCTCGTGATGCACCATAATCAATCCCGCGAAGGCTGAGATGATAAGTCCAAACAGCATGGATGATGAAGCAATCACTAAAGCCTGAAAAGGCACCACATGTGTAACACCGCAGGCAACGATGAACGCCAAAGGGAAGAAAAACCTGATCCCTTTGTTGAAAACTGCGAGCCAAACTGTCGGTGCAAGCAGGCAAAAGGGGAAGGGCGCTTGGACCCTCGGACCCTCCAAGGACAGGCATAACGACGCTGGTTAGAAGAAATTTGAGAAAAAAAACGTCAACCCCCTGTCAAAATGCTACTTATCATCCTCCTGTCGAATATTTGAAAATTGATCAGCGAAAAGCCGGCCAAACCCCGGTGGAAGCCACCTAATCACTCTCCTATCGAATGGAGAGAGAGATCCGAACAGCCTTATCAAAAACGTCGGTCAAACGCCCTTGAGAAAAATCTAGGCGGCTAGGGATCTAGAGAGAACCCTAGCCGCATAATCACCAGAGCTTTTAATGAAAAAACGTCGGTGGAAGCCGTCTGATGATCCTCTTATTAAACGGTAGAGAGAGATCTAAATAGCCTTGTCAAAAAAGCCGGCCAAACGCAGGTGGGGAAAATCTAGGCGGCTAGGGTTCAGGAGAGAACCCTAGCCGCTTCTCTCAAGTGCTCCGTCTCTCCCCTTTGCTTGATTAAGAAGTCTTTTCCAGTTATTATGATTAGTTTGGAGAAATCTTATAAAAAATTCGTGTGCTTTTTTTAAATTAAAGGTGGAGGCCGGAGAATCGGACTCGATTTTATTAAATAAAAGAAAAGAAACAAAGAAAAAAAGTAAAAAGAACAAACAACCATATAGGCATTAAAAGAGTACTATCAACTAGGAGAGTACTTCAGTGGAGGTTTGCGCTCCCATTTAGCTTGTTCTTTACGCTCCAGCTTAGCTCGGACAGATAACCTTTCTTTTCATGGATATCGAGGAATAGAGTCTCCCACTTCTATCTTACGCCACTCCAAAAGCTTTCATAAGAAGAAGCTGAAAACTCTTACCTAATAGGTGTTACGTGATTGGCTTTGTTTTTTGCCTCTTCTCTTTCCTCAGAATCCGCCCAAGAGCCCGAGACACCTCTCTCAGGTTGTGGATAATCTGAAGCAAAGTCCTCTTGTTTAACCTCAGCCGAAGTATCATTAGAAACATCAGTAAAATGACCATCGATTTGCTTGTTAAAACCCTTATCTCTGAGATCGGCAACTAAGTTAGCTGCCTCCAAAGTATTGATTTGATCAGTATTAACCGCAACTACCAAGCTATTAGCATTCCCAAATTCAGGGCTTTGTCGATTAGCCGACTCTTGAGCCGTCTCAGAATTTCTCGGCTCCTTTTCAAACACCTTATTAGCTGCAGCCTCAATAACTACATTAGCCGCAGCCTAATTTGCCTCAAAAACCAATGTTTCAATATCAATTCTATCAACATTCGTAATAGGGACATCCCTAGATACCTTAGGTTTATCAATCCGCCTAGGGGCAGATGAGTCAGCTTTCCTACCAACAACTTTCTCCGGCAAAACGCCTGCCGGGTTTTTAACCACTTTGTTAGGCTTAGTCATCGAATTTTGACGACACTCCTTCATTGAATGTCCTATGGTAGAACATATATTGCAAAAATCCGGTATGTTTTCATATTCAACATCAATCCACAATTGCTTACCTACTTTCTCCACCCCAATAATCGTAGGGAGACTTCCTGCCAAATCAACATCAATCAATACGCGAGCAAAATGCCCATAGTCACCGTCAAGGGTAGCATTATCAGCTCTTGAGAACTGGCCAATTCCTTTGGCGATGCAAGCAAGGATTCCCACATCCCAATATTCCCAAGGGAGACCATGTAATTTAACCCCTATTCAGTTGACCCATCAGAATATTCAGTGATGTCAAAATTTCCATTATATGATAGCAGCTCCATCTTAATATGATAAACTCCCTCATAGTTAATTCTCCTTTTATATGAATCACCATCATGTGGTAGATGATGTTCCATTCCTCCATATCCATATCCACCAATATTGTTTTCTTCCATTATTTCAGATTTAAAGTAATTTCTTCCAATATAATCATTATATTCTTCTTCGTTACTTTTATAAAATAAGAAAGAAGTGTTTGTTTATAAGTAATGATATATATGTTGAATATTATTGAACTTAAAATAAATCTCTTCGACAAAAAAATACATGGTTTCCACCTTAATTATTGAATTCAACAAAGATGGCAAAGAAGAGATAATGAAGTAGAAATTTGATTGTAAGTTTGCAGCAAAATAAATCAACTTTCGTGGAATATTGATTTCATTATTTATACTATTACTTTTTACTATTTATATTTTTATGAATAGTAATTAGTATTTAAAAAGTATATAAAAAAGTAGTATTTAAAGAATCCAGAAAGTAAGTTGTAATAGAGTCGGATTGGAGTAAGGCTTTGAATTTTTTTTTTTGAAAAACAGTAAAGCTTTGAATATAAGTTTATGATTTTTATTTGTTAATTAAGATTTAGTTAAAATGTAGTTTTTTTTATTTTTAATAATATATTCCTTTTGTTTGAATTTAGCATATTTTTTATAAATCACTCTGAAAATTTAAAATAGTGAAAAATAAAGAAATAATAATAAAAAAAATTAAATACATGATTTTAATGATATAAAAATGAACATAAAAATATATATGTTAAAATTACAACCTATCACTTCCTAAGCACATGAACTATGTATTGCTAAAAAGCTCCTATCACACGGCTACTTTTAGGCTAAATAGTACCAAATTAGTGCTTATAAGAAGTTTATAAGTAATGATATATATGTTGAATATTATTAAACTTAATTGAAAAAATCTCCTCAAAAAAAATACATGTTCTCCACTTTAATTATTGAAGTCAACAAAGATGGCATTGGGTAGAAATCTATTTAAAAGAAGAGATAATGAAGGAGACGTTCGATTGTAAGTTGGCAGCAAAATAAATCAATTTTACGGAACATTGGTCTCTATTTCCTGTATAAATAATAGGTATTACGTTATTATTTTTTGTTATTTTATTTATTTCTAAGATATTTATTATTCATGCAGGAAGTGGGGAGAGTAATGTTCCTGAAATATGATTTAATTTCTCCAAATAGTTGAGCTTTGAAAAAATTAATTTTATATCAATGTTGTTTGTGTTTTTATGAGTGGTAAGTAGTATTTAAAGAATGCAGAGAGTAAGTTGTAATAGAGTAGGAGTGGAGTAAAGCTTTGATTATAAGTATGTGGTTTTTATGTTAATTAAGAATTTAGTTTTTTTTATCAATTACTATTTAGTTAAAATGTAGTTGTTTTCAATTTTTAATAATATATTTCGTTTACCCGAAATTAACATATTTTCTACAAATCACTCTGAAAGCCTAAATTAATGGAAAGAAAAGAAATAACGATCAAAAAAGTTAAATACATGATTTTAATGATATGAAAATGAGCATAAAAACATACATGTTGAAATTACAATCTATCACTTTTTTTTTTTAGATAGAAACTATGTATTGCTAAAAAGCTCCTATCACACAACTACTTTTAGGCTAAATAGTACCAAATTAGTGCGAATAAGTTGTTTATAAGTAATGATATATATGTTGAATATTATCAAACCTAATTGCAAAAATCTCTTCAGCAAAAAAATACATGCTTCCCTCCACTTTAATTATTGAAGTCAACAAAGATGGCATTGGGTAGAAATTTATGCAAAAGAAGAGATAATGAAGGAGACATTTGATTGTAAGTTGGCAGCAAAGTAATAGTTTACATGAATAGCATTTTTCTTTATTCCGTACCTGCTATTCTAGGACTTTTTATTAATTATTAATTTTGGGATATTTATTATTTATACATTGGGAGCGATGTCCATAAACATAATATAATTTTTTAAGTAGATCAGTTTTGAAAAAATTAATTATTGTATTAATATTGTTTGTATTTTTATGAGTAGTAATTAGTATTTAAAGAATGCTCAATCTGCATACCGAGTAATCAAGTTATAACAGAGTAAGAATGGAATAAAGCTTTATTATAAGTTTATGGTTTTTATACTTTAATCAAGATTTAATCTAGATCCTTGTCATGTGAACAATTAAGAAAATACACACTTGATGGTGACAATTTCGACTTCTAACCAAAAACTAACAAAAGAGAGAAGTATAAACGTTGACCCACCTGCTTCCCAGTAAACAAAGTCAGCATTGCAGTGTTCACCCTCCATTAACACAATTCACACAAACACACACAGTAGAGAAGATCTCTCATGGCTGGGTAATTATATCTCGTTTCAGTTATATTTTTAAAACTGATTATGCTTTTAGTAGTGATTTGTTTTGATATTATGTTAATCCAGACCAGATGAAAAAAACAGTAATTGCTGCTGCAAATGCCAAGGAAAGAAAGAGTCAACAGTTGACCACAAGGAAGTACAGCTAAAAGCACTGGATGATCTTGTTAGTGTGAACTCACTTTTCACAATAGCTGTTTTTATAGGCTTAACCATCCAATCTCCCAAGCTTTCTAACTCGGAAATTCGACCCGAATGCCAGGCAGATCCTGGACTGGGTACCAAAATCATTGTCTATGAAATTCTGTCATTTGGTTGCTTCCTGTTTTCAAGTTTATTGGCCAAATCACTCAAAGTATATCTCAATATGTTTCATACAAATTACTCTGATGGCCCTATAATTAAGCCAACGCGGGCCATCGTGTTCGCCTTTTCGGTAATGGGATCCATTGTTGGTGTTGCTTTGCTTCTTTTTTCAGTCACATTTGTGCTGGAGATGAAAGTAGGAAAGCTGCATTGCCATGATACTCTCGCGGCTTTCGTATCATTCGGTGTAATTGTTGCCATGGCGCTTATTGCTTATGTAATTTCTATGTTTTTGGCTGTATTTCACTGTATGGTTTTCTAGATAGGGACCCCTGGCCTTATATGTTTTTGTTAGATTGCTGGCATTTCAATCTTTTTTACAGCATTTATTTTTGAAAAAAGTTAATGTTATTAGCTGGTCTTTAGCAATCAGTTACAGATTTTGTCAATGAGTTTAAATTCACTCAAGGGTGCGTTGGAAACATTTTTTTCAATGAATTCGATTTATTTCAATTCATTTTGTGTATATTTTTTTAATTTTGTATATAAAATAATTTGAAATAAATTGAATTCTTTGCATAAAAAAAAGAATGTTTACAAACAGGGTAACGAGATCAAAATACAACAAAAGCCTTTTTACCCATGATTTTCATAGGGCATCCAATTGTCAATCCCTTAATTCACTTATGACTGACTCCCAATGGTAAAAATCATCATATATGATTAGTAAAAATCATCACATATGATCAGTAAAAATCAAGCTGACACGTGGCATTCACTGAATAAATTGGTGTATTTTTTAAAAGATAATGGAGCTAGGAGGTCACTTTAAAAGTGCACGGAACATAGGTTTCTTGGAACAAGTTATACTGAAAATACATTAAGCCATTATAAAGTAACATTTATATATATATATATATATATATATATATATATATATATATATATATATATATATAATGTAACATACTCTTTTATATCATAGTACAAGCACAGTTGCATCAAATTTATTACATGTGTGGAAGTTGCTGATGATGAAATTTCGTAAAGACGATTAATTGGGAACGAGTTTCTCGCAAAAAGGGTAAGAGAGATAGGTATAGAAATGAAGCATAAATTGTAGATTGCACACTTAAATCCGACATTTTTGTAACTAGTTGAGCGTATAAAGTGAATGATAAACCAAAACATGGGCATCCTTAGGGAAAATGACCCTTTCAAGCAAAGGAATCAAAATTGGAGAATAGCGTAATGACCAACAACAATCATATCTGCTATTTGAGCTTATTTAAAATGATTTAAATATTAAGTCATTTTCAACATCAGATTTTGATATAATACGAATGAGAGATAATTAACAAAAATATGTAAAAAAATAAAGTGTAGAACTTGTGGTCCGTATATATATATGTCATGTTCCGGACTAAGACAAGCAAGGGAGTTATTCTAAAGTAAGATAGCTGCTGAAGCCTCGTACTATCACAAGTAACCATCTCTCACAAGAAATACCTTGCTCTCTAAAACCAAAATTAGTCAAGTTGGTGTCTGATAGTTTGCCTTTTGTCTTTTCAAGATTAAGTAGTTAATTTAATTGTTTGATTACGACTATTTTAGCAATTTTTAAGATAATAAAAATTATCAGTAATAACAATGAACCATAAAAACTAACCTAATGACCCCTAATAAACAACATCTCCCATTTCGTTATCACATATTTGCATTTTTCACTTGAAGCTTCTTAAAAAACATCAAAGGCGGAATTTTATGTAGTTAAAAGAAAGAGTAATCAATTACTTTAAACTATTACGGAGGCAAAATGTTACTCAATACAACAATTGATCAAATATTGAAAGGACTTTTTGAATGAACCACAAATTGATTCATGATTATCTCCGCCCCTTGAATTCCACCAATTTGGTGAAATCATAAATGGGGAATTTGAGGGCAACCAAGGGGAAGATGCTTCCCTGAGTTCCATTAATTAGTCAAAATTCTCCAAGACGTGATTCAGGTTCCTCCCCCTTCCTTTCCGCTTCAATCCGGTCTCCCAAGCAGAGCCTTAGTGGATGTACATCAATTGAACCAATAATTATATATTAATAAGGTCAAACTCAAATGCATTCGTAATCTCTTTTAATGTACATCTTTTCTAACATCTTAAATTAAACTTTTAAAAGTTTCAATTTATTATTTAAATTTAGTAAAAGTGTGCCATTTGCCATGAATTTCTTGTGTTACCAGGAATGACTTTTAAGTCGAGCAAATGCAAATTGAGGCTGACACCTGGGTAACGTTTCCAATTTGATATGCATTTGGCTTATTAACAACTGCCAAATTGCAACCACAAACACCTAAACTAAACCAAACGAGCATAGGGAGTGAAGGTGGTCGGCTGAAACTCCACTGACAAACCCAAATTAAAGCACAAATTTAGCCTAAAAAAGATGAAATATTAGTTAAATAGCGATCAATCATTCATTCCCCCAATATTCAAGCCCAAAATTTTGCAACTAAAATATGCTAAATTTAACCACTCAATCCCCCAAATTCAGCTCATCATCATAAATTACAAGCAAATAAACAGAAAAAACCACATCAGTGGAGAAAAGCATAAACAGCAGTAGTAATATAGACCAGGAGAGCAGAAGAAACAAGAACAATCAAACTAGTAACAGCATGAATCGCATTCTTACTCCCACACGAAAGCATCCCCAGCCGTATCTCAATCACATTCACCATCGACAGCACCAAGAACACGCACCCCATCACCGATCCGACCGCCGATCCCATCATCCCAAATCTCAGCACCTTCAAATTTATGTGTGCCCTAAACGCCTCATTCACATCCTTGCTGTTCAGCAAATTGATCGCCAATTTGAGGCCCTGGGCGATTAGAGACGAGAAGAGAAAGAAGCTGAAGGAAACCACTTCGAAGACCAGGAGCTTTTTTGCCACGTCGATACCGGCGTCGCAGGCGGAGGGGTTTTCCAGGCTGTGCTGGCCTGGGGTGGTGAGTGAGAGGCCGACGAAGACGGCGATTGTGAAGAGGGAGTTGACGTTTACCAGGCCGTCTAGGGCGGTGACGTGGACGCTCGTCGTTGAGGCGTCGCCGGAGGAGGTTGCTCTTCTGGCGGCGTTTTCAGTGCTGTAGTAGGCGTCTTTTGGAGATCTGAAAACAAAGGAAAACAAATTAGGAAAAAAGGGGATCACATTCGGAACTTATACAAAAAAAAGGGGAAATTAAGGGAGGAATTATTACAAATCCATAGTTGAATCTGGGATAAAAGAAACAAAAGGAACAGTGTTTATAGAGAGGAGTTTGGTTAAATTTTTTGCCTGAAGAATGAGTTTTTGTTATGAAAGAAGGTTGCTTTTTTTGATGAATTGAGAGGAAAGAAGAGTGAGCTAATCAAATTGGAAAAACAGTTAAACAGTTGATGGATTAAGGATTGCAAGTAATGAAGAGGCGGAAGAAATGACGAAGACAGTTAGCCGTAGTTTCTGTTATGTTTGAACCAGATCTGATTTTTTTTTATTGTTTGGAATTTAGAAAAATACTCAATTTATTGCCTCTTTGCCCAAAACCCCCAATTTCTTATTTTAAGGTCTATTTAATTTCTACATATATCTCATTTTATTTTATTTTTTTATTTATTATTTTAGAATTTTAATATATTATTTAATATTTTTTTAATTTATCTTTATATTAATTATGAAATAGATTAAGTATAAATAAAGTTATAAAAAAAAGAATTTTATAATAAAATTAAGAAATAAATTAATTATTTAAATAGTATAATAAATATTTTATTGAGAGTAAAAATCTTAAAATAACATACAAGAGCAGTGGGGAGTAATTATTAAAAAAATAAGCTGAAAATATTTATAGTTCCTTGAATTTGTTGTTTGGTAATATGTGAATCAGTTTATTCTTTGGAGTACAAAAGTAAATAATTGATTCGTTTTTATTCAAAATAAAGGAAGTATTTGGAGAAGTAAATGGAATATGCCAAATCTCAATCACATCAATCTATAGACATTTATTGCAAGTAGAGGGATAAATGTATTCTGAAAAAGAACTTTACTTTTTTATTTTAACAATTAACTTTATTTTACTTTTTTTTTGTCTATTATCAAAAAGAACTTTTTGTTGTCTGTACTTTTGTGGAATCGATTAGTGCGATAATGCTTGTAAATTCTCAGAATTTCTATTATATGGTGCAACAGCAACTTGTAATTTCTTACTATTTTCAAATCAAATAATATTCAAAATTATTGTATCTCACTTTCCTATTTTCTTTTGTAAACAGCTCACTTTAGTTACGGTTTTAGTTAGGTACTTTTGTCTTTATTTTCAAACTTGGTTTTCAGACCCAGACCGATTACTGAATCGGTGATAAGAGCTGATCATAAATTGAAAGTTCAATCGAAATAAATAGGTGATTGAACCGAATTTTTTAAAATATATTAAAATACTAATATTTTTAATAATTTAAAATAAAAATATATAATTCAAGATATTGTATTAAATATTTATAATATTTAATTTAAATAATTCATAATTAAAGTTCATACTTTGAATGACAAAGAAACAAAACATATTAACCTCATGATTTGGTGATAAGTATAGAGATTTCATATTGCAATAAATAGAATTTAATTTGAATTAAACAAATATATTAAAAATTAAATATAAAAAGTTAATAAATTTTATTTTTATTACATAACAATTTAAAAATTTAAATGTTATGTTATATAAGGAAATATTAACTCATAATTTGGAATTTTAGTATATACATAAAATAATCTAAAATATATTCATTGTAATTTTGTAAAATTGAAAGATTAATTATAGTTAAAAGATTATTAATAGTAGTAATAAATGTAATAGTATAAAATTTTATACTATAAAAAATAAATGTAATTTTTGACCAATAATAAGGTGTAACTCAATTGGTTAACACCCTATATAAAGTTAAAGATTCTGTATTCAAAACATATCACTAACAAAAATAACTTTATTTTCAAATAATCCATTTGGTCGAATTGGTCGATTTTCAGACCGACCTACCGGTTCAATAGGTAAGAGATCGGTTTTTGACCTATTGAAAAATCGTAAGAAAACCGACCGGATCAATTTCAGTTCCAGTTGAAGCCCAAAGTAACATGATTCTATATTAGATCTGATCTTACCGTAAAGGCCACTTAAGCATTTAAATAGGACTCCAAAATTATTAATATACAATATTTATTATATTTCATTTTAATACACAATATAACTCCACTACTTCAATTATATTTGTCTTTATCATTTTTTATATAAAATAAAACTAATTAATAAACTTTAAATGTGTTAACATCTAGACATGGGATTTTTTGGTTGGCTACATGTTAACTATTTAATGTTTTACACTCAGCTAATTTTTTCTTTTCTTTGCAATTCTTAAGCACAACTGTAATAGTTAGATTAATTTCTCATTAACTTTTGTAAAAAAAAATTGGCTCCATACGGGCTTACAATAATAGTAAAGAAAAATTTGATCTCATTTCATCCGAATGTGGACTCGAACCTTCAACCTCTAGGTTCACAGCTTCAAGGTTCAACACTAAATCAAGTCTTTGTCATGATAACTTAAATAAGTGATTTTCCTATTAGTTGGTAAAGCCCTTTAAAGATTAGAGAGAGAAAAACAGTCTCCATTTTTTTGAGCGTGTCGTTATGATTGAGATACTCTAAAGTTGAGTTTGAAATGTAAAGTAAATTTGCGTCAATCCCTTTCATTAGATTAGAAATGAATGACTTTGATTGAAAGTGTGCTTTTCTTGTCTTATGTAAATTAATATGAGAGATAACTAATAACTTTAGTCTAAAGTTGGCTTTCCAACTTTAAAGAATTTTAATCTGTATCGTTAAGATAATGTTGCAAGTATTTAATTATGGGAATTTGTCATAAATGTTCATGATTTTTAAAATATTTACACTTTTACCATTCCATTTAAATATTTGTCATTTAAAATATATTGACCTAATATTTTACATTAATACAGTGTATTTAGGCCTCCTTGTTTTGGCAGTTATAGTATTCCGTTTTCTCTAGTTCTCCTATCTCTGGTTTGCGAGATTTTTTTCTTTTCTTCTTCGATCTCTTCCTTTTATTTTAGCTTTCAGTTTCGTATTCTTCTTCTTCTTTATCTCCTTTTCATTTTTAATTTCTTCCTCGTCGACTGCTTTGTTTTCTTTCATTCGTGTTTCCTTTTTTTTCCTTTTCTGCGATTGAATCTTAGATTGAAGCTTTTATGTTTTCTGATTTCGTTTTTGAGCTCATTCTTTCGATTTTGAGATTTCGAATTTCATTATCTTTGTCTATAATGGAAGATATAACAGTTTTAATTCACTACATGGTAATTGGACTCCTGCTCACAGTTTTGTTTCATTTAGTGTTGAAGCTGATTTGATTTCGAGATCATCCAGTTTCATTGAGTTAAAACGTGCTATAATGGAGAGTTTGCTTCTAGATGATCAAAAATTTGACTTGAAGATTGAATATCAAATAGCAGAAGGTTATCCTCCTATGGAGATAAGGAATTATTTGTCTTGTCGCATATACATTCAATTGAAATCTCGAAACATGATCATAACTGAGTATCGTCTCTGTGTGTACCTTCTGTTTCCGGTGATGCTGAAGGTAATCTGTTTTTTAGCTTTTTTCCTGCTTATTCTTTTATTGTTTTGCATTATTATTTTATTATGTTTTTAGTTCTATGAGATCTCTATCAGATTTACATTTGTTACCTACTATTTTGCAGTTTTTAACATGTGTTTATTAGATGTTTTGTACTTTATTTGTCATGTTTCTGTTGGATCACTATTGGATTTCTATAGGATAACTGTTGTATTTTTGTTGTCATCTGGTTTTTTGTATTTAGTTGTTCATCTTTTTGATATATGGTCTTATTCTTTTCTAACTCTCGTGGATTGTTGTTGTTTCTTTTGACAGTTGTTCGCATGTTTTCATTAGAATTTACTGTCTATTTACTATGTCTCTACTGGTTTTCTATTGGTTGTCCATAGGTTATCTATAGGTTGTCTTTATGTTATCTACTGCATATTAGTTTCTTTTGTTTTTGGTTTGATTTATTAAGTCATATTTTTTGGTTTTTCACACATAGGTTCTGTAGTTGATGGGAGTATTAATTGTATTATTCCTCTTGGTGAAGATGAGATTGATTATGATCCTTTGATTTCTGCTGCTCAAGAAGATTTTAGCGACGATCATGATCTTTACTTACAGAATTTATCTAAGATTGCGTTAAATGAGCTTAATAGTTTGGCTGAAAATATTTCGGCTGAAAATTTTGTTCCTGAGGTTGTGATTAGGGTCCCAAATTTTGATTGTTTTAAGATTGGTCAGGTTTTTAAGGACAGGGATATACTTAAGGATGCTATGAGTTTTTATGCCATGAGGAATAGTTTCCAGTTTAAGGTTTATAGATCGTCTACAAAGTAGTTTTGGATTACCTGTGTTTCTGCAAGCTGTCCTTGGTTTTTTAGAACAACACGTTTTTTGTTGTTAGGAAATTTTCAAATGTGCATCTGTGTGATATTGATGAAAGGAACGGTGAGAAGAGGTAGACTATCACCGAGTTAATTGCCAAGTGTGTGAAAAGTACATTTACCAGACCTAAGAGGGTCTACAGGCCACGAGATATAATTGATGATATGAAGGACCAATTGGGAGCTGATATTAATTACCAGAAAGCGTGGCGTGCCAAAGAAGAAGCCCTTAGGATGATTAGAGGTTCAGCAGCTGAATCGTACTCGTTGTTGCCTAGTTTGCTATACATGCTTAGGGAAAGTAATCCAGGATCTGTTATAAATCTCTTGATGGACGGACTTCAATTTAAATACATGTTTATTATGTTTGCAGCTTCGATTGAGGGATGGAAACACTGTCGACCTGTCTTTGTTGTGGATGCTACCTTTTTAACCTCCTGCTACAATGGGGCAATGTTGTCTGCCTCTGCTCCTGATGCAGCCGATGAGTTGTTTTGTTTTTATGTCAGTTGTAATTTATGTACCCTATATATATAATATGGATTTTATCTAGTCAGTGTTTAGTTACGCAGTTTTCTGTTTTTTATTTTGTTGCCAATCTTGCTACTTTGATGATGTTTTATGACTACTGTTTCTTTTATTCATTATTTATGAGTTGTAGAAATGGTTTTCCCCCTTGAGTTTGCTATCGTGGATAGAGAGAACGATGCATATGGGGGTGGTTTTTCTCTCAATTGAAAGTTGCGCATGGTGATAGACCGAAAATGGTTGTTGTCTCTGATCGTCATGTAAGTATAGAGAAGAGCTGCTTGAAAGTGTTTCCAGATGCTACTCATTGTATATGCTCGTTTCATCTCCTCTAGAATATGAAGGTTCAATTTAGAAGGAAAAATAAGGATATGACTGTATTTTATGTTAGCTTGTAAATCATACACTATAACTGACTTTGAAAAGAATATGTTACAACTTTTGAAAATTGCAAAAGATATTCCAGTGTATTTGAGTGAAGAAGGATATGAAAAGTGGAGCAGGTTGTACACTCCTCAGAAGAGATATTTCTCGTTGACATCTAATGCTGCAGAAGCTATTAACGCCATGATTAAGGATGGAAAATCCTTACCGATTGCATCGTTTGTGGATTTCTTGAGGACTATGATGCAAGGGTTGTTTTATAAGAATAGAAACATTGCTCTGAATACCTTTTCAACCCTAACTCAACGATACGAGAAAGAGCTTCAAGACCGATTTGAACTTGCGTCAAGGATGATGGTTAGTTTTTTTTTTGCCATTCTTTTATTAATTATGTGATGTCTTTGTTTTTGTTTTGGCCTCTTTTTACCTTTTTAATATTATGTCATATGCTTTTATTTATTTATATTACACTTATGTTAGTACTTTAAATTATATATGGTATGAATCTTTTGCTTTTTAGTTGTTACCTTTTTAATTCTCTTATTTGTATAGTAGTAGATTAGATGTTAACTTGTGCTTGAAGAATAATTTATGTTGCTCTTTTCCATTATTTCTGTCTATTAGTGTCCTATAGATATCTTATAGATTGTCTTGTTTATTTTTCTTGTTTCTAATCATGTCAGGAAAATCCATTGACTGGCCATTTGGTATCTGTCACCAGTAACGGGGATAAGTTTTCTATTGATTTGGATAAGAGAACCTGTACCTGCAATATCTTTTAGATGGATGAGCTTCCATGCACGCCTGCTCTCGCTCACATCAAGAAGTTTCACTTGTCTACATATGATTACTGTTCAGAGTATTATAGGAAGGAAAAAATGGTAGTAACATATCAAGGAACCATCCACCCCGCTGCCATCGAGACATAATTGGGTTTTACCTTATGATGTTGTTCAATATGTAGTTATTCCTCCTAATGTTAAACCTAAAGTTGGCAGACCAAAAAAAGAAAGGTATCATTCCACATGGGAGAAATCTAAGTCTTCTGTGAAATGCAGTGCTTATGGAAGAATTGGTCATAATAAACAATCTTGTCGGGGCAAGAGATAATTTTTTTTCTTTGTTGAGCTTGAAATAGCTATTGGATCCTTGATCTCGGTATACTATATTTTTGAATAAGGAATTGAATATTGATGTATCTTTTTTTCCATTTATTGAATACTGATCATATTTTACCTATTGTTTCCTTTTTTTTACTTGTTTTGAATTAAGTTGTATGGTTTTTGATGTCTACTGATAATGTTTGATTTCTATAGGATGTATAATGCATTTCCATATGATTTCTATAGATATGACACTTGCAGTAGATATCAGTGTATTGTTGTCATACTTTAAATTTTTTATAAGTTTCTGTTTCATATGTTGAACATTATGTAAGTGTCATACCTTTGCAATTCTATTATGAGACAGATATTGTATTCTGTTAGAAGAAGATACATAGTTCACCATCATAAACAGAATATTTTAGCAAAGACTATTTCATTTCTTGTAAACTTCAAATATGTTCAAAGGATCAAAAATCCCATCTACTTATCTTCTTAATTGCATAAGTTTTGCAACATTCAAACGTAAACAGGCATCACATTTATTAGTGCTATCTAACATAATTTTTCCAAACAAAGCTCAATTATAACTAATTAGATTCCTAACTACAGAAGTTTTTTCTAAATCAAACATTATCTTTCACTGAAACTGGTTCTATAGCGTTTCAAATACGGCGACGAACTCCTCGTCACTCTCACGATTGTGTTCCTTGTACTCCTTGGCATGATTGTACAAGCTCATAACAAGTCTTGTTCGTTGTATCGGGATATCCAAGTCATCAGGAATCGGTTTCTGCTCAATCATATATTCCATGAAGCTTAACATAAAGATACCACAATCACTGCAATTTGAATTGTAAACAGAATGTCAGTATTTATCAGTTTGTTTCAGTTCAATAATTTTCATTTTTTGAAAATGAAGTCAGAAATTGTGAGATTCAGTGTTTTTAGTTCATTTATATAATCATACCACAGCACTTGTTGTGGCAGTCCCTTGACAACTTCGTATTCCAATTTGGTCAGAGGTCTTTTGCTTTTCCAAGTTGTTGATTCGGTTATTTCTTTCTTTCCAGCAAAGATTTTGGCCTCTTCAAGATACAACGACAAGATTGTGCAGTACTCGTTAGTAGCAACTTCCGTAGACTTCCTTGAATTCCTTTTGAGCTTTGAATCGTAAATGAAGATTTTTCTGCTGTAAATGTCAAATCTGCCACGTATCCAGTGGTTGTTCCCTGCCAATATTGGAAAGAAGACATGATCCACTTCACTCCAATTCTTTCCGCACCATATTCCTTTCCCTTTCATTCTATGCGCGATTATGTCCTCTATGCTCACTTGTTCCTTTACCTTTTTTAGACCTCCTTTGGTATTTAATATTTTACCTATCTCCTTAATTCTCTGATCAAATATCATGTCCGTTGATGTAAAGTTGTAATTTATCCGCTTGCCCTTTTTCCTTAATTAGTAAAACACATCTATTTCCTGTTAAGAAATGTCCATCTCAATAAAATTCACTTTCTATATCATCTTCGCATTATTTCTATTGCATTTATATTGGATTCCTATATCATACCTATTTAATTTCAAACAGATGTGAGTCAATCAAACTTGATGTTTCAACATAATATAATTCTAACTGTCTTCTAGATGTTTTCTATATAATCTATATAGTTTTGCTATTTTCTTCTTATCGCATTTGTATTTGGATTTTAACAGATGTCAGTCAATCAACTTTGTTCTAGCAAAATAATATATTTATAAGTGTCATTTGTAAATTGTTTCCATAGCATCTTTACAATTTTCCTTTTTTATTTGTAGCATCTGAACTTCAATGAACCTTTGCCACTGCTACAATATATTCAAAACTTGCAAGTCAGAATATTACTTACATCATTTGTTGTCTCCTCTCCATTGATGTACAGATCAATGAAGAATGTCTTGCTGGCGACGTCCATGACATTGATTGGAATCAGTGGAATGCTGTATTTCTCGTCGCTGTACCATTTCTTTTCTTTGTCCCTGATTTTTTTATCTGAGTCAGTTGAATTTTAGAATTTAAATCTAATATTTGTCTATTTTTTACCTCTTTGAAGGTAGGATATCCTTTTGTATGTATGCATCAAAATCGCCCATTTCTTGTTTATCCTCGAATTCCTCTCCTATCAATGCATAAGTGTCCAGTACATATTCACCTTTTATCCTTTTGTCTTCTATTGTGTTTCTTTTTGCTCTTACCTTTTGTATCTTTCTGCGAGTGTAATGCTGCTGTTGAATCTCCACTACATCATCTTCAGGCTCCTGAATACATGAAAGCAGATTTTTGCCTTTTGTTAATGTTTTTGTGTTATTATTTTTGTTTTATTAGATATAATTTATGCGTGAATAACCACATACGCACTTGTTTAATTGCCTTAAGAATTGCATAGTTACGCATACTATTGGCTTCTAATTTATCGAGTTGTGCTTGATCAAGGGTGTCTAAGAAACAAGGAAATCTAGCCTAGTAATGTTTTTCGAATTCAACAAATTCTATTAGACGAAATTTGTAAACATTAAGGTCTTATGAGATGTGTTTATAGTGTTTACCTGTCTTTTTTGCTTGCCCTTATCAATCGCATCTTCATTCTCTTTAACTTGCTGCTCTCCATTTTCTTTTTCTACTCTTTGGTTTTCTTCCTTGTCATCTGGCTCCTCATGTTAGTCCAGTGTTGATACTGTCTCATTCGTAATGTCGGTTATCAAGTGCCATTTCAGGTCGAAAGGAACCAATGTTCTGCCCTCAGTCGACAGCACTGGCCTCTTCTTCTTATTTCCTTCAACTTCCTTGCTTTCTTCCCGATTTTGCTCAATTTATACACTTTCCATCGTTTCTTGATTCTTTTCTTGATTTTCCAACTGGTCTTATCATGCAAATATCGATTATTAAGTTGTCATTTTTTCTGTATTCATTTTTAATAATGTCAAGTAGCATTCTATAGATCTTATATAGGCTATCTATTGCATAACTATAATATGAACATTAATCTTTTTTTTCACATGTTTCTTCATTTTCATTGTGTTTTACCTCTGTCAGGTTTAGCTCCGTAGTTAACTCTTGGTCTTCTTCACTTTCTTTTTTACCATCATCCTCACTCCCTCCTTCCATTTTCTCAGTTGCTACTCCTTCATTACTCTGTGGGGTTTCCTGCTAAGTCTTAAAATTGTTAGTGCTATAAAATTATAATCATTGCATGATATAGTGCTCTTCTTATTTTTATCTATTTCATGTTATTTTTACTTCAATTTTCGTGGTCCCTCTAGTTTCATTTGTTCCTATTTCTTCTGTAAGTGCTTGTGTCCCTGTTGGTACTTCATCCATCGGCGTCCTTATCCCTTCATCATCACTTCTTGCGTCCTCGGTAAGGATTTCTGTTCCCGGTGTAGTTTTCTCCGTATCTCTCGTCCCTTGCTTTTTTTCTTCTTCGCCGTCTATGACATTTTGTCTTCAGCTTCCTCCTGCCAACAATTTTTCATTTGATAATGTTATTTAGTAGTTAAAATGTTAAAATGTTCATATACAACAAATATGCATCAGTCATCATATACAACACCAATTGACATCATATAGACGTTCTATAGACCAAATATTGCATTCTTATTATTTTTCAATTTTACTTTTTACCTCGATGTTGTCATTTGTTTTACTTTGGCCTTTTTTCCGATCACCTCCCTTCTAACCACCTTTTCTCTTATCAGTATCACTGTTCCCATCGGCCTCACTACCACTTCCTGGTTCATACTCGCTCTCTTCCTCTTCACTCTTTTCATTTTTGTTGTCATCCCCTCCATCTCTCTATTCATCATTATTTTCATTCCCATCATCATCCGAACTACAGTCTTCATCCTCACTCTCATCTTTAGAGTCATTGTCCGAACCATCTTTGTTATTTTCCTCTTTATTACATTGTCCGAACCATCTTTGTTATTTTCCTCTTTATCTTTCTGTTTGTTTTCATTCTTTTCGTCATCATCTTCTTCCTCTGATTCATCTACAGAATCTTCGTTTTCATCCCTAAGCATTGTAATCTTTTCTTCCTTCTATTTTTTCTCACCAGAATTATTAGAACTATTATCAATTGTTAGGCTCTCTTCAATTTCATCCATACACACTTTTAGCGCGTCCAATTTCTTCTCCACTCTGTTAATTATGTTGTTGATTTTCTTGAATTCATCTTCCACCTTCTTGGACAGTTTATTCAGTTCCTTAAAAAAGTCAGCTTGACCTCCATCTCCTACTCTATGTGATTATGTTGTTTTTATAAAAAAAAGCTCTGATTCCACTGGTCCTCCATTGGAAAGAGACTATGGAGCAACAACCTCTCAATCTCCTCATTGGTTGGTTCGATCTTTTGCAGTCTCAGCTGTAAGAAAACAAATTATCTATTCAGTCATTTTCTTTTGTTGCAACAGTTTATTAAGTCAAGTAATGAAATAGTATTAAGTTTCAAATATCTTACAGTTTTCTGGCTTTTGTTGAAAATGAGTTTCTTTAGTTCCCTGGTCTTGTAGTCTTTGTTGAAGGCCTCCCATTTGAAAAATCTTGGAACAAATTCGTCTGTCTCCCTCCTGTTGCATATGTATCCCTGGCATTCTCCACATACCTCGTAAAACCATACTTGAAATACCAGAGGGCATCCTTGTAGTCTGTATGACCCGGGCTACCTCTTTCTATCCCGTTCTTTTTCAGTCCCTACAATATTTCTGAGTATGATACACCCCCCAAGCTGCTTTTTTGTAAGTGTCATTGTAGACGCAGCCCATGTACTCTTGTTTGATATTTACAGTAGGATCCATTCCTACGAGGTGGTAGCAAATGAAATACAGGATTGCCATTTCGAAAATCTCATCATCGTTGTCTAGTTTTGTTGCTGACTTTTTCTCTGTGTCCAGTAGGTTGTGTAAGTCATTCTTCTTTATATTGTTTTTCTTTTTTGGGAAGAACCGTTTGAAGTAATCTTTGAACTCTTTGGTGGATTTTATATTGAAATTAGTTAGTCTTGTCTTGAGCCCTGAGATCAGCAAAATGTATTCTGCTCCGAAATAGAGAGATTTGTTTCCTACTATAACGACAATGCAGCTTTCACCAGACGGGTCTATTTCTCGTATCAGCAGGTTGTGAATCAGTTGGGATTGCACTATTAACGTTGGCATTCTGAAGAAATTTCCAAATACTGATTCCTTTAGCATGTTCAATACCGGGACGACGTTTTTTATGAAACTTATTATTTCCTCATTTGCTGTAACAGTGATGTTAGGTGCCTATTTTGTGTGCTGTGAGTATAAAAAGTTGTAATCGGCGATCGGTGTGCTGATTTTTGCCTGTTCATTTTCCAATGTTCACAAAAACTTGTAAGTTATTGAAACTTGATTACAGTTTATCTACTTAACATCTGAATAATAAAAGAAGTCATGTTGCTGTCAATCATTAGAATCAGAGGTGTTGCTGAAATATACATGCGATAGGCATTTTAGAGAGATATGCTACATAACATATAAGTGTACTATAGACAAGTCATATATATCAGTGATTTTTCATGTTGACATATATTCTAGCCTACATGTTCAAAAGATATGTAATATGTAAACATTTTAGTTATGGTATATGTTCTATAGATGTCCTATATATATACTATATTGATGCAATCTATATCATTTTTATCTTTAATTTACTTATGTTTGATGTCCTATATTTAGTTCAATATACTCGCCTATATGTCCTCTATCTGGTCAATATAGATGCAACCTATGCTTGTCCATTTGGCTTCCTTTTTCTTTTAGATCTTTAATTTACATATGTTTTTATCCTATATGTGTTTAATATATATTCTATAAACATTCAACTAATATTAATTTTTGTTGTAATACTTACATCTTTATCTGTCTTATATCTAGTTTCTATATATTAGATATCTATCGGTTTTTCCTTTAAATTGTTCATATCAATTCTGCTAGAATTAATACTTGTCATTTGGTCTTTAAATTCTTTATGCAGTGGTTTTCTACATGTTTTTTTTCTAGATCTATTTTTTAGGTTGAAGAAACCCAGATTTTCAATCGTTTTCTATAAGTTTTTGTTAGATTAGGTTTTTAGGCTGATGAAACCTAGATTTTCAGCGGTTCCCTATATTGTTTTTGTCAGATCATGCATTTAGGTCAAAGAAATCCAGATTTTACATTTTAATACCAATTTATTCTCACCATATGCCAAAAAAATCAAGTCGTTCAGTTGTTTGATTTCAAGTATATATTACCTCTTAATTCTCTCTTGCCTCTGCATCTGTTTCACTTCTTTTGCTCTTTCTTATTACAGTCGTCGTCAGTTTTTCAGTTTGCTTCCTCAGGGCCATTTAATTGTTGTTTCTGTTGTTTATCAATAACATGAAATAGAAAGAAGTGAAGAAGCAAAGATTAAATCTAGGTTTCGTGTTTCTCACCTTTGTAGATTTGGAATTTCTCTGAGAATCGTAGAAGCAAAGATCCAGTTGATGAATTTCAAATCAATAATAGTGTTTAAAGCAGTTGGAATTGAATGGTTTTGGAATTTTGTTTTTGAATTTGATTTCAGAAGTGAACTCGCGCGAGATGGATAGTCATGGGGAATGGGAAAGACTGATGTTATTTAATTAGTTTTGAACGTAATTTTGGGAATATTTTTCCTTGTTTTACAAGTTTGTGTTACTATTATTTTTTGTCCAAATTTTTTTTTATCTAGTTATGTAAAGAGCCCTTTAATTACATATAGTTTGAAAAAACTTTATTTTAAATTTTATTGCCTCCAATGATTATTTGAAAAGCTTCACCTTTTCTAGGATTATTTACATCATGTAAAAAAAACAAATTGTATGCTATGTTTATTTTGTTATCTTACAAAGTAAACATTACTCGACCTCTTATCCACATTGGATCAAAATACATCCACTCCACTCATCTAATGGTGTTGAAAGTAAAGTAAAAATTACTTCCAGTAAACATATAATATCCCAACAACAAATGGTTAGTGAAACTCTTATGTCATGGGTATTTTACTCAGTACACTATTAAGAATATTAAGAATATATCAAGAAGCTGTTTGCTGTTGTAGTTATTTATTGTTGTTTGCTGTTAATATTACACATTCTTTAATTAGTGCTTTGATAAATTTTAAAGTGTTGTTGCTGATAGAATGTAAAATATCAAATTTGGACATGTTAATTAATAAATTTTTAAGACTTGTATTACAACTATAATTCAAAATATTATTTAAACACAAACAATAGTTTTTCATATTAAAAGTTTTTCTTCTTTATAATTTATAAAAAAATATATCTGACAACATTCTTATGAATTGTTTCAATGATTTCATCGTGAATTATGAAGTGAGTTGTACGAAACAAATTAAAATTTTTGCTTAAATATGAAATAGAAAATAAATAGAAAAAAAGTAATTATTGCATTGATTTTGCGTCAATTTATTTCTCTATTTATCTAAAAGTATCTAAAAAGAAGTCACATAACTCAGGGATAGCAAGGAAATATCATTTTAATTTTTGAAAAATATAAATGATAAAAATGGATATAAATTAAAAGGCTTTAAAATGGAGTTTTTTCTTCTGCTACTTTTCTGATAGCTATTTATAACTGTTTATTTTTTAAAATTCTAAGCAAACACAATTTTTATTTTATAATCAGTAAATAATATATTAAACAAATACTTTGAAAGGAGAAAAGAAAAGAGAACATATCAAGAAAAAAAAAGTATAACCAAACAGAATTTCTAAAAGCACTTTTCAAAAAGTAATCACGATTGTTCTATTCTACTTAGGATTTTATACAAATCTGACATATTTTTCACAAATACTTATAAAACGAATTTTTTTTTTTAAATCATTCTTTTACACTATCTTTTAAAATAGTTTGTTCAAACTTATTTTTATTTTAAATAATATTCATATTGACATTCTATTATCTTTAAAACAATATTCAAGGTCAAATATAGCAAGTAAACAATCAGGCATTGAGTTGAATACATTTTTTGAGGCTAAAAGATCTTTATACTCAATAAAATGTTAAGATCATATATCTTCATGTCGAATTTTAAAATCTAAGTACTATAATGATTGTAAAGTTGATGTACATAGATGATTTTTAGCGAATGTTGTGATTATTAACTCCAGCTACAGTTAATTTCATTTCTAGATCAAGCACAACTTAAAGACGTGACAGGCACAAATTGAAATAATAACTATTAAAGAAAGTATTTTTAATCAATGTTTTAAAAAGCGCTAGGTGTTAGTCGGACGATCAGAGCTTCAAAACGTTTAGGCGGGGACTAGGCGGAACCTAAGCTGGACTTAGGCGGATTTGTATTTTTTATTTTTAAATATTTATTAAATATATAAAATATAAATTCAACGAAAAAGTAAATTATGATAATAAAATACAAAAAAAATATAATTTAGACCATGTTTTAAAAATCACTAAATGGCATACAACATATTGTTTCTCGCTTTGGGACTCAAAATGACAATTTTATTGTGAGAAAACTTTAATGAACTTTAGTTTTACCAACTAAACTATTTTTTGTTGGTAAACTATGATTATTATAAATAATGGTATCGTAAAAAATCTAATTTAGGCGTAAGAATTGCCTTGACAGCCATCCAGTGCTTTTCACTTGAATCTAACTGACATCTGCTCGAGAAGCTCAAAGCCTGAGAGACATCTGGCCTAGTACATATCATATGATACATGATGGATCCTATCGCAGATGCATAGGGTATATCCTTCATGCACATTCTCTCCTGAGCTATCTTAAGACACTCAGATTTGGTGCAAGAAATTTTCAGAAAATGTTTCAGGAAGGGCCCGAAAATGTAAAAATAAATAATTATGAAATATCTGGAGAATAAAGAAAATAAATTTGGTGCAAGAATTTTTCAGAAAATGTTTCCGGAAGGGCGCCTAGGCGGAAAAAATCAGACTAGAAGGTGCCAAGGCGGCAATAAATCGGCCGAGCGCCCTAGATGAGAAAAGTCGGGCGGCAGGCCCCAAAATAGCGCCTAGGGCAGGGTGCTTTTTATTAGGTAAGAATACTAATGAGCCGTTTAGTTTGCATAGTAGAGCGGAATAAATATGTATTGCTTAATACAAAATACCAAACCAAACTGACACCTACCAGTTTTCAATTTTTATACCATGCTGTGAACACAATAGGAGAGTGAAATGACAATAACGTACCAAGTAGAACTTCGAGTTGCCTTGCATGCTAGCTTTCCCAGTT
Organism: Euphorbia pulcherrima; assembly: GCA_947683365.1. NCBI lineage: Eukaryota > Viridiplantae > Streptophyta > Magnoliopsida > Malpighiales > Euphorbiaceae > Euphorbia > Euphorbia pulcherrima. The sequence goes on from CANTUS010000004.1 coordinate 8,046,931, forward strand.
GGCGTCAGCATTGCCAATTTCGATTGCTAATAAGTAATAACCCCACATGATCAACATCATATAGCATCACTAGTCCACCGAAAGAAAGCGAAGTATGAAACTAGTCCGACAAATTATGGACGTTAGTGATAGCAAAAGAATACATACAATTTAATAAAAGACTTGTTTCATCTCTTATAATGTTTGTTATACATAATCAAAGACTTGTTTCATCTCTTATATTCATTTATGAATGATCTACTCAACAAGGACTAAAAAGAATATATGTCTGATCTTACAGTTACCTGATAATACATGATGCACATGAGATATAGGGACACCCTGTTGTTTGAGGTTATACAGAATTGTTGAACCACAACATTACCCAACTACACATCATATCTATAATCTAACATTCATAATTACAGAAAATCCAGGTTTCAATTATGAATTGGCTATGCGACTTTCTGATAGAGGACACTGGATAAGACTCATAGAAGAACAATTTAGAATTAGTTCATTATCAAGTCATGAAGCATATAGAGATTACACGCACGACAAATTTGATAGCATCCTCTAAAAAATGTCTGCTCTACAGAGGATTACAATAACTTAGACAAGACATATGGCCGACATAATTTGTGGAACTTCATGGGGTTGGCTCGCTTAGCCGACCCTCCAGAAAAAATATCTACTTCTACCAAATAACTAAAACCTAATTAAATCTAGCATTTTAGGGTATGGTTAGTTTCCAGAATAACTTAAAAAACGAATCTTAAAGTTCAAATCTAAGGATCTAACATCACTGAAACAAATATGAGCTATAGTTCTATTTCTATAACTGGAAAAATATATCTATAGTGCCAATTACACGATTATGATAACTGATAAGAGAATATAAAAGTGTCATGGGAAGTGCTAGCATATACAGAAGCATGTAAGCTTGTATCGCTAAAATTACCTTGTTTCACACTTATCAAATGATTAATTCATATAAAAAAATCCTTGAATAATAATACTATTGTGGAGGTCAAAAGTTACTATTCATGCTTACTTTTCTATAACAGCATATGGAGAATTTTGGAAGTCATATGTAAATCGTAATGTAAATATTGATTATTGCTAACGGAGATCAATCATATAGGTTGAGCCATGACCAAGAGAGATGTGAAAACATAGAATTGAAGATGGTGTAATAGTTACTGTCTTTCAAAGTAACAAAATTTACAAGGCATATAATATTTTTCCAATGCAATTTGGCGCAAATAATGTAATTCGTATAGAGTATTAAGATCATATTATCGTTAATAAAGTATCTGCTCATGAACCTCGAAGCAAGTTCAACAAGAACTACTAACACCAGTACCAAAAGAAACTACAACAAATGCAAATAGGCAAAAAAAGAGAGAGATAACTGGTACAACTTAAATTGGCATGAAATTGAACATATTAGATTCCAATCTATAATGTTTTATGTGCATTCAAACAATGAGAAACCATTAGCTAAATAATGGTAATATTTTGAGCCATATTGCATACATAAAAGCTACAAAAAACCATCAAGTTAATTTCAAACTCCAACTATAAAATAGAATCACCTGACTGACGGCTGCTAGGCCAATGAATATAGACATAAGAGTTACTTTGAGCATATCTGCTGACAAAGGGAGAGAGCATGCTTGTATATAGTAGGCATGTCCTTCTCGCCGATGCCGCTCATGGGCATGCTCTCTCTCTTTGTCAACAGTTAATAACAAAGTCCATAAAGTAACCTGCAAAATCTGCAACAAATCAACATAATCACAAGGCATCCCTAACAAGAATAGATTAATGAGACATTAATTAAATGACAATGATCAAAACAAGTAAACCGACTACAAGCTCCAATTCGCTTTAAAATTGAAAAATCATAAATCTCTAACTGCTATGTTAACATCTAGGGTGTTCAGAGAGTCCAATTTAAGCATGTGAATGTTCGTTCATACAATTATGTGTTTCATTTTTGATAGAATTACTAAACCATTCAGCCTGTTCAATGTTTTTTTCTATTCTAGCCCTAGATAAGGGTACTAAACACAAACTAAGCCTCCTGCCCTAAACAACTACAAAATTTCATGCTAGAGATGAGAAAATAATGAAGAAACAAACTGAACTATGTCAATCCATTAAATCTGAGTACAGAAAGCACACTACTTGGCTAAAAACGGAGAATTAAGCAGATAAAAACTTATCCTTCAACTATCAGATCTAAACCTATAATTACTCAAAAGAGATGCAAAATCCATTGAACAAAGAGAAGAAGAACAAAATATTGTAGCTAGCTAGGGCAGGAATTAAAGTGGAAGGCTAAGGGTTTGGGAGCTTACTTGGATAAATCGCCGATCTAATAATGTGGAAATTTGTATCAGTAATTGAAGCTTAAGAGGAAAGTACGAAAGTACAAAAATTCTTTATTTTTTTCAATTAAAAAAAAGTACAAATTTCATATCAACCGTCTTATATTGAATCGGATATTTAATAGTTTTTCCGTTGAATACTTGACACATATAATTTATATATTATAACAATAAAAATTTCTTATACATCAAGCATAGGAAGGGAAGGTATTAAATACCCTGTATAAAATTTGCTCAACAGACTTTCGACAAAATGAATGGACGGTGATATGATTGTCCACGTAGGTAGGTTCTACCCCGTTTGATCGGAATGCCAAGTTGTACTCCCCATGCCGTTATTAACGACAATTGAGGCTGTCCCTAAAAATTCCAAAAAATTTTATTATATTTTCCCTTTTCTGCCATTTTCATTAGTATTAAGCTAATTATTGCTCATTAATAAGGGTTAATTTAAGTAATAAGTGATTTAATATAACTTAAATAATATCTCGAGTTTGAATCCTAATAAATGTAAAAGATCTTTATTGGGAGACTCACCCACCACAGCCAGGTGCGTGACCCGATTTGGATCTGGATGTAATCGGAGTAAAGCTCATGTGAACCAGATAGGCAACAAAAAAAAAGGCTAATTATTCTCGAAACCAATGTTTTAAAAAGAGTTAGGTGCTAGTTGGGGCGATCAGGGCTTTCAAGGCTTAGGCGGTGCCTAGACGGATATGTAATTTTTTTATTTTTTAATATTTATTAATAGATAAAAGTATAAATTCAATAACTAGGTTCAATTGGTACACCACACTATAAAAGTATTGGGAGATCATAGGTTCAATATCTAGCCTCTTCAAATTTCCATCAATTTCAAAAAGATAAAAGTATCAATTCAACTAAAAAATAAATTATAGTATAATAATATATTATAAAAACATGGTTTATCATATAACAACATAAGTTTTAATTGATTCTTATAGAAAAGCACATCAACACTAAAATCAATCCTTAAAAACATATATCCTCACAAATTTTTTTTGTGATCTATAGCGTACTATTTCTCGGCTTGAGATTTAAAATGAGAATTATGCGATAAGAATATTTTAAAGTATAATTATTATAAGTATTGATATCTTAAAAGTTGTATAAAAAAATGGGATTATGCGGTGTCTAAGCGGAAAAAGTCAGACTAGGCGGTGCCTAAATGGAAAAAGGCAGATTAGGCAATATCTAGAAGTTAATATATCAATCCAACATCTGATAACGTCTGAGAAATAAAATACCATACGATAAATTCAAAAATAACTATAAACAGAAATTTTAAAAACAGTGCTTAAAAAAACGCTTTTTATTATTCAATATTAAAGTTAAGACTTTTCTTGCAGATAGTTTTTTTCTTGTTATTGTTAAAAATAAAAGGTAAATAACTAGAATATTCTAATAGACTATTATTACCTTTCTATGTTTAAATAACTTAATTTATATTTCCATATTTTTAATTTTCTCATTATTACATTTCTTTATTTATTATTAAATTTTTCTATTCAAAATTATTGATGTTTATATGTATTTTTTAACAATATTTACTTAACAAGTGATCATAACTACTAATTTTTAAAGATATTTTATAAATAAGTTGTATGTTTTACTTATTTTTTAACATTTTATTATATCTTAATCGCACGATTACATTAAAAAAAGTATCTAATGGAAAAATTAAAAGAAAATTGAATATAAAATATTACGCAATAGTAGTTTTAGTTTTTTTTGGTAAATGCATATATTGATAAATTTCAATAAGATAATGACATACTAACGTATAAAGGGATATAACAATATAGTATTAGGGAGGTAATAATGTAAAACATAGAGAAGTATAAATTAAAATTTTAAAATACAAAAAGATAGTAGTGTATTTTGTCAAACCTGAGAGAGGTCATAATTATTTACCAAAAATAAAAAAACAGCGAACTTTTTAAAACACAAACGTTGGGCAAATTTATTTAAGCATTATTTAACCTTGGGTAATTATTTAATATTCTTAACCAAATATGTCTTACCATATGCTTAGAATAACAAAATTTGATTTATAGAATTTATTTACAAATGAATTTCATATTAGGGTTAAGTATAAAGATATGTTCTGTGGTTTCACTCGTTTCCAAAATAAGGTTTAAAATTTTTTAATAAGGTATAGGGATTTGAAACAATAGCAAGTAAAAGAAACCTATTACTCGGTATGACGTGGCAGGAGTCAATTTCGCCTTTGTGCGTCGAATTCCCTTTTGGAAAAACACCCCAGGATTTGATTTTCTGTTTGGAAATATCTTATACAAAATGGTTCAACAATGAATTGGATATTTTTGGCCTTTTATAGTGGCAAGTATGTGTGTTTTCGAAATTGCATTTGCCACATCATAGAAAATGACGGAGTGGTTAAAAACTATTTCACTTCTTAACATTCCGAATTCTTATCGAAAAAAAATCATATATTTCTTTTGAAAATGAGTTAACCACAAGCCATAATTTACACGGTATATTATTTATAAATGAATTTATTTGGTTGGAATCCCTCAACCTGGTAAAAACGTATTCGAGAGTCATTTCAATTTGGTAAAATGCACCCGAGAGCCGTCTCAACTAGACAAAATATATCTTGGAGCCGCCTCAACTTCACAAAATTGCACCTGAGAGCCGCATTGGCATGAGGCAGCTCCCAAGTGAACTTTTACCAAGTTGAGACGGCTCTCGGGTGCGCTTGCTTGCATATCAATTTAAAGTTGAATTTGAGTGGCTATAAATATATTAAGTCATCTTGTATATTTCCAATTATATACCCCTCTATTCATGAAAATCTAACTACCAACCTTCCCCAATATAAGATGTCATCAAAGTTTAATTTTCCCTTCTTATTAGCTATCCCATCTACCATGTCATGCATTAGGCATTACCACTGCATTCCTCACCTCTAAATGTTCTTTTTGTTTCCATTTTAAAATGCCACTATTGATCACTATCACAATTTGATATTATTTTGTATTTATTCTTATACTTATTTGTGCGGACTCCCATCCATAATTTACAACTAATATGCGATTATATTTTGATAAGAACAGAAATATAATAGATTGATTTTTGGGCAAAATATTTGTTCCAATACAAATTCAATCTCAACTTATTTATTTCATTGGAAACAGGATTGAAGCTTTGCCTAAACATTAAGAAGTGAATACACTGCCTGCATCTCTTTGTCTCTTTAATTTCTTGTATAAATGAACTAATGCAAATTTGCAGATGGTTAATGAACACAAAGAATGGCAACACCTGTAAGTCCTTGCATTTATTCTTCTAGCATCCAACTAAAACTATCTATTGCAACCATACTAATAAAATTCATTTCAGCAATTTACTTTTTTTCCTTTTGATTCTTCTTGCTTTAAGATACATTACAAGGTTGAATCAGAAAAGACGAAATTCGGTCTCCGGGGGTTTCTGTCCACAGTAATATTCGTTTCTGCAGCTTTGTTGATAGGCAGTACAATGCTAGTGTTCACTTATCATAAACAGGTACTTACACATAATTAAAGATGTTAAAAAGATTGAAACTATATAATATGATTCTGTTTTTGAAGCTTTCAGAATGGGCTATAAATGACAATTCGAACAGTAAAAGATTGAGAACTTGTGATGAGGTTTGTTCATATAACAATACAATATTATACAGGCTCGTTATTCTTATACATGGTTAGTATCACAGTACTATCAGTTAAAATGAGATTTGTGTTTCTAAAGACTCGAAACAGGCCTTATGGAAGCCGAACACTACCTAGAGGAATCATTTCGCCTACATCAAACTTGGAATTGCTACCGTTATGGGGCTATCGTGAAAAGGTACATACGATAAAAACTGCTTTGGCATCTTTACAGTTTACACACTAGCCTAAGGCAACAACAGAAAAAAGTTGCCTAAAGGAAGTTAAAAGTTCTTATAGGCCCTATGGCATCACTTTGACCTATCGCTACAGATGAGTTAAAAGAGTCGCTATATGGACCAGTTGCAAGGACCAAATTTCTTTTTTTCTTTGACAAAAGAGTTGCCTGTTCCCCTTAGTAACATTTTTCGACATTAGGCAACACTTTAGTGACATCTTTTGCTTTTCTGATTTTGTATATACATGTTGGTCGGCTTCAGAACTTAAAGAAAGCAAGGAACTTATTGGCCATTGCTGTTGGAATCACACAGAAAGAAAATGTTAATAAGATTGTCAGCAAGGTCAGAATCTAATCTAATCATATGCTAATTTTGAAGTTTAATCTACATACCATGTTTGTGCTAATCTGTTTCTTCCTCAAGATCACAGTTTCTTTCAAGTGACAGCGGTTTTTCTGTAATGTTGTTTCATTACGATGGACTTGTGGATGGGTGGAGAGATTTAAAATGGAGTGATAAAGCCATACACTTATCTGTTATCAATCAAACTAAGTGGTACTTATCATTAACTATTGAATGATAAAATTTTATGTTTGTTTCGATTTGAAGAGTTATGCGTATTTTTTCTGGGTTAGGTGGTTCGCAAAGCGTTTCTTGCATCCCGATATTGTTTCGGAATATGAATATATCTTCTTGTGGGATGAAGATCTTGGGGTCGACAACTTCGATCCTGAAAGGTATCTGCAACTAATGATGTTTAGTTATACTACAATACTTTCAGTCTGAATTTCGAACATCTTCTGATCAATTTCAGCTACCTTAAAATAATTAAAGAAGAAGGGCTTGAGATATCGCAGCCAGCGCTCGATCCCAATGGATCAGAAGTGCACCATCCTCTTACAAAGAAGCAAAATGGATCAAGAGTACACAGGTTCTTCATTAGTTTAACTGTAAGAAATTGATATACTTCGGATATAAACCGTTTTTTTCTGTGCTGACAGGTGGATAAGGAAGAAAATTGGTAGCTCGATATGTAACGAGAACTCCTCAGGTCCTCCATGTTCGGGGTAGGAAAATTCGATAGACAAATCCTTAATTTTTTTATGAAATATAAATTACAGAAATTGGAAGAACCGAACCCCGTTCTTACAGGTTTGTCGAAATGATGGCTCCCGTTTTCTCAAAAGCATCATGGCACTGTACCTGGTATATGATTCAGGTATATAAGAGGTATTTTTTTCTATGGTTTCGGTGCTTCAGCGAAGTGACTAATGTAATTTTTTACAGAACGATCTGGTTTTAGGATGGGGTGTGGATTTTCAGCTCGGTTACTGTGCACAGGCAATTCACTATCCTGATATTATATCTTTCTTATCTAATCTATGCATTTTTAATGTACAGTTCTTAAATGTGGGCTATACTTTGACAGGGCGATCGGACGAAAAATGTCGGGGTTGTTGATTTGCAGTATGTTATTCACTATGGTATTCCTACACTAGGAGGTTCTACAACTAAGGAGGTCAGAAACATTGACTAATACAGCTATTATCCCAAAATTGAGAAGTTGAAAACTAAATCGTTAAAAAAGGTCTCACCTTTTTCTGTCTCGAGTGAGCGATTAATGGAAATGCCAATTGAATTTGCAGATACATCTGTTATCCAAGCAATCTGAGGAGAGACAAACTGTAAGTTTTCATAGGTAAAGAATTTATTCTTCGCTTCACCTTGTTGACTGTTGTCTTTTACAGGTAAAGAACAGGTCACGTGTTGAGCTGCAGATATTCAAAAATAGATGGAAGAAGGCTGCAGAAGATGATGATTGCTGGTTTGATCCATATAAACAATCTTAACATAAGAAGAAAACCGATATAGTGTTTTGATGCAATTTGTCTATTGATAAATTTGATACTGAACAATCTGTAGTTACCATAATTGTATAGCTGATTTCAACATCTTATAAAACTTCGATTATATAAAAATGTACACGAGTGGGGATATGAACATGAATTTATTTCGATGGCCTGATTCTCCCACTAATGACTCCTGAAATAACTCCACCGAGTTCTTCACCACAATCCTGCTGCACATGATGCCCAGCCTTCAAATTGAAGGGTAGTTCCGAATTAGAAATCACAAATCGTTTTTTTAGAAATCACAAATCTTAAGATAGAAAGTATTCCAAAAAAGAATGAAAATAAAAGATGTATAAATGAAATGAGAGAAAAATGTAGAGGTAGCACAACCATTTTATCAGAGTTTCCTATAAACCCAAAGAGAAAAAAATTTGCAGATGGAAACAGAATAATTCTAGTTTCTTTGCTAAATTCAAAAGAGAGAACAATTGATACCATGGGAAGCTCAATCAGATTGTGTTTTGAATCCCTGCAGAACTCTTCAACTCCATCAAAGCTCAACCAGCGGTCTCTCTGGCCCCAACATACTGTGGTTTGCACTTTCCAGTTACTGTCTACAAGTGTTGTTCTCATTTCTTCTACATAAGTCTACCAAACCAGAATATTAAGAGTATGAAGGCATATCCTTATAGAGATTGAAGAACAAGAAAATTCATACACATTAATTAACAGAAAAAACAATTCGACAGACAGAAATTTTCTCATTAGTCTACTGGGACATTAAAATGTAGTAGAATTTAGGAAATTTAGGTATGCCTCAAAAGTACTTAACATAGGAAAGGAGAAAGAACTGAAATTTAGTGTTACCCTAAGTTCCTTTTTCATGGACCGGCTAATTGCGTTTAGCGCAAATCCTGCAGAACCAGATGTGAGGTATGGTCTTCGGTATACCATTGCATCTTCTTCCTTAATTTGATAAGGACCACAACTTGTTAATGCTTTGTCACTGGCTCTTAGAGGATCCTACTTGGTCATTGGAATGATAACAAGAGCACAACAGATTCATTAAGTTTGTTTGTGACCTATTTCAAAGGTAGAAGGTTTAAAAGGAAGTCTCACATACCTGAGAAAATATTTCACCAAGCAAGAAATTGCTGAATATTGACAAGGTTGATGGAAGGTTAGCATGTCTGGCCGTTAGCTTCAAAAAATAAGAAAAAATAGCAAAGCATGATAGTCAGAGTCTGTGTTTCATCTTTCAGAACCTAAAAAATTACAAATACTTTTTAGGAGAGATATAAAATTTGATCTTTTCGAAAAGTGTTATGAAGAATGCAGAGATCCATACAGGGGGATTTACGAGTATGAGATTATTGATCTTCTCCTGAAACTTGCTAGCATATTTAACAACAACAGGTGCAAAGTATCCCTGAAAAACAAAGAATTTTTTTTAGCATAGTCAACTACATGTCAGATGATAATATATGCATAAAATCTGTGTAATTTCTAACAAAGACGGAAAAGATTACCTGCACAACAAGTGACACTTTATCCTTGGAAATTGCATTGATCATTGACTCTAAGGATGATACATATTCTGCACAACACAAAACAAAAATGAATATGAGAAATAAAATTTTTTTTCTTATGTACTAATACTATCACATTCTGTAGACAAGCATGATATGGTAGAATATGATCAGTTTATTAACGTCACTGCACTATGTAAAAGTTGATTAACATTTTTTTTGGTAAAAGTTGATTAACATTTACCATTGAGCTTATAGTCAAATCCATATCCAGGTTGGGGCTTATCTGAAAAACCGAAGCCTGTACAAGACAAATAAGTCGGGAAGAATAAGAAGGAAAATTACATTGAACTTGAGACTGTTTGAAAGGTTGCAAAACTCTAAGACATTCAACAAGTGAACACTTCCCAGTTGTAAAATAAATTTGCAACATATAACATAGCTTCCTAGTTGTAAAATAAAGCAAACAGTTGTTCTATTTTGAAGCAGAAAACAAGCAATCTTCTCTCAACAAAATCTTACCTATCCAATCAAAAGCAACTGCGTGATAGTTTGTGGATAGTACAGGCAAAACCTTGCGATAAGAGTATGCCTGAAACAGAGTTAAGACATATTTTCCATGTCAAGATGGATGCCATAATTTATTAATTACAAATATTACAATTTTAAGGAAACTTGACAATGAATTAATAAAATATACCAACAAAAAAAAAGATAGTATAGTTATAGAAACCATAAATTCCCGAAAAAATACTAAAATCGAAGTATATGAATATCATCCACTGGAGAGGAAATCACCTGTGAAGGAAAGCCATGGATCAATATAACAGTGGGATTATCAGCATTTCCGCTTTCAACACAGAACCATCTATTGCACAAAATCAAATAGAGATAGCATGTTTCAATCGCAAGCCCTGCAAATAATCCAACCTCATTTCCTTCATATTATAGACACTTTACAAAGGAAGACACACCACATCACCATAAAAGCCACACCAGATTAGCTAATAGTCCTCAAAGTCATAGGAAAAAAAATTGTACCTGAAAACATCATCCGATACCTGAGAACTAGAACCCATTTTAAGTCCAAAAATAGGATCCTTCGCCTTCTGACCCGAACCATAAACTGGATGAGCTTTCACCTAGAAAATCACATAACTGGGGATCAAAAACAAATCCAGACAAAATCAATTCCACAAAACAACCGGCTTAAATTAAATACCTAGGGTTTAGAAACTTACTATCTTTCCTTGCTTAAACCATTCATCTGCGGGGGTCGGCTCATCTGAGTATTTCCCTGTACAGAACAGAAAACGAAGATTTAATAACTCTTACATAGATCATAAACAAAGAAAGGAACGAAATGGGCACCTCCGCTGAAAGAAAAGCCATCCCCAGGAGAAAGGGGAGCGTCTATTAAATAATCCTGCTCAAAATTCAAGAGATACAAGAAACATTATAAAGAGCTATATTAATGTGAAATTAAAGAAATGGATCGACTGAAAATTGAAACACAGGGAGAAGCGTACGTCTTCAGCGCTGGATCTACAAGTGAGCGGTTTTCTAGCGGAGATTGTGGGTGCGAAATTGAGGGACGAAGAAGGAGGAAACGGAGGAAGGATAAGGGGAACTTGGAAAAGATGAGAGGGAAGATGAATTTTAGATTGAATTGCTGCCATGGTTGAGTCTGTGCGCAACAAATGTGACCGTTTAAGCGTTAAAATATGGTTGTGATACGGATAAGGCATCTTCTCTGAATCTTTGGCGCCTGAATTCCCAGCGAAACGGGCTTTAAGAGGTAGGCCTTTGACAGTGCCCTATCATCAACGGCCCAAACCTAGCCTAGTTTTGCCATAAAAGCCAAAATTTGACTATTTGATGCAAATTTTATACCAGGTATTGTTGAAAGTTTGACACATATGCAGTTTTAATAAAAACTGCACATGTGTCAAACTTTCAACGGAAGGGGTATTAAATACCTAGTCTCATATAGAAGAATTACGAAAATATAAGCAATATTTTTTAATGAATAGCATTGAAGTAGAAGTGCTATTTTTTATACACTTATGTGACAATTAAGCATGATTATGAATTTGAATTCTTTATCAGTTTTTTAGACATGTTTTAATGAGCATGTTAGGCCTGATTTGATTGAGTCTTACTAAGAATAACTTTATTCAAGTATAACTCAACTTGTATCAATTAGGGTAAGTTGAGGGGGTGAATATAAAATTATTTTTGTTTTTTTAATTATTTTGTTGGTTGATTGGAATAAAATTAATGTAATATTAATAATAGAATATTATTATTTTTAGGGATGTAATATAGGGAATGAAAAATAAGGAAGATGGTTGGAGCAAAAATACTATATATCCTGTAAAATAGAGTTTGGGGAATCGAATATAGGGAATCTGGTTGGACTTGTTCTAATACATACTTAGCCCCTCTCAACTTGGCAAATTTTATCATTTGACGCCTCCAACTTTCAAAAGTCTCTACTTGCTCCCTAAATTTGACAAAAGTGTTCATTGCAGCTAGGGATGCAAACGAGCCGAACCGAGACCAAACCTACATAAGCTCAGCTCGACTTGAAAAGAAAATGATTGAGCCCTGCTAGGCTCATTGCTCATCGAGCTTGATTATTTTAGCTCGCCTCGAGCTTTTGACAAGCTCAACTCAAACTCACGAACTTACAAAATTTTTATATTAAATTATTAGGTAAAAGTATTTGTTTATTAAAGTGAGCATATTGTTTATTATATGAAAGAGTTTTAAGAAAATTTAATTTTGGAGGGTTTTTTTAATTAAAAAATAACCATGTGAAATCATTACTCAAACCAATATCATATTATAAATATTGAAATCAAATAACTCACAGTGTATCACAATGTATATATAAAAATTTGATATTGTAATTAAAAATATTATACGAGCCTGCTTGCGAGCTTTTAAGGTGTTAAGAAGCTCAGCATTTATATCTCGAGCCGAACTCGAACTCTAGTCGATTTCCATCAAGCCTTGGTCGAGCTAATCTCGAACTTCTCGCAAACCGCTCAGTTCATTTGCAACCCTAACTGCAGCCCCCCTAGTGCCACGTGTCACCTTATGATTAGTTTGACTTTTTAAATATGTCAAATTTTTTTATTTTCCTCTCTCCAATTAAGTGGTGACACGTGGCACTAAGGGGGCTGCAGTGAAAACTTAAGCCAAGTTCAGGGGGTTGGTAAAAGACATTTATAAGTTAGAGGCGTCAAGTGATAAAAGTTACTAAGTTGAGGGGTTAATGTACTAAGCCTAAAAAAATAAGCAATTTGTATTAAGATAAATTAAACTATAAAAATATTGATTAATTGTCAAAACTCTCCATAATAGTTGAAGAGGGCTAGTTTTTCTATATATTGACGCCTTAATTTTAATTTAAGTAATTATAGGAAATGCCAATAATCCATTTTGAATTTTAATACCCTGTATGCTTATCATATATAGTTCTTCACTGCAGAAGTGATTTATTCATATACTCCACATTGTGATTTACACATGTAGAGAAAAGTTGTTCTAACCCCTTAATTTTAAGTTCTTGTTCTCTTATACTACAATTCAATGTATTTCATTTTAGTTCAGACCAGTTCAATTCAGTCCACTTCAGTTCAGTAAGTTATAAATTTACACTGAAATAAGTTCAATTCAGAAAAGACCAGAACCAATGAAGGGACTCCATTGAAAGACATATTTTCTTCTATTGCCTCGCCTAGAAATAGGAGATACGAAACAGCTTTTTCTCTGCTTTTGTAAACCAAATGTAAAGAATTTTGGGACTTGATCAACTGTTTTATCTCACTTTCAGTACATGTACAAATGAGACGTACTAAGATAATTGAAATCAAGGGATTCGATATATGGCCATATCTACACCAACAAATCTGCATCAAATTACAATTAAATACAATCTCAACTAATTTTTCTTACTCCGAAAATTACAAAAAAATATGAAAGCTTTTCCATTTGCAAACAATAAGTTGATTGATATACATTAACATAGAGCCATTATCATCTCCTCTACTTGACAAAGTAGGGAAGGTTAAGAACATAAAGAAGAAAATAAGCCCAAATAACACCAGAAATACCCCCAAAGAAGAATCCACCTGTAAACTTAGACCATCCATCTGCCGTTTGCAGCTGATCCGGCACCTTTTTCCGGCCAGTCAAAGTCAAACTCGGGGCAGTCGATGCTTCCCCTTCGCCAAAGGAGGCTACTCCGTACATTGTCAAACATATGCTAAGGATCACTACAAGTCCCCCTGCTGCCAATGACCCCGCTGCCCCTGCCACCTCGGTGTTCCTCAAGGGCCCCGCTTTTACGAACGGCCCCACGAGCAGGAAGCCGTGGGCTAGACCGACTTCGATGCCTCTCAGAAGTGGGCTAACTGCTGTTCGGTATGCTGGTAGGTTGGATAGGTACCATGCTATCAATGGGCTTGATGTTACTGGTGTTTCTAGGCTTCCAATAAATGGGTCTCCGTTTATTGGTTGAATCACTTGGTACGTTGGCTGCATCCACAAAGAAATCGGTAAGGCGTTGTTTGGTGTTGTAAAATGTTAAAATTGGTTGTTTAGTTTTATGGTTCTTTATAAGGTATAGTTTCTTTTTGATAGAGAGTATAGTTTTTATATTATAAAAATAACATCAAACCAAATCAATTATTTTAAGTCAAGCTAAAACTACTATATTGAATCAATGCAATGATTTTACTACAACTCTAGCACTTCAATCTTGCAAACGTTGTAAATCTCTACTCTCATCGGCCTCTCTTACTCTAAACATTCATCTTTTCTTATTCTACCTATTTGTATAAGCATCTTACCAGGACATTTAACTAATTTCATTACTTTTTTACCGTAACATTCATTCAAACACAAATTTCAAAATAGGCAGAATACGTCACTTATCCCTGAACATGGCCCAAACGGTCCATTGTTCCCCTAAGCTTTCACTTAACTTTCTGAACTTGGTAAAAATGCACTAGTTTGCCCTATAAATGTCACATACTAGCTTTTGGTTCATTTGAATTTTCAAAAATTATGTTTTTCTATTTTTCACTCTCCAACCAGTACTTGACATGCGACGTTCGAGGGATAAACCGATGCATTTTTGCAAAGTTAAGGGTAGACTATTTGGGTCAAGTTTAGAGGTAATTGATGTTTTTGGCCTTCAAAATAACCTCATATATATTAAAGTGTCATACTATACTTTAATGAACTATGTAGTGCTAAGTTTAGCTCTAATTTTTACTATACCATCAAACCATACAAATTTTTTTTCTAAAAAAAACCCTAGTATACCATGCCATTTATCCAAAACACACTTTAATGTCTGTACCATACCGTACCACACTTCAATGAAAAACAGAAAGCAATGTTTAACAGACTTGGATCTAATTTAGGAAAGGGTACCTTATCAGATTGAATGGCCTTGACAGTGAAGAGAGAAGTCCGTATAGAGGGGGAGACTCTAAAAGGGGATCCAGAAATACCCTTTGGAACTGCAAGTCCTTTAGTTAGAGAAGAAGCAAAGCTGCTCTTGAGCTGGATGGCCATTGCTGACGCCGTTCCTGCCATTTTTTTGGGTTAAACAATCAAATTGTTTTCAGGGTTGCAAATATGAAATATGTACTAAAAGGATATGAGATTATGTGAGAGTATCTATTGCTTACAAACCTGTGGTTGTCGTTGATGAGGTGGCTATTTTGTGTGATTTTATTGGGTGATTGCTCTTACAAACCTTATCCACTACTTATCCATTATCCCCCTCTTATTTATTTAGCATTTTCTACACTGAATTTGCTTATTAAAAAATGGATTTTATCACAGGCGCATTCCATGAGAAATTAAGAATATTTTGTTTCAACATGATTCCAAACTAAGATGGTTTTTGTTAAAAAGCTAAGTTTAGAACAATTTCAGAGTACTTCACTTACAAGTCATTTTGTAAATAATGAAAGTCCAATTATGAAACATTTCCGATAAAAATTATCCTCATTTTTCCTATATAGCTATATTTGTTGACCAAAGGGAATGACTATAATATATAGACAGAACTATATACCTATGTTAACACTTAGGACTTACACCTCGTTTCCAATCACTGCTACTAGTAATCTCGTTCTACTCAGCAAGAGCAGTTCGCTAAGCTTTAACCATTACTCTGCAACTGAAACTTCTTTTCAAAAGCGGCTATGAAATCCTCCATACAAGCCCTATAAGTCTCCATACCCGAAACCTTCTTCGTAACCTCCAACCCCACTCTCATCCATTTCTTTGCCACGTCAGCCACCCCCATCCTCACTGGCACCGCCGCTCGATTCCACGCTGTCATTGCCAGCCATTTCCCTTCCTCAGTTGGATACTCCCCTTCCTTCAACCCCACCATTATTCGGTGTGCTTGCTTGTACATATTATACACCACATCATCATCCGAATCACCCTTGTGAATGCTCGCTACTATAATCAGTGTTCGAATTATAAGAGCTATGTCTTGATAATCGGGTGCGGGTGATGAAAGGAAAGCTGAAAGACACTCGTTTAGTGCATAGAGGGCTACCTCTGGGTTGGACCTTGGTCCCCGAGAGGCAGTGAGGCCGATTTGTAGAAGGTATTTTGAGTTGCATGCCTTTGAGCTGGCAAAACTCTTTACGAGGTGGAGTTGTTGTTGGGTTCCTGAGTTGTCTCCTCGTCCATGTATATCGTAAGCGTTGAATGTGTACATGAATAGAAACTCTGGCCCAATTGTATCCATTTTGTTGTCTTGAAATGGAGCGCCCATTGAGATCGAGGTTAGCATCTGATTGTGAAAATAAAAACAGTTACAGGAAGTACAGAAATATTGTTAAACATTGTAGCATATCATAAGTTCTAGGCAAGGGGACACCTTTTTCTACATTGAACATAAAATGCAAAAAGAACTTTTTGGTCCCTATGCTTCAAATGGTTTGCCCATTTGATCCATGTGGTATCCACATTACCTATTTGGTCTCTATCCTATGCAATATATTACATTTTTAGTCCCCATGTTATTCAATCATTACCCATTGGTCCTTGTGCAATGTAATTGTTACTCATTTGGTGCTATACAAATTTGTTGTCTTTTTGCACCATGTACGGTAGAGACTTTATTAATTATATGTCATGTAGTCCGTACTAAAGTGACAAAAAAGGTACCATATTGAATAGCTCAGGAGCCAAATAGGTCATATGTGTAGTACAGGGACCAAAGGGACAAACTGATGATACCACATGGCCTAAAAAGGTCCTCTTGCCAACAAAAATAAGCATACCTTTTCTGCTTTGTCTAGCAGTTCACCAGCTTGTTTTACTTCAGAGTCTATCAGTGGGACCTTCTTCTGATTTTCTGAAGCTATCATGGCAGATACAGTCAATATCAGAGATTTACAAACCATAACACTGTTTTCTTCTGCCTGCCCATCAATAAGGCCATTATAGTATTCCGGTATCAATCGCAAAAATTCTGCACATAATTCATAGTTCTTATCCTTCCCACATTTTGTCCCCAAATTCCATGAAGTCACCGCAAACCAATTTTGTTCTCGTCTTCCAACTTCCCCTTTCCCGAAAAAACACTCTGTCCCTAGCTCAGATGCTCTTGCACGGGCTAATTTCATGAACTTCAGGACTTCGGATTCACTACCTGCGTCTTTAGTGAGGATTGTGATTAAAGTTCGTAGCACTTCGACTTCAGTTGTTGGCATGGATCTTCCTGTGGAGTAAAATTCCAGTAGATTGGAAAGAGAGGCAACAGCAACAGAAAGAGACTGGCAAGCAAGGGCTTCATGTGCTGCCAGAGAAAGAAAGTCGGGAGTGAAATCGAGGCAAGATTTAATTGCCTGGAGCTGATTGATAGCCTCACTGTGACCGCTTTTCTGCAGATAGATCTTGAACTGCACAGACCGAAGGAATTACAACCACCGTCAAATCTAAAATTCAAAGGAATTGCCAATTTCCTGGCAACTACCAATTCATTTTTTCATGATTCTATACACAGCGAGAAAGAGAGAGCACCTTAAGAAAAGCAGATGCGGTGGTTGGTTCAAGCTGCAATAATGGCAAGGAGGCAAATATCAAATATCATTCAATTTGGCATGTCATATTATAAGTGCTGCATGGTGCTGCGTCAAGCAGAAAAAACTGAGCAGGAGATGAAAAGGCTTTTGCATATTTTTGCATGTTGAGTATCTTAAGGATCTTTAAGACCCACAAAAATCAAAATTGTAGTAGTTTACCATACCTTTTCAGCCTCACTAATGTATTCTTGGGCTCTGTCGAGCTGATTCAAAGCAAGGTAGCAAAGACACAAAACTCTAAAGCCCTTGGCACGTAATATTCTGTTCTCCAAGTCATATGGAATATAAAGCAGTGACTTTTCAAACACCTCTGCACTTGTCTTGTAATCTTTTGATCTAAAATGATCTGCTGCACTATAAAAGTATTTAAAAAAACATGTTAAGCCTTTGATTCCCCCGAAAATTTCTAATGTTAATTAGAAGCTGATCACCTCAATCATATGGTTGACAGTGAAAACAATCCAACTAAGGTTTTTACCTCATATAATATGTTGTGTACAAACACAAAGCCTGTTATACCAATTGAGAAAATCAACATGCAGTAGAACATAAGACAATTTGACAAAAACAGGCAAAATTGAACTTAATAAAGTTGAATTGCCAGCTTAAAGTTCAAAAGTAGCAATATTTTCTATAAAGATTTTAAGATGCAAACATATACCGTTAAGTATCATAAGAGATTCTTCAGGATAGATGAATAGACAACTAATGCAATTGTTGTGTTTAAAATTTTCAGAAAGGAATTGCCTTAACGTGTTTCCAAGCGTTACTAGAGAGGTAATCTAACATGTTGGATCACTGGAAGTGTGGTACAGTCATGGAAAAGACAAAGACTGATACTGATTCAGTGGCTCTGAAAACAGATCCCAGTCAACAGGGGAACGAAAGCCAACCCTTTTCATTGATCGGCACAGAATATTTATATAGATATCATGGTAAGTGATTGAAATTAAACAATTGATCAATTGGTTCACGGCACATATACTTTTGGCGGGACAATTGCGTTAGCTTACCAGTTCCAAAGAACAGCGTGCATTGCTTTCCTGTCTTTGGCAGTTGACTCGCCCGTAAAGAGAGCCACTATCCTCTCATCGGAAACCAGCCCTGTAACCAATTTAGCCCTCACTCTCGATCCCTCCGCACCGCCAACTCCATCCCCAATCACCCTGTGAGCCACTCTGACAGCGGCATTGGCACTTACATGGCATCTTCCCAAAAGTCCCAAAAACAACCCTGTAGCGGTTTCAGCACCCGCCGTACCCGCCGCTTCAAAGTACGCCTCTACTGCCGAAATCCATACGCTCTCAGGGATCTCCTTATTTAAGACCATACCCCTCAGCTCCTTCTCCGCCTCTTCATATCTCCCTAACCCTAGCCAGGCCTTCATCGCCAAAACAGGGAGACTAGCATGTTGATCCCCGCCATCTACACCACCGCCTCCTTCTCTCAAAACCCTAACACACTTAATTACACTCTCGAATTCACCTTTTTGCAGATGCGCAGCCGAGATAAACCGGAGCGATTTAAATCTTAATTCATTGAGCTCCTTCGTTTGTTCTCTTGTTCTGGATACGCTGCATCCCTTCTGGCATATATCTAGAGCTTCATTCAAGAGCTTCAAGGCTATGTTGAAAGCATTCGTCTCGTTCTTTGAAAGCACACTCTTGCCGAATAATAAGTACTGAATGGCGAGCTGCTTGTAGTGATCCGACGACCCGAATAGCGTGTTTTTGGCCCGGTTTAGTAGTGTGATAGCAAGATTCCGGTCCGATACCTCCCAGGCAGTCCGAGATCTCGCAAGATTCAGATCCAGAAGCAACTTTTTCTCTCCCGGATCGGATAAACTTGCGATATCGATCTTTGAAACGATATCAGTGGCTCTCTCAAAGCAAGTGGAAGCGAGATCGAACATTCTCATATCGTGGCAGATGAGACCGGTCTTATGGTAGAAGGAAGCCGACTTGATCAACGGAGATGGAACACCAACGACATCGCTGGCGAGGGCTAGCATGTCGGCCGCGATGTGGCGGAGAGTGGCGTGATGTTGAGCGATAGGAGCAGAAGAAGAGGGACGGATTGAAGCCGAATTGGAGATATCTACGCAGGCGTTCCAGAGGCGGTAGCTGAGCTTCCATATTTGGAGCTTGACTGAGTTAGGGAAGGGGACGAGTTGAGTGAGCTGAGTGAGGAACTGGCGGAGATCGGAGGAGATTGTTTTCGGCAAAGGATTCGAAGGAGAGAATTCTTCGGTTTGGTCGATTAGAGAATCGATTTGAGAGAGCAACTTCTGTAGATGATTATGGAGATCAGATTGGGGCTCTAGGTTGAGTTGCCGGAGGTCCGGCGAGGAGAGCTCGGAGATCTTCATTTGCGCGGTAAATCACATAAGCAAGAAGGGAGAGCTTTGAAATTTTGAATTGGAAGCTGGGAGGATTATATTGTTTAATATTGTTGGAGGCCCGGGAAAGATTAAGCTTTCACCACTGCCACGTGGAGTCAAAATAGATTAATCCTTAAGTTTGTCTTTCGTTCAATTTAACCCAAAATTTTTAATTTATTTTACTTGTGATAAAAATTGCAAAAATAAAATCTCAGAAGATAATAAAAATGTAGAAAAGTTAACTATAAAAATAGCTAATACATACACATCAGTTCCTATTTCTAGGGCTCTAAACGAACACAACTGAGCAGAGTTTTAGCATGATTGTGTTCATTTATTTAATTTTTAATCAAACACGAGTTGAGCTTGAATTTAAGCTCAAAATTTTGTTCATGTTCAGTTTGTTTAAGTGTTCATTTGTTCGCGAGCTGTTAACGAACAACTCATTTATTTTGTTTGTGAACAGTTCGCTAATTTATTCGCGAACGAGTTTGTCTACTTTGTTTGTGAACAACATTGACAATTCAATACATAATTTAAAGTGTGCTATAAAATTGGGTTGGATGATGTTATGCATATACTTATTGTATTAATATAATTTTATGTAGCCACACTTTATTTTCATTCTCTAAAATTTTATTCTTGACATGTAATTATATTAATCGAGAACATTTATCGAGTCAGTTCATAAATTTGTTCGCGAACCTCCAATCGAATTTGCTCACGAGTTAACAAGTCAAACTTTGACTTGTTCATGTTCAGTTCATTTATAATTCGAGTCATAAAATTATGTTCACAAACCGTTCGTTTATAAATCGAGTCAAACTTTTATCGATCCGAACACTGAATTGTTCACGAACTACTTGATTCATTTAGAGCCCTATCTATTTGAGATATAATACATTAGGCTATAATTAGTTTGTTTTTTACAATATAAATATTATTTTAACTCTTATCACCGATATCACCGATCACCATCGGTGATGGAGACAATATATGGATTATATCCATAGAATATCCCATAATACATAGTGATTCAGTATTTTAAAAAAGATTATTATACAATATAGATCAGACATTATAAATAATAATAATAATTCTATTTACAATTTCAATAAGAAGTCACATTATTAAAAAAGATAAGAAAAGATATGGTTGCCTTCGAACGAAATATGTCAAGGAAACTAGAATAAAAAGAACATAGCAACAGGGGATAAAATACACCCAATATAAAATCAATTCAGTTGAATAGTTGAATAGTTGCCATTTCAACCTGCCGGTTCACTTGATATTTCTCAACGAAAAGGAAAAAGTAACATACACCCAATACAAGAACCAGGCAAAACAAAAAAAAAAAAGATTAGAAACATAACATACACAGAAAACAGAGTACATATATTAGAAGATCAAATTATCTCTTACACAACAAGATTAAACATTAACAGGATACTCGGTTCTGTTTTTTTTCGTTTTTAGATAACTAAATTCATTCATATAACATAATCAGACTGAAAGGGTTACGGCTATAGCAGTTAAGATCAGGAACACAGTCACCTTTTCTAACTAGTGAAGATACGGGGCCTGGTACTGGTAGCCATTTCCAAAGTAGTTGCCATGACTAGGGGAAAAGTTGTAAGTAGCCGAACCCATCATTGGAACATGGTTGTCGGCGGGGGCCGGGTAGACATAGGGTCTGTCGTACATGTACTGTGGGTACCTATCAGGGACTCGTGGATAGAAAGTTTTTTCAGCGACTCGAGGGGGCCCACATCCAACTCCATTGGCACGTGGTCTCTTGGGTTGAGGCTTTGCAGCTTCGGTTGCTCTTTTCTTGTCTGCCTTAGCCTTCTCCAGCTGGAGAAGGCGCTTTTGGAGGGGATCGATAGGATACTGCTCTTCAAGCTTGTGCTCTTCAATGCATTTTATTACCGCTTTAAGGGCAGTCAATTCTCGTTCGTTAACATCATTCTGAAAATCAAACAAATAAAGCATAACAGATTTAAAGATAAACCGAGGGAAAATTGAAAAGGCTAAAAATAAACCTGCAGGTGCATCAAAATTTATGTTTCTAAGAAATGAAAATTCATGATAATCTCGGAAAGAAATTAAACCAGCACGACAGCAGTTGGTGATGCATTTCCAGGCTTCACGGGTGATGTTTTTCTCGCCTCCTTCAAGTATGATTTCAGTAAAGGTACAGGTGAGAACTGCTCTGTCAACTCAAAAGCGAAAGCCAAGTTAACTGCATCAATTTGCCTTCCACTATTTACAAGTACTTCAATTACACCTGAAAATACACAATGGAAAACGAAAAACAGTAAACAATTGACTTTTCTTTCTGATAAAAATCATAATGGATGACCATCCTCTTAGCACAGATACTTTGCTCCTTTAAGGAAATGTTTTGCATTTTTCTTCTATTATTAGATATTCTAAAGTCATCTCATGACTCTCTGCATTTTATGAAGCATAAATATGCAATATCTCCATTAGCAAAGAAAAAAATAAAAGAGAATCAAGCATCTTTATAGTGCTTCCACACAGTCAAAGTTCAATGCTTGAACAATAAAGAAAATCTAAAACTTGTCTTTAGCTATCTTGTTAATAACCATTGTTCGATAGATATAATGACGAATGGAAGTGAATTACTGAGGGACAAACTGGGATTGCAACCACAGGGGTCAGAGAAAAATAAGTTCAGTTTCTGACGGAGAGATAAGTTGCCTAAAAATAAATGCTGGGTCGAAATAATATTAATCTCGAGTGATAAATGGAATGAAACTACACAAGTAAATGATGTATAAATAACTAAACAGATGATCAACTTAAGATAGTTGCCACTGAGTCAATTTTCAGGCTACCAGACTGTTTAAAGACATAGCAAAACTTGTAATGAGAAGACAAACCTGGCATTTTCTCTGACAACCCAAGAAAACGGCAGAGTTCAGCTGCTTGGCGACGACGAGAAACCATTGGAATCAGCCTTGATAGTTCTTCCTCGTCAAAATCAGACGCAATGTCAAAGGTAGCAAGAAGTTGCAAGAACGCATGTGCTTCCAAAGAGTTGCCATTGCTAGCATCCAGATCTAGGGCATCCAGCATAGGTTTCCAATTTTCAGCAATTGCCTTTGCCTGTTCCTTGACATCTTCTGAAATTATATCAGAGAAAGACACTAGATCTGTATAACTAAGCAAAATGCTAAGGCACTCCATTAACATGATACAGGTACGACGAATTCCCAGCAGGACTGAATCTTTCTTTCCATCACCACTTGACACTTCTACTGGATAGAAATCCTCCAAGGAGTTCAATACCAATTGGGCAGGGTTTTCTGCGGCTCTAAAAGCAAGAGGAATCTCCTCCTTTATGACTGCAAGGTTCTTTCGATTGTCAGAGATAAATTTGTGCAGCCCTTCAGAGTCCATTGCTTCACATAGTTTAGCTAACTCTGGATAAGACAATTCCTCCATATTACCATTTTCAGCATTATTAATCTCTCCCAAGTTATTATCACTAGCCATGGTGTCAGGTGGTTGGTCTTCAACAGTTCGGATTTCACATTGGACATCAATAGAATGTTCCTCAGATGATACCTTTCTATTCTTTTCAAGAGCATTAACAATTGCAAACACAGCAGCATCCCTTTTCTTCTGGAGTCTCTCCAATGAAGCTTGTTCCTTGGCTGCAACAGCAGCTGCCCGCTTCTCCAACAATTCTTGGGCTTTACTTGTCTTGCTTTCATATTCCTTTTCCTGGTCTTCCAGCTCGTGAAAGCGTCTCTTTAAAGACCTTTCAAGCCCATGAAAATGCTCTTCAAGTTCTTTCCATTTCAAATTAAGTGTCACAGCCCGGTGACTTTCAAGTTCGGCAAAGGCTTTCTGAAGTTGCTGTATTTTAGAGGAAGTAGAGTCAATAAGTGTTACAACTGATGCTGTATCTTCCATGGCAGAAAATCTGTAGAGAAGATCAGATAAAGAACTTAAGGCACAAAAAAGTTGAAATATTTTTACAAAAATGTAAATGAATTGAATCATATAGTGTTTTCACATACAATATATAGGTGCGATAACATACCAGAACAAACACCAAATATTGATATCCGGTACAAATATATAACTTAGATTTTAACAATAATGAAAAGCTCAACAAGTTGAGTAATATTCCATATCGTAACAGAAAGAACCAGCTTCATACTGAAACATCTTAGCTCATAGATCAAACTATAAGTTCACATTGTAGATCATAAAAGAGAAAGCTTGGGAGGATAAGTTTCATAACATAGATAATATGAACCACGGATTATCCAAATATCAACTCCAACAAAGCCAATAACACGTGTAATGCAAGGCCCTCTACCACAGCAAAAATGGGACTAATTAGGTCATCCATGGCCATTCCTCTTACACACTATGTGAAAAATCTACAACATGGTTTAAGGGAGTATTTATACACAGAACCAGCATTTAGAATTTGGAAAAACTGTACACAATTTCCAAAATGATGGTAAATACACTCATGTACCTTATAACTTTGAAATTACATGAAAATTTTTGAAAGAATCAGTAGCACGTAGATTAACCTAATCAGGAAACAGGCCGTGCATTAGAACAATTTCATTATGTCATCTTCTAGTAATTTCAGAGAAATGTGGGAGCAAACAACAAACTCTCGCTACAAACTTAATGAGCCACCGGCCACGGTGATATGATTTGCCCAAGTCAAACCCCAAACTGTGAGAAGCAAGCTCAGCAATGAATAGCTCTGTATATTTTATTCTTTTGCATGGTAGTTCTAGAGTAAAATTCCAGCCTTAGTACCTAGACATAAAAGGTCTTCATAGGAGGGAGCACCAACCAATAGAAGTATATCAAATCTGTAAATCTTCTCTTTTATTAAGATGCGATTACAAACTAGAAAAACAAGCTAGTTCCAAATATAATGGTTGAAGATAACTGGCCAGTAATTACTTAAATTTATGAATCTTAGCAATTGTCGATAAAATTCATCAATTAATCAAGGGATGGTTTCTACCAATTTCAATGACCACATCAGTGGCTAAATGCTCATTACTAGGTTTTTGAAAGTAGTTTAAGTACAGTCTTCAGTCTTCGAGAACAAAGAGAAAACATAAAACTACGAACCAACAAAGCACTAGATCGCGCAAATAAGAGTAACAAGATTCACTTCCTGAAGCAATAAAATCTAAATCATAAAAACAAGGATCAAAGATGAAGAGAGAAGTACAAATAAACAACTGAACCCACTAATCTAAAACTCCAGAAATCGAGGAACAAGATGAAATTAAAATAGATGAGTTAAACAAAAGTAGAAAAGTATTCCCCTATAAACAACGATCCAGTAACTACATCAAATACAAAAGAGCAAAAACTGGAGAAATCATACAAAATGGGGCTCATCATCGAGGAACAAAAAAACAAACCCGATCTACAAGAAAAAGAGCATAAAATAAAACCCTGGGAAAGAGAAAATTACCTGGAGGAAGGAAGAGAAAGAAGAAGAGAAAAGAGGTGAGCAAAGCGGCGGAAGGATCAAGCCATGGGTGAAAGGATTGGCGTGAGAAGGTGTGGGTGGCTGCTACTCCGCAATCCCTAGAGATAGAGAGAAAGGGAAAGTAATGGGAAGGGTTATTTCGATAGTCTAGCTTTGCTTTATGGTGAACACAGTCGTTTTTGGGAAGGTGGGGTCTTTGGATTCCCTTGGTATTGGTAATAGTTACAGCAGTAAAATGAGGAGAGAAGAGGAGTGGAGTGGGCAGTGTAAAGTAAAGTGGGGAGAGTAGTGGGCTTCTGAAAAGATAGAGGTTTGTGTTGCGATAAAGCCTAACAGACTACCAGTTGGTCCAATCCCATTTTATCGTCTCCCCTGCCTGGATGCAGATTACATTTCCGTCAAAAGTATTTTTCACATGTATTTGTTGTATTGTGTACTTGTTATCAAATGTTTATTCTCTCATTCATCCTAATATCTAAACTTGAAAATAATGCACTAGTTTGCCTCTTATACCGTGAAAATGTGTTGCAACATATTCAGTTTTGAAAAGTCGAACCAGTATTGTGTTGGCATGTGGCATGTACATAAAATCACTCTCATTTTTTTCTATTTTCCACTCCACATCAGTAAGAAGGGTTTCATTTGGTGCACTTTTGTTATGTTCATGCGTTAATACGAAGTAAGGACAACTGTAAGTTGATGGCGGCAACGATTAGAAATAAGTATAAGCGACAACGAGTACATCGACATGCTTTCACTCAAAGTCTTTATTTCTACGTGAGAAGAACGTAAGATTTTTTATTTGAGGTCTACACGGGAGCAAGTCTTAAAGGAAAGTAAAGAAAATAATAGAAAATCATCGTGTAATATTTGTTGGAAATACAAAAGATTCTAGTATGGGAGAATAATGGATTTTTTTTTTATTGAAGTGGAGTAAATATGAAAACTACCTTAAATACCTTTTAAATTTGAAGATGGCTATGAAAAAATTAAAACTATGAGTTAATAATATTGTAAACTTACATCTCATCCTTTCACTTTGTCAATTTAGTGAGATTGAAATTGAGGAAATTTGAAAGGAGACTATTTCCTTTTGATTCCTTTCAAACTCTATCAATTATTTCTATGTAAACATATTTCATCCTTCAAAATCCCATAAAAACTCCCTCCTAAGCAGATATTAAGGATAAGAAGGAGAGCAAACAACAATAACAACTGTTCTATGTCTTTTAGGGTTAGGATTGAACTAAAGACTTTTTGTATTCGTCCTTCTAGTTTTCAACTAGTTTAATCCTTTTTAGCTTAATTTTTGTTAGGGCAATTTCAATGGTTCCCATTTTGGGAAATCTTTTAAAATGGGGAATAAATATTAGGAATGGTTGAGTCCAATCATTTTTCATACGGTATGTCCTTAAAATGGGGTTCCCCATATTTAGGGAATCATTATTTTATTATATTTTCTTTTTAGTTTTTATTTATTTTATTATTTTATTTGTTGATTAGAATTAAAATGATGTGAAAGTATTAATATAATAATAATAGAATATTATTATTTTTGGGGAAATTAATGTGGGGAATGAAAATGGAGATCATGATTGGAGCAAAAATACTGTACATTTCCTAAAATGGGGTTTGTGGAAATGGAAAATGAGAAAATGATTAGACTTGCTATTACAATTTTTTTAACAGTATCATAAAACTCTTGTTGATTTCAACGATTCAGTTATAAAAACTTGTATCTTTCTGTTATATTTATAAATATATTCATTGAGATAATTTTGTTTGAGTCTTAATCATAGTTTAAACTTATCACTTCTCTTAACAAGTTTATTTAGTGGGATTCGTACTATGTTCTACTCTAACTTGCTCAGCCTTTTTGTATTTGGTGTATATAAGACATTTTTGTCAGGAATAATATAAATACTACGGTTAAGCCTTACCTAACAACTTAAGTATTTGGCTCAAACGGTTCCATGCCAAGATATCATAGCAGCTTAGACCTAAAGGTTGAGGGTTCGAATCCTTACAGCTCCATTTATTGAATTATATTGCAACACATAGCGGAATGGGTATTCGCTTTAAATCTAGGAGGCATTCGCGTGCGGGGAGTGTCAGAAATAATATAAATATTACGATTGAGTCTTTCTAATAACTTAAGCTGTTGGGTGAAATGGTTACATGATAATTTTTACATGTTAAGTTAAATCTGGACATCAAATTTTATGTGCTCAGAGAGCTGCTTAATAATAAACTAAGGATTTATTTGAAATTGCTGACAAAGATAATGCCACAAAAAATTATACTTATAAAACTTAAAAACCGAGCTTTTCGAGAAGGTAGTGCGGGAGAGAAGCGCCCCTAGGGAAACTTTGCAGTATACTGTAATTTTTTTGATGTCGACCAAAGGAAAAGCAAGTCAAGGTTTGTGTTGCCAATGGAGTCCACAGTACAGCCGTCGCTCAGCTTTGTAAAATTTTGAATTGCTTGTTTGACCCGACGACCAACTAACCATTCAAGCAAACCCTTTTCTTCTCATTTTCACACAATCACATCCATTTTCCATTTTTTGTTTGTTTGTTTGTTTGTTTGTTTTGCCTATTAATTATTTCTTCTTTTTGATTGGGCGAATTTTCCATTTAATTATTGCCTTTGAATATTCAAACCATACCGTAGACTTTATTCTCTCTTTTCTACTCTCGTTTCGTTTCTATTCAACAAAGGGCTCGCGATGCTTATTTTCTCCTTTGGCATAATCAACTTCGATCTCCTCAGTTTGGGTTCCTGAAATTCAGGTGATTTTTTCAAAATTCGTTATTCTTCGATTGTATTTTGCATAATTTAGTTTTGATCAGTGTACGACCAAGTCAACTGGGTCGTTTTTGGTTTCTGTTCTTGTCTAATTTGATTTTGCTGCAATTTTAGTCCGATTATTGCTGTTTTGTTGTTTCTATATCTGTAACTATGCGAATCCCAGACACATGAATGTCTTAATTGTCTAGGTTTTTGGGATGCTGAATCTCGCTTCTTGTGCTTGTGGATTTTGGAATTTTGTTTCAGGTTTGGTACTACGAAGTTGAGTTGTGTTGAATTCAGTTATTTTCTAGCTCAAATGATCTGCAGATAGCAATTTGAGGGGTTTCTTTTGGTCAATTTTGATGGGTTTATTTGGGGAAATGATGTTTAATAGGAAAATTAATGGGATTGTGATTAGCGGTTGTTTATGGTTATTTCTTGCATCTAATTTGTGCTATGGCACTGAGACTGATATTGCCTGTTTGAAAAACATAAAAGCCTCACTTCAGGATACTCTTAATATCTTGAACTCTTCATGGGACTTTAACAACAATACCGAAGGATTTATCTGTAATTTTGCCGGGGTTGAATGTTGGCACCCTGATGAAAACAAGGTCTTAAATCTTCGGCTTTCAGATATGGGGCTCAAAGGCGAGTTCCCTATAGGTCTGCAGAACTGTACAAGCATAACTGGTCTCGAACTTTCAAACAACAATCTCTTCGGTCCAATTCCAGCAAATATCGGCTCCATTGTTAAGTTTGTTACAAATCTCGATCTCTCATCAAACAATTTCTCAGGCACCATTCCAGTAAGCCTTGCAAAGTGTAGCTTTTTGAATTTTCTTAAACTTGACCACAACCGGTTGACCGGCCAGATTCCTCCAGAGCTGGCCTTGCTTGATCGAATTAAACAGTTTAGTGTGGCTAACAATCTTCTCAGTGGACCAGTGCCTAATTTTAACAAAAGTTTGTCCATTTCAGCAGAAAGTTATGCAAATAACCCGGGACTATGTGGGGCCCCATTGGATCCCTGCCGGGGAAAGGCTAGCACAAACACGGGGGCTATTGCTGGGGCAGCAATTGGAGGTGTTACTGTTGCTGCCATACTTGTTGGTATCGGTATATTGTTCTATTACAGAAAGATGGGTAAGATAAAGAAGAAGAAGGATGATGATCCTGATGGAAATAAGTGGGCGAAGAGTTTAAAGGGAATAAAGGCTGCTAAGGCAAGTTATTTCGCTTTATTTGATTGATGATTGATCTGAAATTGTTTCAGGAAAGATGTTTATTTTTTTCGTTTTTTTTTGTGTTTTCAGGTTTTAATGTTTGAGAAATCAGTTGCGAAAATGAAAATGAAAGATCTAATGAAGGCCACAGACAGTTTCAACAAAGAAAATATCATAGGGACTGGAAGAACCGGAACAATGTACAAAGCTATGCACGAGGATGGAACGTTGCTAATGGTTAAAAGACTACAGGATTCACAGCGTTCGGAAAAAGAATTCGCTGCTGAAATGTCAACTATTGGAAGTGTCAAGCATCCTAACTTGGTTCCCCTTCTCGGTTTCTGTACAGTTGACAAAGAAAGACTCTTGGTTTATAAGTACATGCCAAACGGTACTCTACACGATAATCTCCATTTCGTAGGTGAAGATAAGAAACCTATTGATTGGCCTACAAGGCTCAAAATCGCAATTAGGGCAGCAAAGGGATTCGCTTGGCTCCATCATAACTGTAACCCCCGAATTCTCCACAGAAACATAAGCTCTAAATGCATATTGCTCGATTCAGATTTCGAGCCTAAAATTTCCGATTTTGGCCTTGCGAGGCTAATGAATCCGGTAGACACACACTTGAGTACTTTCGTGAATGGAGAATTCGGAGATTTGGGATACGTAGCTCCAGAGTACACGAGAACTTTAGTAGCCACTCCAAAAGGCGATGTTTATAGCTTTGGAACAGTGCTTCTCGAGATAGTTACAGGCGAGAGGCCAACCCATGTGTCAAAAGCCCCGGAAACCTTTAAGGGAAATTTGGTTGAATGGGTAACGCAGCTTTCGAAAAACTCCCAACTTGTAGATGCCATAGACACGTGTTTAGTGGGGAAAGGGGTCGATAACGAGGTTTTTCAGTTCCTTAAAGTCGCGTATTCTTGTGTGGTGGAAAATCCCAAGGAGAGGCCTACTATGTTTGAAGTGTATCAGTTTTTAAGATCGATTGGAGAGCGGTACCAGTTTACCACTGATGATGAGCTTATGATGCCTTCAGAGACTAGCCAAGGTGATCTTATGGAGGAACTTATCGTTGCTCGAGAAGTACTCGAGAAGTAAAAATAGATACTTGAAGAATTGTGAGGTAGGCAAAGTATTTTTTATTTTTCCATAGTTTTATATGTGATTAGATGTTATTTTATCATAAATAATGTTAATATAATCTGTCTGTATTGAGAAATTGGTGAAATGACATTACTTTACAGTCCTATATAGCATCTTGGTTTTACTTTTATATTGTACAATAAATATGATTAGATTTCCTGTTTGCATTGTTTTTCTGGGTTTGAGCTTGTATTCTGAAATCTGTTACTGAGATGAAATGAATTGGTAGACATGAATTAGAAAAATTGGATTGTCGTGTGCCGCCCCATGAAATGTTGATTTTGCCCATGTTATAAAAGAGACTGAAAAATAGGATTGAGCGTTTTGTATAAACACTCTAGCCATTGGCCAGGCATCGAGGCAAAACGCCTGCGCCAGTAGCTAGGCGTTTTAAGAAGAAAATGAGTTTTATGGGGAGAAGGGTATAATTGTCATTCCCGCTCGCGGCACTAAGAAATTTTGGGTGACATTTAACATAGAAAAAAAGTGCTGAAATACAAGCATATAACCAATCCAACTTAAAAGTAATTAACATATAATTAAGAGCAATTAACTAATTCAGCAACAAATTCATCAATATTTTGATTAGCACTCCCACCTTCTTCCGTTGCTTTTCTAGCCAACTCCTTCCGTTTCCCTGCATTTTCCTTTCCTCTCTCTCCTTCCATTATTTCTCCGATACAATCTACCAAGCTTTCTCTTCCCAAAACACCCTTTTCATCGGCCCAACCTCGAACCCCAATTCTCCAAACATCTTCCACATATTTAGCATTCGTCGGCTGGTCTGACCATTGTGGCACAACCACCATTAAAATGCATATTAAATCAAATAAAAATGAATTAAATCTAAAAACAGTATAAAATACATATAAAAAAATTTTCAGATCAGCCATAATCTTTTGAAATTTTTTTGGGTTGAAATCGGGACTGAAAACGCATTAAAACGACGAAAATTGGGTCAAAAACAACCGAAAAAGGCCGTAAACAACAGAACAAAACAAACAGGGATCGTTTGGACATTTTTACCAGTAGGCCGACTCAGTGAGGCGGTAGGCCGACTCAGCGACATGGTAGGCCGCCTCAACGAAGTGGCCTAGATGACGCTCAGTCGGCCTTCGTCCTATTGAAGTGGCTTGTCGGAAAAAGTGTCTAAATAAGCCGGAATCGACCTTTTTGTGCTTGAAAACCCGAGATTACTAAAATTTCAAGTTATTTTCTACCTGTTACGGTAGATTCGGACTTAAAATGTTTAAATAACTTTGGTTTTTTAGTTTGGGGGAAAAGAATCCAAAAAATCCGACAAAACGACGATTGGCCGCTTGAGCGACCCGTAGGCCGACTGGATGAAGCGGTAGGCCGACTCAACGAAGCGGCCTAGGTGACGTTCAGTCGGCCTGACGTTCGCCAGAACAGTCAGCCGAAATTTCGACAAAGAATCACAAAAAGGACGAATAAAGGGGACCAAACACCCGGAAAAATAACAAAAAATACAGCGGCAATAACAAAAATAAATAATAAAAGAAATAGATTGGAACTCAGAAAGTTACCCAAAGGCCGTGAATCCACTCTCGAGACTTGAACCGGACATTTGGCAAGCTTTGTGACGGGTTTGAGATGAAAACCCGACGAAACAACCGATTTAGCAAAGGATTTAGTGATTTGTGAGGAAAAAGTCCCTAAATCCTATTTAAACCAATTTTTACCTAAGATTTGTAATAGATTTTAGTGTTTAAGCTACGAGATTAAGCCTAAGAACAACTAAGAATCAAGATTAGAGAGGATTAAACCCGGATTCTAGCTTTTCTTGAGCTTTCTCTCTCTAGTTCTTCACTTTCTCCCTCTTGTTCTTGTACTTTTCTCTCTAAAATTCCAGCCAAAGGAAGAGGTCCAAAAGTCCTCAAAATCTGATTTTTTAGGGGTATTTATAGCCTTTCAAATGTAAAATATCCAAATTAATCCTCCAAATGTCAATAGTTGACGGAAAAGGCCCAAAACCCGACTTTTTGGGCCAAGAAAAACCCGAAAAAATCTAAGTAAAGGAACCCCGTGCAAAAATCGTGCCATTGACGCATTCAGGCCAAGGCCACGTCGGGTGACGCAGTAGGCCGCGTCAGCCACGCAGCCTACTGCGTGGTCCATGCGGCCCGACGCATGGACCACGCGGCCCGACGCATGGACCACGCAGCCTGGCCTTCCGTCGGCGGCACCGGCCGCCGCCGACGGATCGGGGCACCCTAGGGATACAAAGCTCGCCGAGCCCAAAACGCAAACAAATTATATAACGGGCCGATTCTTGGCATTCCAAAACTCTTGGGGAACCAAGAATCCAACGATGCAAACGAGACTCGCTGAAAATGTCCGGATTTTTAAGGAAAAAATCGCGGAACAATGCGAGGGGAAAGGAAGTGATTAACATCTTAAAAGCGATCTAATTATTATTAAAATCGGGGTCAAAAGATCTCAAAATTGTCAAAAAAGAACTTGCCAAACACGATTTGATTCTAAAATAATGGAACAACTAGACCGTAAAAGGTTAGAACAAAAAGTCATCATTGTTCCGAGGGTCTCCGAAAAGCCCGTGCTCACAGGCTGCCCCTCGTGAGATTATCATTTGAATGGTCAAATGTGATCTCACGAAAGAGCTAGGGATAGGAGGTTATACCTTACTTGCGGATTCTTGAACCAGATGTCTTCTGGGATTGCCATAAACAGACCTATCAAGAACAAAATTGACTTAGAGATTGATTAGGTATTACCTTCGTTGCCCCAAACGGTTTTGGGATAGATTGCTGGTTGCTTCGGGAAAAAGAGGAATAGGAATTTCTTGAGACGGTTGTCTACGGATGGTCATGGGACACATCATCAATTGACCTATTGGAGGTAGAAGTTGAATGAATCGGTTGTCTATGGGCAGTTCGAGAACGCACCATTAACGAACCTATTGAGGATTGGAGATTGAATTGGTTGTCTACTGGTGGTTTGGGAACTCACCATCAACGAACCTATCGAGGATTAGAGATTGAATTGGTTGTCTACTGGTGGTTTGGAAATACACCATCAACGGACCTATCGAGGATTAGAGAATGAATTAGTTGTCTACTGGTGGTTTGGGGACACACCATCAACGGACCTATCGAGGATTAGAGATTGAATTGGTTGTCTACTGGTGGTTTGGGGACACCATCAACGGACCTATCAAGGATTAGAGATTGAATTTGTAGTCTACTGGTGGTTTGGGGATACACCATCAATGGACCTATCAAGGATCAGAGATTGAATTGGTTGTCTACTGGTGGTTTAAGGACACATCATCAACGGACCTATCGAGGATTTGAGATTGAATTGGTTGTCTACTGGTGGTTTGGGGACACACCATCAACGGACCTATCGAGGATTAGCGGTTGAATTGGTTGTCTACTGGTGGTTTGGGGATGCACCATCAACGGACCTATCGAGGATTAGAGATTGAATCAGTCATATCGGAGACAATGGGAATGTCGAGAATGCCGAGGGCTTCATTGAGGAATATCGAGAACTTCTAGCGAGGTCGGACTGGGATTTGCTTGGCTTAAATCTTATGTCGGGAATATCAAAGGTGATCCCCGGACTAGAATGCATACCAAGAATTTATCTGGAGGGTGCTGAGCACTTCTAATGAGGTCGGACTTAGATTTGCTGAAAAGCCCCTGAGGAGGCCGGTTGGACTAACCGCATTATGCCTGCCATAGGAATTTTGAGATATTAGGGAGAGACATGAGCTGCGCTTTTGTTGCTTAATTGATTTTGCCGAGACAAAAATCTTTGCCCCTTCAATTAAGCAACACAAACGGAAGAATGAAACTGAAATAAAGTTGAGATTTCCGGGAGTCCAGAGAGATTGTCGAGGCCGAGCGCCGAGTTTGGCTGATATACCCCTGGGAATTTGCATTAAGGTGCCCTTAGGTATTTGCATTGAGGTGCCCCTGGATATTTGCATTGAGGTGCCCCTAGATATTTGCATTGAGGTGCCCCTAGGTATTTGCATTGAGGTGCCCCTAGGAGAAGCTTCTGAGTTCTGATTTTAGGATCCATCGGGTTGGTTGTTCTTTTGAATTGCCCCATGGTGTGCCTGTCAAGAAGGCTTTTAAGCATTAGTAAGCTATATAAATCGCGTTTTTATTGCTTAATTGATTTTGTGGGACAAAAATTTTTGCCCTTTCAATTAAGCAACACAAATGGAAGAAAAAGAAGTAAGAGTTGAGATTTCCAAGAGGCCGAAGAAACTGCCAATGTTGAGTATTGAGACTACCTGATATGCCCCTAGGAGAAATTCTGTCTTTGAATGTAGGACGGAAGATAATTTTGAGATGCCCCTTGATACAGGCTCTTGTTTTGTTTCCTGTGGAATTTAGCATAGAATAATAAACATGAACATTATGCATGAATGTATGAATGCATGAGAAACTCGGACTGGTCATCTTCAAGCTGACTGATTAACTTGCTTGATCGACTTTGCTCAATCTGGGGAAAGATCGACTTGCTTGAAAAGGGAGGATACATGGAATTGCTTTGTGGTACGGACAAGACAAGAATGCCTCTAAAGGAGGATTAGGGATGTTGCGCAGATTAGGTGAGAATGATCCTGGTGGAGAACTAGGGAAGCCGCGACGATTTGACTACAAATTGATTGCTGGATCAGGTATGACGGAGATAAGGGGGGTGCATGAAGCAGAGCTCAAGATTCTGGGTAACGAACAACCGGGCGCTATCACTACTAATGAATTCTACCAGGGATGGCTTCAAAAGATTAGGGTATTGTGGAATCAAGATGATCAGTTGCGGTCAAGAATTGAGCGGACAGGGGTGAAGGACAAATTTGAGTCCTTAGAATCTATTAGACCGGCGAACATATACATCCATTCTGATGTTGATGGCGATGATGCAGATATCTCGATGTGATCAATGGTAGTCTTCCATCTTTGGCTTAATTGTCTTAATTTTTGCATAGACCTAGACATTGTGTCGGGTCCATCAGACTTGTTTATTTGCTCTTATGTTCTAATTTTTCCCTGGATCGCCCTTTTCGGGTTTTCAATCTAGCGGAACATCCCAGCTTTTGTACATACCTCGATTCTTTCCAGTCTATCAGGATTTTTGCCTTTTATCTTTGTTTTTCTTTTCTTTTGAGGAATTGGGTTGACTGCACAGAACCCTACGTTTGACTCATCTGTTGCATTTCGCCTTTTGGGGCCTAATATATTCATTCAAGCATAAACATAAAGAATTCAGTAAAAGTGACATTTCTATTAGCTGAATTAAGTTTGAGTACATGATGATGATAATCATTTCTATTGACCCAAACTCTAGTGCTGACTAGCCTATGAAGGTTTTCTAGCCAACATACTCTCTTGGCTCACTTTACCCTAATTTTTGCCTAGACCGCCCTTTTTCGGATTTTTAGTCTAGCGGGTTATTCTTGCACCCTAACTTTTGCCTGACCGATTTGTAGAATACCGATAAGCGGGATACATCCTAATTTTTGCCCGAGCAGTAGAGGACCACTTATCGGGTGATTGATTTATATATGCTTTTTATGTACCGCTTTTCTGGATTTGATTCTTTTCAGTTAGATATGATAATGCTTCGACCTGTTTTGATTGATAGGGTTTACGAACTCGGTACCATTCGAAATCTTCATGCCCCTGGAACCGAGTATATTTCTGATTACATAAGGTCTTTCCCAATTCAGTGGGAACTTCCCCTTTGGGTCAGTGTTGGCAGGCTTTTGCTTGCTTTAGAATCAGATCGTTGGCCTTTGACGGATATTCGATGCTTAACACAGTTGTTGTTTAGCCTCGCTATGCGCTTTTTATATTTTTGAAACCTGTTCAAGCTACTCAGGCTATGCCTCAGTCCATGGGGGTTTCTTTGATGCTGGGTTCAATACGACTCTCGAACTTCATCTTGGTCTTGGTTGGTAGTACGGTTTCCATTTCGCAGGCACAAGAATAAGGTGTTTGGAGGATTCATACACTTGCACGGTACCCACAAAGAGCAAACGGTGGTTTATCAGCTCAAACTCTGACCCTAGTGGTGCTTTTGGGCATAAACTTCTTGAGAAGCTGGTTTGTGGCTTTAGTTGTCCCATCGGCTTGTGGTTGGATGGGTGAAGGTCTGCGGTGGTCAGACCCATTTTTCTTGATCGATCAGGGGTTGCCCCTTGGGATTGAAATCCATTGTCCGAAGTGATGTGATGAGGTAGGCTGTACTGAGGGAAGATGTGTTTCTCAATGAACTTGGCTGTCTTCTCGGCGGTAATGTCGATGAAAAGGGTCGACTTCCCCCTATGCTGATGAGGGTCGAATCTTGTCGATCATATGTAGGCTTATCTTTTCTTTAGTAGCTTCAAAATTGGTTTGCTCATAGTCGCGAGGCCGGCGATGGACCGATTGACATATTGGATCTATCTAAGGAATGACTGAGCTTCTTTTACTGTTTTAGTCATGGAGATGAGATGCTCGGGAGTCTGATGATGAACCCTAGGTGTTTAGGCATGACTAGGTGAAAGCGTTATCAAGATCTTTAAGCACTTGTTATCTCTCTTTTTCCTCTAAAGGTTAGGTCATTAGAAAGTGGTTACCATTTTAGATTATCATCTGTACTCAAACTTATTTCAGTTAAAGCAACATTATGAATACTGAACACATTATACTTATGATAAAAATGAATGCATGGACCCATCAGGCAAAACATCAAGCAGATAAGAGAAAGC
This sequence comes from Euphorbia pulcherrima, assembly GCA_947683365.1. Classification (NCBI taxonomy): domain Eukaryota; kingdom Viridiplantae; phylum Streptophyta; class Magnoliopsida; order Malpighiales; family Euphorbiaceae; genus Euphorbia; species Euphorbia pulcherrima. Next base: position 8,084,550 of record CANTUS010000004.1, read on the forward strand.
AAGAGTCTTAAATTAAAGTGCCTTAGAGGCAGAATTTTTCACATCAAAACACTATAAACATAAAGAAAGAAAATTACATCATACAAAAATCATCCTCCACAGGTGGAGGGTCTGGATTGGTAGAGCCAATAGGCTAATCATCCTCGGTAGCTTCCATTAGGGTGTCGCTCAGGACGATGCCTAAAGCCTTTGCCTACTCGGCTGATAACTTTTCTCCTTCATTCGCTAGAGACCTTGCGGGATTCTCGTCAAAGTCGACGGCAGAAATGGCTTCCATAACGGGGTTGGGTGAATCAGAAAATACCATTGCCAATACAAAACCTTAAGGGAGACCAGAATTGATGGCACTCACTTCATCATCAGAGCCTAGCGATGGCTTTTTCTCAGTGTCGGTCTTCCTTGCAGGCTCATCCATTTTTCTTTCTCTTACCAAGCGCCAAATAGCCATACCTAAAGGCCTACATTGACCTGTTGTGTGTCCCTTTTGAACATGATAGCGATAAAAGTTCCCTTTCTTTTTGGGCGTAGGAGAACGGTACTCACGAAGAGGGCTAAGCAGGCCTTTCTCTCGTAATTTAGCAAATATGATATGAAGAGGGAGCTCCCATGGAGACACGAATGCCCTCTGATCAGAAGTCCGAGCATGTATGGTTTACACTGCGGAAACACTCTCTTGATCGACAAATTGGACTGCGGGTGCCTTCTCTCCAGTTGGGGCTGGAGTAACTTTGAAGGATTGAGAGTTGTTGCCCTTGAACCAGGGTTTGCCACTTGGCTTGCTAGCCCTTTCCTTTTCCTCCCGGCACTCGATCTTTTCAGCTTTTTCAAAAACCATTTGATAGGACTCGAAAGAGTCGGTCTCCATCTCTTTCCGAAGGAACGGGAGAGCCCCGTCAAGTAGTTTTGGGATCATTTCTTTAAGGCTAAGCTTTAGTTTCAAGAGGACCTGAGTGGCCATCCATCGATTAAAATAAGGTTTGAAAGCTTCGTCGGACTTTTGCTTGACTGCCTCAAGATGCTAAATGGTAGTCTCCATTGTGGAATTAAATCCATAGTGGGCAACTAAAGCTTCGGATAGGAGTTTCTAATCCAAGATTGTAGACTCCGGAAGAGTATTGTACCACTCGAGAGCAGGGCCTAAAAGGGTATATGGGAACAACTTGGCCAGCACCTTATCCCCAATCTTTTGGACTTGCATGATTCGCTCATACATAATTATATGGGACTTAGGGGGGCCTTTGCCTGAATAAGCATCCATTCGCGGCATTAAAAAATTTTCAGGCACCCAATCATCACTTCTTACTTCCTCCCTATCCTCTCTCCTATTCAAAAACTGCCTGAAGAAAGCCACCATTTCGGGCAACACGCCCGGAGGTTGCGTGACCTGGTCGCATAAGATGACCTGAACTGACACTCGGATAAGCTCAAATGAGACAACTTGGGTAACTTAATCTCTGTTGTTTCATCTTTAGCATTGGCAATTATCGCTTCAACACCACACTTATATATCTCGAGCTTGCGGAGTTGAGGAAGACCACAAGCTATCAATGCAGGAAATATATATTTAAACCTATCCATTCCATCAAGGGATAGTTCCTCTATGTTGAAGAAAGCAACCTGTTATATACATTCCAAAAGTAATTACATCTCAAACATTATTTTAACAATATGATTATCATTAGTGCCAACAACTCCAAGGTACAAACCAACTTTTATTAATTACTGAAATTTTAATTTTAACTCCTTAATTACCAGCACACCTTAATAAATAAAACGAAAAAGAAAAAGAATCTAATCCCTTTTCTCTTTAGATTTGAAGTACTACATTACATGTACTTAGTTAATTTTTTTACTAAATTTTATCCGTTCTTTTTCACAATGAATATTTGATGGGCAGGTTTCTTTCCCTAGTTTAACAAGATTGGAGATACATGAATGCAAAGGTTTGAAATACGTATTTACGAAATCAATGGTGAAATCTCTCGAGCGACTCAAAGAGCTTGAGATAAGTCGGTGTGAGTCAATGGAAGAGATAATACTGGGCAGAGGAGTCAAGGTTTTGATCTGGGGGCGAGAAAAAGGATTCTAAGGGTAAGTGGTCACGTGGGGAGTGACCACAAAGCTAGAGGGTGAGGTTATGAAAACATTCGGCTGTGCCGGAGGAACAACAATGCCACTCGATGGGACTGTCATCTGAGGAGTAAATCCCCCTGAGAAAGCGGGGAGAATAGGAGATTGGGGAAGAGGCCTCGAGTGCACAGGGGGATAAAAACCGAAGGTTGGTGGAGCAGATGATAAGGGCAGCTGAGAAGAGCTCTGTCCAAACTGAAATTGGCTTTTTTGGATAGGATGAACCGGAGGGAGCGGTGGTACCACAAACTGATTCTGAACTGGTGGAGACTGAACTGTCTTGCCCAGAGCTTGAAAAATAGGCCCCGCTGACCTCTGAGACTCTCTTTCCTCCCAGAGAGCGGATCTAACCTGCTCTTTAATAGTGGCCCAAAACATATCCGATTGCAGGAACATAGCCATAGCATTTGCCAATTCGGATCCTAAATGAGATTGGCCTTGGCTTTGTCCCTGATGAGGGGGAGAAGGAGAAGGGGAAGGAGTGCTCTCATGAGGTGCATCATTCAAACAAGGATGAGACATGGTCGGAAGAGCAGATTCTGATACTGAATGACGAACTAAACGGCGACCGAGTCACAACGAAAGAGGACTTCGGCTTTGAGGATGCCTTGACCTAACTAAATAAACCGAAAGATGATAAGCCCGAATCGAACCATGAATGAGATAACATAAATATTCAAGTGATGAATGTTATACATACAGGTGGTTTAGAGAGGTATAGAGTAGAAGAGCCTATGATGCGAAGCTTATCCCCAAAATACGTGAGATGTATGAATTCCTCACTATGCCTAACGAGCTAGGTACAGGTCGTTGGGACTCGAACGATCTCAGGCATTTTGTTAAATTCCCCTTTTCGAAGGAGGGGAGAGTAGAGGTAAGCGAAAATAAAAAATAAAGGTCGGCCACAGGCGGCCTATGCATGAGCTTTGCATGAATGAGCATAACACAAGTAGGACACGAAAGTAAATAAACCTCTTCCAACCTTATGACTCCCGCGTATCGCCAATTTGTAATCTGGGGGTAACTCTAGTCCCAGGAAATGGCAAGAGAGTATGCGACCTAAATCTATATTGTTCCGGTAAGCCAAAAGGGAAGTTGCTATGGCTAATTTTATCGCAGTTCATAGTCTCAAACTGCTGGTGTCATGGACGGCACTGTAAAAGGGTCTCGTTTACCTTAATTCTGTGTAACTCAACCACTCCTCAAATGAGTGCGGCTGCAGGAATTGCACGTTGGTTGAAACGAGTGTTCCACCCACAAATATCCCCAATTCCTGGTGGGCATAAGGTATACAAGTGAGCTTCACGGGGGTGATAAAATGGCACCTTAAAACTTAGAATCTAACTAAAGCGGTGGATCAAAAGGCATAAGAAATAAAGTGTTGACTTAAAAATGATTTAGGCACATCATCAAAATCCTTTAACTAAAGTTGAAAACGGGAGCGATTTGTCAAGTTTTAAGTTAAAGGAAGATCCCCAGCAGAGTCGCCACTGTAAGTGGATGACCCCCGATCCCCCCGCCCGCACGGTAAGCTTTAATGCTCTTCGGCGTGGGCGGAGAAATAACGAGCGCTGTGAAGCAGGCTAAAGGATGATCCTTATTTTAGCGTGATGAAAATGGATAATGAAAGCAATGTTGGAGTTGAAATTTAGTCCGATTAATATGTTAAAGGATACGAGACTTAGAATCCCGTATTTTAAAATAAAGTCGCCACCCAAAAATTGGGTGCGATATTCCCACCGGGTGGTTGAACCGTACCTTAAAACAGAGATTCTAGGTTCGGATGATGTTGCTTATTTTTCAACTTTTAAATCAAGCCGATTATGTTTTAATAAGCGTGACTTTAGTTCTTATGCGATTTAATCCAATACATCACACGGAAAGCAATAAATAAACAAAGTAAGAAAATAAAATTATTAAAAGGCTTTATGAATACCTATACATTTTTCTAAAGCAAGAAAATGAATAAAGCGACAAATAAATAAACGAGTGAAACTGGGTTTTCACCGAACTTATCGACTCGAGCCTAGCTCCAAACGAGACAAGATTAATACCGGAATAATCACAAATAAAGCATGGATAAATAAACGTGGAAAATAAACACAAAGCATGAAGAAAACGATATTTTTGGATTTTTTGGGATAAAAACATAATTTTCGGGCGTTAATTAGTTATTTAACAACCTAAAAAGGGTGAAATAAATTAACTAAACATCCTAAAATAAGATTTAATATGTTCAGAATATTTTTGGTATTTTTAGTTGGTGGAAAACAAATTATTTAGATTTATTTAGCAAAAACACTATTTTTAAGCCATTAAAATTCATATTAAATCAAATAAAAATGAATTAAATCTAAAAACAGTATAAATAGATAAAAACAAATTTCAGATCAGCCATAATTTTTTTAAAATTTTTTGGGTTGAAATCGGGACTGAAAACGCATTAAAACAATGAAATCGGGTAAAAAACAACCGAAACGGGCCGTAAACAACAGAATAAAATAAACAGGGACCGTTTGGACATTTTTACTAGTAGGCCGACTTAGTGAGGCAGTAGGCTGACTCAATGACATGGTAGGCCGCCTCAACGAAGTGGCCTAGATGACGCTCAGTCGGCCTTTGTCCCACTGAAGTGGCCTGTCAGAAAAGTGTCTAAATAAGCCGGAATCGACCTTTTTGTGCCTGAAAACCCGAGATTACTAAAATTTCAAGTCGTTTTCTTACTAAAATTTCAAGTCGTTTTCTACCCGTTACGGTAGATTCGGACTTAAAATGTTTAAATAACTTTGGTTTTTCAATTTGGGGGAAAAGAATCCAAAAAATCCGACAAAACGACGATTGGCCGCTTGAGCGACCCGTAGGCCGACTGGACGAAGCGGTAGGCCGACTCAACGAAGCGGCCTAGGTGACGTTCATTCGGCCTGACGTTTGCCGGAACAGTCAGCCGGATTTTTGACAGAAAATCACAAAAAGGACGAATAAAGGGGACCAAACACCCGGAAAAATAACCAAAAATACAGCGGCAGTAATAAAAATAAATAATAAAAGAAATAGATTGGAACTCAGAAAGTTACCCAAAGGCCGTGAATCCACTCTCGAGACTCGAACCGGACGTTTGGCAAGCTTTGTGATGGGTTTGAGATGAAAACCCGACGAAACAACCGATTTAGCAAAGGATTTAGTGATTTGTGAGGAAAAAGTCCCTAAATCCTATTTAAACCAATTTTTACCTAAGATTTGTAATAGATTTTAGTATTTAAGCTACGAGATTAAGCCTAAGAACAACTAAGAATCAAGATTAGAGAGGATTAAACCCGAATTCTAGCTTTTCTTGAGCTTTCTCTCTCTAGTTCTTCCCTTTCTCTCTCTTGTTCTTGTATTTTTCTCTCTAAAATTCCAGCCAAAGGAAGAGGTCCAAAAGTCCTCAAAATCTGATTTTTGAAGGGTATTCATAGCCCTTTCAAGTATAAAATATCCAAATTAATCCTCCAAATGTCAATATTTGACGGAAAAGGCCCAAAACCTGACTTTTTGGGCCAAGAAAAACCCGAAAAAATCTAAATAAAGGAACCCCGCGCAAAAATCGCGCCATCGACGTGTTCGGGCCAAGGCCGTATCGGGTGACTCGGTAGGCTGCGTCACCTGACGCGGCCTAGCCCCAGGCAGCGTCACATGACGCAGCCAGATCTAGGCCGTGTCATATGACGCGGTCTGGCAGGCCGCGTCAGCCCCGCGACCTACTGTGTGGCTGATGCGGCCTGCCGCATGGTCCACGTGGCCCGACGCGTGGACCACGCCTCCTGGCCTTCCGTCGGCGGCGGCCTAGTGAGCCGGGCCCGAAACGCAAACAAATTACATAATGGGCATTCGAACGGGGCGATTCTTGACATTCCAAAAAGCTTGGGGAACCAAGAATCCAACGATGCAAACGAGACTCGCTGAAAATGTCTGAATTTTTAAGGAAAGAATCGCGGAACAATTTACTACGCGCAAGGGGAAAGGAAGTGATTAACATCTTAAAAGAGATCTAATTATTATTAAAATCGGGTCAAAAGATCTCAAAATTGACAATAAAGAACTTGCCAAACTCGATTCGATTCTAAAATAATGGAACAACTATACCGTAAAAGGTTAGAGCAAAAAGTCATCATCGTTCCGAGGGTCACCGAAAAGCCCGTGCTCATAGCCACTATTTTGTAATCTCTTGGTGTACCTACTATTATTTTATGGTGGAGAATTATTCGGAGTTTGTCCCGTGGTTTTTCCCTAATTTATTTAGGGTTTCCAAGTAAAAATCTTTATGTCTTTTTATTCTGCTGCTATTATCTTTTCTCGTAATCTATTATTGGGCCTAACAAGTGGTACCAGAGCCGAACGTTGTTTTATCAGTAATATATTTTTCAAAAATAAATGTAACGAACCGAAATTCCAAAAAAAAAATAAATTTGCTTATAATAAATTACTATGGTATTAATATCGTGGAAACTATTTAGTAATATTTATTATTATTTTTATTGGATGTAAGACATGAGGAAATACGAGCTAATTAAGTAAGAGGGATGAAATGGACATTTAATTATTTGATCAGGGGCATTTTTGGTAATTGAAAAAAAAAATCAAAATAAAATATATGAGATCCAACATCTTCTCTTATCATTTTTCACTTCCACCATTTCCCTTCTCCTCTATCTCTTCCTTAACCTAAAATTTTCTATAATCCAAAAACTTACGATTTCTTCGATTCAACTTCGAATTCTTGTTAGAAATCGATTCTTAAGCCCTCTATCATCATCAATTTCAATCAATCAAGACTAGAAGAGGAGGATTTCAGATATTAAAATTCGGATGAATAGTAACCCGAGTTTGAGCTGAGTGATTTTTGGCGAAATTAAAGCTTAATTAGTAGAATTCATGGTAGATTAAGCATATTTACGGTATTAGGAAGTTTATTTATGCAATATCTTGATAGAATTATATATGGCTGTTGTAGAGGAAGCTATTGCAAGTAAATCAAAGGCAAAAGAGGTAGAAGAGAGCTAGAAAGAGCATAGAAAAAGGTTTGTGTCCCGAATTTTGATTTCTCGGTTTTTCGGGAAATTTTCCAGATTATATACCTGTTTTGTTTTAATGTTTTCTCTCGTTATATAAATCCGATTTGAATGATTCTTGAGTCTATTGATATCTACAGAAAGTAAGGAACATATATTCAGAAGAAACCTTATTGAAATTCGTTGGTTTTCAATGTGAAATTTTCGTTTGAAGTTGAGTCACGAAATCTGTTTTCGGAAAATCTCAGCTTGGTACACTGTTTAGTATTTTGACCATAACTTTGGTTATACAATTTGAATTTCTGTGATTCTGGTGGTTTTGGAAAGCTAAGACATGTGTCTAATTATGTTTAGAAGAAAGTTCTTCGATTGGGTGATGTTTTCATAGTGAAAAATGCAGGGGAAGTCAGGTTACGAAACCTGAAAAAATTCTGGAAAGTATGATATTGATTTTAATGAGTTTTAATTGAAGTTTGATGCTTAAAAATTTGGGATTTGGATTCTTAATTACTGAAGTTATGTTGAATTATGATTGATGGTTTATACTGAAATTTTTAAGATGTTATTTTGATTTATTGCCCTTATTAAACGAGTAGAATACGGGTCAGGGTAGATTGGCGCCAATAAAGGGGGGTATAGTACTGTACAAACAATTGAAGCTTTGGCTTCGGGCTTTGGCCGATATTATGATATATATATATATATTGATATTGAAGCTTCGGCTTCGGGCTTGATCGATATATTGATTTTGAAGCTTCAGCTTCGGGCTTGACCGATATATTGATATTTGAAGCTTCGGCTTCGGGCTTGACCGATGTATTGATTTTGAAGCTTTGGCTTCGGGCTTATCCGCTCCCGTATCCATTTTACCGTCATTCAGGACTTGTTTACTTTGGACAATATGTGGTTAAAGTGTTTGAGAAAAATTGGATACAAATTTGATTGTACTTGAAAGGATTATTATATAAGTTTTGTAAGTTGCTTCCATAAAATTAGTTAATTTGTTTTTGACTTGTAAATATACTTTGTTTCTATTTTAAAAATATTCAAAGTTGTTATATTTTTTTTATGGACACCACTAAGCAAATTGCTTAGCGTGTAGTTGATTTTCTACGCGTAGGTGGAGAACTTGTAGATAGCTTGGACCAAAGTGGTACAGGAGGATCAGCTTAAAGAGCAAATAAGGAAAGACTCGAGGTGGATATGTATTTTAATATAATATTATGGTTTGTAGAATAATGGCATGTACTAGATAATGTGTGAAATATAAAGTGATATTTGGAGAATAATTTGGAGTTTAAAACATTATATTGGCATTTGTACATATTGTAATCTATAAGTATTGAACTCTATATAATGGAGTAGAGTTGTCGATTGGGTGATTATTGTTACCGTGGCGCTTCCTATATAGGGGGGGCGTTACATTTAATGGTATCAGAGCTGAGGTTTAGGCGATTCTAGGACTAGTATGTACATGCCATTTAGGATATAAATATGTTATGTTAGTTGTTGATCCACTTTGGTCCAATTTTCAGGAATAAGAATGGCTAGTAGTAGTCACAACCAGAGTGAGGAAGAGGATGCTGAGAGTACGGTCCGTATTAGACAAGGGGATGAACAAAGACATGAACCACCACCAGTTCATGGCTTTCCTGAACAACCTACTCCAGCACAAGCTATTTTACTTCAGCATATGACTACTGAAGTAATCACACAAGTACTATGAAACATACAAATCCCTCAAGTTCCTGTAGTACCTCATGTTGAAAGAAGAGAGGAGAGGACTCCTCTTGAAAGAATCAAGAAGCTTCCGGCTGATGATTTCAAAGGGGATACAGTGAATCCTGCAATTGCAGAAGATTGGCTTGATCATACTAAATGGTGTATGACTAGGCTTCATTTTACAGATGAAGAAAGATTAGACTGTGTGCAAGGTCTACTAAAAGAACAAGCTAGGAGGTGGTGGGATAATATTGTGAGAGAAAGGCGACCCGGAGAAATCACTTGGGGCCTTTTCTTGGAACAATTTGACAAGAAATACGTTAGCGAACGCTTTAAGGATGAGCAGAGGAAATTGTTCTTGTCTTTGAGACAGGGACGCATGACTGTATCAGAATATAAAGTTCAATTCCTCAAACTCGAGAGGTATGCTCGTGAAATCGTTGACAGTGAAGTGAGGCGATGTAAGAGATTTGAGGATGGGCTGAATGATGAAATTAGAGTGCATCTACTTGCACAAAAGATTAGAGTGTTCAATGATTTGGTTGATGCTGCTACGGGCATTGAGAAGATTAATTCAGATAGACAACAAAGAATGGCTAAAAGGTCTGGATTTCAAAAGGGATCACAGGGTCCAGCTAGTTCAGAATCTCCAAGTAAGAGACAGAAGGGAACATCAGAACAAACACAATCTTATTTCAGAGGGTTTTCACCGAGACAAACCATAAGTACGGGGTCAGCGGCTAGCGTACCTTTAGGTCGAGGCAGAGGAAATATTCCACAATGTTCTAATTGTGGAAGGATGCATACAGGGGAATGTTGGGGAAAAGGTAGAGTCTGCTTTAAATGTGGCTTAAGGGAACATTTGATTGCAAATTGTCCTCAAAGACAGATAAGTACATCTGCACCTACAGTAGTTCCTACTCCTACAATGCAAGGTGGAAGAGGAAGGGGAATAGGAAATGCTAGTGGTTCAAGTGGGCATGATGTGGCTCAACAAGCACCGTAGAGTGGTAGACCGGGAGGAATGGCGCGAAGTTATGCAATCCGAGGGCCTGAGACTAGAGAATCTACCGAAGTTATTGTCGGTAAATTTTCATTCTTTAATCATGATGTTTATGCTTTGATAGATCCCGGTTCATCTCATTCATATATATGTACTGCATTAACATAAGAGAAAGGGTTGCATGTAGAAGAATTAGGAGAAAATATTGAAGTGACTAATCCTTTAGGACACAGTGTGATAGTAAGCAAAGTGTATATGAATTGCCCTATTACGATTCAACATCAACTTTTCCATGCAAATTTAATTGAGTTACCTTTCCGAGATTATGATGTTATCTTGGGAATGGATTGGTTATCGGAACATCGAGCTGTGGTGGATTGCAAAAATAAAAGAATGTCACTTCAAGTTTCTGATGGAGAAGAAATAGTTATCGTGGGTGAAAGATCAGATTATCTCTGTAACATAATTTCTTTTATGAAGACTAAAAGATTAATTAGGAAGGGATGTCAGGCCTACCTAATCTTCGCTCTAGAAATGAAGAAAGGTGAGTTAGAATTGCAGAATATTCCTACCGTATGTGATTTTCCTGTTGTATTTCCAGAAGAACTACCGGGGTTGCCACCAAAAAGAGAGGTAGAATTTGCAATTGATGTATTGCCGGGTACCGCACCAGTATCCAAAGCACCATACAGAATAGCGCCTGCTGAGCTGAAAGAGTTGAAGATCCAGTTGCAAGAATTGTTAGAGAAAGGATTCATACGCCCGAGTATATCCCCATGGGGTGCACCAGTGTTGTTTGTTAAGAAGAAAGATGGGTCACTCCGATTATGTATTGATTACCGAGAGTTGAATAAATTGACAGTGAAAAACAAGTATCCATTACCGAGGATTGAAGACTTATTTGATCAACTCAAGGGTGCCAAATACTTCTCTAAGATTGATTTGAGATCGGGCTACTATCAGATGAGAGTGAAAGATGATGATATTGCAAAGACGGCTTTCTGAACTAGATATGGGCACTATGAATTTTTGGTGATGCCATTTGGTCTAACTAATGCACCAGCAGCATTTATGGACCTTATGAACCGTGTCTTTTACTTATATTGAGACAGGTTTGTAGTGGTTTTCATTGATGACATTTTGGTGTATTCTAAGTCACGGGAAGAGCATGATCAACATTTGCGGATGGTCTTCCAAACTTTGAGGGAAAATAAATTGTATGCCAAACTTAGCAAATGTGAGTTTTGGCTTGAAGAAGTTTCTTTCTTAGGCCATGTTGTTTCCGCCAAAGGAATTAAAGTGGATCCTAAAAAAATAGAAGCAGTTGTAGAATGGAAACCACCAAAGAACCCTACGGAAGTCAGGAGTTTCCTTGGCTTAGCAGGGTATTATAGAAGATTTGTGAAAGGATTTTCAGTCATTGCTGCCCCGCTGATGAAACTACTTCAAAAGAATGCAAAATTTGAGTGGAATCACAAGTGTCAAGAAAGTTTTGAGAAATTAAAGGCGATGTTAACAAAAGCACCCATCCTTACCCAACCAGAACCTGGAAAAGATTTTGTAATCTATAATGATGCTTCACATAGTGGTCTTGGGTGTGTTTTGATGCAAGAAGGAAAAGTGATTGCCTATGCTTCCAGGTAATTGAAGAATCATGAAAGGAATTATCCTACTCATGATTTGGAAATGGCTGCAATAGTCTTTGCCTTAAAAATTTGGCGACACTATCTTTATGGAGAAAAATGTTATATTTATACAGATCACAAAAGTTTGAAATATTTGCCAACACAGAAAGAGTTGAATTTAAGGCAAAGAAGGTGGATGGAATTCATTAAAGATTACGATTGTCTTATTGATTACCATCCAGGAAAGGCTAATGTAGTGGCAGATGCTCTCAGTCGAAAGACAATGATGGCACTCAGGGCTATGAATACGGGGTTAGCTCTTACTAGTAGTGGAGCCTTAATTGCAGAATTAAAGATTCAACCTGTACTACTACAATAGGTGAAGCAAGCACAAAATGAAGATGATGACTTCAAGGTCATTCGAGCAAGGACACAAGTGGGTATCATAGAAGACTATATGGTTCGAGAAGATGGATGTCTATATTTTAAAGATAGACTGTGTGTGCCAAACAATGAAGAATTAAAGAAGAATATCTTACATGAGGCGCATAGTAGTCCTTATGTGATGCATCCAGGAGCAAACAAGATGTACCAAAATTTGAAGAGCCATTATTGGTGGAATAGAATGAAGAAAGACATTACTAATTATGTTGCTCAATGTCTAACTTGTCAACAGGTGAAAGCAGAACATCAAGTTCCTTCTGGATTATTGCAACCTATAATAATTCCAGAATGGAAATGGGAAAGAATCACAATGGACTTCGTGACGTCTTTACCACGTACACAGAAGAAACATGATGCAGTGTGGGTTGTTGTAGATAGATTGACAAAGTCTGCCCACTTTCTTCCAGTTAGGATGGATTATTCACTTGATAGCTTGGCTCAGTTATATATAGATGAGATAGTAAGGCTACACGGAGTGCCTATTTCAATCATTTCTGACCGAGATCCAAGATTTACTTCGAGATTTTGGAAGAAGTTGCAAGAGGCCTTAGGTAGCAAACTTCATTTCAGTACTTCATTTCATCCTCAAACAGATGGTCAATCTGAAAGAGTAATTCAGGTGTTGGAAGACATGATGAGAAGTTGTATCATTGAATTTGAAGGAAGTTGGGATAAGTATTTGTCCCTCATGGAGTTTGCCTATAATAACAGCTATCAGTCAAGCATACAAATGGCGCCATATGAAGCATTGTACGGAAGAAAATGTCGAACTCCATTATATTGGACCGAACTTAGTGAAAACAAGATTGTGGGGGTGGATTTAATTCAGGAGACAAAGGAGAAGGTAAAACTTATTCAGGAGAGATTGAAGGCTGCATCGGATAGACAAAAATCTTATACTGATCTAAAAAGAAAAGATATTACTTATGAAGTGGGAGATAAAGTGTTTCTCAAAGTATCTCCTTGGAAGAAAGTCCTGCGATTTGGCAAGAAAGGCAAGCTCAGTCCAAGATTCATTGGCCCATATGAGGTTATAGAGAAGGTTGGACCGGTAGCTTATCGGTTGGCACTACCCCCAACACTCGATAAAATTCATAATGTGTTCCATGTGTCAATATTAAGGAGATACAGATCAGATCCATCACATATTTTATCTCCTGATGTCGTAGAAATCGAATCCGACCTGACGTATGAAGAGGAACCGGTACAAATCTTGGTGAGAGAGGTTAAACAATTGAGAAACAAGTCTATTCCTTTGGTAAAAGTACTTTGGAGGAATCATAAGGTTGAAGAAGCAACTTGGGAACCGGAGGATACAATGAAAACTCAATATCCGCAACTGTTTTCAAGAAATTTTCGGGACGAAAATTCGTAAGAGGGGGAGAATTGTAACGAACCGAAATTCCAAAAAAAAAATTTTTTTTGCTTATAATAAATTACTATGGTATTAATATCGTGGAAACTATTTAGTAATATTTATTATTATTGTTATTGGATGTAAGACGTGAGGAAATACGAGCTAATTAAGTAAGATGGATGAAATGGACATTTAATTATTTGATCAGGGGCATTTTTGGTAATTGAAAAAAAAAAAAAATCAAAATAAAATATATGAGATCCAACATTTTCTCTTATCATTTTTCACTTCCACCATTTCCCTTCTCCTCTATCTCTTCCTTAACCTAAAATTTTCTATAATCCAAAAACTTCCGATTTCTTCGATTCAACTTCGAATTCTTGTTAGAAATCGATTCTTAAGCCCTCTATCATCATCAATTTCAATCAATCAAGACTAGAAGAGGAGGATTTCAGATATTAAAATTCGGATGAATAGTAACCCCGAGTTTGAGGTGAGTGATTTTTGGTGAAATTAAAGCTTAATTAGTAGAATTCTTGGTAGATTAAGCATATTTATGGTATTAGGAAGTTTATTTATGCAATATCTTGATAGAATTATATATGGCTGTTGTAGAGGAAGCTATTGCAAGTAAATCAAAGGCAAAAGAGGTAGAAGAGAGCTAGAAAGAGCATAGAAAAAGGTTTGTGTCCCGAATTTCGATTTCTCGGTTTTTCGGGAAATTTTCCAGATTATATACCTGTTTTGTTTTAATGTTTTCTCTCGTTATATAAATCCGATTTGAATGATTCTTGAGTCTATTGATATATACAGAAAGTAAGAAACATATGTTCAGAAGAAACCTTATTGAAATTCGTTGGTTTTCAATGTAAAATTTTCGTTTGAAGTTGAGTCACGAAATCTGTTTTCGGAAAATCTCAGCTTGGTACACTGTTTAGTATTTTGATCATAACTTTGGTTATACAGTTTTAATTTCTGTGATTTTAGTGGTTTTGGAAAGCTAAGACATGTGTCTAATTATGTTTAGAAGAAAGTTCTTCGATTGGGTGATGTTTTCATAGTGAAAAATGCAGGGGAAGTTAGGTTACGAAACCTGGAAAAATTCTGGAAAGTATGATATTGATTTTAATGAGTTTTAATTGAAGTTTGATGCTTAAAAATTTGGGATTTGGATTCTTAATTACTGAAGTTATGTTGAATTATGATTGATGGTTTATACTGAAATTTTTAAGATGTTATTTTGATTTATTGCCCTTATTAAACGAGTAGAATACGGGTCAGGGTAGATTGGCGCCAATAAAGGGGGTACAGTACTGTACAAACAATTGAAGCTTTGGCTTCGGGCTTTGGCCGATATTATGATATATATATATATATATATATATATATATATATATATATATATATATATATATATATATATATATATATATATATTGATATTGAAGCTTCAGCTTCGGGCTTGACCGATATATTGATTTTGAAGCTTCGGCTTCGGGCTTGACCGATATATTGATATTTGAAGCTTCGGCTTCGGGCTTGACCGATGTATTGATTTTGAAGCTTTGGCTTCGGGCTTGTCCGCTCCCGTATCCATTTTACCGTCATTCAGGACTTGTTTACTTTGGGCAATATGTGGTTAAAGTGTTTGAGAAAAATTGGATACAAATTTGATTGTACTTGAAAGGATTATTATATAAGTTTTGTAAATTGTTTCCATAAAATTAGTTAATTTATTTTTGACTTGTAAATATACTTTGTTTCTATTTTAAAAATATTCAAAGTTGTTATATTTTTTTTATGGACACCACTAAGCAAATTGCTTAGCGTGTAGTTGATTTTCTACGCGTAGGTGGAGAACTTGTAGATAGCTTGGACCAAAGTGGCACAGGAGGATCAGCTTAAAGAGCAAATAAGGAAAGACTCGATGTGGATATGTATTTTAATGTAATATTATGGTTTGTAGAATAATGGCATGTACTAGATAATGTGAGAAATATAAAGTGTTATTTGGAGAATAATTTGGAGTTTAAAACATTATATTGGCATTTGTACATATTGTAATCTATAAGTATTGAACTCTATATAATGGAGTAGAGTTATCGATTGGGTGATTATTGTTACCGTGGCGCTTCCTATATAGGGGGCGTTACAATAAATATACCACGTCGACGAGAAAATTACGGCGAATCCGGTGGCGCAATCCGTTCAAAAAACCATCGTAGATACGCAATTTGAGTGAATAGTAAAATAGTAACTTGAATAATACTATTCATATTTGGTCATTTTATGAATAGTATTATTTAAGTATATGGGAGGATACTGTTATAATTCCAATATGCAAGTATTATTTGGGTATACAGTACTATTCACATATACAGTCACTATTTATGTGAATAGTGAAATTCGCAAATAGTAAAATTTTGCCATTTTTAAAGTTTTGACATGGCGAATGATGGTGTAATGATCAAAATGACGGATACAAATTATTCAATGTGGAAATCCAGAATGGAGGACTACCTCAATTGCAAAGATTTGTATGATCCAATTGAGGGTGACGAAGCAAAGCCGAAGGATATGAAAGGTCAGCAGTGGATAAAGTTGAAGAAGCAGACATTGAGTATAGTACGCCAATGGATATATGCTAGCCTGTACAACCATGTGAGGAACGAAATAGATCCCAAAGTTCTCTGGAAGAAGCTAGAGGATATGTATGAGGCTAAAAATGTTCAAGGAAAAGTGTTCATGATTCGCAAAGTCATGAACTTGAAACTGACAGAGGGACGATCAATCACACAAAACCTGAACGACTTTGAAGGATTCATAAGTGAGTTAGTAGTCACGGGTATGTCCTTGGATGATGAGATCAAGCATGTCTTTTGATGGAAATTCTACCAGATAGCTGGGATACTCTTGTTGTATCACTGCGTAACTCAGCTCCAAATGGTGTGGTAACAATGTCTATGGTAAAGAATAGCCTACTTAATGAAGAACTTTGTAAAAGAGACGTTGCTAGTACCAGTTCACAAGCCCTTGTCACGGAAAATAGGGGTTGAAGCAAGAGTAGAGGTCGTGGGAATGGAAAATCGAACGATAGATCCAAGTCCTAGGAGAAGAGGTCATGCTACCACTGTGGAAAGCAGGGCCATCTCAAAAGGAACTGCCGTTTCTTTAAACAAGAGAATGCAAACCGAAGTCATGATAATGACAGAAATACATCTGCTACAGTCACAAAAGAAGATGGAGAGGTGGCTTTAGTATCTCATGATGCAGATTGTTGTCATGTTGGAGATGCAGATACCTAGTGGATTGTAGATTTTGGTGCCTCATACCACTGTGTTCCAAAAAGGGAATACTTCTCAACATATGAAGCAGGCGATTTTGGTACTATTAAAATGGGAAATAATAGTGTCTCGCAAATGGTGGGAATCAGTGATATCTGCATAAAGACAAGTGTCAGATGCACATTAACACTTAAAAATATGCGACACATTCCAGACCTTTGGTTGAACCTGTTGTCTGTTAGTATATTGGACAAGGAAGGTTATCATAATCATACAGGCAATGGAAATTGGAAACTCACCAAAGGATCGTTGGTGGTGGCGAAAGGAAGATTGTGTTGCTCGCTTTACAAAACGCTCGCAATAATGTGTGCGAGTCAACTGTCTTTACCAAATTTATGGCATAGACGACTGGCGCATGTTAATGCGAAAGGGTTGAATATACTGGCTAAGAAGTCCCTCATCCCATTATCCAAAGGAAAAATTAACCTGTGTGATCACTGTTTATTTGGGAAGCAACATCAAGTTTCATTTTAGAAAAGCTCCAGAAGGAGAAATAATAAGTTAGAGTTGGTACACTCTGATGTTTGTGGTCCCATGGATACAGAATCCATTGGAGGAAGAAGATACTTCCTTACCTTCATTGATGATTTCTCAAGGAAGACATGGATTTATTTGTTGCGCACAAAGGATCAAGTATTCAAGCACTTTCAACAATTCTGTGCAATGGTGGAAAGGGAGACTGGAGTGCCATTGAAGTGTTTATGTACAGATAATGGTGGTGAGTATATCTCCAAGGAGTTCAAGGATTACTGTAGTCGACATGGTATCAGGCATGAAAAGACAGTTATTGGTACACCTCAACACAATGGCGTTGCTGAACGAATGAATCGCACCATTGTCGAAAGAGTTAGATCTATGCTCAAAATGGCTAACTTACATATCTATTTATTTTAGGGAGAAGTTGTCAATACTGCTGTCTATCTTATCAACTGACTACCTTCAGCACCTTTGGATTTTGATATTCTAAAGAGGGTCTGGACAGGTAGAAATATCTCATACTCTCACTTGAGGGTATTTGGCTACAAGGAATTTATGCATGTTCCTAAAGAGCAAAGGCTAAAGCTTGATGATAAATTAGTTACTTGCACTTTTGTCGGTTATGGAGATGAAGAGTTTGGCTATAGATTATGGGATCCAGTGAAAAAGAAAATTGTACGGAGCTGAGATGTTGTATTTCACGAGAATGATATCATTGATGAAAGATCTACAAGTGACGGTGTTATCGATATAACACCAAAGAGCATTCTATCAGATGATGCCACAGAAAGAAGAATGCATCAATCAGAACAAGATGGAGAAGAAGAGCCAGTTGTGAGGCATCAACATACAATTGTAGATGAAGATACGAATGAAGAGGGTATTGAGAAGGGGGAGCCAAGGAACCCTATTCTACCAGAAGAAGAACCTCAATTAAGGAGGTCAATCAGAGAACGCCAACCATCTATAAAATACTCCAGTTCTGATTATATTTTAATCACTGATGAGGGGGAGACTGAAAGCTTCCAAGATATGCAATCTTGTAACGATAAAGATTGTTGGATGAAGGCCATGTAGGAGGAGATGAATTCTTTGAAGAAGAATGACATGTACGAGCTAGTGAAACTTCCTAAAGGGAAGAGAACACTCAAGAACAAATGGGTGTACAAGCTGAAGAAAGATGATGGAAACCTAGTGAGAATCAAAGCTCGATTGGTTGTCAAAGGCTTTACTCAAAAGAAAGGTATCGACTTTGACGAGATTTTTTCACCAGTTGTGAAAATGAGTTCCATTCGAGTTGTGCTAGGTCTTGTAGCCAGCTTGAACCTTGAGTTAGAACATGTTGATGTAAAGACCGCGTTCTTGCATGGGGATTTAGAAGAAGAAATTTATATAGAACAACCAGAAGGTTTCAAGGTCAAGGGAAAAGAGGACATGGTTTGTCACCTGAAGAAAAGTTTGTATCGGTTAAAACAAGCCCCGCGACAATGGTATAAAAAGTTTGATTCCTTCATGGTGAATCAAGGATATAAGAGGATAGAAGCTGATCCATGTGTATATGTCTAGAAACTCCCTGATGGAAAATTTATCATTCTTCTTTTATATGTTGATGATATGCTAATCGTTGGGCCAGATGCCAAAATGATTAGTAAGTTGAAGGGTGATTTGTCTAAGGCGTTTGACATGAAGGATTTGGGACGGGCAAGATGAATTCTTGGAATGGAGATTACCCGGGATGCTGCTGCTGGATGTCACAGTTTTGGGGCGTCGAAGGTCTAGCAGACTGTGGTTATCACAAGAAAAATATATTGAACGGGTACTAGAAAGGTTCAATATGAAGAATGCTAAACCAGTTAGCACTCCACTTGCCGCTCATTTCAAGTTGAGTAAGAAATCATTCCCATCAACACAGAAAAATAAAGAAGATATGTCAAATGTTCTATATTCTTCAGCGGTCGGGAGTTTAATGTATGCAATGGTGTGTACGAGACCAGACATCGCTCATGTAGTTGGAGTTGTGAGCAGATTCCTGTCAAATCCCCAGAAGACACATTGGGACGCAGTTAAATGGATCTTTAGATACCCGAGAGGAACTTCAAAGTTATGTTTAACCTTTGGAGGTGGAAAGCCAACACTTGTTGGTTACACAGATGCAGATATGGCTGGTGACCTTGATGAAAGAAAATCTACATCAGGTTACTTATTTACATTCTCAGGGGGATCTATTTCATGGCAGTCATGGTTACAAAAGTGTGTTTCATTATCAACAACTGAAGCAGAGTACGTTGCAGCAACAGAAGCAGGAAAGGAAATGCTTTGGTTAAAGCGACTCTTTCAAGAATTGGGTGTGCAACAAGAAGACTACATAGTTTATTGTGATAGTCAAAGTGCACTAGACTTGAGTAAAAATACTATGTATCATGCATGGACGAAACATATTGATGTAAGATATCATTGGCTCAGACTTGCCATTGAAGAAAAAGAGTTCAAGTTGCAGAAGATTCATACAAACAACGATGCTGCTGATTTGCTGACAAAGGTCGTTCCAAAAGAAAAGTTCGATCAGTGCATCAAAGTAACCGGGATGGAGAGTCCCACAATATAGTCGGGAGGGGGAGATTTGTTGTGTGGTGTCCCTCCAACATGTGGGACCCACATTATTAAATTATAAAAAAAAGAAAAATCTGAAAATAGGGTTGAAAAAGTGGCATTGGTAGGTGACCGAATTCGGTGCTAATTGGTGGCAAAATTGAAGGCCGCTTAATTTACGGGTTTGTATTTCCTATAAATAGAGAGGCTTCTGCCTCAACTGATAGGGAGAAGAAACACAGATAAAATATTATCTGTGTAGAGAAACTTAGGAAAATGGTTCCTAAGAGTTGGGTAAGAGAGAAAATAGTGAGGTTTTGGGAAACACTTGAGTACCACTATTTTGTAATCTCTTGGTGTACTAACTATTATTTTATAGTGGAGAATTATTCGGAGTTTGTCTCGTGGTTTTCCCTAATTTATTTAGGGTTTCCACATAAAAATCTTTGTGTCTTTTTTATTCTGCTGCTATCATCTTTTCTCGTAATCTATAATTAGACCTAACATGATTCCATCACTGAATTGAACCCACAATGCGTTACAAAGCACCCGATCGCCACGTTGGCTAGCACATCTAGCTGCTGGCACCATGTCACTACTAACCCCTTTTCGGTTACTTCTTGTTTGAAGTTTATTTTGTGTTTGGGTTGTTCTGATTCTCTTACTACCCATAGGAAATGGTGGTATCTTGCTTTTAAGCCGTATGCTAGCTCTTCCATTTGTTCGGTTTTGAGAACTGCTAGGCTCCCGAATGAGATGTAGACTACTGAAGCTTTTGGCTTATTGTTTAGCCAATCTATACAGCCGGGGAAACTAGGCTTGAAGAGATTGAGGCCATAGTTGGCGTCATTTTCAATTGTTTTGTCCAAGTACATTGATGGAATTGTTGGACCTATTGTTCTCAGTTTCCAACTTTTAGGCATATGATTTAGTACCTGAAATGAAACACGTAGTTTGTTATGAAGGGTCTATATATTTGGTAGGATTAAGCCACAAAAAATAATTTCGAGTATTGTTTCATTCTAGAACAAAAAATTTGATCCATGCTACAAAATTTTCTCACTACAATCAATTAATTTGTGAAATTTTTTTGTACATGTGGTGTATATGAACCATGTCATTATGACGTATGTCTTAGCGTAGTGGTTAAGATTGAAGCCGTGACCTCTAGCGTAGTGGTTAATTTTTTTTAAAAAATATGAACCACATCATTCGTGAGCTTCACTACCATTTCATGAAATAGTGCTATATGATATATATAGTGATTTAGAGTTTATATTTACAGTCTTGTATTTTAAGACTACTCTAGCTATGTTTAAATTTAAGGGTTTACATTTACAAAAAAAAAATTAAGGGTTTACAGTTTAAACTTTGGAGTTAAAAATTAGCTTTATTCAAATATATACTAAAGATATATAATTTTTTCTCATAAAAGTATTATCTTTTGTTGCATATTAAGGTCGTATTTTTTTCAACTTCTGAAGATTGAATTGAATTGAATAGAAGTTGGCTGAAATAAACCGAAGTTAGCTGAATTGAATAGAACTGAAGTGAGCTGAACTGAAAAGAACTTATTTTAGTGTAAATTTATAACTACACATAACTACTGAACTGAATTAAAGTGGATTTATTGAATTATAGTTCAAGAGAGAGGCACATGGTATACCCATTTGTGACAATTTACATCGCCACAAAATATTCAGATTTTGTGGCGAGTTAATAAATCATAGATAATACAGAAAAAATAGCGACGAAAATAACATAGTGATACCCACCAGATGTGCAATTTCTTTTTCTTTTTTTTTTTTTAAGTCTGTCATGTAGTGTTGTTATTGTTATTTATAAGAAACAATAGCGGCACAAAAACAAACTTGTAAGTTTTTAGATGTTCAATAAATCATAGATTATAGAGAAAATTTAAGTAAATACCTGTTCCTCCATTTCGAGAAAAGAAGTATGAAGAACCCAATCGGCTCGATCAACGTTCGAAAACTGATTGACAACCACGTTATAGAAAGCCGGGTATTTCTTACAATTACCAGAAGCAAAAGAAGGTATGTCTGAAACCTGAAGCAAAGGCAAACCAGCAACCGAATCAATGGAACCGGTTACTGGCACAGTTACAACACCTTTATAAACATGGTAATACAAGTTACTCACAGCACAAGACTGTGTAAAGAACGTAACACCGATCAACCCGAACTTCTTAGCTACATCTAGTGCCCATGGCCAGAACCCATCATACACAATTGCATTCACTGGGTTCCCAGAATCTTGGAGCTTCTGTAATAATTTGGACAGAGATTCAGATCCTACGGATTTGAACGTTGATAAGTAGGATTCTGGGGAATCTGCAACTGTAGAGCCGCCTTCATCAAAGCCATCGGATATGGTTTCTAGAAGAATAATATTGTTCAGAGGGTTTATGTCCATTGATTTGGTGACGAATCGGGTGTTGACAAGTGTTACTTTTAGGCCTTTGGATGCTAATCGTTTGCCAAATTGGAGCATAGGGTTAATGTGGCCTTGAACTGGGTATGGAATTATCATTTTTAAATTTTCTATCTCTCTTTTGAATTTGTTTAGTGGTGTTTTTCAGTCACTTATGCAACACATTTATAGGGGGTTTGGTTTAGTTTTAAGGTTTGTTTTTAGATGTTGCTCATAATTTTTTACCTTTGAAATAACTCGTAATCCAACGCTTATGTCTTGTTTAGAATGTTATTTTTTTTCCAGATTGAATTCTTTTTTATTTCTTTTGTTATTTCCAATGAAAACTAATTCATTGAAGAATTGAATTTTTGTAAGGGTGTGTTTGAAAAACTTATTTAGGAGGGAATTTAATTCAATTGAATTCATTTTGTTAAATCGCCTTGTTTGGAGTAAAAAAATATCGATAAAATTAAGATCATGTAAGATTTGAATTTTTGTGAATGTAAGGAATAAAAATCTTGCCAAAAATTACATGAATTTGATGGAATTCATTTGAGCTAAGCTTTTGGATATTATTTTTACCATATTATTCTTTACATGCTTTTTTATTTTAAAGAGTAAAATTACTTGTGTAAATAATTTTAAAAAAATGTCAAATAAATTTATTACCAATAAATTGAATTCTCTAATATGAATGAAGGTTCCAAATAAAGAATTTGTTTGAAGAAGTCAATTCAATTGAATTTTATTTAGTGAATCCAATTCTTTTTCATTTTATTGTGAAATTATTTCCAAACACCTCATGTGAAATATAGTATGAATTTGAAAAAAATCGCTTGGATTGAGTTTTTTTTTATTATTACCTTTAACTTATTAGCCCCTCGATACTTACAATATTTACATTAAATTTGAGTATTTCTTTTATTGTTGTTCAAATAAATTTACAAGCTAGTTTAATTATAATAAACTTCATTTTATGATAATTAAAAATACTAATACATTTTAATTTACATTTTAAGGAAACTTTTTTTAGTAATTTTATTGTGGTTTTTGTAGTTTTATAGGTTAAAATTTGTCTCTTTTTATTTATTATTCTCTCTATTTCTTTTCTTTTCTTGTTTTTTGAAAACACTTATTATACATGTACAATTTTCAAAATATGTTTAATAAATTTTTATTAACCATCAATTGAATCATTTGATACGAATGAAGCTTCCAACAAGAAATATGATTTGATTAATTAATTTAATTGAATTCTGTTAGATCTAATTTAATTTTTTTCCTTACTCAAGAAATTATTTCGGAACACAATGTTAAATAGTATTTGATGCTGAAAAGAAAAAAAGTTCGAAAATAAAGAAGTTGACAAATACTCACATAAATTTTTTTTTTAAAAATCTGCCTCATATGGACTTACAATAATAATAAAGGAAAATTTTATCCCACCCCGCCCGAGTATGGACTTGAACCTGCAACCTCTAAAATCTCAATTTCAAAGCTCAACCACTACACTAAGCCTTTATCATAAATGCTCACATAGATTAATAGCATATTAAACAACATACACATTTCAACATTTATTGTAAAACTTGGTCAACTTTCTAATAATGATCGAGTTGTGTTAATACTTAATATTGACTTCATATGTATTACCAAATCAAACCAAAAACAAACAAACACAACACAATAATCCATTTTTAAAACCCCTATCGTTAAAAGATTTGGATTCTCTAAAATTCAAATTTTTTAAATATATTTTAATTAATTTCAGTCATTCATTTAGTTTAATGGTTCAGATTTAATTCTAGTAGTTTATAAAATTTATAATACAATAAAATCTAGATCATTAAAATTTAACAAATGATTATAATTAATTAAAATATATAATTTTTAAAAATTTAAACTTCAAAGAATTCAAATAGTTAAATTGAGATTGTATGTGCAGTGAACCCTGAAATGGGTAAACACTAAAACAATTTTTTTATATTTAAACTAATGCTTGAACCACATATTATATTCATATTCTTTTCATTTTTTTATATACAATTTGTCCGATACTTGATAAGAGTAAGAAGTGAGACTATTTCATCCGTGTACGTGTTTGATATGTACGTACATAACCTACACTGCAAATTAAGTTACATATGTCATTAACCAAGTTTAGTATAGTTATGCTATTCAATATATATATATATAACAATTATTTTCCAAGTAGTTAAGTAAATTAAAATAGAGCTCGTTTGGTTCATAGAATGGTTATTCCGCGGAATAGAATAGAAATGAGTGAATAGATATCAAATATGATAGAGTATTATAACTATTCCTAGTTAATATATATCTCATGGCATAATTATTCATATTTGAAATGAATAAATAACTATTATATGACAAATTCTAGACAAGTATTCTACTATATTTGACATCTTTTCATTCATTTCTATTTCACGAAATAGGCATTCCGCGAACCAAATGTCACTTAAGGGTATTGGGTAAGAATCAATTATATTATCAGTTGAAGGTGGCTTTTGTTGAGAATTCATGGGCTCGAGAGTATTGGGTTTGATAGTTGAGTGAGCATACAAGTGGGGTTGAACCCATCTAATATAAAACCAATTGACTTTTGTTAAGGCCCAATCTACACCACTTATATTCTACTCTTTTCACTTGTTTATTTTCCATATGGATATCTTCGCTACTTCCCCTCAAGTGCAACTGGGCCTGGATCAGTTGTCACTTGTCAAACATTCATTGGCCTATCTCTTCTTAGGCTCAAGGTTATCAACGGGTCTAGTATTCTCCTCTAGCCCAAACTTCACCAAGACATTACGAACCCAAGATCTTTCCGGCTATCAGCCTTCTTCTGCTCTAATACCATATTGAGAAGCCATGGGCCTCGAGGGTATTGGGTTCGACAGGTGAGTGAGTATATAAGTGGGGTTGAGCCCATCTTACACAAAACCAATTAACTTTTATTAAGACTCAATCTATACCACTTATATCCTACTCATTTCACTTATTTATTTTCCATATGGGATATCTGCAACCTTTTTCCTATAACAATATAATATATAAGAGATTCAACAAGGTCCAAACATAATTGAAAAGTTTTCAATTTATGATTATATTAGGCTCCGTTCTTTTCAACTTCTAAAAGCTGAACTGAACTAAACTTATTTTAATGTAAATTTATAACTATATATAGCTGAACTAAACTGAAATGGTCTGAACTAAATTAAATTATATTAAATTACAGTTCAAGAAAAATATCTGTAATTAAATTAATGAAAAGGATTTGAAGCTATTCCATTTACAGGGTGGTTTGATTAAGGGTCAAGATTTGATGTTGGGATTGTTGTTATATGTCTGTTGATAAAAATCAATAAAAGCAGTAATGATCAACTATGTGAAGCACTTGATTAAAAAAATTAATTGCAAAATTAGCACCGTTATAACGGATGCATATGGTCACAGCACCATTCATATTATTAGACTGGGAAACAAACAAGGAAAGAAACTTTATTAATAAAAAATTGATTTGTCTCGACAGATTCAGCCGTATATATAGGTCAAGAAATACACGTAAAAATTCTAGCTAACTCCCAAATTAATAAAGAGTTATGCTTTATTCCGCCAATCAACTTTCTTCTTTCTGCCCGGATATATTATTTTATAGACAATTTTGCTCCCCTCTCATAATTTCCACTCCTACTATCAATACTATCAAATGCTTTCAACTCCCGTAGTTAGTGTCATCTCCTATTCTTCTTCTATTAACTCACCGTCTGTAAAATTCACCCTATCGCGCAAACTTTAGCTTCGAAACTGCAACATTCCTCCCTCTACCCTAATCTTTCTAGCAGTAACGAAAACTTAGCCTCGAAAATGCAACTTTCACCCCTCTACCTTAATCTTGCGAGTTGCAACAAAACCTTATATATACTCGAAACTGCAGCATTCATCCCTCTATCCCCCTAACCTAATATTGCGAGGTGTTACGATTAATTCACGAGACATGGCAGAGCGACAAAAGGAGACGCGAAAGACAGCGATGGTGTCCAGGTATGTTATCGATTGTCAATTCGAAGAAAAATATGTTTATTGTTGATACTAGAGATGAAAAAATGTGATTTGGCGACATTCTGTAAAATCCAGCGTGCCGTACGCAAATTGATTCCTCCCCGGTGGGAAGCCGTTATATAATCATGCGGCCCTCCACTAGTGATGATGCAACTGTATACGGTACATCCAACAGATAATCATGTTTTCCACCCAGCTTGTAAATGCGACTTAGATCAACTTAACTTAGTTTTTATGTTTTACTTCTTAATATAAGCTGCAACCTCATTGGCATAATATAATCAAGTTGAGTTAATGTTATAGAAGAAGTATGGTAGACTATTGCATGTATTTAGAGCATCTTTAGAATTTAGTAGATAGTGTGGATTCTAGGTTTATGTGGCATGTGGAATGTACACCCACATTGATGGCATGTCAATGATTTCGAAAACAAGTAATATATTTCAATAAACTAGCTATAATAGATTGTTTATTGCATTAGAAAAAGAAGTAATTGGTTACTAAATCATATCTTGAACAACTAACCAACATTTGAATTTTAAATTAACCATTAAAATATTTATAAATTTGATGACTTGGCTTTCTATTTGATTTTCTACATGTAGAAGATCAAATAGACAATATGCAACATTTATGGTGCCACATCATGCAGGAAACAGAAAATAGAGGAGCTAGCATAGAGCTATTTTTTACATGATTGTCTATTATTGGATATTTGTCAAGAATATTATGGGAATAGACAAACTACTAAAGACGCTCTTAGGTCCGAAATATAGATTTGAGTTTATTTAATAAATGCAGAAAGGTGGAGGACATGGAAAGTCAAACTCTCTTGCTGCTGCTAGACAGTTCAACATGGTAATGACCCTGGAATAACGTAAGACGTCTGCGGGCAAGGAGAACGATCAATGCTCAATATATTCTGGGCTTCAATAGACACCTAATAGTGGTGAGGCTTGCTCAGAGAAATCTGACTCTGATTTAGATGATTCTAACTCCGTAATCCTATGCCAGGTTAAGAAGGGTGCAGGTGGTCATTTTGTTAGTCCTCTATCCCCGTCAGGTACAACAAGCAACATATATCTTGATGTTTGGTCTCTTCATAAATTAGTGTTATTGCTATTCTGTAGTGGAATGTTATTGAAGGGAATAGAAAACGAGCTAGGACAGTTGTAGATGATAATTGGATAGTTAGGGGGTCGTTGCCCGATGGTCCAATGGATGGCATCCTAATTCCAAGCTATCTAGGGCATGTAGCCTCTAAAATGTGGAGAAGAGAGGGGTCCTAAGGAGTCAGAATACAAAAGAATGTCAGAGAATCTGCTGGATGCATGAACACTTATTGACCAGACTAGGTTATCACATCTCAGTTATACAATGTTGGGTCACGTGGATGCTACATTAGTTAGTGCGTTCATTGGCAGCCGAATACAAATAGTTTTCACATGCCTTTCGGTGAGATGACAATCATGATGCACAACGTGTGGCATATTCTACGTATTCTAGTCGAAGGGCGGATAATCTGTAATGAACCTAGTATGAATGAAATGTAGAATTACTGTATGGAGCTAATGCGGGTCAATCGAAAGGAGCTTGCAGACAAACACTGGGTTTGTGGTGGGGTCATGATTGATTTGATCTTCAAATCGTGTGAGAAGGGCAGGATTGCTGAGGCCCAGGCAACTGCATGGCTATAGATTCTACTAGGTTCGACCTTGTTTGTCGACAAGAGCGATAATCGGGTCAACCCGTCCTTGCTGTGTGAATTGAAGGATGGATTTGATGGAGTTAAAACATATTCTTAGGGCACATCTACTTTAGCTTATCTCTACCGCCAACTAGGTATTGCTAGCAGAGGGGATTGTCACGGTGTCGCTGGTTGCTTGACCCTATTGTAAGCATAGATATACGAGTATTTTCCAGCATTTCAGCCTCAACAAGAATGTAATGTGGTAGAAGGTGAGTTAAGTCGAGCTTGTATTTGGGCTAATGGACCGATAGATAAATCCATCACCTGGCTATACTCAATTCGTTGCCTTCTCGACAAATTGACTACATCTGAGGTATCTATGTAATTACATTAACAACTATGAATTGAATGTTTTTGCAGTTCTTAGGTTCACGATGGTGGATATAATGCATTTCTCATTTGTGGTGCAGGTGACGTGGTTGCCCTACGGTTGCGAACCATCTTCTTTTATGCCAAGGACCATCTTCACAGGTTGGGTACGTTACTGGGATGTGATCGAGCCATACATTCCCGAACGTGCGTTACGTCAGTTGGGCTTTGTGCAGTCTATTCCACCCAATGTGTATAAACCGTTGAATACTGTACGGTGCTGGAAATCGAACAATTATAAGGTAGAGTATGCTGTAGTTGCTGCAGTGGATGCCTGGGCACAGTTTTCTGATGCATATATCCTGCCTATTAGTCATCACCGATCTGCTCATGAAGATCTAGCTGCATGTAATGAGAAAGTACATCGAATGGTATATAACATATTCGCATCCTCGGCTCCTGGATGATGATGTGGTTGAATTAGCGATGCCACCTCAATCTAATAGTGAATATGTAAGTTCTACGGTTACTATACATGATCATTCGCCCTAAATCGCCAATTCATGTTCTTAATACATACTTGAACATACTTTATTATCCCATTTTTTGTAGTGGGTGAGTCGCTTGGCTAACATTAGCCAAAATATGCTCAAGGATTTGAGTGAGGATAAGGCAGCATAACATGCAGCAACGATTACAGAGTTCATGAAGGATTGACATTCGACCAATTGATGTATTTTATGAATGTTCGCTTAAGAAAGAATTATAACATCTATTCCTTTTTTTAATAGAATAATACAATTGTTTGATGTTGAATTTTAACTATTACATCCAAACACACATAATTACGACGAGTTGATACAAGGTATTTTGTATTCCTGCGGTTATAGTTTTGAAGTGTCATGACTCACAACTTACAATATCTATGTAGGCTTTAAAGGTCCGGTCATTAAGTCGTAATATGAAGAGTTGCTCTTTATTAGCTTAGGTATGATATTAGATACAAGATACACAAGAAAGTGTTCCACACTGTTAGGATAGTATATGGAGAGAGCATATTTTAGTAGAGAGATGTTGTAGTATATAGAGCATACGAGTAGAAAAGAAATTTAGAGTAAAATGTGATTTATAATTTTTTTGAGAACCCACTATATACAGACAATACATGATAGGTTACTCACATCTGATATCAAACAACAATATAAAATCCTAACTTATCGTTATCTGTCAATTTCAATAGTCAAATTATAACACTCCTTTGTTACTTTGAAGTTGTGAAATTGTATTTAGGAATATAGATATAGTTATAATGATGATATGAATATAGGTTATG
Source organism: Euphorbia pulcherrima (assembly GCA_947683365.1). NCBI lineage: Eukaryota > Viridiplantae > Streptophyta > Magnoliopsida > Malpighiales > Euphorbiaceae > Euphorbia > Euphorbia pulcherrima. The sequence continues at coordinate 8,114,191 of CANTUS010000004.1, forward strand.
GCAAAGCGATACTGCAGATGTAGAATCCTGGAACACATATGCATATGGCATATATGAGCACAATTTCATTATGAATACAGACTTTATTGGGAAAATTTAATTATCGGGTCGGTCACTGGCGCTCTTAGTCGTTCCCTACCTCTCTGATACCACTTTGTTAGGAAAATTTAATCATGTTGTTCATCATGACTCAGAATTTTTTTGTTTGTCACACTAGGTCGCTCTCGGTCGCTCACTGGCGCTCTTAATCAATCCCTACTGCTCTGATACCACTTTGTTGGGAAAAGTTAATCACTTTGTTCATCATGATTCAAAATTATTTCATTTTTTGCTCTGAGTCGATTTGAGTCGCTCATTGGTGCCTTAAGTCACTCACTGGCGTTCTTAGTGAATACTTTCAGAATTTATTCATTTGTCTCTCTCTGTCGCTCAAGGGTGTTTTAAGCCGCTTACTGGTGCTCTTATTGAATACTCGTAGCATTATAAAGACTCTTCAATTACCACAAAAAATACAAAAGTAAATACCAAACTAACTACAAAACTAGATGCTACTTGAAGATACATAATTATGTAACCCGAGACAGTTTGGTTGCTTGTAAGTCCTAATACATTGTACTCTGCATAATAAACATATTCGATGATTAAGTTTATTCTTTCAACACACACACACACATACACTACATCACTACATTATTTCGCCAAAATAGCGGCTGTGAAACAACTCGCATGCAACTCTTTGGCGGAACCAAGTACCGCTGCATTTTTCTAGCCCAAACTCGTGGGGAGTGCGATGATTGATGTGTGTTCGGTGCACAAAAAAATGTGTGAATAAACATATAAGTGCTCCACAATCACCTGGACCAACTTCCTGTCAGGGGACACCAGCAATCCTGGACTAAGTTATTACTCTCTTCTTAGCATTCTTCTTCGTAGCCTTGAAGTATCCAGCTGATTCCATTACTCTACTGATGCATTCAAGATGGGGCTATATCCAACTTCCAAGTTTCTGGTCGGACATATTTTCGATGAGGTTGTCATACAGATATATATGCATCTCCTTGAGCCTGAGAACACCAAGCACCCAATGTTGCTCCTTGCATATATTCACAGGAATCAACACTCTCGAGACTTCCCACCACAGTCATATGTTGTAGAGCTTGCCCTAAACTCGTTCTATAAAAAAGTTGTGCTTCCCATTGAGGTTGTCTGCTGTCATTCAGATAACTTTTAAAATTGAGGATGCCGATGAACTCTGCGTCTGTGGTTGTCCAATCAACAGTAGGTGCCGTTTCAGTGAAATAATTCCTCATAAGAGCGAACCAGGATGTGATATGCTATTTAAAGAACATGGTTGAAAGCATCATGGAAAATGAAAGCATTATCGGTCGGAAATGTAAAAATGTAAAACATGTTAACTTACGTCATTTTCAAAATATTTGCCAAATTTCTCAATATCTTGAAACCAACCCACGTTGACTTGTTGCATAGAACCATACACAAAAATGCAGGATCCAAGGTCGAACGTATTCTTCTATTCATTGAACACGCTTTGCAAAGTCACGTATTCCTTCAAAGGACTTCCTTTGGCCTCTTGCTCCCATACATGCTGGTTTCTTTTCCCTTGCTCTGTCCAAGGAGACCTTTTGTACTTGCCTGTACCTATTTTCCTCCTCAGCTGTGCTGCAATGGAGTTCTGACTACTCTCCCAATGGTGTTCAATCAAGACTGTTGTGAGCCTCCGACCCCCGATCCCCCTGCCCGCATGGTAAGCTTTAATGCTCTTCGGCGTGTGGCGGAGAAACAGTGAGCGCTGTGAAGCGAGCTAAAGGATGATCCTTATTTTACTGTGATGAAAATGGATAATGAAAGCGATGTTGGAGTTGAAATTTTGTCCGATTAATGTGTTAAGGGATACGAGACTTAGAATCCCATATTTTAAAATAGAGTCGCCACCCGGTTAAGCTCCACCGGAAAATTGGGTACGATATTCCCACCGGGTGGTTGGACCGTACCTTAAAACAGAGATTCTAGGTTCGGATGATGTTGCTTACTTTTCAACTTTTAAATCAAGCCGATTATGTTTTAATAAGCGTGACTTTAGTTCTTATACAATTTGATCTGATTATTGTTTGGTGGTTTCGGTTTAATATGCCATACATCACATGAAAAGCGATAAACAAAGCAAGAAAATAAAATTATTACAAGGCTTTACAAATACCTATACATTTCTCTAATGCGAGAAAATAAATAAAACAATAATAGATAAACGGGCGAAACCGGATTCCAACCAAACTTACCGACTTGGGCCCGGCTCCAAACAAGGCAAGATTAATACGGGAGTAATCACAAATAAAGCACAAATAAGTAAGTGCAGAAAATAAACTCATAGCATGAGGAAAATGATATTTTTGAATTTTTCGGGATAAAAATATAATTTTTGGGCGTTAATTAATTATTTAACAACCTAAGAAGGGTGAAATAAATTAACTAAACATTCTAAAATCAGATTTAATATGTTCAAAATATTTTTGGGATTTTTAGTTGATGGGAAACAATTTATTTCGATTTATTTAGCAAAAACACTATTTTTTAACCATTAAAATGCATATTAAATCAAATAAAAATAAAAATAAAGTTTAAAAACATAATACAATAATAAAAAAATAGTTTCAGATAATTTATGAATTTTTGGAAATTTTTTAAGTTGAAAACGGGACTGAAAACGCGTTCAAATGTCAAACACCGGGTTAAAAACGACCGAAATGGGCCGTAAACAACAGAATAAAACAAATAGGGACCATTTGGATATTTTTACCAATAGGCCGGCTCAGTGAGGTGGTAGGCCAACTCATCGACATGGTAGGCCGCTTCAACGAAGTGGCATAGATGACGCTCAGTCGGCCTTCGTCCCACTGAAGTGGCCTGTCGGAGAAAGTGCCTAAACAAGCCGGGATCGACCTTTTTGTGTCTGAAAACACAAGATTACTAAAATTTCAAGTCGTTTCTTACCCCTTACATAAATTCGGACTTAAAATGTTTAAATAACTTTGGTTTTTCAATTCGGGGGAAAAGAACCCAAAAAAGTCCGACAAAACGACGATTGGCCGCTTGAGCGACCCGTAGGCCGACTGGATGATGCTGTAGGCCGACTCAATGAATCGCCTAGGTGAAGTTCAGTCGGCCTGACGTTCGCCAGAATAGTCAGCCGAATTTTTGACAGAGAATCACAAAAAGGACGAATAAAGGGGACCAAACACCCGGAAAAATAACTGAAAACACAGTGTAACAAAAACAAATAATAAAAGAAATAGATTGGCACTCAGAAAGTTACCCAAGGGCCGTGAATCCACTCTTGAGACTCGAACCAGACGTTTGGCAAGCTTTGTGATGGGTTTGAAATGAAAACCCGACGAAACAACCGATTTAGCAAAGGATTTAGTGATTTGTGAGGAAAAAAGTCCCTAAATCTTATTTAAACTAATTTTTACCTAAGTTTTCTAATAGATTTTAGTATTTAAGCAATGAGATTAAGCCTAAAAACAACTAAGAATCAAGATTAGAGAGGATTTAACCCGGATTCTGGCTTTTCTTGAGCTTTCTCTCTCTAGTTCTTCTCTTTCTCTCTCTTATTGTTGTATTTTTCTCTCAAAAATTCCAGCCAATGAAAAAGTGGCAGAAGTCCCTAAAAACTAATTTTTGAGGGGTATTTATTGCCCTTTCAAGTGTAAAATATCCAAATCAATCCTCCAAATGTCAATATTTGACGGAAAAGACCCAAAACAATGAAGGAACCCCACACAAAAATCGCGCCATCGACGCTTTCGGGTGAAAGCCACGTCAGGTGACGCGGTAGGCCGCATCACCTGACCCGGCCTAGCCACAGGCTGCATCAGCTACACGGCCTACCGCATGGCTGATATGGCCTGTCATGTGGTCCACCCGGCCCGACGCGTGGACCACGCGGCTTGGCCTTCCATCGGCGGCATCGGCCGCCGCCAACAGATCGGGGCACCCTAGGGATAAAAAGGAAATAGGGCCCGGTGAGCCGGGCCTGAAACGCAAACAATAACGGGCATTCGAACGGGGTGATTCTTGACATTCTAAAAAACTCGGGGAACCAAGAATCCAACGATGCAAACGAGACTCGCTAAAAATGTCCGGATTTTTAAGGAAAAAATTGCAGAACAATTTACTACGCGCGAGGGGAAAGGAAGTGATTAACATCTTAAAAGCGATCTAATTGTTATTATAATCTGGGTCAAAAGATCTCAAAATTATCAACAATGAACTTGCCAAAAGCGATTCGATTCTAAAATAATGGAACAACTAGACTGTAAAAGGTTAGAGCAAAAAGTCATCATCATTCTGAGGGTCACCAAAAAGCCCGTGCTCATAGGCTGCCCCTTATGAGATTATCATTTGGATAGTCAAATGTGATCTTGCAAAAGAGCTAGGGATAGGAGGTTAGACTTGACTTGCGGATTCTTGAACAAGATGTCTTTTGGGATGGCTGTAAATAGACCTATTAAAAACAAAATTGACTCAGAGATTGATTAGGTATTACCTTCGTTGCCCCAAATAGTTCTGGGATAGATTGCTGGTTGCTTCGAGAAAAAAGAGGAATAGGAATTGGTTGTCTACTGTGGTCTTGGAACACACCATCAACGGACCTATTAGGGATTCGAGGTTGAATTAGTTGTCTACTGGTGGTTTGGGAACACACCATCAATGGACCTATCAAGGATTAGAGATTGAATTGGTTGTCTATTGGTGGTTTTGGGATGCACCATCAATGGACCTATCAAGGATTAGAGATTGAATTGGTTGTCTACTGGTGGTTTAGGGACACACCATCAACGGACCTATCAAGGATTAGAGATTGAATTGGTTATCTACTGGTTGTTTGGGGACACACCATTAACGGACCTATCGAGGATTTGAGATTGAATTAGTTATCTACTGGTGGTTTGGGGACACACCATCAACAGACCTATCAAGGATTGGAGAATGAATTGGTTGTCTACTGGTGGTTTGGAGATACACCATCAATGAACCTATCAAGGATTAGAGATTGAATTGGTTGTCTACTGGTAGTTTGGGGACACACCGTCAATAGACCTATCAAGGATTTGAGATTGAATTGGTTGTCTACTGGTGGTTTGGGGACGCACTATCAATGGACCTATTGAGGATTAAGGGTTGAATTAGTTGTCTACTGGTGGTTTGGGGATGCACCATCAACGGACCTATCGAGGATTATGGGTTGAATTGGTTGTCTACTAGTGGTTTGGAGACAACAGGAATGTCGAGAATGCCAAGGGCTTCATTGAGGAATGCCGAGAACTTCTAGCGAGGTCAGACTGGGATTTGCTTGGCTTAAATCTCATGCCAGGAATATCAAAGGTGATCCCCAGACTGGAACGCATACCAAGAATTTAACTAGAGGGTGCTGAGCACTTCTAATGAGGCCAGACTGGGATTTGCTGAAAAGCGCCTGAGGAGGCCTGTTGGACCAAACGCATTGTGCCTGCCATAGGAATTTTGTGATAGTAGGGAGAGATATAAGCTACGCTTTTGTTGCTTAATTGATTTTGTCGAGACAAAAATCTTTGCCCCTTCAATTAAGCAAGACAAACGGAAGAATGAAACTAAAATAAAGTTGAGATTTTGGGAGTCCGGAGAGATTGTCGAGGCCGAGCGCCGAGTTTGCCTTATATGCCCCTGGGTATTTGCATTAAGGTGCCCCTAGGTGTTTGCATTGAGGTGCCCCTGGATATTTGCATTGAGGTGCCCCTAGATACAAGCTCTTGTTTTATTTCTTATGGAATTCAGCATAGAATAATAAACATGAACATTATGCATGAATGTATGAATGCATGAGAAACTCGGACTGGTCATCTTCAAGCTGACTGATTAACTTGCTTGATTGAATTTGCTTAATCCGGGGAAAGGTTGACTTGCTTGAAAAGGGAGGATACATGGAATTGCTTCACGGTACGGACAAGACAAGAATGTCACTGGAGGAGGATGTTGCGCAGATTAGGTGAGAATGCCCCTGGTGGAGAACTAGGGAAGCTGCAGTGATTTGACTACAAATTGATTGCTGGATCAGGCATGACCGAGACAAAGGGGGTGCATGAAGCAGAGCTCAAGATTTTGGATAACGAACGATCGGGCGCTATCACTACCAATGAATTCTACCAAGGATGGCTTCAGAAGATTAGGATATTATGGAATCAAGATGCTTGGCTGCAGTCAAGAATTGAGCGGACACGAGCGAAGGATGAATCTGAGTCCTTTGAATCTCTTAGACCGGTGAACATATTTATGCATTCCAATGCTGATGGAGATGATGTAAATATCTCGATGTGATCGATGGCAGTCATTCATCTTTGGTTTGGTTGTCTTAATTTTTGCATAGACCTAGACATTGTGTCAGGCCCATCAGACTTATTCATATTTTGCTTTTGAGTTCTAATTTTTTGCCTGGGCTGCCCTTTTCAGGTTTTCCATCCAGCGAACTATCTCGGCTTTTGTATGGACCTCAATTCTTTTCAGTCCATCGGGATTTTTGTGTTTTATCTTTATCTTTATTTTCTTTTAAGGAATTGGGTTGACCGCACAGAACCCTACGTTTGACTCATCTGTTGTATTTTGCCTTTTGGGCCCAATAAATTCATTCAAGTACAAACATAAAGAATTTAGTAAAAGTGACATTTCCGTTAAATGAAGTTAGTTTGAGTACATGATGATGATAACCATTTCTATTGACCCAAACTCTGGTGTTAACTAGCCTATGAAGGTTTTCTAGTCAATGTACTCTCATGACTCACTTTACCCTGACTTTGCCTAGGCCGCCCTTTTTTGGGTTTTCGGCCTAGCGGGTCATTTCGCACCCTAACTTTTGCCTGAATGGTTTGTAGAATACCGATCAGCGGCGTATGCCCTAATTTTTGCCCGAGCAGTAGAGGACCACTCGTTAGGTGATTGATTTATATATGCTTTTTATGTGCTGCTTTTCTAGATTTGATTCTTTTGGTTAGATATGATAACTCTTCAACTTGATTTGATTGATAGGGTTTACGAACTCATTACCATTGATAATGATGCCCTTTGGATCGGAAGTATTTCTAAATACACAAAGTCCTACCCAATCTGGTTGGAATTTCCCCCTTAGGTTGGTGTTGGCAGGCTTTGCTTGCTTCAGAATCAGATCATTGGCCTTTAGCGGTGCCTCTGACGCTTGACTCGGTTGTTGTTTAGCCTTGCTATGCGCTTTTGTTATATCTGGAGACCGTTTAAGCTGCTCAGGCTGCGCCTCAGTCCATGGGGGTCCCTTTGATGCTAGGTTCAACACGACTCTCAGTTTTAGTTATTTTTGATTGGTAGCACGATTTCCATTTCTCAAGCACAGGAACAAGGTCTTCAGAGAATTCGTACACTTATATAGTACCACACAAAGAGCAAATGGTGGTTTATCGGCTCAAACTTTGACCCTTGTGGTGCTTTTGGACGTAAACTTCTTGAGAAGTTGGTTTATGGCTTTCGTTGTTCCATCAGCTTGTGGTTGGATGGGTGAAGGTCTAAGGCGGTCGGACCAATTTTTCTTGATCGATCAGGGGTTTCCCCTTGGGATTGAAATCCATTGTCCGAAGTGATGTAATGAGGTAGGTTGTACTGGGGGAAGATGTGTTTCTTAATGACCTTGGCCATCTCCTTGGTGGTAATGTCAATGTGGGGAAAGAGAAGATAAGCCATAACTTTATCGAGGATAATCCGACGATGCTCTTTCTACATAATAGACTGACATTTCTTCAGTAGCTTCAAAATTGGTTCGCACATAGTCGCGAGGCCGGTGATGGACCGTTTGTTATATTGGACCTATCCAAGGAATGACTAAGCTTCTTTTTTTTGTCTCAGCCATGGAGATGAGATGCTCGGGAATCCGATGACGAACCCTAGGGGTTTAGGCATGACTAGGCAAAAGCGTTATCATGATCTTTAAGCACTTATTATCTCTTATTTTCTTCTAAAGGTTAGGTCATTAGAAAGTGGTTACCATTTTAGATTATCATCTGTACTCAAACTTATTTCAGTTAAAGAAACGTTATGAATACTGAACACATTGAGCTTATGACAAAAATGAATGCATGGACCCATCGGGCAAAACATCAACCTGATCAGCAAAAAGTGAGAGTCTTAAATTAAAGTGCCTTGGAGGCAGAATTGTTCACATCAAAACACTAAAAATATAAAGAAAGAAAATTACATCATAGAAAATTCATCCTCCATAGGCGGAGGGTCTTGATTGGTACAGCCAATAGGCTAATCATCCTCGGTAGCTTCCATTGGGGTGTCACTCAGGATGAAGTCCAAAACCTTTGCCTGCTCGGCTGATAACTTTTCTCCTTCATCCGCTAGAGATCTTGCGAGATTCATGTCAGAGTCGACGACAGAAATAGCTTCCATAACGGAGTTGGGTGAATCAGAAAAGACCATTGCCAACACAAAATCCTCATGGAGACCGGAATTAATGGTGCTCACTTCATCATCAGATCCCAGCAATGGCTTTTCCTCAGTGTCGGTCTTCCTCGTAGGCTCATCCATTTTTATTTCTCTCACCAAGCGCCAAATAGCCATACCTAAAGCCCTACATTGATATGTTGTGTGTCCCTTTTAAACATGATAGGGACAAAAGTTCCCTTTCTCTTCGGGCGTAGGAGAATGATACTCACAAAGAGGGCTAAACAGGCCTTTCTCTCACAATTTAGCAAATATGATATGGAGAGGGAGCTTCCATGGAGAAATGAAGGCCCTCTGACTAAGAGCCCGAGCGGGTGTGGTTTGCACTACAGAAACACTCTCTTGATCGAAAGATTGGACTGCGGGTGCCTTCTCTCCAGTTGGGGCTGGAGTAACTTCAAAGGATTAAGAGTTATTGCCCTTGAACCAGGGTTTGCCACTTGGCTTGCTAGCCCTTTCCTTTTCCTCCCGGCGCTCGATCTTTTCAGCTTTTTTAAAAACCATTTGATAGGACTCGAAAGAGTCGGTCTCCATCTCTTTTCGAAGGAACGGGAGAGCCCCGTCAAGCAGTTTTGGGATCATTTCTTTAAGGCTAAGCTTTTATTTCAAGAGGACCCGAGTGGCCATCCATCGATTGAAATAAGGTTTGAAAGCTTCGTCGGGCTTTTGCTTGACTGCCTCAAGATGTTGAATGGTAGTCTCCATTGTGGAATTAAATCCATAGTAGGCAACTAAAGCTTCGGATAGGAGTTTCCAATCCAAGATTGTGGACTTTGGAAGAGTATTATACCACTCAAGAGCAGGGCCTGAAAGGGTACATGGGAACAACTTGGCCAACACCTTATCCCCAATCTCTTGGACTCGCTTGATTCACTCATATATAATTATATGGGACTTGGGGGGGCCTTTGCCTGAATAAGCCTCCATTCGGGGCATTGGAAATTTTTAGGCACCCAATCATCACTTCTTACTTCCTCCCTATCTTCACTCCTATTCAAAAACTGCCTGAAGAAAGCTGTCATTTCGGGCGTCACCCCTGGAGGTTGCATGACCTAGTTGCATGAAGATGACCCGAACTGAAAGGGTGAAGGAGTCGAGGTTTTGATCTGGGGGTGAGAAAAATGATTCTGAGGGTAAGTGGTCATGTGGGGAGTGACCATAAAGCTAGGGGGTGAGGTTGTGAAAACATTCAGCTGTGTTGGAGGAACAACAAAGCCACTCGATGGGACTATCATCTGAGGAGTAAATCCCCCTGAGAAAGTGGGGAGAATAGGAGATTGGGGAACAGGCCTCGAGTGCACAGGGGGATAAAAATCGAAGGTTGGTGGAGCAGATGATAAGGGCAGCTGAGAAGAGCTCTGTCCAAACTAAAATTGGCTTTGTTGGATAAGACAAACCGGAGGGAGTGGTGGTACCAAAAACTGATTCTGAACTGGTGGAGACTGAAATGTCATATAAGAATAAAAATAATGTTTAAAAACATAATACAATAATAAAAAAAAATAGTTTTAGATTATTTATGAATTTTTGGAAATTTTTCGGGTTGAAAACGAGACTAAAAATGCGTTCAAATGTCAAAAACTGGGTCAAAAACGACCGAAATGGGCTGTAAATAATAGAATAAAACAAACAGGGACCATTTGGACATTTTTACCCATAGGCCGGCTCAGTGAGGCTGTAGGCCGACTCAGCGACATGGTAGGCCGCTTCAACGAAGTGGCATAGATGACGCTCAGTCGGCCTTCGTCCCACTGAAGTGGCCTGTCGGAGAAAGTGCCTAAACAAGCCGGGATCGACCTTTTTGTGTCCGAAAACACAAGATTACTAAAATTTCAAGTTGTTTCTTACCCTTTACAGTAAATTCGGACTTATAATGTTTAAATAACTTTGGTTTTTCAATTCGGGGGAAAAGAACCCAAAAAAGTCCGACAAAATGATGATTGGCCCCTTGAGCGACCCATAGGCCGACTGGACGATGCGGTAGGCTGACTCAATGAAGCTCCTAGGTGAAGTTCTGTCAGCCTGACATTTGTCGGAACAGCTAGCCAGATTTTTTGACAGAGAATCACAAAAAGGACGAGTAAAGGGGACCAAACACCCGAAAAAATAACCGAAAACACAACGGTAATAACAAAAATAAATAATAAAAGAAATAGATTAGAACTCAAAAAGTTACCCAAGGGCTGTGAATCCACTCTCGAGACTCGAACCAGATGTTTGGCGAGCTTTGCGACGGGTTTGAATTGAAAACCCGACGAAACAATCGATTTATCAAAGGATTTAGTGATTTGTGAGGAAAAAAGTCCCTAAATCCTATTTCAACCAATTTTTACCTAAGATTTCTAATAGATTTTAGTATTTAAGCTACGAGATTAAGCCTAAGAACAACTAAGAATCAAGATTAGAGAGGATTTAACCCGGATTCTAGCTTTTCTTGAGCTTTCTCTCTCTAGTTCTTCTCTTTCTCTCTCTTGTTCTTGTATTTTTCTCTCAAAAAATCCAGCCAAAGAAAAAGTGGCAAAAGTCCATATAATCTGATTTTTGAGGGGTATTTATAGCCCTTTCAAGTGTAAAATATCCAAATCAATCCTCCAAATGTCAATATTTGACGGAAAAGACCCAAAACCTAACTTTTTGGGCCAAGAAAAACCTAGAAAAATCTAAATGAAGGAACCCTACACAAAAATCATGCCATCGAAGCATTCGGGCCAAGGCAGCATCACCTGATGCGGCCTAGCCCCAGGCCGCGTCACATGATGCGGCCAGATCTAGGCCGCATCATGTGATGGGGCTTGGTAGGCCGACTTAGCAATGCGGCCTATCGAGTGGCTATTGCGGCCTGCCGCGTGGTCCACGCAGCCCGGTGCATGGACCAAGCGGCCTGGCCTTCCATAGGTGGCACCAGCCACCGCCGATGGATCGGGGCACCCTAGGATTGAAAAGCAAATGGGGCCAGGTGAGCCGGGACCGAAACACAAACAAATTACATAACGATCATTCGAAAGGGGGGATTCTTGACATTTCAAAAAGCTCTTGGGAACCAAGAGTCCAATGATGCAAACGAGACTCGCTGAAAATGTCTGGATTTCTAAGGAAAAAATTGCGGAACAATTTACTACGTGCGAGGGGATAGGAAGTGATTAACATCTTAAAAGCGATCTAATTATTATTATAATCGGGGTGGTCAAAAGATCTCAAAATTATCAATAAAGAACTTGCCAAACGCGATTCGATTCTAAAAATAATGGAACAACTAGACCGTAAAAGAATAGAGCAAAAAGTCATCATCGTTCCGAGAGTCACCAAAAATCCCGTGCTCTCAATTGTCTAAGATTGCACAAAATTCACATAAAACTTAGTGAAATACAGTTCTAGGCATTACCATGCACCTCCTTATCTAGTTCAAGTAATGAAGCAACTAGAATTAGACCATATTGATGCAGTGACCAATGACATATTAAGACATCAACTAACAAACATACATAAACAGAATTCATTGAAACATTACATTGTTTCCCAAATTCGTTGACCCGTCAGCACCTACATCAACATCCGCTGGTTCTTCATTTATAGCCTGTCATGACATATTCAATCAGCGATCTTTGGATAGGCCAGGGACTTAACATTTTTAGAAGTCATAATTAACATTACTGGTACCGCATTATTAATGCCATTTGTCAAAGTAACAACTTCTAACCAATGTTTACTACATTGACATCTGCTTCCTCAGTTCTTATCTACAGAGATTTAAACATTACAAGATAGATACAATATGTGACTTCCTTTTTGAGGTTCATTGCGAAAGAGATAGAACAAATACCTTAAACTGAGTGGTATCTACTTCAACAGGTTCAGTATCCAGAATAGGCTCTTCACGATCCGTTCTCATTTCAATATATTCGGCTGCTTTGTAATATACTTCGTCCATGGGCTCCTGATCCTTAGGTTGTTATAAGACCACCAAACACGAAATTAATAAAGTTACATTACATTTTATCAATCATAAATTGTAAGAAGCCATACTATAAATGCAACGGAACCACGATATACTTCAACATCTCCTGTCTTGCTAGTAATTGGATGTTGATTTAAATCGACTCGTCCATGATTTGCATCTTCTTCTCCAACATCATTTCCTCCATCTTCATTAACTTAAACATGACTGCTCTTCATGTAAAGAGATACTGATGTATGAATTTTCCCAACTTCGTCCTCTAATGCTATATTCTTTGGTTAATTGCAGACAAATGAGGCAAGAGAAGCCTATTGAATTCTTTGATGAACAATTTCTTTATCTCATCAACCATGTCCGACCTTATAAGCGTCTTTCCTTGGTGCATGTCTGAACCATCCCCTCCCTTGACATTACCGTCCAAACCATGAGAGCTATGTGAAATACCCTCATTTCATTCTTGTCCACAATTTGCATCTTCTTCTTGTCCGGATCCTACCCTTTCGTAAACTTAGAATAAAGCGTCCAGATCTTCATGTTTCTCCTCCACATGGTTTAGAAGATGGACATACCAATCACACTCCTTCACACAATCCTCGGCTTGAAGAGTTACTATAGATCGAGGTGAAGCCCGCTGTGGAAAATATAACGCATTGGAATTAGAATAATATACATATGTTTGAACCGGATGATAATGCACTTAACTGGAGCATAGATTCTAACAATTTGGTTAAAACACGCTTTCCTATGTAATTGCATCTACACATGTGAGGCTGTATATGGTTCCCAGATCTCAATTATCTACACCTTTGTGTCCATTTTCGCGTTAGAGAGATGAAAACAGATCACGTAACCAATTGCCATGCATAACTGATAACATACCTGAAATACTAGTGCAAGTCCATATAATTAGTAGCCCACACTCTTACCTTTTACCTTCTTACTTGAAGCAAATTCCTTGACCTTCTCTCCTCTCCCATTTATAGCACCACTCAACCTCCTCTGAGTCTGCTCCCAAGCCGCCAAACCCCAAGGAAACTTCTCAAAAAGCTTCGGATATTCTGTAAGGACCATAATCTATTCCTTGACGATGCATGTGTTGCTTTTTTCAATTAGATTTCCAATTACGAATAATAACTTAGCCATCAATATGACATCTTCATCATCATGAGGACCCCATGTCTATTGAGCAAAAACTCTCTTTATGTCTCGATGGGAGATGTGTTCCAGCCTAAGAAAATACCTTTTTTTGAACGTATCCTTCTCCAGTAGCTTGGACAACTTTTGAATAAACAGTTCCTTATCTCCAAACCGTAACCCAGTAAGTAGGCCAAACTCCCAATCTCTAATCTTGATCTCTGCTCCTCTGGTATTGAACCAAAGCTCCCTTTGGTTGGCGTTGTCCTTCTCAATTTCTTGTACAAGAACGGAGTGGGAAATATGGCCTGAAAATATGGAGAAACTGGCATCCAAGAATTGTCCGAAGCACGATTCTTTAAAAAGTTTCCTATGCTTTGAGGAAAAACTACGCTCTATCAACATATGGAATTTATTGTTGAATCATAAAGACACTTGTGATGGCTCTCCAACTATAGCCCTCGATTACTTGAAAGCAGGGTTATTCAGATTTGTGCATCTTCCTCCGGGGCCTTCTAATTGCTGTGACCTATTCCAAAAACTGTAAGTTCAGACAACTAATAACAATCTCACATATGATTGAGTTCATACCTCATTATGTAATGACTTTTCTATGGTTGATGCCATGACACAAGTAGCGGCCTCATAACGCATTGAAGATTCCTTAGTTCTTCCCCTTCCTGTTGCCGCTGCACCGGCAGGCTGATAAAATGAAAAAACACACCAAAAATGTGTCATTCATGTTTCCCAATTGCATGGAATAAAAATTCTACGAACCAAACACCATAAAGTTGCTATCAATTTCAAGATAAATCTCACTTTGCAGCTTACAAAAATTGTAAGTTCTAACAACTGATAACAATCTCACATAGGATTGAGTTCATACCTCATCATGCATTGACTTTTCGGTGGTTGAGGCCCTACCACAAGTAGTAGCCTCATCACACACTAAAGATTCCTTATTTCTTCCCATTTCGATTGCTGCTACACTAGCAGGCTGTCAATAAGTAAAAACACACCAAAATATATAAACTCAACTACAGCTTAAATTAAACAAGAGTAAGTATAAACTAACAATTCACTCATGTACTCCTATTATTTCTCACCCTCTTACTCTATTATTCCTCCTATCCTCTTACATTAATCGCTTACACACATATCTAGCATATTACAATTGCCTTTTATAGGCATATCAATAAACTAACTTCATGGCATCTAACGATGCTATGTAGTACTTTAGTCTTTGTAAAATACAAATTCTATGCTTCATTTTTCTAAAAACCAAATTATGCAAGCTTTCACATGTCTCCCAATTCATTTTTCTCTCATTACATGGAATAACTATTCCGCAAACCAAACGCCACGAAGGCGCTTTCAATTTCAAGATAAATCTCACTTTGCAGCTTACTTAGTACAAGATAAAAGTATTGCAATTTAACAACTCATTACTTATTACTTAAAATATACTATGAGAAAATTTTAACTTATAAGTTGAAGTGTTTCTCAATTTTTTTAACTTAAAAGCTCCTTATAAGGAGAAAAGTAAAGGTATGGGCTACTTTTTGCTTTTCTCCTTATAAGGACCTTCAGACTTAAAAGAAAGCTTGGAGAAAACCCCCTTAATACACAAGTGCGGTCAAGAGTACCCGTCTTTTCTTGGTAGCTGGTCCTTCCTCCCGTGCATTTTCTGAATCCTGACTTTTTGAATCCTTAGCCTAGGGTTGAAGAAAAATTAGCTATTAGCATAAATTAATGAATGGAACAAATTGAGAGCTAGTTGTACCTTGCATTTGTGTTCCTTCACGGCTTCTTCTCCCGATTTGAATTTCACCGGTGGGTTCTTCTTTAATCTAGCCATTACAGCCGATGAAGAAAGATTGTGCAAGGGCGAGGGTTATGTGGGGGCGGGAATGAGGGTATAAATTCCAATCCAGTGTACTGGAGGGAAACATGCACTTCGTTGTATCATTCAACTGCAGTCAACTTAAGTAGCCTTATCCGGCCATTATCCAAACGATGTCATTTTTATTACGCATTTCTTCCAAACTATATATGTGGTGGCCTTATGTCGGTTATTTGCTTCATGATCCCATACCCTATTCAGTATTCAATAGTTGCTTGCTTTATGTTGGTGCCACTTTTGGCTTGACATTACATTCAACATTTTATATTTGCAATCGCTTCAGTGCGGTGTTATTGGACAATCATAAACGGACTACATTTTGACTAATTCTTGAATGAAACGAACATAAATAACATTAAATCATGCTTATAAGAATTCTATTAAAGAGTAACACAACATCCATATAGATACAAATACACTTACATTTTCGCTCTTTTAATATTAATATTTCCTTCTGCTCCTCACAGCTCAATATGGGTGTCAGGAGACTACACAACTCACCTCTTTCTCTTATTCTTTAAACTCAAGTCTCTTTTCTATCATCTTTTTCATCAAATTAAGTTCGACTTACACTTTAATAGTTGTTTCATACAAGTTATACAACCCTTTAATACCAATAAAAAGAACTGTGAATAATTCGTTTCTCGACATTATAACACAAATTAAGTATGCAGTTCCTACTTAGATTAGCAAGTTTATATAGCGTCGATGAAACATTCCCACTGCCATTCTATGCCTGAATGTTTTACCTTCCTCCCCTGATAAAGGATGAATGTGGTGCACCACCATGTGATTAACATTTTTATGTCCTACTAAATATTCTGCAAATACGCAAGTATAAACTCCACTGTCATATGATCGTGCTTGTGCCTGCATAACACTGGTAACCCTTGACAAGGTAAGCTTCTTATTTACAGAGTTTTGATGGTTAAAATATCCTGAATCATCCATAACATCGCTAGTCATGGACAAACGAGCTCGTATCCAAACCTCCAAGCTATGATCGAACATAAGTTTCTTAACACTGTTGTACACATACACATGCATTTCCCACAGCTCCAGAATGCCAAGTGTCTAATATTCTCCATAGTAGTGCATGGGAATGAGTACTCTCCGGATGTCCCACCATAGATGGTTGTGGACTCTGATTCCTCTGATAGGCTCTATAAATATGTGTCGAAAGGGCATACATGTAGCCATATCATTGTCCAAAACTCCTTTAATCAACGTAAGGGAGTAGAATTTAGCATCGACTGCTGTCCATTTCGGATTGGGTTCATTCTCAATGTAGTATGCTCTTAGTAGATTTAGCCATGCAGAAATGTGCTATTAAGTTATAATGTTGTTAAACACAATATATATATCAAACACAGACACAATTTTGGAATACAGTGTACTTATAGCATACTTACGGTTAAATTCAGACCTAGCCCAATGGTTTCAAGCATTTTGAACCATCCCCTACCTACCTGCTATAGGACACCACATAGCTGTCGGATACCAGGCTTCATGTTCTTTTTTATCTACTCCACGTATTCTTGATCAAGCTTTTCATATATTTCCTCCTCCGCTGGTTTTTTTATCGTTGGTGCTTCTAACACTCTGTTAAGTCATGTAAAATGAGGGCAAAATAACTGAAATAAATTAAACAGACTAAAACCAACATAAACTGCCCAAAGCATCCTGATGTGTGGTGGTAGCATAAGGTAGCAACATCTACATGTAATATCGATTCTCTAATTTTTACCACCGTTTTACATCATGATTTAAGGGTAAAAAATATCAAAGAAACGTACAATAAGCGATATATCTAGGATTACACATTACCTCAACACACACAAGTTTTTTATAGTACAATGAGCATTGATATTTGGCTCTTCCTATTTCTGCTCTTTTTGTACTGGAAGTTCACCAAAGCCATCATTTTTGCCCATTGTTGGATGCAATGTCTGTAATTTAGAAACTTCTCTTACTATTCCTGCAATTCGATCCAAAATTGGTTTCAGTTGAGCTGAGATAAGCTTGCTCAACTCTGCACTGCACCATTCCTTAACCTCTTCAATAACACCCCCCTTATTTGTATGCACACCCTAGATATTCACATCTATCCCGTTTGTTTTAGACTTTGATCGTGTACGTTTCTCTTCTTCATCGGCATCTATATCAACCTATTAAAAATTCAAAAACAAATAGTCCAACTTTGAATGTTTCCCCTCAATATAGTCTCATAGAATGCAAAATGATATGATGACACACTTGTCATATTAGACTATTAAGAATATCGTGGATAGAATGGCATGCCTTTCATTTCAATTGCATGGGTGAGGCATCATCGTTATCCCCAGCTCCGTGTGTTGCAAGCTTAGTATACCTTATGGCGTTCTTCCTTGCCAATCTCTTGTACCTGGATAAATTACGGACAAAGTATCCACTTTCAGATATATCGGTCTAAAAACTAGGTTTGATGAATGCTGCAGTTGTCTCGCACATACATATCAACATAAGCAACTGCAGATAGGAGAAAAGGATTTATATTTTCCTTCTGAGTAACTAGATTGAATATTTGTTATAGATATCTATAAAGCTGAAGCAGAATACTGATTTGCCCATAATTCCACGATAATTTTTTCAATTGAACCATTAACTATATAATCTGTATTTTATAGTCTATACTTTATCACTGTACAAATTTGTGTTTTGAATTACTCCGATCTATTTTAGTCAGTATATGTTGCTCCTCGTTCTAAGCCCCTAATTATGTTGCTTTAAGTTGCTCCATGATTAACAAGCTTCCCATTTCTATCACATTGACTCCCAAATCATTACATTGACATAAGTTGGTGATATAATTTCGGATTATATTATTTACCAACCAAATTGAAATGTCTCTACAAGCATTTGCGGAAGTTACTGAGCTTAAATATATTCTACTTCCCATTCTTAAACAATCAGCATCTTGTTGCTGAGTCTGAGGTACAACAGTAGGCTGTAACACATGATGATAAATGAAAGCTAAGAATGGTATTTGACATTATAGTTGAAAGGATCATAAAGAAAAATAATCATCTCACAGAGCTCTGAGTTCACACCTTATCGTGCATTAAAGTGTCTCTACTTGAGGCCCTTGTTGTTGATACCTCATAATGCACTGAAGTTTCTTTACATGATTCTGCACTAGCAGCCTGTACAAAATGTCAATATACATAAACTAAAAGCCTTATGAAATTTTATAGAATAGTTCATACCACATCATTCCTATAAATTTCATTACTTCTTCCCCTTGCTGCCTCTACATCAGCAAATAAAATATCTTCACCGTTTTCGTCTTCTTCTGGACAATCACCTATTGAGTCATCTCATATATTACAATTCACAACATATTTGCATACAGTATGTATAGGCACATAACCATCACCAAGCCATATAATTATAAATCTAACATATAAACACCAAACACGTGTTGAACTATGGAAGCAAAAACTTCAAACATAAGTATTAAGCATAGCACATACCTTCTGGGTCTGCTTCCTCCTGCTAAACTTCATCCTTAAAAGTATTATTGGGGTATCTCACTTTAAGGGGAGGGTGATTTTCAATAAAAAAATATCTCACTGATAGTTTCACCATTATTGAAATACCTCATCTTCGTTAAATCGTCGTCAACATTTACTTCGTCATACCCACAACATCAAGAAATCCCCCTAATTTTATAACACATTTGACATCCCCTCCTATATCCAAATTTTGTAGTTCTATGTTGTAAAAAATAATAACCAAATTCATTTGGATTCAGCTTGAACACGGTCACTTCACCCCCTACATATTCTATTTCATCTATTTCATCTTTATCGTTACCCCATTTGGCAGACCATCGACCACCATGGTGCATCATTAACATAAGATCACCCATGCCCACACTAACGAGGAAAATAAACAAAAAGAAATAAACTTACAAATAATATCAAAGACCAAAAAAACATTTAAAATTCAGACACATGCTCACAAATCATTTGAAATAGAAACAAATTTAAATGAGAATGTCATTAGATAAAGGGACAAAAAAACCCTAGATTGGGTACAAATGCTGAGAGCATCTAACGACCATGAAATCACTTACATTGATCGTCAAATTCTTTACTTTACCATAAATGGTATGAAAGTAGTTGAATTTGTTAAAATTTTTTTCAAATCAAGAAATGCACGAAACGTAAATAATGCTTTTGAACAAGTACAGTGACGACATAACTTTATGGAGAGATTACTGAGATTTTGGTGATTACCTTATTAAGCTTTTGCTTTAGGTTGGATTTCTGGCTTAGTTATGTCAAAGAAGGTAGAGTCCCGATAACTCCGAAGAGAAAGAAGTTGAAATGCATAATGTGGGATATATTTGGCTTCAAATAACGGGAAAATGAGGATACCAGTATAATCCTAGCCACGTCTGCTTGTAAACTGAAAATTTGGTGACGTGGACCAAAATATCCTTTCATCAAAATTACATGACCTGCACTTTTTAAGTGATAGTCTGGAGAGAGAAATTGAACATACCAATAAACTAATCAATTCAAAATCTACCACTTTATTAAGCAGAGTATGAGAAGATAGAAGTTACGCTTTCAGAATTGCAATCGTTTTCTGAAGAACCCTAACCCTAACCCTCAAATACTCTCAAATTTTTGACTACTTTTGCAAATGGCGAGTTCATCTGTAAATACCCATAAAATAAGAAAGAGTCAGTTTGTTGAAGATGGACCAAGAATGCCGGAGCAGACTAAAGATGTGACTTGGAATGATAAAGATGATAATATCCCCTTGGCGGAGAAATTTAAGAAAAGGAAGAGAATGGATTCCAGCTAATCAATCCCTGCAAAGGAAGGACCCTTGACTGTGGACATTTCAAAGGATGAAGACGAAGAATCTAAGATCGATGATGACACTATGATGCGGAAGATTAGACATATTGCTAGATTAAGGTTTCCAGGTCTAAAGAAAGACAGTGAAATTAACGCTGCTTTAGCCAGTGCATTACTGTTAGAGGATGTGCGGAGGGGAGTAGGAAGCAGCAGAGAGACCATGCCACCAACTTTAAAATCTCTAAATAGCATTGTCTAAAAGATTGCTATAACTCAGATAGGTGTATCTGACATTGTTGCACAACTTAACAACATTATGCTTGGACTACCAACAACAACATCTCTGAATAATGCTGTCTTGGAAGATCTCAGGCTATATGTGGATCAAGCAGCAAGGAAAGCTAGCTCTGTGGATGAAAGCATTAGAGAACTTCATAGACTTTTCTTCAACTTTAGTGCTGAATAGGCTAGACTCAAGGAGCAGGAAGATAAGGTGCACAAAGGGCTTGTAAAAAAGTTTGATGGTCAGTTGGAAGAGATGAAGAAATTTGCGGCTTTGTTGGATCAATCTCAAGGAAAAGCAGATGCAAATTCTGACAAACTGAACTCAATCCTGATTGCTATAAATGAAGATATGAAGCAACTGGTCTAGGAAATGGAAGAGAAGAATGACTCAGCATATGGTAGCACAAAGGCTGCAATCATTTCAGAAGTCATATCTTCAAAGGCTGAATTAGTGGAGGCTATGAATAGGACGAAGGTTGCTGATCCTGATATTGAGATGGAGGACAACGAGAATGTACCCCCAATTCACTCCAAGCTGAATATACTTAGAGATTTGGTAAATAGTCTGAATGATGAAAGGCAGAAGGACAGAGAACATATTGACCTCATTCTCTGCAAGTTCAACTCCTACTTAGAGTCTCAAAGGCATATGAATAGAGGACCGATGCTGCCCCAAAATTTTTAGAGTTAACCATCTTCAACCCTCCCCATCACTTTTTCCCCTAAAACTCTATAATTTAAAGCAGCCACAATATTTATTTTCCAACCATACACTTTAAATTTTTACTTCAAAATGCAAATATTATTATTTTATTCATCTATACCTTACAAGTAACAAATAAACATTAACTCAATTAAATAAAATATAAAAGAAAAAAGAAAAAAGCAAAAGTACAAAAAAAATATAAAAATGAATGGGGGAGCAACAGTGTTGCTCCAAATATGTAGCAACACCGTTGCTCCCATTATGTTTGAGGCAAAGAATGGAGCAACACTTCCCATATGTATGCATAAGTCCCCTTTTATCGCGGTAAATTCAAACAGGCATAAGATTCTGTGAGCGGACGACGTTTCGCGCGGCTGCGTGCGCGGGGGCCGGACCCGGTAGGGCCGGCCCGTTTTTTGGTGTATCGGGGAGACGAGTGTGATGCGGTTGAAAAGAAAATGATTTTGCATATTGTAATGCTTAAAAGATACGAGATCGAAATCCCGTACTTAGGATAGAGTCGCCACCCGGTTCAGCTCAACCGGGAAATTTTTGGTACGATTTTCCCACCAGGTGGTTGGACCATACCTTAAGTAGAGATTCCGAGTTCGGATGATGTTATCTACTTTTCATTAGGCCAAATTAGGATACTTCATTCTTTCTTAATCGGTTTAATCCACCCTATTTATTTGTATTTTCAGTTATTTTGTGGTTTTCGCATTTATCAAGCAATTGAAGCGGTAAATAAAATATTTACAATCGTAAAAGAAAAGTAAGTCCGGAAAGTAGAATTATTACAAGGTTTTCAAGTCCTGTACTTTTTCTACTTAACAAATAAAATACCCGAATGTCCGTTATATACCTACCTGCAGATGATAGTTGACACGAATATGGCATATCTTGTTTATAATATCATAAAGCCCGATTGAATGGCTAAAATGAGGTTCGAATGGCGTTTGAGGGGAAATTCCATTTTTGTCCGAATTTCAGATTCGATTGTTGTTTAATCGGATTACAAATGAATATACCACTTGTTGTGGGGCGGGTCTGTTTTCAGGAGGTTTCGAACCTCCATCGTTACACTATAGGTCCTAGCTTTAGAAAATAAATTAGTTTGGAAATAAACAAAAACAATGCTGCTGTCCAGAAAGCCAAGCCGCCGATGGCATCTGATGCCGCCGACGACATAGTTGATGTCGCTGGCGGCATGGATGATGCCGCCGGCGACATCGATTGTGTCACGGGTGACATCAGCATGCAGATGGGCACAGGGCTTTCTGAGTACCGTAAAGAAAGGGTTCTGCGAGAAAGCGAGGTCTCCGGGGAATGTGATGCTAACGGCGGTACCAACGATGCCTCTCGCGATATGGGTGATACAGCCAGGAACATCACATGTCTCCGGCGACTCCGATTTCTTGCTACAACAGCGGTTAGCAGTCAAAGTGACCGAAAACTCAAAAATGAATATAAATCAACAAACATTAGTGCAAAACAATAATAACAATGCCAAAGAGCTATGAGACTCAGGATTTTCACCTCGGGGTAGTGAATCCAACTCTTCGTGAACTGAACAATAACACCTCCGGGGAGCTTGCAACGATAATTTGATTGTTAATTAAAGGTTTTTTGGTCCCTAAATTTTATCCAGTTGATTTAACCCAAAGACCCACTGATTTAAGCTCACAATCAGAGAGTTCGAAGAAGAAAAATCGGGAAAAATGGATTAGAATCCTTTTTCCGGCCTTTTCTAGTTCTTATCTCACTAAAATCTATTCTCTCGATTTTAGCCTCCTAGTTGCCCAATATAAGCTCCTTCTCTCTATAATTTCAGTCCCCCCCCCTCAATTGCAGTTTTAGGTGCCTTTTATAGGCAAATTGGGGTGTTTTTCGAGACCTTTTTGACTTATTCCGCCGAAAGTGGCCGAAAGGCTGTCTGTGGAGGACCCATTTCAGGCCATGCCGCCGGCGACATTATGATATCACCGGCGACTTGGATGAGGCCGCCGGCGGTATGGTGCTGCCGGCGGCGGCATGGATGATGTCGGTGGCGACATCATCCTCAGCATACCGACAACCAACGGGTCAAAAAGCCTAAAAAGTCGGGAAAAGTGGTTTATTAGTGGAAAAAGGCATCTTTATGACTTTTAATAATATTTTAGAGGGTATTTATTATTTGGGTGTAAATCATCGGTTCAAGCTCCTACCGGACGCGTTATCGGCCACACCGAACTGGATTCTACCAATTATAAAATTCACAAGGAATATTATTTTGGTAATAAAAATTCTAAAGAGAACTTTTATTTTGAGGTATTAAAATCGGGTACACGTCATCATCGTCTCGCGAGAGGGACTGCAAAATCCCGTGCTCACAGGCTGCCCCTCGGGGGATCACTGCTGCCATAGGTCAGTATGATCACACGAAAGAGCAAGGGATAGGAATGATACCTGAGGGATGACCGGTTTGTCCTTTGGTCGGACTTACGCTTTGTCGATTGTTTGTCCTTTGGTCGGACTTACGCTTTGTCGATTGTTTGTCCTTTGGTCGGACTTACGCTTTGTCGATTTTTCGTCCCTTGGTCGGACTTACGCTTTGTCGGTCGTTTATCCCTTGGTCGGACTTACGCTTTGTCAATTGTTCGTCCCTTGGTCGGACTTACGCTTTGTCGATCGTTTATCCCTTGGTCGGACTTACGCTTTATTGACTGTTCGTCCCTTGGTCGGACTCACGCTTTGTCGATCTTTCGTCCCTTGGTCGGACTTACGCTTTGTCGATCTTTCGTCCCTTGGTCGGACTTACGCTTTGATGATCTTTCGTCCCTTGGTCGGACTCACGCTTTGTCGACTGTTCGTCCCTTGGTCGGACTCACGCTGTGTCGATCGTTCGTCCCTTGGTCGGACTCACGCTGTGTCGATCGTTCGTCCCTTGGTCGGACTCACGCTTTGTCGATCGTTCGTCCCTTGGTCGGACTCACGCTGTGTCGATCGTTCGTCCCTTGGTCGGACTCACGCTGTGTCGATCGTTCGTCCCTTGGTCGGACTCACGCTGTGTCGATCGTTTGTCCCTTGGTCGGACTTACACTTTGTCAATTGTTCGTCCCTTGGTCGGACTTACGCTTTGTCGATCGTTTGTCCCTTGGTCGGACTTACACTTTATCGACTGTTCGTCCCTTGGTCGGACTCACGCTTTGTCGATCTTTCGTCCCTTGGTCGGACTCACGCTTTGTCGATCTTTCGTCCCTTGGTCGGACTTACGCTTTGACGATCTTTCGTCCCTTGGTCGGACTCACGCTTTGTTGACTGTTCGTCCCTTGGTCGGACTCACGCTTTTGTGGAGAATTTGCCTTTGGTCGGGCTTGTGCTTTATGGAGAATTCGCCTTTGGTCGGGCTTGTGCTTTGTGGAGAATTCGCCTTTGGTCGGGCCTGTGCTTTGTGGAGATTTTGCCCCTTGGTCGGGCTTTCGCTTTGAATCGAGAGGTTTGCCCCTTGGTCGGGCTTTCGCTTTAAATCGAGAGGTTTGCCCCTTGGTCGGGCTTCGGCTTTGAATCGAGAGGTTTGCCCTTTGGTCGGGCTTGTCACTTCATATAGTGATTGTTGCCCCTTGGTCGGGCTTTTCACTTTAAAGATATCGCCCTTTGCTTGGGCTTGTGTTTGGTATAGTGATTGTCTTTCGGTTGGACTTTCACTTTGCAGAGATTGCCCTACGGTTGGGCTTGTTCCGAAGAGATTGCCCTTCGGTTGGGCTTTCGGTCTAAGTGATTGCCCTTCGGTTAGACTTTCACTTTGCAGGGGTCGCCCTTCGGTTGGGCTTGTGTTTGGTATATTGATCGTCCATTGGTTGGACTTTTACTTTGAAGAGATTGCCCTTCGGTTGGACTCGTTTTGAAGTGATTGCCCTTCGGTTAGACTTTCACTTTGCAGGGGTTGCCCTTCGGTTGGGTTTTCGTTTAGAAGCGTTTGCCCTTTGGTTTCGTTTTGAAGAGGTTACCCTTCGGTTGGGCTTTCATTCAGAAGTGATGGCCCTTCGGTTGGGCTTTCATTCTGAAGTGATGGCCCTTCGGTTGGGCTTTTGGTCTGAAGTGATGGCCCTTCGGTTGGTCCTTCACTTTGTAGAGATTGCCCTTCGCTTGGGCTTTCATTTTGAAGAGATCGCCCTTTGGTTGGGCTTTCGTTCTGAAGAGAATGCCCTTCAGTTGGGCTCGTTTTGAAGAGATTGCCCTTCGGTTGGGCTTTCGTTCTGAAGAGATTGTTGAAGAGATTGCCCTTCGGTGGGCTCGTTCTGAAGAGGTTGCCCTTCGGTTGGGCTTTCATTCAGAAGTGATGGCCCTTCGGTTGGGCTTTCATTCTGAAGTGATGGCCCTTCGGTTGGGCTTTTGGTCTGAAGTGATGGCCCTTCGGTTGGTCCTTCACTTTGTAGAGATTGCCCTTCGCTTGGGCTTTCATTTTGAAGAGATCGTCCTTTGGTTGGGCTTTCGTTCTGAAGAGATTGCCCTTCAGTTGGGCTCGTTTTGAAGAGATTGCCCTTCGGTTGGGCTTTCGTTCTGAAGAGATTGTTGAAGAGATTGCCCTTCGGTGGGCTCGTTCTGAAGAGAATGCCCTTCGGTTGGGCTCGTTTTGAAGAGATTGCCCTTCGGTTGGGCTTTCGTCCTGAAGAGATTGCCCTTCTGTTGGGCTTTCGTTTTGAAGAGATTGCCCTTCGGTTGGGCTTTCATTCTGAAGAGATTGCCCTTCTATTGGGCTTTCATTTTGAAGAGATTGCCCTTCGGTTGGGCTTTCATTCTGAAGAGATTGTTGAAGAGATTGCCCTTCGGTGGGCTTTCGTCTTGAAGTGATTGCCCTTCTATTGGGCTTTCGTTTTGAAGAGATTGTTGAAGAGATTGCCCTTCGGTGGGCTTTCGTCTTGAAGTGATTGCCCTTCGGTTGGGCTTTCATTCTGAAGAGATTGCCCTTCAGTTGGGCTCGTTTTGAAGAGATTGCCCTTCGGTTGGGCTTTCGTTCTGAAGAGATTGTTGAAGAGATTGCCCTTCGGTAGGCTCGTTCTGAAGAGAATGCCCTTCGGTTGGGCTCGTTTTGAAGAGATTGCCCTTCGGTTGGGCTTTCATTCTGAAGAGATTGCCCTTCTATTGGGCTTTCGTTTTGAAGAGATTGCCCTTCGGTTGGGCTTTCATTCTGAAGAGATTGTTGAAGAGATTGCCCTTCGGTGGGCTTTCGTCTTGAAGTGATTGCCCTTCTATTGGGCTTTCGTTTTGAAGAGATTGCCCTTCGGTGGGCTTTCGTCTTGAAGTGATTGCCCTTCGGTTGGGCTTTCATTCTGAAGAGATTGTTGAAGAGATTGCCCTTCGGTGGGCTTTCGTCTTGAAGTGATTGCCCTTCGGTTGGGCTTTCATTTGTTGAAGCGATTGCCATTCGGTGGGCTTTCGTCTTGAAGTGATTGCCCTTCTATTGGACTTTTATTTTGAAGAGATTGCCCTTCGGTTGGGCTTTCATTCTGAAGAGATTGCCCTTCTGTTGGGCTTTCATTTTGAAGAGATCGCCCTTTGGTTGGGCTTTCGTTCTGAAGAGATTGCCCTTCAGTTGGGCTCGTTTTGAAGAGATTGCCCTTCGGTTGGGCTTTCGTTCTGAAGAGATTGTTGAAGAGATTGCCCTTCGGTGGGCTCGTTCTGAAGAGAATGCCCTTCGGTTGGGCTCGTTTTGAAGAGATTGCCCTTCGGTTGGGCTCTCGTTTTGTGAGGTCGCCCTTCGGTTGGGCTTGTGTTGAAAATCTGATTCGGAGGGATAACATCGCCGGCGACATGAATGATATCGCCGGCGGCATGGGTTGATCTTGCCGGCGGTATGGATGCCACGTGGCAGCTTTGACTGGTCAGATAATTTCAAAATTTGAACTAAATGAGACGATGTCGCCGGCGACATTAATGATATCGCCGGCGGCATGGATTGATTTTTCCGGCGATATGGTTGCCACGTGGCAGTTTTGACTGGTCAGATAATTTCAAAATTTGAACTAAATGAGGCGATGTCGCCGGCGACATGAATGATATCGCTGGCGGCATGGATTGATTTTCCCGGCGATATGGTTGCCACGTGGCAGTTTTGACTGGTCAGATAATTTCAAAATTTGAACTAAAATGAGGCGATGTCGCTGGCGACATGAATGATATCGCCGGCGGCATGGATTGATTTTTCCGGCGATATGGTTGCCACGTGGCAGTTTTGACTGGTTAGATAATTTCAAAATTTGAACTAAATGAGGCGATGTCGCCGGCGACATGAATGATATCGCTGGCGGCATGGATTGATTTTCCCGGCGATATGGTTGCCACGTGGCAGTTTTGACTGGGGTCAGATAATTTCAAAATTTGAACTAAAATGAGGCGATGTCGCCGGCGACATGAATGATATCGCCGGCGGTATGACTGATATCGCCGGCGGCATGGATAAACAGTTTCAGATAAATCAAAACTCCTCGAATTCCGCGCGGCAGTTTATAAAAGAGGTTTGGAACTCTCTTCTTCCCCATTCTTTCTCAAACCGTATCTCTCTCCATCTCTTCTCCAATTCTTTGGCTTTGAAATTATGAAGAGAATTAGCAAGGCTTTTAGGGGAAAATCCAAGGCTAGGGAGAGCCTGCCCGATTCTTCCGTTGAAGGACTGAAAATCCTTTTCGTTCCTACTGCATACGGCCTGAAGGGGACGGCCAAAATGTACGGCTATGGCATTAACTCTCCTATCACCAATCTCACTCCGGAGAAGGAGAAACACCTCTGTTATATCCAGGTAATCCCACAAAAACCCAACTTGCTTCTTTTCGTATTCGATGTGATTTTGCTTTAGATTTGAAAACATGCCATGATAGGGGTTTAAAGTGTGGAACATATCAGTCATATTGCATGCTTTAGGATCGACTTTTGCCTTTTTGGACTTTGTTCGATTGATTGTGATTTTTGTGATTTTTGGCGCGAATGGTGCGATTTA
The DNA here is from genome assembly GCA_947683365.1 of Euphorbia pulcherrima. Lineage (NCBI taxonomy): Eukaryota > Viridiplantae > Streptophyta > Magnoliopsida > Malpighiales > Euphorbiaceae > Euphorbia > Euphorbia pulcherrima. The sequence goes on from CANTUS010000004.1 coordinate 8,142,523, forward strand.
GGGAGAAAGCAGGTTCTGCCCGTGCACAGTGATAGCGCTGGCGGCCTGATTGATGTCGCTGGCGACATCAGTGTTGTTGCTGGCGGCATCAGTCCCTTTATGAGAGTCTGATGTCGCCCTGTTTCAAGGTCATGTCGCCGGCGACATCAGCCATGCCGCAGGCGGTATGGGATGATGCCGCCGGCGATATCGCATTAATAGAGGCGACATCAGCAGTCTTTTTGACAGAAATGCACTGAATTGATCCGTTTTGTTTTCGATTTTGCAGCCATACGAATTGACTTACACAGGGGGGATTGGCACCATCGGTGAGTGGTGGCACCACATCTCAGAGAATGATCCTGAGCTTGCGCTCGCGATTAACGAGACGGGGTTTGGGGACTTGGCTCGAATCATGCCTATGTTGATGCCTAAGCTACCTCATTCTTCCGTAACGGCCTTGACTGAAAGGTGGTCCGAGACTACCCATACCTTCCACCTCCCCTTTGGGGAAGTTACAATTACCCCTTCTGATGTGGTAGCCATGACCGGCCTTCCTTGGACGGACGAGGTTATCCATTTTGACGTCTACATGGACAAGTACCATGTTGAGAGGCCCGTGGTGAGGCGGGTAAAGGAGTTGTTCGGACTGAAGCCCGTTTCTGGGTGGCTGTCCTATGGTGAGTTGTACCGTTATTGGACCCAGGTGGATGTGGTGCCTGAGGAGGAAAGGGAGGCATGTGTCCATTCCTTTGTGATCTCGCTACTCACCGTGCTGTTCTTCCCAATCTCGGGGAGTAAGATCAACTACATACTTATAACCGCGGTGGAAGATGTGCCGGGAATCAGGAGGAAGAATTGGCCGAGGGCCATCTTGGCCCAATTGTACCACGGGCTGGACGTGGGAGCCCGGAAGAATGAAAAAGCCCTTCGCCTTTGCCATCTGCTACTCCAGGTATAGATTTTTTTTTTTTTTTTTTTTTTTTTGAAAACATGTGTTTTTATTTATTGCATGACGTCCTTTGAATTGATCGGTCGTTATTTGTGCAGGCTTGGGCATTCGAGCATCAGATCCTTCCGCCGTTGGAGTTTAAGAAGGTTGTGCCACCGGACTCTCATTTCCTTGCCTGCTGGTGCGGGTGTATCGGTGGGAAGGCCAAGTACCCTACGCTGTATAGGGAGGTCCTCAGAAGCGCGCGATTGAGTTCGGTACGCGATTTTATTATTATTATTATTATTATTATTTTTTTTATTTATTATTATTTATGGTCTATGGACTTATGTTGGTTGTTTTGATGTAGCTCGTCTTGGACCCGTTCGATGGGGTGGAGAACTTGGCTGAGGTTGCCCGGGTCCGGCGGGAGGTGGATGACCGCCGGTTTGTGATTGAGTGTCCCCTGTCCCAGCAGTGGTATCTGGGCGAGCGCGTACGGGGTTGGAGGTCCCTTCCGGTTGCTGCTAGACCGGTGCCTGCCGATCCTCCGCGGGGTTTGTGGTGGCCCCATTTGGTGATTTCTGCCAAGGCCGACAAAGCCGATTATATCGAAGGGAACGACCGAGTGATCCCTAGCGTTCCTGGCCTCTACGAGCGGCTTTTTCAGCGTCTACTCCCCATGTGTCCTCGTATCCATGGCAATGATACAATTGAGTATCATAACGAGCAACGATTGGAGGACGAAAAGAGGCGCCTCAGAGGCGTTGTGGAGGATGATGATGAGGATGATGATGAAGATGAAGTGCTGGAAGGGGACGTTGCGGTCGACCCTGAGGGGGAGGACGAGGTAGGCGCGGGGGTAGCTGGCGGGAGCGTGCCGATGTCCCAAGGGGAGCAACGTTCTTTCGAGGTATGATTGTGTTTGTATGTATGATTTTGAAGTCGTTTAGGGAGGTTGTTGACGTGTGACTTTTACGTTCTGCAGGAACCCGCGAGCAAGAGGGGCCGTGATAACCAAAGCGGGACCCGACAGTATGGCGCCCCGGAGGGCATAAACTTTGTGGAGGGGAGATTGGTCAATCAGTTGGAAACCACTTTCCTGTTGATGAACTCCCGGGGCGAATTCTCTCATAGGAATGTTGGCTCGAGCCGGCAAGCCCCGATCTTTATGCCCGAAAATACAACCTACGTAAGACCTAATAATTATTTTCTTATTAAGTCTTAGATGTAGGTGTCTAAGATTTTGCTTTTTGGATTTGCTAGGTGGCACGGAGTCATGTGGAGCAACTTGCGGAGAATAATTTCGTTCTCCGGGATACCCTTATTGGGCAATCGCTTCTTGTACAGGTATTTTATGCACATGTTAAGATGGGATATATGTATGGATGTTATGCATGATATGCAAGGCTGATATTTTCTCCGGTTTGCAGGATTTTTTAGCCCTTTCTTTGTCAGATGCTGACGTAGCCCGACGGCGGTATGAGGAGGAGACTGCAGCTTTACAGCGCCGTGTGAGCGATCTCGAGGGTCAGCTGGCGGCCACTGCCCAGAGAAGTAAGCAAAACCTCGACCGTGCGCATCCTGGGGGTACCAGTCGTAGGGGGTTCAAGAAGTCTGCTGGCCGACGTGCGTTTACCGCGGCTGAGGAGTCCAGTAGCGTTCCCATGACGGAGGGAAGAGAGGAAGACGATGTTGACGATTGGCTCGCGAGTCCTGATGACGTTTCATCCCGCCCAGCCGGTAGTGGCGGGCATGCTTAGTTTTCGTTTTTGTTTTGCTTTTGAGTCCTTGGTTTGTACCTCTGATACATTGGGGTTTTGATAATTCGATTTTGTCATGGGCTAGGTGATTTGGTACAATTTGAGCAATTTGCGCCTTCGGGCTTTTATTTTGAATACAAAGATGGAATGCTGTTTGATAAGTCATTGGAAATGCTGTATAGGATTGTTTACAGGTTTTGTACAGGTCTGAAATGGCAGAAATGCTTCTGATGCCGCCCAGAAAATTAACTTCATGCCGCTGGCGGCATCATCCATATCGCCCAAGTTGATCCCATATCGCCCAAGTTGATCCCATATCGCCGGCGTCATCAAATACATCGTCGGCGGTATGAGCGATATCGCCGGCGGTATCGCTCTCATCGCCGGCGGCTTCAATCTTCCAGCAACTTGTTTTCGGCCATTCCGTCCGTTTCTGCCATTGCAACCCATAACCAAAAGCTGTGGGGTTTTCTGCAGAGCCTGGGGAACACAGATTTTAGGCTCCAATTTGACCCCATGGTTTGCATGGACTTATCCTTTCGGGTTTTTGCCCTAACAGATTTATTCCGACCTTTGAGCGCATAGTGTCTTCGATTAAGCTTACTTGTGATGTTTCCATCCTTCGATCGCCAGGCATTCATGTAATCACAAACACAGATGTTTCAATATGAAAGACACTTTTATCGAGTGAATCTAATTTGAGTACAAGATGTTGGCAATCATTTCCATTAACGGGACCCCTGGTGTTAACCAGCCTTTACAGGTTTTCAAGTTAACATCTTATTGTTTTTCTCTCGTGCCCTCCTTTTTGTCTGAACCGCCCTTTTCGGGTGTTCAGTTCAACAGGCGTTATTGACTTATCCCCTAATCTTTGTACAGTCGGTTTGCAGGGTACCGACTGTCGGGCGTAACCCTAATTTTTGCCTAGTCAGTAGAAGGCTGACAAGCGGGTGATTATTGTATATATATATTTTTAGTGTGCTGCTTTTTCTGATTTATTTCTTTTGTTTAGACCTGATAATGCTTAAGCTTGTCTTGGTCGACTAGATCGATGAACTCGCTTCTTGCCTAAGCTCATGACTTTAACAGCCTCGCTTATTTGGTGTCATTTCCGATCGTACGAAGGCCTCTTCAATCTGATTTGAACTTAACCTTAGTATCGGAAGGTCTCAAACTTCTCAGTGCTGGGTCTATGACTCTTGGAAAGGGCATTGGGTATCTGATTTGCTATTGTTCGCATAGTTGTTCTTTTGCAGATTCTCCAAGTTCCTTGGTGCCCGTTTGATTTTCACATGGATCACCCAGTTTATTCTGACCTTTAAAGTTACGTCGGGAGTTTTTGGCTGACCTTATTGCAAGCCGTTTAGTTTGCGGGAGTTTTTGGTGCTTACTCCAAAGCTTCATCGATTGGTTTGATTGTTGTCCTGATCGCCATTTTGATTGCTCCTTCAATTCTTGGTCTGCAGAGCTCTTCTTGTGTAGGCCTGAATTCGTATTCTATATTAGTGGTGATGGGTTGTGAACAAGTGATGTTCGACTTAAGGACCTTTTGTTTGGTGCCTTTGTAGTGGTTGTTTGCCTTTTTGGTTCATTTGGTAAGTCGATTGCGACATTGGTTGCGCGATCATCTTTGTGGCTTGTGGGATGAAGGTGCTTGCCTTTAGACTCGGTGTTCTAGGAAATGGTTGCCCCCTGACCTTTGTTAGCTGAAGGGTTTGATGGGGTTGATTTGTACCGGGAGAAGATGTGTTTCTCTCCAAATTTGGTCGTGTCCTAGGTGGTGATGTTGGTCTGAGATTTGGCTATGACGTTTGTTTGATGGAGGTTAGGCTCTGTTGGGTGTAAGCCTTGATTCTCTAGACCGATTGATGTTTCTTTGGTGGCTTGAAGGTGCACCATTGTAAGGTCGTTGAGTTAATTCTAGAAGAGACCCATGGTGTTTCAACAATCCGATCATTGAGCAAAAGCATTATCATGGTCTTTAAGCACTTTATTATCTCTCATGTATTTGACAGGGTTTAAATTATTGGATTTGATTACCACATAATGTACTCAATTTAATTTCATTCAATAAAAAAAATCTTGAATACTGAAAGCGTCGTACAAGTGCTCATGTGAAGACGCTGATCAAAGGATACAAACACAACTTAAGTAAGAAAAATGGAAGTGGCTTATGGAGCTAAAAGGCCTGAACTCTGAGGATTGCAAATCGGGATTCTTCGTCCTCACCGTCAGAGCGCGATTTTCCCCCACCATTTGAGTAGATGGCCTTGATGAGATCTTAAGGAGCTTTCCGCTGTTTGGAAAAGCCGGGATTAATCGTCTGTGTCTGGTTGCCAGACTCTGGTAAGGGGCAGGATACCCTTTCAGGGTCGGTAATCTTCTTTTCATCCACCAGTCATTGGATGGTACGGACCAAAGCTTTGCATTGGTTGGTGTTGTGACCTGACAACATGTGATATCTGCAAAAGCCTTTTCCTTCTTCTCTCATGGGGGGATTGAACTCGTGAAGAGGTTTAAGAATCCCAGCTTCCTTTAACCCGGTGAAGAGTACATTAAGTGGCAGCTTCCACGGATTGGTTCTATACTTAAGACCGTCATTTGGCCGAATAATGGCAGCTGGTGCCGATTTCAGATAGGTCTCTTGGTCCACCATGATTTGAGGTGGGGGTGTGGGTGATTCAGTGTTTTGAAAGAACTGGTCTTTCTCTGATTGGACCCTTCCCTCTTTCTGATAGCATTCTTCTATCATCAATTGACGCCAGAAGTCTTCAACTTTGTGTTGCATGACTTGGTCGTATTGAGGAAGCATCGGGGCAGAGGGGGTCTTAAATTGTGACGGGGTGACCAAAGTTGGTGGTAAGGTGTTAAAGAATGGTGGAAGAATTGGACTCTGGGCTCCTTCTCCTTGTCCAGGGTAAGCGGTTGGTGGTGATTGCCAGAGTGTATCACCATCAGGTGTCACGCCCGGAGATCGCATGACCTGGTCGAAGTCCTGACTTGCTAGGACCTTCTTGACGGATACACACACTTTTTCCTGAATGATGTTTCTAAACTGATCGGAGTTCAGAAACTGAATGATAGCAGCGGTGATCTCTGATCCAAGAGACGACAGGTGAGTTGTTGCCCCTATGGTGGAGGGAAGGCTAGCTTGTCCTCTAGATGAGGTACGGTTGCCATCGTGGGGAAGAGACATGGCCGGTTGTGAAGGTCTTGGTTCAAGAGGAAGGCTGTTTAGGATCATGAGCCGTGGGTCAGACCATGAATGGGTTGTAAATGGTATGGATGGGATGTATGCATGTCTTCTTCTGGAAGTGGTGCGTGAAATGTATGGCTGCACGCAGATGTAGTTAGAGATGATGTAATGGCTTGTCCCTCCAACATATATGAGACGTGTGTACTTCACATCATACATAGCGATATGTGGTGACGCAACGGAGGTACAAGAGAAGTCCTACACATGTTGCTAAACCTCTTCCATGGGTGGAAGTGGTAAGGGTAAGTTGATACATTTTTTGGCTCTTAAAGCCGATGCATGGGGGTGTATGATCATAAAGCACATAGCATGCAAATCGGCCCTGTTCCAACCTTATGACTCCCACGTAACACCTCTTTGGTAGGATGGAGTTTGGCTGCTTCACCGGTAATGGCAAAAGAAGCGCGTCCCAATTATTTTATTTATTTTGGGTATTCCTAAGGGGAAATGATGTGCTAAGGCTTTTTCTAACGCGGCTTTGGTATAGGGTTGTTGATGTAGAAGGTTCCCGTTTACCTTGATTCCACGTTACTCAACCACTACCTGAATGGGCGCAGTCATAGGAGTTTCCGTGTTGGTTAAAACGAGTGATCCACCCACTAGGCATCCTCAATTCCAACAGGGCATGAGTGATACTTTGTGAGCTTCTCGGGTGAAATCGGGTACCTAAAATTACCGAACTATCTACACGCATGAGGATAAGACGTCATAAGAAAAGAATGAAGTTTTAATTTGGCCAATGATTTCAATACATCATCAAAAATCTTTTAAACTATGAAAGAAGATTCAAGTTTAAAGAAGTCCCCAGCAGAGTCGCCACTGTGAGCGGACGACGTTTCGCGCGGCTACGTGCGCGGGGGCCGGACCCGGTAGGGCCGGCCCGTTTTTTGGTGTATCGGGGAGACGAGTGTGATGCGGTTGAAAAGAAAATGATTTTGCATATTGTAATGCTTAAAAGATACGAGATCGAAATCCCGTACTTAGGATAGAGTCGCCACCCAGTTCAGCTCAACCGGGAAATTTTCGGTACGATTTTCCCACCAGGTGGTTGGACCTTACCTTAAGTAGAGATTCCGAGTACGGATGATGTTATCTACTTTTCATTAGGCCAAATTAGGATACTTCATTCTTTCTTAATCGGTTTAATCCACCCTATTTATTTGTATTTTCAGTTATTTTGTGGTTTTCGCATTTATCAAGCAATTGAAGCGGTAAATAAAATATTTACAATCGTAAAAGAAAAGTAAGTCCGGAAAGTAGAATTATTACAAGGTTTTCAAGTCCTGTACTTTTTCTACTTAACAAATAAAATACCCGAATGTCCGATATATACCTACCTGCAGATGATAGTTGACACGAATATGGCATATCTTGTTTATAATATCATAAAGCCCGATTGAATGGCTAAAATGAGGTTCGAATGGCGTTTGAGGGGAAATTCCATTTTTGTCCGAATTTCAGATTCGATTGTTGTTTAATCGGATTACAAATGAATATACCACTTGTTGTGGGGCGGGTCTGTTTTCAGGAGGTTTCGAACCTCCATCGTTACACTATAGGTCCTAGCTTTAGAAAATAAATTAGTTTGGAAATAAACAAAAACAATGCTGCTGTCCAGAAAGCCAAGCCGCCGATGGCATCTGATGCCGCCGACGACATAGTTGATGTCGCTGGCGGCATGGATGATGCCGCCGGCGACATCGATTGTGTCACGGGCGACATCAGCATGCAGATGGGCACAGGGCTTTCTGAGTACCGTAAAGAAAGGGTTCTGCGAGAAAGCGAGGTCTCCGGGGAATGTGATGCTAACGGCGGTACCAACGATGCCTCTCGCGACATGGGTGATACAGCCAGGAACATCACATGTCTCCGGCGACTCCGATTTCTTGCTACAACAGCGGTTAGCAGTCAAAGTGACCGAAAACTCAAAAATGAATATAAATCAACAAACATTAGTGCAAAACAATAATAACAATGCCAAAGAGCTATGAGACTCAGGATTTTCACCTCGGGGTAGTGAATCCAACTCTTCGTGAACTGAACAATAACACCTCCGGGGAGCTTGCAACGATAATTTGATTGTTACATAAAGGTTTTTTGGTCCCTAAATTTTATCCAGTTGATTTAACCCAAAGACCCACTGATTTAAGCTCACAATCAGAGAGTTCGAAGAAGAAAAATCGGGAAAAATGGATTAGAATCCTTTTTCCGGCCTTTTCTAGTTCTTATCTCACTAAAATCTATTCTCTCGATTTTAGCCTCCTAGTTGCCCAATTTAAGCTCCTTCTCTCTATAATTTCAGTCCCCCCCCCTCAATTGCAGTTTTAGGTGCCTTTTATAGGCACATTGGGGTGTTTTTCGAGACCTTTTTGACTTATTCCGCCGAAAGTGGCCGAAAGGCTGTCTGTGGAGGACCCATTTCAAGCCATGCCGCCGGCGACATTATGATATCGCCGGCGACTTGGATGAGGCCGCCGGCGGTATGGTGATGCCGCCGGCGGCATGGATGATGTCGGTGGCGACATCATCCTCAGCATACCGACAACCAACGGGTCAAAAAGCCTAAAAAGTCGGGAAAAGTGGTTTATTAGTGGAAAAAGGCATCTTTATGACTTTTAATAATATTTTAGAGGGTATTTATTATTTGGGTGTAAATCATCGGTTCAAGCTCCTACCGGACGCGTTATCGGCCACACCGAACTGGATTCTACCAATTATAAAATTCACAAGGAATATTATTTTGGTAATAAAAATTCTAAAGAGAACTTTTATTTTGAGGTATTAAAATCGGGTACACGTCATCATCGTCTCGCGAGAGGGACTGCAAAATCCCGTGCTCACAGATTCCTTTTGTTATCAAGCCCGAAGGCCTAAATAATTAGGGCTACCACAATTTATCAGACATTTTATACTCCTTAATGTGAAAATATAACTGGTTAGGGCCCATTGGAAAAACACCTACATAAATCCATGTGCATGCGTAAGTCACATTTTTCTCCGTAAACAAACGGTTGTAAGATTCATTTTGTATCGAGCACAAAGGCCTAAAAAATTTATGTTAGCACGAACAATCAGACATTTTTCTCACCCTAGTGTAAAAATACAACTATCATGGCCCATTGGAAAAGTACCTGGATATTTTATCGCTGTACATTAAAAGTCATAGAAGATGCGTTCTATTTTGAGCCTGATGACCTAAATAATTAGTGCTATCACGATCAATCAGACATTTTCCATTCCCTAATGTAAAATATAACTGATCAGGCCCTATTGGAAAAACACCTAAAGAAATCCATATGCATGATTAAGTCGCATTTTATCGCCGTAAATTCAAACAGATGTAAGATTCATCTTGTTTCATGCCCGAAGGCCTAAATAATTAGTGCTAGTATGATTAATTGGACATTTTTCTCACCAAACTATAAAAAATACAACTGCTAAGGTGCCATTGGAAAAGGACCTAGATAATTCCAATTGTATGTTTAAGTCGTATTTCATCGCTTTACGTTAAAACGGATCAAAGATTCGTACTATTTCGAGCCCGAAAGGCTTACATAATTAGTGCTATCACGATTACTCCAACATTTTCCACTCCCTAATGTGAAAATAGAATTGATTAGGGCCCATTGGAAAAACACCCAAATAAATCTATATGTATGCTTAAGTCTCATATTGTCGTTGTACATTAAAATGGATAGCGGATAAGTATTGTTTCGAGCCCGAAGGCCTAAATAATTTCGATTGGGGCAAAAAGTACCAATAAAATCAATTGTGTCAGTCTTAGTTTAATATTTTGATCTCCTTATTTTGAAACTAAATCAATTTATAGTGTCTATAAATCCGTAACAAATTTGTGCAAGCAGTTAAAAGTATATCACAACTAATGGTTTACAATTTTTATAGCCAATATCTTTAGCACGTGTAAAATTACATATAAAAAAGAAATTAAAGCAACAAATTATGACACACCATCTGGATTAGGAATCATGCCAATATCTACCATAGTCTAATGTAAATACCTCCATGTCCCACACTCGTCGGTGTTATATCCTATCAGCTCATGATAGAGGCATACAACCTTCTCTTTTCCGGGCTCTACGAGATACATATCATAGTCCTAAGCACCTGACTTCACTTTCCCATTCCAAGATAAAATCATTAACTCCCAACTCAATGCATGGCCAGGGTTCGAGAATAACGACCACTCTGGGTAACTAAGGAGTGGTGCGCCTTGGGATGCGATGTCTTGTGTTTTGGTCATTTGTAGTGTTCAATTGCCTAACCCAATCTCTCTCAGCATATATTCGTTCGAGCACATATCATTTTGATGGCTGCAGGGTATTCATTATCAACAACACCGGCTCCATCATCATCGGGATTCATTTTTTGGGTGATTTTCTTTCAAACAACGGAGAATTCAAAGTGTGTCTAAGACAAAAATCTAGGTTAATCGATGTACACACATTACTATAGGTAGGGAAGATGAAAAGTTATGACTGTATAGATTTATGGGAAAAGAAAAAACTTCAATATACCCATATACAGTTTTTTAGGGTTTTTATATAAGGGTCCCGGTCCTTTGGTACCTTCTCCCTGCATGAATGACAAATGTCAGAAAAACTACTTTATGCTTACTTTGTTTTTTTACCAAAGTGCCCATTACTTTGCACTTTTCAACCTAAGGATGAGTGGTTGTTATTTTAATTCGATGGTGAAAAAGTCAAAGTACTGGTTAAATAAACTCTGGGGTACTTGGCAATCATTCAAGGAGGAGGAACCAAAGGATCCGATTTCAGTCATTATTGTTTCATTTTGTACTATATAATTTGATATGGTTTTTTCATATTCGTTGAACCACAGGAGGAGCGAGTGGAACGACCGCTCAGGTCCCCGAGTTTCTGGGGGCCTTAAATTTTAGGTCAGGTATAGTATAGTGAGTTTAGGAAAACAAGTAAATATATGTACTAACGTGTATTATATGAGCATAAATTTGGCCATGGCATGGTGGTGGGGGCGTGCATTTTATTACTGAAGGTTCAGGGAGCACATCCCATTGCCTATATTTTTCGCACACTCAACTCTTTTATTTCTCCCTTTAGTAACAGTTTATATATTTTCAATAATAAAAATATTATATTTTAATTATATGTATTCACATTAAAAATTATACTGACATTTAAGAATTTGTTAATCGATGTAAAATTTGTACTTAAATGCCGTTAATATCAAATAGTAGTCACTGAAGTTAAGCAATTAACTTTGTAAGTTAATTATTATGATTAATTTTATTTCAATATTTTTAAGTAGAAACATTATACTTTCAAAATTATTATCTCTCAAGTCTTTCAAATTAAGTATAACTGACGTAAACATTAAATTTCTACTACTTTACTGTTTGTAAGTAGTATTGTAATATCAATGTTCTAACTAAGTATTGTTTCGATTTTATATTAGTGTAAACTTATATAATGTAACCTTTTTTTTATCACAAGCAAGAAATGTTGATAATCTATTTTCTCTCATTCTTTTTATATAGAAAATAAAGGCAAGAAGAGTGAGAAGATTTTCTCTTATGCTTTTTATATCAAAGGACTGCCATGCCATAAATTCAGCTTTATTTAAAGCTGCTTAAATTTTATACTCAATCATTCATTCAAAACAAAATAAATTTAGTATCCACTAACTCTAAATTTATTATCCACTAACCATGCAACTTCCACCATTAATATACACTATATCCCAACTGTTGGGAACTGACAGTCAATTTAAACATGCATAAGAGGCATGACGGAAATTCAAAATTTTATCCCTGTCCCAGGAACTCCTATTAGTTGCATATAAATTAAATAAAGCCTTAACTAAATAATTCTCTACCTAGGTTAGCATGCTAAAGGACTAGGCATACCATAATTCCAAATTATATCCTAGTATATTTATTTTATACTAAGCATGTTATAACTCTAAGTTATAACCTAAGCATAAAATAAACTAAGCATGTAAAAATAACCTAAGCATAATTATTAAGTCTAAAAACGCTTAAAGAAAAAGACTTAATAATTAAAAGAGAAAGAAAAAAAAAACTTACCAGTTGAAGCGTGCTTTTGCAGGACCTTCTTGCACAAGCCTCCAATCGTAGGATAGCCTCTATCAGTATCCACACGAACCCCACCAACCAAAACCTCCCCAGGAGGAAGAACTAAGAAGCCTCGAGTAGTTGCTAGACCACTCTAGAAGCCTCACCCAAAATATAAACTAGTAGTGCCCGAATAAATTCAGGCTCCACAAAAATAACTTGCTCAAGTACCCGAGAGATTAATTATCTCGCTTAGGATTTATGCTTTGAGCTTGGTACAATTTAAAAGGAAAGGGGAAAGCCTATATATAGGCTTGGGGGAGCATTTTGCTCCCCCTTATAACCGATGTCTCCCATCCCATATGCACAGCGTGTCACACGCTGTGCATTGGCAAGGCAAAGCCCTTGTGGGCTTTGCCTTGCTTTTGGGCTGCACATGTGCAGCCCATTTTTATGGGCTGCCGCGAGCAATGCCCAGCATTTCTTGCACACCTTTCGGTGTACTCCCGCGCACTCGAGTCTGTACAAAATATTTTTATACTCTCGATCCAATTAAACTCGCCAATGCAAAATTCCCCTTTTTAATCCCTTTTCAATTATTTATTTTCTGACCCTAATAAATTAGTCATCATTCAAAATAAATTTCTTGGTCCAACCAAAATTGATCTAATCAATTATAATTTATTTATGACTCTAATTAATTAGTTATCGGTCAAAATAAATTCCTTGGTCTATCCAAAATTGATCTAATCAATTTTAACCAATCAAATAATAATCCAATTATTATTTATGTTATATTTTGAAATAGAATAAATCTATTAGTTCTTTATTTAGTCCGATGAAGGTACAATGTGTGTGACCTTATAGGATCCCGAAGTATTGAGCTGTTAAGGCTTAACCAACCCTTGTTCTAATGGAACCATTGGCTCGATGTTCTAGACCGTGAATAGAACTTGATTACCTTAAACGACTGTAGTACGCCTCTAGCAAGGGTCTACCATCCCCCATTACTCGGAACGTCATTTATGTTTATGACCTAATCCCGGTTAATGCAATAGTTATCCAGTGCGATAAATTCCTTCCATCTGGCAATATATTAGTACCATCTGGTTTATTGGGTTCGGTTAAAGTGTTAACCCACTAATAGCAAGGTTACTCCAAGCTATCCCAGTTATTTACTTGTTACCAAAGTATATTGCCTTTTACCATAGTGTGTTTGACTAGAAACCATTTCTATCAAACACAAACTCTGATCAGAGGTTTATGGCAATCATCACTTCAATAAGTGGCCAGGTACAACTCCTTAATATATCCGGAGCGATGGATTCTCTCCGACTACTCAGCCTACCAACATGCTATCATCACTATACCCGTAATCACCCGTAGCACCCTAAATTAATGAATGCATAGCAATGACCCAAAGTATAGCAATAGTACCGCACAAGGCAACTAGCATCTCAAGTATGAGGACATTCGCAAAGCTTATTGCATGAAGATAAACACTAACACATTGATATTTATACCAAGTGTTTATCTTGCTGCGGTCTCCAATATATCTCCCAGATATATCCATGTGTCAAGCTTAAGGCACTACCTTCAGTCCTTAGGAGATTGACTGCTTGGACCCTTTCCAAGAAAGTTGACCACATGCTAGTCTTTCCGTTTCATCAATATCCTATCTTGATGAAACTATAACTAGGGATAGTTTAGACATAATCATAATTTCACATGAAGCAGGTTCCACCAAATATAGTCCAACTATAATTTCTCTGACTTCATGCTATGATATGTCAAAGACTTTTGTATACATACATCAATGAATATATTTTAACCAGCTATAATATATGTATAGAAACACATTGATATAAACAAAAGAACAAATGCCTTTATTGATTAAATAAATTATTCATACTATTACATAATTAAGATATATCGCCCTAATTGCCTTAAGGGCATACATCATATCCAACACCAACAACTTCATTTACAATTATACTTCTCTTTTTGTTTTTTTATTTTGGGTATAACAAGGGTGGCATACATGCAAAGTAATGGCTAGGGGGGATTGATGTGGAAAATTTCAGCAAAGAGATTTTCGTTCCCTCAAACTTTCTTTGCTCAAGAAAAATGCAATCTCATCACTTTCAAGCATTATATTATCAACATCAAAATATTATTTATCCTTGTAATCTTCTAAACCAAATTTCTTTCTATTTTGGTTCTCAACATTTTTAGGTAATCTTCATAGTTTAGAAGTATTTTTTTTATTTAATTGTTTATTACTTTGAAATGAATTCATTTATCCGTATGGTTAATTTTTATGCACATAGATATGGCTGGTGAAATTCTACAACATACATAAATTCCAAGTCTACCTATGTGAAAAGTGGACTAAAATGTGTCCATTATCTTGACTAGTGGACACAAGTGTTTTTGGTTTGAAATTTTGAATTGCATGGTCAGATCTTTACACTAGAGGACTCTTACACAACAACCACAAAATTGGAAATACTTTAAAATCTACCACAAATTGGGAAATAAATACATTGAAATCGTGCCACAAATTTTGCATTATTTCAGAGCCATCCATTTTAAAATTAGATTGGTCCGATTTTAGGAATTTATATCGACCTCTGGGAACCCCACCTGTAGAGAATCCTAATCCATTACTTCGTAAATTGAATAGGTTGGATGCTTTATGCCAATTGGTGGGTATATGAAGAGACGTTATGTACTTATTTGTGAAATGCTATATTTATTTGGATCCCCTTGCACTATTAAACATATATTTACTGATTTTTCCCTGCATAAATCCATTCTGCACACCGCAAACATAAACTATCCTTTTTGCATTGCAGAAGAAATGTCTTCCTCAGAATCAGAAGTTGAAAGATCAGCCTTACCCTACAGTAACCGTCCACCTTCCAGCAGCATGGTTTGTCCATCAATAGCTTCAGTTTGAGTATAATTGTGTTCATGATTTGGATCCTTAGTTTAATGAAAATAAAAGGCTTCGGTTCAGGGGTCGTTGTCTGCTTACTGATCGACCATGGGGATGTGCTTACACCGATCCTGGTCATGCATTGGTGTTTGAATTCTATCATCTCCACTACTATCCTTATCAAATCATGCCAGTCTCTGCAAACTATTTACTCTATCCCATTCAACTTGGCAATGCAAATAAGGCATGTTTGTATCATGAAATGATTGGACACACTACGGATGAATGTGATGCCTAGAGGGATTGATACTAGGATCTGATTAATATGAGAATGATCCCTAACCTGGATCATGTTTGATTATCTAAATTCATTTAAATGTGTTGATTGCTGTTTTTTTTTATTCTGAATTTCTTTTGGTTGGAGTTTGTTTAGTCTATATTGTATTGCTTGTAGGTGTAGTACTTATATGTTTTTTTTGTGTAAATTATTACAAAAGTGTACCTTTTATTCATGTTTATGTTTAGAATAATGTCTTACTAGTTTGATTTCTTGGCCTTGTGTGTGGTGTACAGATGAGTTATAAAGGACTGATATGGTCATAGGACTTGGTGTCACTTAGTTTGACTACTGGTTAAAACTAAATAATTCATAACTTGGATCCTAATTCATTTTATTTTTTCTTTTAGGAGTGAGAGAATGAATAAGTCTGAACAGTAGATCCATTTTGTGCTTTTAATTTATATAGCCATTATATATGGAGCGATGTGGATTGACTTTATCAGACCTAATGCACTACATTGCGGGAATGAATAAGTCTTAAACGAATTGTGCCATGTTGCGAGAAACAAATCTTGAATTTTGATAGGGTTTTAAGCTAAAGTGTAGTAGGATTAAGTGACATCATGTAGGTTTCCATGTCCGACGAACTTAAGCAACTGTGTTTAGAAAAGGTTGATCTGGTAGAAACCGTCAGTCGAATTGGAAATGGAGTTAACCTGCATTTTGGATCAGCTCCATCTTCATCTCGTGCATCATACTTCTGAATCTATGTAGTTATGGTTTTATGTTTGCTTGTTATTAATGAATGTGATGAATGAACTGGGTTTGGTGTTTGTTGTATGGCATGTTGTATTAACCAACATTATGGCCTTTACCTGAAGTGTCTAATTGTTTTATCCGGTCTTTTTATTGATTTTATTTAGACACGTACCATCCCCTTATGGATGATAAGAAACAAACGGAAATATAACTAAAAATATCTCTGTAGCAACATTTTTGACTAGTCAATCGATAATTTTGGAAGGCAAAATGTTTCTATACACAGAGACGTCTCCTTGGCTTCCAAAAGCAACCTTTTGACTTTGTCAAAATGTCACCTTGTAGCGACGTTTTTGACTAGTCAAAACATTGCTTTTGGTAGCAATAATATTTCTATATAAATAATGTTGATATATATTTACTATATCCATTGCTGACTCCGGTAATTCTGAAAAGAGAATAATATTACCCAAAAAAATTAATTAAACTGAAGGAAATAAAATTCAATTAACAATGAAATGTATGAGAGGAGTGTTGAATTCTAAATTAATGAATTCATCTGCACTTTCTGATCCTATCATCCGAAATAATATGGGGTGCCACCATCATTTTGCAAGATAATTAAGTGGGGTGGATTCAACTTTTGAAGGAGTTTCTCGAGATATGACAACCATTCATTTTGTGACCAATGGTTCCGAACAACTCAAATCTTCTCCCTGACCCTTGCATGAATGACAAGTGTCCCACAAAATACTTTATACAGTAGCTTATACTACTGTACTTGTTCTTCTTCTACTAAGTACTATTTTGTTTAGTGTTTACTTTTTGGGGGACACTTGTCAATCATGCAAGTGTCAAGAAGAAATCTCTCCACCATTCATAACAGCTTGGGAACCGTTGCTCGCCTATAAAATGTTGAAAATAAACTTCTTGTCTAGATACAATGAATTGGCAGTTACAGGTCCCAAGAGTCATAACGGTTACAAGAGTTATGATTGTTATTAAGAGTCATTTACTTTCGCAGTTAATTTCTTACTTATTCTGATGTTTGAATAGTCTAATTGCTTTAGTATAAATATGTAACCTTTCATTGAGTTTAATAAGAGACAAGTATTATTCAGCCACTAATCTCTCTTGTACTCTCTTAAAATTTATGTGGCTTAAAATTTATCCTTATATATATCAAGTGATGTTGAAGAATTGACTCCTTTATCATGGCAATCGGATTTACATCCTGCCTTTGCCATTGCTCCCGTGGGATTTCTAATCTTGTTCGTAGTTGCCTTCAATGGTTCGTATTTGACAATATTCCTATGCCTTTTTATGATTATGCTGGCTATCGATTATTTGTTGCTCGATTGACCCAAAACCGGGACATCTCAACACCTTGGGGTGGACGTAATGTATGGGGCTTCACCCATGGGGGACGTAAGGTCTTGCCCTTTTCTAAGGCGTATCGTTACATCGTAATGCCTAGGAACTGAGGGAGATTCTATTTTTTTTGCTTCCTAGGGACATTTGATGTCCCACCCTTAAGTAATTAATTGGCAGGCCTTGTGTCTCGTGCTTCCATTTTTTGCTTTTTTCTTTAGTCTTCCTCTACTCTCCTTTCTTATGTATACATTCATCCGTTTAACCTATGAATTGAACGATATTGGGACCAATTGCAAAATATGTAGTTTAATACTCTAAGTTAGATGAAATCAATTCATGTCACACCGAATAGGAATTGGGATAGAAACCGACTAGACAAGGTCCGGCGAGCACAATAATGGATCCACCATTCAGAATTATGCATTCCTTCACCCCTGGAAGAAAAATTATTAAGGACTACGATCCAAGAATCATTTAGTGATAGTCGTTAGTTGACCCAAGTGGCACCAAGCCCCACGACCATAGAATTGCTTTAAAAACCATCCTGACTCTGCCCATGAGCTAAATAATGTAAATAGCATTCTCAATTAATGATTTTCATCCGCTTAACCTATGAATTGAACGATATTGGGATAGACTACAAAATATGTACTTTAATGCTCTAAGTTGGATGAAGTCAGTTCGGGTTACACCGCATTGGAAATGGGGCTGAAACCGACTGGACCAGGTCCGACAAGCACATTAATGGATCCACCGTTTAGAATTATGCATTCCTCGCTCCTAAGAGAAAAAAGTATTACGATCCATGAAATGAATCATTTAGTGTTAGGCGTTAGTCGACCTAAGTGACACCAAGTCCCACGACCATAGAATTGCTTTAAAAATCATCCCGACTCTACCCACGAGCCGAACAATGTAACTAACATGCTCAATTAATGAATTTTGTTTGGTTAACCTGTGAATTGAACGATATTGGGACCAATTGCAAAATATGTAGTTTAATGATCTAAGTCGGATGATGAAGCCAGTTCATGTCGCACCGAATTTAAATTGGGATAGAAATTGACTGGACAAGGTCCGACGAGCACAATAATGGATCCACCATTCAGAATTATGAATTCCTTCACCCCTGGAAGAAAAATTATTAAGGATTATGATCCAAAAAATGAATCATTTAGTGTTAGGCATTAGTCGACCTAAGTGGCACCAAGTCCCACGACCATAGAATTGCTTTAAAAATTAGCCCGAGTCTGTCCACTAGCCGAACAATATAACTAGCATTCTCAAGTAATGAATTTTATTTGGTTAACCTGTGAATTAAATGATATTGGGACCAACTACAAAATATGTAGTTTAATGCACTAAATTGGATGAAGTCAGTTCGTCTCACACCGCAATGGAAATGGGACTGAAACCGACTGAACCAAGTCCGACAAGCATAATAATGGATCCACTGTTCAGAATTATGCATTCGTCGCCCCTAGGAGAAAAATTAAAAAGTATTACGATCCATGAAATGAATTGTTTAGTGTTAGGCGTTAGTCGAACTAAGTGGCACTAAGTCCCACGACCATAGAATTGCTTTAAAATTCCTACCGACTCTAACCACGAGCCGAACAATGTAACTAGCATTCTCAATTAATGCTTTTAATCAGCTTAACCTGTGAATTGAATGATATTGGGACAGATTGCAAAATATGTAGTTTGATGCTCTAAGTCAGATGAATTCAGTTTGGGTCGAACCGCATTGGAAATGGGACTCAAATCGACTGGACCAGTTCCAACAAGGACATTAATGAATCCATTGTTCAGAATTATGCATTCCTCGCCCCTAAGAGAAAAAATAAAAAGTATTACGATCCATGAAATGAATCATTTAGTGTTAGGCGTTAGCCGACCTAAGTGGCACCAAGTCCCACGTCCATAGATTTGCTTTAAAAATCATCCCAACTCTGGCCACGAGCCGAACAATGTAACTAGCGTGGTCAATTAATGAATTTCAGTTGGTTAACCTGTGAATTGAATGATATTGGGACCAATTGCAAAATATGTAGTTTAATGCTCTAAGTCGGATGAAGTCAGTTTGTGTTGCACCGATTTTGAATTGGGATAGAAACTGACTGGACAAGATCCGACGAGCACAATAATGGATCCACCGTTCAGAATTATGCATTCCTTCAGCCCTGGAAGAAACATTATTAAGGATTATGCACCAAGAAATTGTTAAGTTAAAACCCCAGATTTCAAATTATTACAGATTAAAGCAGAAATCGAAACATGCAAAGACAAGAAAGTTAAAGAAAGCAGTAAAGAACAACAAATGCAATTTTATGCAGTTCACCTTAGGTTTTACTTATTATGTAAAACCTAAATACTACATCTGCAGTGCAAATCATTTCCGATGGCTTTATTGATGAAGAGCTAAAAGTTGATGAAGATTACAGGCCTATTTCTCTAATCCCAGCACTTAAATCAATGCTTGAAACTCTCAATCATTCATTTAACAAGCACTCTTGGATTACAAAGAAAATAACAGTATAAAGAATTCTAATCCCTCTCTCAGATCTTTCAAAAATTATAGCATATATAACAAATCAATAGAGTACCTCTATTTATTGAGATAAAGCTCTTTCAACGGTCATATTCTCAGGCGGTTACAATCTTCAAGGCATTTGCAACAAATTTTCTTTAGGCAAAAGAGCAAGAACAAATTTATTGCAATATGAGAAGAAGAGAGGATCACGGCCACAAACTTTCAGAGATAGTAAAATGGGTTATTAAACCCTAAAGCTCTTAAGGGTCCTTTTATACTTCAATAATCAGCAGGCTCTATAACTCTATGGGCTTTAGCACATTAAAATGGGCTTTAGCACATTAAAATGGGCTTAAAAGCCACATAAATCTCGGCCAATAAATCTCCACCTTGGGTTTAAGCGCATCTTCACCAGTAGTACATCACAAGAATAATTTGCATAGGGTAATAACCTTAGTTACAAGCACAATCATCTTGACACACAGTCAGGGACTGCACAACTTGCAACCTTCTTAAAGTAGCCTGAAATTTGGCAATAGAAACTATTTTAGTCAGAATGTCAGCAGGATTAATATTAGTATGTATTTTCTCAACCAAAACAGAATCAGCACTTACAACATCCCTTACAAAATGTTATTTAATGTCAATATGCTTTGTCCTCTCATGGTACATAGCATTTTTATACAAATGTGTGGCAGATTGAGAATCATAAAATACAGAAACAACATTTTGACTGATTCCAAGTTCAGACGCTATCCCTTTCAACCATAATGCTTCCTTTATAGCCTCTGTTAAGGCTATATAATCAGCCTCAGTGGTTGAAAGTGCAACTATGCATTGCAAGCTAGATTTCCAACTAATAAGATTTCCTCCTAAGGTGAAACAATAACCAATTACAGACCTCCTTTTATCAAGGTCTGCAGCAAAATTAAAATCACGAAAACCAATAACAACGACATCATTAATAACAAATTTCTTGTATAATAAACTAGTGAAAACTGAACATTTTAAATACCTAGCAAGCCATTTAACAGCCAACCAATGTGATTTATTAGGTTTTGACATGTATCTACTAACTACACTTACTCCATAAGCTATATCTGGCCTAGTACATACCATTGCATACATTAAAGACCCAACTAAATTTTGGTAAGGTATTTTACTCACAAACTCAGATTCTTCTTTAGACATATTAGGGCTAGCCTTTATCTTAAAGTGAGATCCTAAAGGTGTAGAAACTTCCCTAGTATTATCCAAACCAAAGGTACTTAACAATTTTTCAATATAACTGTCCTGTGTCAATTTTAATGTTCCTTTTGCCCTATCTCTATGTATGTTTATCCCTAATATTCTCTTGGCTTGCCCTAAATCTTTCATCTCAAATTTTGAGTTTAATTTCTGTTTTAGCTTATCAATTTCAGATTTATATTTAAATGCTATCAACATATCATCAACATAAAGTAACAAGTATATATATGACTCATCCTTTAATTTCATAAAATACACACAAGAGTCAAAATTACTTCTCGTGAAATTCAGCTTAGTCATAAACTCAACAAACCTGAGATACCATTATCTAGGGGATTATTTCAAACCATATAGAGATTTATTTAATAAACACACATAATTTTCTGTGCCTATTTCTACAAAACCTTCAGGTTGAGACATATAAGTCTCTTCCTGCAAATTACAATGTAAAAATGCTGTTTTTACATCTAATTGCTCTAATTCAAGGTCATACAATGCAGTAATAGACAAAATCAGCCTTATTGACACATGTTTTACCACTGGAGAAAAAATTTCATGGAAATCTATGCCATCTACTTGACTGTAGCCTTTAGCTACAACCCTAGCCTTATACCTTTCTTTCTCAACGCCTGGAATTTCAGGTTTTCTTTTAAAAACCCACTTGCACCCAATAATCCTCTTGTTTTGAGGTTTAGGTACAAGCTTCCAGGTGTTGTTCTTATTCAATGATGCCATTTCATCTTTTATGGCATCATACCATTTCTGCCAATCTTTAGAGTTCCTAGCCTCACTAAATATCCTAGGTTCATTAGACTCAATGCAATCAGCAACATTCACAGCAAATTCAAGAAATCCAGAATAATTGTAATCATATATATTACTGTCAAGATATTTAGATGGTCTAATTTCTCTTCTAGGCCTATCTCTAACAAGAAAATAATCATTGTTATTCTGGTTTTCTTGTTCTAGGTCATCGTTATTGTTAATATTTTGTGTATCAAGGTTAGAATTATAATTTTCTTCCCTATTTTTATTTTGCATATTAACAATGCCCCTATTCTGAGTGTTATGATTTAGATCAGGTTGTTCAAACCTATCTAACTCCACCTCAAACCACACATTATCATGCTGATTTTCAGATTGAGCATTATGAGAATCAGTTTTAGCTTTAGGAAATTCATTTTCATTGAATATATCATCCCTACTTACTATTACCTTTTTCTCATCTAATGACCACAGCTTATAACCCTTTATTCCAGCAGGATACCCTAAGAATAGACACTTCTTAGCCCTAGGTTCCAATTTTGACTCAATACTATGAACATAGGCAGTGCATCCAAAAATTTTAAGGTGATTATAGCTGACTGGATTTTTATACCAGATTTCATTGGGACATTTAAATTTAATGGCAGAATTAGGAGACCTATTTAATAGGTAACAAGCAGTTTGGGTAGCCTCTGTCCAAAAATTAGGACTCAATCCAGACTCATACAACATGCATCTGACTTTGTTCAAAAGAGTTCTATTATATATTTCAGCTACACCATTTTGTTGTGGTGTATAAGTACATGTCCTATGTCTAACAATTCCATTTTCTGAGCAATATTAATTAAACTGATTATTAACAAATTCTAGGCCATTATCTGTTCTAAGAATTTTAATTTTAGAATTCTATTGGTTTTCAACTAATATTTTCCATTCTAAAAATTTGTTAAAAACTTCCGTTTTATTTTTTAGAAAAAAGATCCAGACTTTTCTGGAGAAATTATCAATAAATGATACAAAGTACTGAGAACCAGAAAGAGATAAAGGTATATATGAAGACCCCCATAGTTCACTATGTACATAGTCAAGACACTCTTTAGACACATTTAATACACTTTTAAAACTAAGTCTATGTGATTTGCCCATTATACATGTTTAACAATTTTCAATTCTTTCATATTTAGGGATATCTAAGGGACCTTGGTTTTTAAGAAATTCAAGGCCTTTGGCACCAATATGCCCAAGCCTTTTATGCTAAAGTTCTAATTTTGTAGTAGTAACAGTGACAGCAGAAAACCAACAAAAATAGTTCCAGCAAGGATATAGAGACCATTAAACAGATTACCTTTTAACACATATTTTTCATTTTTGAAAATCCTAATGACTCCACCTTGAGCTACATAGCTAAGGCCCTTGCTATCTAAGTGACTAAGGGATATAAGATTCCTTTTTAAATTAGGTATATGCCTAACTCCCTTTAAAAGGATTCTACTTCCTCCATCAACTAGAAATTGGACTGTACCAATACTAAGTATCTCACAGGAAGTGTTATTTCCCATAAGAACTTTTCCACCCTTAATCTGCTCATAAGTGCGGAACCAGTCCCTTCTAAGTGTCATGTGGAAGGTACAACCAAAGTCCAAGATCCAGGAGTCTTGGTCTCTTACTTGACTTATTGTCAGAGCCTCTATATCCCCTATTTCTGCCGTGTTATTAACCGCACCACTTAATTGACTATTATTACCTTATTGATTTAGTCTTTCCTTATAGAATCTCCTAATGTGTCCTTTCTTATTACAATAAAAACAAGTCAAATTTTTATGTGATTTAGACTTATTATTATTTTCAGTTTGACCAGAAGACTCATTATTATTCTGAAAACTACCAGTTTGGTTATTTTATTACTTTTAGGCTTAAATCCCTTTTTCTGACTAGATTTCTTCTCTTTAACAGTTAAAGCCTCATTAGACTACCCTTTAGGTTTAGAATGTTTAATTTCCAATTCTCTCATTTTCAAAGCATTTATTATATCATCAGTATCTAATGACTCCCTACCATATTTCAAAGCATCTTTTACATTTCTATAATTTTCAGGTATTGAATTTGGTAAAAGAATGGCCTGATTATCATCAGAAATAATTTCTTCAGCATTTTCTAAATTAGTAACAAGTCTTTGAAATTCATCTAGGTTGTCATCAATGCTTTTAGAGGAATTCATTTTAAAGCTAAATAATTTCTCTTTTAGATAAGAAATCCTAGCTATGTCTTTAGTCATATATAAAGATTCAAGTTAAGGCCACAGCTCAGGAGCAATTTTAGACCCTTTAACTCTTCTAATTACAGAATTAGACAAATTCAAAATTATGGTGGAATATGCCAGTTCCTTCATACCAGTCTTTCCCTCCTCAGTTAATGAGGCAGGAAGCTTATCAATTCCAGCCAATGCTTTATGGCATTTCTACTGAACAAGAACTGCTTTCATTTTATCCCTCTAAACTGTAAAATCTCCCTTACCATCAAACCTATCAAGATTAATCCTAGTATTTGACATTTTAACTAATTCAAATTATTACACAAGCAGAATTATGTTTAACACTAAGAAAAGCAACTAATAATCCAAAAACAAGAACACACTAGAGCAAGGAAATGCATAAATGTTTCCAAACAGCCATCAAAATTCAGATTATACACAAGTAGTCTTATGTTTCACACCAAGAACAACAACATATGATTCAACAAAACAACCAGTAATAAGGGAAAAACCAATACACAAATCTTTCAAGTAAACAACAAATGCCAAATATCTCAATCTTGATACTGTTTATATCAAAAGACAGGGAAGAATTAGACAAACCTAAAGAAAAAATTTAATGAAATACTTACAGTTTTGTTTTGGAGAGAATTATTTAGCCCTTTTAATATTCTTACTTTATGATTTAAAGTCTCAGAGATGTTTACAACGGAAGCTTTAATATCTTCTCCTTAGAAACCCTTACTTGATTCTTGATCTAGTAAAATGCTTCAACAAATCGATTTTCTTGCAAAAGAAAGAAAAAGATAGATTAGATATCTTTGATCATATAATAAAAAAGGAATCAAATAAAGAAAAAATATATTCACAGTATACAAACAA
This sequence comes from Euphorbia pulcherrima, assembly GCA_947683365.1. Taxonomy (NCBI): domain Eukaryota; kingdom Viridiplantae; phylum Streptophyta; class Magnoliopsida; order Malpighiales; family Euphorbiaceae; genus Euphorbia; species Euphorbia pulcherrima. The sequence goes on from CANTUS010000004.1 coordinate 8,167,558, forward strand.
TGACTCCAGGCCTAGAAATCTACTTGCATGAAATAACAAAATTGAGAAAAAAATGGTCTAAAACCTAAATCGATTCAGCTGAGAACTCGAAATCAGATTTCAATTCAAACCAAAAACATGCGGAGACCAAAAAAATGAATTTTAAACCTTTAACCTTTAGCTCTGGTACCAATTTGTTAAGTTTAAACCCCAGATTCAGATTATTACAGATTAAAGTAGAAATCGAAACATGCAAAGACAAGAAAGTAGTAAAGAACAACAAACTAGGTTTTACTTATTATGTTAAACCTAAAGACTACATCTACGGTGCAAATCATTCCCGGTGGCTTTATTGATGAAGAGCTAAAAGCTGATGAAGATTACAGGCCTATTTCTCTAATCCTAGCACTTAAACCAATGCATGAAACTCTCAATCATGCATCCAATAAGCACTCTTGGATTATAAAGAAAATAACTGTACAAAGAACCCTAATCCCTCTCTTAGATCTTTCAAAAATTACAGCATATATAACAAATCAATAGAGTACCTCTATTTATAGAGATAAAGCTCTTCCAACAGTCATATTCTCAGGTGGTTACAAACTTCAAGGCAATTGTAACAGATTTTCTTCGGGCAAAAGAGCAAGAATAGATTTATTGTAATATGAGAAGAATAGAGAATGGCGGCCACAAACTTTTAGAGATAGAAAAATGGTTTATTAAACCCTAAAGCTCTTAAGGGTCCTTTTAGACTTCAATAATCAGTAGCTCTATAACTCTATGGCCTTTAGCACATTAAAATGGGCTTAAAAGCCACATAAATCTCGGCCAAAAGAAATGAATCATTTAGTGTTAGGCGTTAGTCGACCCAAGTGGCACCAAGTCCCACGAGCCGAACAATATAACTAGCATTCTCAATTAATGAATTTCATTTGGTTAACCTATGAATTGAATGATATTAGGACCAACTACAAAATATTTAGTTTAATGTGCTAAGTCAGATGAAGCCAATTCGTGTCGCACCGTAATGGAAAGAGGACTGAAACTGACTGGACCAGGTCCGACAAGCACAATAATGGATCCACCATTCAGAATTATGCATTCCTCGCCCCTAGGAGAAAAATTAAAAAGTATTATGATCTATGAAATGAATCATTTAGTGTGAGGCTTTAGTCAAACTAAGTGGCACCAAGTCCCACGACCATAGAAATGCTTTGAAAATCATCCCGACTCTGCCCACGAGCCGAACAATGTAACTAGCATTCTCAATTAATGATTTTCATCCGCTTAACCTGTGAATTAAATGATATTGGGATAGACTGTAAAATATGTAGTTTAATGCTCTAAGTCAGATGAAGTTAGTACAGGTCGCACCGCATCAGAAATGGGACTGAATTGAACGTTATTGGGAACAATTGCGAAATATGTAGTTTAATGCTCTAAGTCAGATGAAGTCAGTTCATGTCACACCGAATTTGAATTGGGATAGAAACCGACTAGACAAGGTCCGACGAGCATAATAATGGATCCACTGTTGAGAATTATGCATTCCTTCACCCCTAGAAGAAAAATTATTAAGGATTACGATCCAAGAAATGAATCATTTAGTGTTAGGCATTAGTCGACCCAAGTGGCACCAAGTCCTACGACCATAGAATTGCTTTAAAAATCATCCCGAGTTTGCCCGTGAGCTAAATAATGTAACTAGCATTCTCAATTAATGAATTTAATTTGGTTAACCTGTGAATTAAACGATATTGGGACCAACTGCAAAATTTGTAGTTTAATGCTCTAAGTCAGATGAAGTCAATTCGTGATGCACCGCAATGGAAATGGGACTAAAACTGACTGGACCAGGTCCGACAAGCACAATAATGGATCCACCGTTCAGAATTATGCATTCCTCACCACTAGGAGAAAAATTACAAAGTATTACGATCTATGAAATGAATCATTTAGTGTTAGGAATTAGTCAAACTAAGTGGCACCAAGTCCCACGACCATAGAATTGCTTTAAAAATCATCCCGACTCTGCCCATGAGCCGAACAATATAACTAGCATTCTCAATTAATGATTTTCATCCGTTTAACATGTGAATTGAACGATATTGGGACCAATTGCAAAATATGTATTTTAATGCTCAAAGTTTGATGAAGTTAGTCCGGGTCGCACCGCATTAGAAATGGGACTGAATTCAACTGGACTAGGTCCTACAAGCACAATAATGAATCCACCGATCAGAATTATGCATTCCTTGCACCTAAAAGAAAAAATAAAAAGTATCATGATCCATGAAATGAATTATTTAGTGTTAGGCATTATTTGATCAAAGTGGCATCAAGTCCCACGATAATATAATTGCTTTAAAAATCATCCCGACTCTTCCTACAAGTCGAACAATATAACTAGCATTCTCAATTAATGATTTTCCTTTGCTTAACTTATTAATTAAACGATATTGGGACCAATTGCAAAATATGTAGTTTAATGCTTGAAGTCAGATTAAGTCAGTTCGGGTTGCACCACATTGGAATTGGGATAGAAATAGACTGGACAACTCCGAGTTAAACCTAAATAGATAGGTTAGCGGAGATATGAAATTCTACCCTTGAATTCAATTCACTGCCCCATAACGATAGACTATTTATTATTACAAAATTATTAATTTAATTATCTCAAAACCCCATTTTTATCATTAGCAATTAACTGAGCAAGAGATTAAATTAATAAGATATTCAGAATAGAGTTACCTAATACTTATGCTTGATATGACTTGGTTCAGCATCTTTCATTGCTCCAAGTGAATGCTATCTCCCCCAAAATCTTTAACTTTTCTGAGTTCAACATTCCTCAACACTTCTCATATATTTTTGCAAAAGATCAATTAATATATATACAACAAAAAATACAAGAAGTTAAGAAGATCTTAACTTAGAACAGAATAAGTAATCCTTTTATAGATAAATAACTTGAGTACAGACAACAATGAGTTAATCTATACTAAGTTTTACAATTTGCACCAAGGATTACAAAGATTCTATTCTATTTAGGTAAAGGTGGTCCTCCAAGATGAGCCCTTGTTTCTTCATATATCTGCTGATCCAATATTGATTTCTTTTCCTTAGACAGCTCGATTTCCTTGCCTTTCCTTTTCCTTATCTCAAAATATTCTCTCTTGATGCACTTCTGATCCTTGGACATCTCGTACTAAGCTTCAGCTACCCTATGATCTCTCTCCTTCTCCTCTTGCTCAAGCTTCTCGCAATCCTTCTCCCCCATTGCCAATGAATCTAAAATGGACTGGGTTTGAAGATCAAACAATTTCAGGATAGCTTCAAAATAGTCAAGTTTGCCAAAAATGGTAGAAGAAAAATTCTTCACCAGCAACTCTTAAATCTTATCAAATATAGCTTCATGTTCCCTGATAAACACAAAGAGACCCCCCAGAGCACGACATTAGGAAAGATTGACCTGGTACTGAGCATCAAGGCCTTCCTTAGATATCTAGGTGAGACAGGCCAGAGCCTTGGTTTGATTAATTTCCCTCAGAAATTGATCTAGCATAGGAGTGCTTCTAATATGAGTACTGATTTCTTCATGGATCTTATCAAGTGCTTGACCATCATTAATGACATCAGCATGAGCAGCCTTGATTTGGTCATGAATGTGACCAAGCTTTTAGTGTAGAGATGGCTCTTGTTCAGCTTCTGACATAATAATGTCACTATTAAAAGCATCAAAAATGTTCAGTCTCTTTAGTGCTTTAATCACTGCTCCCACTGAGTCCTTAACTTGCTTCAAAATGTCTCTTCTCAGCTGTGTAAGCATATTGGGATTGCCTTGATGTGAGATTACTTTGACTACAACATCTAAACCAGCTACAACTGCATCTAGCTTGTCAAAGTTTGAGTCATTTTCTTTCTTAAAATGTTGTATCCATCCAACACTGCTTGCATACTCTTCACTAAGGGATTAAACCTATCAATCATAGAGTTTCGAAAATCCCTCTCATTATTCAACACTTTGCAGTTGCTCTCATAGATCTTTTCCAACTGCTTCTTGAGCTCTGCAACTTCCATCTTTAGATAATCAGCCTTCCTACCTATAATACTTAACAATGGCAATATATAGGACACAATTGCTTTGACTAGTGAGAACTGAGTAGGGACTGATTTGAAATGGTCTTCATCTCTTCAATAGCATCAACAAAGTCTTGCACTGGCTCTATAGCCTTTGTAATTCTCCTCATTACTTCCTCAGACAACAGAGATTTAGCAATTTCAACATCTAGTTCTTCACCTATCCTCAGTGTTGGGAATCTCTCTCTTCCAAGTCTCCTTATATCTCCCAACAGGTCAGATTGGGGGTTGAATTGAGGTGGAGGTTGTGGTTGTTGTTATGGTTGTTATTGATCTTCCATTTCCTCAATAATTGGAGGACCTTTAATAATTGATCCTTCAATCATTAGTGGCTCATGAACAGGAGAGCCAGTTGGGGAAACCACGGGGATAATGCCTATTTGGTTATAGGTGGTTTTTGGTTGGTTAGTGTTGGATGAGGATTGTGTTTGAGTTTTAGTTACTAGTTGAGAAGAAATAGGTGTAGGTGAGAAAGGTGGTTGAAGAATTTTAAGATCTTGTTGCTGCTCCTAAGCCTCCTTCTTTACAGCATCATCAAAAGTGGACTCAATGACCTGAGCTAAAGTTTGCTCACTTAGCTGAGCTCCCTGCTCAACTACCACTACCTCCCCTTCCTTATCTTCAAGGTCTCCTTCATCCTCATCTATCACTACTTTAGTCCTCTGAAAAATCCTCCTTTTTCTTTCTTTCTCCACTGCTTTTGCTTCCTCAGCAGTTAAGTCAATAGACTGCTGGTCTTTATTAGCATCAAACTCCATAGCTTGCACTTCCACTTCTCCTTCTTCCATATTGTCAATTCCATCAAGTGCACCAATCATCTCTCCTCCTATCTCTGGAATTGATGTATTTGTTAGATCAACTTCTTTATCTACTTTTACTCTCTTAGCCTCCTCAAGGTCTTAGGCAGCTCTAGTTCCCTTTTTCACCATTAACTTCTTCTTAGGCTCACCAGTCTTAGGCACAGGAACAGACATAGCTTCCTATCCTCTAATAGTCATCTCACCCTCAAGTCTTGCATCATCACTTTTTCTCTAACTTGCTAGAGGTATCTCCTCTCTTAGCTCTTTTTCAGCTTTCTTTTCTTCCTCAATTTCCTTTGGAGTCAGTTGTCTAGCCTTCTCATGCTTACTTCCCTTGGTAGATCTAGACTTTTTAGGAATTAGGACAACTAAAGGATTAGAGCTAACTGAGCTCCCCTTCTTCACATCCTTCTTGGAGTCTTTTATTTACTTCCTTCTTACTTCCCTTCTTATCTTCCTTATCTTCTCCTTTTTCGGCTTTGAGCTTAGTAATTCTTTCCAGTTCCTTTTCAACAAATGAATCCAGGGTTAGATCTTCTTCCTTAGGCCTTATCTTCTTCATGGTCAGTTGAACCTTAGGATCCTTTACTCTCACTTCTCCCTTCTTGAGTTTAATATACTTAGTGTTTGTAGGTCCTTCATTACACTTTAAACCTGGATGTGGGCATTAATGAGTATTCTGGACTGAATCACCTTATAGGAGATTCGATTCTTTAGTGTCTATCCCTCAAGATCCAGCTCATAAACTCTACAGATCTCCATTACTAAGTGACCATACACCATGTGCTTCGATACTTTCAGAAATTTGTGCAAGATTGCAATAGCCCAGTTTATGTACATACCTTTAGTTAGAGCATAGACAAATACTCTTTCAAACTTCCTACAGCTACCAGTAGAGCTAGTTTTTGGCAATAATACCTTTATAACTAACTCATGTGCTTGCTTCGCTGGCTTAGTGAACACGGAGGCTATAAGTTCTCCAGCCTTGTAGTCAGCGAGAACTTTATAGTCTATGGAAATATTCACATGCTCTTCATCCTTCACTGCTCGCATCATCAGTCCCCTCTCCCTCATACCTAGGAGATTAGCAATCAATTTAGGAGTCACATAGAGCTTCTTCCCCAATAGATTAGTAGCAAACATATCTTTGTTGTCCTCCACCATATGGGTTCCTCGATAAAACATTTCTACTATCTGTACATAGCAGCCACTGGGTATTTTGAAAAATCTTCTCAGATGGTGCTAATGAGTCCACTTTCCAAAGCGATAATTGCTCGCAAAACTGAGCATATCTACAGTGGTAGGAGCTTTAACTTCTAATTTCTCCTTAGTGCACCATTCTATGGGAGAGTACTTGGTTCCAGCGGGAATGAACAACTCTTCCGTCTTGTTGAATCCAATAGCAACTTGGGCACTCTCCCGATAATTTTCCTCTTTATTTTCAACAAAGAGTTCCTCTTGAAAAACTGATTTGCTTAATGAACTCGCCATTTGAAAGCTTTAAAGAATTAGAGAATTAGGGATTTAAGAAAGAGAATGATGAAAGAATTTCGGTAAAGTAACCATTCTTCTCCCTCATCTCTCCCTAAATAGGAAAAACTCTTTGCATGCAATCTGCAAAGCTTACGTGTGTGACTCACAAACGATGGTCATAGATAAACGGTGAGATTGATCAATTGGTTACCATGAAATTTATCATTATAGTAAGCACGGAGAGACAACAGCTGAATGTGGATCTTTTTTAAACTTGCTATCGTTTCAATCAAGGTTAATTTCTAATTGAAACCGGAGACAGTTTTAATGACGTGTCCAATTTCAAGTGCAAAGAAGGAACACTTGACCTAATTCATAAGAGCTTAAAGTAGAGAGTTTGGTCAGCTCTAGAATTGGTAAGCGGAAGCAATGTTTCTTCAGATTGGATTGGACATTTGGACTAGTTCTCTTAGAATATTAAATTTGTCCTTTCCAATTGCAAAATATGTAGTTTAATGCTCTAAGTCGGATGAAGTCAGTTAGGGTCACACCGTATTGGAATGGGGATAGAAATCAATTGGACAAGGTCCATGAAGCACAATAATGGATATACCGTTAAGAATTATTCATTCCTCGCCCCTAAGTGGCACTAATTCCCACGACCATAGAATTGCTTTACAAATCATCCCGACTCTACCCACGAGCCGAACAATGTCACTAGCATCCTCAGTTAATGAATTTCCTCCACTTAACCCATAAAATAAATGATATTAGGACTAATTGCAAAATATGTAGTTTAATGCTGCAAGTCAAATGAAGTCAGTTAGGGTCGCACCGTATTGGAATGGGGATAGAAATCAACTCGACAAGGTCCAACATGCACAAGAATGGATTCACCATTTAGAATTATTCATTCTTTGGCCATAGAAGATAAAATATTAAGCATTATGATCCAAGAAATGAATCATTTAGTGTTAGGAGTTAGTCGACCTAAGTGACACCAAGTCCCACGACCATATAATTGCTTTAAAAATCATCCCGACTCTGCCCACGAACCGAACAATGTAATTAGAATTCTCAATTAATGAAATTCCTCCACTTAACCTATAAATTAAACAATATTGGGACCAATTGCAAAATATCTAGTTTAATGCTCTAAGTCGGATGAAGTCAGTTCGGGTGGCACCGCATTGTAATGCGGATAGAAATCGACTGGACAAGGTCCAACAAGCATAAAAATGGATCCACCGTTCAGAATTATGCATTCCTTCACCCCTAAAATAAAAAATATTAAGGATTATGATCTAAGAAATGAATCATTTAGTGTTGGGAGTTAGTCGACCTAAGTGCCACAAAGTCCTACGATCTGAGGAACGTAACTAGCATGCTCAATTAATGAATTCCCTCCTCTTAACCTATGAATTAAATGATAGTTTAACCAATTGGAAATTATCTAGTGTAATGGTTAAAGTCCGATGAAGTGACTTCAAGTCGATTCGTAATAGAATGGCTATAGAACCACTAGGCCCATTTCCACAAGCACAATAATGGATCTGCCATACAGAGTTATACATTTTTCACACCTAAAAGAAAAAATAATAAGGATTATGATCCTAGATATGGATTATTTGGTCTTAACTATAAGTTGACCTTAGTGACACCAAGTCCAACGACCATATAATTGCTATAAAAATCATCCCGACTTAGCCCACGAGCCTGACTATTGACACTAGCAGGCTCAATTAATGAATTCCCTCCCCTTATTAATAAAACGATAGTTTGAACAATTGCAAATTATCTAGTGTAATGGTTGAAGTCCGATAAAGTGACTTCAAGTTGCTTCGTAATAGAATGGCTATAGAACCACTCGACCCGTTCCCACAAGCACAATAATTGATCTACCTTTCAGAATTATACATTCTTTTACTATTTAAATAAAAAATAATATGGATTAGGATCCTAGTTATGATTTATTTAGTCTTAACCATAAGTTTACCTTAGTTACACCAAGTCCCACCACCATAGAAATGCTTTATAATTCACCCTGACCCTGGCCATGAGCGAGAAATTTGAATATAGTATTCTCCATTAATCATTTCTCTCTCCTTAACCTGAGAATAAAATGATATTTTGACCTATTGCTAATTATCTTATTCATCAAGTCGGATAAAGTTACTTCAAGTCGCTCCGTATTAGAATGGCTATAGAAATCAACTGGACCAGCTCCAACAAGCACAATAATTGAGATACCATTTAGAAGTATTCATTCTTTCAATCTTAAAAGAAATGGGATCCAAGTTTTTAATTGTATAGTCTTAAGCATTAGTCGACCTAAATGACACCAAGTCCCACGACCTGCGAATTGCCTTCAAAATCCTCCCTACTCTGCCCATGGGATCCATGTGCATGCTTAAGTCACATTTTATCACCATAAATTCGAACAATTGTAAGATTCATTTTGTATCAAGCCCAAAGGCCTACAAAATTAGTGCTAGCACGAACAATCAGGCATTTTTCACACCCTAGTGTAAAAATACAACTACTTAGGGCCCATTGGAAAAGTACCTAGATAATTCCAAATGTATGGTTAAGTCGTATTTTGTTGTTGTACATTAAAAGTGATAGCAGATTCGTACTATTTTGACCCCGATGGCCTAGATAATTAGTGCTACCATGATTAACCTAAAAATTGAACGATATTGGGACCGATTGCTAAAATTGGCTGCCAAGATTTATGCGGGACTATGTAGTAAATAACGCCTATTAATTAGGCCTGAATTGGAAAAGGCATCACAAGTGGGCAACCATCTTGTACTTGAAAATCCCTATTTAAACCACCATAATGTTTCTATATAAACCGAACCACCCTTTGTCCCTCGTATATTTTAAATTCTTGTCGTTAAACCCTTTTGGCAAAATGGCTGGCCAAGCATCACAACTGCAGCCGATAAATGAATATAATGCATGTGTTAAACTAGAACATGTATTGTCCAATGCTATTTCTCTGATTTACGGTAAGAGTTACAATAATTTTCCAAAGGCCCTCGAAGAAATGCAACTGAAGGTGAAGGCTATTCAGGAAGAGCAAACTGACTTACAAAAACAGCAATTGGAGAATAATTCTCGCCAAACTAAAATGATGGCCCTCACGGATAAGGTGTTGGACCAAATTACTGATATGCAGGTGTCCCTGACTGTTGATCCGGGCTCCATGTCTTCGGGTATGGATAATATGCTAGAAACAGTACACCATATTTGAAATTAGGTTAGTCAGCGCTCCGGATCATCTCCATCTTCAACTTACAGGCCCGCCTAAGTGTGATTTAATGTTCCCCTATGATTTTATGTCGTTGTTGGTAACTAATGTTTATAGATGGGGTGTGGCGTTTGAATGTGTCTGTTTTGTACCCTTTTCATAGATATAAGTGTATTACTCGTACTACTTAAATATATAAGTTTCTTCTTACTTTTGCCCATGTGCATTGCTTTCCTCACGACTGCTAGTCTCCCTTGGTTTCTGAATAATAACGTAAATAAATGGTTTTGAATACAGTATATCAAACTGTAGCCTTGATGTAATGTTATGGGATACTAGTATATACTCCTATTGTATACTCCTATAGTATATACTGGAGATTATGTACGAGAAATCATTTAAATTACCCATTACTATATCAGTATATACACGAAAATCAATCCTTTTTATTATACCAACAACGTATCCATATACTATTATTACCTCTTCGTATTCCACCATATGTCCCAATGTCAGTAAATTTAAAAAACCCATGTCTTGGAATATGTGAATTTAAATACATATCCGGTAGTTTGGATTTCTGCTTCCTTAGTAGGGGTATATATATATATATTTGGATTTCCACTAAAATATTGCTCCAGTTCTATACTATAGTAGTTGGTACACTTCTATAATATCTTGGATGAAGAAAATTTCAGATTTAATGATGAAGGACAGACCTAAGGGGCACCAAGTTCCCTGACCATATAATTCCTTTAAAAATCATCCTGACTCTGCCCACGAGCCCGTATAATGTAACTAGCATTCTCATTTAATCAATCTCACCCGCTTAACCTGTGAATTAAACGATATTGATACCATTTGCAAATTATCCTGTGTACTACTCTATAAAGTCATTTTGAGTCTCACCGTATTAGAATGGGGATAGAAATTGACTGTACCCATTTCAACAAGCACCGTAATGGATCTATAGTTCAGAATTATGCATTCCTTCAGCCCTAAAATAAAAAATAAAAAGGATTAGGATCATATTTATGAATTACTTAGTGTAAGGCGTTAGTCGAACTAAGTAGCACCAAGTCCCACGACCATAGAATTGCTTTAAATCATCCCAAATCTGACCATGAGCCCGAATAATGTAGCTAGCAAGCTCAATTAATCAATTCCCTCTGCTAAACCTATGAATTAAATGATATTGGGACCAATTGCAAATTATCTCGTGTATTGCTCAAGTCGGATGAAGTCAGTTCGAGTTGCACCGTATTAGAATAGGGATAGAAATCTACTGGACCCATTCCAACAACCACAATAATAGATTTACCGTTCAGAATTACGCATTCATTCACCCCAGAAAGAAAAAATAAAAAGGATTAGAAGATTAGTTATGAATTATTTAGATGTTAGGCGTTAGTCGACCTAAGTCGCACCAAGTCCCCTAATCCACGACAATGGAATTGCTGTAAAACGTTTGTATTAAAGATTGTTGTTCGAGAAATCGCATATTGTGGGATACTTGTACACCATTCGGTTCTAAATGTACATCATTTTAGGATTTTTACTAAGTTCAATAAAACTTTTACTACACTAATAAAATGACTCATTTATCCCTTATAAAATTCTCTTTCTTTTTATTATCATACCTTATAACTTCATTTATACCACTTAATCTCTTTCCCAATTATTACAGGGGTAAATTAGGAAAAAAGTGTTAATTGATGCATTGACATTCTCAAATGACAAACAAAAGGGAAAATACAGAAGTATATGTTATGGGATACTTACTTGTGTATAGTACTTACAGTAAAGATTATTGTATGAGAAATCATATAAATTACCCATTACTATGTCAGTATATACACGGATATCAATCTTTTTTAGTATACCAATAGTGCAACGATGTATTTGTTGGTATTTTAGTGTAAGTTTACCAATGCAGTCGTAATATTTCATCGAACAAGTTAGGAGAGTGCGGAGTACACGCCTGTTTGAGTTCTATTATGATACTTAGCTTACGAGGGTCTGGGAGCTACCTTTCACAACACTTCTGTTATAAACTGATGCAGCTGCTCGAATGGACATGTCTTTTTGCAACACTTCTATTCTGAAGAGTTGCGACTATTCATATTAGGTCTATAAAACATGGCATTATCAACACTTACTGAAAGTTTTTTTTGCAACGATTTTTGCAAGTTTTGGTTCACTTTTCTTCATAACAAAAATTCATTCTAAGTTCTTATCGTTTCTGATTTTATCCGGTTGATCTATTTGGTAGAACCACCAAATAAACTCAATCTGAAAGTATTCTTCACGACTTCAGAATTATCCATGCATCATTTTATCAGATTTCTTCAACAGAGATTGATAGACGTTTTTTAAGACATTCAAGGATTCATTCTACCAGAATCCCCAACAAAGATTGAATCTTATTTTCGCTTGAAGCCTGAGTTTTCACGATTGCATACAAACGGTGTCATAGCGGTGCTCTTCGATCTTTGGCACCAAAAAGGTACGCTTCCATTTCGATTTCATTCTCAATAAATCAACATGAATCGATCCTAGCTTATTGCGGGTTCGGGAATTTATTTCAGTTAGTATTCGAGCCTTTCATGTTTGATTCATTGAGACTTGTAGTTTGAATTTTTTGGTTTGATTTGTGATATAATAGTTTCATCGCAATCCAATATTCTTTTTTAGTGAAAGTTTATTGATTCACATTTAATCAATTTCATTCTTGATCATGAACTGTATGATCGAGTTTTTTTTAATGATTTGATGAATCATGAATTGTTTGTCAGGAAGAAGAATTCATACGTAACATGTACATGAATCGAGTTATATTTTTTGGGCCATGAATTGAAATTATTTTGATGGCATTTTTTTTTCTCTTCTTCCTACTTTCACTAGTACACGATTCATATAAGTTTTTTTTAAAAAAATAATTTGTGATTATCAATTCTTGAATTCAATGTCCCAATAATTGGAAAGTGCGAACAGGTTTACTGAAATTTCGTACTATATGCAAAAGTTATCTTGATGGCCTTGTTTTCGATAACTTATTTATTTGCTAAGTAAATTATGCATAGTTTTGTCTTCTATTATTTTTTTATCAAATTCAGAATAATTCTTTGGGATGACATATATTGGATCCCATTAATCAATTTTGGAATAAATTTAAATCATTATTAAGGCAGAAGATAAGAATTAAACGAATACATAATTTCATGTTTTGATTGAATTTCACTTTGACTATTTTTTGGTTGTTTATGGCGGTATAAGCGTTCTTTTTCTCGGAAAAAATCTTGATTCTCAAGTCGTTTTGTATAAACGACATGTTTAGGTTCATTTTTTTGTAAAAAGAACAGCGACATTGGACTCGGGACGTCGAAAAACCTTAGGAGGGGTTTTGTCGATGGCCGGAATCGATTTTGAAATGATTTAAAATATAAATTCGTTTTTCTGCAGTTTGCAAGGTATTTTGAATCCATTGCAAAATTCGTTGCGGAATGAAAAGTTGCGATGGTTCATTTGCGACAACTATTTTTTGCGGTAGGTCATGGTCTCTTATGACGGTTTGTGAGGGATTCTAATTCCGTCAGAAATTCCATCACAAAATGAAAAGTCAGGACTATTAGTTTTTGTGACAACCGTTTGTGACCATTCATGATTTGTGGTTATGCTTCGTGTAGCAGTTTTGGCAACGCTTTTGTGATCTATTGCAATGCTTTTAGAAGTGTTGCCAGAAATAAGGCTACTGGTTGATATGGTAAAGATTTTCAGAGCGTTGCCAGAATAATTTTTTGTGTCGCAAGAAAAAATGTAAGTGGAGCAGTTTTGGCAACACTTTAGTGAAATTAAGCGTCGCCAGAAACTTGTCCTTATCCAACTTTAACCGTCATCTAATGTGGCATTGGTTTAACTTTTAGAGTTGACATGTCAATGGTTGACTGACACATGTCAGTCAAATGTCAAAGTTGACCAGTCAACATAATGCCATATGGCGCGTTTCTAATGGCTTCCTTCAGTTTTGGAAGGTTAATCGGATACAAGCTATTTTTCTTATGAGGAGTATAGTTCTTCCATAAGTGGATGAGTGTTTCTTTTTTGGGGAGGTGTTACTTCTTGGGTGTCAAAGAAACAAACTTGTGTGAGTGATTCGATAATGGAATCTGTGTTTGTAAAAATAGAGCATAATTTAACCGATCATATAACCAAAGGGTTAAAGAAAGATCTTGTGCAAAAGTCAGCTATCGGGATGAAATTAAAGTCCATTTGAAATCCCTTATGTTAAGATACCCAATTCCCACCTAATATGATGTTAGGTGCCGAATTCAATGAGGAAAGCTTAACCTCTAGAGATTGGAACACACTGATTAAGACATCCCAAGGTGTGTGTTCAGACCTGCAAGTAAAGGAGGTTGAAGTTTAACTTCTTAATAGCCTTTTTGAAAAATTTCATACGTAGAGGCTACCTAGATAAGCATGAAGTTTAGTCGCTTCAAGAAGCTTGGATTTGGCTTTGATATGCTTACGAAGGATAGGGACACAAGGCTAGTAAAAGATAGTGTCAAGTAAGAACATGTTAGGTTGTTAACTTATGTGTATATTATCTTTGAGTATTCAAGATGGATAACCAAGGTTCAATCCACAGTGGCACCTTTAGTTATTCAAATACTTGGAATGTGTAATATACTAAGATGAAATTCAATCATCACGATATTTCATTTATGCATAAGTTTGTTATTTATTGTGATTTTGTTTAGTTAATCATAGATTACACAAAAATGGGGGAGGATTGTTGGTATTTTAGTGTAATTGGATCAACTAGTTGACCAATGCAGTCATAATATTTCATCGAACAAGTTAGGAGAGTGCGGAGCGCACGCTTGTTCGAGTTCTATTGCGATACTTAGCTTACGAGGGTCCGGGAGCTACCTTTCGTAACACTTCTGTTATGAACTGTTGTAGCTGCTTGAATGGACATGTCTTTTCGCAACACTTTTGTTCTGAAGAGTTGCGATTGTTCGTATTAGGTCTATAAAACATGGCATTGTCAACACTTATAGAAAGAGTTTTTTTTCAACGATTTCTATAATTTTTGGTTCACTTTTCTTCACAACAAAAATTCATTCTAAGTTCTTGTCGTTTCTGATTTTATCCTATTGATCTATTTGGTAGAACCGCCAAATAAGATTCAATCTGAAAGTGTTCTTCACGACTTCAGAATTATCCATGCATCATTTTATCAGATTTTTCAATAGAGATTGATTGACTTTTTTTAAGACATTCAAGGCTTCATTCTACCGGAATCCCCAACATTATTTACCTCTTTTTATTCCACCATAAGTCCTAACATCAGTAAATTTGAAAAACCCATGTCTTGGAATATGTGAATTTAAATGCATATCCGGTAGTTTGGATTTTCGCTTGATTAAGTAGGGGTATATCTATATCTATTAAGTATCTTGGCAGTTGAGTGAAATCCTACATCATAATTTCAGGTCATGTCGTAATTAAAATCGATTTAAATTCACCTAAATGGAAATGATTAAATGCATACCAGATAGGTTGGATTTCTACTCTAATACTGCTCCAATTCTAGTACTATAGTAGTTGCTTCACTTGTTTGATATCTTGGTGGTTGGCTCGACTCTAAACCACTAAGTATTTGGCACTCCCACCAGTACAACCGTGACGGACATTTTAGACTACACCACAAGAGTGAAGAAAACATTAGTTATCATGACTCGGTACTATTTTACCACTAATCACTATTACTATTTCAAATTCAAAAATATTTGACTTAATTGAATTTTTCCGCTACCTAGATAACAATATGCTCATAATTAATAGGGTTATAGTTGGGAATAAAACTCTTGTTATACATAGAGAACATAAAATGACAATTAATTATTAATTTTCTCAGTAAGCTAAAACGTCTGTTAATATTACATATCGGGATGGAGGGAGTACATTTGTTAAATGGACCCACGTAGTGCTCCACATGACTACGATTATTTGGACATCACATATTGAGTGGAGACAGACTTATTGCCACCAAAGATAATCATATGACTAACCTAATTTATTACTAGTAGTATTCAATCCATACAATCTCATTCTCATCCACCAATTGACTTTTATGGCCAAATAAATGATAAACAACCACGTACAACATAAACGAAAAATAAATGAAGGTGTCGAAAAAAATTACATGTTTGTGGGAATTTCCCAACATGATAAGTGACCCATCTCCAACATCGTGTTGAAGTGTGGGTGTGGGAGGGAAATTCTCTCCCACCCAGCTTCATACTCTGGTTAAAATTTTGATGTAGTGAATAATGTCACTTTGTATTTGAAGTAGCACCAGTCATCACCTAAAATGTTTATCAATCATTGAAATAATATTCCCTTTAATAAAAAAATTAAGATTTAATTATAATTATCTCATATAATTATACTTTTATAGATTGAGCTAAGTTGTATAGTGAATTTGAAGTGGGGTTGGATACTGTGACACTGTAGCAACTTCAAATTATGTAGTGACGTTGAATTTGATGTGAAAAATGAGGTTTGGCGTTGGAGATGTGGAATGAAAATAGCTCATTAAAGTGAATACAAGTTAATGTAATGTTGCAATATACTCATGCAAACCCGGTAGGTTGGATTTCCAATTAAATACATATACACTATCTTGGTGGTTCAATCCTTTAGTATCTGGTTACTAAATTTTTCCATGGTAACTTGCATTTCACATATTGAGTGCAGACAGACTTAGTGCCACCTAGAACAAACATTCGTCGTTATGATCATTGTATAGAATACCAATCATCCATTGACTTTTAATGGTAGATACCAAATAAAAAGAAAAACAACCATATCATATATGGAAAAATAAAATAAAGGTGTGAAAAATATTTCTTCTTTGATGGAATTTCCAACAGGGATGTCGGGGAGGGAAAAATCATCCATGTAACAAGGGGCAATTGTGCAATATTAATATGCCGCTGGGCTAGAAGAATAACTTGATATTCGGCGGTAATAAGCCATTAATACCCTTGTATGAGGCGGGAAAATAGACCTCTGCGACTGAAATGACACTCAATCACATAAACAGAAATGGCTGCACTTCCCTAAACCAAAGTCTATACACTCAACATTTGCTGGATAACCCTCATCCCCTTGTAATCGTTCGCTCAAACAATTTTTTCTCTCACCCCTGCAACCCCTATTCCCTAAATTCGAGTGATAAGTAACTATAATAGAGAAACCCCCCCCCCCCTCCCCCCCCCCCCCCCCCCCCCCCCGCGCCTTTTCTAGGAATGAAAAACAACATACACAAATTGGAAGCCCAAGTCTCTATCCAAATGATATTTCCCAGGGTCTTATAAATGCAAATGCCAGTGTCCTTCAAAATTCTACATACCAATTTAGACAAGCACTTCAATTTGTGACTGCTCTCATATTGTCCAGAACTTACACTGTGGTGCCAACTACCATTCAGAGCTGCATGCGACCATTCACATGATTTAGAGACAGCAAGCTGATCTGCAAAGGCAAATGTTCTTAGAAAGATTGTGCTTTTAAGGGAATGGATGGACAAAGATCTACACGAAATGATAAGGGAACTGGAACACCTTATTCGGATAGTGGATTAGTTACAACGGATTGTTAACCAGTTTTACCAGTCCTTTTGATCATCATCCAGAAGGCCAGAGTAAACATTTTACAGCTCTTTCTACCTATAATAATTAATAGTATGTTAGAGTATGTAATATTTTATATTTTGGTAATTAGACTCTAGACAATTTAATATTTTACTAGTATGTATTTGTCATTTTATCGGTAGACGTTAATATATAAGTTGCTATCTTAATATTTATCATGTTATTTACAATTTAGCAATCCTTATGTATAAGTTGGTTTAAAATGCATACGATTCCAAGATGACTGATGTAGGGTTCCACTTAAGGTTCAATTGGAAACAACCTCCATGTACTAACAGTGGTCCCCTTGAACCTGCTTTTGTGAGAGCCTTGTAAGGCATTGGGGTAAAGTTGTTATACAGGGCATTAACGAAATAGATGCTAAGTCATCTTGCCTATGCACCAATCACTTGTGGTTGCGTAATTGATCTTATAATTATTTCATTTCATATGAATTTTCTAATCAAGTAACAATATTCATGGTAATGATAATAGGCATCATGATCAAAGAATTGCAGGAAACATCTCTTAAGTTTTTATAGGAAGAATATGTTTGAGATTAAGTAGGTTCTACTATATCTTTGAGCTTCAGTTGGTTATACCATTTGCCATAAACCAAATGTTGAATTTTGATATGGAGGACATGTTTGTTCTTTTAATGATTATACCATCCTTTGACCAACAACTTACTATTGATATAAATTTCACTTGTGTTCCTAAACGGATTATGCCATATTACAGGGAACAAATCTTGAATTTTGATATGTTTTTAAGCTATGTCCCTCTATATTTCAACAGCTGAAAAATCCAAATAGATTCAATCCCATGATGCAAAACTTTTGAAATGTACCATTTCAGTCCCTAATGTGAAAATAAAATGACTCCGAGGCCCATTTTCAATTTATATAATTTACGTAATAAGTCGCATTAACGTACAAGTATTGGAAATTGCTGTAAATGTATATTGATTTATAGTCAGTTTGCAAGTAAAGGGAAATTGCTCCAGAAGTGGTATTCTATGTCTCAGAAAGTCCATCATACATTTAAACTACCATTAAACTCCTTACGATTCAAGAAAAAAAATATATAACCGTGACGTGGTCTTAATTGGGGGCATTAATTATCCAACCAATAGGGAAAATTTGGCATGAGGTAATGGCCTGTATTATTTCTAGCGGGAATACTTACCGTGATGCGCACTAACTACACATCCCTATAGACTAGGCCTGAATTGGAAAAGACAACGCATGTGGGAAACCATATTCTGCTTGAAATGCCCATGTAAACCACTATACTAACTTTTCTATATAAACCATTTTTGTTTTTACTAGAAACCACCCCTCTTCCCTCATTCCACTACATTCATATTTAATCAAACGTTGTATAATAATGACTGGCCAATCTTCAAACGAATATAATGTCAATCTTCAATTGGAGAAGGCATTAGCCACAACAAAGTCTCTCATGGAAAGAAAAACTTTCACGGTGGTTCTAGAAGTCCTTCAAGATATGCAAAAGAAGGTAGATGCTATTTGAAGGGAGCAAGTTGCTCTACAAGCCCAGCAAAATAGGCTTAAAACGCGCCAAATTAAATTGATGGCTGGAACAGAAGAGGTGGTGAGTCAAATCACTACCATGCAGGTTTCCATGTCTGACAAACTTGAGCAATTGTTTTTGGAAAAGGATGATCTGGAAGAAACCGTAAGTCAAATAGAAAATGGAGTTAACCGGCATTTTTTGATCAGCTCCGTCTTTATCTCGTGCATCGTACTTGTGAATCTATGTAGTTGTATTTTTATGTTTGCATGATGTTAATGAAGATGATGAATGAACTGGGTTTTGTGTTTGTTGTAATGCCTTTCGTATGCCGTTTGGAACATAGTATTTACCTAAAGTGTCTGAGTTTTTTATATGGTCTTTTTTGTAAATTTTATTTAGCCATGTACCATCCCTATATGGCTGATAATAAACAAACGAAAATATAACTGAAAATATCACTGTAGCAACATTTTTGACTAGTCAGTCATTTCTCCAGATATGACAAAATGAGTGGGGTGCCACCATCATTTTGCAAGATAATTAAGTGGGGTGGATTCAACTTTTGAAGGAGTTTTTCCAGATATGACATAATACAAAGAAATGAGAAACAGTTTGAAGACGTGCCAGAAGTGAGGAATATAATTATCTAAACTGGTCTGTAGTCCTAGAAATCGATGAGTTTTGAATGCGAACGGTCGCTTCCAACCACAAACAATTCTGTAGACGGACCTTTTGTGAATTTAATGATATTGGGACCAATTGCAAATTACTCCATATCTCGTGTAATACTCTAAGTCAGATGAAGTCAGTTCAAGTTGAACCGTATCTGAATGGGGATAGAAATCAATTAGACCCGTTCCAAAAAGCACAATAATGGATTTACCGTTCAAAATTATGCATTCCTTAACCCCTAAATGAAAAAAATAAAATTAATTACGCTCTAAGTTTTGAACTAGTTAGTGTTAGGCGTTAGTCAACCTAAGGGGCACCAAGTCCCCCGACCATAGAATTTCTTTACCAAATCATCCCAACTCCGCCCACAAGCCTAAATAATGTAACTCGCATGCTCAATTTATAAATTCCCCCCACTTAACCTGTGGAGTGAATGATAGTGGAACCAATTGCAAATTATCCTATGTAATGATCAAGTCAGATGAAGTCAGTTTGAGTCGCACTGTATTAGAATGGGTACAAAAATTGACTAGACCCTTTCCAACAAGCACAATAATGGATCTACCGTTCAAAATTTTGCATTTCTTCACCCCTAAAAGACAAACAAAAAAGAATTACAATCCAAGTAATGAATTATTTAGTGTTAGATGTTAGTCGACCTAAGTAGCTCCAAGTCCCACGACTAGAGAATTGCTTTAAAAATCACCCCGACTCTTCCCACGAGCCCGAATAATGTAACTAGCATGCTTAAGTAATCAAATCTCGCCGCTTAACATTTGAAATAAACGATATTGGGATGAAGTCCGATGAAGTGACTTCAGGTCGCTTCGTAATAGAATGGCTATAGAACCACTCGGCCCGTTCCCACAAGCATAATAATGGATCTACCATTCAGAATTATACATTCCTTCACTCCTTAAAGAAAAGGTATCATGGATTTGGATCCTAGTTATAGTAATTGATGTAAATATTGAGAAGGGAGTAAGCATTTAGAATTACTCTAAAACAATAGTTCCTTACATTATAAATCAATAATTGAACACAATCCTCTATGTTGTATTCTTAAATTAAGTAGTATTTCGGAGTTTAAATAAATAGAATATTTATGAGTGGAAATGATAGTAGTAGTTAATATAGTAGCATGCACAGAAATTCCAGTTAAATGATAGTTTTAATGATTTTTTTTTCGAGATTTAAATTGTGTTGAAAAATAATTCCCAAATGTTTCTAGCTATTTCCACCCTCAATTAATTTTGTCCTACATTTTAAATTTAATATGTTACACCAAAAAAACTATTGTAATCATGAATTTTTGTTTTTCAAATTCATAGTTTCTTTATAATTGTAACAAACGTTACTTACAGAATATAAGTATGTGATTAATGTATTTGATTAAACAGTACACAATTATTTATTTTAAATGTACCAAATTTTTTTATTGTTGTAGGAACTTTCATAACTATGTGAAATCTACTTACTAATCAATTTCAGTAAACATAGAATGAAGTCTAATTATTTAAATAATGCGCAGTGCCACACTCATTTTACAAGATAATTAAGTGGGGTGGATTCAACTTTCGAAGGAGTTTCTCCGGATATGATATAATACAAAGAAATGAGAAACAATTTGAAGAAGTTCAAGAAGTGAGAAATATAATTACCCAAACTGTTTTATAGTCCCGGTAATCAAGGAGTTTTGAATGCAAATAGTCGCATCCGACCACAAACATTTACTAGCTCTTCTTTTTTTCGAGACTGATGAGCTGGCACACGTGTGACAATCCCATTTTCCAAGACATGGGTTGGAGCACAAATCATAATTTTTTCTTTTTAGTGGAGTATTTACTTACTGTTGGGGGTTGAATACGAAGAGGTGATATCTTTAGTTGCCCCAATCAGTGTGAATGAAACTACCATTTCGTAGTAGACAGACTTTTTGTAACTAAGACCCACTTATTTATTCATCTAGACGATATGAAAAAATGGACCCTAATCGTTTTCGTGTTACATTGCAGATTGAATACATTTCAATTAGGTTAGTTACCCTTCATTTTTTGGATTAGGGTATACTAATTTAGTACCCATTTTTTTCACTTACTCCGAACTTCCATGCCATATTTTTATCCCTTACATCTATTCAATAATTAACTGCATTCCTGCGCAATTGAACAAACAATATCTCATAATTAATTATACGAATTGAACGATCTTATGTCGTCAACAAATCTTAATATCAGTAATAAATTTGATTATGTAACTCAAAATTGGGGAGTATAGCTATAATTCTGGGGTGATTAATGACAATAAATGCGGGGGTAAATTCCCCAAAGTGAGTCTAGGTATCTAATTATCTCCCCGTTGGATACTATATGAGAATGGGGTATGTGGTAGTCATCCAACGTGGACTGAAGAAGTATGTACGACTAAATCTCTCCTAGTAATTCATAAATTTCATTCAAATGGATGAAATTTATTTTCATTTATTGCAACTGACCCGGAATTAGTGCCCATAATGGAAATAAAACTGTTAGTCAATTTCAACCATCCGTTTAGTCAATTACAAAGTTGGATGAAGTCAGTTTGAGTTCCACTGTATTATAATGGGTATAAAAATCGACTGGGCCCTTTCCAACAAGAGCAATAATGGATCTACCATTCAAAATTATGCATTTCTTCACCCCAAAAAGAAAAACTAAAAAGAATTGCAATCCAATTAATGAATTATTTGGTGTTAGGTGTTAGTCGACCTAAGTAGCTCAAAGTCCCACGATCAGAGAATTGCTTTAAAATTATCTCGGACTCTGCCCATGAGCCCAAATAATGTAACTAGCATGCTCAAGTAATCAAATCCCGCCACTTAACATGTGAAATAAACGATATTGGGATGAAGTTCGATGAATTGACTTCAAGTCTCTTTGTAATAGAATGGCTAGAAAACCACTCGGCCCGTTCCTACCAGCACAAAAATGGATCTACCATTCAGAATTATACATTCTTTCACTCCATAAAAAAAAATATTATGGATTAGGACCCTAGTTATAGTACTTGATGTAAATATTGAGAAGGGAGTAAGCATTTAGAATTACTCTAAAATAATAAATCTTTACATTATAATTGAATTATTGAAAACAATCCTCTATATTGTATACTTAAATTACAAGTAATATTTCTGAGTTTAAGTAATTAGAATATCTATGAGTGTAAATGATACCGTACTAGTTAATATAGTAGTAAGCACAGAAATTTTTTTAAATGATAGTTCTAATAATTTTTTTTTCAGATTTAAATTGTGTTGAAAAAAAATTTCCAAATTTTTCTAGCTGTTTCCACCCTCAATTAATTTTGTCCCACACTTTAAATTAATCTGTTGCACCAAAAAAATTATAGTAATCATGAATATTTGTTTTTCAAATTCATAGTTTCTTTATAATTGTATCAAATGTTACTTATAGAATATAAGTACGTGATTAATGAATTTGATTAAACAGTAAACAATTATTTATTTTAAATGTACCAAACTTTTTTATTGTTGTAGGAACTTTCATAACTATGTAAAATCTACTACTAATCAATTTTAGTAAACATAGAATGAGCTTTTAAATATTTAAATAATATGGGGTGCCACCATCATTTTGCAAGATAATTAAGTGGGGTGGACTCAACCTTTGAAGGTGTTTCTCCAGATATGACATAATACAAAAAAACGAGAAACAGTTTGAAGAAGTGCAAGAAGCGAGAGTTATAATTAGGCAAACTGTTCTGTAGTACTGCAAATTGAGAATTTCTGAATGCGAACAGTCGCATCCATCCACAGACATTTAGTAGCACTTCTTTTATCGAGACTGACGAGAAGACGGGCGTGTGACAATCCCACTTTCCAAGACATAGGTGGGAGCGCAGATCAAAGCTCATTTTTGCTTTTCAGTGGAGTATTTAATTACTGTTGGGGTTGAATACAAAGATGTGATATCTTTACTTTTATTTTTTTAGTTGCCCCAATCAGTGTGAATGAAACTACCATTTTGTAGTAGACGGACTTTTTGTGACTTAGACCCACTTATTTATTCATCTAGACGATATGAAAAAATGGACCCTAATCGTTTTACTGTTACATTACGGATTGAATAAATTTTAATTACGTATGTTACCCTTCAGTTTTTAGAATGGGGTGTAGTAATTTAGTGCCCATTTTTTTCCACTTACTCCGAACTTGCATGCCATATTGCTCTCTCTCACGTCTCTTCTATAATTAACTGCATTCGTGCACGATTGAGCAAACAATACACTCCCTCCATTTTTTTAACTGTCGCTTTTGAGCCACGTGAATTTTTTTTAATAAGTGTCACTTTCAATTTCCAATACAATTGTTTGAGCATCTTTCCTATTTTGCCCCTATTTAATGCATCTACCGTTCAGAATTGTACATTCCTTAGCACATAAAAGAAAAAAATAAAAAGAATTATGTGATCCATGTGATGAAATTAGTTAGTGTTAGGGGTATGTTGGCCTAAGTGGCACCAAGTCCCACGACAATAGAATTGCTTTCAAAATCATCCTGGATCTGGCCACGAGCCCTAATAATTTAACTAGCATGCTTAATAAATCAATACCATCCGCTGAACCCATGGATTAAATGATATTGGAAGGGACCAAATTCTATAGTGTGATGATCTAAGTCGGATGAAGTCAGTTCAAGTCTCACCGTATGGAAATGGATATAGAAATTGACTGGACCCGTTCCAACAAGCACAATAATGGATCGACCGTTCAGAATTATGCATTACTTCACCACTAAAAGAAATAACAAAAGGAATTATTGTAACACCCCGGGTTTGAACGACTGCCCCCACAAACCAACACGAGTCTTCTCAGTGAGCTTTGTCCTCACTCACTCACTTCCTGGAAATTACTTCCCAGGAGGTCACCCATCCCGAGATTGCTCCAAGTCAAGCACGCTCAACCTTGGAGTTCTCCCGGATAAGCTCCCGAAAAGAAGGTGCACCTTATTGGTATAGGTAGTACCAATCAAATCTCTTAAGTCTCTCTCAATTGCAATGTCCCATACCATTACAATCTCGAAATCCTTAACCGTTCTCAATTCTGCTGTCCCATACCAGCACAATCTCGAAACTCTCTCTTTCGGGTGTGGATTCGGTTCATTCCTGTCCCCATCGACATCCTTCATGGCCGCTTTTTGCTCAGGTCTTCTACCCCGGCGCCACCCCTCTTAGGACCGGGTCGTTACAGGCCCACCAGCTTCCGCCTGGTTCGTCCCCGAACCACACCGTACTAGGAGAGAGCTATCTCTGATACCAAACTGTAACACCCCGAGTTTGACCGACTGCCCCCACAAACCAACACGAGTCTTTTCAGTGAGCTTTGTCCTCACTCACTCACTTCCTGGAAATTACTTCCCAGGAGGTCACCCATCCCGAGATTGCTCCAAGTCAAGCACGCTCAACTTTGGAGTTCTCCCGGATAAGCTCCCGAAAAGAAGGTGCACCTTGTTGGTATAGGTAGTACCAACCAAATCTTTTTAAGTCTCTCTCAATTGTTTAACCTCTCTCGCTAAGATTTGTACCGGTTCCTCTTCATACGTCAGGTCGGGTTCAATTTCTACAACATCAGGAGATAAGATATGTGATGGATCTGATCTGTATCTCCTTAACATTGACACATAGAACACATTATGAATTTTGTCGAGTGTTGGGGGTAGTGCCAACCGATAAGCTATCGGTCCAACCTTCTCTATAACCTTATATGGGCCAATGAATCTCGGACTGAGCTTGCCTTTCTTGCCAAATCGTAGGACTTTCTTCCAAGGAGATACTTTGAGAAACACTTTATCTCCCACTTCATAAGTAATATCTTTTCTTTTTAGATCAGCATAAGATTTTTGTCTATCCGATACAGCCTTCAATCTCTCCTGAATAAGTTTTACCTTCTCCTTTGTCTCCTGAATTAAATCCACCCCCACAATCTTGTTTTCACTAAGTTCGGTCCAATATAATGGGGTTTGACATTTTCTTTCATACAATGCTTCATATGGCGCCATTTGTATGCTTGACTGATAGCTGTTATTATAGGCAAACTCCATGAGGGACAAATACTTATCCCAACTTCCTTCAAATTCAATGATACAACTTCTCATCATGTCTTCCAACACCTGAATTACTCTTTCAGATTGACCATCTGTTTGAGGATGAAATGAAGTACTGAAATGAAGTTTGCTACCTAAGGCCTCTTGTAACTTCTTCCAAAATCTCAAAGTAAATCTTGGATCTCGGTCAGAAATGATTGAAATAGGCACTCCGTGTAGCCTTACTATCTCATTTATATATAACTGAGCCAACCTATCAAGTGAATAATCCATCCTAACTGGAAGAAAGTGGGCAGACTTTTTCAATCTATCTACATACTGCATCATGTTTCTTCTGTGTACGTGGTAAAGACGTCCCGAAGTCCATTGTGATTCTTTCCCATTTCCATTCTGGAATTGTTATAGTTTGCAACAATCCAGAAGGAACTTGATGTTCTGCTTTCACCTGTTGACAAGTTAGACATTGAGCAACATAGTTAGTAATGTCTTTCTTCATCCCATTCCACCAATAATGGCTCTTCAAATTTTGGTACATCTTGTTTGCTCCTGGATGCATCGCATAAGGACTACTATGCCCCTCTTGTAAGATATTCTTCTTTAATTCTTCATTGTTTGGCACACATAGTCTATCTTTAAAATATAGACACCCATCTTCTCGAACCATATAGTCGTCTACGATACCCACTTGTGTCCATGCTCGAATAATCTTTAAGTCATCATCTTCATTTTTTGCTTGCTTAACCTGTTGTAGTAGTACAGGTTGAATCTTCAATTTTGTAATTAAGGCTCCACTACTGGTAAGAGCTAACCCCGTATTTATAGCCCTTAGTGCCATCATTGTCTTTCTACTGAGAGCATCTGCCACTACATTAGCCTTTCCTGGATGGTAATCAATAAGACAATCGTAATCTTTAATGAATTCCATCCACCTTTTTTGCCTTAAATTCAACTCTTTCTGTGTTGGCAAATATTTCAAACTTTTGTGATCTGTATAAATATAACATTTTTCTCCATAAAGATAATGTCGCCAAATTTTCAAGGCAAAGACTATTGCAGCCAATTCCAAATCATGAGTAGGATAATTCCTTTCATGATTCTTCAATTGCCTGGAAGCATAGGCAATCACTTTTCCTTCTTGCATCAAAACACACCTAAGACCACTATGTGAAGCATCACTATAGATTACAAAATCTTTTCCAGGCTCTAGTTGGGTAAGGATGGGAGCTTCTGTTAACATCGCTTTCAACTTCTCAAAACTTTCTTGACACTTGTGATTCCACTCAAATTTTGCGTTCTTTTGAAGTAGTTTCGTCAGTGGGGCAGCAATGACTGAAAATCCCTTCACAAATCTTCTATAATACCCTGCTAAGCCAAGGAAACTTCTGACTTCCATAGGGTTCTTTGGTGGTTTCCATTCAACAACTGCTTCTATCTTTTTAGGATCCACTTTAATTCCTTCAACGGAAACAACATGGCCTAAGAAAGAAACTTCTTCAAGCCAAAACTCACATTTGCTAAGTTTGGCATACAATTTATTTTCCCTTAAAGTTTGGAAAACTATCCGCAAATGTTGATCATGCTCTTCCTGTGACTTAGAATACACCAAAATGTCATCAATGAAGACCACTACAAACCTGTCTAAATATAAATAAAAGACACGGTTCATAAGGTCCATAAATGCTGCTGGTGCATTAGTTAGACCAAATGGCATCACCAAAAATTCATAGTGCCCATATCTAGTTCGGAAAGCCGTCTTTGCAATATCATCATTTTTCACTCTCATCTGATAGTAACCCGATCTCAAATCAATCTTGGAGAAGTATTTGGCACCCTTGAGTTGATCAAATAAGTCTTCAATCCTCGGTAATGGATACTTGTTCTTGACTGTCAATTTATTCAACTCCCGGTAATCAATACACAATCGGAGTGACCCATCTTTCTTCTTAACAAACAACACTGGTGCACCCCATGGGGATATACTCGGGCGTATGAATCCTTTCTCTAACAATTCTTGCAACTGAATCTTCAACTCTTTCAGTTCAGCAGGCGCCATTCTTTATGGTGCTTTGGATACTGGTGCGGTACCCGGTAATACATCAATTGCGAATTCTACCTCTCTTTTTGGTGGCAACCCCGGTAGTTCTTCTGGAAATACATCGGGAAAATCACATACCGTAGGAATATTCTGCAATTCTAACTCACCTTCCTTCAATTCTAGAGTGAACATTAGGTAGGCCTGACATCCCTTCCTAACCAGCCTTTTAGTCTTCATAAAAGAAATTATGTTACAGAGATAATCTGATCTTTCACCCACGATAACTATTTCTTCTCCATCAGAAACTTGAAGTGACATTCTTTTATTTTTGCAATACACCACAGCTCGATGTTCCGATAACCAATCCATTCCCAAGATAACATCATAATCTCGGAAAGGTAACTCAATTAAATTTGCATGGAAAAGTTGATGTTGAATCGTAATAGGGCAATTCATATACACTTTGCTTACTATCACACTGTGTCCTAAAGGATTAGTCACTTCAATATTTTCTCCTAATTCTTCTACATGTAACCCTTTCTCTTGTGCTAATGCAGTACTTATATATGAATGAGATGAACCAGGATCTAACAAAGCATAAACATCATGATTAAAGAATGAAAATTTACCGACAATAACTTCGGTAGATTCTCTAGTCTCAGGCCCTCAGATTGCATAACTTCGCGCTATTCCTCCCGGTCTACCACTCTGCGGTGCTTGTTGAGCCACATCATGTCCACTTGAACCACTAGCATTTCCTCTTCCACCTTGCATTGTAGGAGTAGGAACTACTATAGGTGCAGATGTACTTATCTGTCTTTGAGGACAATTTGCAATCAAATGTTCATTTAAAGCAAACTCTACCTTTTCCCCAACATTCCCCTGTATGCATCCTTCCACAATTAGAACATTGTGGAATATTTCCTCTGCCTCGACCTGAAGGTACACTAGCCGCTGATCCCGTACCTATGGTTTGTCTCGGTGAAAACCCTCTGAAATGAGATTGTGTATGTTCTGATGTTCCCTTCTGTTTCTTACTTGGAGATTCTGAACTAGCTGGACCCTGTGATCCCTTTTGAAATCCAGACCTTTTAGCCATTCTTTGTTATCTATCTGAATTAATCTTCTCAATACCCGTAGCAGCATCAACCAAGTCATTGAACACCCTAATCCTTTGTGCAAGTAAATGCACTCTAATTTCATCATTCAGCCCATCCTCGAATCTCTTACATCGCATCACTTCACTGTCAACGATATCATGAGCATACCTCTCGACTTTGAGGAATTAAACTTCATATTCTGATACAGTCATTCGTCCCTGTCTCAAAGACAAGAACAATTTCCTCTGCTCATCTTTGAATCGTTCACTAACGTACTTTTTGTCAAATTATTCTAAGAAAAGTCCCCAAGTGATTTCTCTGGGTCGTCTTTCTCTCACAATATTATCCCACCACCTCCTAGCTTGTTCTTTTAGTAGACCTTGCACACAGTCTAATCTCTCTTCATCTGTAAAATGAAGCCTAGTCATACACCATTTAGTATGATCAAGCCAATCTTCTGCAATTGCAGGATTCACTGTGTCCCCTTTGAAGTCATCAGCCGGAAGCTTCTTGATTCTTTCAAGAGGAGTTCTCTCCTCTCTTCTTTCGATGTGATGTACAACAGGAACTTGAGGGATTTGTATGTTTCGTAGTACTTGTATGATTACTTCAGTAGTCATATGCTGAAGTAAAGCAGCTTGTGCCTGAGTAGGTTGTTCAGGAAAGCCATGAACTGGTGGTGGTTCATGTCTTTGTTCATCCCCTTGTCTAATACGGATTGTACTCTCAACATCCTCTTCCTCACTCTGGTTGTGACTACTACTAGCCATTCTTATTCCTGAAAATTGGACCAAAGTGGATCAACAACTATCATAACATATTTATATCCTAAATGGCATGTACATACTAGTCCTAGAATTGCCTAAACCTCAGCTCTGATACCAATAAATGTAACGCCCCCCCTCTAGGGAGCGCCACGGTAATAATAATCACCCAATAAATAACTCTACTCCACTATATAGAGTTCAATACTTATAGATTTCAATATGTACAAATACCAATATAATGTTTTAACTCCAAATTATTCTCCAAATATTTCTCAATGTCACTTTACATTTCTCACTCTCTAGTACATGCCATTACTCTACAAACCATAATATTACATTAAAATGTAAATCCACCTCGAATCTTTCCTTATTTGCTCTTTAAGCCGATCCACCTGTACCACTTTGGTCCAAGCTATCTACAAGTTCTCCACCTACGTGTAGAAAAAAAAAACTACACGCTAAGCAATTTGCTTAGTGGTGTCCATAAAAAAAAATATAACAACTTTGAACATTTTTAAATTAGAAACAAAGTATAATCAAATTTATATCCAATTTCTCCAAACACTTTAACCATATATTGCCCAAAGTAAACAAGTCCTGAATAACGGTAAAATGGATACGGGAGCGGACAAGACCGAAGCCAAAGCTTCAAAATCAATATATCGGTCAAGCCCGAAGCTGAAGCTTCAAAAATCAATATATCGGTCAAGCCCGAAGCCGAAGCTTCAAAAATCAATATATCGGTCAAGCCCGAAGCTGAAGCTTCAATATCAATATATATATATATCATAATATCGGCCAAAGCCCGAAGCCAAAGCTTCAATTGTTTGTACAGTACTGTACCCCCCTTTATTGGCGCCAATCTACCCTGACCCGTATTCTACTCGTTTAATAAGGGCAATAAATCAAAATAATATCTTAAAAATCCCAGTATAAACCATCAATCATAATTCAACATAACTTCAGTAATTAAGAATCCAAATTCCAAATTTTTAAACATCAAACTTCAATTAAAACTCATTAAAATCAATATCATACTTTCCAGAATTTTTCCAGGTTTCGTAACCTGACTTCCCCTGCATTTTTCACTATGAAAAAATCACCCAATCGAAGAACTTTCTTCTAAACATAATTAGACACATGTCTTAGCTTTGTAAAACCACCAGAATCACAGAAATCCAAATTGTATAACCAAAGTTATGATCAAAATACTAAACAGTGTACCAAGCTGAGATTTTCCGAAAACAGATTTCGTGACTCAACTTCAAACGAACATTTCACATTGAAAACGAACGAAATTCAATAAGGTTTCTTCTGAACATATGTTCCTTACTTTCTGTAGATATCAATAGAATCAAGAATCGTTCAAATCGGATTTATATAACGAGAGAAAACATTAAAACAAAACAGGTATATAATCTGGAAAATTTCCCGAAAAACCGAGAAATCGAAATTCGAGACACAAACCTTTTTCTATGTTCTTTCTAGCTCTCTTCTACCCCTTTTGCCTTTGATTTACTTGAAATAGCTTCCTCTACATCAGCCATATAAAATTCTATCAAGATATTGCATAAATAAACTTCCTAATACCATAAATATGCTTAATCTACCATGAATTCTACTAATTAAGCTTTAATTTTACCAAAAATCACTCACCTCAAACTCGGGTTACTATTCATCCGAATCTTAATATCTGAAATCCTCCTCTTCTAGTCTTGATTCACTGAAATTGATGATGATAGAGGGCTTAAGGATCGATTTCTAACAAGAATTCGAAGTTGAATCGAAGAAATCGAAAGTTTTTGGATTATAGAAAATTTGATTAAGGGATTTAGGAAGAGAGAAAAATGGTGAAGAAGATGAAGGGAAATGGATGAGGGAAGAGAAGAGGCTGTAAGTAATGTATTTATTTGTGTATTTTTTTTTCAATTTCCAATATTGCCCTTGGACAAATAATTAAATGCCCAATTCATCCCTCTTACTTAATTAGCTCTTATTTCCTCATGTCTTATATCCAATAACAATAATAACAATAAAAATAATTTCCATGATATTTTAATACCATAGTAATTTATTATAAGCAAATTTTGAATTACAATTATGATCCATGTGATGAAATAGTTAGTGTTAGGCGTTCGTCGACCTAAGTGGTGCCAAGTCCCAGGATTGTAGAATTGATTTCAAAATCATCCCGGATCTGCCCACGAGCCCTAATATTGTAACTAGCATGCTCAATTAATCAATTCCAACTAAACCCGTAAATTAATCGATGTTGGGAGGGACCAATTGCAAATTATCTAGTTTAATGTTCTAAGTCGGATGGAGTCAGTTCGAGTTGCACCGCATAGGAATGGAGATAGAAATCGATTAGACCCTTCCAACAAGCACAATAATGGATCGACCATTCAGAATTATGCATTACTTCACCACTAAAAGAAAAAACAAAAAGGATTACGATCCAAGAAATGATTCATTTAGTGTTGGGCGTTAGTTAAACTAAGTTGCACCAAGTCCCACGACCATAGAATTGCTTTAAAAATCATATAATTGCTTAACAGTTTCTCATTATCTGATTATTTTTAAATCATAGTTCTAATAATATTTTTTTTCTGAGATATAAATTGTAGTGAAAAATAAATCCAAGTCGGATGAAGTCAGTTCGAGTCGCACCGTATTAGAATGGGTATAAAAATCGACTGGACCCTTTCCAACAAGCACAATAATGGATCTACCGTTCAAAATTATGCTTTTATTCTCCCTAAAACTACAAAGAATTACAATCCAAGTAATGAATTATTTAGTGTTAGGTGTTAGTTGACCTAAGTAGCTCCAAGTCCTATGATCGGAGAATTGCTTTAAAAATCATCCCGACTCAGCCCAGGAGCCCGAATAATGTAACTAGCATGGTCAATTAATCAAATCCCGCTACTTAACATGTGAAATAAATGATATTAGGATGAAGTCTGATGAAGTGACTTCAGGTCGCTTCGTAATAGAATGGCTATAGAACCACTCGTGGAAGGTTGAGATTGACAAAAAATGTATTGCACCAATTTCAGTTATTTTAGTTTTACATTTTGTTCATTTTTTGGGGGCACTTGTCATTCATGCAAGGAGTTGGGAGTAATTGCTCCACTATTCATGATGGCATGGGAACCGTTGCTCGCATGACGCGTTTCATGGTGCCTTAATTCTCTCTACCATTAAATAGGGAAGTTATTTTATTTTTCCAACCTATAAAAGGCTGGCCAGTCTTCTTCTTCAACCGCAGTTATATATACCTTCTCTACTATTTCTATATTTCTAAAAATTCATATAGAACGAGTGATGTTGAAGAATCGACTACTTTATCATGGGAATCAAATTTACATCCCACCTTTGCCATTTATCCCGTCATATTTCTGATTGTGTTTATAGTTGCCTTCAATGATTCTTATTTGGCAATATTCATACGGCTTATTTTGATTATGTCGGCTATCAATTTTTTAATACTTAATTAACCCAAAATCGGGACCTCTCATTGCCTTGGGGTGGACGTAATGTATGGGCCTTCGCCCAAAGAAGCTCGTAATGCTCTTGCCTCTTCCTGGGGTGTTATTGTAACATCATAATGCCTGGGATCTGATGGTGATTATGTTTTTTTACTTTGGGGGGGCATTTGATGTCGCACCATAAAGCATTTAATTGGCAAGCCTTGTGTTTCATCTTTCCTTTTTATTCTCTCCACCTTTTCTTTGGTCTTCCTCTATCCCTTGCTGCATGTGGTAATTTGGTATTTGGATTCTCTAAAGTTTAAACTGTCTAGAGTTGTACATCTCAGTCAATCTCAACCATCCATTGAGTTTTAATGGTCCAGATTGCACTGTGGACCCCACGAACCACTAAAACTAAATCTGGACCATTAAAACTCGTTAGATGGTTAGGATTGATTGAATTGTTCAACTTTAGTGAGTTTAAACTTTAGAGAATCCAAATCCGTTATTTTCTTATCTATATTATTGTTGTATGCATTCAAAATAAAAATCTGTAATGTAATACCTTATTGGATGTGTAAAGGCATTGTGCAAGTTATTGTATCATGTGGAATATATTTTAAATTCCATATATTCCTACTTTAGATCGGCTATGGAAGTCAACTCGGCCCGTTCTCAAAAGCACAATAACGGAACTATCGAGCAGACGTATTATTTCTTTCTTTCCATAAAAGAAGAGGAAATAGAATCATGATCCTAGGTATTAATTATTTACTCTTGACACTTAGTCAAACTAAGTGGCACCAAGTCCCATGACCATAAAAATTTTGAAAAATTCATCCCGATTCTCCCCACTGGCTCAAAAAATGAAACTAGCATAATCAATTCCATCTCCTTAACCTAGGAATATAACGATATTGGTTACAACTTTGAAGTATCTTGTGTAATGCTTTAAGTTGGCTGGCGGGTCTTCTGGTTACTCCGTAATACTATGGCTGTAGAAATCAGCTCGACCCATTCCCCTAACCAATATAACTTAAATAATTATACTAATACTTTTTTATTCTTTCATTCCTAAAAGAAAAGAGAAATAGAATCAGGATCCAAGCTATTAATCATTATCTCTCAGATAAAAAAGATGAAAAGATTTGGGATCTAAGCGATTATTAAATTATGATAACAATTTTAAAGAATCATAACAAATAATAAAAAAATCTCCGCAGATTACTCAAATCATGACGTTTAAT
Organism: Euphorbia pulcherrima; assembly: GCA_947683365.1. NCBI lineage: Eukaryota > Viridiplantae > Streptophyta > Magnoliopsida > Malpighiales > Euphorbiaceae > Euphorbia > Euphorbia pulcherrima. Next base: position 8,201,842 of record CANTUS010000004.1, read on the forward strand.
TTTTGAATAGTAAGGTTAAAATACAAGAATGTTGAATTGTTAGTCATATTTATTATAACACATCTATTCTGAATCCATTGGCCACCCTTTTGCATAACCAGATACCCCATTTTGCAAATGAGTGAAACCATAAGGTATTTTTTTGAATTTTATCCTTCTTGACTTTATTTTTTAATTGAAGAGTGAAATAATGATTATGTTTGAGTGGTGCTACCATTTTTTATGTAACTTTATTGGTTTTAATGAACTACATTACATAATTTTCAATTGGGACCAATATGGATTGATAGTGAATCAACTCTATGGTCGTGTGACTTGATGACACTTAGGTCGACTCACGGTTAAAATTAAATAGTACTCCTAATTTTTTTTATTGTTTGGGGGTTGGAAAAGTAATTATCAATCGTTCTAAGCTGTAGTTATGGGTTTTAGGGATGAGTGTGGATGGATTTTATGGCCATTCTAAAGATGGGTTGTGTGTAAGTTTTATAATTAAGTCAATCCCGACCACCCACAGGATTTGGATTCCGTTGGACTTAAACATTTATTAAGACTCATAGGATGGTTGGATTAGGAATTGGGATTCAATGAAATTTATAGGACAACTTTATGTTTATCCCCTCCCAACTTTATGGTAAAGTGTTACAAGTGCAATCAATTTCAATCTCAACCGTTAATGCTAGATGAATGGTTAAGATTGACTGACATTTACAATTTTTCCAACTTCACAGAATTACGTGTAATTAGAGCCATTAGATACTTTTTCTTTATTCTATAATATATAGCCATTAGTTTGAGATGTGCGGGTCATATCAATTTCAGTAGTAGAGTGTACTCATCCCTGGAAAACGCGAAAGGGTTGCAGAGGTATGGAAACAGGTGTTTGAGAGACTGAAAAGGATTCTCTAAATTTGGGACTCAGTACATTTGTACATTTCAGTCAATCTCAATCATCCATCCAGTTTAAATGGTTGAGATTTAATTACACTGTGGGCGCCACATACAACAATTCAATCTGAACCACTTTAACTGGATGGATGGTTGAGATTGACTGAAATGTACAAATGTACCATTTTTGAAATTTAAAGAATATTTAGTCGAGATAGGTTTGAAGGAGACTAGGGCTACCCTATAGAGGTTTTGTGTGTAGATATCGGCGTGGGAGGTGCAGTCATTTCGATTATAGTAATGGAGTGTCCTTTCAGTCGTAGGGGTCTATTTCCCGCCACATGCATGGGTATTATAAATTTTCATGACTTATTCCCTCCCATTTTCAAGTTGTTTTGGTAGCCGATCGACATCTTATTATTGCCCATTTGCCCCTTGTTACATCAATAAATTTCAGATAATATTTCTAATATACTATTTCAGATAATAAGATCCAGTAGGTTACAATTATACTATTTTTTAATTCCATAATACTTCTATGATCTAATTAATTTTAGTTTATTTCATCTTTTTTTGACTGAAGAATATGCCATATTAGATTGAATCAGAGGTTATTATAGCTCTAATCAACGGTGGACAAGAACTTAAACATGTCCCCCTACTAGTCGAGGAACCAGCTGCTTTAGCTAGCAAATGTGCAGCCTGGTTCGTAGAAGGATAAGCATTTCATTTGGATATTAACAATCATTCAATTTCATTATTTACTTTATTTTGTGACAACTTTCACTCTTACACAATGGTATTAATACAAGGGCAAATATTCATCAAAACAATATAAGGGCAAATAAGGTACAGTGGCATTTTGGTAAAAAGGGTATTAACAACTGATGAAAAGAGAACTACTTAAATCGCAATAACTAAAATTTAGTGGATGGCTGAGATTAGATGTAATTTAACCCCACCAATTCCAAACTATATAGAATACAAATCTGATTGAGAACATTAACTCGATATGTGCTATAAAATGGGGATAATTCTTCACATTTCATCTTCCCCGCACTTCCATGAGCATTTTTCAGCACAATATTAGTATGAGTTTCTTCGGTCATTTTTCATACTTCATTTTCCCTCATTAATGCTCTTAGTCATCCCATTCTTATTAATAATTCTGATTCCAATATATTAGCGGTTAGCGATCGAGGGGCGCATGTAGGGCAGTGATGGGACATGGACTCCTTCGCAATCCTTTTACGGGTCAAACCTTATGATATTCCTTTAATAAACATGCTTCAGCTGCTACTCAGCAATAGGACTCGGCGTATTTCACTCATATTCCTTGTTTATTTCCCATGTGGGATATCCCCAACATCTCCAACAAACTCTGCACAAGGGAGGACGTAATCAGCTGATCTCGGTACAAGGGAGGACCTAACGGACCGGTGACTACCAAAGATTGAGGTGTCACCTGATCCGTCATCCTCTCTTAAATTATTCTTCTCCAGGCTGAGTATACTCCTTTAGTTTGTACCTTTTTCGGAGTATATTCAACCAGTTTTTTAAAAAATTTTAGACCGAAGCAGTCATGCAAAATTAGGGTACGGTCAATGAATTCAGAAAAGTTGTACCAGAGATAACAATCTGAACACGAGACCATTGATTGGGCCCATGCATTGACGTAGCTCCAGTTTGAATAGCTTGTTTGGTGGGAGGTAAAAACTAGATTATTCCAGATCTGTAAAACTAGTTGGTTTTATGGAGTAGGACGGTGGTGGTAGATTCCCCATTATGTTTGATTGACGACACTAAAAATATAGGTTGAAGGAGTATTTTTTGTATGCAATTTTCTTTATGACTTCCTCTTGCTCTTGTGAAATGTTTATTCCTATCTCCAATGGGTGTTTCTCCAAACTTATAAATTTTACTTATTACTTAAAAGATACTTATAAGAAGATATTTACTTACAAGTTGGAGCGCTTCTCTCTTTTATTAATTTAAAAGCTTCTTATAAGGATAAAAGTAAAAAGTAGCATAGCTCTAAGTCGGATGAAATCAGTTCGAGTCGCTAAAAGAAAAAAATACTAAGTATTACGATCCAAGAAATGATTCATTTAGTGTTGGGCATTAGTCGACTTATGTGGCACTAAGTCCCACGACCATAGAATTGCTTTAAAAATCATCCCGACTCTTCCCACGTGCTGAACAATGTAACTAGCATGCTCAATTAATGAATTTCCTCCGCTTAACCTGTGAATTAAACGATATTGGGACCACTTGCAAAATATCTAGTTTAATACTCTAAGTAAGAAGAAGTCAGTTTGGGTCGCACCGAATCGGAATGGGATAGAAACCGACTGGTCAGGGTCGAACAAGCACAATAATGGATCACCGCTCCGAATTATGCATCCCTTCACCCCTAAAAGAAAAAAAGAAAAGGGATTACGATCCAAGAAATGATTTATTTAGTGTTGGGCGTTAGTCAAACTAAGTTGCACCAAGTCCCACGACCATAGAATAGCGTTAAAAATCATATAATTGCTTAACAGTTTCTCATTATCTGATTTTTTTTGTATTATCTTTGTCATTACTTGATTTTTATCTGGTATTTATGTGGTATTTACCTGTTGGGAAGCTGCTAGTTATTTTTTTTCTTAAAATAACTATTAATCACTTTTTCGGTGTAATTTCATGACATTTATACTGTCTTTGTTGATATCAATTTTCATGACCACAATTTGTCATACCATGTGTCTACCAATTATTTGTCAGTTACCTGCATATTCTGCTACTTTGTCAGTTTTTTAATTTTTCAAATGTGCTGTAATCTTTCATTATAAATTTTATCAACTTTAATATTTACTAACTTTTTTTTTATCAAATAAATATAGTAATCATTCCCCATAAGATAAATAAAAATCCTAAGGATTCCCATCTGTTAAAAGAAAATCCTTAGCATTCCCATGAAATAAATAAAACCTGGTTCTGAATCAGATAAAATCAAACAAACCCAAAAAAATTAAATATTGTTCCAAATCTAACAGTCATTAACCAAATAGTTTCCTTGATTTTATTTCCAATCTTCCCAGAATCCAATGGTCAGTCCCGGCCATAATTGGGAAGAAAACATTTTCAACTTCTTCCCATGGTTTAATGTAGTACATCCCCATCCCATGATTCGTGATGCAATGGGATCCATAATGTTAATTTCTTTCTCCTCCCATTCTGAATTTGTGTTTATCACTTTGTTCCTCCCTTTTAGAGCCCCATCAAACTCGAGGTCTGTCGTCGTGAAGCTGTAACTGATTCTATCGCAGAGCTTTCCCTTCTTCCTGAGGTAGTAGAATCCAAGATCTATGTGCTGCAGCATCAATCATATCAGATTGTCAGTTAAAATCTGGTTCCAAGCACTTTATACTAGTTATCTAATAAGGTCCTACCAGTTTTGATACTTTATTTTGTTGTAACCAGATATCTATTAGTTTTTTACCAGATACGTACCACAATTAGTACACTGTTGAATTTTTGTGTCTAGCGTATCCTACCATGTTCCTACCGGTTTCATACCATATATCATTCATTTCTTTGTGTCCTTTTTTTCATCTAATCTATACTTTTAACATTTTGTTGTATTTATCAACTTCATTACAGAAACATACTATTTATGAATGTTTAATTTGATTATTAGTTTTTGTAAGATTTTTACCTCACTCGCCAGGTATTCTCCTGGGAAGTATAATTCAGCCCAAAACGTCTTAGTTGATATTTCTATTGTCTTGTCGCTGAATGTCTTTATAACATCTTTTGCATATCACTTCCCTTCCCTATATAATGTTTTTGTGATGTAAGGTAATTAGATTTCTTACATTATATTGATTTCTAGAGAAATGTTGATATTTTAGATTGAAAATATACTTACAGTCTCCTATCAAGCTTGTCATTCGTTAAGAACCTAGAGAATTCACTGATTTCCTTCATGTTGTTTACTCTGTCTCCAAGCAGTGCAAAATCATCAATAACATATGACTTTGTAACACGTTTTATCTTGAGCTCCATTCTTCTCGCTCTCTGGTTCTAGTAAAACAAAATTAATTAAGTTAGTAGTCTCACACCAAGTTCCTATAAAATTTTCAGCATATGCATTGCCCATTTAAGACTGCTTTTTTCTTATTAGATAATTTCCAATTATTTAGTAGTTTCAAATTTGATTCAAGTATTGTAAGATATATTATTTAAAATTTCCAAACCAAAATTATCAGTCTCTTACCAGGTTTATATGAGTTTCTTATTAGTCCCATAGCATATGCACACCATATATTTCATAGTTTTTCTCATACTGGATACATAATAGTTAGTTTTAGATATACATTTGCTTCAAGAACTTTAAGATACATTATTTAAAGTTTCACTGTTAACTAAGTACCAGTTTCACATTCATTTTTCAGCATAGGCATACCAAATATAATAATATTGTTCTTCATGCCAGATATATACCAGTTTTTAACCAGTTTCATACCATCTCGTCAGCAGATATATACCCAACTCATTGAAATACCAAATTTAATAATGCTATTATTCCTATTAGATTCGTACCAGTTTCCTACCATTTTCTATTTATGCAAAATAAACAATATTTAACTCTAAATAAACATTATAACACTATTTAATATTGTTGTTACTCTTATTAGATACATACCAGTTTTTTACCAGTTTCTTACCAGTTTCATATTAGCAGATTTATAGCAAACTCATGGAAATACCAAATTTAATAATGTTGTTATTCCTACCAGATACATACTAGTTTCATACCATTTTCCGACCATTTTCTATTTACGGAAAAGAAACACTATTTAACACTAAATAAACACTATTTAACACTATTTACTAATGTTGTTATTCTTATCAGAAACTTTTTAAGATATGCAATTCAGCACATGCATAGCACAACAATTCCAATTTTTTCTATTCATTTTTCAGCACATGCATAGCACTCCAAACATAGCTTTTCTTTCTACCAGATAGCGACTAGTTATATACCAGTTTCGTACTTGATTTAATTATTTTAACTTGTTCAACAATATGTTTAAAAAATAGTTCCCATTTTTATTTTTCTATTCACTTTCCAGCACATAAATACCACTTTAAACACATCTTTTCTTCCCTACCAGATATAAAGCAGTTATATACAAGTTTGTACTTGATTCAAGCACTTTAACAGATTCAACCATATATTTAACAAATGCAGCAGATTCAAACAAATTTCTATTAGTAACTTTGAGTTCTTACCTATGTTTGCGGCTTCTCTATCTCAATTTCTTCTTGTTCTTTGTTTCGCATCTGCCTTTCCTTGATTGTTCTCCCTTAAATGATGTCTCACTTGATCTCTTCAGCTCCATTTTTATCTGAAGTTATCAGGAAGTTCGAGTTGATTACTAATATTGTTCACGCAACTTAGGATGAACTATTTAAAGTTTTTGTTTTGCAGAAATCTTACCAGTGTTTTTGTAGAAATTGTCTGATGAACGGATGAAGATATGGCTTTAGGATTAGTGCTGTAATGAAAGAGAACAGTTTATGGTGAAATGGATTACCTTTAAATAATGGATTTTGAAATGATAACTGTCATTAAGTGGGGGTGTTAGAAAGTTTTACAAAGAGGTGGATTGTAAGGAGAAGGTGAAAGGTTTTCTTGGAACACACTGTTTTAGTCCATTCACAATCACAAGAAAGGTTTTTAAATATTGGGTTATTTTGTTTTCACAAGTCAGTTCGGGTCCCACAGCATTGGAGTTGGGATCGAAATCAACTAGACCAAGTCCAACATGCATAATAATGGATCCTCCGTTCAGAATAATGCATTCCTTCACCCCTAGAAAAAAATATTAAGCATTACGATGTTGAAACTCTCCATATTCTCACCCAACATACAATCCAAGAAATGAATCATTTAGTGGTGGGCGTTAGTCGAACTAAGTGGCACCAAGTCCCACGACCATAGAATTGCTTTAAAATTAATCCCAACTCTTCCCACGAGCTGAACAATGTAACTAGAATGCTCAATTAATGAATTTTCGGCTGTTAACCTGTGAATTGAACGATATTGGAACCAATTGCAAAATATCTAGTTTAATGATCTAAGTCAGATGAATTAAGTTCGAGTCGTACCGCATTGGAATTGAAAAAGAAACCGACTGGACAATGTCTAACAAGCACAATAATGGATCCTCTGTTAAGAATTATGCATTCCTTCATCCCTAGAAGAAAAAATATTAAGGATTATGATCCATGAAATGATTCATTTAGTGCGAGCTGTTAGTCGAACTAAGTGGCACCAAGTCCCGCGACCATATAATTGCTTTAAAAATCATCCCATCTCTTTCTACTAGCCAAACAATGAGATAAGAATTCTCAGTTAATGAATATCCTCTACTTCACCTGTGAATTGAACGATATTGGTACCAATTCAAAATATCTAGTTTAATGCTCTAAGTTGGATAAAGTCAGTTCGGGTTGCACCGCATTTGAATTGGGATAGAAACAAACTAGACAAGGTCAAACAAGCACAATTATGGATCCACCGTTAAGAATTATGCATTCCTTCCCCCCCTACAAGAAAAAAAAGGATTACGATCCAAGAAATGATTCATTTAGTGTTAGGCATTAGTCGAACTAAGTGGCACCAAGTTCCACAACCATTTAATTGCATTAACAATCATCCCGACTCTGGCCACAAGCCAAACAATGTAACTATCATTCTCAATTAATGAATTTCGTCTGCTTAACCCGTGAATTGAACGATATTGGGACCCTAATTGCAAAATATCTAGTTTAATGCTCTAAGTCGGATGAAGTGAGTTTGGGTTGACCGTATTAGAATTGGGATAGAAACGGGCTGGACAAGGTCCAACAAGCACAATAATGGATCCACCGTTCAAAACAATGCATTCCTTCACCCTTACGAGAAAAAATGATAAGGAATATGATCCAAGAAATTAATCATTTAGTGTTGGGTGCTAGTCGACCTAAGTTGCACTAAGTCCCACGACCATAGAATTGCTTTAAAAATCATCCCGACTCTGCCCGCGAGCCGAACAATGTAACTAGGGTGCTCAATTAATGAATTTCCTCCGGTTTACCCATGAATTGAACGATATTGGGACCCCAAATACAAAATATCTAGTTTAATGCTCTAAGTTGGGTAAAGTTAGTTCGGGTCGCACCGCATTGGAATTGGGATGGAAATCGACTGGACAAGGTCCTACAAGCACAATAATGGATCCATTGTTCAGTATTACACATTCTTCACCCCTAGAAGAAAAAAAATATTAAGGACTACAATCCATGAAATTAATCATTTAGTGTTAGGCGTTAGTCGACCTAAGTGGCACCAAGTCCCATAACCATTGAATTGCTTTAAAAATCATCTCGACTGGGCCCATGAGCCGAACAAGATAACTAGAATTCTCAATTAGTGAATTTCATCTGCTTAACCCTTGAAATAAACGATATTGGGACCAATTGCAAAACATGTAGTTTAAGGCTCTAAGTCGGATGAAGTTCGTTTGGGTCGCACCGCATTGGAATGTGGATAGAAACCGACATGATAGGGTCCAACATGTACAATAATGGATCCACCGTTTAGAATTATGCATTCCTTCATCCCTAGAAGAAAAAGTATTAAGGATTACGATCCATGAAATGATTGATTTAGTGTTAGGCGTTAGTCGAACTAAGTGGCACCAAGTCCCACGTTAATAGAATTGCTTTAAAAATCATCCTGACTCTTCCCACGACTTGAACAATATAACAAGCATTCTCAATTAATTAATTTCGTCTGGTTAACCTGTGAATTGAACAATATTGTAACCAATTGGAAAATATCTAGTTTAATGCTCTAAGCCGGATGAAGTCAGTTCAGGTCGCACTGCATTTGAATTGGGATAGAAACCGACTAGACAAGGTCCAACATGCATAATTATGGATCCACCGTTAAGATATATGCATTCCTTCACCCCTAGAAGAAAAAACATTAAGTATTACGATCCAAGAAATGAATCATTTAGTGTTAAGCGTTAATCGACCTAAATTGCACCAAGTCCCACGACTATAGAATTGCTTTACAAATCATCTCGACTCTTCCTACAAGCCGAATAATGTAACTAGAATGCTCAATTAATGAATTTCGTCCGGTTAACATGTGAATTGAATGATATTAGGACCAATTTCAAAATATCTAATTTAATGTTGTAAGTCGGATGAAGTCAATTCGGGTCGTACTGCATTGGAATTGGGATTGGGATTGAAATCGATTGGACCAGGTCCAACATACACAGTAATAGATCCACCGTTTAGAACAATGCATTCCTTCACCCCTGGAAGAAAAAATATTAAGGATTACCATCCAAGAAATGAATTATTTAGTGTTAGGAGTTAGTCAAACTAAGTGGCACCAAGTCCCACGACCATATGATTGCTTTAAAAATCATCCCGACTCTCCCAAGAGCCGAACAATGTAACTAGAATGCTTAATTAATGAATTTCCCGTGGTTAACCTGTGAATTGAATGATATTGGGACCAATTGCAAAATATCTAGTTTAATGCTCTAAGTCGGATGAAGTCAGTTCGGGTCGCACCGCATTGGAATTAGGAGTGAAATCGACTTGACCAGGTACAACATTCATAAAAATGGATCCACCGTTCAGAACAATGCATTCCCTCACCCCTATAAGAAAAAATATTAAGGATTACGATCCAAGAAAGGAATCATTTAGTGGTGGGCGTTAGTCGACCTAAGTGGCACCAAGTCCCATAACCATTGAATTGCTTTAAAAATCATCCCGACTCGGCCCATGAGCCGAACAAGATAACTAGAATTCTCAATTAGTGAATTTCATCTGCTTAACTCTTGAAATAAACGATATTGGGACCAATTGCAAAACATGTAGTTTAAGGCTCTAAGTCGGATGAAGTTCGTTTGGGTCGCACCGCATTGGAATGTGGATAGAAACCGACATGATAGGGTCCAACATGTACAATAATGGATCCATCGTTCAGAATTATGCATTCCTTCATCCCTAGAAGAAAAAGTATTAAGGATTACGATCCATGAAATGATTGATTTAGTGTTAGGCGTTAGTCGAACTAAGTGGCACCAAGTCCCACGATAATAGAATTGCTTTAAAAATCATCCTGACTCTTCCCACGACTTGAACAATATAACAAGCATTCTCAATTAATTAATTTCATCTGGTTAACCTGTCAATTGAACAATATTGTAACTAATTGGAAAATATCTAGTTTAATGCTCTAAGCCAGATGAAGTCAGTTCAGGTCGCACTGCATTTGAATTGGGATAGAAACCGACTAGACAAGGTCCAACATGCATAATTATGGATCCACCGTTAAGATATATGCATTCCTTCACCCCTAGAAGAAAAAACATTAAGTATTACGATCCAAGAAATGAATCATTTAGTGTTAAGCGTTAATCGACCTAAATTGCACCAAGTCCCACGACCATAGAATTGCTTTACAAATCATCTCGACTCTTCCTACAAGCCGAACAATGTAACTAGAATGCTCAATTAATGAATTTCGTCCGGTTAACATGTGAATTGAATGATATTAGGACCAATTTTAAAATATCTAATTTAATGCTATAAGTCGGATGAAGTCAATTCGGGTCGTACTGCATTGGAATTGGGATTGGGATTGAAATCGATTGGACCAGGTCCAACATACACAGTAATAGATCCACCGTTTAGAATAATGCATTCCTTTACCCCTGGAAGAAAAAATATTAAGGATTACCATCCAAGAAATGAATTATTTAGTGTTAGGAGTTAGTCAAACTAAGTGGCACCAAGTCCCACGACCATATGATTGCTTTAAAAATCATCCCGACTCTCCCAAGAGCCGAACAATGTAACTAGAATGCTTAATTAATGAATTTCCCGTGGTTAACCTGTGAATTGAATGATATTGGGACCAATTGCAAAATATCTAGTTTAATGCTCTAAGTCGGATGAAGTCAGTTTGGGTCGCACCGCATTGGAATTAGGATTGAAATCGACTTGACTAGGTCCAACATTCATAAAAATGGTTCCACCGTTCAGAACAATGCATTCCCTCACCCCTATAAGAAAAAATATTAAGGATTACGATCCAAGAAAGGAATCATTTAGTGGTGGGCGTTAGTCGACCTAAGTGGCACCAAGTCCCATAACCATTGAATTGCTTTAAAAATCATCCCGACTCGGCCCATGAGCCGAACAAGATAACTAGAATTCTCAATTAGTGAATTTCATCTGCTTAACCCTTGAAATAAACGATATTGGGACCAATTGCAAAACATGTAGTTTAAGGCTCTAAGTCGGATGAAGTTCGTTTGGGTCGCACCGCATTGGAATGTGGATAGAAACCGACATGATAGGGTCCAATATGTACAATAATGGATCCACCGTTCAGAACAATGCATTCCTTCACCCCTAGAAGAAAAAATATTAAGGATTATGATCCATGAAATTAATCATTTAGTGGCACTAAGTCACATGACCATAGAATTGCTTTAAAAATCATCCTGACTCTTCCCACGAGACGAACAATGTAACTAGAATACTCAATTAATGAATTTCCTATGGTTAAACCATGAATTGAACAATATTGGGACCCCAAATACAAAATATCTAGTTTAATGCTCTAAGTCAGATGAAGTTAGTTCGGGTCGCACTGCATTGGAATTGGGATAAAAATAGACTGGACAAGGTCCAACAAGCACAATAATGGATCCACCGTTCAGAACAATGCATTCCTTCACCCCTAGAAGAAAAAATATTAAGGATTATGATCCATGAAATTAATCATTTAGTGTTGGGAGTTAGTAGACCTAAGTGGCACCAAGTCCCACGACCACATAATTGCTTTGAAAATCATCCTGACTCTGCCCGCGAGCCGAACAATATAACTAGGATGCTCAATTAATAAATTTCCTTTGGTTAACCCATGAATTAAATGATATTGGGACCCCAAAAACAAAATATCTAGTTTAATGCTTTAAGTCAGATGAAGTCAGTTCGGGTCGCACCGCATAGGAATTGGGATAAAAACAGACTAGATAAGGTCCAACAAGCACAATAATGGATCCACCATTCAGAACAATGCATTCCTTCACCCCTAGAAGAAAAAATATTAAGGATTACGATCCAAGAAATTAATCATTTAGTGTTGGGCATTAGTAGACCTAAGTGGCACCAAGTCCTACGACCATAGAATTGCTTTAAAAATCATCCCGACTCTTCCCACGAGCTGAACAATGTAACTAGAATGGTCCATTAATGAATTTCCTACGGTTAACTTGTGAATTGAATGATATTGGGACCAATAGCAAAATATCTAGTTTAACGGATGAAGTCAGTTTGGTTCGCACTGTATTGGAATTGGCATAGAAACTGACCGGACAAGGTCCAACAAGCACAAGAATGGATCCACCGTTCAGAATTATGCATTCCTTCACCCCTAGAAGAAAAAATATTAAGGATTACGATCTATGAAATGATTCATTTAGTGTTAGGCGTTAGTCAAACTACGTGGCACCAAGTCCCACGATCATAGAATTGCTTTAAAAATCATCCCGACTCTTCCCATAAGCCGAACAATGTAACAAGTATTCTCAATTAATGAATGTCCTCACCTTAACCCATGAATTGAATTATATTGGGACCCCAACTGCAACATATCTAGTTTAATGCTCTAAGTCGGATGAAGTCAGGTCGGGTTGCACCACATTATAATTGGGATTAAAATCGACATGACCAGGTCCAACAAGCACAATAATGGATCCACCATTCAGAGCAATGCATTCCTTCACCCCTAAAAGAAAAAATGTTATTACAATCTGAGAAATGAATCATTTAGTGTTGGGCGTTAGTCAAACTAAGTGGCACCAAGTCTCACGACCATATAATTGCTTTAAAAATCAACCCGACTCTCCCACGAGCCGAACAATGTAACTTGATTGCTCAATTAATGAATTTCCTACGGTTAACCTATTAATTGAACAATATTGGGACCAATTGCAAATTATCTAGTTTAATGCTCTAAGTTGGATGAAGTCAGTTCGGGTGGCACCGCATTGGGATTGGGATTGAAATCGACTAGACTAAGTCCAACATGCACAATAATGGATCCACCATTCAGAATAACGCATTCCTTCACCCCTAGAAGAAAAAATGTTAAGGATTACGATCCAAGAAATGAATTATTTAGTGGTGGCATTAGTCGAACAAAGTGGCGCCAAGTCCCACAACCATATAATTGCTATAAAAAGCATCGCGACTCTCCCACGAGCCGAACAATGTAACTAGAATACTCAATTAATGAATTTCCTACGGTTAGCCTGTGAATTGAACGATATTGGGACCAATTGCAAAATATCTAGTTTAATGCTATAAGACGGATGAAGTCAGTTCGAGTCACACCGTATTGGAATTGGGATTGAAATCTACTAGACCAGGTCCAACATGCACAATAATGGATCCATTGTTCAAAACTATGCCTTCCTTCACCCCTAGAAGAAAAAATATTAAGGATTACAATCCATGAAATGATTCATTTAGTGTTAGGCATTAGTCAAACTAAGTGGGACCAAGTCCCACGATCATAGAATTGCTTTAAAAATCATCCCGTCTCTTCCCATGAGCCAAAAAATTTAACTAGAATGGTCCATTAATGAATTTCCTGCGATTTACCTGTGAATGGAATGATTTTGGGACCAATTGTAAAATATCTAATTTAATGCTCTAAGTTGTATGAAGTCAGTTCAGGTCGCACCGCATTGGAATTGGGATAGAACTGACTGGACAAGGTCTAACAAGCACAATTATGGATCCACCGTTCAGAATTATGCATTACTTCCCCCCTAAAAGAAAAAAAAGGATTACGATCCAAGAAATGATTCATTTAGTGTTGGGCATTAGTCAAACTAAGTGGCACCAAGTATTACAACCATTTAATTGCTTTAACAATCATCCCGACTTTGCCTACGAGCCGAACAATGTAACTATCATTCTCAATTAATGAATTTCGTCCACTTAACCCGTGAATTGAATGATATTGGGACCCTAATTGCAAAATATTGAGTTTAATGCTCTAAGTAGGATGAAGTCAGTTTGGGTCGCACCGCATTGGAATTGGGATAGAAACCGACTGGACAAGGTCCAACAATCATAATAATGGATCCACTGTTCAGAATAATGCATTCGTACACCGTAGGAGAAAAAATATTAAGGATTACAATCCAAGACATTAATCATTTAGTGTTGGGCATTAGTCGACCTAAGTTGCACCAAGTCCCACGATCATAGAATTGCTTTAAAAATAATCATGACTCTGCCCGCGAGCCGAACAATGTAACTAGGATGCTCAATTAATGAATTTCCTCTAATTAACCCGAGAATTGAACGATATTGGGAGCCAAAATACAAAATATCTAGTTTAATGCTCTAAGTTTGAAGAAGTCAGTTCGGGTCACTCCGCATTGGAATTGGGATAGAAATCGACTAGATAAAGCACAATAATGGATCCACCGTTCAAAATTACGCATTCCTCGCCCCTTGAAGAAAAAATATTAAGGACTATAATCTAAGATATTAATCATTTAGTGTTAGGTGTTAGTCGACCTAAGTGGCACCAAGTCCCACGACCATAGAATTACTTTAAAAATCATCCCGACTCTACCCACGAGCCGAACAATGTAACTAGCATTCTCAATTAGTGAATTTCATCCATTTAAGCCTTGAAATAAACGATATTAGGACCAATTGCAAAATATGTAGTTTAATGCTCTAAGTCGGATGAAGTCAGTTCGGGTCACACCGCATTGGAATTAGGATAGAAACCGACTCGACAGAGTCCAACATGCACAATAATGGATCCACCGTTCAGAATTATGCATTCCTTCATCCCTAGAAGAAAAAATATTAAGGATTATAATCCATGAAATGATTCATTTAGTGTTAGGCGTTAGTCGAACTATGTGCCACCAAGTCCCACGACCATAGAATTGCTTCAAAAATCACCCCGACTCTTCCCACGAGCCGAACAATATAACAAGCATTCTTAATTAATGAATATCCTTCACTTAACCTGTGAATTGAAGGATACTGGGACCAATTGCAAAATATCTTGTTTAATGCTCTAAGTTGGATGAAGTTAGTTCGGGTCGCATCGCATTGGAATCGGGATAGAACCGACTGGACAAGGTCTAACAAGCACAATTATGGATCCACGGTTCAGAATTATGCATTACTTCCCCCTAAAAGTAAAAAAAGGATTACGATCCAAGAATTGATTCATTTAGCGTTGGTCATTAGTGGAACTAAGTGGCACCAAGTATTACAACCATTTAATTGCTTTAACAATCATCCCGACTCTGCCTACGAGCCGCATAATGTAACTATCATTCTCAATTAATGAATTTCATCTACTTAACCTGTGAATTGAACGATATTGGGACCCTAATTGCAAAATAATGAGTTTAATGCTCTAAGTCGGACGAAGTCAGTTCGGGTCGCACCTCATTGGAATTGGGATAGAAACCGACTAGACAAGGTCCAACAAGCACAATAATGGATCCACTATTCAGAACAATGCATTCCTACACCGTAGAAGAAAAAATATTAAGGGTTACGATCCAAGACATTAATCATTTAGTGTTGGGCATTAGTCGACCTAAGTTGCACCAAGTCCCACGACCATAGAAATTCTTTAAAAATAATCCTAACACTGACCGCGAGCCAAACAATGTAACTAGGATGCTCAATTAAAGAATTTCCTCCGATTAACCCGAGAATTGTACGATATTGGGAGCCAAAATACAAATTATCTAGTTTAATGCTCTAAGTTTGAAGAAGTCAGTATAGGTCGCTCCGCATTGGAATTGGGATAGAAATCGACTAGATAAAGCACAATAATGGATCCACCATTCAAAATTATGCATTCCTCGTCCCTTGAAGAAAAAAATATTAAGGACTATGATCTAAGATATTAATCATTTAGTGTTAGGCGTTAGTCAACCTAAGTGGCACCAAGTCCCACGACCATAGAATTACTTTAAAAATCATCCCGACTCTACCCACGAGCCGAACAATGTAACTAGCATTCTTAATTAGTGAATTTCATCCATTCAAGCCTTGAAATAAACGATTTTGGGACCAATTGCAAAATATGTAGTTTAATGCTCTAAGTCGGATGAGGTCAGTTCGGGTCGCACCGCATTGGAATTGGGATAGAAACCGACTCGACAGAGTCCAACATGCACAATAATGGATCCACCGTTCAGAATTATGCATTCCTTCATCCCTAGAAGAAAAAATATTAAGGATTATGATCCATGAAATGATTCATTTAGTGTTAGGCGTTAGTCGAACTAAGTGCTACCAAGTCCCACGGCTATAGAATTGCTTCAAAAATCACCCTGACTCTTCCCACTAGCTGAACAATGTAACAAGCATTCTCAATTAATGAATATCCTTCGCTTAACCTAAGAATTGAACGATACTGGGACCAATTGCAAAATATCTAGTTTAATGCTCTAAGTTGGATGAAGTTAGTGCGGGTCGCATCGCATTGGAATTGGGATAGAAACCGACTGGACAAGGTCCAACAAGCACAATTATAGATCCACCGTTCAGAATTATGCATTTCTTACCCCCTAAAAGAAAAAAAAGGATTACTATCCAAGAAATGATTCATTTAGTGTTCATCGTTAGTCAAACTAAGTGGCACCAAGTACCACAACTATTGAATTGCTTTCTAAGTCATCCCGACTCTGCCCACAAGCCGAAGAATGTAACTATCATTCTCAATTAATAAATTTTGTCTGCTTAAACTGTGAATTAAATGATATTGGGACCCCACTTGCAAAATATCTAGTTTAATGCTCTAAGTCGGATGAAGTCAGGTCGGGTTGCACCGCATTGTAATTGGGATTGAAATCGACTAGACCAGGTCCAACAAGCACAATAATGGATCCACCATTCAGAACAATGCATTCCTTCACCCCTAGAAGAAAAAATATTAAGGATCATGATCCAAGGAATGAATCATTTAGTGTTGGGCGTTTGTCGACCTAAGTTGCACCAAGTCTCATAACTATAGAATTGCTTTAAAAATCATCCCAACTCTGCCCGTGAGCCAAACAATGTAACTAGGGTGCTCAATTAATGAATTTCCTCTGATTAACCCATAAATTTGGGACCAACTGCAAAATATGTAGGTTAATGCTCTAAGTCGGATGAAGTTAGTTAGGGTCACACTGTATCTGAATAGGGATAGAAATCGACTGGACAGGGTCCAACATGCACAAGATTGGATCCGCCGTTCAGAATTATGCATTCCTTCACCCCTAGTAGAAAAAATATTAAGGATTACGATCCAAGAAATGAATCATTTAGTGATAGGCGTTAGTCGACCTAAGTGGCACCAAGTCCCACGATCTGAACATTGTAACTAGCATGCTCAATTAATGAATTCCCTCCTCTTAACCTGTGAATTAAACGATAGTTTGACCAATTGAAAATTATCTAGTGAAATGGTTGAGTTCGATGAGGTGACTTCAAGTCGCTTCATAGTAGAATGGCTATAGAACCACTCGGCTCTTTCCCACAAACACAATAATAGACCTACAATTTAGAGTTATACATTCTTTCACATCTGAAAGAAAAAATAATAAGGATTAGGATCCTAGATATGGATTATTTAGTCTTAACCGTAAGTCGACCTTAGTGACACCAAGTCCCATGATCATATAATTGCTATAAAAATCATCCTGACTCTGCTCACGAGCCCGACTAATGAGACTAGCATGCTCAATTAATGAATTCCTTCCCCTTAATCTTTTGATAAAATGATAGTTTGACCAATCGCAAATTATCTAGTGTGATGGTTGAAGTCCGATGAAGTGACTTCAAGTCGCTTCGTAATAGAATGGCTATAGAACCACTCAGTCCGTTCCCAAAAGCACAATAATTGATCTATTGTTCAGAATTATACATTCTTTTAATCCTTAAATAAAAAATAATATGGGTTAGGATCCTAGTTATGTTTTATTTAGTCTTAACCGTAAGTTTACCTTAGTGACACCAAGTCCTACCACCATAGAAATGCTTTATAATTCACCCCGACCCTGACCACAAGCGAGAGATTTGAATCTATGATTCTCAATTAATCATTTTTCTCTCCTTAACCTAAGAATAAAACGATATTTTGACAGATTGCAAATTGCCTTATTCATCAAGTCGAATAAAGTTACTTCAAGTCACTCCGTATTAGAATGGCTATAGAAATCAACTAGACCCATTCCAATAAGCACAATAATTGATATACCATTCAAACGTATTCATTCTTTCAATCTTAAAAGAAATAGTAAAAAGAAATGGGATCCAAGTTTTTAATTATTTAGTCTTAAGAGTTAGTCGATATAAATGACACCAAGTCCCGCGACCTGTGAATTGCCTTCAAAATCCTCCCGACTCTGCCCACGGGCCCAAAAAATGGGACTAGGATGCTCAATAAATCATTTTTCTCTCATTAACCTGAGAATAAATCGATATTCCCACCAATTGCAAATTATCTAAGCGACTTTATTAAGTTGTATAAAAGTGACTTCAAGCCGCTCGGTAATAGAATAGACATAGAAATCAACTTGTCCCATTCTCACAACCACAACATTTGATCTACCATCCAAAATTATTCATTCTCTCACTCCTCAGAGAAAAAATAAAAAGATTTGGGATCCATGTTCTGAATTATTTAGTTTTATCCTTGAGTCGACTTAAGTTACACCAAATCCCTCGAGCGTATAATGGCTTTAAATTTCATAGCATGATGAGTTAATCATTTATCTCCCCTTAATCTAAGAATGAAATCATATTGGTTCCAATTGCATATTATTTACTCTAATTCTTAGGTCGGATAAAGTCACGTCAAGTCCCTCTACATTAGAATGATTGTGAATTCATGTGGACTCGTTCCCATAAGAACAAATTCGGTAGGTAAGAGACTTTTTCTTTGCATTACGAAGTAATTGATAAATTATATTAAAACGTGCTGTTAAATCGTGTAATTCCAAGTTTCTAGTTTAATGTTATATATATATATATATATATATATATATATATATATATATATGTGTGTGTGTGTGTGTGTGTTTTAAAATGTCAAGTCGGTAGTTAAGAGACTTTTTTTCTGCATTACGAAGTATCTATTGTTATTTGCCTAAATTATCAAATCACTGTTAACAAAATTAGTTAAAGTGAATGAAATTAAATGCAATTAAGATTGAAACATTTTTTCTTTTGGTAAACAATTAAGAATGAATTAATCTAAACTTTTTGATACCATTATCCGAAATGTGTTCATGCCTTTAGGGGTAGATGTGCAATAATAAGAAGGTGAAGGGCGATAATAATTTATTGGCAATAGGCGGGATTACGTCATGAAATTTTCAAATACCTCTATGACTGAAAGTATACTCTACTACTGAAACCGAAATGACCGCACATCTCAAACTAATGGCGGTACATGCAACATCTGGATTGGATTCCCTAAAGTATAAAAATAGTGAAGCTGTACATTTCAGTCAATCTCATCCATTCATTGAGTCCTAATGGTTGAGACTTAATGATTAAGACTCAATGGAGTGCTAGGATTGTCGTAATTGTACAACTCTACCACTGCCCAACTATAGATAATCAAAATCTGTGGTGGATAACCCCCATCTCCTTCGAACCATTCCCTCAAACAATTTTCTCCATACTATGAGTAGCCATACAGACGATTCCGGATTCCCCCATGTCTTATTTGGGGACGACGAAGGACAAACACAACTTGGGACACCAACCCTCAATCAAAACGATATTGCCTAGAGTTTCATGGAAGCAAGTGGTAGTGTCCTTTAAAATTCAACATATTATTTTGGAGAAGCTCTGAGATGTCTTAATGTTATCATGTCATGTAAAACTTATAGAGTGGTCCCTGAATCCGTTGCAGAGCTGGAGAGATGCATGTTTAGTCTTCAGCTGCAGCAATATGAACTTCAAAGGAAAATCAATGAAGTGCACGGAAGGATTTTGACTTTAAAGGAACTGATGGATGATAATCAGCACCGAATTAAAGCCGAAGTTGAATATCTTTTTAAGACAGTTGATGGATTGCAACGGATGACAAACTAGCTATGTCGGTCCTTCCCATTACCATCCAACATGCCATAATAAACAACCTACCGCTCTTTATACCTATCGTAAACTACTTGTTAGAGTATGGACTTCTGGTACTTCCGTTCCTTTTATTATCATGGTACTTCATGTATGGATAACTATTCATTTTGCTACTATAATATTTATGCTGCTGGTCCATTTTCAAATTTATGATGGTATTTTAATACTTAATAGTACATCTTTTTCAATTTAGCAGTTCTTAGGTCTAATGTGGTTGTGAATGCATATGATTCAATGATGATTCATATATGACTGTCTAGGGCATTTATAAAATACAGGGTAATTCGTCTTGCCGATTATTATTACTCTTGATTGATCTGGTAATTATTACAGTATGGATAAATTAGATAATGAATGATCATTATTCATGAGACTTATGGACAGCATGATGAAAGATCTGCAGACCAACTCTTGAGTTTTGATAACAAGTGTACTTTTGCATCGGAATGGATTGTACCATATTGTTGGGAGAGAATATGGAGAGAGCGTATTTTAGAAGAGAGATAGGTGGCTGAATATTATTCTTGTCTATCATTAACCTTGAAAATGGTTACATACTTATAGCATTACAAGGTGACTATTCAAATAACAAAATAAATACGAAAGTAAATACTAGTAATGACACTTAAAGACTCATAACTATTGTAATCATTGTGACTCTTGGTACTCCGTAACTGCTGATTCATTGTACCTGGACAATAAGTTTAATTTCAACACCACCTCTTAAACTTATGTCTTCGTAACTCCTAAGAGCGATCTCCATGGACTAAAATCAATAAATTTCAACGCTTTTGTGAAAATGTCCGCAACTTGATCTTTGGATGAAACATTCTTCAACTCAACTTCTTTGTTATTGACACATTCCCGGATGTCATGATACTTCATGTCAATGTGCTTGCTTCTCTCATGAAAAATCAGATTCTTTGCCAATGCAATTGCGGATTTGTTGTCAACGAACTCTTTCGTAGCTTCCACTTGAGCAAAATTGAGACTCTTTAACAATCTCCTTAACCATACAACATGAAAACCACAAGATGCTGCTGCAATATACTCACCTTCACATGTAGACAATGTGATAATTGCTTGCTTCTTCGAACACAAAGCAAAAACTGAATTTCTAATAAAGAACACAAAACCGGTTGTGCTTTTTCTATCATCAATATCTCCTCCCCAATCACTAACACTGAATCCATATAGCTTGCTATTGTTTTGAGACGAATAGAACAAACCATAAGAAATAGTACCTTTTACATAACAGAGGATTCTCTTCACAGCATTCATATGATTCAAAGTTGGACACTCCATATAACGGCTAACAAGTCCAACTCCATACAAGATATCTGGTCTTGCACATGTCAAAAAATGTAGCCTTCCAACTAATATTCTAAACATAGTTGGATCTACTTTATCTTCATTGTAATGCCTCGAAAGCTTTATTCCGCATTCCATACGAGTAGAGACTGAATTACACTTATCCATTTTGAACTCCTTGAAAATAGCTTCCGCATATGTTCTTTGTGAAAGAAATATGCCTTCATCACTTTGTTAGACTTCAATGCCCAAATAATAAGACATTAGGCCCAAATCAGTCTTCTCAAAGTTCTTAGCCATCAACACCTTGAACTCATCAATCATCTTCTCATCAACTCCTGTAAATATCAAATCATCAACATACAAGCACACAAACATTACTTTTCCTCTTGTGCTTTTCATTACATATAAAGCATGTTCATACGGACATCTTGTGAAACCATTTTTCTGAAAATACTCATCAATACATAAGTACCAAGCTCTTGGAGCTTGTTTGAGGCCATTCAAAGCCTTCTTCAGCTTCAGCACTTTGTCTGCTTCACCTTTGACAACATAGCCAAAAGGTTGTTCAACATAAACTTCTTCTTCAAGAGTACCATTCAAGAAAGCCGATTTCACATCCATTTGGTGAATTCTCATCCTTGTTATGCCGCTAAGGATATAATTAATTGGATTGTTTCTATTCGAGCCACCGGTGCAAACACCTCTTCATAATCAATACCGGCCTTTTGAGAATAGCCTTTTGTAACAAGGCAAGCTTTGTACTTCTCCACATTGCCTTTTGAATTTTTCTTTGCTTTATAAATCCACTTGACACCTACTACTTCCTTTCCCTTTGGCAATGAGGTCAGCTCCCATATGTCATTCTTTCGAATAGAATTAATCTCTTCATCCATTACGAATCGTCATTTTCCATCTTTAATGGCTTCTTCAAATTTGACAGGTTTTGCATCAGCAAACAAACAGAATAATGTGGTGTTATCCACTTCTGTTGTTTCTGCATAAATATCATCCAAACTCCTCATGTGAAGTTGCCTTTCAGATAAGCTTGGCAAAACTAAATCTGTAACAATCTGTTCATCATTAGTCATATTATATCATTCGTTTCCATCATAAGTCGCATTTTGTCTATCAACGCATGTCACATTCTGTCTGTTTATGTCGCATCCACCTACAACTACATTATCTTCAAAGAAAGGAAGAAAATCATAACTTTCATTTTCTGAAACATTCCAGTTCCACCAACTTCGTTCATCAAATTCTGCTTCTTGGCTAGTGACACTTCTTCTGGTTTTAGGATTATAGAACTTATAACCCTTTGAACTTGGCGAATAGCCAATGAACACCATCTTCTTACTCTTATCATCAAGCTTTTTCCTCAATTCATTAGCTACATGCACATAAACAAGACAACCAAATACTTTTAAATAAGAAATATTTGGTTTCTTACTACTCCAGGCTTCTTGAGGGGTCATGTCCAACAACTTCTTTGTTGGACTTCTATTGTTCAAATACACCGCACTTGCCATAACTTCTGCCCAAAACTCCTTTAGCATAGCTTTGCTCTTCAACTTACTACGAGCCATGTTCTGAATGGTTCTAATTTTTTGCTCAACCATACCATTCTGCTGAGGTGATCTAGGGACTGTAAGGAAATGTTGAATGCTTGAATACTCACAAAATTGATTAAACTTTCGTGAGGTAAACTCTTCTCCATTGCAAGCCAATCTCATTCTCAACTTGAGCCTTAAACTTCTTGAAGACTTCAAATGCTTCACTTTTCTCCTTTAGAAAATAAACCCAAGTTTTGCGAGCATAATCATCAATAAACAATAACATATACTTGCTAGCACCATCAGAACTTGGATTTATGGGAACACAAATATCAGCATATACCAACTCCAACGGCTGAGATATGCTAGAAAAGGATTCTTTGGGAAAACTCCTTCTTGATTGCTTTCCGTACATACAACCTTTAAAAATCTATTTGGGATGATTTATGAAAGGTAAACCACTCACCATCCTCTTTCTAGACATATGCTCCAAGCCTCCAAGATTCAAGTGACCCATTCTGAGATGCCACAACCATGCTGACTCAAAAAAGAAGATTTCAAGCATTTTGGCCTATCGCTGTCGATCTTTAACTCAAACATTTTATTCAGCGATATTAGAACTCTAGAAATCATTCTTTTTCAATTATGAACAACCAGTCCACTTCTCTTGTTCATCTCCACATGATAACCTTTCTCAACAAGCTGTCCAATGCTTAAAATGTTGGATTTTAAAGCCGGAACATAATAAACATTAGAAATAAACTCATGATCTTCATTTTTCAGCTTGATAAGAATTTCTCCACTACCCATGACTAGAACTTTTGATTTATCACCAAAAGTAATATTCCCTTTTGGGAATTCATCAAGATTGTAAAACAAATTTTTATTACCAGTCATGTGATTGGTAGCTCCTAAATCAAGATACCACGATTCTGTGGTTTTCTCCGGATCTCCACTGCAATACAGCAATAAAGGTGCATTCTCACCTTCTTCAGCCTACACAAAATTTGCTTCTTCATCATGGTTTGTATTAAAAGTGCATTCAGCTGCATAATGCCCATATCCTTCACAATTATAACACTGGACATTGGATTTGTCACGACCACCAAATCTGCCTCCTCTGCCTCATCCTCTAGAATTCCATTAAGGATTTTGACCTCCTCGACCTCTAGTTGAGTTTGGTTGTACCCAACCAGAACCTCTACCTCTTCCTTATGACCAACCTTGACCACCATGACCACGGCCTCTTCCTTGATCGCGTCTTCCACTATTTTCCACTTGGGTAACTTGCAACTTCTTCTCTTCTTTATCAGACAATTTCAATTTTGCCCGTAACTTCTGAGTGATTGGCTCTTCTCTCTTCTTCAACCTTTCCTCATGGGCTTGTAGAGAACCCAAGAGTTGATCTAACGTCATAATCTCCAAGTCGTTCGAATCTTCGATTGCAGCCACCACATAATCAAATTTTATCGTTAATGAATGCAAAATTTTATCAATAACTTGAACATCTTCTAGCGTCTCTCCATATCTCTTCATTTGATTGACAACCAATTGAACTCTATTGAAGAATTCCTCAATTGATTCAGAATCTTTCATCTTCAGATTCTCATAATCACTCCTTAGAGTTTGCAAACGAACTTTAATCTCCTTGTCTTTCCCCTTGAAAGCATTCTCTAGGATCTCCCATACTTCTTTTGCCTTAGAAGTAGTAGCAACTTTCACAAACATATTCTCATCCAAACACATATGAATGAGAGAGAGCGATTGCTGGTCTTTCTTCTTCGTCTTCTTCAAAGACTCCATTTGTTGAGCATTCAATTGCTCTTCATTCTCAGGTTGTTCATAGCCTGTCTCAACTTTATCCCAAACATCTTGGGAACCCAGCAAAGTCTTCACTCTGATGCACCAAGCATCATAATTATCTTTGGTAAGTTGGGGAAATTTAATCATATTGTTCATCATCATTCTGAATTTTTTGTTTGTCGCTCTCAGTAGCTCACTGGTTTTTTTAGTCACTCACTAGCACTTCTAGTCACTCCCTATCGCTCTGATACCACTTTGTTGGGAGAGAATATGGAGAGAGCGTATTTTAGAAGAGAGATAAGTGGCTGAATATTATTCTTGTCTATCATTAACCTTGAAAATGATTACATACTTATATCAATACTAAGTGACTATTCAAATAACAAAATAAATACAAAAGTAAATACTAGAAATGACACTTAAAGACTCATAACTATTGTAAATGTTGTGACTCTTGGGACTCCGTAGCTGCTGATTCATTGTACATGGACAATAAGTTTAATTTCAACACATATTGCAGGAAGTAGGAACCAACTCTTGAATTTTGATATCAACCCTATGTTTGTGCTGAAGTTGGTTTTACCCTATTCCATGAACCAAATATTTAATTCTGATATGAAGTAGATGTTTATGCATGCTTATGTTGATTGTACCATATTGCATGAACCAAATCATGACTTCTGAGATAAAGTTCAAGTCTGTTCTCAAATAGAATGTGCCATATTGCAGGTACCAATTCTTAAATTTTGATCTCAGTCTTATGCTTTTTCTTAAGATTGTTTTACCCTATTCTACAGTGAATGCAATAGGCCATCATTTACTGCACATGAAACACCATCTAAATTGCGAGTTGTTTAAATTAGATGATCTGTTGTCACTAATCTTGCAATAAAGTAATCTCTGAGTTCTAGCAAACACTGATAAGAGTTGAAATTATTGCTAGTGGTAAATTGAATAGGTTTGTGGGTTCAAGTCCCCATGATATATAGTACTAGTAGGTAATTAGAATTTCTCTTTGTGTTGGAGTGGCTTCACTTTATCTTTATTGCATTGACTCCTTTACGTATAATTTTCAAAACTGTAATTATAGTGGTGGCACAAAGCATAACCCTGATTATATGGTAATTCTCACAAAGATGAAATGCCATTTTCTTCAAGTAACAAGTTGCTTTGACTTACTAGTAGACCCAAAATGCACCACTTCATTTCCAGCTTCAAATTTTGAAGTAGGAACAGTACAACTTCAAGCATAACTCAATTATTTTTTGAACTGTTTGCTTTTTCTTTTCATTTCTTATCTAATAGGTAGTTTGTTGTTTTAAGGTAGGTAGATTTGAATAAAATCATAATATTCTTGTTTTGAAGTAAAAATTTGAAGTGAAGGGGTGGAAAAAAAATATTGTGGCAACTTTAAATTATAGAGTTTGAATTGAAAATTGGTTGGGGTGGGTTGGAGATGCCTATTAGCACACCAATTGTAAGATAGTACCATTATTAATGATACTAGTACTGTTGTACCTACAGGCTACATATAATCCAAATAACAAAAAAAAGAAAAACACAAGTCCTCAACGACATACCAATCAATTTTTATTTTTTTCTGTTGGCTTCTAATTCCTTATGTAATTACCATTCCTTTATTTCATTTTCTGGATTGAAAACATGACGTGCCTTATCTCTGCCTCCACTTGTAATATACGTCTATGGACTTGTTCATTTTCATACATCTTTAGTTTCTCTAAAAGTTTGAGTGCATACTCTCGTCCCCTCGGGCAAAGTTCTCGGTCGATCCATTTAAAGAATTTGCATTCCCCTAGTGCAAAAAATTTCCCACGGCCATAGAATTATCTCCCAATGTTGTTTTCTATACCTACAGTCCTAGTAGCTGCTGGTAAATGACTCGCACACTCAAGTTGCATTCCGAGAGGCATAATATACCTGGAACTTGATGATTTTGAACTCGTAATCGCTGACTGAACTTGATGGCACGTAAATCACACAAACATTCGTTTGAATTTTGAATTTTGAAATTAGGGATTTATTTAGAAGGTGGTGAGGGGTGACATTTATATATACTTACATGTGGAGTGGGAGAAGTAAAAACGACGTCGTTTGGAGTGTAGTCTGGGAAAGAATTGATTTGCGTTTTTCTGGAATCAAACACGTAACCCTTAGGTCATGTAAGGACTAGCCAATCAATGTTATCCATCTTTGGTTTATTCTATTGGGTTCAAAAATCTTGAGCCCAATAGGCCAGCTTTGCGAAATGACTCTGTTATGCAACATATTCCATATAACCCCATATTAACCGTATTGCAACCCAGTTATGGGAGAGTTTTAATATAGTTTGAGCATTGTGATAGTGCATTAAGTTAATTGTTAGTCAAGTGGGTTCCGAAGCACATTAATGGTGGGAGTTGATAGCGTTTGAGAGTATTGCTAGAAGTGAGTAGAAACTATGAGAGGGGCAAAATTCCCGATAAGGAGGGTATATGTGGGCGTCGTGAATCAATTCATGTATGGCATAGAGCATTATTGGATTTGAGCTCGATAGCAAAACTTTTTAAAATGACTTATTGTGTACAAATATTAACACATTCATATGACAAATTGAGTCAGCCTCATTCCAGCCCAATTGAGAAGATTTATAAAACAATTTGCTCAATTTAATTGCACTAAGTGGATTCTTTTTCGTAATTGTTCTGAATCCTAATGTAGTCGAGCCAGATATGCCAACTCTGCGAGATGACTTTTTTTAAAACACATTCACAAACCTAGATGACAAATAAAATGTATCCGTACCCAACTGATAAGATTTTTAAGTGGTGGGCTTTGTGTCATGCGAAGTGGCATTAGGTTGATTTTTAAGCAGCCATGTTCCGTACTCTAATAGATTTGAGAAGGACAACCCATCTATGTGGGATGACAAGGTTTAGAAACAAATTAAGGAAACCGTACTGCCCCATAGGTTAAGTTGATTTTAATTTTACTAGGCTCGCCGAGATGACTTGGATCTCCAATACATTAACAAACACATTGGACCTAATAAGCCCAGTCCATCCCAACCGATATGAATTTGCAATAAAATTCTGTCGAGTTAAGTCGCATTAGCTATATTGGTATGTTAGTTTTCTATAAGTTCGTAGGCTTCCACACTCTCGAACAACTTCATATGAAATAATCAACTTGCGCGGTATTTATAAGTAGTTCGTAATATTACACTTCATCAGTACACCTAAATTTATTATTACATAAAAACAACATCTTGTAACATGTTCCAACACATTTGCGAGGTCACATGTTACAATACTTCATCAGTTTAAATGCATACATTTAAAAGACTGGTTGGAATATGAAGAGGTGCTTAACAGGGGTAGGTGTGATTATTGGTTAGGATATGAAGAGTTGCTTAACAATGAATGGGCGTGGTTTATATTATTGGTGTTTTGCACAACTTTCCCCCTATATAACCGACCCTAATCCATAATCCATTACAAAAATAAAAGTTTGAGATTAGTAATACAGATAATGCCTTCCCCATATCCATTTCCTACTGTAATTCTTCGTCTTCCTCATAAGCAATACCTTGAGGAACGTCTACATGAGGAAGAACGTCACGTTGCCATGAACGATCCTGAATATAATCGTGACATTCGATGACTACGACGAATAGGCCATTGTTATCTTCCACATGAAATGGAGGGACGTAAATATTTAGACCCAGGCCAGGCGAAGTTTCGTGTTATAGCTCAACGGCAAAGTGCTGCCTATTACTCAAGACTACAGCCACTATCCCCTTCTACAGTAGAATCTTGACAAAGCATGCCTATATCATCGATAGATTAGACATACAACTGATGAATGTCATGCATGGAGGGATTGCTACCAAGATATTGTGGAGTTGGGAATTATTCCTGACCCTGACGGTTACTTGTAAGCACAACTTTAATAAAAAAGAATGGTGGGCAAGAATTTAATACAATGCATGTTTAAAATGTTTATTGTTGTCTATCTTACATTGTCAAGATTATGGGTTTGTTTTAAATCAAAATAGACAAACCAAAACTTATACCATGGACAACTCTGGCGGCAATGTCGATGAATCAATCTTCCACCAATATTAGTTTTGTGCTGGAGTTGTTCCTGTCACTAATACACATGTGCATGTCAATATGGCTGTATGATTCAGATTAAATCGGAGGCAAAAAATTTAATTAATGGCTCACCCTATGTTTGTGAATTAATCCCACTTTCTTCTTCTGACAGCGTACAATTTATCCCAACCATCAACACTAGATCTGTGATTTTTATGCCAGTAATATGCTATAGGCGGCACTGGAAAATCTTTAGTCAAGTTCAGGCGTATATAGTGTTTTAACTCTGCCAAGTGACAAATCACTATATCAACCTCCGGCCATTTTGATGTTGATGGCAGGATAGTTAGGCACATCGTAGGGTTGAGTGTGAAACAAAAGATGGCTGCATTGTAAAATGTAGCAATTGGGAACAAGTCTTCCATAATTTCCATCCAAAGGTTTTCCAAGCAGTCGCCTCCATCCCATTATATACGATTGATTGCTTGTCTGATGTTGCGATTGTACAAATCCGTGTACATATCACTGTTTACATATATGTCATGTGCAATGGTTTGTCTTGTGTACCGCCAGCTATCCTCATTACCGTGTACATAGCTCACGACTACGCGGAACCCACAGTTCCCATCAGATTTAGGGTTGATGTAACCCTCAAAAATTGCAAGATCACCGGAGTTATTTTGCCCACCCGAGTGATGTCAGCAATATCTTTGCCTGCAAAATATTTTGAATCAGTTTTCCCGAGAAATCCATTTCATAATTATAATAATCTGACACTAGTTACACGTACCAGCAGGATTGAGTGACTTGAGTATGGGGCTGAGTAGACCCACATGAAAACGGTGTACTTGGTGACTGCCCCTGCCCACTCTCACGCTTACCATACTCAAAACCACAGGGATCCCATTTCGTGGATCTACTACCCTTCGGCCAACCTTTAACATTCATCTTCACCTTCGGTTCAAGCATATTTGTTTGTCCGGGGTTAACTTCGTTGTGTAATAAAAGGGATATTCTTCACACATTTGCAAGATCACTTGCTTTCACCTTCTTAATGAGGGTGTTGAGTTAGCAGTGCTCCTCTGTCAACATATTCTCGAGTACTGGAACATTAAGTTTGCCTTTATCATCAATCAAAAGTGTCCTCCAAAAGGAATGCACTTGGTGAATGCCGATAGGAGTGTTTGAGACAACTGCTTTCTTTAGTTCACATGCACAAGGAATCTGTAGGGTGTGTCTCTCAAAACGCATTTGCAACGATAATTAACTTCATAGCTCAAATTTCTCATCCTTGTCAACTCTTCGTTAAGCTCTTTCAAACAATGTTGGGAGACTTGGTAGGTAAGGAGCATAAAGGGAAAGCCACTGTAGTAGGCACATTTATCGCTTTTTGATTTATTAAGCTTAGACCTGATGGTAATTGATGACGGTCATAGGAAGTAAATCAAATTAGGAACTTATTTAAAGAATTGAAGCAACTTTAACAACCTGGGAAAAGTTAATTTATTGGGGGCAGGAAGCGTATGGCATAACCCATTGTTTCATCATTGCAAGTCTTACATGCAGTTATTAATATATTGGCCCACCTAATGTTCACAATAATCTGATTCGAATCGACCATGTTGGTTCACAATTTAATGACCACTATAAACGCGAGAATAGAAAATATATACCTGTGAGAGGACGACATTTCGTGCGGCGGCAGCGAGGCCGGGCCCGGTCGGGTCGGCCTCTTAGAATGAGGGGGGAGATGCGTATAATGTGATTGAAAATGATTTTGCATATTTTAATGCTCGAAAGATACAAGATCAAAATCTCGTACTTAAAATAGAGTCGCCACCTGGTTCAGCTCAACCGAGAAATTTTTGGTACGATTTTCCCACCGGATGGTTGGACTATACCTTAAGTAGAGATTCCGAGTTCGGATGATGTTATCTATTTTTCGTTAGGCCAAGTTAAGGTACTTTATTCTTTCTTAATTGGTTTAATCCATCCTATTTATTTGTATTTTCAGTTATTTTGTTGTTTTCGTGTTTATCAAGCAATTGAAATAATGAATAAAATATTTACAGTCATAAAAAAAAGTGTGGGAAACAAAATTATTACAAGGTTTCCAAGTCCTATACGTTTTTTTATGCAATAAATAAAATACCTGAATATCTGATATACGTCTACCTGTAGAAGATTGTTAGCACGGGTATAGCATATTTTATTTACAGCATCATAAAACCCGATCGGGCGGCTAAAATGAGATTCAAACAGCATTTTCGAGGAAATTCCATTTTTAATCAGATTTTAGGCTCAATCGTTACTTTAACCAGATTATGAGTGAAAATACCCACATATTACACGATGGGGTCTGTTTGCAAGAGATTTTGAACTTCCATCATTACATTATATGTTCAAGCTTCGAAAAAAAGCTAATCTCGGAATAAATGAAAATAAAATTGTTGTCCAGAAAGTCATATCGCCGACGATACAACCGATGCCGTCGGCGACATGACTGATGTCGCTGGCGACATGGCTGATGCCGTCGGCGACATCAATTATATTACCGGTGATATCAGCTTGTAGGCAGCAGTGGTGGCAGTAAAAAAAGAGCGAAAACCTAAAAATGGGTATAAATCAACGAAATTTAACACAAATCAGTAATGTTAATGCCAAAGAGCTATGAGACTCAGGATTTTTACCTTGAGGCCGTGAATCCACCTCTTCGTAAACCGAAAGAAACACCTTCACAGAGCTTGTTACAATGATTTAGCAGTAAATTTAGCTGCTTTTTGGTTTCTAAATCTAATTAAGTTGATTTTAACTTAAAGGCTAGCTGATTTCCAACTCACAATCAGAGAATTCAAAGAAGAAAAACCAGGAAAAATGGATTGGGATCCTTTTTTTCTATT
The DNA here is from genome assembly GCA_947683365.1 of Euphorbia pulcherrima. Lineage (NCBI taxonomy): Eukaryota > Viridiplantae > Streptophyta > Magnoliopsida > Malpighiales > Euphorbiaceae > Euphorbia > Euphorbia pulcherrima. The sequence goes on from CANTUS010000004.1 coordinate 8,233,660, forward strand.
TTATCTAGTTCTTATCTCACTAAAATCTATTCCCACATTAAAATCTTAACCTTCAATCCCCCCATTCCTAAACGGAGCACAAGGTGTGCTTTTATAGGTGAAAAGGGGTGTTTTTTTAGGCCTTTTTGACCAATTCCGTCGAAAGTGCCGAAAGGTTGTCTATGGAGGGACCCATTTCAGGCCATGCCGTCAGCGACACGGTTATACCGCCGGCGGTATGGATGATGTCGCCGGTGGTGTGGTGATGCCGCCAGCGGCATGGCTGATTTCGCTGGTGGCATCAGCCTCCAGCATACCGACAGCTAACGGGCCCAAAAGCCAAAAAAGTCGTGAAAAGTGGTTTAATAGTGGGTGGAAAGGCATCTTTTTTACTTTTAATAATATTTTAATGGGTATTTATTATTTGGGTGTAAATCATTGGTTCAAGCTCCTACCGGATGGGTTATCGGCCACACTAAACTGGATTCTTTCAAGTATAAAATTCGCGAGGAATATTATTCTGGTAATAAAAATTCTAAAGAGAACTTTTATTTTGAGGCATTAAAATTGGGTATACGTCATCATCGTCTCGCGAGAGGGACTGCAAAATCCTATGCTCACAGGCTGCCCCTCAGGGGATCACTGCTGCTATAGGTCAGTATGATCACACAAGAGAGCAAGGGATAGGAATGATACGTGATGGGTGACCGATTTACCCCTTGGTCGGACCTTGTGCTTTGTAGGGAGGTTGCCCCTTAGTCGAGCTTATGCTTTGTGGAGAAACTGCCCCTTAGTCGGGCTTGAGCTTTTAAGAAAGGATGCCCTTTGGTCGGACTTATGCTTTGTGGAGAGTTTATCCTTTGGTCGGACTTAAGTTTTGCAGAGAGATTGTCCATTTGTCAGACTTTTGCTTTGTAGATTGGTTGCCCCTTGGTTGGGCTTGTGCTTTGTGGGGAGTTTATCCCTTGGTCGGGTTTTGTGTTTTGCATAAAAGGATGCCCTTTGGTCGGACTTATGCTTTATGGAGTGATCGTCTCTTGGTCGGACTTATGCTTTGTAGAGAGATTATCCCTCGGTCGGACATTTGTTTTGTAGATTGGTTGCCCCTTGGTCGGGCTTATGCTTTGCGAAGAAATTGTCCCTTGGTCGGGTTTTATGTTTCGCAGATTGGTTGCCCTTTGGTCGGACTTATGCTTCGCAGAGAAATTGTCCCATGGTCGGATTTTATGTTTCGTAGATTGGTTGCCCTTTGGTCGGACATATGCTTCGCGGAGAAATTATCCCTTGGTCGGGTTTTGCATTTTGTAGATTGGTTACCCTTTGGTCGGACTAATGCTTTGTAGGTCGGTTGCCCCTTGGTCGGGCTTATGCTTTGTGCAGTGATTATCCTATGGATGGACTTGTACAAATTCTGTATTGGAGGAGTGATGTCGCCAACGGCATGAATGATGTCGCTGGCAATATGAATCGATGCCGCCGGAGACATGAGTGCCACGTGGTAGCTTTGACTGGTCAGGTAATTTCAAAATTTGAACTAAAAGGGACGATGTCACCGGCGACATGAGTGATGTCACTGGCGGCACGAATTGATGCCGCCGACGGTATGAACAGGCAGTTTCAAATAAATTAAAACTCCTCGAATTCTGCGTGGCAGTTTAAAAGGAATTGAAACTCCCTTCTTCCTTATTTATCCAGAAAACCGTACCTACTGCTTCACATCTCATTATCCAAATCCTACGATTTTTCTTTCATTATTCAAATCATGAAGAGAATCACCAAGGCTTTCAGGCGCAAATCTACCAAGGCTAGGGAGAACCTGCCTGATTCTTCTGTTGAGGGATTGAAAATTCTCTCTGTTCCTACTGCATATGGCCAGAAGGAGATGGCCAAGATGTATGGCTATGGGATTAATTCTCCCATCACCAATCTGACCCTAAAGAAGGAAAAGCACCTCTGCTATGTCCAGGTAATCCCGTAAAACCTGAATCTCCTCTTTTTGGGTTGAGTTTCGATTTGGCCTTAGGCTTGAAATTGTACCATGATAGGAGTTTAAGTGTGAAATAGATTGACTATATTACATGCTTTAGGTTCAATTTTTACCATTTTCAGGCTTATTGTTTGATTGATTGCGATTTTTGTGGTTTTGGCACGATGGATTCGATTTGGGGAAAATAGGTTCTGCCGCAGGTAGAGATGTCGCCGGCGACATGAGTGATGTCTCTGGCTACATCAGTCCTTGCGAAAGGGGCCAGGGAAGCCTGATGTCACTTCTGTTTGAATCGATATCACCGGCGATATCATCCATGCCGCCAGCAGTATGGGATGATGCCGCCGACAATATCACTTCTAGTATAAGCGACATCAGCAGCTTTCTATCAGATTTCAGTGGTGAGAAAATATGCAGGACTTATCTATTTCATTTCTGATTTTGCAGCCATATGAACTGACCTGTATAGGGGGAATGGGCACTATTGACGAGTGGTGGCACCATATTTTGGAGAACGACCCCGAGCTTGTGCTTGCCATTAATGAGACAGGATTCGGGGACTTGGCCTGGATTATGCCAATGCTGATGCCCAAGTTTTCTCATTCAGCGGTGATAGCCCTGACCGAGAGCTGGTCTGAGACCACTCATACTTTCCACTTTTCTTTCGGGGAAGTTACGATTACACCCTCCGACGTTGTAGCTATGATCGGCCTCCCTTGGACGGACGAGGTCATACACTTCGATGCTTACATGGATAAATACCATGTTGAGAGGTCCGTGGTGAGATGGGTGAAGGAGCTATTTAGTCTGAAGCCCGTTTCTGGGCGGCTGTCTTATGTTGAGTTGCACCAATACTAGACCCGGGTGGACGTAGTGCCCGAGGATGAGATAGGCTTGTGTCCGATCTTTCATGATCTCTTTGCTCACCGTGTTGTTCTTCCCAATCTCAGGGAGCAAGATCAATTATATGCTTATAACTGTTGTGGAGGATGTGGCGGGCATTAGGAGGAAGAATTGGCCGAGGGCCATCTTGGCTCAGTTGTACCATGGGCTGGACGTGGGAGCCCGGAAGAAGGAGAAAGCCCTTCGCCTCTGTCATATATTACTCTAGGTGTGTCTTCTTAATAATATCTGGCTGTGTACTTTTCATTTATTGTGGATGCTTTTTTTAACTGATTTATTGCTATCTGTGCAGGCTTGGGCTTTTGAGCATCAGATCCTCCCGCCGGTGGAGTTCAAGAGGATTGTGCCACCGGGCTCCCACTTTCTCGCCTGCTAGTGCGGGGACGTCGGCGGGAAGGCCAAGTATTCTACCAAATACAGGGAAGTCCTAAGGAGCGCGCGGTTGAGCTCGGTATGCAATTTTTAATTTAGTCTTTGTTTTTACATTTAGACAAAACAAAAAGCGCTTATGAACTTATATTGGTTGTTTTGGTTTATTGTTGGTGTAGCTTGTCCTAGATCCATTTGATGGGGTAGAGAACCTAACAGAGGTTGCGAGAGTTAGGAGGGAGGTGGACGACCATCGGTTCATCATGGAGTGTCCTTTATCCCAGCAGTGGTACCTGGGTGAGCGTGTCCGGGGTTAGAGGTCCGTCCCGGTTGCTGATAGATCGGTGCCTACTGATCCTTCCAGGGGATTATGATGGCCCCATTTGGTGATCACCTCCGAGGCTGACAAGGCTGATTACATCGAGGGGAACAGCTGAGTGATCCCTAGCGTCCCTGGCCTCTACGAGCAGCTCTAGCAGCTTCTACTCCCTGTGTGTCCCCGCATCCACAGAAATGATACAATTGAGTATCATAATGAACAACGGTTGAAGGATGAGAAAAGGCGCCTCAAAGGCATTGTAGCCATCGAGGAGGAAGAAGATGATGAAGATAAGGAGCTTGAAGGGGATGTTGGGATCGAGCCCGAGGGGGAGAATGAGGCAGGCGTGGACGTAGCCGGTGGGAGAGCGCCAATGTCCCAAGGGGAGCAACGTTCTTTTGAGGTATGATTGTGTTTATGTGCCTGATTTTGAAATTGTTTACGAATACTCTTGACGTGTGGCTTTCATGTTTTTCATGAACCCGCGAGGAAGAGAGGCCGGGATAACCAGAGTGGGACACGACACTATGGTGTGCCAGAGGGCATAAACTTTGTGGAGGGCGTCTGGTCAATCCGTTGGAAACCACATTCCTGCTAATGGATTCTTGGGGCGAGTTCCTCCCTAGGAATATAGGCTAGAGCCGATAGGCTCCAATTTTCATGCCCGAAAATACTACTTACGTAAGGCCTGGTACTTATTTTGTTTAGCCTTGGATGCGGGTGTCTAATGATTTGCCTTTTGGATTTTTCAGGTGGCGCAGAGCTATATGGAGTAGCTCGCAGAGAACAATTTTGCTCTCCGGAATACGATTATCGGACAGTCGCTCCTTGCTCAGGTATTTTATGCATGTGTTAAGATGGGATGCATGTATGGATGTTATGAATGATATGCATCATTGATATTTTCTCTGGTTTGCAGGATTTCTTGGCCCTTTCCTTGCCAGATGCTAATGTAGCCCGACGGCGGTATGAGGAGGAGACTGCAGACCTACGGCATTGTGTGAGTGACCTTGAGGGTTAGCTGGCAGCTACCGTTCAGGAACGGAGAAGTAAGCAAAATCTGGACCGTGCGCACCCTGGTAGTACCAGTTGTAGGGGGATCAAGATATCCATCGGCCGACTCCAGCCTGCCATGGCCGAGGAGTCTAGCAGTGTGCCTATGGCAGAGGGAAGGGAAGAGGACGATGTCGATGACTGGCTTGTGAGTCCCGAAGACATTTCATCTCGCTCGGCCGGTAGTGGCGGGAATGCCTAGTTTTTCATTTTGCTTTTTTTATTTCCTTGTTTGTACCCTTGATACATTGGGGTTGGAATAATTTGGTTTTTTTTGTTGGTTTTTGTTTCTTTCATGGTCTAGACATTCAGAATTTTTGGATGGTTTATGCCTTCGGGCTTTTTATTTTGAATAAGAATGGGTCGTTGTTTGGAAAGGCATTGGAAACGTGGTATAGGATTGTTTACAGGTTTTGTACAGGTCTGAAATGGAAAAATGCTTCTGATGTCGCCGAAAAATTCACTTCATGTTGCTGGCGGCATGACCCATATCGCCCAACCTGATCCAGCTAAAATAATATATACAGGGCTGTCTGAAAGTCCATATCGTCGGTGGCATCATCTGATATCACCCAATCTAATCCATATCGCCGGCGACATCACCCATATCACCGGCGGTATCAATTTTCCAGCGATCTGATTTCGACTATTCTGTCCATTCCTGTCATGGCAACCCACAATCAAAAGCTACGGGGTTTTCTACAGAGTCTGGGGAATACAGATTGGAAGAGGCTTGAAAAAGTTAGGCTTTAGGGGTTTCAATATGTCGCGGCGTGGCCCGTAAGCTGTGAATTCCTTTGAGCGGCACTATCTTTTTAGGATCCAATGGACCACATTTTTTTATTTTCATCGTTCGAGCTTTGCCCCTTGCTTGAAGAATTCCACGCTATTTTAGGGACACCGTGTCCTAAACGTGTTACGCTGGCGCTACCGGACTTTCATTTTGGCATAGATGGAATTCCTTGAGGGTTACAAAATTTGGATTCTATGGACCCATTTCTGTCTCGGTTGCCCGACAAACCTGTTCAACTTGGAGCGGTTCTAGAGTGGTGTCGTGGAGCGCCCTGATCCCATCCTGCTTGGCCATTCATGGTGGCGTTGCTACTCATACAGGAGTTTATGTGCGGAGTGAGCCTGATTGCTCTGCTCAGGCTGATTTCGCTTATCAGCCCTATGTCGACAGGGGCTTCTCCCGTAGCAATGGGATTGGCCGATGTTTTGCTGAACGTGTATGCTACTTCTGTTGACCCATCACTTATCGGAGATCAACTCATATTATTACGGGTACCTTTTGTTCTTCCTGATTCTGCACATTTCCTTCCCCAATCCTTACCTAAGTTTTGAATTATAGGTATGGCTGATGGAGAAGCTGAAGTTGAGGGAGGCGCCACGAGGGAACCCGAAAAAGTATCTTCCCGTCCACCTGAGGGAGAGAGCGCTCATTCGGGCTTACTTCGACGAGTTGACATATGACGATTGGGTGCCTATTTTAAGGGGGTATACTAATGCACAGGTTCAGTGGGTTAGTCCATGGTGGAGAATTCAGGGTGTGGTTGTAGAATCTTGGGGAGCCTGTGTCTAATTGATAGGTCTGGAGAAATCTTCATTTTATACCCCTTAACGGCTGTGCCGTTGGTATGGCAAGAGGCAAAGAGTCCCAATCAAATTGCCCCATAACCAGATTGGAGTTTACAAAGCTATATGGGTCAACCATATTCAGGAGAAGTGGTCCAGGGAGGCCGTATTTGAGATTCTAGATTATGATCACATAGAAACCATCGAAATTGACACACACTACAGGGGATGGCTTGCTGAGATAAGAAACTTGCCGACCCGTCGGAAGCGGTCATGGGCCCGTTTTGAGGGGGAACGTGCGGAGCGTGGAGAGGAGCCCTTTTCTACTATCACACCGAGGTGGATCTCTAAGTACTGCATCGATGATGTGGGAAGTTTGATTTGAGTCTTGCTTTTGTTAGAACTATCAGACCTCTTTTTTTCATCTGAAATGAAATAAAATGAACTCTGTTCAAGGCTATCTAAAGTTGTCTTAATCTTATGAATACAGGATCCACATAAGTATAAGCATTTAGATTTCAATAAAAGAGAACTTTTATTAATTGAGATAAAATAAAGTACATGATGTTTGGTTGACATTCCCATTGATTTAACTCCTGGTACCAACTAGCCGAGACCGGTTTTCTAGAAGGTACTCGCTCTTTGCTCACATACCCTAACTTTTACCTAGATTGCCCTTTTCAGGTTTTCGATCTAGTGGGTTTGTCTCATCCCCTAATTTTTGCACGGCTGGTTTGCAGGATACCAATCGTCAGATGTCACCCTAATTTTTGCCCGATCAGTAAAAGACTGAAAGGCGGGTAATTATCACGTATATATTTTTTAGTGTGCTGCTTTTCTGATTTGTTTCTTTTGAATTAAACATGATAACGCTTAACCCTGTCTTGGTTTACAGGATTTACGAACTCGTTCCCATCCATGTCCATAAGTTTAGCTGCCCCTTTGCTAAGCAGCTTCTTTATTACATATGGTCCTTCCCAGTTTGGCCTGAATTTACCCCTCGCATCAGTGGTAGAATGTTTCAGTTGCTTAAGGACCAGATCACCAGCCTTCAGGGGGAACTTCTAATGTCTTACCCGACTGTTATATGCCCGAGCCATACATTGTTGCTAATCTGGAGGTTGTCGAGGGCCTTCAACCTCTACTCATCCATCATGTTCAACTGTTCAAATCTCTCCCGAGTCCATTCGGATTCTTCTTATTTAGCTTCTAGAGCGACTCTTAATGAGGTCACTTGAGTTTCAACTGGCAAGACTGCTTCCATCCCGTAGACTAGGGAGAACGGAGTTTGGCCCGTCGGGCTGCGTATGCTGGTGCGATATCCCCAGATAGTGAAATGTAGCTTATCTGTCTAATCCCCGTAACCGACTATCATCTTAGAAAGGATCATCTTTACCGATTTGTTGGCTGCCTCAACAGCTCCATTGGCTTGTGGTCTGTATGGAGAAGATCTATGGTGCTCGGTTCCATACTTCTCAATTAGAGAAGCAGTTGCTCTTTGAAATTGTACTCCATTGTCCGAGATTATATGGTGTGGGAGCCCTTACCGAGCAAAGATGTGCTTTTCTATGAACTTGGCCATCTGCTTGGCGGGAACATTGGTGAAGGATTCGGCTTCTACCCATTTCGAGAAGTAATCTACTGCTACAACAATGAATTTATGGCCGTTTGTTAAGGAAGGACGGATTTCACCAATTATATCTATCCCCCATGCCGAGAACGGGCCAGGGGTGGATAGGTGATGGAGCTCGGTGGGTGGCAGATGCTGCATATCTTCGTAAACCTGGCATTGGTGGCATCATTTGACTTGGACGATACAATTGGCTGTGAGAGTGAGCCAAAAATACCCCAGTCGCTGGATTTTCTTTATGAGAGCAAGACCGTTCATATGAGGGCCACAGTCACCGACATGGACCTGGGTCATTACATTCTGAGCCTCGAAATTAGTGAGGCAGCGGAGAAGTAGGCCGTCGCTGGTGCGCTTGAATAGATCATCATCCACAATACAAAACTGGATAGCGGGCCACCGTAGGGTGGTACGGTCTAAGTTAGAAGAATCTGTGGGGTATTGGCCGGTCTGAAGAAATAGGACGATGTCAGAATACTAACAAGGTTCGAATGAAATGGCGAGGACTAGAGGAGTTAATTGAACATGATATGGGATCTTGGTGGACATCAAAACCAAAGGGCGGATAGGTTGTTGTTGGAGTTCTTCCCACATGGACACCAGAGTGGCAAGAGCATCTGCCATTTAATTCTCATCTCGAGGGACATGGCGGTACAAGCACGAGGTAAATTTCTCAGACAATTTGCGGACAACCTCAATATAAGGATGGAGAGATTCTTCTTTAATTTCCCAATCTCCAATGACCTAGCGAACAACCAGAGCCGAATCTCCGATGACGGATACATGGCGGGCCCGAACCTGAAGAAGAGCCTCAAGGCTGAATAGGCAAGCTTCGTATTCAGCGCCGTTGTTGGTGATAGCGAATTCTAAATGTTTGGACAATGGGATTATCTCATTATCAGGTGTGACGATGATGACCCCGAGACCTGCTCCCCGACGGTTCACAGTGCTGTCAAAGTACATTGTCCAAACGTTGTCAAAGGTTATAACAGAGGCGAACTGTTCATCAGGAAACACCAAATTTTCCTTATAGTCAGAGCTGAGGGGTTGATTAGCCACGAATTCAGCTATGGCCCGCCCCTTAATGACCTTCCGGGTTACAAATTCAGACAGGAGAAGCAGCCATCGGGATAATTTGCCGGCCAGAGTAGGGGATTGACAAAGAAACTTCATTGGGTCAATCTTGGCTACGGCTTGGACACGATAAGATTGGAAATAATGTCGCAACTTCTTAGTGAGCCAAACTATGGTAGTACAGGACTTTTCTACAATCGAATATCGGGTTTCATAATCTAACAACTTCTTACTCAAGTAGTAGATGGCATGTTTGCGCTTATCATCATGTTCCTGGAAAAGCATGGCCCCGACGAAAGTTTCCTCAATGGCCAGATAAAGGATGAGTGGTTTCCTTAGGATGGGGGGTGTCAAGATGAGTGGATCGACAAGATTTGCCTTGATTCTATCAAATGCTACTTGGTAGTGATCATTCCATACCACGGGTTACTGTTTCTTTAACAGTTTAAAGATGGGTTCGCAAACAGTAGTGAGGCGAGCAATGAACCGACTAACATACTGCAAGGACCATAAAAACGATTGGACCTCATTCTCTGTCTTAGGGGGAGGCATGTCCCTGATGGCTTTAGGTTTGTTCGGATCCGTTTCAATCGCTTTCTGGCTAACCACATGTCCCAACAGCTTGCCGAAGGTAACTCCAAATACGCATTTCTTTGGATTTAGGCGAAGATTATACTTTTCAATGTGAGTCATGAACTTGTCGAGAACAGTAGGGTGCTCCTCTCAAGTGGCGGACTTCACAATCATGTCATCCACATACACTTCCACTTCTTTATGGATCATGTCGTGTAGAAGGGCGATCATAGCTCACTGATAAGTGGCCCCGGCATTTTTCAACCCGAACAGTATTACCTTGTAGCAATACACCCCCCATTCAGTGATGAACACTGTTTTGACTTTATCGACAATATTAACCAGAATCTGATTGTACCCTGAGAACCCATCCATGAATGAATACATAGCCACCCTAGCGGCGCTATCAATCAGGACATCGATGTGCGGGAGAGGGAAGTCATCTTTTGGGGAGGCTTTATTGAGGTCTCGGAAATCCACACAGACTCGGACCCTACCATCCTTCTTTGGCACTGGGACGATGTTGGACAACCAAGTCGGTTATTCTACCACTTCTATAAATCGAGCTTCGAACAACCTTAAAACCTCTGTCTTAACCTGTTCTGCCCATTCAGGTCCCAACCGGCGGAGTTTCTGCTTGACAGGTCGAAATTTAGGATCAGTTGGGATTCTGTGTTCGGTGATTTATCGGTCAACCCCAGGCATGTCTTCGTATGACTAGGCAAAAGCGTTAACATGATTTTTAAGCACTTTTATGATCTCACTTCTTTCCTCGGGAGTTAAATCTTTGGAAATGGTTACCATTTTGGGATTGTCATCTGTACTTAGGTTTATTTCACTTAATAATGTATCACTAATGTCAAAAACATTATGCGTATTGTTATGTGAATGCATGGATCCATCAAGAAAGACATCAAACAAGTAAGTAGAACGGGAGTTATTCATTGCATTAAAAGCCTCATAAGTAGCATTGTTTGCGTCAAAAACATCAGAAATATTAAAAATTACATCATCCATATCCTCCTCCATAGGCTGAGGGGCTTCAGTAGCAACATCAATGGGAGAAGTGTCCTCTGTATCGTCTATCAAAATGGCGTTTAGGTCGTGCTCTAGAGCGATCTTTTGGGCAATGGTGAGTGATGGCCCTTCAGACAGGTTAGCCTTTTCGGTGAGAGCCCTGGAAAGCTTTCCTACTATGGCTGTCATAGCGTCTTCTTCTCCGGTATCCTTCCAGCCTTTCCTCATCAGTAGTGCCATAGCTTTTGTCACGGTTGCCACAGCATTCTCAATTTTTAGATTGATAGACTCTTCATTACTTCTCTTAGGCTCATCCTCAGGATACATCTTACCTTTCCCTTTAGCCTTATCAGAAACAACATTGACAGGCGCATCAGGCTCAGTAGGCTTGGGTTCAGTTGAAACTATCATGCGACCAGTCTCAAAGTCATAGATATCTTTAAAGATCTCAAAGCCGAGCCATTTTCCCACCATACACGATTAGCTCAGGCTCCCCTCCCCCTTATAAGGCCTCTTGCCTTGGATCTCATAAACAGTGACCATGCGGCAGTAGCAAGAAGGGACACGGCGATAGGCTTTTCTAGGCTTATATCCCAATCCAGCTCCATAAATAAGGATCTTCGACTCTAATGCCTCAATAATTCCCTGTTCGTGTATTCCTCCACCTCTGCCAGGGTTGTATCTAGATTTCTTCATTAGTTTGCCCATACCCGCATGAAGGTAGCTATGCCAAAGGGGAGGAGGCTTCTGAGCTTTGCTAATCATGGCAATCTGAAGGCCCTTTTCTAGATTAGCTTCAGCTTCCATCACAGCCATAACAGAAGTGGGACCGGCCTCTATAGTCACCATTCTGTTATCATGAATTAGCTTGATTTTTTAGTGTAGTGTGGAGGAAACTACACCCTAAGCATGGAGCCATGGTCGGCCAAGCAATAGAGAATAAGTAACGGGAATGTCAAGTACGGTGAAACGCACATTGCTTGCCACACCTTCGACAGTGACTTCTGCCTTAAAAGTCCCACTTACATTGCGCTTTGAATCATCATAAGCTCTAATAACCGTGTTAGACCTTTCAAGCATCTCCTCCGACAGCCCCAGATGAGGAAGGATTTTTAGAGGGCATAAGTTTAGAGCAAAGCCAGCATCCACCATGACGCATGGGATGACCTTATCGAGAATTTGGATCTGGATGAATAAGGCCCTATTGTAATCCCTACCCTCGAGCGTAAGATCAAAATTGTCAAACATACTTTGAGGCCCTTTTCTCGGGGGAATGACTTCTTCTATCGTGGCATACATCTCAACGACCAAGGTGGTCAGATTAGCTTCCAAATCAAGGAGCCGTTTGATCAAACCCTTATAATGCCTTTCATAGTCAATTACCAGTTGCCAGATGTTGTATCGGGCTTGGGTGTTTTTTAGCTGGGTAATAAGGGGGTCGACCTCAAGACTGGTAGGGACAAGCGGAGGTGGAGAAGGGGGTCTTGCAGTAGTTCCAACACTGCCAGGAATCAGGTCTTTGTTTAGGCAAAGATATTGGTCTTCCAGCTAATATACACGACCACTCCGGGTAATATTAAGGACATCATCGAGCAAGATGCTCTTAGTGGCTCGCGTTTTAAACAGGTATTGTTGCTCTTCGGAGTCCAAATTTGGGTTTTGTAGCTCATATTTGTCCATGCTAAAAAGGTCATTGCGATCAACCTTGAATAAGTTGGTGCTTATGGCCTTGAATAAGTTGGTGCTTATGGCCTTGGTCTCTTGAGCCATTTCCCCATCCTCATCAAAATAGTTCTCCTTCAAAACAAAGGAATCTACGCTGAATAGTGTTTTCCCCTCAGCTTTCTTTCTTTTTGCCATAAATGGTTTAGACCTGCGGCTCTCATGCTTTGGTTGGTTTGGATCAATTTCCATTCCCTGAATGGAGTTAACCCCCAGGTTGGCTTGATTGATGAGATCAAAAACCAAGCAAGATGGTAGACCCGAACCGATGACCAGGATAGAGTAACTACTGTCCGGCCTCTGAGCAAGGAGATCGAAGACCGTGGCTTCAGATAAACCAGATTGGACCATGCCGATAGTGCTCGGAGCCTTGTCCGGTTCAGCGATCTTTGCTTCGTTAACCAATCGTTGAATTGCTGAGAGCAGGGCTTTGCAGTTGTTGGTTTGGTGTCCAACCTGAACGTAATAATTACAGAAGTTATTCTTATCTTCAGATCTAGGTAGCTTGTATTCCTGAAGGGACTGTATAAAATATGCTTCCCTTAAGCGCTAGAAGATGACCCGCAGGGGCAATTTATAAGGGTTAGTCAAAATAAAAGGGGGACAAGGAGGTTGGATTGTGGCAATCGTTGATGGAGCCGGAGTGACTGTGAGGGGCGTAGCGGGGACATGAGAAATGGTTTGAATTGCAGCTGGTGTTTTTAGCTTAGCCGGCGGCAGGGCTGAGGGTTGAGCTTCATTCTTCCTGAACCACGGTTTCCCCGCTCTCTCGGCCTTCTCACGCCCTGCCTCATGCTCAATTTTTTCATCTTTCTCAAACACAGCCTTGTAAGAAAGAAAGGAATCTATAGCCATTTCCTTGTGGAACAAAGGGAGAGACCCTTCGAGGAGTTTGACAATCATTTCCTCAAGGTTGAGCTTGGACTTCATCAAGGCCTGAGTCGACATCCACCTATTGAAGTATTGCCTAAAGGTTTCATTGGGCATTTGACGGACCCTCTCAAGATGTTGGAGGGTCATCTCCATCATAGTATTGAAACCATAATGCACTTTTAATGCCTCGGATAAGAGAGTCCAGTTGGCGACAATATGTTGCGGCAAGGTGTGATACCACTCGAGGGCAGGACCCCGAAGGGAGCAGGGAAACATTTCAGCAAGCACCTTATCACTTAGCTTCTTCACATGCATCACTCTTTCATACATTATAATGTGAGAGGCAGGTGCTCCTGAGCCATCATAATGAGCCATGTTTGGCATAGTAAAATTGTCGGGGACCCAATCTTCGTCCCTCTCAGGTTTCTCATCAGTGATGAGGCAATTTATGTAAGTTTGGATCTCGGGCGTCACGCCCGGAGGCTGCATGACCTGGTCGCTAGCCGGTTTGTGAGAGATAGCTGGGGCTTCAGGTGTCACGCCCGAAGAATGCACGACATGGTCGTTGATAGTTTGAGAAGCTATCATTTACCAAACAAAGGCGCTACCTCAGGTGTCATGCCTGGCAGTTGCATGACCTGGTCATTGAGTGTTGGAGGTAGCGGAGGGCGAATGGTCAGCTGGCTGGCAAAAGGATTTTGGGGGTAGGTGGTGCCTTTAGGAGTTACAATGAACTACGGATGTGTGAAGGAGGGTAGCGACTGAGAAACTGGGCTTTGGTGAGTGAATATCGGAGGGGTGGAGCTCTGAGCGAAGGGTCTTGGATTAAAAGGCACAACTGATGGGATGGTCAAAGTTGATAAGAAAGTTGTAGCCTGCCCAAACTAGAATGGACTCGCTATAGGTTGGGTTGATTGAAATATAGGTGCAACGGGTCTTGCCCCTACTAGACTGGTCAACATTTATGTCAAGCTATTCGGGGCCTGAATATCAGATGCCGATACTCGATCAGAACTCCTGTCTTTGAGAGCTCTCTTAACGACTGCCTGAACTGTAGTTTGGATAGAAGCTTGGAAAGCGTCCGAGTTCAGGAATTGCATCATAGCACTGGTAAAGTCGAAACCAGGTGGTGGTTGGGATCCTATTCCCGAGCTAGAAGTAGGGCCAAAAGGCTCTTCTGGAGGAGGGGTCCCTTCATTTCTTGGGAAAGACATGGCTGGTCGAGAAGGATTTTAGCTTAACGAAACTTGTTCCGAATCTGACTCCCCGCTTGAATCAGTGTGGGGAATTCCTTCAACTTCCGTGGTAACAATCAGGTTCAGAGGATGACGTATAAGGCGGTGCTCTATCCTTTTCCAAGCCGGGGTGCGATGATTTGTGTGCCTCCTTCTAGCTGAAATGGTAGGCAGTGGATCAGACCATGAATGGGCTAGTGAATGGTATGCATGATGTGCATGCCTTTTGTTCCTTGGGAGTGATGCATGATGCATATGGGTGTATGTAGATGTGGTTAGAGATGACGTGATGGCTTATCCCTCCAACATATGTGGGGCGTTTGTACCACACGTGATACATAGCGATATGTGGTGACACAACGGAGGTACAAGAGAAGTTATACGTGTGTTGCTAAACCTCTTCCACGGGTGGAAGTGGCAAGGGTAAGTTGATTCATTTTTGGCCCTTAAAGCCGATGCATGGGGGTGCATGATCACAGAGCACATAGCACGCGAATCGTCCCTCTTCCAACCTTATGACTCCCGCATAATGCCTCTTTGGAAGGATGGAGTTTGGCCTATTCACCGGTAATGGCAAAAGAAGCGCATCCTAATTATTTTATTTATTTTGGGTAATCCTAAGGGGAATGATGTGCTAAGGCTTTTTTTTCTGGCACGGCTTTGGTATATGATGATGTAGAAGGTTCTCGTTTACCTTGATTCCACGTTACTCAACCACTACCCAAATAGGTGCGATCGTAGGAGTTTACGTGTTGGTTAAAACAAGTGATCCACCCACTAGGCATCCTCAATTCCAACAGGGCATGAGTGATACTTCATGAGCTCCTCGGGTAAATTAGGGCACCTAAAATTACCGAACTATCTACACGTGAGAGGATAAAACGTTATAAAAAAGAATGAAGTTTTAATTTGGCCAATGATTTCAATACATTATCAAAATCTTTTAAACTTTATGAAAGAAAGTTCGAGTTTAGAGAAAAGATCCCCAGCAGAGTCGCCACTGTGAGCGGACGATGTTTCGCGAGGCGGCAGCGAGGCCGGGCCCGGTCGAGTTGGCCTCTTGGAATGAGGGGGGAGATGCGTATAATGTGATTGAAAATGATTTTGCATATTTTAATGCTCGAAAGATACGAGATCGAAATCTTGTACTTAAAATAGAGTCGCCACCCGGTTCAGCTCAACTAGGAAATTTTTGGTACGATTTTCCCACCGGGTAATTGGACCGTACCTTAAGTAGAGATTTCGAGTTCGGATGATGTTATCTATTTTTCATTAGGCCAAGTTAAGGTACTTCATTCTTTCTTAATTGGTTTAATCCATCCTATTTATTTGAATTTTCAGTTATTTTGTTGTTTTCGTGTTTATAAAGCAATTGAAACAATGAATAAAATATTTACAGCCATAAAAAAAAGTTTTTCCAAGTCTTATACGTTTTTTTATGCAATAAATAAAATACTTGAATATCTGATATACGTCTGCCTGCAGAAGATTGTTAGCACGGGTATAGCATATTTTGTTTATAGTATCATAAAACCCGATCGGGCTGCTAAAATGAGATTTAAACGGCATTTTCGAGGAAATTCCATTTTTAATCAGATTTTAGGCTCAATCGTTACTTTAACCAGATTATGAGTGAAAATACCCACATATTACAGGATGGGGTCTGTTTGCAAGATATTTTTAACTTCCATCATTACATTATATGTTCAAGCTTCGAAAAATAAGCTAATCTAGGAATAAATGAAAATAAAACTGCTGTCCAGAAAGTCATATCGCCGACGATACAACTGATGCCGCCGGCGACATGACTGATGTCACTGGTGACATGGCTGATGCCGCTGCCGACATCAATTATGTCACCGGCGATATCAGCTTGTAGGCAGCAGTGGTGGCAGTAAAAAAAAGACCGAAAACCTAAAAATGGGTATAAATCGACGAAATTTAACATAAATCAGTAATGTTAATGCCAAAGAGCTATGAGACTCAGGATTTTTACCTCGAGGCCGTGAATCCACCTCTTTGTGAACCGAAAGAAACACCTTTGGGGAGCTTGTTTCGATGATTAAGCAGTAAATTTAAGTACTTTTTGGTTTCTAAATCCAATTAAGTTGATTTTAACTTAAAGGCTTGCTGATTTCCAACTCACAATCAGAGAATTCAAAAAAGAAAAACCAGGAAAAATGGATCGGGATCCTTTTTTCTATTTTACCTAGTTCTTATCTCACTAAAATCTATTCCTACATTAAAATCTTAACCTTCATTCCCCCCCCTTCCTAAACGCAGCTCAAGGTGTGCTTTTATAGGTGAAATGGGTGTTTTTTTAGGCCTATTTGACCGATTCCGCCAAAAGTGGCCGAAAGGCTGTCTGTGGAGGGATCCGTTTCGGGCCATGCCGCCGGCGGCATGACTGATGCCGCTGGTGGCATCAGCCTCCAGCATACCGACAGCTAACGGGCCCAAAAGCCAAAAAAGTCGTGAAAAGTGGTTTAATAGTGGGTGGAAAGGCATCTTTTTAACTTTTAATAATATCTTAATAGGTATTTATTATTTGGGTGTAAATCATCGGTTCAAGATCCTACTGGACGCGTTATCGAACTGGATTCTTCCAAGTGTAAAATTCGCGAGGAATATTATTCTGGTAATAAAAATTCTAAAGAGAACTTTTATTTTGAGGCATTAAAATCGGGTACACATCATCATCTCGCGAGAGGGACTGCAAAATCCCATGCTTATAGTACCTGATCTCAAATATCTGCGATTCTATTTGTTTGTTTGCTTTCTCCCACACTGTATCTAGCGCACCCTTAGATTAGTTAAGCCATTACTTTAGTGAAGCATGTTGACTCTCGACTCTGCATGTCATGGTGTTGCTGAAGTGCAGCACTTTGTTCGTCCAAGCTTTAACAAATTTCTCCTTGTGGACTAACCAGGTGGACTCAATGTACCGCATCACCTTAGGATGGTTCAACAAGGCATCTCTCACAAACTCTACAGCCTGTTCAAATTTTTCTTCGCTTGTAGCACCCAAAATTCTACTAAAAAAATTTCCTTAACATTTACAGCATATATCATGTCCCTTCCAGAAAGATGATAAACCTTGTCTTCGACATCCTTATTGATGTGCCAAGTGCAAAGCAAGTGGGCTATTTGTGGAAATATCTCCTTTATCGGATTCATCAGGCCTAACTCCCTATCGGTCATAATGGCAGTCGGATGGAGGTCAGAACCGAGCAACATCCTCAACTTATCTAACCCAATGGTAGGTTGCCTCAGTCTCATCCTTCACAAGTGCATAAGCAATTAGCAAGTTAGATTTGCACGGAGTCATTTCTACCATCTCCACCATGGGCATCTTGTACCTGTTGGTCTTGTATATCGAGTCTATGCCAATGAACCAAGGGAAGTTCCGAAGTAAGCGAATAGAGTCGGGGTGTGCAAAAAATAAATGGGTCAGCACATTTGAATCTGGGTCAGAATGATTCCAAGTCACATAGTTGTATTGTTTACATAAATGAAACAACTATCCCGCTACATCCTTGTTCGCAAAACTTTTCTCACGCATCTTATCCCTATAATTATAAACCTGTTTCAGATCATGTACTACTTTTAGTTTTGACTCAATAGTCGCACGAATAGAACATGGGTTTGCTTGGGCCTCCATAATGTCACGAACAATTGCTTTGGCTTCGGGACTAAGTTTAGGCATCTTTACAAACGCTCGTAGTACATAATTGTGCATCCCCTTGTGCCCACGGCGTGGACGGATAACCCAAATTAGGGGAGAGCATTGGTCGGTTCGGTCCAAGAATTGAACCGAACTAAATAAACCAAAAAATGAATAACAAGAAAATTAAGAACCTAATACCGAACCTAATTAAATTCGGTTCAGTCCAGACCGAACCCAAATATTTAGGTTCGGTTCGGTTCGGTTTAGTATAGAACCAAAATTTTCTTCTCACGTTGAAGATGTAATTATTATTTGAATTACTTATTATGAAATTTGATAATTTCCTAAACTCAAAACTAATATGTTGATAATAAAATATAGTAAAAAAACTAATTCAATCAAGATTCAATTAATGAGTTTTATTTTGTCTTATAAAATATAACAAATAATAAATATCAATCAAAATTAATAATAACATTCCAATGTTCGTCATTTGTTGAATTTTAATATGAAATTCTCTATGTTTTTTTCATGTAATACTTATAATATTAATACTTGAAAAAATATAAATAAAAAATTCTAGTGTTTACTATTAGTTAGACTTCTAGTATGAAATTCCCTACATTTTTTCACATATTTATATTATCCTAATTAGGTTTGGTTCTCGGTTTTTTTGGTTTTTTTCCCATAGAATCGAGAACCGAACCGAATACCAAATAATAAAATATTAGAACCAAGTACCGAACCTAATAAGTTAGGTCCGGTCCGGTCCGGTCTAGTTAGGTTCGGTTCTATTCGATTCTTAGGTTCGGTTTGGTTATTTAGGTTTCTTGCTCTATCCTACCCCAAATGTCACACCCCTGTACCTGTTGCACAGAAAGTGAGAATTTGCTCCGGTCGTTTTAGTCATGTTCGTCTTTCTCACAACTAGATGCTTGTCGGCCGTTCTGTCCCTTTCGCCACACGTACATTTGAGCAGCTTCTTATGGGGTCCACCCTTATGCGAAGAAATACATAACGGGAATCCATTTTCGATTGCAATTTTTTAGCCCACCCAACTGCCTCTTCTTCAGACTTGAAAATAGTGTTGGAGTCGAACTTCCCACTATAGTCAATCCCATCGCCCTTAACCTTTTCCACTCTTACCTGCACCATCACTCACTTGTTCAGCATGACTCATTGAACATTATTTACAGTTTACACGTATAATAATTGGATGTCAAAAAAAATCCATTACAACTGGTGGTTCTGGTAGCTTTCTAGAAAGCTTGAATCGAATGCGACCTGTGTAATTTAATGATTGTGGTGGGCGGTTACACGATATTGAATGTATTTGTCATTATGTTTTGTAGGAGTTAATGTATGAGTAACGATGTTTTACACCGAGGTTGTATCCAATGCATTACACATGCATGAAGCTCATAGATGTTAGACATGCTGTATGGTTTGTATTCAGAGAGTCACTTTGTATTGCTATATGTACAACTCCAATGACAAGCTTACCTAATAAGACAAGAGCAACTATTTTAATCTTTATGATCCGCTTCATTTTTACGAGACATTTTGTGGTATATAAACAAAGTGAAATCATGTATATTAGTCTCCCAGAATTACTTCAATATAATGTAAAAGCATCGTTTTAACTTGTTGCTTTTGGTCACTCTAGTTTTCATTTGTTGATTTTGGTCGCTCTTTTTACATTTTCAACCGACCTATTATATTAGGGATATTTAGTAGAATTAGGTCGCTCTCATTTTAATATGTTGATTTACGTCACTCTCCTGAAACTTTCAAGCGACTGCGACCTATTTATATGGAGGGAATTTAGTGTAATTTTAGGCGAGAAAATGGGCAACACGAGACTTAGGACTGTCCACTGGTTTTGCACCCACAGTGGAAATGGCAAATTGGTGGACATCCCCGATCTATTAAGAGTCTCTACTATTGGTAAGATGCATTATCTGAATGTTGCATACACTAATAACCAAAAAAATAAACTCTTACCCTGTTTCTTGCCGATGGACCGCCATCATCGTTCGGTCTTGATTGACCTCCCTCGCCTGTGTTTTCCATTGGCATGGAGTTATAATTAGTTGAATCCACTGGACTTGTGTTACGGTCGGTTGATTCCGTCGGAGTGGAATCATTATCAGTTGTTTCCATTAGAGTTGGGTCATGATCGGTTGGTTCAGGATCTTTTTCTGGTTTTAATCCTGCGTACCCCTTCACCGGCGTTGAGTAATGATCCGAATCGAAGTAACGGGGCAATTCATCATGACTAATGCTATAATCAACTAAGTCTTCCCAATTTATTTCATCCTTGGATACCATTTGAATAGATTCCCCAATTAAGTGTTCCCCATTGATGTCTTCAATGGATGCCATTTGAACAGCTTTTGAATTTAGAATAAGAGAAAGGATGAGTCCTGAGATGGGTGTGTTAAATTTAATAAATTTAATCAAATTTTCTGCCTGAAGAGAGGGGGAAGTGGAATTTCATAAGAGAGGGAAAAGAACTATCAATTAAGTCTTTTCAATCTATTTAATCCCTGGATACCATTTGAACAGATTCCCCAATTAAGTGTCCCCCATTGATGTCTTCAATGGATGCCATTTGAACAGTTTTTGAATTTAGGATAAGAGAAAGGATGAGTCCTGAGATGGGTGTGTTAAATTTAATAAATTTAAGCTAAATTTCTGCGTGAGGAGAGGGGGAAGTGAAATTCCATAAGAGAGAGAAAAGAACTCGCAATTTGGTAAGAGGAAGAAAAGGAAATTTAGAGAATTGAGAACTAGAGAGAGAACAAGAGAGAGAATGAGTGGAAATTATGAGAGGGGCAAAATTGTCAACAGGGGGGTATGCGGGCAGAATGAAACAAAATGCGGGCGGAATAAAGCACGCGACCTAATAAATCCTTATGGTAAATTTCAGAAACATGTCACGTGGTTTGACTGTTTTGCAAAAATGTTCTTATGTAATTTATTTTTTTTCAAAATGATACTTGTGGTTTCATAAGTTTGCAAACAAAGGAAAAAATACAAGGTATGTTTTTGAAAATTACATTTTTTTTGTTAATGCTATGTCATTTTAATAAATTCATCATTCCTATATTTTAACTATATTATTTAAAAATTATACATCAAGATTTGAGTAAGTTTCAGAAATTTTTCATTTTGTTATGATTTTTTAAATTTATCATCAGTTTTTAATTAAAAAAATATTTGTACTGCTAAAAAAATTATAAAATTTATCACCAATGTGTATTATATTTTTATTAACTAAGCTGTAAAATTCTACTTCAAAATTGACAAGATTACCTTTGTGGTTTTAAAATTTTGGGAATCCTTTTTTCTGCAAACTTTTAAAATCACATGCAACATTTTAAAAAAAATTCCACAAAGGTCATTTTACAAACTTTTGAAAACACATGCATAATTTTAAAAAAAAATTCCACAAACATCTTTTTACAGTCAAACCACATGATATAATTTTTAAATTTACCCAAATCATTACTAGCTATAGAATTCAGTGTTTTATACTGTCTTTACGTAAAATTTCGACTTGTGATGATTACAATCAATGCAAATTAACTAGGGGTACCAAGTTGAGTGTACGTATTTATGCTATCCAATATGTATATATAACTATAGTTTTTGAAGGTGGCTTTTGTCCTAAAACATATAATTCCTCTGTAATTTTTTACTTATTTTCATATAAGTTTCATGCTTTATAATAAATAAATAAATTAATTAATTAATAATATAAAAATATTAATTTACTCTTATAATTTAATTAATGTTTTAATATTTCAACTAAATGTAATTAATAGTATAAGGGTAGAATTAAAAAAATACTTAAAAAATACTTAAAAAGTATAAATAATAAATATTTTATGAAATCAATTTTAGGCTAAATATAATTTTAAAAAGATAGAGGGAGTAATATATAACAACGTCAAGATCCAAAAATAATTGAAAAGTCTTAGATATAGGATTGTTGTGATGTATATAAATTAGTATTACACAGGTGAAAAGGATTTTCGTAATTAATAATGTGACATTAGAAGATTTTTAATTTGCTTTGGCTTTGTCTTTTTTTTTTCTTGATGAAGGCTTTGTCTTTTACGTATACATGCAGAAGCAAAATAAGTTTTGAACACGCAACTAATTAAAGTTGTATAAAACAAATTTATATTTATATGTTTGTCATGATCCCTTTATATATTTATAAGTATTCATAAAAGCATAAAGAAAATGAAATATTAATATCATCAGTTGGAGTATGAATATATTTTAATGATTATATGTAAATTTGTACATTAAGACTTAAATATTTATTAAGTTATCTTATTAATTTAAATAAAAAAAATTAAATAATACCAATTAAACTATACCCAATATAATATTTTTATATTATATTAAGCGACACCATTATAATATTTTTTGGAATATGGACAAAACACTGTATTTAGCAATACATTAGGCTCTTTAACAGAAATTATTGTTAAATAATAAAATAAAATACATATTTAATTAATGAAAGAAAATGATAATAAACAATATTCAATTGTTTTTTCAGTAGAATAGAACTAAAAACTAAACGATGAGTTAAAAAAAAAATTCTAGCCCTTGTTTGGTTGGTGGATGAAAAGCTCTTTCTGCTGTTTGAACCAAAATAGAGATAATTTAAATGTTGTTTTTTTACAAAGAGTTCGATAGTTGTTTGAAAAGCCAACAAATTTGTACTCTTAGGAGATTTTTCATGGTTTACTTTATTTTACTTTAATTATGTAACTTTTACAATTGATTTATACTCATTTTAAAATGATTTAAGAGCTATTTTGTGAAAATTTTAATAATATGTGACATTTTTGTTAATTTTCTTGATTGTGAGGTTTAAATCTAGAACCTTACACAACTTAGATTATCTAAGAGGCGGTGGCCGCTGAAACAAAACCTAGTGGTTAGTTAATGGCATATTTGGTGTTGTATGATAATTTTTTTTGGCAATTGAGTTGATGAGCTTTTTAATCTTGTGAAATCTGCATTACCACACTCCGCACACCAAATGTTTGATATAAGTTCTCAATGGCAAAATCAAGTTCTCAAATGCTTTACTACAATTGAGTTTATATGCATTGCAATTTTTAGCACAACTAGCTAATGAAACTAAATTTAATAATGCAATTCAAATTACTCCCTTACGTCCAAACCTAAGCAAATTATTGTATATAATTGGAACTAGAAATGGAGGAATGGTACACCCTATTGGTTTCTTACAAACAACACAACATGAAGGCACAGCCTAAGAGCTCCTCAATTTGGACACAAGTTCATCAATACATTGATCAGAACTGCCCCCTTTATCAACTGCCTCTATAGCTAATTTCCTCCATTTCTTTGCATTCTCTTTAATCTCTTTTCCTCTATCCCTCTCCAATACTTCCCTTATACAAAACTCCACCTCTTCCCCTCTCACTATACCTTTCTCACACGGCCGAACCCTAATTCCTACTTTCCAAACATCCTCAACATACTTAGCATTCATGGGTTGATCCGTCCATTGAGGCATACCGATAATCGGAACTCCTAAACTCAATGCTTCTAGAACAGAATTTAACCCACAATGTGTAATAAAACATCCTATTGCTTCATTTGACAACACTTCCAATTGTGGGCACCATGTTACCACCAAACCCTTTTCAGCTAAATAATTTGTGGGTAGTTTAGACATCTCTAAAGCCCTTACAACCCACAAGAAGTAGCAACTTTTAATCCTATAGCTAGTTCCTCCATTTGTTCTTTGCCGAGTTCTGCCGAACTCCCGAATGACACGTATACCACCGAACCGTTAGGCTTATCTTTTAGCCAATTGATGCAGGTTGTGGTGTCTGGTTGAAATAGATTGATGCCGTAACCTTTGTCGTCTTCGAACCTTTTGTCCAAGTACTTAGATGGAAGTGTTGGGCCTATCGTCCCGAAACGCCATTGTTTCGAAACCCAATCCACCTCCTGCAATATATGCCATATACAACAAAACAACCACCAAAGCTTAATGTTATGCTAGATGTCAGCTAGCTATATGTACCTGTCTGTTGACGCCATAAAACTATATAGTCCAAAAAAACAAAAATATTTGTAAAACAAATGCTCGATGAATCAACAACTCCATCAACTTGTCATATTTCGTCTATTGGCTCTCGAACTTTAAATTTTTTCAACTAACTCTTTCAACTTGTCAAGAGTGCATCACCCCAATACACCACGTGTTAGCTTCTAGTTGGTTTTGACTTTTCAAAAATGTCTTTCTCAATTTTTTCTTTCTCCAATAAGAAATTGACACGTAATATTTAGAACGCAAACTGATGCATTATTGCCAAGTTTTGGCACAGTGAGACAAGTTGAGGCATATTCTTAATATTATAATAAATACTTTATAATACATTACTGTTATAAACAGCTTGAACGATATTGTCCGTTTTGGCGCCGTTTACGGCCAACCTCACGGCTTTAAAAGCGTCATTCAATTTAAGGCCTTCAGGACCCTGTTTATATACAAGCTCAGTGGATCATCCGAAAGCGTTGTGGGATATTCATTCCTAACACATCCTCTCATCGCGGTCGTGCTGATAACATGTTATAAACAACTAGAACGATATTGTCCGCTTTGGCGCCGTTTACGGCCAAACTCGCGGCTTTAAAACGCGTCACTCAAGTTAAGGCCTTCAGGGCCCTGTTTATATACAAGCTCAGTGGATCCTCCAAGAGCGATGTGGAATTCATTCCTAACACACCCCTTCATCGTGATCATGCTGATAATGTGTTATAAACAGCTTGAACGATATTGTCTACTTTGGCGCCGTTTACGGTTAACCTCACGACTTTAAAACGTGTCGTACAAGTTAAGGCCTTCCGGGCCCTGCTTATATACAAGCTCAGTAGATCATCCGAGAGCGATGTGGGATTCATTCCTAATACACCACCTCATTGTGATCGTGCTGATAATGTGTTATAAACAGTTTGAATGATATTGTCCGCTTTGGCGCCGTATACAGCCAACCTCACGGCTTTAAAAGGCGTCGTATAAGTTAAGGCTTTCAGGGCCCTGTTTTTATACGAAATCAATGGATTCTCCAGTAGCGATATGGGATTTCCATTCCTAACAATTACTATATGTTCCATTTCTATTAAATTCAAATTTTATTATATTTCTATTTTTTATTACATTTAATCAAAAATTAAAATTTTACTTCTATTCAATTTCTAGTATTACGATAGAAATATATTTAAAGTTTCTATTTAAAATTTTTTATGAAATTTTAACTAATTATATTTTCAATTCAATTACTTATTTATTATTTGATATATTACGCCTAAAACAAACAAACCCAAATCAACAAATTATTACCTGTTCCTCCAGCTTGATAAAGGTATTACAGAGAACCAAATCGGCATCCTTAATGTTCCTGAACTGGTTGCAAACCGTATAACACCAAGCCGGATAAGATCCGTAAGACGATACAAAAGACGATGTATCCCTCGCTTCAAGCAATGGCAACCCAGGAAGCCAAACACTCGAACCAGACAGCGGAAGTTGAAGACCACCACTATAAACATGGTAATACAAGATATTAACAGCACATGTCTGAGTCAAAAACGCCACACCCAATAACCCGAATTCCTTCGCCACATCAAGTGCCCAAGGCAAGAATCCATCATAAATAATAGCAGTAACAGGGGAATCTGAATCGGAATCTTGAAGCTTGTTGATTAGATTCGCCAGTGTTTTGGAACCCACTGTTTGTAGACTCGATAAGTAGGCCTCGGTGGATTTTGCCTGAGAGTCGCCGCCCTGGTCAAACCCGTCGGAAATGGTTTGGATTTGGATTGGGGAAGACGGGTCGGAGTGCATAGTGTTGCTGATGAAAACAGTGGTTGCAAGTGTTGCCTTAACTCCTTTGGAGGTCAAACGTTTGGCCAGTTGTAACATTGGATTGATATGGCCTTGGCCTGGATAGGGAAGGATTATTGCGTGAGCTTTTCTTGATTCCATTTCTTCTTTCTGTTCTAATTTGTCAAGATAAAGATGCCTTTATGTACTGTTTTTAATAAGTGTCCCGGAGCATGTGAATGGTTTCTGTCGCGTAGTTCTTAAACGGAGATATGTATGGTAGGATTACCTTAATATCAGATAATTAGTTTTAAAAACTAATTTAAGCTACTCCCAAATACACCTATTTGAACAACTTTAGATCCATATATTAGATCAAATTTGCAAATGAAAGTAAATAGTTTGTATTATCATAATGGTTTAGATATTTTCATTGATTAATCATAAATGTATCATAGTCAAAATAATTCTTTTTTTCTATCATGCATTACCCCTAAATTATCTATTCATATTTATGGCTTTTTATGGATACTTTAAATAACTATCACTTTACTTATTTTTATCATTGGATCAAATCTCATGTCATCTAATCAGTAGTGGTGGAAAGGAACCAAGTATTTACGGTTAATTTGAAAAAATAAAGTAATCATTACAAAAATTTTCTTCTTTTTTGTTGAGGAAATATAGAATGCATATTAATAATTGCTTTGTCAAAAATACAGTGTTATTAAAATTATATTGTACCAAAGGATTTAATAAGTTTTATCGTAAATCGGTCATGACTACAGTATGGTTCAACTTAAAAATGGTTTTAAAAAAAAGGTTATAGCGACACGTAGAGAGTATCGCAAAAGAATTAAAATATGTTGCAATAGATAAAAAAGCGTCGCAAAATATCAAACAAGCGTTGCAATAAACACTAAAAACATGCAAAAATGTTCCAAATACCTTGGCAACACAAAAAGAGTTGCAAAAGACCCAAAGAGTTACAATATTCATTAAAAATCCTAAATAATATATACTCTTAAAAATAAAAAAAGGATAAAACACTAATTATACCAATTATATCAATAATACCACATACTATTTATTTTACTATATAATATCCGGTCTTAAACATGAGAAAATTGAAATAACTAATATAATAGCTTTTTTAATTTGTATGGCCGAAAATGATTTGCACATTTGTGGCTACCATTAAACAATAAGGTTAATAAGGTTGTTATAGTTGGTAAGAAATTTAATATCGCTTAAGGAATGTTTTGAGTTTGAGTTCTAGTGAATGTAGAAAAATTTTATTGAAAGATTCACCCACTACAACTAGATGCGTGACTCAAATTAAATCTGAATATAATAGAAATATAACTCCAATAAACCAAATGAATAAAAAAATAATATTTCTAATTTGGACATTTATTTAATAATTTTTTTCTATAAAATTCTAGCCATAACATTAATTTTAAAAGCAATGGCTATATTGGTTAAAACTTTTCTTTAAATGATTCAGTTGGTCTCGAAATTCTGCATTGCTGTATTACACCAATCAACAATAAATATTTTCTTGGAAACTGAAATTTGTTTGAATCTGATTTTGGCGTTAAAAGATTCTATGGGTGTCTAATTGTCTGCAGCTAGCAAACTTTGTCTTTTTATCAAGTACGAATCAGAAATTGATTTGATTTGCAATAAATTGAAAAATTGAATACCGTGACATATCACTCTTAAATTTTAAATAAATTATTTTATTTCTTAAAATTAATACAATTTGCTTGCTTTATATTAATTTTTAGTTAATTTTTAATTTTTAAAAATATCATTTTTTAAGATTTTTCTCCTTTCAATTAAAAGTTGACACGTGGTATTGGGAGGACAAATTATATTATAACATCTTTAATAGTTTGTCTATTTCAATAATAGTATTATCACATAAGTAAACATAGATAATTAAGTGAAAAATTATTTTACACTAGCCTGTCTATTTTCTCTTTCCTATATGATGTGACACAATAAATATTGAATATTGTCTATTTAATCTTCTACATGTAAATAATCAAATAGAAACCTATATCATTGACTTAATTAATATTTTAATGATTAATTTAAAATTTAAATGTTAGTTAGTTATGAAAGAGAAAATTTAATAAATAATTAATTTTTATATTACAATCTACTATAAAATAGATAATCTATTGTAGCTAGTCACTTGAAGTATATTGTCTATTTTTAAAATTATTGACATGTCATCAATGTGGTTGTCTATTTCACATTCCACATAATCCTAGAATCCACTATCTATTAAAGATGCTCTCAATTTTGCCAATTTTAAAGGGTAAAATGATTCACTTAAAAATTGAGGATGATATGTGATAAAATGTGTCGACAACAAAGGATGTGCTAAGCCAACACAATAACATTCCATAGATTTCTTAGTTGGATTCATTTTTACTACTAATTCTTTGTTTGAAACAATAAAGATGAGAAATAAATGAATTGATACAAAATTTTATTCATCTAACAGATTCAATCTCAGTCATTAGATTAAAATATTTACTACATCTATATTCTCTAGTATTTTATTTTTAGTTTGTAAACCATAGTTATGTTATAAATAATTGGTGTTTTTGTTAATTTATACCACCATTGCATATTATCTACATAGATAGGCCCTTGCTATCAAAATTTAGTATCCTTAACTTTTAAAAGGTTTTCTCAGCCCCCTAGCTTAGTAAAAGTGCATTTCTTAGCCTTCTCAACACGATAAATTTAATCACACTTTTGGAGAGTGTAAACCACTCGCACTGCTTGTCAAATTTTAAAAAGTCAAACCAATCAAAAATTGTTAGGTGAAAATTTTGAAATAATTACTAAAATACAACCACCAATGCATCTTTTTTTACTTTCTTCTCCAGTTCTTCATCTTCCAACTTAAATCCAACCAATTCATCATCTTCGGAATCAAATTCAACTCAAATCTCAATCTCTCGCCGCACAATGACTCCGAAATCTTTTATTCCTCCACTTCCAATTAAGAGAAATATCAATAAACAAAATAGCAAAATGAGATTCAAGCATTCAACAATACCAACACTTGCGTCCAAGGTAGTGCATCTATATCAATTTCCACAAAATTTGAATTGTCTGTCCTTTCCGAATCTGATGAGCTACCACTTGGATTCGAATTATTTTGTGAAAACACTTTCTCATCGGAATAAAACTTGCCAGTTTCAATTCGGGATGAAAACGTGAACTTTTGAAAGAGTTAGAGTAATGGATGAAAGGTAGAATATGGTTTTGGAAAACTCATCACTGATTTGTGATGAGCGTGGTTCTGTATATATAAATTACCAGTTGTACAATACTGGCAACAGTAGGGTCTTTAATTAGGAATATAACTTTAAAATATGAAAATAATCTATCCTATTATTATTTATAATATAATGTCTATCCCCCCGGCAAGTTGGGCGGGTTGTAAATCATGGCCAACTTACCTCGTAAAATGAGGAAGCGATGGCGGGAAAGCGACTTGGCAATTTGGTCCTCGGTAGAGATATGTTGAACAAAAAGTGCCTTCGAGAACAAAATGAAAATCCAATTCTAAATGCTTTTTGCGGGAGTGAAAAATTGGATTAGTTGTAAGGTAAGTCATGCTCAGATTGTCACACCAAAGAGTTGGAGGATGGGCAACCGGAAACACAATCTCACGAAGAAGGAGTTTGATCCAGGCTAATTCCGAATTAGTATTTGCAACAACCCTGTATTTGGCCTCTGTGGATGAACGGGAAACTGTACGTTGCTTCTTAGAAGTCCACGAAATCAGATTATTATCGTGATAAATACCATACCCTGTCGTTGAACGACGATCCGAGGCATCACCACCCCAATCTGAGTCTGAAAATCCATGTAAAATGATACCTGGCTGTTTGCGGTAACAAAGACTATAATTGATAGTACCGTGAAGATAGCGTAAAATGCGCTTAAGCACCTGCCAACTTGGAACCGTCGGGGTGTTCATGGAATGTGCTACTTTAGTGACTGAAAAAGCCACATCCGGTCGTGTAATGGCAAGATACTGAAGGCCACCAACGAGACTGCGATAATGTGTGACATCACTGTAAGGATCCGAATCACCATCACAAGGTTTAATAGCTGTAACAGGCGTAGAAACAATCGGCCATATTAGCACGAGTTAAAAGATCTTGTGTGTACTTCCTTTAAGAGAGAAATAATTGTCCATTAGAACGAAAGGACTCAATTCCTAAAAAATATTTTACCAGTCTTGAATCCTTAATTGCAAAACGAGATTGCAAAAAAGTAAACAAATGAGCAGCTTGTCGGGTATCATTACCAAGTAAAGGAGATCATCCACATAAATCAGACAAAATATAATACAAGAGCCAAGTTTGTAATTGTTGAATCAAGCAAGAGTTTGGACTGACTCAGTGGACGACTCAGTAGTGCTTAAGTTTTGATCATAATAATTAAGTTAAGTATAAGTTAATTAAATCAATAATGATGTTAAAATAAATAGTCTATGGTTGTATGCGGGAAATTAAATTCAAGGGTAGAATTTTATGTCTTTGCTGACTTAGCTATTTAGTTTAACTCTGAGTTGTTCTGGGCTGAGTATGTACTTTAGTCGCTGACTAAATACTATTCACTCAACGCTTGATATTTAGATTTCGGTTCAGTTGTGCATAAGTTTTTATCTTTCGCTGAGTTACTTTATGTCTGTCAATGGCACTGACTTTTTCGTTTAAGGAAATATGAAATCTTTGCTTTTAGTATTGCTTTTTGCAGGACATTAATGAGACAAAGACAAAAAGAATTAATGCCTTGACAAGACTCCAGTTTATGAAGAAAATGACAAAGTCTTCCAGAATCAAGCTATAAAAAGTCATTTGCCAATTTGGGAAAATCTGCAGATCAACAACATAGTATCGCGCACTCTACAAAATATCAGATTACCAGAAGGAATGGGAAGACGAAACGTAGCAAGTCAGCGCAAGATCCCTTTAACAGAAGACTGGCATCAAACGACAAAGAATTCAAATTGAAGCTCGAATTTCAATCTAACAGATTGATTTCTAACTCAAAACGGTGTGATTCTATCTCCTAAAGGATCAATTTGAAGAATCAACGGGTGAATAGATGAGCTGTCAATTTCAAAAGATGCCAAGGTAAGTTCAACGGCTACTTTATTAATTCCAACTATAAAAGGAGCAAGAAGGCAAGCATTAGAACTTGGTGATTACACCTGAATTTCTAAGAAGCAAAACCATGCCAATTTAATAGCTTTAAAGAGTTTAACCAAGAAAGCAACTATTCAGCAAAGAATCTGCTTTGAATAAGAGAGATTAGAATAGATCATTTGAATTGTAATATCATATCATTTGTAACTGGATCAATCTTTCTAAAAGTTGATTCTAGTTCTTATTTAGAATTAGTTGAGTTGCTAGTAGAAGAGGGTATTGTGCTTAGCGGGTTAGAGATTACAGTTTGGAGGGTATTCTTTGTAATTGGGGAAATATGTGAAAGGCTTCTCCGCCTAGGGTAAAGGAGTTGAGATTAGTGAATTAAAGCCAAGAAACTCTATTGGGACTGGATGTAAGCACATGTTGTCGAACCAGTATAAAATCTTTGTGTTCTTTACTTTGAAGTTTTTCCAGATTTCACTCAACCAGCTGACCTACTCAGCGGAGTTCATATAATCGCGAAAAAGTTTACTAAGTTATTTGTGTGAGTCATTCACCCTCCCTCTGACTCATTGAGTATATGCATAGGGACCAACAGTAATAATAGAGAGATACATCAGCTCTTGAACTCTGAAAATCGTAGGTTTGCAAGGATTATGTAAGCTTATGATGCCACATCCGAGGTGATTGCTTAAGGCCGTAGAGTGATTTGTGAAGATGACAAATATAATTCGAACAATTTTTATCCGTAAAGCCAGGTGGTTGCTCCATATAAACAGGTGTGTCAAGATCACCATGTAAAAATGCATTAGAGACATCCAAGTGATTAATAAACTAAGAATTACTCATAGCCAATGAAAGAAGGAGATGAATAGTAACTGGCTTAATAACTAGACTAAAAGTGCCATTGAAATCCATACCATGTCTTTGATGAAACCCTTTAGCCACTAAACGGGCTTTGTGTCAGTCAACTGTACCATCCGCCTTTAACTTGGTCTTTAACACCATTTGCACCCTATTGAACCAAGCACAAGTTTGGACTGACTCAATGGATGACTCAGTAGTGCTTAAGTTTTGATTAGAACAATTAAGTTTAGTTTGAGATAATTAAATCAATAACGATGTTAAAATAAATAGTCTATGGTTTTAAGGGAGTTAGTAAATTCAAGGGTAGAATTTCGAGTCTCTGCTGACCTAGCTATTTAGTTTAACTCTGAGTGGTTTCTAGGCTGAGTATCTACTTAGTCGCTGACTTGGTAATATTCACTCTGCACTTGATATTTAGATTTTGGTTCAGCTGTGTGCATTTCGTTTTATCATTTTAGCTAAGTTACTTTAAGTCTGTCAACGCTGCTGACCTTACCTTTAAAGGTAAAAAGGTATCTTTGCTTTTAGTGTTGCTTTTTGCAGAAACATTAATGAGATAAAGACAAAAAGAATTAATGCCTTGATAAGACTCAAAATTATAAGGAAAATGACAAAGTTTTCCAATGTAAAGCTGCAACAATTCAATTGCCACTTTGGGTAATTCTGTAGATCTACCAACCTTGTATCGCGCACTCTGCAACATGTCAGAAAACTAGAGAGAATAGGATGAAGACACGTGGCAAGTCAGCGTGAGTTCTCTCTAATAGAAGAATGGCATCAAATGACAAAGAATTCAAATTAGAGCTTGAATTTCAATCTAACGGATTGAAATGTATTTCACAACGGTGCAATTCTATCTCTTAACAGATTAATTTGAAGAAGACCGGGTGAATTACTGAGCTATCAATTTCAGAAGATGCCAAGATAAGTTCAACGGCTACTTTCTCAATCCAACTATAAAAGGAGCAAGAAGGCAAGCGTCAGAACTTGGGGATTACACCTGAATTTCTTGGAAGCAAATACTTTGTCAATTTACAAGCTTTAAAGAAGTTTAAAAAAGAAAGCACAACTCAGTGAGAATCTGCTTAGAATAAGAGAGAATAGCATAGATCAATCAATTGTAATATTAGATCATTTGCAATAGGATCAACATTTCTATAAGTTAAATCCAGCTCTTGTTTAGACTCATTGTGAGTTGCTGATAGAAGAGGGTATTCTAGTCAGCGGGTGAGCGATTGTAGTTTGGAGGGTACTTATTGTAATTGGAGAATTTATGGAAGGCTTCTCTACCTAGGGTAAAGTAGTTGAGATTAGTGAACTAAAGCCGAGACACTCTCTCGAGACTGGATGTAAGCACAAGTTATAGAACCAGTATAAAATCTCTGTGTTCTTTACTTATTCGCATTTTCCAGTTATTTTTGTTGGAAAACAATGATCCGGAATCTCAATTAAAACTAAAATATTCGGATCAGGTTTGAAAGAAACAAAAACTTAGAATCTCCTAAATCCAAATGGAAGCATCCGGACAAGATCTGGCTACAAAATCATCCATTGAAGACATCATCTACCTAATCATATACTAGAATCATAAAGATAAAGTTTGGAAAGGAAACAAACTTTAATCTCCCCAGACTAGCATCCAAAAGAACTGATTGCACTAACTCCAGAAGAAGACAGATCCATAGATTCTGAGTAGGAGAGCATCCGGAAGACTCAGATATCAAGACAATGGGAAAAGTTTCAAAGATAACTTTTCCCTCCACCTTTTTTGGTCTACATAGTCAAAGATCCTTTCCCCATATACAAGACAAAAGAGACAGCTTGAACATTTTAGAAAAAGGATAAAAGGACTGACACCGAACAGAAAAAGTTAACAACCTTTTTCATTTAGACCAATAAGGAGGCGCGTAGAGCTTACACCAAAAAAGTTACTGATTATAAAGTTGGTGTGAAACTAAAATACAAGGAAAACAATCACTGGCATCTTTTCAGCCTCAATCCTAAGAATTTAAACGGGGTCAAATTACTGCCTAACGGACTGATCAACAGCTCCGAAAGTGCCATATACAACCTGATCAAGCATGAAGATTAAATTCAAGCTCAACAACCCACAATGGCTAAATTTATGATAGAAGCCTATAAAAGGAAAGCTTCACACATTGAGAAGGTTGGCTGGTTGACTTGATATAGCAATTAACCAAGAGAATTCGAAAGAAGCAATCTGAAATTCTTCCCTCCAAGAATCAAACAATTCCAAATTAGTTTGTAAGGATTCCTAAGTGAGTTATAAACTTAAGGAAATCGAAAAACTAAAACCTTTGAAAAAAACTAAAGTTTAAAGCATCTCCTACTAGGGTGAGTAGTAAGATTGGGATATAGCTTGAAGTAGGTGCTTTGAGTGGGATCTCCCTATAGGACTCAGCTTAGATTTGGGGTAGAAGTCTAAGTTATATATCCTGCTAAAGACAAAAGGACTCAGTTAGGAGTTAGTGCTTGTAGTGGTATATCCTACATCCGAAAGGGGTTACCATATGGAGACAACCTGTAAGGCTTGATTCCTGCCAGTTGGAAAGGAATCCATTAGTGCTTAAGCTTAAAGGAAGGAAACTCTGGGGACTGGATGTAGGCGCGGCGAAACTAGTATAAATCAATGTGTTTGATTTTCTTTCCTTTACTTACTGCATTATATTATCACATTTGCATTATCCGGATCCATCCTCCGGATTATAATTAAACTACACTTAGATTTGTTAAGGTCTTTTAATTCCATGAAAAAGGGCCATTCACCCCCTCTGACCTTATATAGACCCTAACAAGGGCCAACAAGTGGTATCAAAGCAAGTGCTCAAAACTAGAGATTAAACAATCTCGAGCTAAAGGTACAAAATTTTAATTTAAATATCAGAATGAGTTTTCAAAACTCACAACTCCTTCCCGAAGGTATATCCATTACCCGTCCTCCACTCTTCATGAATGAATACTACACATTCTAGAAAAACCAGATGAAGAACTTCATTCAAGTACAAAGCATGGAAGCATGGTTGGTTATTCAGGATGGCCTATATAAGCCTACTCATGAAGTAGAGGGTATGATCACCCCGAAAGCCATCATGTTTATAGGATGAGAATGATTTTAAAAAGTTGCATGAAAACGCAAATGCTATTAATATGCTTCATTGTGCTCTTAGTGCAACAGAATTCAATAGGATATCCATATGTGAGAATACAAAGATCTAGGAGAAGCTGAAGGTAACCTATGAAGGAACAAGTATAGTGAAAGAAGCGAAGATTGATCTACTCCAGCAAAAACTCGAATCCTTCAAGATGGAGCCAATAGAATCGATCAATTACATGAACACTAGATATACCAATCTAGTGAATGAGATGAAAAGGCTCAGAAAGGAAGTCTCTAAAGTAGAAATGGTCAAAAAGGTGCTCTAGAGTCTTACCAAGGAGTGGGATATCAAGAAGACTGCCATTGAGGAAGCTCATGACTTAAATGTTTATAGTTATGATGAGCTTATTGGCAATCTCTTGACTCAAGAGCTATCTTTGGAAAGATATAGTCAATGGGAGAAGAAGCCTGAAGAAAAGAAGAAAGTTACTATGTTTAAGGCAGAATCCACCAGATCAGCTTCATCTGGAGAAGAAGAACAAGTCATTGAACCTCAAAGTACCAAGGAGTAACTAGCTCTATTAACTAGAAGGCTCAACAGGTTCCTACAAAAGAAGGATAGGAGAAAGTTTAGAAAATATGAATCTCGAAGACCAAGGTAAAGGACATCCATAAGAGACAGAACTAGAAAAATCCGAAAAAAGAAGCTGTTTATTTTGAATGTAGAGAGAAAGGCCATTGTAGAACAAAATGCCCCAAGCTTAAGAGAACCAAAAATTATAAAAAGAAGGCAATGGTGGCTACCTGGAGTAATAGTGAGAAAAGTATCATTCCATCTTCAATAGAAGAAGAAGAGACTGCCAACTGTGCTTTCATGGCACTGACTGATCCTGAAGCAGAGCAATCCGGGAAGAATGCCTCTAGGCAAGATACAATGCAAATGAAGAATTAGAATCAAAAACAACAAACACCGAGGTAAACTTTTATTCTAACTCTGCTTCTAATTTTGGGCTTACTAGAGCTTTATCTATTGTGATCAAGAGTGTGAAAAAGAATGCAAAAGCAATCAAGTCTTTAAGAAGACAAGTGTTAGAGATTATTGAGGATAATGAAGCCTTGGCACAAAAGCACATTGATGAAGTTGAGGAGAACTACCTAAAGAATCAAGTGCAAATGCTAAGTGCCAATCTGAATGGGATGGATAGCCAAGTAGCCCTAATGAAGGAGGCATCCGGATGGAAATCTAATTCTCTACAAAGAAGGAAAAATCTAGGGAAGGCTAAATAAAAAAATCCACATCATGCTTCTAAAGGAAATCCAAAACCCTCTAACCAAAAGGTAAAAGAGGTCAGCAGGAAACCACAAGCCCAAAGATATATTGCTGCTCAAAAGGGAAAGGCTAAGGTAGTTTACAATCAACAACCTGCCAAACAAAGAAGAAATTATGCAGCAGAAATTGCACCCCCAACCAACTTCCGGATACACACCGGACTATCTACAAGTATACAAGAAGCTGGATATAGAGTAAACTATAGGAAGGAAGATTTTGAAAAGATCAAAAAGAAGTAAGAACAGAACATATCCATTACGGGGTGCAGGTTTTGTGGGAAACATAATCATATTACTAAATTATGTAGATTCATAAATGGTTATTATGATGTTAATCCTTAGCCTGAGATGGTTAATAACCTGAGAGGACCCAAATCTGATTAGGTACCCAAACCTACTTGATCTGTTTTACAGGTATGCCTTAGATCCACAATAGATCAACACACTTGGTACAATGATAGTGGATGCTTAAGGCACGTGAGAGGTGACGAGAAGGCCTTCATCACATTAACTCAGAAGAAGGGAGGCAAAGTAAGCTTTAGATATAATCAAAAGGGACAAATCATTGGACATGGAACCATTGGATTTGAGTTAAAAATAGAAGATTTCCCATTGGTTGATGGACTGAAATTCAACTTGCTGAGTGTAGCCCAACTCTGTGAAAAAGGAAGAAAAGTCACATTTGATTTTGGCGGCAGCTCAATCTATGATAGTAAGTCAAATCAACTCATTCTTTATGCCCCTATAGTTAATTATGTTTATTCTATTAACATTAAAAATGAGAAAAAGAATATATGGTTGGTGTCTAAAGAAGAAGAATCATGGCTATGGCACCGGAGGTTGGGATATGTTAGCATAAACCTCCTGTCTAAATTAGCCAAAAAGGAATTGGTAATGGGTTTACCTAAGGTTGTTTTTTATAAGAATCGTCTATGCACTGCATGCCAATTAGGTAAACAGCATAAGAAAAGTCTCCCTTCCATTTCCTATATTCCTTCAAGAAGAGTACTCGAACTCTTTCATATAGATCCCTTTGGTCCAATTAAACCCTTGAGTTTAGGGGGAAGAGAATACACCATGGTCATTGAGGATGATTATTCTTGATATACCTGGGTTCTCTTGCTAGTAAGCAAAGATGAGGCCTTTGACCAATTCTAAAAAACATTCATCCGGATAGAAGTAGAACATGGCATAAGCATTGCATGCATCCGGAGTGATAATGGTGGTGAGTTCAAAAATAGGCATTTTGCTGAATTTTGTGACTCTAAGGGCATTGAACACAACTTCTCTGCCCCTTACACCCCTCAACAAAATGGAGTTGTTAAGAGAAAGAACAGGACCATAGTTGAAATGGCTAGAACAATGCTAAATGAGAATTATTAGCCAAAGTATTTTTGGGGTGATGCCGTAAATACAGCATGTTATATTTTGAATAGAGCTCTCATTAGAAAAACCATAGAAAAGACCCCCCATGAAATATGGAAGGGAAGAAAACCCAAAATTGGGTACTTTAAGGCATTCGGATGTAAATGCTACATCCTAAATGATAGAGAGCAACTAGAAAAATTTGATCCTAAATTTGATGAAGCAATTTTCCTTGGCTACTCACCACATAGTAAGGCTTATAGAGTCTTCAATAAAATGAACCCAAACTGTGGTTGAGTTTATATATGTAGATTTTGATGAGACTAACAACACAGGTAAAAGAAATTCAACTCTGGAAGATCCAGTTCCAGAAGCTGAAAAATCTGGATGAAAGAAGGAAATAGAAATTCCTAATTATTCCAAATTAAGAAGTATAAAGAAGAAGATGAAGGAATATCCTTTAACCCAGAAGCACAGCATGTTAATCTCAATCCATAATAGATTAACTTCAATGAAGGTCAAGAAGAAGTAGCCGAGGCAGAAGTTAAACAAGCTTCAATCCAACATGAAGGATTACGAAGGGAAATTCGGACTCACAGAGATCAGTCAATGGACAATATTCTGGATGATGTTCAGAATCCAGTAAGAACTAGAGGTCAACTCAATAGGATGCTGAGTCATGCTGCCTTTATCTTATTAATTAAGCCAATAAAATTCCAGGATGCAGAAGGTGATGAAAGTTGGATGATGGCTATGCAAGAAGAACTGGATCAGTTTTCCAGAAATAATGTCTGGGATCTTATACCACCTCCCAAAGGAAAATCAATCATTGGCACTAAGTGGGTATTCTGGAACAAGCTTAATGAATCCAGAGTTGTGGTGAGAAACTAGGCAAGATTAGTTGCCTAAGGCTACAACCAGCGAGAAGGAATTGATTTTGAAGAAACCTTTGCACCTATAGCAAGACTGGAAGCAATCCGGATTGTATGTGCTTTTGCATCGTTCATGGGATTCACATTGTTCTAAATGGATGTCAAAAGTGCATTTCTCAATGGAGTTATCTAGGAAGAAGTCAATGTGAATCAACCACTTGGATTTGAGGATTCAAAGCATCTAAATCATGTCTCCAAACTAAAGAAAGCTCTCTATGGTCTGAAGCAAGCACCAAGAGCTTGGTATGAAAGACTCACCATATTTCTCATATCTAAGGGATATGTCCGGGGGAAAGTAGATATAACTCTTTTCATCAAGAAGAATAAGAATGATATTATTCTAGTCTAAATTTATATGGATGATATCATATTTGGAGCAATAGATGAGAAGATGTGTGAGGAATTCAGCTCTCAAATACAGAAGGAATTTGAGATGTCCATGATAGGAGAACTCAATTTCTTCCTTGGTTTACAAATCAAGGAAAGTTCGGATGGACTCTTCATTAACCAGTCAAAGTATACCAAGGAAATCTTGAAGAAATTTGAAATGGACAAGAGCAAGCCCATGTCCACCCTAATAGGATCAGACACAGTCCTATCCAAGGATTGTGAAGGAGAAGATGTTGATCAGAAGCTCTATAGAGGGATGACTGGTTCTCTCCTATACTTGACAACTAGTAGGCCTGACATACACTGCATAGTTTGCTACTATGCAAGGTATCAAGCCAATCCTAAGGATTCTCATCTCAAGGCAGTAAGGAGGATTCTCATATACCTTGGAACCACTGAAGTTGGGTTATGGTATCCTAGTAATGGAGATTTCACACTCCAAGGATTCACTAATGCAGATTATGGGAGAGATACTCTTGAGAGAAGGAGTACATCTGGAGGCTGCCATTTCCTTAGAGGTTGCTTAGTATCATGGTATAATAAGAAGTAAACTTCAGTTGCTTTATCTACTATAAAAGCAAAATATTGGCAGCTGGAAGTTGTGTGGCTCAACTCCTTTGGATCAAGCGATAACTAGAAGACTATGGAGTTCAATCCGGATGTCTGGATGTTATGTGTGACAACAAAAATGCTATTGATGTGTCAAAAAATCCAATGCTCCATAACATGATGAAGCATGTTAACATAAGGCATCATTTCATCTGGGATCAAGTGATGAAGAAGGATGTTGCATTAGTATACATTCCAACCAATGAGCAAAGAGTAGACATCTTTACTAAGTCATTGAGTAAAGATCAATTTGGTAAGCTAAGGGAGTCAATTGGTATGTCTAATCCAATTTGAAGTTAATCTGAAAAATAGTCCAAAACCAATTTGGATCCTTGGTAAGACAATTAATCCGGACGAGAAGAAGCATAGAAGATAAAGCTATTCTAGAGGGAAAGGGTGCCACGTCAGTAGATAAGAATGACAAATGGCAGTAAAAGCTTTTGAAGGTAACTATCACTTTTTGAATTTTAAAAATTTATTGGCTGTTACACGCGCGGTAAATTCAACTAGTGGCTTTTGAAATAAACCGTTCTCATTCTCTGGTTCTAATGCCATTCACCTCACTCCACCAAAACTAACTGCCATGTCATCAGTTCGGTTAACTTTAAATGCGTCCAGATTACTAAAATACCCTCACCTTGAAAATCCTATATAAACCCCTTCAAAATTACCTTTCTTATTAACGCGAGCAACTTCCTTACTGTTACTCTGCAAAATTCAAAACTAGAAGCCTAATTTTCTTCAAATTCCTTTACAATGGCTACAATCATGACTAGTGAAGGACTTAAAATGCTTCCCCAAAAAAATCATGTTGAAGAACCTACTCTTAACGATAAAGACTTCATTCCTATAAACTATAAACCCTCTAACTCTGTAATTCCCACTGATTATTTGGGAGATAACTTCCTGTTTGAGTCAGATAATTTTTCAAAGCTAATCAAAGATCAGTACATGGGAGATTTCCTCAAGATAAATTGTCCATCCTATCCATATCTCATGAGGGAATTCTACTTAAATATCAGAGCACACTAATTTCATGATGATTTAAGAACCAAGGTCTAAGGGAAAGTAATTACTGTGACACCGGGATTCTTTGAAAAACATCTCAATATGAAGAATGAAGGGGTTCAGCTTAAGAGTGATGAAGATGTATTAGAAGTTAAGTATGAACCCAAGGAATGGCAAATTCTCCACCTACTTCCTAAAGGTGCCAAGGTTCCTTCAACATGTTTTATCCAAGCTGGTTCTAATTCGGAAGGGATCACTCATGACTGTATCATCCTTTTAGCATTGCTCACTGTAACACTAGGTAGAAATTAGAGTAGTGAACATGCCAGTTCTACTTATCCACTACTTAAGGCAACACAAGAATTCCTATGGTGCCCTGATCACCCGGATCCTTGTTGCAAATGAAGTTAACCTGACCAGATTTTAATCAGTCAATGGGAAAGAAATCCTAAAGAAGAACTTTAGGAAACTGAATTTTAATGAAACAAAGAATGAGGAGAAGGCTAAGATGCTCTAGGATGAGAATAAGAGTAGAGCAAGGAAAGCTACCAATTTGGATGCAATTGCTCCTACTCCTAAGAAAGCATGAACCATAAAGCCAAAGGAAAAAAAAGAAACTAGCATTAGTTCTGGCTGGGGAAGTTAATGAGGATGTCATATCCTTAACCCAGCTGTTGGCCAAATCTACAGAGAAGCCTAAGTTAAGAGGAAGATTGATCAAAGCAGCTGATAAAATGAAAAAGCCAGTCTGTGACTTGGAGGCAAGGGAGTCTATTGCAGTAGCAACTGCTGCAATCAAAGAGGGGTACAAAAAGGGGCAGAAAGGTAAGGCAACAGATATGCTATAAGAAGAGCATAGATCTGAGGAGGAAAAAACAAAGGATGAACTCCAATTCCCCGGAAGCAATTCACCCGGAAGGGGTGTACCTTTGATGAGGCTGTAAAGGCCCAAAAAGCTCAGATACATCAAAAGAAGAAGGCCAAGAAGCCTACGAGCATAATTATTGATGAAGAAGCAGCTAGGAGGTAGTAGTGGAGGAGTTGGCCAAGGCAAAAGTCTCCAAGGGTGAACATATGCTCGAATCAAATGAAGACATCCTTTCAGAGGATCCTCAGTATGAGGAAATGATGGCGTCGGTTGCTGAAAATAACCGGATCAATAATCAGACAATAGAAGGCCCCAATGGTTCTTTTGGCACTCAACTCATTCAAATTGATCTGGTGGATATGGCAGAAATCTTTCGGGATCCGGAAGTAGCAAATTTTCACTTCTTACCTAGATTCGGACCTCTTCCAGAAACCCTACTTTGTCTAGACACTGATATTGCCAAAGAAATAAGTCCTGGAAAGGCAAATGTAGAGGGTGTTGAGAACATTTCCAACACGCCTGGGGAGATTATCAAAAGTCCTGAAAAGGCATATGTAGAGGTGATAGAGGACATTTCCTATCATTCAGGAGTTGAGGTGGAAGCTAATGAAGTGAGAAGTGAAGATGCAAACATCCAGATCAAAACGCCAATCACTGAGGTAATCTTCAAATACATCTAAGGGAAATCAGTTTAACCTAGATAATATTATTCCGGAGGAGGGACAAGGTCTGATATTCGAAGGGAACACTTCTAAAGTGGACCCTAAGGGCGAGACTAGTCCGGAGGAATGGTTGGAGAAGGAGAAGGAAGATGAGGAAGATAACAATGGTTCCTCAACCACATCCGGAGATGATTCTTCGAGCTCTTCCGGAGATAACTCCTTAAGTTCATCCAGAGATAAAATCCCTTCTGCTACTAGCCCTATCAGAATACCTACAGCTAATACAAAACAAGCTAAAGTCACAGCCGCGCTTAAACTACTAAAAGAAGCTGCTCTTGAAGAAAATGAGGAAGGGTATGTTAATTAGAGTCTCCAAAATATCTACAGACATTTGAAAGCTATTGAGAAAGTATTCCTGGATGAATTCCAGACTCTAGATTTAAAGGGGAAATAAAAGGGAAAGTGCAGAAAATAGCAAAAAAAAGTGGAGGATTTTCCCACTACTAATCTAGTAGCAGAGGTTTCTCTTATTAAAGTCACCCCAATCCTCAATGAGCTTAAAGAGAGCGCAACAGCAGCAAATCAATCAGCTGCTCAAGCCAACACTGTGGCATCTAATAATTGTACCACAATCCTAGATAAAATAACCTCCTCTTCCTCCGAGCTCTCAACTGACATAAAGGAGTACATTGATACCAACTTTGAAAACTTGTCAAAATTCATAACTGAAAGGGATCCTACGCCTACCTTTACGGACTTGGGATAAGAACAACAGAGTGTCCATGAAATGTTCGTGAACTTTTTGGATGAATCACTCCCCCAAAATCCAAGAAAAGATGTTAGATGATATGGGGGATGCAATAGGAAGCTGTTTGGCCGGACTTAAGAAGATCATAACTGATTGGAAAGCTAACTTCACCAAGGAAGTAAGGCTCCAAACATAATCTATCCACAACATCCAGAGAGGTATTAGTGAAGAGATTACCCTCATTCAAACCAGACTCAATAAACTATCATTATCTGAATCTTCTTTCGTCCCCTCAATACCGGAGAGCCAGCTCCCTCCAGTCTTTTATAATATAATCCAAGTCATTAGGGACTCTAGTTTCTTTGGACAAAAAGGGGTAACAACACTGCTTAAAGCTCTCTTCCCTTATTTTGATAAGAAGGATCAAGAGTTCATACTACACATCCATCCCGCAATAAAACAGACTTATGCTTAGTTGAAGAAAGCTATCCGACCCTACTACCTCACTCCAGCCATCGTTGATCATATTATTGATGAGAGGAGCAAAGGTAATGTTGGCTACTCCATTTACTCTAAAGCTTAGCAAGAAGCCTGGGATAACAGAACCTACATGGTAATCGATCCCTAACCTGAAAAGAAAAAGGGGGAGAAAAGTCAACAAAGTCAACAAGGGGAAGGAACCAGAAAAGGTAAGGAAAAGGAGGGAGAACCATCCGGTGGGAATTAGACTAGCTATAATTTCGTAACAATTTTTGTAATAGCTAGATTCACTGTTATGTATCTCTGTACTCTCTAATCTAAAGCTTCATTGATGTTAACCATTATTAACAGAATATGTACATATATAGTGAAAATCTAATTCTCAAATATTGCTTCTAAAGTACAATCTAATATTGTACTACAAAAATATTAGAAGCTAAACATCTAAAATTATGGGGGAGTAGGGATGCAAAATTATGAGGGAGTAAAATTTGTAAATGACCAAGTATCAAGAATCATATTTAGCTCATATATACTCCTTTTTCCTTATGCTTAGTTGTCTTAGTTTTTGTTTCCATCAAATGGGGGAGATTGTTGGAAAACAATGATTCGGAATCTCAATTAAAACTAAAATATCCGGATCAGGTTTTAAAGAAACAAAAACTTAGAATCTCCTTAATCCAAATGGAAGCATCTAGACAAGATCCAGCTACAAAATCATCCATTGAAGACATCAAGTACCTATGCATATACTGGGATCATAAAGATGAAGTTTGGAAAGGAAACAAACTTTAATCTCCCCAAACCAGCATCTGGAAGAACTGATTGCACTAACTCCGGAAGAAGATAGATTCGAAGATTCTGAGTCGGAGAGCATCCGGAAGACTCAGATATCAAGACCATGGGAAAAGTTTCAAAGACAACTTTTCCCTTCACCTTTTTTAGTCTACATAGTCAAAGATCCTTTCCCCATACAAGATAAAAGAGACAGTTTGTACATTT
Organism: Euphorbia pulcherrima; assembly: GCA_947683365.1. Lineage (NCBI taxonomy): Eukaryota > Viridiplantae > Streptophyta > Magnoliopsida > Malpighiales > Euphorbiaceae > Euphorbia > Euphorbia pulcherrima. Next base: position 8,278,091 of record CANTUS010000004.1, read on the forward strand.
TAGAAAAAGGACAATAGGACTGACACCGGACAGAAAAAGCTAACAACCTGTTTCACTGAGACTAATAAGGAGGCATGTGGAGCTTTCACCAAAAAGTTACTGATATAAAAGTTGGTGTGACACTAAAATACAAGGAAAGCGATCACTGACATCTTTTCAGCCTCAATCCCAAGAATTCAAATGGGTCAAATTACTATCTAACGGACTAATCAACTGCTCCCTGATCAAGGGTGAAGATTAAATTCAAGCTTAATAACCCATAACGGCTAAATTTATGACAGAAGCCTATAAAAGGAAAGCTTCACACATTGATAAGGTTGGCTGGTTGACTTGATATAGCAATTAACCAAGAGAATTCGCAAGAAGCAATCAGAAATTCATCCCTCCAAGAATCAAACAATTCCAAATCAGTTTGTAAGGATTCCTAAGTGAGTTATAAACTTAAGAAAATCCAAAAACCAAAAAATTTGACAAAAACCAAAGTGTAAAAGATCTTCTACTATGGTGAGTAGTGAGATTAGGATATAACTTGAAGTAGGTGCTTTGAGTGGGATCTCCCTGTAGGACTCAGCTTAGATTCGGGGTAGAAGTCTAAGTGGTATATCCTACTAAAGACAAAAGGACTCAGGTAGGAGTTGGTGCTTGCAGTGGTATATCCTACATCCGAAAGGGGTTACCATCTGGAGACAATCTATAAGGCTTGGTTCCTGCCTGTTGGAAAGGAATCCAATAGTGGATAAGCTCGGAGGAAGGAAACTCCAGGGACTGGAAGTAGGCTGGGCGAAACCAATATAAATCTCTGTGTTTGATTTTCTTTCCTTTACTTACTGCATTATATTATCACATTTGCATTATTCGGATCTATCCTCTGGATCATAATTAAACACACTACACTTAGATTTGTTGAAGTCTTTTAATTTTGTAAAAAAGGGTCATTCACCCCCCCCCCCCTCTGACCTTATATAGACCCTCATTAGGGCCAATGATTTCACTCAGTCAGCTAACCTCATTCAGCGGAGCCATTATTATCGTGAAAAAGTTTTAAGAGTTCTTAAGTGAGTCATTCACCCCCCCCCCTCTGACTTAGTGAGTGTACGTATAGAGACCAACAAGTGGTATCAGAGCTCGTTCTTATTTCATAGATTTCATAATCTTTAAGATAAAGACCATGGCATATAAAGGAGAATCCAGTGAAAGGGCTCAAGCTTATATTCTACCTGAGGGCATGTCAGTAACCAGGCCTCCAATGTTCAATGGAGAGCATTATACTTACTGGAATAACAAAATAACTAATTTCATTCAATCCCAGAGTATCCATGCTTGGATGGACATTGTAGAAGGGCCATATGTTCCATCATATGTGAAGAATGAAGTCATTGTTGATAAATACTCCACTGAATGGGATAATAATGATTTAGCCAGACTTAAAGAGAATGTAGCTACTATCAACTATCTTCATTATGCTCTTAATGCTACTGAGTTTAATCGTGTTCAGGTTGCGAGGCAGCTAAAGAGATTTGGAAGAAGTTAGGAGTAACTTATAAAGGTACTGATAAGGTGAAAGAGTCCAAGATCAATATCCTTATGAGGGATTATAAATGGTTTCACATGAAGCCCAAAGAGGATATATCTAATATGGACACTAGGTTCATGGACATAGTCAATGAGCTGAAAGGACTTGGCAAGACCTTCACAGAAGAGGAGACTGTTAAGAAAATCTTGAGAAGTTTGACTCAAGATTGGGAAGCCAAAAAGAGTGATATTGAAGAGGCTCATGATTTGAAGACTTATAAGTTTGATGAGTTGATTGGAACTCTTCTGACTCATGAGATGTCCTTGAAGCAATATGAAGATGAGTCCAAGAAGTACAGGTCTAAAGAAAAAGAGAGCTCAGGCAGAGCAGTTTTTCTGAAAGCTAATGATTATAAAGAAGAAGATTCCTCTGAGGAAGGTTATCAAGAGGACAGAAAAGAAGAGATAGCTCTAATGATCAAGAATTTCAGGAGAAATCTAGGTAAAGATAAGAACTTTCAAAAGTTTAGAAAGATAGGCAAGTATAAGAAGGAAGTAGTTGATAGACCATGAAAAGAATTCAACAAAGAGCATAACAAAGACATCAAGTTCTTTGAATGTGGTTAGAAGGGGCATATTCAGTCGAGTTATCCTAAACCTAAAAAGGACAAGTTTAAGAAGCAAAAGAGTAAGAAAGCCCTTGCTATGACCTGGAGTGACTCTGAACAAGAGTTATCATCCTCAGATGAAGAGGTACATGACTCTGCCAATGTGTGTCTCATGGCTAAGGATGATCTAGTTCACTCAGAGTCAGCTGACCAGCCAACTACTTCCTCTGCCAGACAATCAGCTGACTAAAGCAAGGACAAAGGAAATAACTCTAAGGTAAATTTTGAACCCCTTTTGTCTTTAGATAAGCTTATCGCAGTACTTAATGATGTTATCAATGTGACTAATAAGTCAACCAAATACATTAAAGTACTTCAGAGGAGGTTTGATGATATAGAAGATGTCAACTCTTCTACATCACTTGACATCCTATACCTGATGGAAAAAGCTGAATACCAAAATAGATATAACAGAAAACTTTCTAAGAAATTAGATGAGCTAGCTGCTGAAGTAACAGCTTTGAAAAAGGTGCGGGTCCCTCCTCAACCTAGCAGGAATACTTAGAGTAACTGTACTCACCACTCTAAGAAGGTTTCTTAAAAGAGTAAATTGAGCAGGCCTAATTCTAAGGCCGCTTGTAGTTTTTATGGTAAGCTAGGACATGCTCCAGTCATGTGTAGGCACAAAAATGGTTACTATAATGAGTATGACTGGTCAAGGATGGCCACGACTAATAAGGGAGGACCCAGCCAGAAAAAGGCATAGGTCCCTAAGAAAACTTAATTTTTTTACAGGTGAGACTGAGATCTACTCATGATAGTAAAATGTGGTATTTGGATATTGGATGCTCGAGGCATATGACAGGTGATGAAAAGCAATTCATCACATTAGAGCGAAGAAGAAATGGAAGTGTCAGTTTTGGAGACAACAAGAAAGGAAAGATTGTTGGCAATGGCACAATGGAAGTCAAGCCTTCAATTCATAATTTGTCTTTGGTGAAGGGCCTCAAGTTCAACTTGCTAAGCATTACTTAGCTGTATGACAAAGGCAGGAAAGTAATTTTTGACTCAGCGGGCTGCTCAGTCATTGATGGTAACTCTGACCAAACTATTCTGTATGCTCCTAGAATTAATAATGTTTATATGTTTGATTTACCCCCAGCTCTAATGACATATGCTTAGTTTCTAAGGAGGAGAACTAATGGCTATGGCATAAAAGGTTAGGACATATCAATATGACCAATCTGTCCAAATTAGCCAAAAATGAACTTGTTGAGGGTTTACTCAATCTAGCCTTTGAAAAAGATAGATTCTGCTCAGCATGCCAACTTGGGAAACAATTTAGGAAGACCTTTAAATCTTTAGCAGACATATCTGTTGGTCCCTGTGGGGGTCTTTATAAGGGAAGAAGGGGGTGAATGACCCTTTTTCGTGGAATAAATAGACTTTGAAAAGTCTTAGTGTAGCGTGTTTGATTATAATTCGGATGATGTAGATATGACAATACAATGCAATAAATAAAGAGTTAAAGAAATCAAACATAAAGGAGTTTATCCCAGTTCGGCCCCGCCTACTCCAGTCCGGGAGTTTCCTTCCTCCGAGCTTTTCCACTAGTGGATTCCTTTCCAACTGGCAGGAATTAAGCCTTACAATTTGACTCCGGATGGTACCCCCTTTCGGATGTAGCATATACCTCTAAAAGTACCAACTCCTAGCTGAGTCTTTTTGTCTTTAGTAGGATATACCACTTAGACTTCTACCTCAAATCTAAGTTGAGTCCTACAGGGAGATCCTACTCAAAGTACCTACTTTAAGTTGTATCCCAATCTCACAACTTACCCAAGTTGGAGATTATATCACTCTTGTTTTCACAAAGGTTTTGATTTTGGATTTCCTTAAGTTTATAACTCACTTAGGAATCCTTATAATAGATTTTGGAAATGTTTGATTCTTGGAGGGATGTGATTAATGATTACTTAAGCGAATGTTCTTGTTAATTACTTTTATAAATCAACCAGCCAACTTGCTCAATGTGTGAAGATTCCCTTTTATAGGCTTCTATCATAAATATAGCCATTATGGGTTGTTGAGCTTGAGTTTAATATTTACCCTTGATTAGGCTCAAGAGCCGTTGATCAATCCGTTGGATAGTAATTTGACCCCGTTTGAATCCTTGGGTTTGAGCCTAAAAAGATGTCAGTGATCGTTTTCCTTGTATTTTAGTGACACACTAACTTTTATATAAGTAACCTTTTGGTGTGAGCTCCACGTGCCTCCTAATTTATCTAGGTGAAAAAGGTTCTTAACTTTTTCTGCCCGGTGTCAATACTTTTATCCTTTTTTTTAAAAGTGCAAGCTGTCTCTTTTATCTCGCATATGAAGAAAGGATCTTTGACTACGTAGACCAGAAAGGTGGAGGGAAAAGTTATCTTTGAAACTTTTCCCATTGTCTTTAAGCATGAGTCTTCCAGATTTCTTCACACTCATCGTCTCCGGATCTATCTTCTTTCGGAGCTAGTGCAATCAGTTCTTTCGGATGTTGATCTTGAAGGATTAATGTTTGTTTCCTTTTCAAACTTTATCCTGATGATTCCAGTATATGCTTAGGTACTTGATGTCTTCAATGGATGATCTTGTAGCTGGATCTTATCCGGATGTTTCCATTTGGATTTAGGAGTTTAAGTTTTTGTTTCTTTCAAACTTGATCCGGATATTTTATTTCAATTTTATGATCTGGATCATTGTTTCCCAACAATCTCCCCCATTTGATGGAAATAAAAACTAAGTACAAGGGAATGGAGTATATATGAGCTAAGTATTATTCTTGATACTTAGTCATTTACAAGTTTTACTCCCCCATAATTCTAGGATCCTAACTCCCCCAATGTTTTTGAATTCTAGCTTCTAATGTTTTTATAGCACAATTTCAGATTGTACTTTACTAGCTGTCTTTTCAGAAATTAGATATTCACTATATACTTCTGCTGTTAACAACAGTTATCATCAATGAAGTGCAAGATTACAAATACAGAAATATATGAGTGAATCTAGCTATTACAAAATTTTACATTAAATGATAAGCTAGTCTAATTTCCTCCCGGTGGTCCTCCCTCCTTTTCCTTGCCTTTACTTGTTCCTTCCCCATGCTAACTTTTCTCGCCCTTTTTTTTCAGCTTAGGGATTGATTACCATATAGGTTCTATTATCCCAGGCATCTTGCCAAGCTTGGGAGTAAATGGAGTAGTCAACATTACCTTTGCTCCTCTCATCAATGATTTGATCAACGATTGCTGGAGTGAGGAAATAGGGTCAGATGGCTTTCTTTAGTTGAGTATATGTTTATTTGATAGCAGGATGGATGTGGAGTACAAACTCTTGATCTTTCTTGTCAAAGTAAGGGAAGAGTGCCTTTAGCAGTGTTGTGACCCTTTTTTGTTCGAAGAAGCCAGAGTCCCCAACTGCTTGCATTAAATTGTGGAAGACTGGAAGGAGTTGGCTCTCCGGTATTGAGGGGACGGAAGAAGATTCGGATAATGATAGTTTATTAAGTTCAGTTTGAAGGAGAGTAATCTCTTCACTGATACCTCTCTAGATGTTATGGATAGATTCCATTTGGAGCTTTACTTCTTTTATGATGGAGGCTTTCCAGTCATTTATTATCTTTTTGATTCCGGCCAGGCAACTTCCCATCTCTTCACCCATATCATCTAGCATCTTTTCTTAGATCTTAGGAAGAGTTTCATCTAGAAAGTCCACAAGCATTTCCTGTACTACTTGTTGGTCTTCTCCAAATTCTATGGTTGCAGGCTTTAGATCTCTTTCAACCATGAATTTTGACAAGTTTTCAAACTTGGTTGCACTTGTGTTTGCTTGACTGGCAATCCGGTTCGCTTCTACTATACTTGATTTTAGTTCATTAAGTACCGATTTGACTTGAGAAAAGGATGCTTCTGCTAGAGTACCTGGAGAGGGAAAATCCGCCACCTTTTCTGCTATCTTCTACACTTTCCCTTTTATTTCCCCAAGCTCAGCTTTCAAGTCCAGAGTCTGGAATTCATCTAGGAGCACCTTTTCAACAGCTTTTAAGTGTCTGCAGATATTCTCGAGACTCTGCTTGACATACCCTTCTTCATTCTCTTCCAGAGTAGCTTCCTGTAGGAGTTTAAGTGCGGCTGTGACTATGTCTTGTTTGGTATTAGCTGCAGGTATTTTGATAGGGCTGGCAGCAAAAGGGATTTTGTCACCGGATGAACTTAAGGAATCATCTTCGGATGAGCTAGAAGAATCATCTCCGGATGAACCGGAAGAGCCACTGTTATCTTCTTCTTCTTCCTCCAATCGTTCCTTCGGACTAGCCTCGTCCTTTGAGTCCACTCTAGGAGCATTCTCAACGAATCTTAGACTAGGTCCCTCCCCTGGAATGGTGTGTTTCAGGTTGAACTGATTTCACTTGGATGTATTTGGAGATTGGACATCCAGGTTGTCCCATGTGTAACGAACCGAAATTCCAAAATTTGCTTATAATAAATTACTATGGTATTAAAATATCATGGAAATTATTTTTATAGTTATTATTATTGTTATTGAATATAAGACATGAGGAAATAAGAGTTAATTAAGTAAGAGGGATGAATTGGGTATTTAATTATTTGTTCAAGGGTATTATTGAAAATTGAAAAAAAAATCAAAAAAACAACAAAACATTCTAGCTTCTTCCCTTCTTCTCCATCATTTTCTTCATTTCCTTCTCCTCCATTTCTTTCTATCCCTTATCAAATTTTCCATAACCTAAAAACTACCGATTTCTTCGATTCAACTTCAAATTCTTGTTAGAAATTGATCCTTAAGCCCTCTATCATCATCAGTTTCAGTGAATCAAGACTAGAAGAGGAGGATTTCAGTTTTTAAGGTTCGGATGAATAGTAACCCGAATTTGAGGTGAGTGATTTTTGATGAAATTAAAGCTTAATTAGTAGAATTCATGGTAGATTAAGTATATTTATGGTATTAGGAAGTTTATTTATACAGTATCTTGATAGAATTATATTTGGTTGTTGTAGAGGAAGCTAGTGAAAGCAAATCAAAGGCAAAAGAGGTAAAAGAGAGCTAGAAAGAGCTTAGAAAAAGGTTTGTGTCTCAAATTTTGATTTATCGGTTTTTCGGAAAATTTTCAAGATTGTATCCCTATTTTGTTTTAATGTTTTCTCTTATTATATAAATCTGATTTGAATGATTCTAGATTCTCTTGATATCTACAGAAACTAAGGAATATATGTTCAGAAGAAACCTTGTTGAATTTCGTTCGTTTTCAATGTGAAATTTTCGTTTGAAGTTGAGTCATGAAATCTGTTTTCGAAAAATCTCAGCTTTGTACACTGTTTAGTATTTTGATCATAACTTTGGTTATACAATTTGGATTTCTGTGATTCTAGTGGCTTTTGGAAGCTAAGACATGTGGCTAATTATGTTTAGAAGAAAGTTTATCGATTGGATGATGTTTTGATAGTGAAAAATGCAAGGTAATTCAGGTCACAGAATCTGGAAATTTCTGGAAAGTATGAATGATTTTATTGAGTTTTAATTGAAGTTTGATGCTTTAAAATTTGGGATTTGGATTTCTTAATTACTGAAGTTATGTTAAATTACGATTGATGGTTTGTAGTGGAATTTTTAAGATGTTACTTCGATTTATTACCCTTATTAAACAAGTAGAATACGGGTCAATGTAGTTTGGCGCCAATAAAGGGGGGTACAGTACTGTACAAACAATTGAAGCTTTGGCTTCGGGCTTTGGCCAATATTATGATATATATATATATATATATATATATATATATATATTGATATTGAAGCTTCAGCTTCGGGCTTGACCGATATATTGATTTTAAAGCTTCGACTTCGGGCTTAACCGATATATTGATTTTGAAGCTTCGGCTTCGGGCTTGTCCGCTCCCGTATCCATTTTACCGTTATTCAGGACTTGTTTACTTTGGGCAATATATGGTTAAAGTGTTTGGAAAAAATGGATACAAATTTGATTGTACTTTAAAAGGATTACTATATAAGTTTTGTGATTTGGTTCCATAAAGTTGGTTAATTTGTTTTTGACTAATGAACAATCTTGGTTTCTATTTTAAAGTGTAAAAAAATGTTCAAAGTTATTGTATTTCTTTTATGGACACTAAGCAAATTGCTTAGCGTGTAGTTTTTTTTCTACACGTAGGTGGAGAACTTGTAGATAGCTTGGACCATAGTGGAATAAGTGGATTAGCTTGAAGAGCAAATAAGGAAAGACTCGAGATGGATTTGTAATTTAATGTAATATTACGGTTCGTAGAATAATCGCATGTACTAGATAGTGTGAGAAATGCAAAGTGGCATTGAGAAATATTTGGAGAATAATTAGCATTGAGAAATATTTGGAGTTGGAAACATTATATTTGTATTTGTACATATTAAATCTATAAGTATTGAACTTCATATAGTGAAGTAGAGTTATTTATTGGGTGTTTATAGTTATTATGGCTTTCTATAAGTTGGTATCAGAGCTGTGGTTTAGGCGATTCTAGGACTAGTATGTACATGCCATTTAGGATATAAATATGATATATTAGTTGTTTGATCCACTTTGGTCCAATTTTCAGGAATAAGTTATGGCTAGTAGTAGTCACAACCAGAGTGAGGAAGAGGATGCTGAGAGTACGGTCCGTATTAGATAAGGGGATGAACAAGACATGGACCTCTACTAGTTCATGGCTTTCCCAAACAACCTACTCTAGCACAAGCTGCTTTACTTCAGCATATGACTACTGAAGTAATCACACAAGTACTATGAAAAATACAAATTCCTCAAGTTCCTGTAGTACCTCACATTGAAAGAAGAGAGGAGAGAACTCCTCTTGAAAGAATCAAGAAGCTTCCAGCTGACGACTTTAAAGGGGACACAGTGAATCCAGCATTTACAGAAGATTGGCTTGATCAAACTAAATGGTGTATGACTAGGCTTCATTTTACAGATGAAGAGAGATTAGATTGTGTGCAAGGTCTACTCAAAGAACAAGCTAGGAGGTGGTGGGATAATATTATGAGAGAAAGGCGAGCCGGAGAAATCACTTAGGGTCGTTTCTTAGAACAATTTGACAAGAAGTACGTTAGTGAACTATTCAAGGATGAGCAGAGGAAATTGTTCTTATCTTTGAGACAGGGACGAATGACTGTATCAGAATATGAAGCTCAATTCCTCAAACTCGAGAGGTTTGCTCATGATATTGTTGACAGTAAAGTAAAGCCATGTAAGAGATTTGAGGATGGACTAAATGATGAAATTAGAGTGCATTTACTTGCACAAAAGATTAAGGTGTTCATTGACTTGGTTGATGCTGCTACGGGCATTGAGAAGATCAATTCAGATAGGCAACAAAGAATGGCTAAAAGATCTGGATTTCAAAAGGGGTCGTAGGATCTAGTTAGTTCAGAATCTCCAAGTAAGAAATAGAAGGGAACTTCAGAACAAACACAATCTCATTTTTCACCGAGACAAACTATAAGTACGGGGTCAGCGACTAGTGTACCTTCAGGTAGAGCCAGAGGAAATATTCCACAATGTTCTAATTGTGGAAGGATGCATACAGGGGAATGTTGGGGAAAAGGTAGAGTTTGCTTTAAATGTGGCTCGAGGGAACATTTGATTACAAATTGTCCTCAATGACAGATAAGTATATCTGCACCTGCAGTAGTTCCTACTCCTACATTGCAAAGTGGAAGAGGAAGGGGAAGAGGAAATGCTAGTGGTTCAAGTGGGCATAATGTGGCTCAACAAGCACCAGAGTGGTAGACCGGGAGGAATGGCACGAAGTTATGCAATCCAAGGGCCTAAGACTCGGGAATCTACTGATGTTATAGTCAATAAATTTTCATTCTTTAATCACGATGTTTATGCTTTGATAGATCCCGGTTCATCTCATTCATATATATGTACTACGTTAGCACAATAGAAAGGGTTGCATGTAGAAGAATTAGGAGAAAATATTGAAGTGACTAATCCTTTAGGACATAGTGTGATAGTAAACAAAGTGTATATGAATTGCCTTATTATGATTCAAGATCAACTTTTCCATGCAAATTTAATTGAGTTACCTTTTCGAGATTATGATGTTATCTTGGGAATGGATTGGTTATCTGAACATCGAGCTGTGGTGGATTGCAAAAAACAAAAGAATGTCACTTCAAGTTTCTGATGGAGAAGAAATAGTTATCGTGGGGGAAAGATCAGATTATCTCTATAACATAATTTCTTTTATGAAGACTAAAAGGCTGGTTAGGAAGGGATGTTAGGCCTACCTAATCTTTGCTCTAGAATTGAAGAAAGGTGAGTTAGAATTACAGAATATTCCTACGGTATGTGATTTTCCCGATGTATTTCCAGAAGAACTACCGGGGTTGCCACCAAAAATAAAGGTAGAATTCGCAATTAATGTATTACCGGGTACCGCACCAGTATCCAAAGCACCATACAGAATGGCACATGCTGAACTGAAAGAGTTGAAGATTCAGTTGCAAGAATTGTTAGACAAAGGATTCATACGCCCGAGTATATCCCCATGGGGTGCACCAGTGTTGTTTGTTAAGAAGAAAGATGGGTCGCTCCGATTATGTATTGATTACCGGGAGTTGAATAAATTGACAGTGAAGAACAAGTATCCATTGCCAAGGATTAAAGACTTATTTGATCAACTCAAGGGTGCCAAATCTTCTCCAAGATTGATTTGAGATCGGGCTACTATCAGATGAGAGTGAAAGATGATGATACTGGAAAGACGGCTTTTCAAACCAGATATGGGCACTATGAATTTTTGGTGATGCCATTTGGTCTAACTAATGCACCAGCAGCATTTATAGACCTTATGAACCGTGTCTTTTATTTATATTTATATAGGTTTATAGTGGTTTTCATTGATGACATTTTGGTGTATTCTAAGTCACGGGAAGAGCATGATCAACATTTGTGGATAGTCTTCCAAACTTTGAGGGAAAATAAATTGTATGCCAAACTTAGCAAATCTGAGTTTTAGCTTGAAGAAGTTTCTTTCTTAGGCCATGTTATTTCTGAAAAAGGAATTAAAGTGGATCCTAAAAAGATAGAAGCAGTTGTAGAATGGAAACCACCAAAGAACCCTATGGAAGTCAGAAGTTTCCTTGGCTTAGCAGGGTATTATAGAAGATTTATGAAGGGATTTTCTGTCATTGCTGCCCCACTGATGAAACTACTTCAACAGAATGCAAAATTTGAGTGGAATGATAAGTGCCAAGAAAGTTTTGAGAAGTTGAAGGCGATGTTGACAAAAGCACCCACCCTTACCCAACCAGAGCCTGGAAAAGACTTTGTAATCTATAGTGATGCTTTGTATAGTGGTCTTGGGTGTGTTTTGATGCAAGAAGGAAAAGTGATTGCCTATGCTTCCAGGAAATTGGAGAATCATGAAAGGAATTATCCTACTCATGATTTGGAAATGGTTGCAATAGTCTTTGCCTTGAAAATTTGGCGACATTATCTTTATAGGGAAAAATGTTATATTTACACAGATCACAAGAGCTTGAAATATTTACCAACACAAAAGGAGTTGAATTTACTGCAAAGAAGGTGGATAGAATTCATTAAAGATTATGATTGTCTTATTGATTACCATCCATTAAAGGCTAATGTAGTAGCAGATGCTCTCAGTAGAAAGACAATGATGGCACTAAGGGCTATGAATACAAGGTTATCTCTTACTAGTGGTGGAGCCTTAATTGCAGAATTAAAGATTCAACCTGTACTACTACAACAGGTTAAGCAAGCACAAAATGAAGATGGTGACTTAAAGATCATTCGAGCAAGGACACAAGTGGGTATCATAGACAACTATATGGTTCGAGAAGATGGGTGTCTATATTTTAAAGATAGACTATGTGTGCCAAACAATGAAGAATTAAAGAAGAATATCTTACATGAGGTGCATAGTAGTCCTTATGCGATGCATCCAGGAGCAAACAAGATGTACCAAAATTTGAAGAGCCATTATTGGTGGAATGGAATGAAGAAAGACATTATATTGGACCGAACTTAGTGAAAACAAGATTGTGGGGGTGGATTTGATTCCGGAGACAAAGGAGAAGGTAAAACTTATTCAAGAGAGATTAAAGGCTGCACCGGATAGACAAAAGTCTTATGCTGATCTAAAAAGAAAAGACATTACTTATGAAGTTGGGAATAAAGTATTTCTCAAAGTATCTCCTTGGAAGAAAGTCCTGCGATTTGGCAAGAAAGGCAAGCTCAGTCCAAGATTCATTGGCCCATATGAGGTTATAGAGAAGGTTAGACCGGTAGCTTATCGGTTGGCACTACCACCGACACTCGACAAAATTCATAATATGTTCCATGTGTCGATGTTAAGGAGATATAGATTAGACCCATCACATATCTTATCTCCTGATGTCGTAGAAATCGAACCCGACTTGACGTATGAAGAGGAACCAGTACAAATTTTGGCGAGAGAAGTTAAACAATTGAGAAACAAGTCTATTCCATTAGTAAAAGTACTTTGGAAGAATCATAAGGTTGAAGAAGCAACTTGGGAACCGGAGGATACAATGAAAACTCAATATCCGCAATTGTTTTCAGGTAATTTTTTAGGACGAAAATTCATAAGAGGGGGAGAATTGTAACGAACCGAAATTCCAAAATTTGCTTATAATAAATTACTATAGTATTAAAATATCATGGAAATTATTTTTGTAGTTATTATTATTGTTATTGGATATAAGACATGAGGAAATAAGAGTCAATTAAATAAGAGGGATGAATTGGGCATTTAATTATTTGTTCAAGTGTATTATTGAAAATTGGAAAAAAAATAAAAAAAACCAATACATTCCAACCTCTTCCATTCTTCTTCATCATTTTCTTCATTTCCTCCTCCTCCATTTCTTCCTATCCCTTATCAAATTTTCCATAACCTAAAAACTTCCGATTTCTTCGATTCAACTTCGAATCTTGATAGAAATCGATCCTTAAGCCCTCTATCATCATCAGTTTCAGTGAATCAAGAATAGAAGAGAAGGATTTCAGTTTTTAAGGTTCGGATGAATAGTAACCCGAATTTGAGGTGAGTGATTTTTTATGAAATTAAAGCTTAATTAGTAGAATTCATGGTAGATTAAGCATATTTATGGTATTAGGAAGTTTATTTATACAGTATCTTAATAGAATTATATATGGCTGATGTAGAGGAAGCTAGTGCAAGCAAATCAAAGGTAAAAGAGGTAGAAGAGAGCTAGAAAGAGCTTAGAAAAAGGTTTGCGTCTCAAATTTCGATATATCGATTTTTCGGAAAAATTTTCCAGATTGTATCCCTGTATTGTTTTAATGTTTTCTCTTCTTATATAAATCCGATTTGAATGATTCTAGATTCTATTGATATCTAAAGAAACTAAGGAATATATGTTCAGAAGAAACCTTGTTGAATTTCGTTCGTTTTCAATGTGAAATTTTCGTTTGAAGTTGAGTCATGAAATATGTTTTTGGAAAATCACAGCTTTGTACACTGTTTAGTATTTTGATCATAACTTTGGTTATACAATTTGGATTTCTATGATTCTATTGGCTTTGGAAAGTTGAGACATGTGGGTAATTATGTTTAGAAGAAAGTTATTCGATTGGATGATGTTTTGATAGTGAAAAATGCAAGGTAAATCAGGCCATAGAATCTGAAAATTTCTGGAAAGTATGAATATTGATTTTGTTGAGTTTTAATTGAAGTTTGATACTATAAAATTTGGGATTTGGATTTCTTAATTACTGAAGTTATGCTGAATTATGATTGATGGTTTATAGTGGAATTTTTAAGATGTTTCTTTGATTTATTGCACTTATTAAACGAGTAGAATATGGGTCAGGGTAGATAGGCGCCAATAAAGGGGGGTACAGTACTGTACAAACAATTGAAGCTTTGGCTTCGGGCTTCGGCCGATATTATGATATATATATATATATATATATATATATATATATATATATATATATATATTGAAGCTTCGGCTTCGGGCTTGACCGATATATTGATTTTGAAGCTTCGGCTTCGGGCTTGTCCGCTCCCGTATCCATTTTACCGTTATTCAGGACTTGTTTACTTTGGGCAATATGTGGTTAAAGTGTTTGGAAAACTTCGATACAAATTTGATTGTACTTTAAAAGGATTACTATATAAGTTTTGTGATTTGGTTCCATAAAGTTGGTTAATTTGTTTTTGACTAATGAACAATCTTGGTTTCTATTTTAAAGTGTAAAAAAAAGTTCAAAGTTATTTTATTTCTTTTATGGACACCACTAAGCAAATTGCTTAGCGTGTAGTTTTTTTTCTACACATAGGTGGAGAACTTGTAGATAGCTTGGACCAAAGTGGAATAAGTGGATCAGCTTGAAGAGCAAATAAGGAAAGACTCGAGGTGGATTTGTAATTTAATGTAATATTACGGTTTGTAGAATAATGGCATGTCCTAGATAGTGTGAGAAATGTAAAGTGGCATTGATAAATATTTGGAGAATAATTAGCATTGAGAAATATTTGGAGTTGGAAACATTATATTTGTATTTGTAAATATTAAATCTATAAGTATTGAACTTCATATAGTGGAGTAGAGTTGTTTATTGGGTGTTTATAGTTATTGTGGCACTCCCAATAGGGGGGGGTTACACCATGCTATTTCATCAGCAAGAGAATTATAAGTATCAAGATTAACCGGGTTAGGAAGTACCGCAGTGATTGGCATTTGGATCTGAATGTTTGCATCTTCACTTCTCACTTCATTAGCTTCCACCTCAACCCCCGGATGACAGGAAATGTCCTTTGTCACCTCTACTTGTGCCTTTTTAGGACTTTTAATACCCTCTCCAGGCATGTTGGAATTGTCCTCAACACCCTCTACATATGCCTTTTCAGGACTTTTGATGTTTGCTGTTTCAACCTCCGGATTCGGCAAATTTTCTGGAAGAGGTTCTGAGATAGCTTGGAAGTTGAAATAGTCTGATTCCGGAATTTTAAATAGTACCTCTAAAGTAGTTGGGTCCACTAGAATAAGTGTAGTAGAAGATCCTTCGGGTCCTTCGATGGTCAGATTATTTATCCGATAATTATATGTAACTAATGCCATCATTTCCTCATACTGAGGATCCTCCAAAAGGATATCTTCATTTGATACGGGCACATGCTTGCCCTTGGATAATCTAGATTTTGCCAATTCTTCTAGCACTACCCTTTTTGTAGCTTCTTCATCAATCAGAATTCCAGCAGGCTTTTTAGCCTTTTTCTTCTGATGCTTTTAAGCTTGTACTACCTCATCAAGTGTACACCCCGTCCAAGGTGAGTTGCTTCTTTGGCATAGGGGCCTCATCCTCCATTTTTTCCGTATCAGACTCACGATCCTCTGTCAGTATCTCTGTTATCTTTCTTTTCTACCCCTTTTAATATCCTTTCCCAATTGCAACAGCAACCACTGTGATGGTTTCTCTTGCTTCCGGATCGCATACAGGCTTTTTCATTTTATCAGCTGCTTTGATAAATCTTCCTCTCGACTTAGGCTTTTCTATAGATTTGGCCAATAGCTCATGGATAAGGCATCCTCATTTACTTCGCCAGTCGGAACTAAGGCTAGTTCCTTCCTTGCCTTAGGTTTGGAGGTTCGTGCTTTCTTGGGAGCAGGAGCAATTGCATCCGGATATGTAGCTTTCCTTGCCCTAGCCTTCTTCTCATCTTAGAGCTTTTTAGCCTTCTATTCATTCCATGGTTCCCCAAAGCTTAACTTTCTGAAGTTTTTCTCAAGAATTTCTTTTCCAGTGATTGACTGAAATCCAGATAGATTAATTTCATTAGCAGCTAGGATTCGGGTGATAAGCATGCCATGTGAATTTCTATGTTGCCTTAGGCAGTGAATAATTAGTACCAGCATATTAACTACTCTACTCTCCACCTAATGTTGTAGGACACAATGCTGGAAGGAAGACACTTTGGTGAGAGATTCCTTCCAGATGAGCACCAATTTGGCTAGTGCATGCCGTAGGTATCTTGGGACTTCTGGGAAGTATGTTGAACATTTATGCCCAAAATAGTTGGGATATAACCATATCTTGGCTTCATATTTGACCTCCAGCTCATCTACATCACTTCTTAGCTAGACCCCATCATTTTTCATATTGAGAAACTTTTTAAAGAATCCCGGAGTTACAGTTATTACCTTCCCTTGGACTGTAATTCTTAGAGCATCATGAAACTTGTGTTCTTTCAGATTGGAGTAGAATTCACATACAAGGTGTGAATAGGTTGGACAATTTATTTTAAGGTCTCCCATGTGTTGATCTTCAATAAGTTTTGAATAAGGGTATGTCTCGAACAGAAAGTTGTCTCCCAAATAGTCAGTGAGGATTACAGAATCAGAAGGTTTATAGTGAATGGGGATGAAGTCTTTGTCGTTGAGCTTAGACTCTTCAATGTAATTCTTTTGTGGGAGCATTTTTGGTCCTTCGCTAGTCATAATAGTAGCCATTTTAGAAAGATTGAAGGAATTAAGGTTTAGGTTTTGAAATTTGTAGAGTAACAGTAAGGTAGTTGCTTGCGTGAAGAGGAAAGTGAATTTTTGGGGGGGTTTACATAGATTTTTCAAGGTGAGGGTATTATGGTAATCCGGTTGCAGTTAAAGTTAACTAGATTGACGATATGGCAGTTAGTTTTGGAGGAGAGAGGGAAATGGCGTTAAAATTGGAGATTGGCAACTATTTATTTTTGAATTGGCTGGATTTTCACTTGCGCGTGTGATAGCCAATAATCATTTGAGATTCAAAAATAATAGTTACCTTTAAGTGCTTTTACTGTAACTTATCACTTTTGTTTGCTGATGTGGCACCTTTCTCCGGAATTGATTTTCCTTCAATGCTTCTTCTCTTCTGGATTAATTATCCTCTTTGGGATCCAGATTGATTTTGGATTGTATTCCAGTTTAGCTTCAAATTGGATTAGACATTCCAATTGACTCCCTTAGCTTCCCAAATTGATCTTTACTCAGTGGCTTGGTAAATATGTTAGCTCTTTACTCATTGGTTGGAATGTATACCAATGCAATATCCATCTTTATCACATGATCCCGGATGAAATGATGCCTTATGTTGACATGCTTCATCCTGCTATGAAGCATTGGATGTTTTAACACATCAATGGGACTTTTTTTTATCACACATAACATTCACACTTTCGGAGTGAACTCCGTAGTCTTCTAGTTGTTGTTTGATCTAAAGAAGTTGAGCCACACAACTTCCAGCTGCCATATATTCTGCTTCTGTAGTAGACAAAGCAATTAAAGCTTGCTTTCTGCTGTACCATGATACTAAGCAATCTCTAAGGAAATAGCAGCCTTCTGATGTACTTTTTCTCTCAAGAGTATCTCTTCTATAATCTGCATCAGTGAATATTTAAAGTGTGAAATCTCTATTACTAGGATACCATGACCCAACTTCAGTGGTTCCTAGGAGGTATTTAAGAATCCTCTTTACTGCCTTGAGATGAGAATCCTTAGGATTGGCTTAATACCTAGCATAGTAGCAAACTGTATAGTGTATGTTAGGTCTGCTAGCTATCAAGTATAGGAGAGAACCAATCATCCCTCTATAGAGTTCCCGATTGATATCTTCTCCTTCACAATCCTTGGATAGGACTGTATATGATCCCATTGGAGTAGATACAGGCTTGCTCTTGTCCATTTCAAACTTTTTCAAGACCTCCTTAGTATATTTTGACTGGTTAATGAAAATCCCATCTGGACTTTGCTTGATTTATAAACCAAGGAAGAAATTGAGTTCTCCCATCATGGACATCTCAAATTCCTTCTGCATTTGAGAGCTGAACTCCTTACACATCTTGTCATTGGTAGCTCCAAAAATGATATCATCCATATAAATTTGGACTAGGATAACATCATCCTTCTTCCTTTTGATGAAGAGTGTGGTGTTTGCCTAGCCTTTGATGTATCCCTTGGATATAAGGAATGAGGTTAATCTTTCATACCAAGATCTAGGTGCCTGCTTTAATCTATAGAGAGCCTTCTTCAGTTTGTACATATGTTCCGGATGCTTTGGATCTTCAAATCCGGGAGGTTGCTTAACAAAGACTTCTTCTTGGATAACACCATTTAGAAATGCACTTTGACATCCATTTGGTATAGTGTAAACCCCATGAATGAAGCAAAAGAGCATAGGATCTGAATTGCCTCCAACCTTGCTACCGGTGCAAAGGTTTCTTCAAAATCAATTCCTTCTTGCTGGTTGTATCCTTGGGCAACCAATCTTGCCTTGTTTCTTACCACAATTTTGGATTCATAAAGCTTATTCTAGAACACCCACTTAGTGCCAATGAATGATTTTCCTTTGGAAGGTGGTACTAGATCCCAGAAATTATTTCAGGAGAACTAATCCAATTCTTCTTGCATGGCCATCATCCAACTTTCATCACCTTCCGCATCCTGGAATTTCTTTGGCTCAATTAATGAGATAAAGGCAGCATGATTCATCATTCTGTTACTTTGACCTTTGGTTCTTACTGGATTCTAACATCATCCAGAATATTATCCATTAAATGATCTATATGTATCCGAATTTCCCTTTGCAATCCTTCATGTTGGATTGGAGCTTGTGCCACTTCTGCCTCAGCTGCTTCTTCTTGACCTTCATTGAAGTTAATCTCTTTTGGGTTGAGATTAACTTATTGTACTTTTAGATCAAGGGACATTCCTTCATCTTCTTTTTATACTTCTTGATTTGGAACGAATCAGGAATTTTTTCCTCCTTCTTTCCTCTAGATTCTTTAGCTTCTGGAATTGGATCTTCCGGAGTTGAACTTCTTTTACCTGCGTGGTTAGTCTCATTGAAATCTACATGTATAGACTCAACCATAGTTTGGGTTCGTTTATTGAAGACTCCGTAAGCCTTACTATGTATTGAGTAGCCAAGGAAAATTGCTTCATCAAATTTAGGATCAAATTTTCCTAGTTGCTCTCTATCATTTAGGATGTAACATTTACATCTAAATGCCTTAAATTACCCAATTTTGGGTTTTCTTCCATTCTAAATTTCATACGGGGTCTTTTCTATGGTCTTTCTAATGAGAGCTCTATTTAAGATGTAACATGTTGTGTTTACGGCCTGACCCCAGAAATATTTTGGCTAACAATTCTCACTTAGCGTTGTTCAAGCCATCTCAACTATGGTCTTGTTCTTTCTCTCAACAACTCCATTTTATTGAGGGGTGTGAGGGGCAGAGAAGTTATGTTCAATGCCCTTAGAGTCATAAAATTCAACAAAATGCCTATTTTTGAACTCACCACCATTATCACTCCGGATGCGTGCAATGCATATGCCTTGTTCTACTTCTATCTGGATGAATGTTTTTAAGAATTGGTCAAAGGCCTCATCTTTGCTTGCTAGCAAAAGAACCCAGGTATATCGAGAATAATCATCCGCAATGACCATGGTGTATTCTCTTCTACCTAAACTTAAGGGTTTAATTAGACTAAAGAGATCTACATGCAAGAGTTCAAGTACTCTTTATGAAGGAATATAGGAAATGGAAGGGAAACTTTTCTTATGCTGTTTACCTAATTGGCATGCAGTGTATAGATGATCCTTATCAAAAGCAACCTTAGGCAAACCCACTACTAATTCCTTTTTGGCTAGTTTGGACAGGATGTTCATGCTAACATGTCCCAACCTCCGGTGCCATAGCCATGATTCTTCTTCTTTAGACACTAAGCAGATATTCTTTTCTCATTCTTAATGTTAACAGAATAGACATTATTTACTCTGGGTGTATAAAGTATAAGTTGATTGGACTTACTGTCATAAATTAAGCAGCCTCCAGAATCAAATGTGACTTTTCTTCCTTTGTCACAGAGTTGGGCTACACTTAGTAAGTTGAACTTCAATCCATCAACCAGTGAGACATCTTTAATTTTTAATTCAGATCCAATGTTACCATGTCGAATGATCTGTCCTTTTTTATTATCTCCAAAGCTTACTTTGCCTCCCTTCTTACGGGTTAATGTGATGAAGGCCTTCTCATCACTTGTTATGTGCCTTGAGTATCCACTATCAATGTACCAAGTATGTTGATCTACTATGGATCTGAGGCAAACCTCAGTGTTTGCTGTTTCTAATTCTGATTCTTTGATTTGCATTGTATCTTGCTTAGAGGCATTCTTCCCGGAGTGCTCTATTCTGGATCAGTCAGTGCCATGAATGCACAGTTGGCAGTCTCTTCTTCTTCTGATGAAGATGTACTGCCACTTTCCTCACTGTTACTCTAGGTAGCCACCATTGCCTTCTTTTTATACTTCTTGGTTCTTTTAAGCTTGGGGAATTTTATTATGAAATGGTCTTTCTCTCCACACTCAAAACAAGCAGCTTTTTTTCGGATCCTTCTTTTCATCCAGATTCTTTCTGGGCCTATCTCTTCTGGATGTGCCTTCTCTTGGTTTTTGGGAATCATACTTTCTTGATTTCCTTCTATCTTTCTTATGTATGAACCTGTTGAGTTGTCTAGTTAATAGAGCAAGTTGTTCTTTGGTGCTTAGTGACTCAGTGACTTGCTCTCCTTCTCCGGATGAAGCTGATCCGGTGGATTCTGCCTTTAGTACAATGGATTTCCTCTTTTCTTTAGGCTTCTTCTCTTATTAGCTATATCTCTCCAAAGACAGCTCTTGGGTCAAGAGATTGCCAATGAGCTCATTATAACTATACATATTCAAGTCATGAGCTCCCCCAATGGCAATTTTCTTGTTATCTCATTCCTTGGTGAGACTTCGGAGCACTTTTTTCACCATTTCTACTTTAGAGACTTCCTTTCTGAGCCTTTTTATCTCATTCACTAGATTGGTATA
The DNA here is from genome assembly GCA_947683365.1 of Euphorbia pulcherrima. Taxonomy (NCBI): domain Eukaryota; kingdom Viridiplantae; phylum Streptophyta; class Magnoliopsida; order Malpighiales; family Euphorbiaceae; genus Euphorbia; species Euphorbia pulcherrima. The sequence continues at coordinate 8,299,165 of CANTUS010000004.1, forward strand.
TTTAATGTTCATGCTATTGATGGATTCTTTTGGCTCCATTTTGAAGGATTCGAGTCTTTACTGGAGTAGATCAATCTCTGCTTCTTTCACTTTACTTGTTCCTTCATAGGTTACCTCCAGCTTCTCCCAGATCTCCTTTGCAGTCTCACATCCGGATGTCCTATTGAATTCTATTGCACTAAGAGCACAATGAAGCATATTGATAGCATTTGCGTTTCCACACAACTTTTTAAAATCATTCCCATCCCATAACTGTGATGGCTTTTAGGTGATCATGCCCTCTACTTTATGACTAGGCTCATATGGGCCATCCTGGATAACCAACCATGCTTGTATGCTTTGTGCTTGAATGAAGTTATTCATCCGATTTTTCTAGAAGTGTAGTGTTCACCAATAAAGAGTGAAGGACGAGTAATGGACATACCCTCGGGAAGGAGTTGTGAGTTTTGAAAACTCATTTTAATATTTGACTTAAATTTTGGACCTTTATCTCGAGATTGTTAGATCTATAGTTTTGAGTATTTGCTCTTATACCACTTGTTAGTCCCTGTGAGGGTCTTTATAAGGGAAGAGAGGGGTGAATGACCATTTTTCATGAAATAAACAGACTTTGAAAAGTCTTAGTGTAGCTTGTTTGATTATAATCCAGATGATGGATCCGGATGATACAGATATGACAATATAATGCAATAAATAAAGAGTTAAAGAAATCAATCATAAAGGAGTTTATCCTAGTTCGGCCCTACCTACTCCAGTCCCCGGAGTTTCCTTCCTCCGAGCTTTTCCACTAGTGAATTCCTTTCCAACTGGTAGGAATCAAGCCTTACAATTTGTCTCTGAATGGTACCCCCTTCTGGATGTAGGATATACCACTAGAAGTACCAACTTCTAGTTGAGTCCTTTTGCCTTTAGCAGGATATACCACTTAGACTTCTACACCGATTCTAAGCTGAGTCCTACAGGAAGATCCTACTCAAAGTACCTACTTTAAGTTGTATCCCAATCTCATAACTTACCCAAGTTGGAGATTCTAATACTCTTGTTTTCATAAAGGTTTTGATTTTGGATTTCCTTAAGTTTATAACTCACTTAGGAATCCTTACAATAGATTTTGGAAATGTCTGATTCTTAGAGGGATGTAATTACTAATTGCTTAAGCAAATGTTCTTGTTAATTACTTTTTCAAATCAACCAGCCAACCTTCTTAATGTATGAAGCTTCCCTTTTATAAGCTTCTGTCATAAATGTAGCCGTTGTGGGTTGTTGAGCTTAAGTTTAATCTTCACACTTAATCAGGTTTAATGTGGCACTTCATGAGCCATTGATCAATCCGTTAGACAGTAATTTGACCCCTTTGAATCCTTGGGATTGAGGCTGAAAAGATATCAGTGATCATTTTCCTTGTATTCTAGTGACACACCAACTTTTATATAAGTAACCTTTTGGTGTGAGCTCCACGCGCCTCCTTATTGGTCTAGGTGAAAAAGGTTGTTAACTTTTTCTGTCCGGTGTCAGTACTTTTGTCCTTTTTCTGAAAAGTACAAGCTAACTCTTTTGTCTAGCATATGGAGAAAGGACCTTTAACTATGTAGACCAGAAAGGTGGAGACTTTTCCCATTGTCTTCAAGCATGAGTCTTCCAAATGTCTTTAGACTCATAATCTACTAATCTGTCTTCTTCCAGAGCTAGTGCAATCAGTTCTTTCGGATGCTGATCTTGAAGGATTAATGTTTGTTTCCTTTTCAAACTTTATCCTGATGATTCCAGTATATGCTTAGGTACTTGATGTCTTCAATGGATGACCTTGTAGCTAGATCTTCTCCGGATGTTTCCATTTGGATTTATGAGTTTAAGTTTTTGTTTCTTTCAAACTTGATATGGATATTTTAGTTCAATTTTATGATCCAGATGATCTGATCAGGTTCACTTGGATTATCTTGATAGCAAGCAAAGATGAAACATTTGAATCATTCTCTAGGTTGGCTACCAGGATCATGAATGAAAAAGACCTTAAAATTAACAGAATCCGCAGTGACCATGGAAGAGAATTCGAAAATAGGCAGTTTGAAGAATTCTGTTCCAAGAATGGTATTGACCATAATTTTTCTACTCCTCATACACCTCAGCATATTTGGGTTGTTGAGAGAAAGAATATCACTATTCTGGAGATAGCACATTCTATGCTGAGTGATAACAATCTACCAAAGTATTTCTCGGGAGAGGCTGTTAACATAGCTTGCTACATTCTAAATAGGGTTTTAATTTACCCAGTTTTGAATAAAACTTCTTATGAACTTTGGAAGGGGCGCAAGCCTAAGGTTGGTCATCTCAAGGCCTTTGGTTGTAGATGCTTCATATTAAACACTAAAGACCAATTAGCTAAATTTGACCCCAAGGCTGATGAAGGAATCTTTCTGGGTTACTTAACATACACTAGGGCATACAGAGTGTATGTCAAGAGGACTAGCATCTTAGAGGAGTCCATGCATGTAGATTTTAAAGAAACTAACAATGTAGGTAGACAGGCTAGTGATGATGAAAGAGAAAAGGAACAAGTTAGCGGATCAGTCAATCAGCCTATAATTATTCCTGATCCAGTACAAGAGAAAGAAGAAAATAAAGTTAACTTGGACCAATCAATCAACTTTGTTGATGATGTGGATGCTCAACCAATGACTATAGCTCAGTGAGCTGATCCTGATCTACCTAAAGAAGTCAGAGCAAGAAGAGATCACCGAGTTAATAAGATTCTTGATGGTGTACAAAATCCAGTGCTGACTAGAGGCCAACTGAACAGAATGCTTAGCCATTCAGCATTTGTATCATTGATTGAACCAAAGAAGTTTGAAGATGATGAGTTTGATGACAACTGGATGATTGCAATGCAAGAAGAGCTAGATCAATTCAAAAGAAATGAAGTTTGGTATTTGGTGGAAAAACCCATAGGGAAGTCAATCATAGGAACCAAATGGGTTTTCAAGAACAAGCTAGATGAAACTGGTAATGTTGTCAGAAACAAAGCCAGATTGGTTGCTCAAGGCTATAATCAACAAGAAGGCATTGATTATGGTGAAACTTTTGCACCGGTAGCAAGACTTGAAGCCATAAGAATTCTTTGTGCTTTTGCATACCACATGAACTTCAAATCATTTCAAATGGATGTAAAGAGTGCATTTTTTAATGGTTATATTCAAGAAGAAGTCTATGTCAGATAGCCCCCAGGCTTTGAAGACCCCAAATATTTGAATCATGTCTTCAAGCTGGAGAAAGCTCTATATGGACTGAAACAAGCTCTAAGAGCTTAGTATGAGAGATAAACTAATTTTTTTTATCAGCAAAGGTTATGTCAGAGGGAAAGTAGATACAACTCTATTTATCAAGAAGAGGCATCAAGATGTGTTCCTAGTCCAAATCTATATAGATGACATTATTTTTGAAGCAATTGATGAAAAGCTTTGCAATAAGTTCAGCCAGCAGATGAAGAAAGAATTTGAATAGTCAATGATGGGAGAGCTTAATTTCTTTCTTGGTTTGCAAATTAACGAAGGTGATGATGGGATCTTTATCAGCAAAGCCAAGTATGCCAAGGAAGTTCTCAAGAAGTTTAACATGGATAAAGCCAAGCTAATATCAATACCTATGGCCACTGATACTATTCTGAGTAAAGATGAGGAAGGTAAACTTGTAGAGAGTAAGCTGTACAGAGGTATTATTGGATCTCTACTTTACTTAACTGCTAGTAGGCCTGCTATTCAATATGTTGTATGTTATTGTGCAAGATATCAATCTGACCCCAGGGAATCTCACTTAGTTGCTATTAAGAGAATTCTTAGGTATTTGCTAGGATCTATTGATGCAAGTTTATGGTATCCAAGTAATGCAGACTTCACTCTGAGAGGATACACAGATACTGACTATGGAAGAGACAAACTTGAACGAAAAAGCACCACAGGAGGTTGTCATTTCCTTGGTGACTATCTAGTCACATGGTATAGCAAGAAGCAGACTTATGTGGCTCTGAGTATAGCTGAGGTTACGTAAATGGCTGCAGGAAGTTATGTAGCACAACTGCTATGGATCAAGCAGCAACTGGATGATTATGGTATAAAGTCAAATTGTCTTGAAGTCATGTGTGATAACAAGAGTGCAATTGACCTATCAAAGAATCCAGTTCAACATGGCAAGATGAAGCATGTCAATATTCAACATCACTTCATAAGGGATCATGTGCTAAAAGGAGATGTCAAGCTCACATACATTCCAACTGAAGACCAGTGAGCTGACATATTCACAAAGCCTATTAGAAAGGATCAATTCAACATGCTAAGGCAACTAATCAGAATGTCCAATCCAATTTGAAGAAATACATCTCACTGTGACCTAATCTGGAGCTGACCAAAATAGGGCAAACTCTGAGCTTCAGTGAATTAGGTTAAGTATTTCTTTTACCGCTTGAATTTTGGACACATAATTAATTATCACTAGTTATCTTTCAAATTTAAACTTGATAGAAAAGGTAGCAAGTTATGAAATGATCCACATTCAGTAGCAGTTATCCCATTTTTCTCTCGGTCATTAATCCTACGGTATACGTTCTGCTATCTAATCGTTGAATCTTAAGACCACGGATTATGAGTCGTACACGTAGCTTTTCAGGTTTATGCAAAGAGTTTTTGGCTATTTAAGGAGAAATTTTGAAAGAGGAAAGGTTACTTTACCAAAATTCCTTTCTCTGCAATTTCCTTCCTAAATCCCTAAAATCTCTACTTTTCTTAAATCAAAGTCACTATGACGAGCACATCAAGGAGGAATTCTGATCTTTTTGTGAGAAATAAGAAGGGTACTCATTGGGTAACTACTAAAGATCATATGGCTCAATTAGCAATTAGTATGGACAAAATAGAAGAACTCAGAATTCTCGCTGGAACCAAGTATATTCCAACAAAATGGTGTTTCATAGAGAAAATAGAAGTGGAAAAGCCAACCACTGTAGATATGCTAAGTTTCTGCAGTGACGACAGGTTTGGCGTGTGGGTGCATCAGCACTACTTGAGAGGATTCTTTGAACTCCCAAATGGATGCTATGAGGAAATTGTAGATAGGTTCGACAATGGAATTCATATGGTAAAAGGTTAGAAGGATCTTTTCATTACCACCATAATGAAAAGGAAGGTCTATATCACTCCTAAGCTGATTGTTGGTCTTCTAGGGATGAAGGAAAGAGGACTGAAACTACAAGTTATCAATGATGAGGACCACGTTGATATCCCTATAGATAATAAAGTTCCTCATGACTACAAAGCTGGTGAACTTATTGCTTCTATGTTCACTAAGGAGGGAAAACAAGCTCATGAGCTTGTGACCAAGGTATTACTGCCTAAGACTGGCTCAATAGGAAGTTGTTCTAAGTTTGAGCATGTGTTTGTGTATACTCTAACTCATGGGATGAGCATTAATTGGCCCATGGCAATCTTCCACAGATTTTTTAAGGTAAATAAGAATCTAGTGTATGGGCAATTGGTAATGGAGCTATGCAGAGCTTATGAGATAGACATGGAAGGATGGGCTACTAAGAGCAACATTTAGATGAAGGTGATTAAGTCTAGAATCTTAAGCAATTCTTATTTTTATGGACTTAGAGCTAATGAGAGGCCTGCAAACACAAAGTACATAAAGTTGTAAAGAGGGGAAGTCAGAGTAAAGGACCCCTAGGTTATCATGGAAATGAAGCCTATTCAGCCTCATGAGGAGGACCTGACCTTGGATGCCTTCATGGAGAAAGAGCTTGAGAGGATAACCAAGCTCAGAGTAGAGAGATGAGAAGACATGTCTGAAAAGCAATTAGTGAAGAAGGAGGTCAGGAAGGACTCCAAGAAGGAGAAAAAAGTGAGCTCAGTGAGCTCAGTTCCTGATGTTGTTCCTAAGAAAACAAGATCTTCCAAGAAAGCTAAAGAAGTTAAAGGTAGTGAACTAACTCCTAAGGATATAGAGGAAGAAAAGAGGGCTGAGGAAGAGTTGAGAGAAGAAATGCCCCTAAAAAGGGAGAAGAAGAGGAAGGTAGATGCCGCTCGGCTAGATGACGTAACTATTAAGGGAAAGGAAGCTACATCAGTTCTTGTTCTCCAAGTAAGTCAATAAAAGAAAAAGCCAATTATAAAGAGAGCGACAAGAGTTGTCCAAGATGTGGAAGAAGTTGAGAGGGTCAGAGCTACTGAAGAAGAGAGAATTAAGAAGCAGGAGGAAATTGAAGTCACTATTAGGAGAAAGGCTGAGGAAGCAGCAGCAGCAGCAGCTAAGGCTAACGCTAAGGCTAGCACTGAGCAAATTTTGCAAAAGGCTATAGCTAGCTTGGCTGGAAGGAAGTGCCAGAGGTTGTTGAAGAAATGATAGGAGCTCTTAAAGGAATTGATAATCAAGAAGAGCAGGAAGGAGAGGAAGATAATGTGGTTGAAGTAGAAGCTATTAAATTTAATGTGCTGAACTTTTACTAGCAGGTCACTTTGACTACTGAGGATGTCAAGAAGGCTAGGAAGGAGAGGAAGAGGGGTTTATTGAAGAGAATGAAGATTGTAATTGATAAGGATGATGCATATCTGGAAGACTAGGAGGAGAAAGTGAATGTAGTTAAGCACGGAGCCCAGCTGACTAAGGATTCCTTAACTCAGGTCAGCGAGTCCGTTGATGAAGGTGTTATGAAAGAGGAGAAGGAAGCTGAACCTTTTATGTTCCCAAACACATCCACCCAAACAGCACTCTCACCTACACCAACCTCTGCCTTACCCCTACCAGAAAACCAAACACCATTCACTTCAAACTCAAACCAAGCCTTTGACCCAAATAACTAAACCTTTAACCAATCAGCCATCATCTCATATCTTTCCCCTATAGGATCTCAGAGGACCTCCAATTATTAAGGAGATTCCTGAACAACAACCTCAACCATAACCTTAATTTAACCCAAATGTTGAACTCTTGGGAGATATAAGGAGGATGGGGAGAGTTAGATTTCCAGGACTGAGGACTGATGCTAAGATTGATGCTGAAATAGCTAAATCATTATTGTCCGAGGAAATTCTGAGGAAGATTGCAAAGGCTGTAGAACCAGTGCAAGGTTTTATAGACGCTGTTGAGGAAATGAAGGCTCATATCAGATCTATACCTACCCGGTTTTCTTTGGTAAAGGCAATAATTTCCCATGTGTTGCTTTTATTACCTATTGCAGGTAGGCAGGCTGGAGGGCTAAAATTAGAAGTTGCAGAGCTTAAGAAGCAAATGGAGAAGATATATGAAAGCAACTGCAAGGTCCTCAATGATGAAAGGGATTTTAGAAAATCAATGATAAGCAAGTTTAATCCTTTGTTGGAAGCAATGGTAAAGGTGCTAGATGGGTATAGCCTTCTAAGCAAGGAAAATGAAGACAACACGGCCATTCTGAATGCTATTGTTGATGGACTTAACTCTCTAATCACAATGGTAACCAGGCATCATGGTTTACATACTAAGTTAAGGAAAGTGAAGGAGGAGATGCTGAAGGGAGTCAAGTACTCAGAGGGAGCTGTACTTAATGCCTTATAGAGGCTTAACATTTTAGATACTCTAAGCAATGATATAGTTATGGCAGATGTTGAACTGGAGCTAACACTTCACCAGAAACTTGGTCATATTAGAGACCAAATCAAGCAAGTTCATGCAAATGTCATCAATAATGGAGAAGTACTAAACAAAATTCATGATGAAGTCACTACTCATATTAGGAGCACTCCCATGCTAGAGCGGATTCTAAGGGAAAATAATTAAGCCAAGGCTCTAGCTAGTCTCACCTAGATATCCAAAGAAGGTTTAAATGCTCAATATCAAGTCAATCTATCTCAATCTCATGCTTTGGTAGGATTATTTGTTTTTCTTAAAGAATAAGAAGCAATATCGCAGGGAATCTATAAGCTATTGGTGCAGAATTTTTCATCAAATGTATATGGATAACTAGAAACCTTTGAAGAGCCTCTGAGCTCATTTGATCATTAAAGTCAAGCCATCTTGGATGCAATGGCAATGGGGGAGAAGGATCACGAGAAGCGTGAAAAGGAGGAAAAGGAGAGAGAACAGAGGATTGTTGAATTTTCATACAACCTGTCTAAGGATCTGGAGCACATACAAAGAGAATACAATGAGACAATGAAAAGGAAAGGCAAGGAGATAGCGCTGCCCAAAGAAAAGAAATCCAGATGGGATCAGCAAGCTTATAAGGAAAGAAGAACCAATTTGGGAGTGTCGCCTATGCCAAAAGATTAGAATAGAATTTGTGTAATCACTTGTGCTTATTGTAAAACTTAGTATAGACTAACTCATTCTGTTCTAAGTTAGGATCTTCTTCACTTCATATATTCTCTGTTATATATATATATATATATATATATATATATATATATATATATATATATATATATATATACTCTGATCTTTTGCAGAAATATATGAGAAATATTGAGTGCTGAACTCAGAAGATTCAAGAATTATAGGGGAGTTAACATTCACTTTGAGTAGATTGAAGATGCTAAACAAAAGACATATCAAGCATAAGTATAAGGTAACTCTGATCTAGATATCTTATTGATTTAATTCTCCCTCAAATTGTTGTCATTGACCAAAATGGGGGAGATTGTTGAATCAACCAAAGTTTGGACTGACTCAGTGGATGATTCAGTAGTGCTTAAGTTTTGATCATAACAATTAAGTTCAGTTTGAGATAATTATATCAATAATGATGTTAAAATAAATAGTCTATGGTTTTAAGGGAGTTAGTAAATCCAAGGGTAGAATTTAGAGTCTCCTCTGAGTGGTTTCTGGGCTGAGTATCTACTTAGTCACCGACTTAGTAATATTCACTCAGCACTTGATATTTGGATTTTGGTTCAGCTATGTGCATTTCGTTATATCATTTCAGCTGAGTTACTTTAAGTCTGTCAACGCTGATTACCTTTTAAGATAAAAAGGTATCTTTGCTTTTAGTGTTGCTTTTTGCAGAAACATTAATGAGACAAAGACAAAAAGAATTAATGCCTTGACAAGACTCAAAATTATGAAGAAAATGACAAAGTCTTCCAATGCAAAGCTGCAATAAGTCAATTGCCACTTCGGGTAATTTGGAAGATCTACCAATCTTGTATCGCACACTCTGCAACATGTCAGAAAACCAGAGGGAATGGGATGAAGACACGTGGTAAGTCAGCGCGAGTTCTCTCTAATGGAAGACTGGTATCAAATGACAAAGAATTCAAATTGGAGCTCGAATTATAATCTAACGGATTGAAATGTATTTCACAACTGTGCAATTCTATCTCTTAACGGATTGATTTGAAGAAGCAATGGGGTGAATTACTGAGCTGTCAATTTTAGAAGATGCCAAGATAAGTTCAACGTCTACTTTCTCAATCCAACTATAAAAGGAGCAAAAAGGCAAGCATTAGAACTTGGTGATTACACCTGAATTTCCTAGAAGCAAATACTCTATCAATTTACAAGCTTTAAAGGAGTTCAAGAAAGAAAGCACAACTTACCGAGAATCTGCTTAGAATAAGAGAGAATAGCATAGATCAATCAACTGTAATATTAGATCATTTATAACTTGACCAACAATTCTATAAGTTGAATCCAGCTCTTGTTTAGACTCATTGTGAGTTACTGATAGCAGAGAGTATTCTAGTCAGCGGGTGAGCGATTGCAGTTTGGAGGGTACTTACTGTAATTAGGGAATTTGTGAAAGGCTTCTCCGCCTAGGGTAAAGGAGTTGAGATTAGTGAATTAAATCTGAGACACTCTCTCAGGACTGGATTAAGCACAGGTTGCCAAACCAGTATAAAATCTCTGTGTCCTTTACTTATTCGTATTTTCCAGTTATTTCACTCAGCCAGCTAACCTCACTCAGCAGAACCATTATTATCGCGAAAAAGTTTTAAGAGTTCTTAAATGAGTCATTCACCCCCCCCCCCTCTGACTTAGTGAGTGTATGCATAGGGACCAACACACCCGATTACATTTGTCCCTTCATGTGGGGGTACAAGTTCCCATGTACCATTTTGTAAGAGAGCTGAATATTCATCGGACATGGCTGCTCGCTAATGGGGAAATTTTATGGCCTCAGTATGGCAAGTAGGATCAACCGTTGTAGTGGTTGTGTATATAGCTCTCGGTCCTTGCTTACGTACTTGTGAATATGATAAATGACGCGCATAATTTTCATTACCAAGCTGAGTCGAAAGATTTTCTGTCCTTTGAAGATCCACTACAAGGGAAAGGCTAGGTTTGGTTGGCTCGGTTTGGGCATAAATTTCAGCAAGAGGTTTGGTTTTTTAGTAATATCTAGAAGATGATGATGCAGGGGAGTTTTGAGGTGATGGGTTTTGCATTGTAACTAGCAGAAGTGAAGGGGCTGTCGGGTTTGGTGTTTGTGTTGGCTGACCTATTTGGTGTGGTTTTGGCAAGGGTGAGTAGATTGTCATCATTGGTGAAGTAGTCAAAGTTGAGGGATCACGGGTAGTGACCTTAATAAGGTTCGAGTATGGGAAAACCTATTCATCAAACAAAACATGATGTGAGACATAAAATTTATTCAAAAGGGGATAAAAACATCGATAGCCTTTATGGACACTACTAAATCCTAAAAAAATACACTTACAAGAATGATAATAAAGTTCATTCGAGGAATATGGATGAAGCCATGGATAACACAAACAACCAAACACACGAAGACAAGAATAATCAGGCAATTCATTAAACAGGCGACGAAAAGGACAATCAAAAGTAATAACACTAGATGGCATATGATTAATGAGAAACACTGTTGTATCAAAGGCATATGACCAAAATTTCATAGGCAATTGAGCACTGTGGAGTAAGGCAAGTCCAGTTTCAACCACATGATGGTGTTTACGCTTTGCATTTCCATTTTGTTTCGGGGGTATAAGGGCACGACATACAAAACTAAATGTTGTGTTGCTGAAGATAATTTTGAATAGGTTTAAATTCCCCACCCCCATCAAATTGAAAGCATTTTATGGGTCTAGCAAAGTATTTCTCAACAGTAGTGCAAAATTGAACAAAAATAGTAAGTGCATCTGATTTGTGTTCCACGAAATAAACCTAACTATACTTGTTGAAATGATCATAAAATAAAATGTAATAAGAAAAACCATCATGTGATTGAACTGGGGCCGATCCCCAAACATTAGAACAAATCAAATTAAAGGTCCAGAAACAACAGACTCTGAAATTAAAAATGGTAAATGATGACTCTTGCTAACGGAACAATCTGGACATAAACGACACTTTGAAAACTGATCTAAACATTTAATATTATTCTGACGAAGGGCTCTAACTACTGGAAGAGAGGGATGTCCAAGCCGCTCATGCCACGTAGGCAAGGAGTTAGCATGAGATCAAATTAGAGAATAAGACGAAGAAGCCAACGTATAAAGACTGTCCTTATTCCGGCCTTGAAGTATCACCTGTTTGGAAAGAAGATCCTTTACACCAAAAAAGTCATTAAAGAATTCAATAGAAACATCATTAGATTTAGTAAGTGCACCGACGAAAATCAAATTCAAACTGGACTGAGGAACATGTAATACATTATTTAACTTTAAAGACATATTAGGAACACAAGAAGACCCGACATGAGGAATAGGAAGTTTAGACCCGTTACCTAGTTGAACTTCATCAGGACCAGAATACTCAGAATGAAGCTATAGGTTTCCTAAATCAGAGATAAGATGATGTGTAGCGCCACCATCCATGATCCAGGACTGGTCGGTGGGGTAAAAGGTTATGAAATTAGAGGCAGGAGAGGGATGGGGTTATTAATCCTTGGTGAGGGGCACTGTCTAGAGTAATGGCCTATCCCCTTGCAGTTATAACACACCAAAGTAGAAACATCTATCGAAGCTCATTAAGTGTGAGAGGTATGGACCGGTGGAGAGGGAAGTAACCCGGGACTAAGATTAGGCTACTGTCTGGGAAAGATATGTTGCTGCCCTTAAAATATATGTTGCTGCTCTTGTGGGCGTGACTGCCTGAAGCCTCCAAATTGGCCAAATTAGCTGCGGGAAGGCTGAGATTGGTGCCTACCATGCCCTCTCCATCGTCCACCTACACTCGAGGACCTTTTAATATGAGCAGACACATGGTTCAAGTTCTCAAATGGGTTTTTATTCCTACTTAATTATCTCTCCTCGGTAAGTAAGAGACCTAATAAATCATCAAAAGGCACCGTAGTTATATGAGCTTCTAAGGACCTACAGAAATCGCGATAAGGGCTATTCGAACCACTTAAAACATCCAATATAGCATCAACTAGATCTTCATTAGAAATATTATTACATTGCAGCAAAATAAGCCTGTCAAATATTAATTTCGCACGAAGCATATATTCAGAAATAGTCTTAGTACCTTTCTTTATATTATTTAGCTGTTGTTTAAGATCATGAACCTGAGCCCTAGATCCCGAAGCATAGGCGCTCTTAAGTTTTACCTAGGCTTCACGAGTTGTTTTCACTCCTACAATCTGAGGAAGAATAGAGGGAGAAATCGAATTCAACAACCAACTAAGAACCTGTCGACGTGTTAAGGGCCGAAAATTCAGTAGGGATTGGGCAGGTTCCATCAATATATTTAACAAATTCATAGTCAACCAACATCAGAATAATTAAGGTCTTCCATAGTACGTAATTTATGGAATTAAGTTTCAGAGGTAATTGGAGTGACAAAGAGGGGCTAACCGAATTGACGATAGGGACAGTAGTGTCAGAGGAAGAGGAGGATGAAATAGCAATGGTGCCGATAGTACGTGAAGTCGACATTGTATTTAGATTTAGAAAAAAAGAAGAACTAATCAACGAAGAGGAGTAAAGGAGCCGACGGTAGTGGTGCCTTACACAGCCCTGATGCCATGTAAGGTAGAATAGGGTTTTGGAAAACTCAATCACTGATTTGTGATGAGCGTGGTTCTGTATATATAAATTACCAATTGTACAATATTGGAACATACAAAAGTAGAGTCTTTAACTAGGAATATAACTCTAAAATAGGAAATTAATCTATCTTATTATTATTTACAATATAATGTCTATCAATGGAGATGTGAAATAGACAAATAAAAAATGAAATTGGCGGCCATGGGAAAGATCAAAAGCATAGATGAGATTTTGGAGATGTATTCCGCCATCGAATTGTAGTACGGAATTATCTTCAAAGATTTTGGTCAAAATAGACATATGTCAGACGTGGATACCCCTTGAAGTTACCGGCAAAACACCAAGCAAGAAGACCAAATCTTGAGTGAATACAGATTGAGATTTTGGTGAAAATTAAAAAAAATAAAAAAAAATAATTATTTCACTTTTAATTATTAAATGCGCCACATTTTTTTATTTGACAAGCCAGCTGAAACATCAGCAATGAGGAGTTGTATGATGCATTTTGGTAAATTAAGAGAACGGGGTAGGCTTTTGATAGCAAGTTTATGGGACTATCTATGTATTCGGCCTTTAAAATAGTAAGTTCGGAGAAAATAAGGTTTAAATTCCACTAAATAATACACTTGTTGGGAGGGGTGAGGAGCCTTAACTATAACTCAGTGCCGAACAAAATTATTCCAATAAAGATACTTATAAATATTATTAAAAAAACATGTTTTAAATGTTCCCTTGATGACTCACAACAACCTACACGAATTAAAAAAATTAGTTCCCATGCCCTAAAGTCATCTCAGAAATAGTCCTTGATTTGTCCGGTAAAAAAATGAAATACTAATGAATGGGTGGTGTTGCCTGAACCATATAATTTTCTGGTGGTTGGTGAGCGGTTGTCCAATAGTGCCCACCTCCCTTGATATTCTCTAAGCTCTTCAAAGCACTTATATAATAGGTAGCACCGACATAAAAATGGAAACGACAAGGGAACGACACGGAAACGAACACCGACACTGGAAAACGCCATTTCTAATAAAATTTATTCTAATTTAGGCTAGAAACTGGGGAAAGCATTCAAGTGTCGATTTCTGACACCAATACGAAACGTGAAAACTCCAGTTTTTAGGAGTTTCCGTTGTGAGCACGGGCTTTTTGGTGACCCTTGGAACGATGATGACTTGTTGCTCTGGCCTCATACGGTCTAGTTGTTCTATTCTTGGAAGGTCGAATCGCATTTGGCAAGTACATTTTTGATGATTTCGGACCTTTGGCGGCGCTTAAATATCATTCGCATGCATTTAGAATTAGTCATTTCCTTTCGCTTGCGCGCAGTAATTTGTTTTGCGATTTTCTATAAGATCCAAACATTTTCAGTGAGTCTCGCTTATATCATTGGATTCATGACTCTTCGAGCTTCCAGAATGTCAAGAATCGCCTTAATCGGATAACCGCAGTGAAAGATATAGGCATTGAAAGTTGAAACCCTTATCTACCCTAATTGCCCCATAAAACCCTACCAAAACCCTACCTAAACCCCAATTAACCTAAACCAAACCCTAACCCTAATTACCTAAACCCTAGGAAGCCCATTTAGCCTCCTTTTGCTGCCACCACCGTCGGCAACGGTGGTGGTTGCAGCCTGCCCTCCGTAGATGGTGGCCGCCACTCTTGTGGCAGCCACCGCCGCCGTGATGGAGTTCACCGCCGCCGGGGTGGCCACCCCCCGCCATTATAGCAGCCACCACCGCCACTATAGTGGTGGTGGAGGCTGCTGTCATGGCGGTGACCACCGCCCCTATGGCGGTCACCGCCATAACGGTGGCGTTGGGGTTGGCACGGCCTGTTTCAGGCCGTGCCACCTCATTCTCTCCCTCCTCTTAGGATTCGACCACTTATTTTTCCCGAAAATTCACCTAAGTCGGTGGATTTTTATGTATGAGAGTATTTAAACGAATCCAAGAGAGAGGTTAGGGGACTTTTCTCCAGATTTAGAATTTAGAAAGGATTTTTGAGAGAAAATCAAGAACAAAAGAGAGAAAGGGAAGAACTAGAGAGAGAAAGCTTAAGAAAAGCATAGAATCCAGATTTAATCCTCTCCAATCTCGATTCTTAGTTGTTCTTAGGCTTGATCTCGTAGCTTAAACACTAAAATCAGTTAGAAATCATAGGTTAAAACGGATTAAATAGGGTTTTAGAGACTTTTCCTCAAATACCACCTAAATAATCTGTCACTAGTTTCGTCGCTATTTTCATCGCCATTCCATTGGAAAATCATCAAGACCTTTCCAAACATCCGATTCGAGTCCCCCGAGTTAGATTCACGGCCTAGAGATAACAAAACTCAGTTCCCTTGATCTTTTACTTCATTTATTGTCTTTTGTTGCTATTTTTGCTGCTTTTGGCGTTGTTTCTTGGTTTTTTCCTTGGTGTTCTTAGAAAACCGTCGTAAAATAGTCCGACCTTTATGGGGATAGCCTTCACCCCCACTCCTATAGCCTTGGCCGCTACTGTTATAGCGGTGAAGGCTATAGCTATGGAGGTGAACTCCACCCCTATAGAGGTCCCGTTATTTTTTACGATTTTTGGGTATTTACTTACCCAAATCCATAAAATCAATATTATTTAAGTATTTTAAGTCTAAATCTATTGAAATATAGTTGATTATGACTTCAAATTTTAACGATTTCGAGTTTATGTATTCAAAAACACCGGTTTTTCCCCCTAAAAATGGTTTGGCGCGGCCAAGGCTATAGTGACATCCTTGTCCGTCGCCGCTATAGCCTTCACCGCTGCCACTATAGCGGCCAAGGCTATAGCAGTGGCGGTCAGGGTTGTCACCAAAGCCCTTTGCCGCTAGAAGCTATTTTTAGCCCTTTTTCGCCGTTTACTTGCATTTTTTACCCAGATTTCAACCCGAAAAATTTCTAAAAGTTTATGACTAATCTGAAACTATTTTTGTTTAATTTTATTCTATTTTAAGTTTTTTTATTTGATTTAATATGCTTTTCAATGGCCTAAAAATTGTGTTTTTAACTAAATAAATCTAAATAACTTGTTTTCTACCAACTAAAAATCCCAAAAATATTATGAATATATTAAATTTGATTTTAGGATGTTTAGTTAATATATTTCACCCTTTTTAGGTTGTTATATAATTAATTAACATCCAAAAATTACGTTCTTGTCCCGAAAAATCCAAAAATATGTTTTCTACATGCTATATGTTTATTTTCCGCATTTATTTATTCATGCTTTATTTATGATTATTCTCGTATATTTCTTGATTATTCCCATATTTCTATTGCATTGTTTGGAGCCGGGTCCGAGTCGGTAAGCTCGGTTAAAACCCTGTTTCGCCCGTTTATTTATTTATCACTTTATTTATTTTCTCGCATTAGAAAAATGTATAGGTATGTGTAAAGCCTTGTAATAATTTTATTTTCTTGCTTTATTTATTTATCGCTTTCCGTGTGACGTATGGCATATAAACCGAAAACACCAAACAATAATCGGATTAAATTGCATAAGAACTAAGGTCACGTTTATTAAAATATAATCTACTTGATTTAAAAATTGAAAAGTAAGCAACATCATCCGAACCTAGAATCTCTGTTTTAAGGTACGGTCCAACCACCCGACGGGACTATCATACCCAAATTCCCGGTGGAGCTTAACCAGGTGGCGACTCTATCATAAAATACGGGATTCTATGTCTCGTATCCATTAACACATAAATCGGACTAAATTTCAACTTCAACATCGTTTCCATTATCCATTTTCATCACGCTAAAATAAGGATCATCCCTTAGCACGCTTCACAATGCTCGTTGTTTCTCCGCCCCACGCTGAAGAGCATTAAAGCTTACCTTGCAGACAGGGGGATTGGGGGTCGTTGGCTCACAGTGGCGACTCCACTGGGGATCTTCCTTTAACTTAAAACTTGAAATCGCTCTCATTTTCAAATTTTGGTTAAAGGATTTTTATGATGTGCCTAAATCATTTTTAAATCAAAGCTTTATTTCTTATGCCTTTTTCTCCACCGCTTAGTTAGATTCTAAGTCTTACGGTGCCATCTTTATCACCCCCGTGAAGCTCACTTGTATACCTCATGCCTGCCAGGAATTGGGAATATTTGTTGGTGGAACACTCATTTCAACCAACATATAATTCCCGCGATCGCACTCAATTGAGGAGTGGTTGTGTTATACGGAATCAAGGTAAATGAGACCCTTCTATAGTGTCATTCCACGACACCAACAGTTTGAGACTATGAACCGCGATAAAACTAGCCATAGTAACTTCCCTTTAGGTTCACCAAAACAATTCTAGATTTAGGTCGCATACTCTCTTATCGTTTCCTGGAGCTAGAGTTACCCCCAGACTACAAATTGGCGTTACGCAAGAGTCACAAGGTTGGAAGAAGTTTATTTGCTTTCGTGAGCTACTTGTGTTATGCTCATTCATGCAAAGCTCATGCATAGGTCGCCTATGGCCGACCTTTATTTTCGGTTTTT
The DNA here is from genome assembly GCA_947683365.1 of Euphorbia pulcherrima. Taxonomy (NCBI): domain Eukaryota; kingdom Viridiplantae; phylum Streptophyta; class Magnoliopsida; order Malpighiales; family Euphorbiaceae; genus Euphorbia; species Euphorbia pulcherrima. The sequence goes on from CANTUS010000004.1 coordinate 8,316,641, forward strand.
GCTTACTTCTACTCTCCCCTCGCTTGAAGGGGGAGTTTCACAAAATGCTTGAGATCATTTGAAACCCGATGACCTATACCTAGTTCACTAGGCATAGCGAGGAATTTGTACGTCTCATGTATTTTAGGGATTAAGCTTCGCATCATAAGCTCTTCTACTCTTTACCACTCTAAACCACCCGTATATATAGCATTCATCATTCGGGTTATTATGTGATCATCTATTTCATTCATGGTTCGTTTCAGGCTGATCATTTTCTGGCTTCTCAGTTAGGCCAAGGCACCGCTGCTTCAGATTCGATCATCATCTAGTTCGCTATCCTGTAGGTCTGAATTCAGTGTCAAGCTCAGTTTTAGAATCTGTTTCTTTCTGTTATATCTGATTTGCCGCTAGTGGATAGGGTTCCATCCGAGGGTACTTCTTCTCCTCCTTTCCTCCTACTTGATCAGGGTCAGTCTCCTTTGAGTTTTGAGATTGCCAATGCTTTACCAGCATTTCTCTGGTCCGATCAATTCTGAGATGCAATTCAGACGCAGATCCAAGATTCAGTTCGCACAGTTTTGAAAGAGAAAAGAAATGTCCAAAGGATTTTGATGATTAGTATTCAAGCTCGGGGACAACCAGAGATCGCTCAAAGTGGGTCAATTCAGGTTCCATCATTTTAGGCTCAGTCTTCTGTTCAACCAATTCGACCGATTCAGTGTGTGCAGCAGCCTATTCAGCCTCTGCTTATCCCATTTCAGTCGCTCGTGCTTGCTTTTCCACCCTAAGCTCCAGCCCATACCTTCGAGCCTGGTTTTTACACCAGTATGAACCAGCTCCCGTTAACCCCAACAACCCCGAATCAGTTTTAGCCCGCTCGGTCAATTTCTCCTGTCTAGTCCCGACCCGGTCTATTCCAATTGGATCAAAATCTATCTTGACCTCAAATGCCTTCAAAGTCCTTTATTCCTACTCCTTCTCAGTTTTTTATTACTCTGAGAGGGCTGCTTACCCGCAAAACCCCTTCAATACTAATCTACAAGTTAACTCTCTAGTCGAGCCCTCGTCTATTACTTCACCATTCTAGTTTGGCACACCCCATCCCTCTAGCGACTAGGTCATGCAACCTCTAAGCATGACACCTAAAATTGAAGCTCACACGCATCGGTTAGTGCCCCATTCATCCAGCGACCAGGTCGTGCAATCCTAGGGCATGACGCCCGAAATGGAGGCACTACTGCATAAGTTCCTAATCTTTAGTTTTGAAGAGAGTCGAAAAGCAAAGCTCAAAGAGTGTGAAGCTTTCACGAGCCAGCAAGTCAAATCTCAGGCCTTCCCCTCAGGATCAGGCGATCGCTCGGGCACCAGTTGTACTAGCTCCCAAAGATAACCCAGAGAATGTTACAAGTCCATGGAAATTACCCCTCAGTGTAATATTAGCCATCTTAAGGGAGTGCAGCCTCCTCAGAACCCTTGGCGAGCATAGGCCTCCTAAGGAGGAGGAGAAGCATAAATTTTGTGCGTATCATAAGCAAAGAGGCCACCGCACTGATGAATGTCAAAAATTGATTCAAGACATCAACCGTTTAGTGAGGGAAGGAAAGATAGTTGAGCCCGAAAAAGCACTTAACCGTCAGGATGCACCACCGCTTTTTGGCTCACCAAAGGAAGTTAGGGGTCCGTAAGATATCATTAGAGCCATCTTTGCCAAAGGAAAGAATCCTGTGAGGCCTATAGTGAATGAAGGCGACAAGTCATCAGCCGAGCAAGCAAAAGTTTTGGATCTCGGCTTGAACGACGCGCCAATGAAAGCTACCGATGGTGCTTAATCTACCAACGCTGTAACTCAAGACCCTCCACTGTTATGTAATTTTCTTTTTTCTAGTATCTAGATGTGAATAATTATGACTTTAAGGCACTATAATTTAATGAAAGACTCTCTTTTTGCTTATCTGTTTGATGTTTCGCCCGATGGGTCCATGCATTCATTTCATCACAAGCATAATGTGTTCAATATTCATGATGATTCTTTAACTGAAATAAGTTTGAGTATAGATGATAACCTAAAATGGTAACCATTTTCTAATGACCTAACCTTTGAAAGAAAATGAGAGATAACGAGTGCTTAAAGATCATGATAACGCTTTCGCCTAGTCATACCTAGACACTCAGGGTTCATCATCGGGTTCCCGAGCATCTCAGCTCCATGCCTGAAACAACAAAAGAAGCTCAGCCCTTCTTTAGATAGATCCAATATGTCCATCGGTCCATCACTGGCCTCGCAGCTATATGTAAACTATCGAAGAAGTGTCAGCCGATTATGAAGAAAGAGCATCGCCGGATTATCTTCGACATCTTTGTGGCTTATCTTTTCTTTGCCCACCCATTCTCACATTTCCCACCCCCATACCATATTGCCTTTTCCTAATACCTCATCTCTTTCACCTCTCTAAACCTTCCCTGTTTCTCTCCTCCTTGGCCATTCTCGGCGAGGGGGACGCATATGATCGGCAAGATTCGACCCTCATTAGAATAAGGGGAAGCCGACCCTTTTCACCGACATTACCATTGAGAAGATGGCCAAGTTCCTTGAGAAATGTGTCCTTGCACAGCGTAGCCTACCCCATCGTGTCATCCCAGTTATTGGGGTTTCAATCCCGAGGGGCACCCCCTGATCGATCAAAAGTTTGGGTTCGAGCCTCGTAGACCTTCACCCATCCAACCACAAGCCAATGGGATAACTAAAGCCACAAACTAGCTTCTCAAAAGGTTTATGTCTAAGAGCACCACAAGGGTCAGAGTATGAGCCAATAAACCACTGATTGCTCTTTGTGGGTACCGTGCAAGTGTACAAATTCTCCGAACACCTTGTTCCTATGCCTGCGAAATGGAAACTGTGCTACCAAGACCAAGACCAAGATGAAGTCCTTAAGAGTCGTATTTAACCCAGTGTCTAAGTGACCCCCATAGACTAAGGCGCAGCCTGAGCAGCTTAAGTGGTCTTTAGATATATAAAAAATGCATAGCGAGGCTGAACAAACAACCGCGTCAAGCATTGAGTATCTCTTAAAGGCCAACGATCTGATTCCAAAGCAAGCAAAGTCTGCCAACACTGACCCAAGGGGGAAGTTCTGACTGAATTAGGAAAGAACTTATGTAATCAGAAAGATACCCGGTTCCAAGGGCATGAAGATTTTGGATGGTACCGTGTTCGTAAACCCTATCAATCAAAACAGGTCGAATTATTATCATATATAACCAAAAAGAATCAAATCCAGAAAAGCGGCACATAAAAAGCATATATAAATCAATCACCCAACTAGTGGTCCTCTACTACTCGGGCAAAAATTAGGGTGTATCCCGCTGATCGGTACTCTATAAACCGGTCAGGCAAAAGTTAGGGTGCAAGAATAACCCGCTAGACTAAAAACCTGAGAAGGGCGGCCTAGGCAAAAATTAGGGTAAAGTGAGCCACAAGAGGATGTTAGCTAGAAAACCTTTATGGGTTAGTTAACACCAGAGTTTGGGTCAATAGAAATGGTTATCATCATTATATACTCAAACTTAATTCAACTAATGGAAATTTCACTTTTACTGAATTCTTTATGCTTATGCTTGAATGAATATATATTAGGCCCTAAAGGCGAAATGTTGCAAGTAAGTCAAACGTAGGGTTCTGCCAGTCAACCCAATACCTCAAAAGAAAAAAACAAAGATAAAAGGCAAAAATCTTGATAGACTGAAAAGAATTGAGGTCTATGCAAAAGCCGAGATAGTTCCGCTGGATTGAAAACTTAAAAAGGGCGGTCCAGGAAAAAATTAGAACATAAGAGCAAAAATAAGCAAGTCCGATGGGCCCGACACAATGTCTAAGTCTATGTAAAAATTAAGATAATTAGAATAAAGATTACCGACTATCATCGATCACATCGAGATATCAGCATCAGAATGCATGGATATGTTTGTCGGTCTAATAGATTCGAAGGACTCAAATTCGACCTTCACCGATGTCCGCTCAATTCTTAACTGAAATCGAGCATCTTGATTCCATAATATCCTAATCTTCTGAAGCCATCCTTAGTAGAATTCATTGGTAGTGATAGCGCCTGATCATTCGTTATCTAGAATCTTGAGCTTTGCTACGTGCACCCCCCTTGTCTCCATCATGCCTGATCTAGCAATCAATTCGTAGTCAAATCACCTCAGCTTCCCTGGTTCTCCACCAAGGGCATTCTCACCTAATCTGTGTAACATCCCTAATCCTCCTCCAGGGGCATTCTTGTCTTGTCCATACCACAAAGCAATTCCATGTATCCTCCCTTTTCAAGCAAGTCAATCTTTCCCTGAATTAAGCAAAGTCGATCAAGGAAGTTAATCAGTCAGCTTGAAGATGACCAGTCTGAGTATCTCATGCATTCATACATTCATGCATAATGTTCATGTCTATTATTCTACGTTGAATTCCACAGGAAACAAAGTAAGGAAAAATATCCTCGGGCTATACACTCGACCTTCAAGCAAGAGCCTGTATCAAGGGACATCTCAGAATTGTCTTTTGTCCCACATTCAAAGATAGAATTTCTCCCGGGGGCACATCAGCTAGTCTCAATGCTCAACATTGGCAGTTTCTCCGGCCTCCCTGAAATCTCAACTCTTATTTCTTTTTATTCCATTTTTATTGCTTAATTGAAGGGGCAAAAATATTTTTGTTCCACAAAATCAATTAAGCAATAAAAATGCGATTTATATAGCTTACTAATGCTTTAAAGCCTTCTTAATAGGCACACCATGGGGCAATTCAGAAGGACAACCAACCCGATGGATCCTAAAACCAGAACTCAGAAGTTTCTCCTAAGGGCACCTCATTGTAAATACCTAGGGGCACCTCAATACAAATACCTAGGGGCACCTTTATACAAATACCCAGGGGCACATCAGCTAGTCTTAATGCTTAACATTGGCAGTTTCTCCGGACTCCCGGAAATCTCAACTTTATTTCAGTTTCATTCTTCCGTTTTTGTTGCTTAATTAAAGGGGCAAAATTTTTTGTCTCGACAAAATCAATTAAGCAACAAAAACACAGCTCATGTCTCTCTCTAATATCTCAAAATTTCCGTGGCAGGCACAATGCGTTTAGTCCAATGATCTCCTCAAGCGTTTTTCAGCAAATCCTAGTCCGACCTTGTTAGAAGTCCTCGACACCTTCCAGTTAAGTTCTTGGTATGCATTCTAGTCCAGGAATCTCATTTGATATTCCCACCATATGATTCAAGCCAAGCATATCCCAGTCCGACCTTGTTAGAAGTCCTCGGCACCTTCCAATTAAGTTTTTGGTATGCATTCCAGTCCAGGGATCTCATTTGATATTCTTGGCATGCGATTCAAGCCAAGCAAATCCCAGTTAAACCTCATTAGAAGTTCTCGGCACCTTTCAGTTAAGTTCTTGGTATGCATTCCAGTTTAGGGATCTCATTTGATATTCCCTGCATACAATTCAGGCCAAGCATATCCCAATCCGACCTTGTTAGAAGTTCTCGGCACCTTCTAGTTAAGTTCTTGGTATGCATTCCAGTCTAGGGATCTCGTTTGATATTCTCGGCATGCGATTCAAGCCAAGCATCCCAGTCCGACCTCATTAGAAGTCCTTGGCACCTTCCTGTTAAGTTCTTGGTTTGTGTTCCAGTTCAGAGATCTTGTTTGATATTCTTGACATGCGATTCAAGCCAAGCATATCCTAGTCTAACCTCGTTAAAAGTTCTCGGCACCTTTTAGTTAAGTTCTTGGTGTGCGTTTTAATCTAGGGATCTCATTTGATATTCCCGGTATGCGATTCAAGCCAAGCAAATCCCAGTTCAAACTTGTTAGAAGTTCTCTGCACCTTCCAATTAAGTTCTTGGTATGCATTCCAGTCCAGGGATCTTGCTTGATATTCTCAGCACGCGTTTCAAGCCAAGCAAATCCCAGTCCGATCTCGTTAGAAGTTCTCGGCATTCTTAGTGAAGCCCTCGGCATCCTCGGCATTCCCCTTGTCTCCGATATGCCTGATTCAACCTTCACCCTCCGATAGGTCCACTGATGATGCATCCCATGACCATTCGTATACAACCGCCTCAAGAAATCCCTACTCCTCTTTTTTATCGAAGGAACCAACCAATCTATCCCAAAACCGTTTAGGGCAACAAAGGCAATACTAAATCAATCTCTAAGTCAATTTTGTTCTTGATAGGTCTATTTATGGCAATTCCAGAAGACGATCGATTCAAGAACCTACATTTTAGGTATAACCCTCTCTCCCTTGCTCTTTCATGAGATCACACTTGGCCCGCCAAGTGGTAATCTCCCGAGGGGCAGCCTATGAGCACGGGCTTTTCGGTGACCCTTGGAACAATGAAGACTTATCGCTCTGGCCTCATACGGTCTAGTTGTTCTATTCTTGGAAGGTCAAATATCATTTGGCAAGTACATTTTTTATGATTTCGGACCTTTGGCGGCTCTTAAATATCATTCGCATGCATTTAGAATTAGTCGTTTCCTTTCATTCATACACAGTAATTTGTTTCGTGATCTTCTATAAGATTTGAACATTTTCAGCAAGTCTTGTTTATATCATTGGATTCTTGACTCTCTAAGCTTTCCAGAATGTCAAGAATCACCTTAATCGGATTACCATAGTGAAAGATATAGGCATTGAAAGTTGAAACCCTAATCTGCCCTAATTTGCCCCATAAAATCCTACCAAAACCCTACCTAAACCCTAATCCTACCTAAACCCTAATTAACCAAAACCAAACCCTAACCCTAATTGCCTAAACCCTAGGAAGCCCCCTTTTGCTGCTACCATCGTTGGCGGCGGTGGTGACAGCCTGCCCTCCAGCGACGGTGGCCACCACTCTTGTGGCAGCCACCGCCACCCTTTGTGGCTGTAAACGCCACCGGGGTGGCCACCCCCGTTGTGGCCACCCCTTGCCATTATGGCAGCCACCACTGCCACCGTAATGGCGGTGGAGGCTGCTGTCATAGCGGTGACCGTCGCCCCTATGGCGGTCACCGCCATAACGGTGGCGTTGGGCTTGGCACGGCCTGTTTCAAGCCGTGCCACCTCGTTCTCTCTCTCCTTTTGCAATTCGGCCACGTATTTTTCCTAAAAATTCGCCTAAGTCAGTGGATTTTTGTGTATGAGAGTATTTAAACCAATTCAAGAGAGAGGTTAGGGGACTTTTCTCCAGATTTAGAATTTAGAAAGTATTTTTGAGAGAAAATCAAGAACAAGAGAGAGAGAAAGGGAAGAACTAGAGAGAGAAAGCTTAAGAAAAGCATAGAATCTGGGTTTAATCCTCTCTAATCTCGATTCTTAGTTGTTCTTAGGCTTGATCTCGTAGCTTAAACACTAAAATCAGTTAGAAATCATAGGTTAAAACGGATTAAATAGGGTTTTAGAGACTTTTCCTCAAATACCACCAAATAATCTGTCACTATTTTCGTCACCATTCCATCGGAAAATCATCAAGAGCTTGCCAAACGTCCGATTCGAGTCTCCCGAGTTAGATTCACGGCCTAGAGGTAACAAAACTCAGTTCCCTTGATCTTTTATTTCATGTATTGTCTTTTTGTTGCTGTTTTTGCTGCTTTTTGTGTTATTTCTTGATTTTTTCCTTGGTGTTCTTGGAAAACCGTCGGAAAATGGTCCGACCTATATAGGGATAGCCTTCACCTCTACTCCTATAGCCTTGGTCGCTACTGTTATAGCGGTGAAGGCTATAGCTATGGAGGTGAACTCCACCCCTATAAAGGTCTCATTATTTCTTACAATTTTTGGGTATTTACTTACCCAAATCCATAAAATCAATATTATTTGAGTGTTTTAAGTCTAGATCTATTGAAATATAGTTGATTACGACTAAAATTTCAACGATTTCGAGTTTATGGATGCAAAAACACCGATTTTTCCTCCTAAAAATGGTTTGGAGTGGCCAAGGCTATGGTGACAGCCTTGACCGCCGCCGCTATAGCCTTCACCGCTGCCACTATAGCGGCAAAGGCTATGCAGTGGCGGTCAGGGTTGTCACCAAAGCCCTTTGCCGCTAAAAGCTGTTTTAAACCCTTTTTCGCCATTTTCTTGCATTTTTTACCCCGATTTCAACTCGAAAATTTTCTAAAAGTTTATGACTAAACTGAAACTGTTTTTATTTAATTTTATTTAATTTTTAGTTTTTTTATTTGATTTAATATGCTTTTTAATGGCCTAAAAATTGTATTTTAACTAAACAAATCTAAATAACTTGTTTTCTACCAACTAAAAATCCGAAAAATATTCTGAATATATTAAATCTGATTTTAGGATGTTTAGTTAATTTATGTCACCTTTTTTAGGTTGTTAGATAATTAATTAACACCCAAAAATTACGTTCTTGTCCCGAAAAATCCAAAAATGTGTTTTCTACATGCTATGTGTTTATTTTCCGCATTTATTTATTCATGCTTTATTTATGATTATTCTCGTATATTTCTTGATTATTCCCGTATTTCTATTGCCTCGTTTGGAGCCGGGTCCGAGTCGGTAAGCTCGGTTAAAACCCGGTTTCGCCCGTTTATTTATTTATCACTTTATTTATTTTCTCGCATTAGAAAAAAGTATAGGTATTTGTAAAGCCTTGTAATAATTTTATTTTCTTGCTTTGTTTATTTATCGCTTTCCGCGTGATGTATGGCATATAAACCGAAAACACCAAACAATAATCGGATTAAATCGCATAAGAACTAAGGTCACGTTTATTAAAATATAATCGGCTTGATTTAAAAATTGAAAAGTAAGCATCATCATCCGAGCCTAGAATCTCTGTTTTAAGGTACGGTCCAACCACCCGGCGGGAATATCGTACCCAAATTCCCGGTGGAGCTTAACCGAGTGGCGACTCTATCTTAAAATACGGGATTCTAAGTCTCGTATCCCTTAACACATAAATCGGACTAAATTTCAACTTCAACATCGCTTCCATTATCCATTTTCATCACGCTAAAATAAGGATCATCCCTTAGCACGCTTCACAGCATTCGTTGTTTCTCAGCCCCACGCCAAAGAGCATTAAAGCTTACCTTGCGGGCGGGGGATCGGGGGTCGTCGGCTCACATCCGTGCTTCCTGGCTTATATACTACTGAACCATTAGCCTTATCTCTGAACTAATTCATACATTGTTTGCCATTTTTAAATAATATAGTTATATACACACAATAGACAACATTGCTATTAGCCCTTGTATATTCATATTGTAAATCCAAATTTCCAAGTTCAAATTTTCGAGTGTTCAGATACTTTCACAAATTCAAAATTTAGGAATCGCATGATTTGGCAACGAAGTCAATAAATTTGCTACATCACGTAGCTAATTTCTTCCATTTCTGTGCCCTCTTTTTCCTTCTCCCTTTCCATCTTTTCCCTTAATCTAAACTCTACCTCATCTCGTCTACTGTCAATATTTCTATCCAATACAATACTATAGCAATATTCAAAGGTTCGAACCATGAAAATTTGGGAATTGGATCACCAATAGAGTTGTTTCCGTGTGACCAATATGCCAAAGGTTTGAGTCGTGGAATCAACCAATATCAGTATCATGAGTTCAGTTCACCGTTATAGAATCTCTAGAAAAGCACAAGTTGTAAAAGGAGTTGGAAAAAACTGAATCAGATTGATTAATGTTGAATAACTGGTTGAGAACTAGATTCTTATAGACTGGAAACTGTGTATAATTAGTTACAGAAACAACGTAAAAAGAAATGGGAAAAAATTCCGTTGCCGGGAATCGAACCCGGGTCTTTCGGGTGAGAGCCGAAAATCCTAACCGACTAGACTACAACGGATCATTTTTTCATTTTAGATTTTTTTTAATATAGTTTTAATTATTAAGCAGTCGTGGACCCACCTACATAAATATTGTAACGGCCATTTATTACCTGTGTTCGTTTTCTACACTGTTTTTCGGGTTCAATCTTGGAAACTCCGATTACTTCTATCCGGCCAAAATCCACAAACATTCCGATTGTTTTTTTCCCCGATTTACCTGGAAATCCCTGCAGTTATGGAATTCAATTCCTCCTCTCCAAACACTATCCCTGTTGTTTCCACTTTCGCCACTCCTTTCGACGCCAATTCTTCCTCTCAGGTCTCCGAGACGCGAAAGCCCATTGCTCTATGGCCCGGAATGTACCATTCTCCCGTCACTAACGCTCTTTGGGAAGCTAGGTCTCAGATTTTTGAAAGACTCCTTGATCCCCCTAAAGACGCCCCTCCCCAGAGCGAATTGCTCACCAAAACCCCTAATCAGAGCCGCACTACTATCTTGTACAATTTCTCTTCTGATTATATACTTCGAGAGCAGTACAGAGATCCCTGGAATGAGGTCAGGATCGGGAAATTGCTTGAGGATCTTGATGCTTTAGCTGGCACCATTTCTGTCAAGGTTCGTTTTAGACCTAAATTTAATTGTTTGAACCGAGTATTTGTATTCTGAATTTTGAATTTGATGGTGTACTAGCATTGTTCGGATGATGATTTCTCAACGAGGCCACTCTTGCTGGTTACTGCTTCGGTGGATAAGATTGTTTTAAAGAAGCCAATCTCTGTTGACATTGATCTCAAAATAGTTGGTTCTGCTATATGGGTTGGAAGGTCTTCAATTGAAATTCAACTGGAAGTCATTCAGTTCATTGGAGGTATTTTTGTTTATTAGTTTTGTTTTAATGGAAGTAATTCAATTAAGGTCAAACTTTGTTGTTGTATTATACAATCCAATGTTGTAGCAACAAGCTGATAGTTGGATTTGAGTCTTGAGAAATGTGAATGGCAAGAACAGTTGTTGTAGTTTAATAAAACCATACTATACCATCCACTATAAACCCCTCAACCTAACACACTGCTAGGGGAGTTTTATCCTTTCAGTTTTTGAATCTGAATTTAACTGGATGGTGAAAACTGAAAGTAATTGCAGTTAATGCAGATTCAGAGTTCTCTTTTTGTGGAACACAGCTTTTAGAAAGGAACAAGGTTGAACTGTTGTTAATACATATGTTATCAGTTATATTGAAGTCTTATTTTGTTTTTGACAAAGTAGCTGTTCAGAAGTGAATCCAATTATGTGCTTTCATATCTACTGAGTTTCTCTTTATGAAGTGTTGAACTTTAATGAATTTTTCACAGATGGCTCTGATGCTTCCAACTCGGTAGCTCTGACTGCAAATTTCATATTTGTGGCCCGTGACTCAAAGACAGGGAAAGCTGCTCCAGTAAACCGTCTGTCACCTGAAACTGAACAAGAGAAATTACTTTTTGAAGAAGCTGAATCTAGGAGTAAACTGAGGAAAAGAAAGGGAATACAAGAGAGAAAGGAATGTGAGAACGGCGAGTACAATAGACTGGAACCATTGTTGGCCGAGGGGCGGATTTTCTGTGACATGCCAGCATTGGCTGATAGAAACAGCATTCTCCTGAGGGATACTCGGCTTGAAAACTCATTGATTTGCCAGCCACAGCAAAGAAACATCCATGGCCGAATTTTTGGAGGGTTTTTAATGCATCGAGCATTCGAATTGGCTTTCTCAACAGCATACGCATTTGCTGGATTAGTTCCCTACTTCCTAGAAGTTGATCATGTTGATTTCTTAAGACCAGTGGATGTTGGAGATTTCCTGCGTTTGAAGTCATGTGTTCTTTACACAGAACTTCAAAACCCAGAAGAGCCTTTAATCAACATCGAAGTTGTTGCACATGTTACGAGGCCCGAACTTCGGTCCAGTGAGGTTAGCCTATAGCCAATATCTTTCAACTACTTGGTTTCTGGCCAACTTTTGAAACCACAGTCACCCTTTTGAAAAAAAAATCCACACGGACCTTTTTACAAAATAGTCAAACCACATGGCATGTTTTTGAAGTTTGCCCTTTTCCCAATGAATTACTTTACTTTGATTTTGATGTTTTTGTGTTTTGTTTAAAACAGGTTTCGAATACATTTTACTTCACTTTCACTGTACGACCTGAGGCAAAAGCTACAAATGGATTGAGGATTCGCAATGTGGTTCCAGCTACAGAGGAGGAAGCTCGTAGGGTGCTCGAGCGAATGGATGCAGAGACCTTACAGTCTACTAAATGATCCAAAACTATACTAAACTTGTAACCAATGCAAGTTACTATAGCAGCCACATAACAGGAAAGCCTTATCTCTGCCCAACCTTATTTTATTTAAATAAATGTGGATTTATTATCAAATATATAATTCTTTGCTCAATTATATGTATTAAGTTGGGATCTTGGGCTAAGTTTCTAAAAGCTGTTAAGTTATTGTCTGTATTTGGTTCATGTGAAAGTAAAAATGAATTACATCAATGAAAGCAAATTGATAGATTTGTAATGAACACTGCATAGGGTACATTTTATACACAACACAAGAATCCTATAGTTTCTTGTTTATACTTCCATAATAATTAACAAGTAACAAATAAACTTCTTTCCTATACTCAGTCGTTGGCATGTTTCACTCTAAAGATCCCCCTATACAATCCCTAAGACAAAACCAATATAAAAACTTTATATAGAAATTTGGGAAATAGAATAAATACATGAATTAGGCTAAGGTGATGCATTCTCATCATCAGATGAACTGTACTGCTTCCTTATGCTGCCAGGTGGTAGTGTTGGATTTACTGGAACTGGAAATTTATGGGCAGAACTAACTATGGTTCGCTCATTTATCATTCCAACTTCTTTGCAGACTCGATCAAGGACACCGAGAAAATCCCGTACCACCATGAATATTCTGAAAGGGTGGGCTTCTTCTTTTGCAGAATTCCCATGGAAATACTCTGTGATTTCCTTTACTAGAGACAACGCGACACTTTCACTGGCTTGAATTTTTATGATCTCCTCCTCAGCTGTTCTCATGAATCTTTTCATTGCATCTGAAAATTTATGGCTGCTTTCGTCCAAATCAAAATCGTCCAAATTCATTGATTCGATTAATCTAACAACCTCATTTATGTTGTCAATGCCTTGGGAGAGTTTGGACACATCGTTGCTAAGCACATCAGAGTCCATTGCTGCTGCTTTCTTCACATTTGCGAGCTCTGAACTAAGGCCAGAAACTACTTCCAAGCCAAGTTTCCTGCACTTTATATCGTCGCTTGAACTGGGATTTTGAGCATTGTTCGGTCCTGAAAGGCGAGCGCCTTCAGTTCTTGTGATTTCCTGCACAACAAAATGCAATAGGGTGGTTTTTCCATCTACACCCTTGACATCTACAAGCTTGACAAGTGTGTCAAGCTTGAAAGCTTGAGCATCACCACGATTAGTTCCAATGTTCATACGATTCCCTGTTTTAAGAACTGTTTCTAAAAGTTTCAAGAACATCCTACAACTTCTGAGCTCTTCACAGGCAGCCTGTCACATGTAAAAACGTGAGCATGTGCATATAGGGGCAGAAATTGACTAGGCAATCACTTGTTGTATAGTTTGCGCAAGAGGCTTTACCTCTAGAGTATCAAATGACCTTTTGAGGTGCTCAACCTCAGATGCAAAATTGGTAATGTAAAGCATCACATCCACTCTCTTAAAGGCAAAAGGCACATCAAGGACAGCCTTGAGGAATTTCTCAGCATGACCAAGCTTCGTTGGCGAATCATTCTCTTTATATTCCTTTAGTTTACGCTCTTCTTCTTTGGTAGGAGCCATTTTTAATAAACTTTCTAGAACTTCAGTTCCAAGTGTCTCGGTAGTGCCTGCATATATGCGAGATTTTTTTCAGTTACAGGTCAATAGCAATAAGCAAAGTTGGAGCAATGAACACAAAGTTCCATTCAGCAAAACAAACGGCAAATAATTACCTTGTAAAAGGGCTTCACAAACTTCATCAACTGTGACATTAAGTGCCCTAAGCAAAATTGCTATATTTTGTGCCTTCTTGGGATCAAGTATCCTATTCTCTTGATTTGTCCATGGGGTTGTATGGTTTGGCTTTGCATTTGGAGTGTTTACAGTAAACAAACTTTCCATCATTTCCTCGTTCAATCTGCAAAAAGACAACCAGTACTCCAATGTAAGGAGGTATGGATGTAACCAATCAAAAGTTATAGCGGATGATTCAGTAGCTTACTTAAAAGAGCTAGACCTCAACTGATCCCAAACCATTTGACGGTCAGAGCTTGCTCTTACTTTATCCCAATGCAATGGCTTTAGCTTTGGCTTGGGAGTTCCATCACCATTCTCCATTGATGGTGGCAATTCAATTGATTTTCCCTGTAACACAGATGGCCTCGAAGGCGGTATGAGTAAAGGAGGCTTTGGAAGTTCACATTGTTTCCCTTGTTGGACTGGTTGTACTGGTGGTGAGTTTCTTTGAGGTGGCAGAGTAGGAGGAGGAGGCGGCGGCGGGGTAGCTGAAATAGGCTGCTGTAAAACACTGCCGATTCTTTCTTTATGACCAAAACCGCTGGTTAATGGTACTGAATTTGAATTCCTTTGAGAAACTTTACTTGGAGATGAAGAAGCTGAAGAACTCGACACCAATGATGGCAATGGTGAGAGTATACTTCGATCTGATATCGTCGGGGATGGAATCTTCTCCAAGATTCTATCGGGAGATGTAGAAGCAGACGACATATGTGGTAAACTAACATCTCGGTTTGATGCACTAGGGGAAGAAATCAGGGATTTTTCAGGTGAATCGGGAAAAGGGGAATATCTATTTTGATCTGATATATTAAATATCATTGCTGGTGACAGCGATGGAGAATGCATGTTTTGATCCAACTCATTCAATGTTTGCAGCGATGAGCCTGCACTTTTCTGCAAACTATTTTCCGGCAATGAAGCTAGTGATGAAGACTGTACATTACTCTCCAAATTAAACGATATTCTCGGCGATTCATTCGGAGATGAGGCGGAAATCGACGGCGACAGAGATTTTCTCCGGTTATAATGGAGAGGCATTTGTGGTGGAGACGGAGGAGCAACATTAGACTCTGGCGACTTTGGATGTGGGCTTGAACTTGCCGGCGGAGAAATACTAAGAGACTCAGAGCGAGCAGGAGATTCAGAAGTAGTAGAAGAAGGATAAGAACTGGAGCTGCTGGTTCCGGCATCGGAATCTTCCTTTCCGACTGCCCCGAACGTTCTTCTAGACCCGGATCCGGTTCCAGTCGAACTCTCTTTACCGCCCAAAGACCCTCTCGGCGAGTAAAATTCCTCTACATCATCTTCACAATTCCCAAAATTCAACCTAGAACTCCGCCGATTAAGGGGTGGCAGCGGGAGAAGCTCCGGCGAATCCAACTTAATAGGATTCGACCCGACAGTTCCATTGTCATTATGATTCGAAGCTTCATCCAAGCTGCAAGAATTAAACAGAGTACCCAAGTACAGAAACTCAGAGCTGGAAGTAGTTCTAGTTCTCAGCTTATTACTACCAGTAGAAGCATTTCTAGTATCCACATTCAAAGCATTCAGTCCATTACTATTACCTGGTCTATAATTCTTATCCTCGGAGAACCGACGGACTCGCTGGCGCCGGCGGCCATAGTAAAAGACAAGAAACCCCAATACAAAAATTGCAGAAACAGCAGCAGAGATTGCAGCAGCGATAAGATTTGGAGATACGGGTTTAGGGGAAGGGGATTGAGGGAGAATGAGGGAGGAGATATTGGCAGGAAAAGAAGCAAAAGAAGCAGGAGAAGGAGGAGGAGGGGAAAAGGGGAAAGAAGGGAAAAATGGAGAAGGAATTTTCGGAGGGGAATGAGAAGGAGGAATGGCGTTTATAGGGAAAAAGGGGTGGTGAAGAACCCGGCGATTGTTCGAAGCGGAGGTGGATAATAGGAAGAAGAGAAAGAAGAAGAAATAGGAAGAAAAGGGCATTGTTGTATTGTTACAGAGAGTTGAAAGGAAGGAGAATGTGGTTTGATTAATGAAGTAAAAAAAAAATTAGCAGGAAATGAAATTGGAGAAAGAAAGGGGAAGAGAAAAAGAAAGAAAGAAGCATCCAGCTTAGATTCTGGTGTGCTACTGTAGTGCAGGGTCTGTGTTCGTTGGTTACTGTTAACTCCTCCTGCCCTTCCCCTCAGCTATACTTTGATTTATTATATTTCTAGAAGTTCAAACCGATCTCGAGCTTGGTTCGAACTTCGAACCGAGCCCAGCTGACATTAAGCTTGGTTCAAAGCGAACCTATGTAAGCTTTAGTCGAGCTTTTTTTATATTCATTAAATTTTTAATGGGGCTTGAGCTTGGATTATAGTTTGATCTCATGCCATTCAACCACTTATTTTTCATGAGTTACTCACGAATAAATCGTTTCTTTTTTTCACAGTTCATTCCACTCTCTTAAAAAGTCAACCCGTGCATGCGCTAACTCATCTTTAAGGGATTATGTTATGCAGTTTTGTAGGAGCAAATGTAGATCTTGAAAGTTAAGAAAAATGACATGATAGTTGGTGGTTGATGGAGAAAATATAATTAGTTTTTATAATGACATGATAGTTGCAAATGATTGTAGTGAAGAAAATGGTGATTTCAAATAATTATTAACTTTAGAATAGAGACCTAAATAACAATATAATATAAAAATACATTACAGTAGATAGCCAGGAGAATCGATTTGTATTGAATTAAGATAACTTTAGTTACATTACATATGTGTATGTAATTCCAAAATCCAAAGGAATTTAATTGATTTCAGTTTATTTTGCATATAAAAGTTTCAACTTTTCTATATAAAATGAAATAAAGTCAATTGAATTCCTTCAAATCCGGGGTTTTCAAACACACCAGGACAATTATTTTTGCTCTTGCGCCATCAACGAGAACCATAATGTTGTTTTGATACTCGAGTTGAGCAGCACAAAACCAACCATCTTGCACTCTTCTTTCCAGTCCGTTTTGTTTAGTGGTAATTGCTTTTTCTATCAATGGAACTTCCTTAATAAAATCAAATCACACACACCTTTAGAAAGATTGGAAAAATTCTCCTTTATGTCTCGAGAAATCCCCAGCTCAAACTAACTCATGAGCCTACTGATTTGCTAGTAACTGTTTATTCTGAAATAGCAAATTGCAGATAAATTGGGAAACTTGAAGTTTAAATTCTCAGTTAGCCGTTGGAATTCAATCTGAATCAATGCCGTCTAACATTATAGGATACAAAAAGAGACCATAAAATTGAAAAAGAAACAAGATTGAAAAGAAAAGAAACGAAAGAGTGTAAAAGAATAAGGGGGAGTTGTTGGACCCGAAATTCATAATTCATTTCTGAAAAAAGTGCCTAAATTTTGTAAGGACTTAACGGAATATAATGATGGCATTATCTACTCAAAAAAATAAATTAACATTTAAAAACCAAAAGTAATATTTATGTAATGTGTAAACAAAAGGCAACCCATCAAATCAAATAATGTTTGCTTCATAAGGTCAATATCAGTTCATTATATCACTAACAAGAACTAATAACAAATCACATTTATATATAAATTATGCTTATAAATTGTGTAATGATTTTTGACCGTTATTCTATCACTATTACTCCTAATTTTAATCATGCCTTTGGCTCTTTTTTCACATGGCTAACTAACAAGTTGCAACCTACATGTGTATGAATTTATTTATTTATTTATTTATTTATTTATTTATTATTTATTTATTTTAAAACGCTCTTTTCCATTACAATTAAGTTAATTAATAAGTTGTAGCTCAATTGACAATGCAAGTCGGGTAAGTTGGAGGAAAATAAGGTTTGAATCCTACTAAATACACTTGTTAGGAGGGGTGAGGAGCCTTAACTCTGACTAAACTCTTAATAAAATTATCTTAATGAAGATACTTGTACATGTTACCAATAAAAAATTATTTCAAGTTAATTTTGGATATTGATAAATTTATATTGGGTCATGTTAGATTGAACTCTATTCAATCCAAAACAATATATCCATATCACTAATGTAAATAGCAGTTGTTTAGATTCCTGTCACTTCACTGCATTCATATTTTATCATTCAATTCCTTAGATAAAATGTGCCGTGGATTAAATTACATAAAAAAAATATATTGTTGGCTGTTGGAACTTTCAAGGTTGATTTGCTAAAAAACTAACTTCATGGGCCAAATACATAATTAACCACCTAAATTTAGCATCAAAAGTTTACTCGGCCGGCTATTTCTTATATCATAACTATTCCATGCAATTAAACAATTTTTTATGATGCTATTTCTTCATTGGTACAAGTAAGCAACAATAAAAATGAGCATCACATAGGTATAAGTATGGAATAGTTATGATATTTTCTTTTTGTTAATATTGGCTCTTCACCCCTCCTAACAAGTATATTTAATTAGTCGGATTCGAACCTTGTCTTCCTCAAACTTGCTCAGTCTGATTTGCTAACTGAGCTACACCTTTTTCATATGGAATAGTTATGCTATAAGAAATTATTAATATGGAATATTATTTTACTGTTCAATGAGTACTACCATTTCAACCTGGTGATCTTCTTCTAAAATTATTGTGCCATTAATTAGAGAACAAAACTTATCAACATGCATTATATCCTTAATTAAAACTGAACCATAACTGATCCTTCTAAATCATAAAACTGAACTATAACTATCCCTTACCTAAAACTAAATGTGTCATGAAACCAAAATTCAAAAGTTGTTCAAGGGAAAAGAACATCAGCATAAGTAATTGCATGCAAGCCTATGTTAATTTTTCTAGGAAATCACCACCCTTTTCCTTAATTTTTTCCCCTAACACGTGGAAGAACGATTACTAAGGAAGCATTCGTGACCAACCAGCTAGTATATATAGAAGTATATCATCCATAAGAGGCACGTGATATTTAGCTACTTGAGTTCTCTCTGCAATTTGATTACCAAGTTAACTTAGGCATTTGAGAGGCTTTGCTAGTAGCCCGATCGACGGCCCCGACCACACCCTTTTTTACCGTGAGTTTCAACAATGTGGAAATGATCCTTGACTATATATCATGTACTATACCTCTAGGTTTTGTCATTCTCCGTTATTGATCGAACCCCATCCATCACCAGGGGACATGAAAATCCAAATGAATGACATACTTATAGACTTGACATTACATCCACCCCAAAGCTTTAAGGGAGCAAGTTTATATATTTATTCTCATTATTTAGTATTCATTTGTCTCAAAAGTTTCTGGTATGAGATCTGATACATCTTACAAAGCGAGTAGTTTTACTTGTAACATCTTGCATGAATGCTTGTGTTGTGGTGTTTTATGATGCTCTGGATTAAGAAAAGTCTCATAGCAATGGTGTTGAATTGGTTAAGGATTTAAATCAAGGAAAGAAATGCAGAAATTTGGCTAGATATAGAGCCAAGGACCACTACAACGAATTAAAATGAACTATATTATTTGTATAAATGTGCAAATTCTCTTTAAAAAACCAAGCCTTTTCTGTTGGTTGGTTGTAGAAAGTAGAGAAATTTTGCTTTTTTCAAAGAATGAAAACAGTAATAACATATGAGACTCGGTCTGCATGAACACTGCCATTGGTGATTGTTCTTCATTTAGTTCTAGTAATACTTAGGGGCGTTTGATTCACAAGGGGGTAGCGGAAAGGGAATAAAAAAGAGAAAGAAAGGGAATGGAAAGGAATTACAATATATTCCCCTAAGCTTTTGGTTAGGCTCAAGGAAAGGAATGCAATTGCAAAGTGGTTAAAGAAATCAAACAAAAGAAAACATATAAAAAAATAATAAAGGTCAGATGAATAAGACCAGAAAATACAACATGAAAATGCAAAAGAGTCAAGATCCTTTGTAAGCTTGATTTGCTCAATTGTGCATAACACGAATTGGAAAATCAAATTTTGATAAGTAGGCAAAATGGTTTCGTACCAGAAATAAACAAATCCTAAAAAGTGAGCTTTGATGGCGGATTCAATGGTGATTGTCAGCTTTGATGGCGGTGTCGATGGTGATAGTCACGGGGATGACGAAGACGGCACCGGCGGCGACGGTGGCAAAATCCAAGGCGGCTACGGTGACACCGGCGATGACATACGTGATGGCGGCAACTTGCTGTGGAGTATCATTTGAGGAATAGACGAGAGTAATGAAACATGACGAAGAAAGGGGAATACAAAACCTTAGGTTGAGATGGGTAATGGGTAAGAGGGATTTGGGGTAATAGTATAAAGGATAAGGGGTAATCAATTTCATTCTTTTATGCAACCAAACACTAACAATTCCCTTCCCTTTCCTGAGAACCCCGGACCAAACAGCCCCTTAATTAATTAAAAGAACATAAGTTATGCCAAAAATTATCATTACTCCCCTCAAGTGCAAATAATGATCAATCTACCTAACCTAAAAAAACTGGATATTCTTCCTCTATTTACAAAAAAAAATGTAATACAAGAAAGGCAAGGCTTCTTGCAACTAAATTTCTGTTAGCCATCACTGTTGCTGCTCTTAATGAAGGAATTAATACAGAAAACCAAAAAACTACTTCTCATTTCGAAACCTCATCTTCCTAAACCCGATCAACTAAGGGGTTCTTAGTTAGAATCAGATTACAGGACAACTGAATACTATTATTTGTACATGCTCAAATATCCAATGCACCCATCAAAAAAAGAGAACAGAAAGAAAGGAATGAAGTTTTTGCCTATTACCAGAATTAATATAATGTTATGATACACAAAAAGTAGTTCATTTTCAGTAGTTTTTACCCTTGTGAGGTGAATTCATCCTCTTCACATTTTTCGGTCAGTTCAAAACCTAATCTGCATAAAAATCAATGATGCTTATTTCCATATAACAGTCCAAGTCGAACAATTTTACTGATATGATCATATGAACTAGAATTAGGTAATAAAGCAAATAGAATATGAACCAAAAGAATCAAAGACCTATAAGTGAAGTAGAGTGAAACATAATGTGCACAACAAGATTTTACCTCAAATAATTGGACTAGCTGAAGTGAAATCCTTTCCAAATTTTCAAAAACCATTCAGACAATATTCGAAGAAATAGTACATTGACCACTTCAGCCGGCTACCTTTATAGCACCAATTTCATCAATTTTTGAGCTCTTATGCTGGAGGGAAATTTAAAACAAGACTTAAGAAATTAAAATTAAACAAAAAAAACATTATCATATACACAAAAAGAAATGAGAAATCGCGGTTCAAAGGAAGTAAGAAAAGCTAGATGGAGATAAAACCAAAGAATCAGATTGATATACATTACCTTATTTTTTTTGTGCTTGTGAACATCATTAAGATCTTCATCCCCATCATGCTTCCTTTTCTGGAATAATCACAAGTTGAATATACATATTGGAACAATACGAAAAAAATACAAGAACAAAACTAATCAGAAACAATATATTTCCAGTAGCCAATGCAAATGTTTGCCACTAAAGTTTGACAGCGTGAAACTCTGAGTGAATCAAAAGTTGCAATTTTATATCAAATTAACATAGCAAGACCAAGATTGCTATTATGGTCTAAATTTTTTGTTGCTTTCAGTCTAGGCCAAAAAAAATCAATTTACATTTTAAACAGTGATCAAGAGAGAGAAATGAAATCCAACCTTGTCATGGTGTTTTTTAGAGTGATCACCGCCAGAATCACGATGTCCACTTCTATCCTTTTTCTTCTCCTTTTCCTCTTTTTCTTTACTTCGATCTTTATCCTTATGACGATGCTTGTGCTTCTTATGCTCTTTATCCTTTTCCTTGTCCTTATCTTTGTGCTTTTTATGCTTCCTATCCTTGTCTTTGGACTCACTTTTTGATTTTGCTGCAACGGTAGGAGTCCCCTTCTCTGACTATAGATGATAAGAAGAAAAAAAGCAACCAAAAAAGAAAATCATCTGAACCGAAACAGTCCGAAAATAAAAAAAAATAAAAAAAATATGAAACACCATAACAACATGTGGAACCTGTACCCGTAGCTTGAATGGTCACAAGTGGAAAGTTGAATTACTTGTTTGGTATTGCTGTCACAGTTGCTGTTGTAAAAAGCTCCACTCGCAAACTTTTCATAAAACAACGTATTTTGGCATTGGACAAAAGATTTGGACACTTAATACTAATTAATTAGGGTCGGTTTGCTATTGATTTCCCAATGCGAAAATCTGTTGTCATAGGGAAAGCCTGAAAATGGAGCTTTTTGGAACAGCAGCCTGGGAAAGCAATCCCAAACTTGCCCTAAAGCAACAGAAATAATGAGAAATTACGAGTTGGAATATTTCTTACAGGGGGCAGATCTATAGGAGTGGTGTCCTTCATCTGGAAGGCCTCTCTGAGTACATCTAGGTCAAATGGCCATATGACTGTATTGCTATCTCGGGAATATGAGTTATGCTGAATGAGCTGATCCAATTGCATGCCTTCTCCTTTTCTAATTTCAGTGTCTCCAACTACACTGTGAAGATAATGCGTGTCCGAAATTGACAAAGGAAGTGATCTTTTGCAGAAGAAATCATGGTGGGGCAACAATTTGTAATGACTTATGAGATCAACAGCACCGGTCAGTTCTCTTGGTCCTGAAGTTCAAACAGAACTGCACCTCATTAATCTAGAAAACAAAAAATGATGAGGAAAATGTATATTTGTTCATGTTTAATTGTTTATCCCCCACTCCCTCCACCGTGATTCTTGTTTCAGTACACTCTTGTTTTTTTCATCATTTATACAACAGAAGAGAATGTAGTTCTTTTGGGAAATCGGAAATAATAATTTATTGAAACTGTTATTTTAATGAAACATCCATTATTTCGATGAGGCCAAAGATTGACCATTCTTTGGCTTTAGATTATAATTGACTACAGCAAAATAACTCATTAAACTGTCTGAGCTTCTTTTATTGTGAAGTCACAGATAGTTGTTGCAAAGGTCATTTGGAAACAACCTCTCTGTAATTACAGGGGTAAGGTTGCGTACACCCGACCCCCTTACCCTGCTTGTGCAGGAGCCTTGTTAGGCATTGGGTAATGCTGCTGTATTATTTTAATGAAAGAAATATTCGACTTTTTCTCAAAAATTCCTTTCATATTAGGCAGTGATCGGTGCCAATTTTTTTTGTCTTCGGTGTTAATATCACTAATACGTCATCAAGCTTGTAGTTGTACATAAGTCTGTGTGATTCGAACGCCACATTACGAAGCCAATTACATGTATTCAGCAAAGGTTAGAATTTTTAGAAAGCTCACATAGGGAACCATATGATCATATAGTGGATGGCATAAGTCACACCAAGGACAAATGTACTTAACTAACGAATCATATGTATGTTTGTGTTTGTGTTTGTGTTTGTGTGTGTATCAGAATTCATGATAATAATAATTCATAATAATATTGGAGATTACATATATATTATGGATTAGAGCAACCATATGTGATTAAACATTAATATGATCAAGGGTTTCTTTTGCATATCAATGGATAAGATTTGTAGCATCAATCGTTAAAAAGAAAAAAAATACTATGACAATGTCTAAAAAATAAAATCGGGTAAAGAAAGATAACAATGGCAAAAGCAACACCAAAAGTGAAGCTTACCGCTTCCAAACTTCCTGCCTTCAGGATCCATAAGTTAGTGTTTCATTTGAAGATGAATCATAAACTGCAATTTTGTGGACAAGTGAATAAGTGTTCACAATAGCAAAATAGTAAAAACTAGTAATCCAAAACAAATAAAAAAAGAATATAAAAACAAATGGATGCAGCTTATAAAATCTTCACCGGCACAAGTGTACATGTATATGCATAAATAAGAGCCTATTCTTGAGCAGTACACCCTTTGACAATATGGTTAAGCTCATATGTCCTTGGTTATGAATTAATTCGCGGCTAAAGCCATTTCGAAATAATAATTCTCAATGCCAGTCCCTTTTTCACAGGCAAAAAGATAGAAAGCCAACTTCAGTGGATATAAATAACTATAATGAACTTCTAAATAAACCCACCATCATTTATCCTATTGAATGTAATGACTATTATATTCTTTCAACCAAGTTTAGTAAATCATCGAATTAACATCATAAGCCATTATCTACAGCATAATGCAAAATATGTGCTAGGTAGCACAGGAACTCCTAGCCACTAACACTTCATGTCTCTGTCTTAGAAACCTAAACTCACATTATATTTAGCATTTCCCGGTTGCGTTTCCATTCCTTAGCATATGTGCACAATACTAAATCTTATTATTCATTTCTGTAGGGATTGCAACAAGAATTAACAACCAAATAATGGACCCATGCTATTTGACAATTCAAATCCAGATGCACCAAGCACCTAGGCCTAATTTACGGTTTGGCAGTTCCTTAACTGAAATATATGATCTGTGAATCTCTAAAAGGCAATAAAAAATTTCCAAAAAACTTCATTTTATGTACTGAAGATGATTAGTTCCATTCATTTGTAAGTTAAGGCCTTTTTGTTTGGTATACAGTATAGCGTTATTAGACAAAAGGTGTTATACTAATGATTTCTATTAGGACATAATAGCTACTTGGACCTGATTCCAAATTGTACGTTTTCCGAAATTTGAGATCGCACTTTTGGCATCTTTATTAAGCAAAGTAACATATGAAATTCAAAACATTAAATGCATCTTCATGACCAATATTGTAATCTAACATTCTAGAACCCATGATTTTCAATTGAAATCCTACTTATGGCATCCACTTCTAAAGGCTAACCTCCAGTGGATGAAATGATCACATGGTCACAGAATTCTCTTTATAAACGTTAAATTAAACATTATATATGCACCTCCGTTGTCCACCTCAAGACAGCTAGTCCCTTTCAAAAGAGAAAAACTATATATGCACACGCTAAAGTTGCTGCTCAAGATATCTACTTTAGTGAGGCATAACAAATTTACCTAAAAGGTTAATAGAACGCTAATTATTTGTTCAGAACAAAGAATTAACAAGGCTTACTAGTAAAAATCTGTATATAGATTTTGATCGTTTATTCACCAGAACCCAAAGCGATAATCCCCACTACCTATCCACTCAGTAGCAAATTGCCCAAAACAAATCACAATGCATACATAAGGTCAAGAGGATTGAGCTTACCTTTGACATGGATATGAGCCTACTTATTCCAAATCAAGATCACAGGGAACAAATAATAAAATTGAATCCCCCTATTCAAATTTTCTTCCTTTTCCACCTCCTCCCGGTGTCTTTGTCTTCTTCACGAATCACTTTTCCTGGACTTAAAAGAACAATACCACACCCTCTTAAGACGAGAATTGATTGAATAAAATACGAATCCTTCCCAAATTATTTGAAAATCTCTGCTGATTGTTTACAAAGGCGACAAAGAGAAACGAAACTGAAGCGCGAGTGAAGAGTGTGGAATAGTTGATTAGAGAGATCAAATATGTGAAGAAGAAAAAGAAGAAGAGTGGAGTTTGAAAATGGAATTTTGTTAAACTAGGGTTTGGAAGGAGGGAGAAGAGAATTGGGGAATTTCACGTCTTTGAAGTCCTTGTCCCTGTTGTTGCCTCTCTAGCTTTCCTCTCATTATTTAAGGATTATTAATTTATTTCTTTCCAATTTTGTACTTTTTAACGTTGGTTTTCTTCTTCAATTGTTCTATAACTAATAAGTGCTTAAATGATAAAAAAAAAACTAAGAAGGATTTTTTCATGTTAACTAGTATAGTTTTTTCATTTTAAGACACTATTGAATGAGAAATGTAATAAAGATCAACATTATTATTACTTTTAATTACTGATATGTAATATACGGATTCAATCTGCTGTCTTTAATTGTATGTCTCCTTTCCCGTCTTCCATTTATATTTTATCATGTGTTAGTTTTTTTACTTAGTTTTTCATTTTCAATTTTTCTTTTCAATTTTTTTTTTTCTCTCTAATACGTGTCTAACACATGACAAAATCTAAATGGAAGATATGAAAGAGGATACACAATTGGGGACAGCAAATTTAAATCCATAATATACAATACTACATATTGGTGAACGTGATTATTTTAGTTTTTAAAGGTGAAAAGATAATTTATCTTTTGTTAACATTGAATCAGTGAGCTAAAATTTAATCCAATAATATTAAAGTAAAGTAAAGTAAAGGAAAAAAAGTTACCGCCTCATTTAATAAATTCTCATTGGAAGAGCAATTTAGGACTCTAATGAAGGTCAGTTTGACTGTGAGTTTTTACAGCTTTTTTCTATAACTTTTCTGAAAAGCTCTATTTTCAAATTTTTTCTCAAACTGCAAATTTGATTTTGGAAAAAAATAAATAAAATAGTTTCTATTTAATTAGTATGAAAGATCGAAATGTATTGTTCAGATCTAAAATGCATAGTTCTATTAAAAATTTGTGTGAGCAATTTATTTTGAGAACAAATTGAAAAGCAATGTCATACTCGCTCTCAATGGTTGAATGTGATATACATTTTATTTGTATATTTTCATTCTTGTTTTCAATTACTAAGACCCATAAAATTAAAAAAAATCCATTTATTTCTATAAAAATTAAATTGATATTAGTCCTTCAATATTACAAAATGCACAAAAAATTAGCTGATTACACTGTAAAAAATGAAGTGTCTTAAAACACTCTTACTTTGAGATAACAAAATTAAATTGCTCCTATCCTATAACAATTGCATTCAATATAAGTGTAGGTTAATCATTTTGGCAAACAGAGAGAGCTAATGAAGCAAATACAAGTCCCATAAACGGTATGTATATAGTTATTCTGTTAGTTACCTTTTGTTCTATTGTATTTTTCACATATAATTGGATGAGTAGTATAAAGCATGGTTTTGAAAACCGGACCGGGTTCGACCGGAATCGGTGTCTGGTCCGGTCCAGTTTTACTAGATTCTTGACATAATCAATAATCGGTCAACGATCGATTAAACTGGCCAGTTCAACCGAGAATTGGTTGGTTCAACCGGTGACCGATTCTCTATAATCATGTTTTTTTTTAAAATTGTTGGTGGTGAGAATTGAACATAAAACCTCCAACATATGTTTCAATACATGTTCTACCAACTGAGCTACCACCCATAAGTGGTAACGTTTTCTCCTTATATACTTTTATATTATATATTATTAATTTTTAAATTATTTTAATAATATTTTATTATAAAAAAACCATAATAAATTTTTTTTATTTCATATACTACACATTTTATTAAATTTAAAATATTTATTTCAATAACAGCTTTGAATGTTTTTCATAACGAAATAACATGTAAATTTTTTAAATAACATTACTCTAAGTTTTTTGATTAAGTTTATATTAAATGGATATATAATTTTTTTATTTGACATATTGTGTATAAATTTTAATTCTTTTAATGCATAATTTTATATATCATAAATCAAATTTATTAACTTTTTTTATCCAATCTATACAATATAGAATTCGGTTTGTATTATTTCATTAGATTATATTAGTTATTATCTTGTGTTTTATTTTTATTTGAAATATAACTTTATTTTATAGAATATTTTATTTAATATTATTAATTTTTATATGAGTATAACTTATATTATATGTTTAATATCAAATTATATAAAATATTTAGTATTTTTGCATGTTTTAAGAAAATCCGGTTCGACCACCGATTTAATCCGGTTGAACCTTAAATCCATGAACCACTGTCTTCACCGGTTCGGTGGCCGGTCCGGGTCTGAAAACCATGGTATAAAGTTTAATTTACTAATAATAAAAATAAAGCATGGAATCGTTAATAAATTAGAATTTTGGTCCCTTGGCATAAAATTTGTAGTTGAATAGTGATCGAGTGAAAATTATGTAAGCATAATTGGGCAAATGGCCAAAGTGATAAAAAATTTGATGTAATAGAAAATAATTATATTAGAGTACCCATCAATATCGCTGAATAAAATGCATGAATCAATTAACATTTGAAATAGAAATGTTGGAGGTGGAGTTTTGCCGTGCAACTCAAAGAATTGTGATTGATACATAACCATCAAATTTTTTCCCAATTAGAAACCACTGCAACTGTTAATTACTTTGCTAACTTCAACACAAGTGTTGCTTAGACCATTCAATGCAAAACAATCAAAATTGCGAAAAGATAGTACCTATGAAGCACGGAAACTCCGGTTCCATGCCGTTTCGGCGTTTCCGTTTCCGTATTCGTTTCCCCACAGTTTCCAAGCCTATATTTTTTAGAAATGGCGTTTTCCGGTTTCTGTTTCCGTATCCGTATTCGTTTCCGTGTCCGTGCTACATAGGATAGTACAAGTATCAGCTCGCCAACTATCCCATAACTAGACCTTTCAAGGTATAGGCATACCCTTACTCATAACCTTGCTTTCTTGCTGCTCATTTTTCTTTTCAGATCATAAAACCTCTAAATTTTCTTGGCCCTACTGGATTCTGATTATTCCTATATTTTCAAGTGCCTGGCAAAGGATAAAACACAATACCAACAGCAAATAGCAAGATTTAAGATGGTTTGAAAATTTAAAACTAAGCTTAGAACGTGTATAGAATAAAGTAAAAAACTTTAAACTTATGAATGGCCAGTATTTTCTGCTTAGTTCAAAAACCCCATCGGAAAAGACCATTTCCATACACACAACATCACAAGGAGATCCCAAGTAAAGCAGGCAGCTGACCATACCAGATGCAATTCGTGTTTAATCCCAAACAGAGTTTTGTTTACAAAGTCAAGCATTGACCTGAAATTAAAGTATCATTTTGAAAATTTGTATAAACAAACCGAGAAAGAATTAAAGACAAGATGTCATTAGTTCTTACTGAGAGTAGTATGAATAAAGCCATATCATTTTGAAAACGCCCACTTCATCCATGTAGAAAAGCCAAACTTTGAGAGCTGTCCAGGCAAATCAACCTGCACAGCATATTGAAAAACAGATAACCAGTGAATTAAACAACACTCAGATCCACACTAAGTAAAATATCTCCCGTCAAAAAATTGAAAACAGCGAAACTAAGAAAAGACTTTTAGAATAAGAACAGTAAACTTCTGATAAATCCAGCGGATAGAAGAACATTAGTTTAAACTGATTTACAGCCACAGGTCCTATTCACTGAGATCTTCAGACAAGTAACTGGTGATAATTTGTCTGTCAGAAAAAATATTGTTTTTAAGCTTTTGCAAGAAAAAATATTGTTTTTAAGCTTTTGCAAGACCAGTAAAACACCCCACCTAGCGTGGGATTTAAGGCTTCGTTGATTGATTGATACAAAAATAAATAATGAACTCATCTCTTCCAGCCATGAAAATAGGTAAAGTAAAGAACAAAATTAATAGAGAAATTCATACGTCCAGTCAGATGATTTGAGAACTTTTAGGCATATTGTTAACATAGAATGGAAACATGTTGAACAATATTGTCAAGAGCACTTCTAGATAATATCAATATCGTAATACCCACAGTTGTCAAGGTGCTTGGCGCAGCCCATGCGCCGGGGTCTTGGAGCCTAGGCGCACTTCAGGCACACACTAGGCGCAACAAATAAAAGAACTTATAAATTATGCTAAGTGTTAAAACCATGAAAAACAATAAAAGTTTCATGTCTTGTGTGTTAAAAATTCAAATCAATTAAACGGAGTAATCATTTTATCATTAATAATATTATTATTACTATTTTATTATCATTTAGGAGAGAAGCTTTCATAACTAATATTTTCCCCCTAATTTTTCTTCTATAATTTACATTTCTTAATTTCTTTTCTTTCCTAAACTCTAAACTTACCTAAATAATTACAATTCCTATAAAAAAAACATAAATTTGGTATCAAGTGCCTGGAGCATAGAGCATGATGCATCCAGGCGCGCACCTTTTGAATGTGAGGAGCTTGGAAGGCGCCAGGCGATGAAGCTGGAGCCTGGTGAGCCCTGAGCCTAAAGGGCGCATGTGGCAAGCCTTTGGCAACTATGAGAAACACCACATTTATTAGCAATACAAACATTTTCAGGTGAAAGAAAATTATCGGACTCACACTGGTCCATGATGATGAAAATCCATCTGTAGAAAGTAACCAACTCTCAGTCTTCTGATGATTATTCGATGATTCAAAATCCAGTAGATCATTGTCTTTGAAACCATCATCATAATTCATGGTCCTCCTTTTCTTTCTACTTTTCTTATTTTTCCTGCTGCTTTTTTTAATCGAGACATTACTGTTCGATCGTGAATCATTTTCTACCGACAATTCAACACCATGAATCGGTTCATATTTCCTGCATTTTCGGAAACTTATACCGTTCTTTGAAAATAACTTTTCCCAGGACTCTGGATTTTGGGATTCCTTTGATAACATATAATGAACAACCCAAGACTGAAGACCAAGGTATTTAATCGTTATTGCTGATTTCATTTTAAGCAAGGGGGACAAGCTATTGGCACCGCCTGAGGTTTTGCAGATTTGCAATACAATGTCCTAAATTTTCTTTTCTTCGTCCTGTGACTCTTCGTCATTAATGAGGCGCAGAAGCTGTCTTCCCTGATTGATAACTGCATTTAACAGAAGCAGTTTATTAATAGATTCAGAACCACTTAACTTAGAAAGTACCAATTCAGGCCAAAAAGATGAGTTGCCAAAGTCAAGTGGTGGTCCAACTCTCGAGCTTAAATATCTGCCTATTAATCCCAGAACAACGCATTATTCCTCCTCATCGAGAGTAATGAGTAGGTGGTTGCACCAAGAGGAAAAAGACGACTCCATAAGATACTCATATATGACTTCCCATACATCTCTTGCATCCTCTTCGTAGATCAAGCGGACAAAAAAATCGACAAAGTATTTTCTATCAATGAAAATAATATCACCATCTCTTAAAGAGTCGGCAAACTCATTGGATGACCAGAACTCAGGAACATTGTCAATAAAATTCTCTACTCCGTTGGACATCTACATCGAGAAAGTAACGAGGTTTTGTTGCAACCATTGCAGGCGATTGCCCATGTTTTCCCTTCCATTCAAGCTCCTCCCAGCATATGTCCCGATTCACAAAGGCGAATTGAGATAATGCTTTGGCACCTTTTTTATGGTCTAATCCACCACCACTAGCAAAGTTAGAGAACCATTGCATAATTCGAATAGGATTTCCTGTATCAATCAGGAACATAGCACAATCAGAGAGATAATTTCGCACAGATTAATTACAGTTCGCTACAATAATCACTTCTTGAACATAGAGGTATCCTAGATTCAAGTTTGAATCATATTCCTAAAAACTGAATTGAAAGAACTAACATAAATTACTGCTATTCATGAAATCTATCACTAGAAAAGAAGGATGAAAAGCCACAAAATAGAATAAATCTGCATAACATCAAAGAAATTCTCGAGCACATAACTTCTCTTGGCTAAAATTGATCCTGCTTTATCCGTCCTCTTCTGAAATACCATCTCCACAAGCTGGGATGCTAGAGTCCGATTAGTAGGTCTATGTTCCAATAATTTCACAAATAGGTCTCTCTGTTGGCGAGAAGTGAAGGAGTTGATGCCTGCAATTGCAGTGCAGAGCCATTGCCGAGCTTCTGATCGGTTGCCTGAAGTAATTAGTGTCTCCGCCTCTATCTTCTTCCCAATTAGGCTCCGAGAGGAGTAGATAAACCATTGCCGCACTACTATTACTAAATTGTCTTCTCCGTAACCAGAAAGCTGACGATGAAACGGGAATTGGACGGAAATGCAGTTTTGAGGGGTTTGAAAATGAAGGCGCGGCGTTTCTAATAGCTGTCCTGGAAGTAACAAATTAACAGCGAGAAAGTTAGAGAGGGAAACAGGCAGAAGGAGGAAAACTATAAAATTGCATTTCATTTGAATTTAGTGGACCTGCTATGCTCGCCGGAGTTGCAATTCATTTGAATTTTCTGCGGCCGATTTCTTAACAAAACGACACGCCGTTCCTCAATTTGTATGCATAACTACGTGTGCTTAATTGGTATGAATTATATTTATTTCGGTCTAAACTTAGTGAATTGTACTTGAAAGAATATGGTTTTAACATGCTTATCAATTGTTTTTACAAACACATCAAATTTTTATACCTATAGTTGTTTGTAGGTCCAGCTACCTACCCGTTATCATAATTTTACATTTTCTTATTAAGCCTACCCCAGCCGTTAAAATTAAAAGCTTTATGAGATGGGTTAAGTTTTGGTGTACATTTTTTAAGACTAGAATGATTAATAATAATAGATTTTTACGAAGAAAATTTTTAAAAATACGTGGTTTAAGTTTTGTATTTATTAAATTAATTTTTTATGTTTTCATGCACTCTTTGATTAATTTTAAGTTTTCATTCTTTTCTAATGTGTTTCACTATCGTTCACACATTATTCAATTTTTTTATTTTTTCATCTCATTTTGGCATTATCTTTTAAACCGTTCATTTTTTTGACATGTCGTTTTAGAGTTTTTTGTTCGTCTCATTTTTATCTTCGAAACGTCATCCATTGTGATATACTTTTTCAACATTTTTTCTGTTGTTTGATATCTTGTAAGTTACTAAAAGATATCTGGTAAGAATCGTATTTTCATATATTTGAATTTATATTTTTAATTCAACAGAATATGATAAGTATTTGGTAAGTATCTGGTAAGTAACTGGTAGGTAATTGGTAAGAATCATATTTTCATATGTTTTCAATTTCTTTTTTGATTCAACAGAATTTTGTAGGTATCTGGTAAGTAACTGGTAAGAATCGTATTTTCATACTTTTTTATTTCTGTTTGTAATTCAACAGAATCTAGTATGTATCTGGTAAGTAACTGGCAGGTAAATGGTAAGAATTGTATTTTCATTGTTTTAAATTTATGTTTTTAATTCAACAGAATCTGATAGGTATCTGATAAGTATCTGTTTTTAACTCAAGAGTTGAAAAAAGTTTTTGAATGTATTTGGTAGGTATCTGATAAGTATCTGGTAGGGAATGCAAAATGATTTGCAATGATTCAAAATCACTGTATGAAAAAAAAATCAAGTAATGAACATGCAGGAAACCGGTAAGTGGTAGATATCTCATAGAAAAAGTTTTTCTAATGAAATATAACTTGTAACCAATAAAACACAATAAATTTAGAAAACTGGTAACATCCAAGCTTGATGAAAATTGCGAATTTAGAAAACTAACAGTTTCTTACCAGGTAAATGCTAGATAACTACCAGATACACAAAAAAACGGAAATGCAAAATCAAATACAAATCTGATAAAAACTCATCAATATCTTTGATTTTTATCATTCATAACAGAAATTCAATAACTCTAATCAAATAAATAAGTTGCGAATCAAATCAAAGCTTGATGAACCTGCAAGGAAAACTCTAAAATTTTTATAACTAACAACATCACCACCTCATGCAATTCATCAAACATTTTATGTGCAAACTCTTCATATCCAACGAGATTCAAATTTGGAAACAAATCAGAGATAACCGAATTAAATCAGAGATTCAACTTTTTATCCAACAAACCTGAAAATAAAATAACTTGATCCAGATAACGGAATCAAATCAGAGATTCAAAACGAAAATCAAATCAAATTTAAAAACAGAGAAAATCCTATTGAAACACCAAAATTTTTTTATTTTCATAAATCTTACTTATTTTTTTTGTAGAAATCGTTTTACGGAATGAATGAAGTTATCATTTTAAGATTCTTCAATAGTGCGCCAATAAAAGATCGTGCAATCTGAAGAGCGAAATCGATGAAAATTTGAAGAGCTAAAATCATTTGAACTTGAAACGTTAATTTGAACATTTTAAGAAGGTGGAAAGTAAGGGATATGAAAGGTTTGCTTTGGAACGTACAAATATTTTAAAATTTGGTTGGCCTGAAAAAAGTTATACACTAAATATTGAAATGAAAGGAAACTTTAATTTTAACATATTTATATAAAAGGTCAAATTTTTATTATATGGTACATTTTAATACTCGTGTTAGCTAATCTCTATTAGCTTTAAAATTTGACTTTGATGAATTGAATTAAATATATTTTTTATTTAATTTGCTGAAATTTATTATGCTCATTCCATTATACATGCCTATTTTATTTGTTTTATCCAGTAATTTAATTAATTTTTAGTTATTTAATTTTGAAACTACCAAATAATTTATTTACCAATAGTCATTACCAGTAGGTCCAGTATAAAATATGCTAGTAATTTTCCCAACCTTGTTAGATATCCCATGACCTGGTGGTCACGAGCTAGGTTAGGTTTGGGTTCGATTTAATTGGGCTTTGGCTAAAAATATCAACACATGGTTTGGTTCATATTTTAAAATTTTGGGTTGAATTTGACTTTAGAGGTTATTTTTAAGTCCGATTTAAAGTCAATAAATAGATTTTTTTTAATTTTTGTGGTATACTAAAAGAGTAAAAAAAGATAAAATTTTATACAAATATGTCCAAATATTAAATATAAATTACATTCTCTACTTAAATAATTTAATAAATAAATAATATTATTATAAAAATTTAATAGATTAAAATATAAAAATAGAAATAATTATTAAATATATTATATAAATATTTAATAAATATAATAATTATTCATAAAAATAAAGTCCAATCCATAAAAATACCTGACTTTAGCAGGCTCGGGCCGAGCTTTAGAGAAAAATGAGAGTTAAATTTAACTTATTTAAACGAGTTCGAATCGAGTCGGGCAACCAGTAAATAGGTCATATACGGTGATTAAAGTTTAATACAGACAAATTTACTAGTAGGTACATTTTTTATTTATGGATTTTCAAAAATAATTTGGTGAACTGAAAAAATAAATAAACGAAAATAACTCATTAGAATAACTTGACGCCGCCGAAGCTTTTCCTCCATAGCCACTATCTCCTCTGCTTCGTTACTTCTATATCGAAACATCTGTAATTCCTTATTTGCAACCAGCGATTCGCCTTTGTTAGGTAACTTTCGACTATAATTTTCTGTTAATCGCCTTTCACTTATCAAATGTTTCGTCTTTTTTTTCCTGTTCTTAAAAGTTTGTGTGTAAGTTTACGGTGTTCAGGCTCTATAATCCGCTATTGATTTCAAATGATTTCGTTTTCATTTGCATTTGCCTTCGCATTCGCTATATCATCTATGCACGCCGCTGTGGTACTCAGTGTTTGAACTAGGGTTTATAATTTCTACCTAAAAAACAGACGTATTTGGTATTTCTCTAATTAAACGTAAAACGGCTGATATCAAATTATTGATTGAAAGTAACAGAACTATGGTGTAGTTGTATGCGTTGCTTGGCGATTTTCCCATTTTCTGTATGTGTTTGTGTAATACTAATATTCTATCAGGTCCTTCTAATGTTGGGTTTACGTGAATGGTGTTAATGGCCACCTCTTATGTTCTGAAAGTGATATTTTCCGTCTGTGTTTGGTGCACTGCTTATGTAACTGTTGCACTTATCTCCTATTTCCGGCTCTTCACCTCTCTTTGTCCATTCTGATTAGAAATCTACCTGCTTCAAGAAAAAGCTTGCATGGGTTATGCACAACTTGTTATTGGCCCTGCGGGCAGTGGGAAGGTGAACATTTAAATAAGACATTTGATCATTTGGTTTCTTGGTTATGATTTTATAGAAAAAAAACAAAATTCACCTTTTTGTATATGTGTTTCTGAATGCAGTCCACTTATTGTTCAAGTTTATTCCGACACTGTGAGACTGTCAGACGCACAATGCATATTGTGAACCTAGACCCTGCTGCTGAAAATTTTGACTATCCTGTGGCTATGGGTGGGTGGAGTCCTTTTTTTGTGGCACTATACGTTCTTGAATTCTTTAGTTGACGGATTCAAAATTTGTCCCTTGCAGATATTAGGGAACTCATTTCATTGCAAGATGTTATGGAGGAGCTCGGCTTGGGTCCCAATGGTGCCCTTCTTTATTGCATGGAGTATCCTTCTGCTTTCTGTCAATAGCTACTTGAATTATTGAGCTCTTTTTCTCGGCATAGTTTCTTTATGTAGTATTTTACACATGGAATTTTTCTCCTTGCTAAGGGTGAGCAATTCTCTCTTATACATAGTCTGAGAGCATCGTGCAAATATGGATCACACACACACGTGTAAATATGGATCACACACACACAAATGTATGATGTATCAATAATATAATAGCATTGTATTGATTTGTCCTTCTTCAAATTTTAAATACATTGTAAATGACCTTAATGAGAATAATAGAGAACTTGAAGACAACCTAGATGACTGGTTGACTGAAGAGTTGGATAACTACCTGGATGATGACTATCTAGTTTTTGACTGTCCAGGTACACTCCCTACCTTTTTTTATATGTTAAGTGAATATGTGAAAAGTTGAGAGGTTCAAATATGCCATCAAGTTTACTTCCTGGCATCCTAGATTAGTTTCTAACTTTGTTACTAGTGCCCTGGCATGACTTAGTATTCATATTAATATTGCTAGACACTAGAAAGTAATATAAACACATGAATTTTTATAACAACCAAAGGAAAAAAAGACAATTCTTATTTAATCTCTTGTTTATAGTTATACATTATGAAATTTTTACAGTGAAGATCTGAAGTTGCTGATATTGCTTTCTTCTTTTGCGGAAAAGTTTCAAATGAATCTATATTACCAGAATTTAGTTTTTCGTGTCCATTTTATGGTTGGTTGATTGCCTGCTCTGAGTGTTATTCTGATATGGATATGCAACG
The DNA here is from genome assembly GCA_947683365.1 of Euphorbia pulcherrima. NCBI lineage: Eukaryota > Viridiplantae > Streptophyta > Magnoliopsida > Malpighiales > Euphorbiaceae > Euphorbia > Euphorbia pulcherrima. Next base: position 8,353,339 of record CANTUS010000004.1, read on the forward strand.
AATGTTGTACTATTTTTAATTATCTTTTTCAAACTATGTTGGTTCTTTATTTTTTCTATAGGCCAGATAGAACTTTTCTCACATGTCCCTGTGCTTCGGAACTTTGTGGAGCATTTGAAGCGCAAAAATTTCAATGTTTGTGTTGTTTACATGCTTGATTCACAGGTTTGTCGCTACCTTTTCTTGTATTGTCTACTGCCTAGTGCCTCATTATAGTCGTTTGGAATGAGCTATGCCTATTCGCAATTTTCTTCTTTCTTTCAGTTCATTACAGATGTGACCAAGTTCATAAGTGGGTGTATGGCTTCTCTCTCTGCAATGATACAACTTGAATTGCCTCATGTCAACATCCTCTCCAAAATGGACCTTGTGACTAACAAAAAGGATCTTGAAAAGTGTGCTTCCTGAATTCCAACAAGCAGCAACTGTACGTATTTGACTTTTCAGAGTATTCTACTCAATCATTCATCTCTGTTCTTTCAGGTATTTGGATCCAGATTCGCGAGCTTTGTTGCCAGAACTAAATCAACAGATGGCACCTCAGTTTGTGAAGCTGAATAAGGCTTTGATTGAACTGGTGAGTTATTAAGCAACTACGTTTGATTCATTTTCTATACAGCTGTCCTTCAGCTTATTCTCATAGCTTAAAAGCTCCTTATAAGGAGTTTTTAACTTAAAGCAGTTTTATGATGTGGCTCTCAGACGACTCATTCATAAATTATAAGTTAATTAAACAAAAGTAGGTGCTGCCTACTTTTTGACTTATTAACTTTTTGGCTTATTTTAAGCCCGAAAGTCAATAAGCACAAGCTATGAGAACCACTCTCTTAGTCTTTTATAATCTGTTAGTTTCATGAGTTTAATGATGGAATAACCAAAATTTAAAGAAGAATAAGGATCCTTTTCATAACTCAGAAGCTGTATTAGATGCCTTTGCTGTTTTATGGGACATGAAGAATTTTTTATTAGTTGACTGATCTTCCTACAGAACATACTTGTTGTAATTAAGAACAAGTCATTTAGAGAACCCTTGTGATCACTTTGGAACAGATGACTGAGATACTGTCTCTCCTTATTCGTTATAAGTTTCCAACATGTATAGTACATACAGCCTGCTTTAGGACTTATAAACTCCTCATTACTGCTTTTCATGCAGTTATTATGATAGGATACGTGGCAAAAGATTTAAGACACCAGGTGTTGGTATGCCCATTTTGCTTTTGTGTTCAATTAAAGTAAGGAGTTTGTGTTGGCTCAGTAGTTTTCACAAATTTTGGAAGTGTGCTTGTTAATCTTTAGCTTATTTGCCTATGAATTCACATGTCCACTCCACTAATCTGATACCATTTGCATGATATTTCTATGCCATCAGAAACTTGTCAAGAATTGAATTGATAAAATTACAAAGTTTCTGAAAAGCTCCCAAGATATGAAAAGCTTATGTGTTCTGATTGTAAAATTATGATATTGCTGTTAGGTTTATGCTAGGTAGCACTGACACGGATACGGAAACGACAAGGAAACGGACACTGACTCTGGGAAAAGCCATTTATGAAAGAAAATTAGGCTAATTTAGGCTAGGAAACTGGGGGGAAACGTGTCAAGTGTCCGTTTCCGACACCGACACAAAATGTGGAAACGCCAGTGTCTAGGAGTTTCCGTGCTTCCTAGGGTTTATGTTCAATTTTCTAACAAAAAATCAAGGATTAATATTCAATTCAATGCCTTGCAAAACATGGGAGCTTAGATCTTTACTATTCTGTAAATTCTTATTACGTTCACCTTCCTTTTGTTTTAGGTTGATGAGTACAGCATGGTGAGTTTCATCCCACTTGACTTGAGGAAGGAGAGCAGGTACTCACTCTCTATTATGTGTTTTATACCTTGTTGTTTGATTAGTAAAGAGAAGGGAATCGAAAGGTGCTATTAGAATTTGACGATGTGACAATTTAGTTGACTCACTGATGTGGTGAATTGGGTTGATGGTAACTCAATAGTAGTGAATTTTTAACTTTTGCAGTAGTTGATAGCAGATAACTTGAGTTAATTGCATTTTGAGCTACAATCCTTTCCTAACTTTTGTCCAGATTGTTTTCCCGAACATTTTCCGATTCATTTCAACTTTATTGTGCAGTAGTTTGAGTTAGTGTGGCATGCTATAGTTAATGGCGTTTGCATTAATTGTGCAGCATACAATATGTATTGGATCAAATCGACAACTGCATTCAGTATGGCGAAGACGCTGATGTGAAGGTTAAAGATTTCGATCCAGAGGATGGTGATGAGTAAATTTATGTCCTATAAAGGCATTGAATACTGTACATAAATTGAAGGACGTGACAAGGAACAATGTCCCCAAATTTCTCCAGAACTGTGGTTTTGTTATACGGTATAATTGAAGGCTATTGTTATTTGAATTTTTAATTATAATTGCCTTTGTTCTACTACCTATACTCTCTAGTCTGTCTCTATAGTATATCATAGTCTAGACTTGATAGGGTTATGCAATGAGTGGATGCTATGAATTGTAGGTTAGTAATCCGAGTTGAGTTTGCGAGTTTAAGATATGGAATTGCTTTCTAGTCGTTAGTTTGATTATAGAAATCAAATTTGGTACCTTAATTTTTTTCTGGTCTCCAAAAGTAATTGTGATAGTGCATGTTATGAAATAAACACATGAATAATATGATATAAATATGTGGCATTAAAATGAATTGGACTTATTTCGATGTAATTTGAATTTTTTTTGCCATTTATGGCCCTTCTTCCATGTACTTCAAGAAAACTTTCAAAAGCGTACAACAACGAAACTTCAGTATGAAACATATAGAAAGTGGTAAATACTGCTCATACAAAAATTACTACAACAAACTTCAATCTACAACCACAATATGATATAAATAGGTGAAATTAGATTGAATTGAGAATATTTTAGTGTCTTTCTGGCAAAACACATAAAAAGAACTTATTTTTATCAACTTTTTAAACTTAACAATGAGTCCAACAAACCCCTCATGTCGTCTTAACTAATCACATTCCTTTTATGTGAAAAACATGCGCCTCACACTGGAAAAAATGCAAGAACCCATAATCAATTCAATCATTTGTGAGATTTAATCAATTCAAAGGGCTTTATATGATAGATCGAGTCCCTTTAGGATCAAACCATTTGAAGGCTGATATTTAATGGAAATTTAATTAAATATTTTCTCTTTTTAATTAAATATCTTTTTATTAATTCTCAGCCCTTGATTATAAAAGTGCCGGTGCATCCTATAATTTTCCCACTTCAATGTGGAAAAAAATTGAATTACTAGAAAAAATAAAAAAAATTGAAAAGAAAACAAGAAGGAAATAGAAGCTAAACGGGGGATGGAAACTCAAAATCGTAAGTTTAAGTATTTATGTAAAGGTAAGATTTAAAGTTAGAGCTATTCGGCTTTGACCACCCTAACTTATAAATTTGTATCATAAAGTTGATAAATTTGTATAACATAACTTTAAAATGCTGATATGGCAAGTGACGTGAAAAAGTTTGATTTATTAGAGCATCTTTAGTAGATAGTCCATTCTATCAATTGTCTTGACACCTAAGTAAAAATAGACATCTAACTAAAAAATGACTCTACAATATATCTTTTATTTACTCTTTTCAATATGACATGACACAATAAATATTGCACAATGTTTATTTAATCTTCTACACGTAGAAAATCAAATAGAAGCTTGTATAATTAATTTTATATTATTTTAGAGTAAACTTCAAAAATCGTTTTGCAAAAAAGTGCTTTTGATTTTTTTTCCAAAAGGGTGCCTATAGTTTCAAAAGTTTTTAAAATGGTGCATGTGGTTTGGAAATTACAGTGCTACATCAGTTATTTCAATAAATTCACCATTCCTATATTTTAACCATATTATTTAAGAACTATATATTAAGATTCGAGTAAGCTTTGGAAAATTTTCATTTTGTTTTGATTTTTTTAAATTATAATCAAATTTTAATTAAAAAATATTAATACTTCTCAAAAAATTTTAAATTTTATCAGGGTGTCTTATATATTTACTAACTAAACTGCAAAATTTTACTTCAAAATGGATAAGATTACCCTTCAAAATGTGATTTTAAAATTTCGAAAATCTTCTTTTTGCAAACTTTTGAAACCACACACCCTTTTGAAAAAAAAATTCTACAAACACCTTTTTGCAAAACGACCAAACTACGTGGTATGTTTTTTAAGTTTACCCATTATTTTATTGATGAGAGAGGCTATTTAGCAAATTATTAATTTTTTTGTTATTATTTTATTTTAAAGAAATTACAATAGAAGATCAATAGACAATCTACTATTGTTACTTTTTAAAATGTCTTTGTCTATTTTACCACATCATTAATATGATCTTATATTTTATATATTACATAATTCTAGAATCCCCGATCTACTAAAAGATGGTACTAGTCAGCTGTGAGAAAAAAAAATTAAAGTAAAAAACAGATTTTCTTTTCTTTCTCTTTTTCTTCATTCTCTCTCTCCTCTTCATCTTCCCCTTCCCCTCCCTCTCTCGACATTTTCTTCAAATTTCTCCTTCTATCTTACACACTAATTCTCTTTTCTTCCACTGATTAATTTGATTTTGCTAAATTTTTTCGATTTTTCTTCTGATTCTGGCCATTGATTTTGTTTTAGTTTTTAGGTTTTGGGTTGTTTCTCTCTGCATAATCAAAGTGGCTGAAGTTCATGTAGAATAATGACCATCAGATGCTGAATTGAGCCCGTAAGTGAAGCTGAAGTAGTGTACAAATGGCGGTGCTGCTTTCGGCGAGATATGAAATCTCCATCCCCGATTAATTTCTTGATATATTGAAGGTTAATTAGCTTGTGCTTTCTTGAAATCGGAGGTTGAGTTTAACGATTTCTTTTGTCGGTGGATGTAATTTGGGATGGAATTTTGGGATTGTAAGAGGCCATACTTGATAAATTTGAGTAAAATAATATTGGGTTTTATGTTTATGGAATTATGTGTATGATTTATTCTCCTCTTCCTATTTGATGAAAATTTAATGGGACTGGAAAACCATGTGATTGTGATTTAGCATTTTAGCTTTGAAATTGAGAATATGGATTTGTGTTTATGGTGTGAAATTAATCAGCAAATTTGTTGGAGAAGATGGTATAATTAAAAGGGATGATTTAAGTAGGGATCGAAATGAAAATATTTTAGGGATTTTTTTTTGAAAGATTTAAATATATGCCACGTGTCAAAAGTTTATTTGTTTGACTTTTCAACTTTTTTTACCGTCACATCAGTGCGAGTGTAACACACTCTCCGATATGAGATTGGGTAAGTCCGCTTCAGGGGGTTATGTTACATAGATTTGCCAACTTTAGGGGGGTAAGTGTTAAGATTGTAAGTTGGGGGGGTCAAGGGTGGGTTGTGCCAACTTTAGGGATCTTTGTATTTTTTACTAAAATAAAATGGGAAAATTGTTAAATTTAGCTTTATTTGGGTAAAATAATTTCTTGGCAATTTTAGCCAATTATCTCAAGCACATCATCTATTTTTACATTTAATTAATATACACTTTCTCTAACTTTTGCACTCTTTAATGCCAATGTCACTTACTTTATACGCTCTTCATTATAACATATCTATAACACATTTGTAACATATACAAAACTGTTACAAATTTGTTATATATTTCATCAAACACATGTATTAGACATTTATAAAGCTTGTAGCAGACATTCAAATTTATTCAAGGTTTAAAACATATATATAACGTATTTATATTAGATTTATAACAGATTTATAACAGATTTGTAACAAATACAAAAGAACATACAAATTATGTCAAACCCTTTTATAATAGTCATATCTGATACAAAACTGTTATAAATCTATTATATATTTCATCAAACACATGTACTAGACATTTATTAGGCTTGTAGACTGATTTATTGTACGTTTATAACAGATTTGTAACAAATTTGCAACATATATAAATCTAGTACAAACATGTTAGAAATTTCGTCAAACACTTATATTAGACATTTATCATACTTGTAGTAGACATATAGATGTATTCTACGTTTATAACAGATATATAGCACATTTATCTTAGATTTATAACATATATAAATCTAGTACAAATCTGTAATAAATCTGCTACAAGCCTGATAAATATGCTACAGATACATAAGAACATGCAATAAATTGATTTGATTGGAATGGACACTCCATCTACCTTGAATCCAATAAATCCGTTACCATTCGCCCATGACCCATTCACATGAAGCAAAACATGAGTGTTGTTCATGTTCAGTTGTTGAAAATCAATTTGAAATCACAAAAGAGAGTGAAAATCGCATATCGTTTTATGATTATTTGTACAGAAGACATATTACAGAAGGAAATCGCTAATGAATAAATGATTTGAGATGAAAAAACGCAAGAATGAAACAACATTCACGAACAACAATATCTATTGAGAGAAATTGAGAGCAAATTTTGTTTCAATGAGCTGCAAACTTATATGATTTGCTGGTTTATATATGGAATATTTTGGTTAATTAGATTTTTAAAAAATTCAGTTTAGTTTAGTTACACGCTTATTTTTAGGGTATTTAGGCCCCGTTTGTTTGCAGAAAAATAATATGCAGGGGAAAATATTGTGCAAGGGAAAATATTTTACTGAAAAATAAAATATTTTTCTACGTTTGGCCTCAACAGTGAAAAATATATTTCGATGTTTGTTTAAAATATTGAAAAATATTTATAATCACAAAATTTAATTACTTAAAATTATTTAATTTAATAGATTAACATTTTCGATCATATTTATATAAAAATAGTAATATATGTGAGACATTGAATTATTATTTTATAAAAAGCAAGTCGTATAGAACAATTAATATTTTTACATAAAAATAAATATATGTGGATTGGAAATGGTACGTGGCAACAACAATGGTAAATGTGAAATATACGTAGACAACAATGGTAGTGGTGGTGGTGGTAGTGGCTCTAGAGGTGAAGATGAAAGTAGAGATGGTGGTGGTGAAAGCAAAGTTGAAAATGAAAGTAAAGATAATGGTGGTGGTGGCAAAAATTGGGTGGAGGAGGTGGAAGTGGTGGCAGCAACGATGGTAGGGTGGGTGGAGGCGGTGGTAGTGGTGGCGGAGGAGGTGGTGGTGGTAGTTACTGTGAGCAGACGACGTTTTACGCGGCGGCTGCGAGGCCGGACCGGTGGGCTGACCTCTTAAAATGACGGGGGATGCGAGTGATGTGATTGGAAAATGATTTTGCATATTTTAATGCTTAAAAAATACGAGATCGAAATCCCGTACTTAAAATAGAGTCGCCACCCGGTTTAGCTCAACCGGGAAATTTTTGGTACGATTTTCCCACCGGGTGGTTGGACCATACCTTAAGTAGAGATTCCGAGCTCGGATGATGTTATCTATTTTTTATTAGGCCAAGTTAAGATACTTCATTCTTTCTTAATCGGTTTATTCCCTTATATTTATTTGTGTTTTCGGTTATTATGTTATTTTCACGTTCATCAAGCAATTGAAGCGATGAATAAATCATTACAGTCATCCAAAAATAAGTGCAGAAAATAAAATTATTACAAGGCTTCCAAGTCGTATACATTTTTCTATGCAATAAATAAAATACCTGAAGGCCTAATATACATCTACCTGCAGAAAATGGTTAGCACAGATACGATACGTCGTACGAGATATCTCACGAACCACATGTAGTTAGCGAACCAAACAAGACCCGAATTAATGTGAACATGGCATATTTTATTTACAATATTATAAAACCCGATTAGATGGCTAAAATGAGATTTGAACAGCGTTTATGGGAAAGTTCCGTTATTAACCAAATTTTAGACTCGATCATCATTTTAACCAGATTATTAGTGAAAATGCCATATGTTATAGGGTGGGGTCTATTTTCAGAAGGTTTTGGACCTCCATCGTTGCACTGTGTATCATAGCTTCGGAAAATAAGCTAGGTCGAGAACGAACGAAATAAAAATAGCTGTCCAGAAAGTCATGCCACCGATGATACAACTGATGCCGCTGGCGACATGGCTGATGCCGCTGGCGACAACAATGATATCGCTAAAGGCATGGCTTTCTGGGTACCATAAAAAAAGGATCCCACAAGAAAGTGAGGTCTCTGGGGAATGTGATGCCGTCGGCGGTATCAGTGATGTCTCTGGCGACATGGATGATACTGCTAGTGACATCACATGTCTTCGGCGACCTCAATTTCTTGCAATAGCAGCAGGCAGCTGTAAAAAATGACCGGAAACCCAAAAATGAACACAAATCAACAAGAATCAGCACCATTCAGTAATATTAATGCCAAAGAGCTATGAGACTCAGGATTTTTACTTCGGGGTCGTGAATCCACCTCTTTGTGAACCGAAAAGAAACACCTCCGGGGAGCTTGTAACGATGATTTAGTAGTAAAATTTAAGCGTTCTAAGTCTCTAGATCTTATTAAATTGATTTTAACGAAAATACCTACTGATTTGAAGCTCACAATCAGAGAGTTCAAAGAAGAAAAACCATGAAAAATGGATTAGAATCCTTTTTCTTATCTTATCTAATTCTTATCTCATTAAAACTGTATTCTCTCATCTTAACATTAAACTTCTAACCTTAGATCATTTCCCCCCCTCTAATTGCAGCTCAAGGTGTGTTTTTATAGGTGAAATGGGGTGGTTTTTGAGACCTTTTTGACCAATTCCGCCGAAAGTGGCCAAAAAGCTGTCTGTATAGGGACCCGCTTCGGGTCATGCCGCCGGCGACATGCAAAGCCGCCTGCGGTATGGATGATGCCATCGGCGATATGGTGATATCGCCGGTAGCATGGCTGATGCCGCTAGTGGCATCAGCCTCTGGCATGCCGACAGCCAGCGGGCCTAGGAGCCTAAAAAGTCGCCAAAAGTGGTTAAAAGTGGGTCAAAAGGCATCTTTTTTTATTTTCAATGGGTATTTTTTAATTTGGGTGTAAATCATCGGTTTAAGCTCCTACCGAACGCATTATTGGCCACGCCGAACTGAATTCTACCAAGTATAAAATTCACAAGAAATATTATATTGGTAATAAAAATTCTAAAGAGTACTTTTGTTATGAGGCATTAAAATTGGGTACACGTCATCATTATCTCGCAAGAGGGACTGCAAAATCCCGTGCTCATAGGCTGCCCCTCGGGGGATCACTACTGCCACATGTCAGTATGATCGCAAGAAATGGAGTAAGGGATTAGAATGATACCTGATGGATGACTGGTTTGCCCCTTGGTCGGACTTATGCTTTGTGGAAAGGATGCCCCTTGGTCGGACTTGAGCTTTGTGGAGAGTTTGTCCTTTGGTCGGACTTGTGCTTTATGGAGAGTTTCTCCTTTGGTCGGACTCGTGCTTCATAGAGAGTATGCCCCTTGGTCGGACTCGTGCTTCGTAGAGAGTATGCCCCTTGGTTAGACTTACGCTCTATGGAGAGGTTGTCCTTTGGTCGGACTTATACTTTGTGGAGTGGTTGTCCCTTGGTCGAACTCACGCTCTGTGGAGTGGTTGCCCCTTGGTCGGACTTATGCTTTGTGGAGTGGTTGCCCTTTGGTTGGGCTTATGCTTTATAGAGTAGTTGTCCCTTGGTCGGACTTATGCTTTGTGGAGTGGTTGTCCCTTGGTCGGGCTTATGCTTCGCGGAAAGATTGTCCCTTGGTCGGACTTGTGCTTTGTGGAGCGGTTGCCCCTTGGTCGGGCTTATGCTTTATTGAAAGATTGTCCCTTAGTCAAACTTGTGCTTTGTGGAGTGGTTGCCCCTTGGTCGGGCTTATACTTCGTGGAAATATTGTCCCTTGGTCGGACTTGTGCTTTGTAGAGTGGTTGCCCCTTGGTCGGGCTTATGCTTTGTAGAAAGATTGTCCCTTGGTCGGACCTGAGTTGTGTGGAGTGGTTGCCCCTTGGTCGAGCTTATGCTTTGTAGAAAGATTATCCCTTGGTAAAACCTGAGTTGTGTGGAGTGGTTGCCCTTTGGTCGGGCTTATGCTTTGTGGAGTGTAGTTGTGGGATGTCACGGCTAGAACGACGGCTGAAAAAAGTCATGGAGATAGTTGATATCGCCGGCGACCTGGATTATGTTGCTGGCGATATGAAATTATGCCACTAGTGGCATGAGTGCCACGTGACAGGCTTGACTGGTCAAACAAATTCAAAATTCAAATCGAGGGAGGTGATGTCACCGGCGGTATGGGTGATGTCGTTGGCGGTATAGAGTGATGTCACCGGCGGCATGACTGCCACGTGGCAGGCTTGACTGGTTAAACAAATTCAAAATTCAAATTGAGAGAGGTGATGTCACCGACAGTATGGAGTGATGCCACCGGCGGCATGGATTGATAGTTTTAGATAAATTAAAACTCCTCGAATTCAGTACAGCAGTTTAAAAGGAAGTAAAACTCCTTCCTCTTCCTCATTCTGTACATACAGAAACCGTACCCCCTATTCCAATCTTCTCCAAATCTTCCATTTTCTCCGTCATTCCAATCATGAAGAGAATTGCCAAGGCTTTCAGGGGAAAATCTACTAAGGCTAGCGAGAGTCGGCCTGATTCCTCCATCGAGGAGCTGAAAATTCTCTCAGTTCCTGCTGCCTCTGGCTTGAAGGAGACGGCCAAGATGTATGGGTACGGGATCAATTCACCCATCACCAATCTGACCCCGGAGAAGGAAAAGCACCTCTTCTATGTCCAGGTAATTCTGCAAAACTTGAATTTCTTCTTTTTAGGTTGAGTTTTGATTCGGCCTTAGGCTCAAAATTGTGCTGTGATAGGAGTTTATAAGCATGAAATAGATTGATTACAAACTGATGTTGCATGCTTTAGGTTCGATTTTTACAGTTTTTAGGCTTTTGGTTTGATTGGCTGTGATTTTTGTGGTTTTAGCACGATGGGTGCGGTTTTTAGGGAAAACAGGTTCTGTCCGCATGAGTGATCGCCGGAGATATGACTGATATCACCGGCGGTATCAGGCCTTGCCAAAAGGCCTAGGGAGGAGTGATGTCACTTTTGTTTATAGTGATGTCGCCGGCGACATTATCTATGCCACCAGCGGTATGGAGTGATGCCGCTGGCAACATCGCTTCTAGCAGAAGCCATATCAGCAGCTTTTCATCAGTTCCAGTGATGAGAAAATAAATAGGGACTTATTTATTTTGCTTTTGATTTTTGCAGCCGCACGAACTAACTTATACCGAAGGCATGGGCACCATGGGTGAGTGGTGGCACCATATTTCTAAGAAGGATCCTGCACTTGCACTGGCGATCAACGAAATGAGATTCAGGGACTTGGTTCGCATCATACCGATGTTGATACCCAAGCTTTCCCATTCGGCCGTGACAGCCCTCATAGAGAGGTGGTCTGAAACCACCCACACCTTTCACTTCTCATTTGGGGAAGTGATAATCACGCCCTCTGATGTCGTAGGTATGACCGAACTTTCCTGGACGGATGAGGTCATTCATGTCGATGCCTACATGGATAAATATCACATTGAGAGGCCCGTGGTGAGGGGGGTGAAGGAGCTGTTTGGTTTAAAGCCCGTCTCAGGGCAGCTATCTTATGGTGAGTTGCACCAGTACTAGACTAAGGTAGATGTGGTGCCTGAGATGAGAGAGATGCTTATGTCTGCTCCTTTGTGATTTCCTTGCTCAACGTGCTATTTTTTCTGATCTCGGGGAGCAAGATCAATTAGGGGTTGATATCTGCTGTGGAGGACGTGGCGGGCATTAGGAGGAAGAATTGGCCGAGGACCATCTTGGCCCAGCTGTACCATGGGCTGGATTTGGGAGCCCGAAAGAAGGTGAAAGCCCTTCGCCTCTACCATCTGCTACTCCAGGTATATCTTTTCGAAAGCATTTTTCTTGATTGTGCATGTCTCATTTATTGTGGATGCTTTTTAAAGTGGTTAATTGTTACTTGTGCAGGCTTGGGCTTTTGAGCATCAAATCCTCCCACAGGTCGAGTTTAAGAAGACCGTGCCGCCGGGCTCCCATTTTCTTGCCCGCTGGTGTGGGGGTATTGGCGGCAAGGCCAAGTATCCTACCAAGTACAGGGAGGCCCTGAGGAGTGTACGACTGAGCTTGGTATGCGCTCTTTTGTTTTAGTCCTTGTTTCACATTTAGGACAAGACATTAGTAAATAAAACGCGTTTAAGAATTTACATTATACTTACATCGGTTGTTTTGGATGGCTGTTGGTGTAGCTTGTCCTAGACCCGGTTGACGGGGTGGAGAACCTGCCGGAGGTTACGAGGTTTAGGAGGGAGGTGGACGATCATTGGTTCATCATAGAGTATCCGTTGTCCCAGTAGTGGTACTTGGGGGAGCATGTCTGAGGCTGGACATTTGTCCCGATCGCCGATAGATCGGTGTCTGCCGATCCTCCCAGGGGCTTATAGTGGCCCCATCTGGTGATTACATCCGATACTGACCAAGCCGAATATATCGAGGGGGATGGCCAGGTCATTGCGAGTGTTCCGGGCTCCTACGAGTAGCATCAACAACGTCTACTCCCCCTGTGTCCCCGCATCCATCAGAATGATACGATTGAGTATTATAATAAGCAAAGGCTGGAGGAGGAGAAAAGGCACCTCAAAGGTATTATGGATGTCAAAGAGGAGGAAGATGAGGAGGAAGAGGAGGAGATTGAAGGTGACATTGGGATCGAGCCCGAGGGGGAGGATGAGGCAGGTGCGGATGCCGCTGGCGGGAGTGCGCCAATGTCCCAAAGGAGGCAGTGCTCTTTTGAGGTATGATTGCGTTTATTGCATGATAAATCATTTGAGTTTAAGAATGTTGCTTATGTGTGTCTTTCGTGTTTTTTAGGAACCTGCGAGGAAGAGAGGACGGGATAACCAAAGTGGGACGTGGTATTATGGTGTACCAGAGGGAATACATTTCGTGGAAAGGCGTCTGGTCAACCCGTTGGAGTCCCAATTCCTACTAATGAATTCTCGGGGCGAGTTCCACCCTAGGAACATAGGGTCGAGCTAGAATGCTCTGATTTTATGCCAGAGGGCACCACTTATGTAAGGCCTGATAATTGCTTTCTAGTTTACCCTTGGATGCGGGTGTTTATTGATTTGCCTTTTGGATTTTACAGGTGGCGCGGAGCTATGTGGAGCAGCTTGCAGAGAACAATTTTGCTCTATAGGACACACTTATCGGGCAATCGCTGCTTGTTTAGGTACATTCCCTATTTATGTCAAAATAAGATAGGATGCATGTATGGATGCTATGAATGAAGTGCATTAATGATGTTTTCCTTGGCTTGCAAGATTTCTTAGCCCTTTCCTTATCAGATGCGGATGCCGCCCGGCGGAGATACGAGGAGGAGACTGCAGACCTCCTTTGTCATATGAGTGACCTTAAGGGTCAGCTGGAGGCTACTGCTTAGGAGCGGAGGAGCAAGCAAAATTTGGATCGTGCATACCTCGGTAGCACCAGTCGCAGGGGAGTGGAGATGTCCGCCGGCCGACACCCATTTATTGCGGTCGAGGAGTCCAGTAGTGTGCCTATGACGGAAGGCAAGGAGAAAGATGAGGATGAGGTTGGTGATTGGCTAGTGAGCCCCGAGGATGTTTTATCCCGCCTGGCCGGCAGTGGTAGGCATGCCTAGCTTTATATTTTCATTTTGCTTTTCAGATTTCGATTTGTACCCTTAATACAATAGGGTTGGAATAATTCGGATTTGTTGTTTGGTTTTGCTTTGGTAGGCTAGATATTTGGGATTTTTGAATGGTTTGTGCCCTCAGACTTTTTTTACTTCAAATAAAATGAATTGCAGTTGAACAGACATTGAAAATGGATTACATGATTGTTTATAGGTTTTGTACAAGTCTGTAATGAAAAACATGCTTCTGATGTCGCTGGAAAATTAATTCCATGCTACCGGTGGCATGACCCATATCGCCTACACTCAATCAGCTAAAATAATATAGACAGTGTTGTCTTAAAGCTCATATCGCCTGCGGCATCAGTTGATACCATCCAAATTGATTCATATCGCTGGTGGCATCAGTTGATACCGCCCAAATTGGTTCATATCGCTGGTGACGTCACTCACATCGCTGGCGGTATCACCTCTCCAGAAATTTAATTTCAGCCATTCTACCAATTCCTGTCATGGCAACCCATAATCAACAGCTATGAGGTTTTCTGCAAAGTCTGGGAAATACGGATTGGAAAAAGCTTGAAAAATTCAGGCTTTGGGGGTTTCGATATGTCTCGGCATGGCCCGTAAGCCACAAGTTCCTTCGAACAACGCTATCTTTTTGGAATCCAATGGACCACGTCTTCCGATTTTCATCATTCGAGCTATGTCCCTTGCTTGAAGAGTTCCACACTATTTTAGGGGTACCATGTCCTAAATGCGTAACCCTAGCGCTGCCGGAATTTCATTTTAGCGTGGGCGAAACTCCCGAGGGTTATGGAATTCTGACTCTATGGATCCATTTTTATCCCGGTTATCTGACAAACTTGGGTTTCAGCTTGGGGTAGTTTTAAAGTGGTGCCATGGGGTGCCCCGATCTCACCTTGCTTGGCCATCCATGGTGGCATTACTACTCATGGCAGAGTTTATGTGCGGAGTGAGCCTAATTACTCCACTTAAGCTGATTTCACTTATCGGTCCTATATCGACAGAGGCTTCTCCCATAGCTGTGGGGTTGACCGAGGTCCTGCTGAACATGGATGATGCTTCCATTGATCCGACATTTATCGGAGATCAGCTCATATTGCTACAGGTATGGTTGATGGAGAAACTGAGGTTGCGGAAAGCACCACGAGGGAATCCAAAGAGGTACATACCCGTTCATCAGAGGGAGAGGGGGCTTATGAGGGCTGATTTCGATCAGCTGACATATGATGATTGGGTGCCTATTTTAAGGCAGTATACTGGAGCACAGGTTTAGTGGATTAGTCCATGGTGGAGGATCCAGGACATGGTTATAGAATCCTAGGGATAAGTCTGGAGAGATCTTCGTTCTACACCCCTTATCGGTTGTGCCGTCAGTATGATAAGAGGCAAAGGATCCCAATCAAACAGCCCCATAATCAGATCGTAATCTACAAGGCTAGAAGGGTCAACCATATTGGGGAAAAGTGGTCTAGGGAAACTATATTTAAGATTCTGGATTATGATCATGTGGAGACCATCGAGACTGACACACATTACAGAGGATGGCTTGTTGAGATAGATGCTTGACGACCCGTCGAAAGCGGTCACGGGCCCATCTCGAGGGGGAGCTGCGGAGTAGGGGGAGGAGCCCCTCTTTACTATGACATCGAGGCGGATCTCTATGTACTATGATAATGATGTGGGAAGCTCGATTTGAGACACGCTTTTGTCTGACCTATCGGACTTTGTTTTTTTTATTGCATTTGATATGCAATAAAATGAACTCTGTCCAAAGCTTGTTGGAGTTGTCTTAATCCTATAAATATAGGATTCACATAAGTATAAGCATTTAGATTTCAACAAAAGAGATACTTTCGTTAATTGAGATAAAATAAAGTACACGATGTTTGGTTGACATTCCCATTGATTTAACTCCCGGTGCCAACTAGCCTAGATAGGTTTTCTAGAAGGCACTCGCTGTTTGCTCACATATCCTAACTTTTGCCTAGATCGCCCTTTTTGGGTTTTCGATATAGCGGGTTTGACTCATCCCCTAATTTTTGCACGGCTGGTTTACAGGATACCAATCGTCGGGTGTTACCCTAATGTTTGCCCACCGAAAGGTGGGTGATTATCATGTATATATTTTTTTTGGTGTGCAGCTTTTCTGATTTTTTTCTTTCGAATTAGATATGATAAGGCTTAAGCCTGTCTTGGTACATAGGATTCACAAACTCGTTCCCATTCATGTCCAAAGCTTAACTGCCCCTTTACTAAGCACCTTCTTTATTACATATGGTCCTTCCCAATTTAGCCTGAATTTGCCCCTCGCATCAGTGGTAGAATGTTTCAGCTATTTAAGGACCAACCTTCAGGGGGAACTTCTGTTGTCTTACCCGACTGTTATATGCTTAAGCTATACGTTGCTGGTACATCTGGAGGTTGTCGAGGGCCTTTAACCTCTGCTCATACATCATGTTCAACTGTTCAAATCTTGCCCGGGTCCATTCAGATTCTTTTAATTTAGCCTCTAGAGCGACTCTTAAGGAGGTCACCAGAGTTTCAACTGGTAAGACTGCTTCTATCCCGTAGACTAGGGAGAATGGAGTTTGGCCTGTCGGGGTGCGAATGCTGGTGCGATATGTCCAAATAGCAAAATGTAGCTTATCTGCCAAATCCCTATTACCGGCTATCATCTTAGAAAGAATCGTCTTTACCGATTTATTAGCTACCTCAATAGCTCCATTAGCTTGCGGTCTGTATGGGGAAGATCTATGGTGCTCGATCCCGTATTTCTCGATTAGAGAAGCAGTTACTCCTTGAAATTATACCCTATTATCTGAGACTATATGGTGTGGGAGTCCATACCGGGCGAAGATGTGCTTCCCCATGAATTTGGCCATCTGCTTGGTGGTGACATTGGTGAAGGATTTGGCCTCTACCCATTTCGAGAAGTAATCTACTGCTACCACAATGAATCTATGGCCGTTTGTTGAAGAAGGATGGATTTCACCAATTATGTCTATCCCCCACACCGAGAATGGCCAAGGGGTGGATAAATAATGGAGTTTGGTGGGCCGCAGATGCTGCATATCCTCATAAACCTGGCGTTGGTGGCATTGTATGACCTAGGCAATCGGTTGTGAGAGTGAGCCAAAAATACCCCAACCGCTGGATTTTCTTTGCGAGAGCAAGACCGTTCATATGAGGGCCACAGTCACCGGCATGGACTTGGGTCATTACGTTCCGAGCCTCAGAGTTAGTGAGGCAATGGAGAAGTAGGCCGTCGCTGGTGCGCTTGAATAGATCATTATCTATAATACAAAACTGGACAGCGAGCCGCTGTAGGGTGGTATGATCCGAGTCAGAAGAACCCCGTGGGAAATTGGCCTGTCCGAAGGAATAGGACGATGTCAGAATACCAACAAGGTTCGGATGAAATGGCGAGGATTGGAGGAGCCGATTGAACATGGTATGGGATCTTGGTGAACAACATAACCAGAGGGCGGATAGGCTGCTACTGAGGTCCTTCCCATATAGACGCGAGAGTGGCGAGAGCATCAGCCATTTGATTCTCATCCGGAGGGACTTGGCGGTACAAGTACGAGGTAAATCTCTCAGACAATTTGCGGACAACCTTGATGTAAGGACGGAGAGATTCTTCTTTAATTTCCCAATCTCCAATAACTTGACGGACAACTAGAGTTGAATCCCCGATGATAGATACGCGGCGGGCCTGAACCTGAAGAAGAGCCTCAAGGCCGAACAGACAAGCTTCATACTCAGCACCGTTGTTGGTGATAGTGAATTCTAAGCGTTTGGACAATAGGATTATCTCATTATCTGGCATGATGATGATGACCCCGAGACCCGCTCCCCGGTGGTTCACAGTGCCATCGAAGTACATTGTCCAGACATTGTCAAGGATTGTAACAGAGGCGAGCTGCTCATCAGGAAACTCTAAATTTTCCTTATAGTCAGAGCTGAGGGGTTGATTAGCTAGGAATTCGGCCACGACCTGCCCCTTAATGACCTTTCGGGTCACATACTTGATGTCAAACTCAAACAGGAGAAGTAACCATTGGGACAATTTACCGGCTAGGGTGAGGGATTGATAAAGAAACTTCATTGGATCAATCTTGGCCATGGCTTGGACACGATAAGATTGGAAATAATGTCGCAATTTCTTGGTGAGCTAAACCATGGCAGTGCAGGTCTTTTCCACAATCGAATACCGGGTCTTATAATCTAATAACTTCTTACTCAAGTAGTAGATAGCACGTTCACGCTTATTAGTATGTTCCTAAACAAGCATGGCCCCGATAGAAGTTTCCGCGATAGCCAGATAAAGGATGAGTAGTTTCCCTGGGATGGGGGGTGTCAAAACGGGTGGATCAACAAGATATGCCGTGATTCTGTCAAATGCCACTTGGCAGTCATCATTCCATACTATGGGTTACTGTTCTCTTAACGGCTTAAAGATGGGTTTGCAAACAGTAGTGAGGCAAGCAATGAACCGACTAACATACTGCAAGGACCCTAAAAACGATCAGACTTCTTTCTTTGTCTTAGATAGAGGCATGTCCCTGATGGTTTTGGCTTTGTCTGGATCCATTTTGATTCCTTTCTGGCTAACCACGTGCCCCAATAGTTTGTCGGAGGTAACCCCAAATACGCACTTCAATGGATTTAGGCGGGGGTTATACTTGTCAATACGAGTCATGGACCTGTCAAGAATAACAGGGTGCTCTTCTCGAGTAGCAGACTTCACAATCATATCATCCACATACACTTCCACTTATTTATGGATATGTCATGTAAGAGGGCGGTTACGGCACACTGATAAGTGGCCCCAGCAATTTTCAACCCGAACGACATTACCTTGTAGCAATACACCCCTCATTCAGTGATGAACGCTGTTTTGACTTTGTCAACGATATTAACCAGAATCTGATTATACCCCAACAACCTATCCATGAACGAATATATAGCTGCCCTGGCGGCGCTATTAATCAGGACATCGATGTGTGGGAGTGGGAAGTCATCCTTCGACTAGGCTTTGTTAAGATCTCAGAAATCCACGTAGACCCGAACCCTACCATCTTTCTTCGAAACTAGGACGATGTTGGACAACCAAGTCGGGTATTCCACCACTTCGATGAATCGAGCTTCAATCAACCTTGAAACCTCTGCCTTAACCTGATCTGCCCATTCTAGTCTCAACCGGCGGAGTTTCTGCTTGATATGCCAAAATTTAGGATCAGTTGGGATTCTATGTTCGATAATTTATCGATTGACCCCAGGCATGTCTTCGTATGACCTGGCAAAAGCGTTAACATGATCTTTAAGCACTTTTATGATCTCACTTTTTTCCTCGGGAGTTAAATCTTTGGAAATGATCACCATTTTAGGATTATCATCTGTACTTAGGTTTATTTCACTTAATAATGTATCACTAATGCCAAAAACATTATGCGTATTGTTATGTGAATGCATGGATCCATCAGGAAAGATATCAAATAAGTAAGTAGAATGAGAGTTATTCACTGCATTAAAAGCCTCGTAAGCGGCATTGTTCGCATCAAACACATCAGAAATATTAAGAATTACATCGTCCATATCTTCCTCCACAGGCGGAGGGGCTTTAGTAGCAATATCAATAGGAGGAGCATCCTCTGTATTGTCTGTCAGAATGGTACCCAGGTCATGCTCTAAAGCGGTCTTTTGGGCATTGGTAAGCAATGGCTCCCCGGACAGGTTGGCTTTCTCGGCGAGAGCCCTAGTGAGCTTCCCTACTATTGCTGTTATAACATCTTCTTCTCTAGTTCTCCCTCCCTTCCAGCCTTTCTTCATTAGCAGCGCCATAGCTTCAGTCATGGTTGCTACAACATTTTTTATTTCTGGATCGATAGACTCCTCGCTACTCCCCTTAGGCTCATCTTTGGGATGCATCTTACCTTTTCCTTTAGCCTTATCAAAAACAACATTGACAGGTGTATCAGGCTCAGTGGGCTTGGGTTCAGCCGAAACTATCATGCGACTGGTCTTGAAGTCGTAGACATCTTTAAAGATCTCAAAGTCGGGCCATACTTTTCCACCATACTCGATCGGCTCAAGCTCTCCCTTATAAGGCCTCTTGCCTTGGATTTCACAAATAGTGGCCATACGATAGTAGTAGGAGGGGACACAGCGATAGGATTTTCTAGGCTTATATCCAGCTCGATGGGCAAGGATTTTCGGCTCCAATGCTTTAATAATTCCCTCCTCGTGTATTCCTCCACCTCTGTCAGGCTTGTAACCAGATTTCTTCATCAGTTTACCCATACCCGCATGAAGGTAGTTGTGCCAAGGGGGAGGAGACTTTTGAGCTTTGCTAATCATGGCAATCTGAAGGCGTTTTTCTAAACTAGCATCTGCTTTCATTACAGCCATAATGGAGGCGGGATCAGCCTCTATAATCACCATTCTGTATTCATGAATAAGCTTGATTTTCTAGTGTAGTGTGGAGGGAACAGTGCCCAAAGCATGAAGCCATGGTCGGCCAAGCAACTGAGAATAGGTAACAGGAATGTCAAGTACAGTGAAGTGTACATTGCTTGCCACACCTTCTATAGTGACTTCTGCCTCAAAGGTCCCAATTACATTGCGCTTTGAATTATCATAAGCTCTAATAACAGTGCTGGATTTTTCAAGCATCTCCTCCGACAGTCTTAGATGAGGAAGGATTTTTAGAGGGCACAGATTTCGAGCGGAGCCATCGTCCACCATAATATACAGGATAACCTTATCGAGGACCTGGATTCGGATGAACAAGGCCCTGTTATGATCCCTACCCATAATCTGAGGCCCTTTTCTCGGGGGAATGCCTTCTCCAACCATGGCGTACATCTCAATAACCGAGGTGGCCGGATTAGCTTCTAAATCAAGGAGCCGTTTAATCAAGCCCTTGTGATGCCCTTCGGAGTCGATTACTAGCTGCTAGATACTGTATCGGGCTTGGGTGTTTTTCAACTGGGTAATGAGAGGGTCAACCTCAAGACTGGTCGGGACAGGCGGAGGTGGAGAAGGGGGTCTCACGGTAGTTCTAACCCTACCAGGAATCGGGTCCTTGCTTAAGCGGAGATATCGGTCCTCAAGCTGATATACATGGCCACTCCGAGTAATGTTGAGAACATCATTGAGCAAGACACTCTTAGTAGCTCGTGTTTCAAATAGATATTGTTGTTCCTCAGAGTCCGAATCTGGGTTTTACAGTTCATACTTATCCATGCTAAAGAGGTTATTTTGTTCAACTTTGAATAATTTGGTGCTTACAGCCTTGGTCCCTTAAGCTGCTTCCTCATCACCATCGGAGTAGTCCTCCTTCGAAACAAAGGAATCTACGCTGAACAATGTTTTTTTTTCTCAACTTTCATTCTTTTTGCCATGAATGGCTGTGACCTGCGGCTTTCTTGCTTTGGCTAGTTGACCCCTGGGTTGGCTTAATTGATTATGTCAAAAATCGAGTAAGACGGGAGACCCGAACCAATGACCAGGATAGAGTTATTATTATCTAGCCTTCGAGCAAGGAGATTAAAGATTGTGGTTTCAGATAAACCAGACTGGACCATGCTAACCTTGTCCCCAAAATTCGGCAAAGGATTATTCATAGTGCTCGGAATTCTATCTTGTTCCGTGATCTTTGCTTCGCTAACCAATCTCTGAATTGCCAAGAGCAGGGCTTTGCAATTGTTGGTTTGGTGTCCTACCTGAACATGATAGTTACAGAAGTTGTTCTTATCCTCAGCTCTTGGTGGCTTGTATTCCTGAAGGGACTGTATGAAACCTGCTTCCCTCAAACACTGGAAGATGACCTGTAGGGGCAACTTATAAGGGTTAGCCAAAATTAAAGGGGGGCGAGGAGGCTGGATTATGGCACCCGTCAGCGGAGCCGGAGTGATTGCGAGGGGTGCAACAGTTTGAGAAACTGCTTGAACTGCAACTAGTGCTTTAGGTTTAGCTGGTGCTAGGGCTGAGGGTTGAGCTTTATTTTTTTTGAACCACGGTTTCCCTGCTCTTTCAGCCTTTTCACGCTTTACCTCACACTCGATTTCTCAGCTTTCTCGAACACAGCCTTGTAGGACAGAAAAGAATCAGTAGCCATTTCTTTGCGGAACAGGGGGAGCCCTTCAAGGAGTTTGACGATCATTTCCTCAAGGCTTAGCTTGGATTTCATTAAGACCTGGGTTGACATCCACCGATTGAAGTATTGCTTAAAGGTTTCGTTGGGCATTTAACGGACCCTATCCAGATGTTGGAGGGTTGTTTCCATCATAGTATTAAAACCATAATACACTTTCAATGCCTCAGATAAAAGATTCCAGTCGGCGACAATTTGCTGCGGCAAGGTGTGATACCACTTAAGGGCAGGGCCCCGAAGAGAGCAAGGAAACATTTCAGCAAGCACCTTATCACTTAACTTCTTTATGGGCATTATTCTTTCATACAATATAATGTGAGAGGCAGGTGCTCCAGAACCATCGTAATGAGCCATATTCGATATAGTAAAATTATTAGGGACCCAGTCTTCGTCTCTTTCAGGTTTCTTAGTAGTTATGAGGTGGATGATGTAAGCTTGGTTCTTGGGTGTCACGCCTGGAGGCTGCGTGACCTGGTCACTGACCAGTTTATGGGGGATAGCTAGGGCTTCAGGTGTCGCGTCCGGAGAATACATGACATGATCATTAAGAGTTTAAGCAGCTATCATTTGTCAAACAAAAGCGGCTACCTCAGATGTCACGCTCGGAGGTTGCATGACCTGGTCATTGAGTGTCAGAGGTAGCGGAGGACGAATGGTCAACTGGCTGGTAAAAGGATTTTAGGGGTAGGTGGTACCTTTGGGAGTTACAATAAACTACGGAGGAGTGAAAGAGGGTAGTGGCTGAGAAGCTGGGCCTTGGTGAGTAAATACCAGAGGAGCAGAGTTTTGAGTGAAAGGCCTTGGATTAAAAGGCACAATGGATGGAACAGTTGAAGTTGATAGAAAAGCTGAAGCTTGTCCAAACTGGAATGGGCTTGCCATATGCTGGGTTGACTGAAAAATAGGTGTAAAAGGTCTTGTTCCTACCGGGATGGTCAACATCTGTGCTGAACCATTCTGGGCCTGAATATCGGATGCTGATACTAGATCAAAATTTCTATCTTCGAGAGCTTGCTTAACGGCAGCCTAAACAGTGGTTTGGATAGAAGCTTGAAAAGTATCCAAATTTAGGAATTGTGCCATAGCACTAGCAAAGTCGAAGCTAGGCAGTGGCTAGGATCTCATTCCTGAGCTGAAAGTAGAGCCGAAGGGTTATTCGGTAAGAGGGGTCCCCTCATTTCTTAGAAAAGACATGGCTGGTTGAGAAGGGGTCCGGCTTAACTAAACTTGTTATGAATCGGACTCGCCGCTAGAATCGGTGTGCGGAGTCCCTTTGACTTCCGTGGTAACAATTGGGTTGAGAGGACGATGAATCAAGCGTTGTTCTATCCTTTTCTAACCCAGGGTGCGATGATCAGTCTGCCTCCTCCTAGCTAAAATGGTAGGCAGTGGATCAGATCATGAATGGGTTGGCAAGTGGTATGGATGGTATGCATGACTTTTATTTTTGGAAGCAGTGCATGATACGAATGGCTGCACGTAGATGTGGTTAGAGATGATATGATGGCTTATCCCTCCAACATACGTGGGACGTTTGTATCTCATGTCATACATAGTGATATGTGGTGATGCAACGAAGGCACCAGAGAAGTCCTACGTGTGTTGCTAAACTCCTTTTACAAGCGAAAGTAGTAAGGGTAAGTTGATTCGTTTCTGGCTCTTTAAGCCGATGCATGGGGGTGCATGATCACGGAGCACATAACACATAAATCATCCCTCTTCCAACCTTATGACTCCTGTGTAACGCCTCTTTGGAAGGATGGAGTTTGGCTTCTTCACCGGTAATGGCGAAAGAAGCAAGTCCCAATTATTTTATGTATTCTAGTGCCCCTAAGGGAATGATATGCTAAAGCTTTTTCTAGCGCGGCTTTGGTATAAGGTTAGTAATGTAGAAGGTTCTCATTTACCTTGATTCCATATTACTCAACCACTCCCCAAATAGGTGTGATCGTAGGAGTTTATGTGTTGGTTAAAACGAGTGATCCACCCACTAGGCATCCTCAATTCCAATAGGGCATGAGTGATACTTCGTGAGCTTCTCGGGTAAAATGGGGCACCTAAAAATTACTGAACTATCTACACGCGTAAGGATAAAATGTCATAAGAAAAAGAATGAAGTTTTAATTTGGCTAATGATTTCAATACATCATCAAAATCCTTTAAACTTTATGAAAAGAAAGTTCAAGTTTAAAGAGATCATTCCCCATCAGAGTTGTGAGCGGACGACGTTTTGTGCTGCGGCTGTGAGGCCAGGCCGGTGGGCCGACCTCTTAAAATGACGGGGGATGCGAGTGATGTAATTGGAAAATGATTTTGCATATTTTAATGCTCAAAAGATACGAGATCGAAATCCCGTACTTAAAATAGAGTCACAACCCGGTTCAGCTCAATCGGGAAATTTTTGGTACGATTTTCCCACCGGGTGGTTGGACCATACCTTAAGTAGAGATTCTGAGCTCAGATGAGGTTATCTATTTTTCATTAGGCCAAGTTAAGATACTTCATTCTTTCTTAATTGGTTTATTCCATCCAATTTATTTGTGTTTTCGGCGATTGTGTTGTTTTCGCGTTCATCAAGCAGTTGAAGTGATGAATAAATCATTACAGTCATCCAAAAATAAGTGCGGCAAATAAAATTATTACAAGGCTTCCAAGTCCTATACATTTTTCTATGCAATAAAATAAAATACCCGAAGGCCTAATATACATCTACCTGCAGAAAATGGTTAGCACAGATACGATACGTCGTACGAGATATCTCACAAACCACATGTAGTTAGCGAACCAAACAAGACCTGAATTAACGTGAACATGGCATATTTTATTTATAATATTATAAAACCCGGTTAGATGGCTAAAATGAGATTTGAACGACGTTTATGGGAAAGTTTCGTTATTAACTAAATTTTAGACTCGATCGTCATTTTAACCAGATTATTAGTGAAAATGCCACATGTTAGGGGGTGAGGTCGATTTTCAGAAGGTTTTGGACCTCCATCATTGCACTGTGTATCATATCTTCGGAAAATAAGCTAGGTCGGGAATGAAAGAAATAAAAATAGCTGTCCAGAAAGTCATGCCGCTGATGATACAACTGATGCCACCTGCGAGGTGGTTGATGCCGCGACGACATCAATGATGTCTCTAGAGGCATGGCTTTCTGGGTAACATAAAAAAAAGGGTCCAACAAGAAAGTGAGGTCTCTGGGGAATGTGATGCCGCCGACGGTATCAGTGATGTCTCTGGTGACATGGATGATACTGCCGGCGATATCACATGTCTCCGACGACCTCAATTTCTTGCAGTAGCAGCAGGCAGCAGTAAAAAATGACCGAAAACCACAAAATGAACACAAATCAAAAAGAATCAGCGCAAATCAGTAATATTAATGCCAAAGAGCTATGAGACTCATGATTTTTACCTCGGGGTCATGAATCCACCTCTTCGTGAACCGAAAAGAAACACCTCCGGGGAGCTTGTGACGATGATTTAGTAGTAAAATTTAAGCGTTCTAAGTCTCTAGATCTTATTAAATTGATTTTAACGAAAATACCTACTGATTTTAAGCTTACAATTAGAGAATTCAAAGAAGAAACATTAGAAAATTGGATTAGAATCCTTTTTCCTGTCTTATCTAATTATTATCTTACTAAAACTCTATTCTCTCATCTTAACATTAAACTTCTAACCTTAGATCATTTCCCCCCTCTAATTGCAGCTCAAGGTGTGTTTTTATAGGTGAAATGGGGTGGTTTTCGAGTCTTTTTTGACCAATTCCGCCGAAAGTGGCCGAACGGCTATCTGTGCAGGGACCCGCTTCGGGTCATGTCGCCGGCGGTATGGATGATGCTGCTAACTACATGGTGATATCGCCGGCGGCATGACTGATGCCGCTAGTGGCATCAGCCTCTGGCATGCCGACAACCAGCGGGCCTAGGAGCCTAAAAAGTTGCCAAAAGTGATTAAAAGTGGGTCAAAAGACATCTTTTTTTGATTTGTAATGATATTTTAATGGGTATTTTTTAATTTGGGTGTAAATTATCGGTTCAAGCTCCTACCGGACGCGTTATTGGCCGCGCCGAACTGAATTCTACCAAGTATAAAATTCGCAAGGAATATTATATTGGTAATAAAAATTCTAAAGAGAACTTTTATTATGAGGCATTCAAATCGGGTACATATCACTATTGTCTCGCAAAAGGGACTGCAAAATCTCGTGCTCACAGTTACAGTGATGAGAGGGAAGAAATGATGGTATTGATAGTTGAGGTGGGATGGAGAAAATGAGTGATAGATAAAGGGAAAATATTTTCCCATATTTTAAAGGGTAAAATATTTTTTATTATTTACACTATATTTATATATTAATTTATAAAATATATTCTATTAATTTATTTTCTAAATAAAATAAATGTCAAAAAGAATTTAAAAAATATTTTGCTATACAATATTCACCAACAAGTGAGGCTTTTACGTTATTATTTTGCACTGATACTTTTCCCAAATAAAATTAAAACCCCTTTGAAAGATCAAAGTTTAGAAGCCCATAAACCAAACAATGACTGTTAGCCCAACCAAAGCATACCATACAGGTTCGGCCTTGTTCACTGCACAATATTATGAAAAGATCCTGGCCTTTAGATTAAGATTAGGGTTTTAGTATTTAATTGAGCATACAACGCTGTCCTCTCTTCCTCTTACAATAGCAAGCACAGCAGCTGCTACTGTGGGCATCTGCATCATCAATGGTCAGCCTTTCAATTTCACGACACCAATCTTCTCCCTATTTATCGATTTTTTTCTGAATTGACCGATTAATTGGGTTGTTTCAGGCGTTTGTTAAGTCCCAGAAGACGAAGGCTTACTACAAGCGTTTTCAAGTTAAGTACAAGAGAAGGCGAGGTAATTTCTCTTCTTTTCTTTCATTTTTCTTCGTTCATTTCACGATTTTGTCGTTATTGATGGCTTGTTTTTCTGTTTGATTTGCTTAGCTGGTAAGACCGATTACAGGGCGAGAATCCGTCTTATCAACCAAGATAAGAATAAGTATAACACTCCCAAGTATCGTTTTGTTGTCAGATTTGTATCCTTTTGTTGATCGGATTATATATTTTTTTATTCTTGAGTTGGGCTGTCCCTTTGATTCGCTGATTTCATATGTGCCTTGCTAGTTTACATTCGATGGATAAATTTTCTGTGTTAAATGTTCTGGCACAGCGTCAAAAAGATGTCATTAGATTTCAGGTTTCAGAGTATATATCTGATTGTGTGTATCCCTTTTGTCTTTGAATCCTTTTTTCTCTTGTATATTTGTATTTTATAGAAATTGATGTTAAAATTCTCATCTCTTTGTTGTGCTTTGAATCATATAGGCTTACTTACTAGTTTTGCTTTCAGGTTTCTTCTTGAATGAGATTTTTGTCAACCTAATTAACCCAGTCTTATGTCATTTCAACCATTCTAGCTATGAGTTTTTCTTTTGTATAGAATGAAATTTGACAAGCAGTTTGCTTTTGTTACTTCTTGCTCTTTTATGTCTCCTTAATGATGCTGTTTCTAGACCAATAAGGATGTAGTAGCACAGATCATCCATTCGCGAATTGTTGGTGATATAGTTTTGGCTGCTGCTTATGCTCATGAGCTTCCACGCTATGGCCTTGAAGTGGGGCTTACAAACTATGCTGCCGGTATCATTTACATTTTTGATGATTGCTTAGTGTTTATGCTTCCATAAGTTTGTTGGTTCTCATTGCTTTTACCACTGCTTCAGCTTACTGCACTGGTCTCCTATTGGCTCGTCGTGTGCTGAAAATGCTTGAGATGGACGAGGAGTATGAAGGAAATGTTGAGGCATGTGATTAATCTTGGCATTCTTGCATTGGTTTTCTTTGTTTTTATGTAATTTTCTTATTGATTTTGAACTCTTCCTTTTGTTAGGCTACTGGTGAAGACTATTCTGTTGAACCAGCTGAGACCAGAAGGCCTTTCCGTGCTCTCCTTGATGTTGGCCTTTTGAGGACTACGACTGGAAATCGTGTTTTTGGTGCACTGAAGGTATTGTATTATGCTTCGTACATGGTTTATTGGGTGCTATCTATTTGGCCTGTTATTGCCCAGTTTACTGTGTGGTTATTCCATTTCTTTCTTTGAGAACTGATGTAAAATGTGTCACCTCATTGTTATACTGCTAGAAGATCCATTGTGCTGTGGATTGGAATGCTGTGTCTTGTTCCAAGTTTGCTATCCCTCTTTTACCCAATGTCTTAGGCAATATAGGCAAATATGGCAGAACTTTTTTCTTCTATACAAGCAATTAGGCGGTATTTATGCTTGAAAGAGGTGTGTCAGTCCTAGCAGCATGGCTTATGAAATAGGGCAAGTTTGACTGAATGAGAATATTATGTGGGTGACATGTAGTGTAATACCCATATTGTGCAATTAACTTATGGATGTAAAGCAATATTCTTTTCTGATATATTTATCTGAATGACCCATTCTGTAATAACTAACAAGGCACTATTATCTTGTTTGGTCAGGGAGCTTTGGATGGAGGGCTTGATATTCCTCATAGTGAGAAGAGGTTTGCTGGATTCAGCAAGGACGGCAAGCAGCTTGATGCTGAAGTTCACCGAAAGTACATCTTCGGTGGGCATGTTGCAGCATACATGAAGGTAAATTTATAAGGATTTAAATGTGCAACAATGTTTTAATCTACTTGATGGTTTCAGATACCCTATTCTCGTGTTTGATTTTGTTGTGCTTTTGCAGATGCTCATGGAGGATGAACCAGAAAAGTACCAATCTCACTTCAGTGAGTACATTAAAAGAAACATCGATCCTGATAACATGGAAGAGATGTACAAGAAGGTTCATGCTGCCATTCGTGCTGATCCCCCGGCAAAGAAGACCGACAAGGAGCCTCCTAAGGAGCATAAGAGGTACGATTTGTTTCTTCTCTTGTCCATTATATCTCAAAAGTCTCAGCAGAACCACCTTGTTGGGCCCTGTGGTATAATCAATTTGTCCACTTGGTCCCTCTGGTGGGCATGTTACCTATTTGGTCGATATGCAACCTATTACCTTTTTGGTCCCTTTATATCATATTGTGCATAGTTTCATCAACTAAGATTCTACAATATGGACCCTAAAAACAACAAATTGCACAATCTAGGGACTTATGGGTAATGGTTGCATAGCACAAGGTTAAAAAAAGGTAACAAATTGCATAGCATGGGGACCAGGGCTCTATTCTTTTCAACTTGTAAGTAGCTGAAGTGAACTGATATGTACTTATTTCGGTGTAAATTTATATGTACTTATTAGTACTGATTGAACTGAATGGATTGTAAGTTGAAAAGAATAGAGCCCAAATGAGTAACGTGAATAGTAGAGAGATCAAATGGGCAAATGAGTTATAGCACAGGGGCCCAAAGTGCCATTTTCCCCAAAAGTCTCCATTATGTGCTTGTCTTTGGTTTCATGGAGTTGTGTTCATAATTATGTCAATTCTTTGTATTGATTAACAGATACAATCTGAAGAAGCTGACCTACGATGAAAGGAAGAACAAGTTGATTGAAAGGTTGCAGGCTCTCAACTCAGCAGCAGATGCTGATGATGATTCTGAGTGATAGGGTTTTGGCTGCTTATCTCAAGACTCGAGTTTTTGATTGTAGTTTCAAGGATCGGATCGTTGTTGTTTTGTGGTATTTATTTTTGGATTAGTGGAGACTGGTGGTAGTTGTTTCTTACTGGGTAATGCTTTTTCTTTATCATCTTTTAGTACTTCAAAAGTACAGACAGAAATGAAAAAGAGACTATGTAGAATGTTTTTGGTTGTTGAGGATGTTTTAAGTTGGCCCAATTTGAGAATTTTCTTTATTATATTGATATTTGCATGACATCTACCAAATTCATTGTGGTAAAGTTGAAGGACCAGTTTGGTAAATTTAGAATTGTGTCCAAAGCTCCGAGCTTTTGTTTAATGTACTCTATTTAAAATTTTAATTGTGGCAAGAGGGTAAATCTGAAATTTGAAGTTATTGTAATGGTATTGTATTAGACATACATTAGTTATTGTAGTTTTGCTAATGTCGTTTGGTCTGTACTTTTTTGGGGAAGGGTGGTGAGTATCTACAGCAAATATAACTGATTGGTGCGGAGTTGGGTCCTTGCTCATAGTATTGATAATGTGGACAAAACCAACTGTGTGCTTTTAGCTATCCAAGAGACAAGGAATAATTACGTCTACAATGACAAGATCATAACTGCTTCACAAGTTTTATGCCATGGTTTGGGTTTCTTGAGGTAGTGGATAGCTGCAAATCTAGTGCAAAGGTCAAATGGGAATGTTCTCGCCCTGGGACCGGCCTGAGCCCGCTTCTATAGATTGGGCTTGAGCACTCTTTTTATTATTAAGTCCGGTCCGAATCTGAGTCCAGTAAAGCATGAGGTTTTATAGGCTAGGCTTGGGATTTATGTAAATATCCGAACTTGGTCCCGCCAATAATTAACATAGAAAATCATTTTTCATTTATGCTTTCATTTAAATTTAAACCCTGTCTGAATTTTAGATCTAATAATACTAAAATTTCCTCGTTCAATTTCACGTTCTCGATAGATTCTTTTTAAATTCAATTTAATTTATTTTATATACTTGGCAGTTTGATCAAGTACTAGCAACTATTGTTAATTAATCACTTAGTTAAACTTCAAGTTTTTCATTGTTACAGATTAATTAGTGGACGAGCTTAAATTTTTGTCGTTCACCAAGGATTTTGTTTTCAGAATGAAATTTCATTATTGGACAAGTAACTGGTGTTGAGATTCATTTGTTGGTATTTTTGTTGAGGACTGTAAAATTTTATCATAATTTTTTTTACTACCATGGGCCTTACTTGAGACTGGCCTTGCAAGCCCGGCTTGAGTCCGAAATTATAAAGTGTGGGTTGAACCGAGTTTGGGTTGATATTTTTTGTCAAAAGCCCGCAAGAGCCGGCCCGCCTGACAATAGTTCATAATATTGTGAAATGGTGAAAACCACTTCCTTGGGTCATAGACAATATAATGTATGAAGTAAATAAATTCAATCCTTTTAATAAAAAATAGTTAATTATATATTTTTTTTAAAAATAATTGTGGGATAATTATTTTCATAATTCCCATGTGTGACCAAGATATATTTTCTCCAAGTATCGAACTTTCAGATTCAAGTAACCATTTTATTACTAGGATCGATACTCTTATAGTCTAATTATAAAATAATATATAATTGAATAACAAATTAATATGAATTTATATTATATCCAATTGTTTTGAGGAAAGTGGAATTAAAAAACTAAATGAATAAAACTCCTTACAATTTTGATTTATGCTATTATATTATGGTCCATTGAAAAACAAAGAGTCTTCTATTGGAAGACGACAATAAATTTATTTTTATTATATATACATAAAATTTTTATAAAAAATGGGCTCTTTCTAGCTATGGTCCCGGGTGATAGCACTCGTTACACCACTCTTAGGGCTGCCCTACCAGTTGGGCCAAATGCAACAATGATGCCAAAATATGTATTCGACTGTTACAATTTTGAGACATGGAAGTGTAGTTAGAGAAGATTGTGGTAGAGTACTGGCAGCTCGGGCAACTTTATTTCATGAAGTGGTGATGTTCGAATAGCTGAGACTATGAGTTGTAGCAAAACTTTTGGTTAGCTTAAACATAATCAATTTGATAATATAGTGCTTGACTCATATAGTCTTACTGAGTTTACCGTTTTAAATAACAATTTCGTTTCTTTAATGCCATCTGGTTATTTTGGATTGTAAGGAAATGTTGAGCCATTTTTCAGGAATTAAAGTCGTTTATGTTTATACTTACAAGAAAAAAAGTTGTTTATATTTATAGGTTTGCATATTAAGGTGCTTATTTTTTTACTTAAACTTTTAAATTTTTTAAGATAATTCAAATTCATAAGATTATGATTTTTTTAAAATAATATGAGGCATTTAATTTTATTGATTGTGGAGTTTGAACCAATAATTCTATACTTATTGGTGTTTTCCTAACAAGGTGATGGACACTAGATTATAAATTTTGAATCATATTAAATACACTTGTTAAGAAAGGTGATAAGCCTTAATTGTGACTAAGCTCTAAACAAAATTATCTCAATAAAGATACTTGTAAATATTAAAAAAAATTATAAATTTTGATATAATGTAACCATACTTCATAAAAAAAATAGTGATATTAACTTAATCGATAAAATAAAACAATGATTATTTTGTGAGAGATATTAAGTATTTTTTTAATTTAACAATATTAATTATTAGAGTAATATTAATAATGTCGAAATTTAACCGACTAAAATTGGAATAAATGGGAAGTAGAGTCCCAAAATTTAGAACCCTAAAAATCTCATAACTTGTCTCCCGTTTCAGCATCCAAACTCTTATCTTCTCTACTCTTTCACTCTTTCTTCCTCTCCGAACAAATTCCACTCCTTCGCCGCCATCATCACCGGATTTCGCCGCCGCCATGGTCAGTTTCTTCATCATCTTACCCGCCAATACTGAATATTCACTTCTCGATGTACTTCTATTCTTGATTTCTGACCCTTTTCTTTCTATCTGATCTTAGGCTAACCGAGGTGTATTCAGCAGAGATCGATTGAGAAGAGACTTAGGGCCTTCCCGGTACGAAGATAGTGGCCTGAGTAGTGGTAGTAAGCGCGGTAGTAATCCTCCGTCAAGGCATCTATGGGTGGGCAACTTATCTCACGGCCTAATGGAACGCGATTTGACCGCTCACTTCTTGCAGTACGGGGATTTGGATACCGTTGCTTTCCAGCCGGGCCGAAGCTATGCTTTTATTAATTTCAAAAACGATGATGATGCTATTGCCGCCTTGAAGGCTCTCCAGGGGATCCCACTCGCTGGCAACCCACTTAGGATTGAATTTGCTAAGGCGGTTAGTTTTGATTCTTTTGCCTCTTCTGCTCAGATATTTCTTGTATATTTGTGTATGACTTTGTATTTGATTTTAATTCAATTGATTGTTTCTTAGTTATAATTGCAGCTTGATATTACTATGCCTGGAGAAGTTAGATTGAATTATATTCAGTGATACAGAAAACATAAAACTGATCTAAAAACAGTAAATTGGAATAACCAATCAGTTACAAGACTCATTTTCATAGCAAAACCATCATATATCACAACTCCACTCAATAACATTCAAGTAATTGATGTATAAATGACTAAAAAAAAGATGAATATTACTCAAAAGAAGTTAATATGCTTATGGAACTACTACTAAGACTTGTATTTTTCATATTACCACTCCACTCCACTCCAATATTGATGATCATTCTGGTTTTCTGGGTTTGATTTAGTATTAGTTTATGGCCTTCAAGAAATATAGCAGGGATGGGGATGAAAATTGCAAGTTCCCAGGGACAGGGTATCCAAATTCCAATTCTTATTCAGAAGCTAAAACTTTAGTCATAATTATATAATATGATCCAAACAAACATTAGCTGCTTAACCCAATTAATGAGCCAAATTGATGGAAAATTGGAAATGGATTCAGAAAAGGTAATTTACTTGCTACAGTGTCATTTGTTCATCCACTCAGAATTCAATCCATTGTATCAATCTGTAATGTTCACTTAAAGTATTGATAGAACATCTTCATAGAGCCCTCGGCAGAAATGAATAGTTGCATGATCTATGGGTGACAAAGTACCTATTCATTATCAGAGTTGTTCTGCAATTATCTTTTAATATCTAAAAATAACAGAAGTTAAAATTATATTAGAAGAAAGTAAAAGAATAATCCCACCTCATTCTGGATGTGACTTAAACTTGTGACCTCTAGAGTCACACATTCAACCACTAGGCGAGGACATTCACACATGGTACATTTGTCTCTTGGGATATAGATGATTCACTGAATTCCCCCCTGTCCATTTTCAAAGCAGAATGTTTATTACAAAGTAGGCTTCTGAATAAGTATAACCAATCTTATAATGCATCATATCAGTTTCGTTATACACATTAACAAGCATTAACCAATTTCATTGTATGATGCTCTTTCAATTGTCCGGCTGCTTGTCAATATAGCAAGTGATTATTAAGCCAAATCAACACTAAACATCATCAGGCAGAACACCTAAATGCTTACAGAATAACAAAGACAATGAACCTAAATTTTGAAGCAATTGGTGCATAGAGGAACATTTGTATTGTATATGAATACAGAAGCTTACGAGGTTCTTTTGTGTCTCAAAGATACTACCTTCCAATTCATGGCAGAAGATGACAATGATCAAGGAAAAAAAAATGCAGTACTCTAGTAATAAGATTAGAAATGGAGCATAAGTCTCTTGAATGAGCACCATAATTTGTTAAATTATCTCTAATAGCTGATCTCTAACTTTCTAATCTTCATGTGCATTGACATCTCTGAGAAAACTTCATATAGCAGCTGACTGCAAAATTCACAGTTATTGCAAAAAGTACTGCATTGATTAGTAGTCATGCCCTGTACAACTTAATGATAGCTAAAGACAATAGTGTAACTTGCATCCTTAGAAGAAGCTATATATTTAAATTTGCGATGTAGATGTCTTTAGATCTTACTTTACATAGGTCATAAACATGTAGGTTTAAATCCAGATACCCAACATGCACAACTTGGAAAATGTATAATTCAAGACTTGAAGTTGCTCATGGTGTACAACTCGGAACTGGAATGGTTTAAACTAACTAATTATGGTCTACTTGAATGTGTAGCACTACTCTTAAAATGTCTGAATTCAGATTAAGATTAGTTAGGTTGACCTATATATCCCGTAGCTAAAATGCAGAGGGTAGCTGAATCTGTATTTCCGTATTTGAGTTGCTTGTGGCTTTTATGTTTTAAATTATTGTATATTATATTCAAAGCTTATGACTTTTTTCATTCATCATAAGTACATAAGCCAAACCCCCCTGTGGGACAAAGGCTTGCTTGCTTGATCATAAGTATGTAAGCAAAGCATACCATATATACTGAGCTTTAAGACGAGATTAAATCTAGTGTGGATTCCAGTTGGCCATGGAGGTCATTCCTTTTCCGAAAATTGTTTCACTTAAGCTTGAGTATGAATAATAAAGCTTGAGTTGAGTTTGAAACCTCAAGTAATCAAATGGCGTCAAGAGTACCAGAAATTGATATGTTGACTTGTCTTGAGTTTGAGAACACCCTCACATCGAACACCAGTTATTGTTCTCCCTTGACTAAAAATTGAGATGAATAAAAGAGTGAGTCATGCTGATATTTCTTACGTTATCTGTTTCTAGGCACTGTAGTCAAACTATCAATAATGGGCATTTCATGTAGAAATGTATTTTACTGTAGCATAGAAGAGAGCATTTATATCTTGTGTTTTAATTCCCATAGTTTCTAATCAATAATTAACCAAATTTCATCAGAAGAAATTGAAGCTGCAGCTTTTTATACTTGCTCTTATTGCATATCACTAGGTTTTCATCTTCAAAGTGCAAAATACTACTGTTATAATACATTTTCTTCGGTTTCATTTGATATAGAAAAGAATTCTGGTGAGATCAAATATATGTATTATTTCCTTTGAAATAGAGTAGACGTATAAGTTTTTAGCTGTACAGCAAATAATTTAAATTTTATATAGCTCGCTCTCTCGCTCTCTCTCAGCAAAATTTGAGACGCTGTCATAATTTTCATAGTTTTAGTCTGTTATTGGTGAAGGAATACCGGTATTTATGTCCAGTCATGCTAGGGAACTCAAACATGATAAGTAATTGTATATTATTTCACAAATCACAGCCTAATGATATGTTCGTTTTAGGATATTAAGTAACTTTGTTGATTTGTGTTTTTCTTACTGTCGAGAAAAACGGCAGGACTGAAGATTTTTCGGTTTCTGGAGACCGGGTTTGTGGTTCGCAAATTACAACTCAAAATATTACTTTTCTCATATAATTTGTGCATATTACATATTTTATTTAGCATAAAAATGTTGAATTCATTAGCATCAGATAACAAATTAATTGTAAAATTTGGTTGAGTCAATCATTTTAATAGCTTGACGGCCTTGACTCAACTTATTATACTCATTACTTGTGCTTAATTTGATTAAGCTCAAGTCCAATCTAAGTTTGTCTCATAAGCAAAGTGAGCTTAAGTAGTTCATAAGTTGCTCGTTGGAATTTATAGTTGTGAGGGTGATTAATAAGTAGAGTGTTTTCTATCATTTGTAAGTTCAAATATGATGTTGATGTTGGTGAGATCATGATCATCTAACAAATATCAGTTGCTAAGCAAAGCTTTATACTTGTAGGCTCATATTTAACCTCCCATTTTTCCTTGCAATTACTCAGATGTTGGCACTTTTATGTTGGTTAGGATATATTTGTGAAGTTTTCTGCAAATCAAATAAAAAACTTCCCTTGTTTGTCATTCAGAAAAACATGTTATCAGCATTTTCAGTCCCTGATTCAGATAATATTTTAGCATTATTGCTAATCTGTCTAGCCTTGTAAATTAGTTTTGTAACTAGCTGATGAAAACTCTAATTAGCTTTCACTTTAGTTATTCGCTTTTTTTAAGTTAGAGAGGTTGGTCTTCTCTCATGTAGTTGAAAATTCTTATCTCAGGATAAGTCAACTGTACCTTCGCGTGATGAAGAATACCGTCGAGATGACCAGCGCTCAACAATAAGAGGATCCCCTTTCTCACAGAAGGATTCCAGAGTACGCAATGCTAGTCCCGATCCCTATTATGGCGACAAATCCAAGATAAGTGACAGAAATACAGCAGGTGACAAAAATGCAGAACCTAGTGAAGTGTTGTGGATAGGTTTTCCAGCTTCAATAAAGGTTGATGAAATGATCTTAAGAAAGGCGTTCTCACCATTCGGTGAGCTTGAAAAAGTAACTGCATTTCCTGGTCGTAGTTACGCTTTTGTTCGGTTTAGGAACATTATTTCAGCTTGCAGGGCAAAAGAAACTCTTCAGGGGAAATTATTTGGGAATCCTCGTGTTCATATCTGTTTTTCCAGGAATGAAGGTAGCTCATCATCTAGTAGCGGAAGGGCCCCACTCTCTCCACGTTTGAGGTCAAATGGTCACTTAGGGGCTCCTGAGAACTTTCGGAATAATCGGAATTCAGATTCTGGTTCTGATGTATATGGCTTTAATAGGAAGGGTGGATTATATCCTGGCAACACATTTGATAACCGGAGATTTGAGGAAGAATTAGGACCGCCGCCAAATGTGTATGAACGCCGTGGGAGTCCACCAAGAGAAAGGGGCCCACATTTTGATGAGTTCCCGCAGAAGATTCCTCGAAAGGCTTCGTATTTTGAAGAACCATGGGACTTGGCAGAAGATTCCTATCCCTTCCATGGAGCTAATAAGAAAATGAAGACTGGAAACTTTCCTCCTGAGGATGAGCTTCCGGAATATTCTTTGTCTGAACTAGAAGAAAAGCGTTCATTTCCACGAGGTTTTTCGGATTTTTCACCACCTAAGAACTATGGATATACACCTCAGCATGACCATGATAATTACCAGAGTGGCCCTGGTTCTATGCATTCAAATCCTGCTGAGAGGAAAAGATTCGCCGCCGAGCCTGAACAATCATCCTCCTTGAAGTTATGGAAATGGGAAGGCACTATTGCTAAAGGAGGAACTCCAGTTTGTCATGCTCATGCCTTTCCTGTCGGGAAATCCTTAGATATCATGCTGTAAGTATTTTAAATCTCTTCCCATTGTCGCTTATTTTGTGATTCTATGTTTTTTTTTTTAATTTTTGATACGATGTTATCTTAACACTTCCATTTACCTGAATGCTTTATTTTCTTTCTTGTGCATCTATTTGTCCATGAAAAGGTACATTACCGTGACTCGGTTATTATGGAAATGTATTGCTCTCTTGACTATGGTGTTTTAGATGACTTCATTGATGAGATGGACTGAAGATAATGAGCATTTTTCTCCAAAAATTGTTTTCCATTTTAGAATTTGCTGTTTTAGTTTTGATCTACCTCAGGATTTTCATAACTTGACCAATTTTGGTTCTAGTACTGAATTCTTTGACTTTTGATTACTAATGATTAGTCAGTAAAATGGTAAATTAGATGCTTTCTTTCATAGTATTTGCCTTGTACTTGCCTTTTTTTGCCACTGGAGTTTCCTTGTGTTGATCTGTAGTGGATTTATCATGATAAAGATAAGAAAATGTGTAAATTACAGAATTCTTAAACTTGTTTGCAAAGTTGATTTCCCTTTAATACATTTATAGATGTTCTTAAATGCTTATTTGTTCCTCCTTGTGATTGGACTTGCCCTTTATTCTCGGTTTAACACCAGTATTTGACGCTTCAGGCCTGAATTTCTCGACTGTACTGCGAGGACCGGTCTGGACATGCTAGCGAAGCATTATTATCAAGCAGCTTCAGCTTGGGTTGTTTTCTTTGCCCCTGCTAGTGACGCCGACATTGGATACTACAACGAATTCATGCATTATCTCGAGGAGAAGCAGCGCGCTGCAGTTGCTAAATTGGACGATAAGACCACCTTATTTCTCGTACCCCCTTCCGATTTCTCGGAAAAAGTATTGAGAGTACCAGGCAAGCTCTGCATCTCTGGCGTTATCTTAAGGCTCGAACTTCCTACTTCAAATTTCGGGTCACTTAACCATCTAACCGAAAAACGAGATCCCAATTTAATGGCGTTTCATGGGGATGCACCGAACATAAAGCCACCGACACCTTCAGGTCATTTTCCACCTATGGAAAATTTCGCAAATATAGGTCCACCTGCAGAATATTCTGGTTCTTATAATGATAATAGGCACAACTATCCACAGGAGCAGCGGAATCCCATGCCTAGATCGAATTGGTCAACTCAATCTCAAGCACCTTATGCTGTAGTTGACCACTCGGTTATACCGAGGACAGTAGCAGAGGATAGCTCGGGTTATTACACAGATAGTGTATCGAGTTACCCGTTATCTGGAAGTGGGAAGCCGTTAGTTCAAGAAAATAAACCTTCAGGTTCTCTTTCTCTGCCTATTTCGGGTTTGCAACCACAACAACTTGCGCAATTAGCGTCTTCTCTTCTTGGGAAGCAGGCTGTGGCAGAAGATATTAGGCAGCCGAATACGAGCCAAATGGAAAATCAGTATAGAACAGCACAATCTCATGGTTTTCAGAGTAATCAGATGGGTTCGGATATACCGACATCTATGTTGGGTCAGCTGCAACAGTTGCAGCAACTCCAGGGGTCTACTGCTCCAGTAGTCCCGGCTCAAAGAGAGGTTCAGCAGGTAACTCCTGGGAATTCTCGAATGCAAAACACCGAAAATGTGCAAGAAGGGGATGGGGACCCACAGAATCGTCTCCAAGCAACGTTGCAGTTGGCTGCTGCTTTGCTTCAGCAGATTCAGCAGGGGAAAGGAACATGATCCACTTCCAAATTTATGCTATTCGATTTTCGTCAATTGCTGTCGGGATGGATGCGCTAGATTGTTTTTTTTTTGTTTAGAGAGGGGGTTATTTGCTGTTTCATGTCTAGAGCTAGTTCTGTATTTGTGACCGACTTTATGAAAGTGAGTTCATGCTGATCTTTGCGAAAAATTGTTGCATATTGAGTTTGTTTCCATTTGTTTCTTGGCAATCCTGGTTTCATCCTTCACTTTAGTCAACTATAGACCATAATTATGGCGATAGCTAATTTTCTTTGAGATGTAACTAGAAATCTTACCAATCTTTCATAGAACAAAAAATCTTAATCCTTTTTGGTTAAGAGATAACAGACCCATTGGACAAGAGATTATTCCGCGTTTTGGAATGGGTATGAAGTTGTGAGAAATGTGCACAAAGATTGAACTTGTCGTTTTAAGCTACCTAAAAAGACATCTCTTTATATATATGTATATATGCAGAGAATTTGGTATTTTATCATCCACAAAAAGAATAATTTCCTGGAAGTGTAACCTATACTGAAATTATGTATGATGGTAACCTTGGGATCACATTACAACAAACAAATTACAAGGAATTCTTCTTTTTATATTTGGTCTGATAGAGAATCAACTGGAATTGAGTTATTGGACTCGGGAGAAGAATGAGAGTGAAATTAGTTGTTGTTTTTTACTGAGCTGGCTTCTAGAATGTAACTGCTTGGCTTTTGTTTTCCTTTATTACTCTTTGTTTTGCGAAGAGAGAGGGTAGGCAAGTTGTGTGTATTTTTCTGCTCTAGCAGAGGCTCCATTGTGGAGAGGGAAGTTATCTTCCTACGGGATTGCTCTTAGCAATTCATTTATTATTAAAAGCCATTTCTCTCATTTGTTTCTTCTTAATTCCTTGAATTTTTGTTTCTGTAATTCGATTTCTCATCATGGTCCTTATCGTAGATAAGGATTAGAGCTAGTTCTGTACGTAGGTGCTCTAATCCTTCCCTTCCAGCGAATTTCCCACTACTCGTTGCATTTGTGAAGCTGTTAAATTATATGATTTCAAATTGCCGGCCAAAGAAAATATATTGAAATCACCTACCGACAATTTCATTAGATGCATAAGCTCCACTCATTCATTTTGGATTTTTTTTTTCATATTGTGGGCGTTTCAAGTGTTCACTCTTGAGGCGGCCATAATTTGAATGCAATTAGTTAATGATTTCACATATTTAGTTATCTTTTTCTCACCTATACATGTTGACAAATGGTGTATGGTTTCTCCTATAAATACCTTTAGTGTATGCTTCATTAGAATCCCATTCCAGAGAAAAATCATCCGGCAATAAACAAAATTGCTTTTGAGAGATATATTCCTATTTAGGAATATTTGTGTGAGTCAGGGTGTATTTGGGTTAAGGGTTTGAGTGTTTTATTTATCCATTTCTTTTATACCACTTTTTTTGTATTATTAGTGAATTATTTGTTTTCTCCTTTTACCAATTATTTTTCCTATTTTGTGTTGCCACATTTGCCCAAAATAAATATTTTTCGTTACACTGCGGGTCCTAATTTCCTAACAAATTGGTACCAGAGCCAATTAATACTTATTTTGGAATTTTAAAAATTTACTATGGCTGCAATAAAATTCGATATCGAGAAATTTGATCGCAATATGAGCTTTGCCTTGTGGCAAGTTAAGAAGAAAGCGATTTTGACGCAAAACGGATTGTACAAGGCGATGATGGAAGAGTTACCTGAAACGGTGACAAAGGAGAAGAAACAAGATCTGAAGGATAAAGCTCTTGCTGCCATTCAGTTATGTTTATCGAATGAGGTTCTGCGAGAAGTCATCCATGAGAAGACTGCCAAAGATTTATGGGAGAAATTACAATCTCTCTACATGTCCAAAAACCTCACCAGTAAGCTTGTGGTGAAGCATCGTCTCCATAAGCTCCACATGGCAGAAGGCACATCCCTTAAGGCGCACCTTGATGATTTCAGTCCCATTCTTTTGGATCTAGAAAATTTGGATATCAAATACGAAGAAGAAGATAAAGCTCTTATGTTGTTACGGTCTCTTTCTCCGTCGTTTAAGAATTTCCGCGGGACCTTTATCTATAGTAAAACCACCTTAACAGTGGAGGAGGTTAAAGAATGTTTGTTCTCTCAAGATCTCGTTACAATAATTTAACGTGCAATTACTGTAAGAAGAAAGGGCACATTAAAGCTGAATGTTTCAAGCTCCAACGGAAGAATAAAGACAAAAGTCACAGAGATGACAGTTCTGAAGAAGCCAGTGTTGCAGAAGATCAAGTAGATGCTGAAGTATATGCTGTGTCCGACGATGGTGCCAGATCTGGACAAGGATGGATCTTAGATTCTGCTTGCTCATTCCATATTTGTTTTCGCAGAGATTGGTTCTCCTCTTATGAACCAGTAGATAGAGGAATTGTGTTAATGGGCAATGATCATCCTTGTAAAGTTGTTGGAATCGATACTATCAAAATCAAGATGCATGATGGTATTGTCAGAACTCTGACCGATGTGCTGCATGTTCCAGACATGAAGAAGAATCTAATCTCGTTATCTGCTTTAGACGACAATAATTGTGGATTTTCTAGTGGAGGTGGAGTTCTGAAGGTTTTGAAAGGTGCCCTCATTGTGATGAAAGCCAGAAAAGTTGGGAGATTATACGTATTGTAAGGATCAACTGCAACAGGTTTTGCTGTAGTTTCGTATTCCATGTCAAATTCAGATGTTACTAAATTATGGCATATGAGGCTTGGCCATATGAGTGAAAAAGGCTTGGTCATGCTCAGTAAAAGGTGTCTACTTTATGGCCAAAGTACTTCCAAGTTAGAGTTTTGTGAGCACTGTATTTTCGGCAAACACAAAAGAGTCAGCTTCAGTGGTGGTGTTCATAGAACAAAAGGTACTTTGGATTATATCCACTCAGACCTTTGGGGCCCTGCTCGTGT
The DNA here is from genome assembly GCA_947683365.1 of Euphorbia pulcherrima. Classification (NCBI taxonomy): domain Eukaryota; kingdom Viridiplantae; phylum Streptophyta; class Magnoliopsida; order Malpighiales; family Euphorbiaceae; genus Euphorbia; species Euphorbia pulcherrima. The sequence continues at coordinate 8,395,681 of CANTUS010000004.1, forward strand.
TCCTTCAAAAGGTGGCGCTCATTACATGCTCACCTTTATTGAAGACTATTCTCGAAAGGTTTGGACTTATTTCTTGAAACATAAGAATGATGTCTTTACCACTTCCAAGCAGTGGAAAGCCTTGGTGGAGAATCAAACTGGAAGAAAGATCAAACGTCTTCGCATTGATAATGGCATGGAGTTTTGTAATGCATAATTTGACACGTTCTATAAGGATATGGGCATCTCAAGACATCTGACAGTTCTGGGAACACCACAACAGAATGGTGTAGCTGAATGAATGAACAGAACTCTATTGGAGAAAGTTCGATGCATGTTGTCAAATTCTGGTTTATCTCAAGCATTTTGGGCAGAAGCAGCTGCAACTGCTGCCCATTTGTTGAATCATTCCCCTTGTGATTCCATTAACTGCAAGACTCCTGAGGAGTTATGGTCTGGTAAACCTGCAAATTATTCTAATCTGAGGATTTTTGGGTGTCCTATTTATGTCCATATGAACGATGGAAAATTGGAGCCTAGAGCTAAAAATGGTATTTTTCTTGGCTATCCAGATGGTGTAAAGGGATACAAAGTTTGGCTTCTTGATCCCAAGTCACCAAAGTCTGTAATAAGCAGAAATGTTGTGTACGATGAGTTTGCTATACTTCATCCAAGAAAAGAGTCCCCAGTTGCAGTTGACACCAAAATACAAAATTCTGATAAGCAGGTAGAGGTTCCATTCAAGGTGGAGGAATCATTTGCTCCGTCCGAAACCACAGAGGAGCAAATTTTAGAACAGTTGTCCGAGCCAATAGAAGTTGAAGAAACTACTACCGTAGAACAGGTGGAGCAGCCTGTTATTGAAAGTAGGCCAGATAGAGAAAGAAGAATGCCTGTTTGCAGATTATGTTACTTATGCCTTTGTAGCTGCACAAGAAATAGAAGAAGTTGGCGAACCTTCCACATATTCAGAGGCCATTTCTCGTGATGATTTAGCAAAATGGCTTATCACTATGCAAGAAGAGATAGAATCTCGCCATAAGAACCACACGTGGGAGTTGGTGAAGCCTCCTAAATACAAGAAGATTGTTTGTTGCAAATGGGTCTTCAAAAGGAAAGATGGGATTCCAAGAGTTGAAGATGCTAGATACAAAGCACGATTGGCCGCTAAGGGCTATAGTCAGGTACAAGGAGTTGATTTCATCGATGTGTTTTCACTTGTTATTAAACATAGCTCTATTCGTCTTTTGCTTGCCTTGGTTGCTATTCATGATTTGGAGTTAGAGCAACTTGATGTCAAGACTGCTTTCTTACATGGAGAATTAGAGCAGCAGATCTTTATGAAACAACCAGATGGTTTTAAAGTTGAAGGCAAAGAAGACCATGTTTGCTTGTTGTAAAAATCATTGTACGGATTGAAGTAGTGGCCTCGACAGTGGTATAAGCGGTTTGATTCCTTTATGGTTGGACATGGCTATTCAAGGAGCCAGTTTGATAGCTGTGTGTATTTTAGAAAACTTGCAAATGGCTCATTTGTATACTTGTTGCTTTATGTTGATGATATGCTTATTACTGCTAAGGATATGTCTGATATCAACAGATTGAAAGCGGAGCTTAGCAGTGAATTTGAGATGAAAGATTTGGGAGCTGATAAGAAGATTCTCGGCATGGAGATCCAAAGAGATAGAGCTACGGGAAAGCTTTATTTGACTCATAGAAGTTTTGTTGAGAAAGTGTTGGAATGTTTTGGCATGAAAAATGCCAAACCTGTACTCCACTCGCTCCTCATTTTCGACTTTCTACTGCTCTATGTCCTCAATTCGAAAAGGATATTGAGTATATGTCAAATGTTCCTTACTCTAGTGCTGTTGGTAGTATCATGTATGCTATGGTTTGTGCTCGTCCTGATATTTCACATGCAGTCAGTGTTGTTAGTAGATATATGTCTACTCCGGGCAGAGAACATTGGCATGCTGCGAAATGGACTTTGAGATATTTAAGGGGTACTATGAACGCTTGTTTGGAATTTGGAAAAAGTAAGAACATGGTGGTTGGCTATGTTGATTCAGATTATGCAGGTGATCTTAACAAGCGAAGATTGACCATAGGTTATGTATTTACCCTTGGTAGTAGCGCTATCAGTGGGAAAGCTACTTTACAGCCTACAGGTGCACTATCCACTACCGAAGCAGAATACATAGCGGTAGTTGAAGCTATAAAAGAACCTATTTGGCTAAGCGGTTTGGTCGGTGAACTCAGTTCAAATTTGCAGAAAATTATTGTCCATTGTGATAGTCAAAGTGCGATTTGTCTAACTAAAGATCAGATGTTTCATGAAAGAACAAAGCACATTGACGTGAAGTACCATTTTATTTGAGACATTATTTCTGAAGGAAATATCAGTATTACTAAAATTGGTACAGCAGACAATCCAGCCGATATGATGACAAAGCCTCTTACAACTAGTAAATTTAAGCATTGCTTGAACTTGATTGTGTTTGCGACTATTGAGTTTGACAAAGTCAATTGTTCCGTCAATTTCAAATCAAGGTGGAGATTTGTTAAATTATATGATTTCAAATTGTCGGCCAAAGAAAATATATTGAAATCACCTACCGACAATTTCATTAGATGCATAAGCTCCACTCATTCATTTTTTGGAATTTTTTTTCATATGGTGGGCGTTCCAAGTGTTCACTCTTGAGGTGGCCACAATTTGAATGCAATTAGTTAATGATTTCACATATTTAGTTATCTTTTTCTCACCTAAACGTGTTCACAAATGGTGTATGGTTTCTCCTGTAAATACCTTTAGTGTATGCTTCATTTAGAATCCCATTCTAGAGAAAAATCATCCGGCAATTAACAAAATTGCCTCTGAGAGATAGATTCCTATTTAGGAATGAGTTTTGGTATATTTGGGTTAAAGGTTTGAGTGTTTTATTTATCCATTTCTTTTATACCACTTTTTTTGTATTATTAGTGAATTATTTGTTTTCTCCTTATGCCTATTATTTCTCCTCTTTTGTTGTTGCCATATTTGCCCAAAATAAATATTTTTCGTTCCGCTGCGGGTCCTAATTTCCTAACAGAAGCAAAGGTGTAATCCAATATCTGTAAGGGGAGAGCATTGGTCGGTTCGATCCAAGAACCGAACCAAACCAAATAAACCGAAAACCGAATGACAAAAAAATTAGGAACCTAATACCGAACCTAATGAAATTTAGTTCGGTCCGGACCGAACCTAAATATTTAGGTTCGGTTCGGTTCGGTTTAGTATAGAACCAAAATTTACTTTTCTTGTTAAAGATGTAATTATTATTTGAATTACTTATTATGAAATTTTATAACTTGCTAAACTCGAAATTGATATATTGATAGTAAAATATAGTAAAAAAACTAATTCAATCAAGATTCAATTAATGACTTTATTTGTATCTTGTAAAATATAACAAATAATAAAAATTAATCGAAATTAATAATAACATTCCAATGTTTGCCATTTGTTAAATTTTAATATGGAATTCTCTATGTTTTTTTATATGATATTTATAATATTAATACTTGAAAAAACATAAATAAAAAATTCTAATATTCACTATTAGTTAGGCTTCTAGTATGAAATTCCCTACATTTTTTTTTGCATATATTTATATATTATCCTAATTAGGTTTGGTTCTCGGTTTATTTGGTTTTTTTTCCTCAGAACCGAAAACCGAACCGAATACCAAATAAGAAAAATATTAGAACCAAGTACCAAACCTAATAAGTTAGGTCTGGTCTGGTTAGGTTCGGTTCAATTCGGTTCTTAGGTTCGGTTCGGTTCTTTAGGTTTCTTACTCTCCCCTGTGTAAAAGCGTCAAGGAAAACGAACATTTAAGTCAACACAATTTCCATTCAAAGCAAGGTATGATCAAGGTTTTAAAAAGCACTAGGCGCTAGGCGGGCGACCGGGGCTTCAAACGCCTGGGCAGGGCCTATGCGAACTTGTAAATCTTTTATTTTTTATAATTATTAATAGATAAAAGTATAAATTCAACTAAAAAATTAAGTATAATCCAATAATATTTTACAAAAAACATAGTTTAGAATATGAAACATAAGTCTTAGTTAATTTTTGTATAAAAACACATCAATATTAAAATCAATTCCTTAAAAACAAATATCCTCACTAATTTTTTCTGGTTTATAGCGTACTATTTCTCAATTTGAGATTCAAAATGAAAATTGTATGGTGAGAATATTTTGTTGTACATTAGTTTTACAAATCGTACTACCTTTTTTGAATGGGAAAAAATTGAACTATAATTATTATAGGTATCAGTATCTCAAAAATTGGGGGAAAAATTGGACTAGGCGGTGCCTAGACGGCAATATATCGGTCCAGCACCTAATAGCGCCCGAGGAATGAAAAGTCGGGTGGCGAATGTCAAAATAGCGCCTAGGCGGAGCTAGGCGGAAAGTTTTAAAACACTGGGTATGATAGATCCCTTTGGTCTGTATGTTTTAGATACTCATATTTATAATATCTTATGTGTTTGGCTAGTTTGATACTATGTTGGAGATTGGAGAATCATCCCAATAGATCGAGAGAGAGAATCTAGGATGCCTTCTGAGGAAGTTGAGGACTCTGTAGTGGAACTATGTAAAAGCTTCCTGCCTTAAGTTGGGCAGCTGGCTCGAGGTACTAGTAGAAATGTAGCAGAAAGAATGGGGGCTTGCTAAACTCAACTTCTGAAGGTTGTAGCTGAGTTGTCTAGCCTAGAGGCGCAGCCTAGCATGGAGCATGGAACAGTAAGAATTACTGAGGCTGAGGTACAAAGGTTAAGGGTGGAGAATATGAATCTAGTACTACAGATGAAGAACAATGGGGCAAACAGCGAGCAGCTAAGTAAAGAAGTCAAGCAAAGTTACAAAGCCAAAAATAAAGCTAAAATAAAGGTGATAGAGCACCAACTTGACCGAGTTTAAGGAGGCCGCTGAGCCAAAGACAACCAACTTGACCGAGTCTTTGATCGATGCCGATGTGAAGATAAAGAACCTAGAGGAACGGTTAGAAGTAGCTGAGGCAGAGAACAAGTTACTAATGGCAAGGTTAGAACAAGAACTGTCTCAAACCCGAGATGAGGAAGTACCAGCGCTTAAAAGCTTCAAGATAAACTAATGGCTAATAAGAGTGTTAGCTCTTACCTTACAGTATGCATTAAAAGTTGCCATGAAGCATGGGCAGCAATAAACATCATTGGAAATTCTGGGTCTCAACCCCTATAGGGAGTACCGTAAAAGAAAAGAGCCTCCAGGACCGCCTGCTGTTAATCCATCCAGCTCGAAAAGAAAAATTGTTATCAGAATCTTATCTTGAATTTCAGTATCTTTATATATAGGATGTTTTATGTATGAACAACACTCTCGAAGCCCATGGATTCTCTACATGGTATCAAAGAGGAAAGATCATGGGTTCGTACATAAAAGTCCTGGTGGAATTTGTTGGGAACTGACAGTCAGATTGAACATGCATAACAGGCATGGCGGAAATTCAAAATTTTATCACTGTCCCTAGGAACTCCTATTAGTTGCATATGAATTAAATAAAGCCTTAACTAAATAATTCTCTACCTAGGTTAGCATGCAAAAGGGCTAGGCATTCCATAATTCCAAATTATATCCTAGCATGTATATTTTATGCTAAACATGTTATAACTCTAAGCTATAACCTAAGCTTGTTATAACTATAATCTATAACCTAAGCATAAAATAAACTAAGCATGCAAAACAACCTAAGCATATTATTAAGTCTAAAAATCCTTAAAGAAAAAGACCTAATAATAAAAGAGAAAGAAAAGGAACTTACCAATTAAAACGTGCTTTAGCGAGACCCTCTTGCACAAGCCTCCAAGCGTAGGACAGCCTCTCTGAGTATCCACATGAACCCTACCAACCAAAACCTCCCCGGGAGGAAGAACCAAGAAGCCTCGAGTAGTTGCTAGACCACTCCAGAAGCCTCACCCGAAAATATAAACTAGAGGTGCCCGAATAAATTCAGGCTCCTAAAAAATAACTTGCTCAATTGCCCCGAGAGATTATTCTTTTCGAATCTCGCTTAGGATTTATGCTCTGAGCTGTAGTGCCCTTGAAACAAGAGAAGGGGAAGCCTATATATAGGCTTGGGGAGCAAAAAATTGCTCCCCAAAAGCAATGTGGGTCCCATCCCATGCGGGTTGCTCACACCCAAATCTAAAGGATCCGCGTGTGACCCGGCCCACATGTAGCGTGCTACGCACGCTCCATGTGGCAGCTTGCAAGGCAAGCCCAGGATTGCCTTGCATGCGAGCTGGGCCTCGCAATCCATGCCGCGAGCCCAGCTCACGGCGCACCCCTTTAGGGGCTACGCATGTACAACCCATTTTCATGGGCTGCCGCGAGCAACGCCTAGCGTTGCTCGCTCACCTTTGGTGTATTCCCGCTCACCCGAGCTTGTAAAAATTACTTTTGTACTCTTGGTCCAATTTAACTCGCCAATGCAAAATTCCCCTCTTAATCCTTTTCAAATAAATATTTATTTTTAACCCTAATGAATTAGTTACCAGTTAAAATAAATTTATTGGTCCAACCAAGATTGACCTAATCAATTATAATTTATTTATGACTCTAATTAATTAGTTACCGGTCAAAATAAATTCCTTGGTCTATCCAAAATCAATCTAATCAATTTTAACCAATCAAATAATAATCCAATTATTATTTATGTTATATTTTTGTAATAGAATAAATTTAATAGTTTTTTACTTTGTTCAATGAAGGTCCAATGTGTGTGACCTTATAGGATCCCAAAGTATTAAGCTGTTAAGGCTTAACCAACTCTTGTTCTAATGGAACCATTGGCTCGATGCTCTAGACCGGGAATAGAACTCGATTACCTTAAACGACTGTAGCACGCCTCTAGCAAGGGTCTACCATCCCCCATTACTCGGAACGTCATTTATGCTTATGACTTAATCCCGATTAATGCAATAGTTATCCAATGCGATGAACTCCTTCCATTCTTTAATATTAGTACCATCTGGTTTATAGGGTTTTATTGAAGTGTTAACCCACTAATAGCAAGGTTGCTCCAAGCTATCCTAGTTATTTACTTGTTCCCGAAGTATATTGCCTTTTACCATAGTGTGTTTGACTAGAAACTATTTCTATCAAACACATACTCTGATAAGAGGTTTATGGCAATCATCACTTCAATAAGCGGCCAGGTACAACTCCTTAATATATCCGAAGCGATGGATTATTTTTGACTACTCAGCCTACCAACGTGTTGTCATCACTATACCCGTAATCACCTGTGACACCCTAAATTAATGAGTGTATAGAAATGACCCAAAGTATAGCAACAGTACCACATAAGATAACTAGCAATTCAAGTATGAGGTTGTTCGCAAAGCTTATTGCATGAAGATAAACACTAACACATTGATATATTTACCAAGTGTTTATCTTACTGTGATCTTCAATATATCTCCTAGATATATCCATGTGTTAGACTTAAGGCACCACCTTCAGTCTTTAGGAGATTGACTGCTTGGATCCTTTCCAAGAAAGTTGACCACATGCTAGTCTTTCTGCTTCATCAATTTCCTTTCTTGATGAAACTATGATTAGGGATAGTTTAGACATAATCACAATTGCACATGAAGCAGGTTCCACCAAATATAGTCCAACTATAATTTCTCTGACTTCATGCTATAATACGTCAAGGACTTTTGCATACATACATCAATGAATATGTTTTAACCAGCTATAATATATATACAAACACATTGATATAAACAAAAGAGTAAATGCCTTTATTGATTAAACAAATTATTCGTACTATTACATAATTAAAATATATCGCCCTAATTGACTTAAGGGCATACATCATATCTAATAAACTCCCACTTGCACTAAGGCCAATTAGCCATATGTCTTAATCCATATGCTTTAGCATACTGGTCATGCTTGACTTAAGTCAATGGCTTTGTCAGACCATCCGCGAGGTTCTGATCAGTGGGTACATATTCTTATCTTATTATCTTAGCATCAACAATCTCCCTGATTATATGATACTTTCTGGATATATGTCTATTTTTCTGATTAGACCGTAGTTCCTTTGCCTGAGCTATGGCACCATTGTTATCAAAATACAAAGTAATTGGATCAACAGCCTCAGGCACCACACCGAGATCACCAATAAATCCCTTTAACCAGACAGCTTCTTTTGCTGCTTTGCATGCAATAATGTATTCAGATTCTGTGGTTGAATCAGCAGTAGTTTCTTGCTTGGAAATCTTCCAACATACTGCCCCTCTATTTAACATATACACAAAACCTGACTGAGACTTAAAGTCATCCTTGTCAGATTGAAAACTCACGTTAGTGTAACCTCTGATTTTGAGGTCACCTTCCCCATAAATCAAGAACTCATCCTTAGTCCTTCTTAAGTACTTAAGAATTGCCTTGACGGCCATCCAGTGCTTTTCACCTAGATCTGACTGATATCTGCTCGTAAAGCTCAAAGCCTGAGAGACATCTGGCCTAGTACATATCATAGTATAAGTGATGGATCCTATCACGGATGCATATGGTATATCCTTCATGCACATTCTCTCCTGAGCTATCTTCGGACACTCAGCCTTAGACAGGTTAATCCCCTTTGTCATTAGGAGATAACCTTTCTTAGAATGCTCAAGGTTGAACCTATTCAATACCTTGTCTATATATGTACTTTGAGAAAGACCTAACAGCTTCTTAGATCTATGTCTATAGATCTTTATACCTAGTATAAATGCTGCTTCACCAAGGTCTTTCATGGAGAACTTTCTTGATAACCATACTTTAACATTTTGAAGAAGAGAAATGTCATTTCCTATTAGCAGAATGTCATCAACTACAATACTAGAAAAATGACTGCACTCCCACTAACCTTCTTATAAACACAAGGCTCATTAGCATTTGGGCAGAAATCCAGTTCCCGGATTGTCTAGTCAAATCTTAAATTCCAACTCATGGATGCCTGCTTAAGTCCATAAATGGATCTTTGTAGCTTGCATACCTTTGAGCCATTCTGGGATGTAAAACCCTCAAGTTGTGTCATATACACATCCCGGTCTAAGTACCCATCAGGAATGCTGTTTTAACATCCATCTGCCAGATCTCATAATCGTAATGAGCAGCAATGGCGAGGAGTACCTTATGGATTTAAGCACCGATGAAAAAGTTTCATCATAGTCAATACCTTCCCGTTGACTATAACCTTTCGCAACCAACCTTGCTTTATAGGTAATTACATTACCGTCCATGTCTGTCTTCTTCTTGAAGACCCACTTACACCCAATTGGTCTAACCACTTGTGGTGCATCAACCAAATTCCAAACTTGGTTCTCACACATGGAATTTCTGGTTTCATGGGTTTTAGCCATTTTTCAAAATCTGAGCTTTTCATTACCTCAACATATGTCCTTGGTTCATCATCCTCTATGATATATAGTTCCTTATTATTAGTGATGATAAACCCATATCTATCGGGACCCTTATGAATACGACCTGATCTTTGCAATGATTGTGTTTCGATAGGTTGTTCTTGGATCACACTCTCTTGTTTATCTAGAACGGGGTTAATCAGTTGATTTTCTGTTTCTTTCTCTTAAACTTCTAGTTCAATATTGCTCCCACTGACTTTTGCAAGTAAGTGTTCCTTTTCCAAAAAGTAAGCATTCCGAGACACAAATACCTTTTGTGCTTCAGGTTGATAAAACAGATATCCAATAGTTTCCTTTGGATATCCAATGAACAAACATTTGTCAGATTTAGCATTTAGCTTATCTGACGCTATCCTCTTTACCATAGCAGGACAGCCCTATACTCTCAAGTGACTTAGAGATGGTTTCTTATTCCACCACCTTTCGTAAGGTGTAAAATCCTCTAATTTAGAGGGCACTCTATTTAATACATAAACTGCGCTCTCCAGTGCATATCCTCAAAAGGATTTACTAAGATCTGCATGGCACATCATGGACCTGACCATATCTAATAAGGTTTGATTCCTCCTTTCTGACACTCCATTGTGTTGGGGTGTATAAGGAGGGGTCCACTGGGGGAACTATCCCGTTTTCCTTTAGATAATCCTGAAACTCCTGACTTAAGTATTCTCCACCTTGATCCGATTAAAGTGTTTTAATACTTTTCTCAAGCTATTTCTCTACTTCAGCTTTGAATAGTTTGAACTTTTCAAAACTTTCAGACTTGTGCTTCATCAAGTACAAATAACTATATCGTGAGTAATCATCAATAAAGGTTATGAAGTAGGAGTATCCTCCTAGTGCTTGAACACTCATTGGACCACACACATCAATATGTATAAGTTCCAATGTATTTGTGGCCCTTTCACCCTTTCCTTTAAAGGGTAACTTTGTCATTTTTCCTCTTAAACAAGGTTCGCAATCACCATAAGACTCCAAGTCTACTGGGCCCAAGTCTCCACGCTTATGCAACTTGGTTAAGCAATCTTTATTTATATGGCCTAAACGACAATGCCATAAGTAGAAGGAATTCTCATTATCTAATTTAACTTTCTTTGCATTCCTTATATTAAAAACTTCAGTTTTAGTATCAAGAATATAAATGCCACCTTTCAACATTCCATAGCCATAAAGAACATTATTTAAACGAATCTGACAATTATTATTTAAAAATAAAATCTCAAATCCTTTTGCCGCTAAACACGCAACAGACACAATATTCTTAGTAACACCGGGAATGTAGTAAAAATTATTCAAGACTAAAACAAGTCCACTTGGCAAAATAAGATTAAAGCTTCCTACGGCTGATGCAACAACTCTGGCTCCATTCCCCATATGTAGGTCCATCTCCCCTTTTGTGAGTCTTCTACTGTTCCTTAGTCCCTACACAGAAGTACAGATATGAGAACCACAACCAGTATCTAATACCCAAGTGGATTCACGCAGAAAAGTAGCAAAGTTTTCAATTACAAACATACTTGAAGTATATGCCTCTGCAGGCTTCTTCTTCAAATGCTCAAAAGTATGAGCTTTGCAATCCCTCTTCCAATGTCCCAATTTCCCACATTGGAAGCAGACATACTTAGATGCCTTCTTTTCTTTCTTCTTCTTTTCTTAGCACCCAATGCCTGCTTCTTCTTCTTAGAAGCCTTGCCTTTTTCAACCAACAGTAGAGGTTTCTAATCCTTCTTGATCTAAGGTTCTATTGTTTTCAGCATGTTGATTAATTCAGGGATAGTAGAATTAATCTTATTCATATAATAGTTAGTCGCGAAGCCTGAGTAACTATCTTTCAAGGACATCAACACAAGGTCAATGCTCAAGTCATGATTCATCTCGAATCCCAATCAATTCAGCTTCTCAAGGTATCCCAAGAGTTTCAGTACATGCCGAGAGGCAGAGGTGCCAGCCTGCATCTTGGAGGTCTCATACCTCTCTGTCCTTTCCCTCTCTAAAAAGAGTTCTTCAAGATGGAGAACCATATCCTCCAAGGGCATGTTCTCATGTTGTTTCTGAAGCTCAGGATTCATGGACCCCAACATGATACACATGGCAGTCTCACGATCTTTCCTGTGCTTCAACCAAGCATCATGTTCCACATGATCCTCAATATCAGGTTCTATAGGGAAAATTTCACTTAGAAAATAGGCAATTCCCTCGGATCTGAGAACTATTCTCACAGCTCGGAACCAATCAGAAAAGTTCGAGCCAATTAAGGTTTAAGTAACATACGGAGATTAACATTGGAAGTCATTTTCAACCTAAGATATAAGAAAAGAAAAAGAGTTTAGATATTAGTCTAAGTACATGCATTTAATATAAGGTCTTTTAATTAAACTCATTTTTCCTACTATTTTCTTCGATATTTACAATAGCCCATTCTATTGAATTTGGGAATTTTAGCCCAGCTAAATTTCCTAGTAGGTAGCATCTATAACTAGTCTATTACAACCCCTAATTTTATGAGTCAAGTCATAATAGTAAGTCATAGTTGAAATCCCATTCCATTTGAATCGCATGCAATTGCTAATTTATTCAAGTTCCCTAATCCCAAGGGACATGTGCTCTTATATTAGCATCTCCTTGAATATGTCTCAGATCTGGGCCTAGCCCCCAATTTTATGGTGGACTACCCCAGTCCTGTTAAGGCAGACCCTATCCCAAACTTTACTATCAATCAATGTGGACTAGAAGGAATGCTTTGCATAGCACTTTGATAGCCCAAAGAGACCGTATTATAAATGTGAGTAAGGAAGACTACAACTTGCCTTAATATATTTACTTTGGGATTTTATTGGTGTTAAACATCTCACCCAATATAGGATTTTATCAGATGGACAAAATTATAATAACTTGTGAATTTTAGAATTAATTTATAATTCAGCTCTTTATTATAATTATTCCATCAACCTAGATTATATGCAAAATAATTAACACTTTTATTTATTATATTTATATTGCATTTCCTTTTTGCTTTTATTCAATAAATTTAATTTTTTACTTTGTTATAGAAACATATATAAGTACAATCTTATATACTAGAAGTAAATTAGTTCATATTAATCTCCGGTTGGTCAATTCAAATTTCACCGATATAGGTTCCTAGGTAGGAGAGGTGCCCTATGAGGAGTAGACACCAAGTCCAATCCTTAGCTAGAACAAATACGGGCATAAACCTGAAGACCAATGGATTCTCTTGAACTAATAAACTTCGTTCTTCTAATTTATATAAATTGGAAGCATCTATAACCCATTTAATTTAAATAAATTATTGACACTTGTATAATTTGAGTAAGTTGAGCAGACTTATTCAAAATTATTCATAACCATTTTCTAACCTTGAAATGAAGGGCACAAGTTCATAGATATTGTTCCGAATAATTAAATAAACAAATCATTTCATACAGAAAATAATATTCAGTTTGCTTCTAACTTAATTATGCACTAAATAGGCAGGCTCTGATACCACTGTTGGGAACAGTCAGATTGAACATGCATAACCGGCATGGCGGAAATTCAAAATTTTATTCGTGTTCCCAGGAACTCCTATTAGTTGCATATAAATTAAATAAAGCCTTAACTAAATAATTCTCTACCTAGGTTAGGATGCAAAAGGGCTAGGCATACCATAATTCCAAATTATATCCTAGCATGTATATTTTATGCTAAGCATGTTGTAACTCTAAGCTATAACCTAATCATAAAATAAACTAAGCATGCAAAACAACATAAACATATTATTAAGTCTAAAACAGCTTAATGAAAAAGACCTAATAATAAAAGAGAAAGAAAAGGAACTTACCAATTGAAGCGTGCTTTAGCAGAACCCCCTTGCACAAGCCTCTAAGCGTAGGACAACCTCTATGAGAATCCACACGAACCCTACCAACCAAAACCTCCCCGGGAGGAAGAACTAAGAAGCCTCCAGTAGTTGCTAGACCACACCAGAAGCCTCACCAAAAAATATAAACTAGAGGTGCCCGAATAAATTCAGGCTCCTCAAAAATAACTTGCTCAATTACCCGAAAGATTATTCTTTTCGAATTTCGCTTAGGATTTATGCTCTGAGCTATGGTTCACTTGAAACAAGAGAAGGGGAAGCCTATATATAGGCTTGGGGAGCAAAAAATTGCTCCCCAAAAGCAATATGGAATGGGAGTAACGCGGGTTGCTCACAAGCGGATCCAAAGGATCCACGTGTGACCCGCCCCATATGTAGCGTGCTACACATGCTGCATGTGGCAGCTTGCAAGGCAAGCTCGAGCTTGCCTTGCATGCGAGCTGGGCCTCGCGGCCCATACCGTGAGCCCAGCTAGCGGCACACCCCTTTAGGGGCTGCGCATGTGCAACCCATTTTCATGGGCTACCGCGAGCAATGCCCAACATTGCTTGCTCACTTTTCGGTGTATTCCCGCGCACCCGAGCCTATAAAAATTACTTTTGTACTCTCGGTCCAATTTAACTCGCCAATGCAAAATTCCCCTCTTAATCCTTTTCAAATAAATATTTATTTTCAACCCTAATAAATTAGTTACCAGTCAAAATAAATTTCTTGGTCCAACCAAGATTGATCTAATCAGTTATAATTTATTTATGACTCTAATTAATTAGTTACCGGTCAAAATAAATTCCTTGGTCTATCCAAAATCGATCTAATCAATTTTAACCAATCAAATAATAATCCAGTTATTATTTATGTTATATTTTCATAATAGAATAAATCTATTAGTTCTTTACTTAGTCCGATGAAGGTCCAATGTGTGTAACCTTATAGGATCCCGAAGTTTTGAGCTGTTAAGGCTTAACCAACCCTTGTTCTAATGGAACCATTAGCTCGATGCTCTAGACCGTGAATAGAACTCGATTACCTTAAACGACTGTAGTACGCCTCTAGCAAGGGTCTACCATCCCCCATTACTCGGAACGTCATTTAATCTTATGACTTAATCCCGGTTAATGCAATAGTTATCCAATGCGATGAACTCCTTCCATTCTTTAATATTAGTACCATCTGGTTTATAGGGTTCGGTTGAAGTGTTAACCCACTAATAGCAAGGTTGCTCCAAGCTATCCTAGTTATTTACTTGTTCCCGAAGTATATTGCCTTTTATCATAGTGTGTTTGACTAGAAACTATTTCTATCAAACACATACTCTGATAAAAGGTTTATGGTAATCATCAATTCAACAAGCGACCAGGTACAACTCCTTAATATATCCGGAGCGATGGATTCTTTTCGACTACTCAGCCTACCAACGTGCTGTCATCACTATACCCGTAATCACCCGTGACACCCTAAAGTAATGAGTGTATAGAAGTGACCCAAAGTATAGCAACGGTACCACACAAGTTAACTAGCATATCAAGTATGAGGATATTTGCAAAGCTTATTGCATGAAGATAAACACTAACACGTTGATATATTTACCAAGTGTTTATCTTACTGCGGTCTCCAATATATCTCCCAAATATATCCATGTGTCAGACTTAAGGCACCACCTTCAGTCCTTAGGAGATTGACTGCTTGGACCCTTTCCAAGAAAGTTGACCACATGCTAGTCTTTATGCTTCATCAATATCCTTTCTTGATGAAACTTTGACTAGGGATAGTTTAGACATAATCATAATTGCACATGAAGCAGGTTCCACCAAATATAGTCCAACTATAATTTCTCTGACTTTAGTCAAGGACTTTTGCATACATACATCAACGAATATATTTTAACCAGCTATAATATATATACAAACATATTGATATAAACAAAAGATTAAATATCTTTATTGATTAAACAAATTATTCATACTATTACATAATTAAGATGTAGCGCCCTAATTGCCTTAAGGGCATACATCATATCCAACAGAATTTGGGCTAGCAGATATGACTAGACCCATGGATGGGCTAGCGTCTAAGACTAGACCCGTTGATGACCTTGAGCCTCAGAGGAGATAGGCTAAGGTATGTTTCACAAGTGACAACTGGTCCAGGCCCGGTTGCACTTGAGGGGGAGTGTTGGAGATATCCCACATGGGAAACACACAATGACAAAGAGTGGTATATAAGTAGAGTAGATTGGGCCTTAACACAAGCCACTGGTTTTGTGTTAGATGGGCTCAACCCCACTTGTATGCTCACTCGAGCTATCAAGCCCAACACTCTCGAGGTCCATGGATTCTCTGCTAACATGATTTTGTGTTGATGAATGTACATATATATATATATATATATATATATATATATATATATATACACACAGTTTTTCTATATTTAATAATTACTAATTAGCTCTAACTTGTTGTGGAATGAACACTTCAAAAGTTCATCTCAGGTTTTCTGCCACGAGCTAGACTTTTTGAGTGAATGGAAAGCTGCTAATTGACTTACCCTGTGATCGAGATTCAACCAGAAAGAAATTGACGAAAACCACCTCCACACGAGGTCAAGCGAATTGTTGATGCAAGTGTTTTCGATTTCGGGAATCGATTGGGACATGGTTGTGTTGTACGGGATGCTTAAGGTTGCACGATTTGCTATCCTTTCAGGTGGAGGAGATGTGTCTCAGACGGAGGTTATGAATTGTAGAGAAGCTTTGAACTGGCTAAAGGATCAAAACTCCGATGATCAAGTGCATGGTCGACCCTGAGCATAGGTCAGGAGTGAGACGTCCTAGGGCCCACGGTTGAAGGGGGCTCCAAATTTTATAACTATGTGTATATATATATATAAATTTTAAAAATTTTATAACTTTATTCAATGTAAGTGAGTTAATTTATTAACATACAATAAAAAAATTCTTAAAATCGTGGTTTATATTAAAAATATTTCAATTTAACATAATTTTTTTTCAATCGAAGGGGCCCTTATTTCTGATTTCACATAGGGCCCTCGAAATGTCAAGGCCGACCCTGATAAGTGATCTTGGAGATGGATGCATGTACTAAATTCCTTAAACAATCATTCAAAATTTTATGCGCTAATTGCTGTCATGATTAATGTAAGGTACTTGTGAGTTTATTTTCTGATTGATTTTCAGTAAGTTTATGCTAATATGTATGCAAATCAAGCCGCATACAGTTGAGCTGATACAAAAATTTTTCGATCCGTAAAGGATATGATTATTGAATGTTCACATTTGATTAGTGTTGTAATCGCTCTTGTGATTCATTTTAATGATTATATTTTCTCCGCCGTAAAAAGTCGCTCTAAATCCAAAATCTATCAATTCACAATGATGTCATGACATTAATTCATTTATTCAATGATTT
Organism: Euphorbia pulcherrima; assembly: GCA_947683365.1. Lineage (NCBI taxonomy): Eukaryota > Viridiplantae > Streptophyta > Magnoliopsida > Malpighiales > Euphorbiaceae > Euphorbia > Euphorbia pulcherrima. Next base: position 8,412,477 of record CANTUS010000004.1, read on the forward strand.
TTATAATTAATTTAATTTTGAAGACATGTGCATAAGTTTCCCTGAAAAACTTTTAAGGCTTATTTCCAAATCTTTAAGCTATCTCCAAATTCATCACATGGTATATCATGTTCAATTATATATGCAATATCTGATGAATTTGTGTTGCATAGGTTAATATCTACAGACTGCACCCCATGGTAGAGTTGAATTACATTGACACAATTGAAAAAATGGCTTTTAATTTCTTGTTATAAATAGCTTGAATAATATTGTACGCTTTATGGCGTCAAAGCATATAATATCGTTCAAGCTGTTTATAACACGTTATTAGCACGATCGTGATGAGGGGGTGTGTTAGGAATGAATCCCACATTGCTCTCGGATGATCCATTGAGCTTGTATATAAACAGTGCCCTGAAAACCTTAACTTAAATGACGCGTTTTAAAGTCGTGAGGTTGGCCGTATACAGCGCCAAAGCGGACAATATTGTTCAAACTGTTTATAACATTCCTATTTTTTTTTCTCTTGCATAATTAGACATTGTCTTTTGGAGTTCCATTTAGTTAAATTCATTTGAAAACCCAAGATCATTTTCAGGGATATAGTTGATGATTGCTTCTTGTTATTTCATGGAAACACATTATCATACACTTTATGATTATTATGGGAATTTTTTAAAGAATTTTGAAGAGTCTAGGTATTGAATCTAGGATCTCCCACCCAGGGTCATTTCTGGGTTGGGGCAATAGGGGCGACGGCCGGAGGCCTCAACGAGAAAAGAGCCCATTTTTAGTGATTAATAAGTTAATTTTACGTAATTAGAGTTTAAGTTAATCATTCTTTTGTTAAAAAATAATAAATTAAATACTATTAAATCCAAAGTGATTAGTTAATTACAGACATAAGTGGCTTTGTTTGAATTATTAAATAAAAATAAGCATTAATCATTAAATTAAACTCTTATCTCATTAACTTCTTCTATCTCCATAAAGTTTCTTTAACTTGAAAATAGAAAATTAAGAGCACTAATCTTCCTTACCATTGAATAATATTACTCTCCAAATTTCATACTCATTCAATCCCTTTACTACCTATAAATAAGTTTTAATTTCTTCTTTCGTACACTTAAAAATTATCTTTGTTTATGGTTTATTCAATTAATATTTCGGTTAAATATCTGAATTGATTATTGCGGCTAGAAAGGCTAATAGAAATCGTTTTATTTGATCACTATGATATTTTTTTAGTTGTAATGTTATTTTCTAATTTATAATGTGAAATTTGATATTTTTGTTTGATCTCTTATTAAATGTTGTAATAGAAGTGAAATATCATGAATTTCATTTTTAAATTTTTACTCATTGATAGAGCACCGATTTTTATCTCACCTATCGACCCCAAAGAAGGCAAGAACGGGCCTACTCCCACCATTAATATTGAATGGTGTACCAATTAGGCTACACCTAAATGATTTATTATGGGAATTTTAAGATTAGGTATGCTTCATGCGTTGCCTTCTCGAGCGGTTGATTTTCTTCTATCTATGGAGAAATAATTTTCGTCCTAAACTTCATCTTATTTGTTGGAAATTTGAAAACATAAAATCATGTTTAGTTTTGATGAGACATCTCTCTCTTAGAAGATATATATTTTGTAAAAGTGCGTTCACCATACTTGGTTTGTGTTTAAATGTCATAAGGGACCTATTTTTACATCAATTTATAGTTTACATGTAAACCCATGACTCTATTTTAGTAATCATGTGATATTTTCTCGAGATTAATATGCATATTCTCGGCTTATTTGATTTTGAAGCCATTTGTGATGCAAACCTAGCTAGTTGGGAGGACTCATATCTAAGCCAATTAATTATGGCTTAATGCATCTCCAGGTATCTGAACTTGTCCAAAAAAATTTACTGCCCCCTGAACTTTCAAAGTAATCCTGTAGCTCCTTTAACTTTCAAAAAGTGCTCCACTTAGCTCATTGAATGCCACGTGTCAGCTTTTGATAGGTTTGACTTTTCAAATCTGATTTTTTTCTCTCCAATCAGCACATGACACATGGCATTCAGGGAGCTGAGTGAAGCACTTTTTGAAAGTTGAGGGAGCTACGGTTGAAAGTTCAGGAGGGCAGTAGGTTTTTTGGGATAAATTGAGGAGCCAAATATGCATTAGGCCATTAATTATGCAAAAAGAGTTTCAGACTAGAAAAAAAACTTTGTTAGGCGATTTTCTGCCGCAAACTTATGAATAGATTTAACTTGTCGATTCTTTCACGACAATAACTGGTATAACATTGAACCCAACTACACATCTATGGACATGCTAAACATGTCTACCCTTGACATATGTTAATGCTGGAAACTTATGAATAGATTAAACTTTATATTTTGTAACTTTTTAATATTAATAAATATGTAAAATTACTAATTGGCCTTTGGTCAAGTGGTACATCCACTAGTTTGGATGGGGATGACCAGACATCAAATCTTGGCTCCCGCAAAAAATTCCTACTCTAAAAAAATAAATATGTAAAATTATAAATTTATTTAAAAAATAGATATAATATAATAAAATATTAAAAACATATTTAGATAATGTTTTAAAAACTGCCAAGTGCTAACCAGACGGTAAGAGCCTCGTTTATGCCATAGAACACATTGTTTCTTAGTTTGAGAATTAAAACTACAATTTTATTGTAAGAATACTTTAATGTACTTTAATTTTACCAATTCAACTATTTTTTGTGGGTAAAATATTAAATAGTAAATTATTATAACATCAACATCTTAAAAAATTGAGAAAAAAATCAGACTATGTAGTAATAAATCGCCAAGCGTTTGACAGGGCTTTGGCATCTAGGGCCAAAGTTTTAAAAAGCGCTAGGCGCTAGTCGGGCGGCCGGGGCTTTGAACGCTTGGGCGGGGTCTAGGCGACGCCTAGGCAGATTTATAAATTTTTTTATTTTTTATAATTATTAACGGATAAAAGTATAAATTCAACAAAAAAATTAATTATAATACAATAATATTTTACAAAAAATATAATTTAGCATATGAAAACATAAGTCTTAGTTAATTTTTACATAAAAATACATCAACATTAAAATCAATTCCTTAAAAACAAATATCATCACTAATTTATTTTTTGTGGTTTATAGCGTGCTATTTTTCTGTTTGATATTCAAAATGAAAATTGTATGGTGAGAATATTTTGTTGTACATTAGCTTTACTAATCGTGCTACATTTTTTGAGTTGAAAAAATTGAGCTATAATTATTATAGATATTAGTATCTTAAACATTGGGGAAAAAATCGGACTAGGCGGTGTCTAGGCAGCAATATGTCGGTCCAGCGCCTGATAGCGCCCTAAAAATGAAAAGTAAGGTAACAAGCCTCAAAATAGCGCTTAGACGGACTTAGACTGGGGGTTTTAAAACAAGGGCCTAGGCAGACATTTCTAAAACAGTGTAAACGATATGAACCTTTCGCGAATTAAAAAATAGCGGCAAATATTTGCGTCGCGAAAAATTAGAATTACATTGTTAAGACTAAAGAGAGTTAATTTTGATTTGCGGGTGGACTCAGATAAGTGTATATGTTGTCTATGATATTCCATGTATATGCAGAACAGATTTATGGTAATTTGTTTTGATAAATGGTAATTTATGGCAGGTTTAGTGAGGACCTGCCATGACCTGTTGTTTGTTTCTCAAAATTGCATCAACTGGTGGGATTCCTTTACCTCTGTCCCGGATAATTGACCTCGGAATTCCAAATCGAGAGCTCTCCACGTTTACCTACATGCAGCGATACAGAGTATATGATGTGCATCCATTGATGCACACCTGTTTTTGCTTTGTTCTTGGTACGTGCTCTTTCTCTGATCAATTTGGTTGAAAATTTCTTCCTCCTCTTTTCAAACTTGTAACCGTGAGCATTTGTTGTTTGTATTCTCCAAATGTATTCAATTAGGAATTTGCTACTGTGCTGTTCTTTGGATTTTTCTCTTTTATGCTTCTTTTTGTTCAAGGATACATTGAATTTTTACCGATTTGTTCTTCGTGTGGATCCCACCTGACAGTTTATGTGGGTCCATTCGTCCCTGTGTAGCAGTATTTGATCTGTTTTTAGGTTCTGAGTTGCTTGTATTGGGAGGGCTAGAAACCTTTAGTATTGAGTTGTGAGTTAGTGAGTGAGAGTTAGGGGGGAATGGCTACGGATCCAGTGAATTACAGTCAGATTACTGATTCTTCTGGTTCTGGATTTGCAGAACCAAATCTGGGTGATTTGCTAGGTTCTTTTAGTCATGTTGAGGATCAACCTCATTTTAGTAATGTCAACCTCACTTCACGCATTGAAGAATTACAAAAGGAGTGTGGTTTTGCTGAAAATCAGCAGCCATACATGGTTGAAAAGGAGCATAGTTTTGATGAAAACCTTCAAAATCAGTCATACATGGCTGAAATCCCTGATTCATCTCAGGAAGGGGGTTTGATGATAAATGAATTCCCTCCTAATCCTTCCATGGTCGATGGCCATGGTTCCTTCTTTGAAGAGAATGCAGTGATGGGAAATATCCCAACACTACTTGAGGGAAATGCAATCATAGAAGAATTACCTCCTAATTCTTCTATGATCCATCACTATGCTTTGCCATTTCAGGAAACGAGGATGATGGACTGCATCCCAACATTTGTTGAGTGGGATGTGACAGTGGAGAAACATATGACAGCAGCTGACATGGTCAATGATCATGTTGTTTCATCCAACGAGGGGCATGTGATGATGGTGGACACACCTCAAAATCAAATCGCAGTTCATGGTGGTGCGAATTCACATGAGCAAAAGGGTGCGCTGGGGAGAGGGCCTGTTAAAATTCGTCGCCCCTATCTTACATATTGCAAGGGAACGAAACATCGTGTTCGTTGGACTACCGCGCTTCATGCTTGCTTTGTTCGTGCTGTCAAACAGCTTGGGGGATGCGAATGTCAGTATACTTTTTACTGTTATGTTTAATAATTATTTTTCTTATCATTTTTTCTTCATGAGTTTCGGATGTTTTGGTGTCTGGATGAGTGACCTGTTAATTTAGCTTTCTTAATTTAAAGACAGAGTTTTCCTTACTAACAAGAAAAGGTTATGGTATAATGTTAAGAAAGACACTTTGAATTGATTGTTGACATGAAATCTTTTCCTCCCTTGATGTTTGATGGTATTTTAAGCCTTGAATATGACTAGCCTTTTCTGAAATCGGTTATTTCTAATCAAATATAGTCTCGAGTATTTTTCTTTAGATTTCTATTCCAAGAAATAATTATTTGCAGTGTTTTAGCATTATCAATTTTCTGAATCTGTTGAGGCTTTTACTCTCACTGGTTGTATATTATCATATTTTGCTTCTACCCCGACAATATTTAGATTATTATCTTTAGACTTTATCTTTACTTATTTATTTGTTTTTTCAAATCTTGATTTTGATCACACAATTAGTTGAACAGATGTTTTACAAGATAAAAAATCTCTTACAAATAATTCATCTTTTTATACTTTGCTCCTCTTCTCTATTTCACAATTCTATTTCTGTTTTGTTCATGGGGGTTATCTTCCTCTTGACATGTAATGTCTATGTTAGTTCAGTTTTAAGAACTTCTTTCGTATTTTTAGGATCGACAATGGTAAGTCAAGCAATTTTATAAATCCTCCTAAACTGATGTGGAAGTTAAATGGATTGCATTTCATTTTTGAATCTTGATTGTGAGGAATTTTAACATGCTTACAGTTTAAACTATTCTGCGTTCCCAGTAAAGTGTTTATCTGTTACCGTTTACATAAATCGGCTTTGTTTGTTTCAATTTATTGCAAGTATAATTTTTATTTGTCGTGTACACGTTGCATATTTCGAGAAGCTTGTTGTCATGGCATATGGAATGTCTGTGTGATCTATAATTCTAATTGGAGTCGATAAGGAAATTTCACGTTTATTCTATAGCGTAACGACAAATTTCCATTTTTCGTTTATTAACACTATCAATTTTCTTGTCTTGTTCACATTGCATCCATCGAGAAGTTTGTCTTCATGGCGATTTTAGGTAATTATTGTATGTTTCTCCTTTTTGTTTTCGTGTTGCCATGATGTCACAATGATCCTTGATTTTGAATGTCGGATTTGATAGGTGAAGTTTATGTTTATTCCGTACCATAAACGACAAATTTCTATATTTGTTTATTAACACTTTAATCTTTTTGTCATGTTCGCATTGCATCTTTCGAGAAGTTTGTCGTCATGGCGTTTTTAGGTAATTATTGTATGTTTCTCTTTTTTTATGTTTTCTCTTGATTCTGAATGTTGGTTTCGATAAGGAAATTAGTTCATGTTTAATCCGTACCATAAACAACAAATTTCTATATTCGTTTATTAACACTATCATCTTTTTTTGTCGTGTTCGAATTGCATATTTCGAGAAGTTTGTCGTCATGGTGTTTAATTAATTATTGTGTTTCTCTTTTTTTGTTTTCCTATTGCCACGTTCTTCAGCAGCATAGGCGATCTCGCAATGATCCTTGATTTTGAATGTCGGATTCGATAAAGAAAGTTTATGTTTATTCCGTACCATAAACGACAAATTTCTATATTCGTCTGTTAATCCAACACGTGTTGCAGCCTTTACGTGGTTTTTTGGTTCAGCCATAGAAAGCCCACTTTATATATGTTTTCCATCAAACTATTTATCCTGTTGAGATTTCTGAGTAATGTGTAAATGATATGTGCAGCTGCTACGCCAAAGCGTATTGCAGCCCTAATGGATGTTCCAGGCGTGACTCGTTATCATGTAAAAAGTCACCTACAGGTTTGGTTTTTACTAATTGACTTCAATGCTATCTTTTTTAGATGATTTTCTGATTTTAATGATGTTATCATTTGCAGAAATACCGCAACAGTGGACGTTCGTTGGTGGACAGCTTTGATAGAAACAGTTGACAAGATTCATTCAGAAGCGATCGGTGTTCGGTTCTAGATTTAGCAGGAATCTGAACAACTGATCTCCTTCTTCATTTGTACAGACTAGAAGGCGTTCCAGAGTTGGTCGTGGAACCTCATAACAGAAAATGCACCAGGAAGCTTGCTGCCATTTCAGTTGTTACTGTAATACACAGTATGTATATATACAAGGCTTATGTAAGCTTTCCTTTGCAATGTTATTGAAAGGGAGTTGTTATGCGCCGCACATGGAAGAGACGGCTCGCCCTCAACTTAAAAAATAAAAGTTTAATTTCTTCAAATTCAAACCTCAAATCTTTTCTCCAATTCATACTATGCATTCAAATCAAATCTCCCAAAATACTGAATTGGTACGTGTACAATTTTTGGCAAAAAAACCAAGAAATATAAGAGTTGGAGATTAGGGATGCAGTAAACAGGTGTTGTTTGTGAACACATGGCCAAGGGACTGACCGCTCTTTATAATGTCCAATCCATGATTTTTTTGTTTCTTCTAATAAAAGGCAAGCAAGTCTATTTCATGGGAAAGGAATGGTAAATTAAATGCCATGCTTCAGACCAAAGTTTGGATAAAAATGAGGAGACTATTCCTTCAGATCTAAGGGGCTGCTTAAGTTGTAGAAAACTATACATGTTTTCTAGAAAATTCTTTAAGGAAAACTGGAAAATGGAAACTTGTAATTAGTTGGCTGATTTTTTTAAATTGAAAAATTGGAAAAGAGTTTTCAAAATTTTTTAACTTGTGCTTTGCAGTAGAAAATAACCTTTTTATGTTTTCTGAAATTTTTCAAACTGAGGATGTACGACTTACATGTAACTAATACAACACTTTATTTATTTTATAATTTATCTTAGTCTAATATATATAGTTGTATAATCACTTATTAGTAACCACCCAAGATATAATTTTTGTTAAATTACTTTTAGTTTATTTATTTATATTATTTACTCTGACAACTTTTTATTGCATAACTTTTCACTTAATGTAATCTTATTTATATAAGTTTTTTTAAGAAAATTATTGATATTTTTATTAGCCAATAAAATTAAATTATTACTGTATTTATTATTTGAAAACAAAAATTAGACAAAAATTGTCATTCTTTCCATTTTTCATGTGTTGTCATTTAGAAAACTGAAATTTGTTGGTCCCTTGTGAATGTATATTTAGGTCATAGGGGGTGAATGACCCTTTTTGTGGAATTTATAGACTTAATGTAGCGTGACACGAATGGTCCGGATGCTAACTGGTGTAAGCTCCGGATAATGCAGGTATTAATATAAAAGTTCTTGAATGTAAAGTTTAGAGTTAGAGAAATCAAACACATATGTTTTTATCCTGGTTCGGCCCTGCCTACCTCCAGTACCAGGAGTTTCCTCCTTCGATCTTAAAATCCACTAGTGATTAGATTTCTTTAACTGGCGGAAATCAAGCCTTTATAATTTGTCTCCGGAGATTTATTCTCCTCTAGATGTAGGATACCACTAAAGACACCAATCTTCAGGTGAGTGCTTTCGCGTTGTCTCCGGAAGATGACCTCTCTTCCGGATGTAGGATATACCACCAAAAGCACCAACTTCTGGCTGATTCCTTTCTCTTTAGCAGGATATACCACTTAAACTACTCAAGTCTAAGCTGAGTCCTATAGGAATATACCACTCAAACTATCCTAGTTCAAGCTGAGTCCTGATCTCAATACTCACCCAAGTATGAGATTTTTACACTCAAACTATTTTATCAAATAGTTGGGTTTTGGATTCTTTAAGTTTATAATTTCACTTAAGAATCCTTATAAACAGATTAGAGTGTTGGTTCTTGGAGGGATTAATTTCACTGATTGAATAGCTTGAATTCTCAGTGTAATAGCTTTTTGTAAAATCAACCAGCATATTCTCAACATGTGAAGCTTCGCTTTTCTAGGCTCTGGATAAAAAATGTAGCCGTTGTGTACCGTTGGCATGATCTTGAATCTTCACCATTGATTAGATATGAGGTGGCGCTTCTAGAGGCATTGATTAATCCGTTAGACTCATTGATTGACCCATTTGAATTGTTGGGATTCTTGCAACAAAGTTGTCAGTTGGTGTTTATTTGGCATGTTATGTACTGACAAATTTTATGTAGCTTTGTCAGTTGTTTAAGCTCCACGCCGCCATGCCATTGATCTAGGTTAAAAAGGTTGTTACCTTTTTCTCTTTCCTAAGTCAGTCTTTTGTCCTTTTCTAGAATGCGTGCAAGTTGTCACTTTTTCATACACCAAGGCAAAAAGGATTTTGACTTTAGACCAATATAGAGGAAATATGTTTTTTGAATATATTTCCTTTATCTTGATAAATGAGTCTTCTGGATGACTTTAGACTCAAACTATAACCGGGTACTTGTTCAATCAGTGATTATCTTCGGATGTTATCTGCTTGGATATATGAGGTCTTTTCTTCTATTCTTAAAACCGGATGCAAATTGTTTTTTGGACTTAGTGACTTATTTCCTTCAAGGCACAATCTGGATATCCTTTTAGACTTGAGATTTTGTTTCCTTCAAAACCTTGATCCGGATGCGGTTTTCTTGTGTTTGTGCAAAGGCTTTTGGATGATTGATTTCCAACAATCTCCCTCGTTTTGATGGAAACAAAAACCTAATGACAGAGGCAATTTATTTTAAGGGATTGATGAGCTAAGTATGATTCTTGATACTTAGTCATTTACAAGGTTTTTCTCCCCCATAATTCTAGCATCCAAACTCCCTCAATATTTTTGTATTCTAGCTTCTAAGTTTTTGAAGTACAATTGATGATTGTACTTGGAAGCAAATTTTTAATAAGGATTTTCACTATATATTACTTCTGCTGTTAACAATAGTTAACATCAATGAAGTTCAGGATAATAAATACAAAAGTATATAAGTGAAAAAGTTCAGAACTAGCTATTACAGATTTTCAAAAATTAAAATAACTATTCTAAGAAGCTATGCTAATATTTCTGTTTCCATGATGCTTCTCCCTCCGTGTCTTTATCTTTCTCCCACTTTTTGTTTGCATCCGCTAGGGGGTCAATAACTATATAAGATCGCTGATCCTATTTATTTTCCCAGGGTCCAAATAGAATTGAGTAATCTACATTATGCTAGACGCTGCTCAATAATTTTGTCTACTATTACAGGGATGAGATGTAGTGGCTTTATGATCTTCCGGAGCTGTGCATATGATTTGGCAAGGTTTGAGTGCATTGTGAGAGCATGTTGTCTATCTTCTTCTTCAAAGAATGGGAACATGGCTTTGAGAAGAGTAAGCGAGCATTTGTATCCGAAGAAGCATGTGTCTCTAATGCGTTGAACCAAGTCTTGAAAAATTGGTAGGAGTAGGCTCTCCGGAATGGCAGATGAAGTTCTGGAAGAAGAAGAAGGAGTAGTGATACTTAGGTTATTCATACCAGTGTTTAGCAGCTTTATTTCATCTGTAACGGACTTGGTTCCATTGTGGATGTTGGAGTTGATATGCTGGAGTTCAATATCAAAAGTTTCCTTACATGTGCCAATTAGCTTTTCAACAGAGGAGAGTTGGGATTGGCAATCGCTGCTCAAATCATCCACAGCTTTCTCAAGGAGATTTGGCAATTATTTCTTGAGAAATTCCTAGAGCTGCTCCTTAAAGGCTTTTTTCTCATCATTGAGTGAGGTGAGTCTGGAGGAGGTATCCTTTAGGGATTCATTAAGTGCAGTAGGAACAAATTTTTGCTAGTTTTCAAACTTGGAATCTATATATTCCTTGAGCTCAGTTTTCAGATTTGTTGAGGTAGAACTGACATGGCCCAAAATGTTTGCATAATGATTTTCAGCTCCAGTAGTAGCTTGAGCTGCAGATCTGTTAGCTGTTGTGATTACAGAGGTTAGCTGGTTTAGAGTGGGAGTGATCTTTGAGAGAGAGTGTCTACTACTTGCTCTCTAGTGGGAAATTGGCTTACTCTCTTCTCAATGTTGCTTATTTAGTGTTTCATACTTTCCAGTTCAACGTTTATCTCGGGAGACAATAATTGATTCTTGACCAACTTATTGTTGGGAACTGACAATCAATTTGAACATGCATAATAGGCATGGCGGAAATTCAAAATTTTGTCCCTGTCCCCAGGAACTCCTATCAGATGCATATAAATTAAATAAAGCCTTAACTAAATGATTCTCTACCTAGGTTAGCATACAAAGGCTAGGCATACCATAATTCTAAATTATATCCTAGCACATATATCTTATACTAAGCATGTTATAACTCTAAGCTATAACCTAAGCATGTAATAACTCTAAGCTATAACCTAAGCAAGTTATAACTCTAAGCTATAACCTAAGCATAAAATAAACTAAGCATGCAAAACAACGTCAGCATAATTATTAAGTCTAAAAATGCTTAAAGAAAAAGACCTAATAATTAAAAGAGAAAGAAAGAAAACTTACCAGTTGAAGCGTGCTTTAGCAGAACCTCCTTGCACAAGCCTCCAAGCATAGGATAGTCTCTATGAGTATCCACACAAACCCCACCAACCAAAACCTCTTCGAGAGGAAGAACTAAGGAGCCTCGAGTAATTGCTAGACCACTCTAGAAGCCCCTCCCGAAAATATAAACTAGAGGTGCCCGAACAAATTCAGGCTCTTCAAAAAGAACTTGCTCGATTACCCGAGAGATAAATCTTTGCGAATCTCAACTTGGGATTTATGCTTGAGCTTGGTGCAAAATGAAAGGGAGCATGGGAAAGTCTATTTATAGGCTTAGGGGAGAAAAATTGCTCCCCCCTTTTCCAATGTGGGATATGCAAAATGCATATCCCACAAATGGGCTTGACCCGCGGAGCGTGGAGCCTCTGCAGGTTTGACCTGTGTGCAACGTGCAAAGCACGGTGCTCATGGTCAGTGCAAGGCAGGCCATAATAGACTACCTTGCACCCATAAGCTGGGCTTGTGGGCTTTTCCCACAAGCCCAGCTTGTGGGTTGGACCATGCTGGGCACACCCAGTGCTGCCCAGCAGCGCTGGTGTGACCTAGTTTATGGGCTCGCGCTTGTACCAAGCCCATAGCCCTTTAGCCACCATTCGGGGTCTAAAAAATGTGGGCCCCACCTTCGTAGGGTCCGACCCCTTTACTCTGATTGAAAAATTCCCTTTTAATCCTTCTTTCAAAATTAATTTATTTTACGACCCTAATAAATTAGTTACCCGTCAAAAATAAATTCCTCGGTCTATCAAAAAATGATCTAATCATTTTTAACCAATTGAAAAATAATCCAATTATTAGTATGTTATATTTTTCATAATAGAATAAATCTACTAGTTCTTTACTTAGTCCGATGAAGGTCCAATGTGTGTGACCTTATAGGATCCCGAAGTATTAAGCCGTTAAGGCTTAACCAACCCTTGTTCTAATGGAGCCATTGGCTCGAGGTTCTAGACCATGAATAGAACTCGATTACCTTAAACGACTGTAGTACCCCTCTAGCAAGGGTCTACCATCCCCCATTACTCGGAACATCATTTGTGCTTATGACTTAATCCCGGTTAATGCAATAGTTGTCCAATGTAAGGAACTCCTTCCATTCTTTAATATTAGTACCATCTGGTTTATAGGGTTCGGTTAAAGTGTTAACCCACTAATAGCAAGGTTGCTCCAAGCTATCCTAGTTATTAAATTGTTACCAAAGTATATTGCCTTTTACCATAGTGTGTTTGACTAGAAAATATTTCTATCAAACACATACTCTGATCAAAGGTTTGTAGCAATCATCACTTCAACAAGCAGCCAGGTACAACTCCTTAATATATCCAGAGTAATGGATTTTTTTCGACTACTTAGCTTACCAATGAGCTGTCATCACTATACCCATAATCACCAGCGACACCCTAAATTAATGAGTGTAAGGGAATGACCCAAAGTATAGCAATAGTACCACACAAGGTAACTAGTATCTCAAGTATAAGGATATTCGCAAAGCTTATTGCATGAAGATAAACACTAACACATTGATATATATACACCAAGTGTTTATCTTACTGTGGTCTCCAATATATCTCCCAGATATATCCATGTGTCAAACTTAAGGCACCACTTTCAGTCCTTAGGAGATTGACTGCCTGGACCCTTTCTAAGAAAGTTGACCACATGCTAGTCTTTTCGCTTCATCAATATCCTTTCTTAATGAAACTATGACTAGGGATAGTTTAGACATAATCATAATTGAACATGAAGCAGGTCTTACTAAATATAGTCCAATTATAATTTCTCTGACTTCATGCTGTGATACGCCAAGGACTTTTATATACATACATCAATGAATATATTTTAACCAGCTATAATATATTTATAAACACATCGATATAAACAAAAGATTCATACTATTATATAATTAAGATATATCACCCGAATTGCCTTAAGGGCATACATCATATCCAACAAACTCCTACTTGCACTAAGGCTAATTAGCCATATGTCTTAATCCATATGCTTAACATGTTGGCCATGTTTGACTTAAGTCAATGCCTTTGTTAGACTATTCATGAGGTTCTGATCAGTGGGTACATATTCTAGTCTTATTATCTTAGCATCAATAATCTCCCTGATTATATGATACTTTCTAGATACATGTCTATTTTTCTGATGAGACCGTGGTTCCTTTGCCTGAGCTATGGCACCATTGTTATCAAAATACAAAGTAATTGGATCAACAACCTCAGGCACCACACCGAGATCACCAATAAATCCCTTAACCAGACAGTTTCTTTTACTGCTTCGCATGCAGCAATGTATTCAGATTCCGTGGTTGAATTAGCAGTAGTTTCTTGCTTGGAACTCTTCCAGCATACCGCCCCTCTAATTAACACATACACAAAACCCGATTGAGACTTAAAGTCATCCTTGTCAGATTGAAAACTCGCATCAGTGTAACCCCTAAATATGAGGTCACCTTCTCCATATATCAAGAAATCATCCTTAGTCCTTCTCAAATACTTAAGAATTGCCTTAACGGCATCCAGTGCTTTTCACCTGGATAAGACTGATATCTGCTCGTAAAGCTCAAAGCCTGAGAGACATCTAGCCTAATAGATATCATAGCATACATAATGGATCCAATTGCGGATGCATAGGGTATATCCTTCATGTGCATTCTATCCTGAGCTATCTTCGGACACTCAGCCTTAGATAGGTTAATTCCCTTTGTCATCGAGAGATAACCTTTCTTTGAATGCTCAAGGTTGAACCTATTCAATACCTTGTCTATATATGTACTTTGAGAAAGACCTAACAGCCTCTTGGATCTATCCCTATAGATCTTTATACCTAATATAAACGCTGCTTCACCAAGGTCTTTCATGGAGAATTTTCTTAACAACCATACTTTAACATTTTGAAGAAGAGAAATATCATTTCCTGTTAGTAGAATGTCATCGACATACAATACTAAGAAAATGACTGCACTCCCACTAACCTTCTTGTAAACATAAGGCTCATTAATGTTCGGACAGAAATCCAGTTCACGGATTGTCTGATTAAACCTTATATTCCAACTCGTGGATGCCTGCTTAAGTCCATAAATGGATCTTTGTAGCTTGCATACCTTCGAGCCATTCTGAGATGTAAAACCCTCAGGTTGTGTCATATACACATCCCAGTCTAGATTCCCATTTAGGAATACTGTTTTAACATTCATCTGCCAGATCTCATAATCATATCGAGTAGCAATGTCGAGCAGTATCCTTATGGATTTAAGCATGGCTATCGGTGGGAAAGTTTCATCATAGTCGATACCTTCACGTTGACTATAACCTTTTACAACCAACCTTGCCTTATAGGTAATTACATTACCATCCATGTCAATCTTCTTCTTGAAGACCCATTTGCATTTGATCGGTCTAACCTCTTACGGTGCATCAACCAAATTTCAAGCTTGGTTCTCATACATGGAATCCATTTCTGATTTCATGGCTTTTAGCCATTTATCAGAATCGAGCTTTTCATTGCATCATCATATGTCCTTGGTTCATCATTCTCCAAGAGATACAGCTCCTTATCATCAGTGATGATAACACCATATCTATTCGGACCTTTATGAACACGACCTGATCTTTGCAATATCTGTGTTTAAACAAATTGTTCTTGGATCTCACTTTCTTGTGTATCTAGAATGGGGTCAATTAGCTGATTGTCTGTTTCTTCCTCTTGAACTTCCAGTCAATATTGCTCCCACTGACTTTTGCAAGTAAGTGTTCCTTTTTCAAAAAGTGAGCATTCGGTGACACAAATACCTTCTGTGCTTCAGGTTGGTAAAATAGATATCCAATAGTTTTATTTGGATATCCAATGAACAAACACTTGTCATATTTGGCATTCAGCTTATCTGACACTATCCTCTTCACCATAGCAGGATAGCCCCATACTCTTAAGTGACTTAGAGATGGTTTTTATTACACTATCTTTCGTAAGGTGTAAAATCAACTGATTTAGAGGGCACTCTGTTTAATATATAAACCGCGCTCTCTAGTGCATTTCCCTAAAAGGATTTACTGAGATCTGTATAGGACATCATGGACCAAACCATATCTAAAAAAAGTCCAATTCCTCCTTTTTGACACTCCATTGTGTTGGGGCGTATAAGGAGGGGTCCACTAGGGAACTATCCCATTTTCCTTTAGATAATCCTGAAACTCCTGACTTAAGTATTCCCCACCTCGATCTGATTAAAGTGCTTTAATACTTTTCTCAAGCTATTTCTCTACTTCAGCTTTGAATAGTTTGAACTTTTCAAAACTTTTAGACTTGTACTTCATTAAGTACAAATAACCATATCGTAAATAATAGTCAACAAAGGTTAAGTAGGAGTATCCTCCTAGTGCCTGAATACTTATTGGACCACACACATTAGTATGTATAAGTTCCAAAGTACTCATGGCCCGTTCGCCCTTTCCTTGAACGGGTAACTTTGTCATTTTTCCTCTTAAACTAGGTTCGCAATCACCATAAGACTCCAAGTCTATTAGCCCCAAGTCACCTCGGTTATGCTGCTTGGTTAAGCGATCTTTGTTTATGTGGCCTAAACGACAATGCCATAAGTAGAAGGAATTCTTATTATCTAATTTTCTCTTAGCAATGTTTATATTTAAGAAAATTATTTTGGAATTACGAAATATCATTTATCATATCACAATAAAATCATTCATAACTTTGATAATACCTTTTATCAAATTGGAATAAAATTCTATCTGCTGTGAAGCAGGAAATGATATTTTATAATGACAATTGAATTTCGTCCTTTTACAAATTTAGCAAAATGGAAATTTTAAGTTCCTACATCAATAGCAGCCTTCAAGCTCTAATGATTTTCCGTAGGTACAACTCTCCTTTTGACAAACCTCTACTTCTCAACAATATCTATACCTTCGCATGGATATGTGATTCTCATTAGGTATTCCATACCAATTTAGAATTCCCTTGAGATGTAGAATTTCTTAATATCAAACATCTTGAAGTGGAAGCTTCAAGCCTCCTCTTCTCATGCTATGAGACTTTAGCCATTTTGATCTTAATTCCAATATCCCATATTGAAATGAAGATCTTGTTTCCAAAATTTACTGTAGAAAACAATCATTTTGTCTTCTAGACAAAATTCTCAGTATTCTTTTACTTTTCTCTTTACTCTGCTCTATCCTGCTTCAATACTAGACACAATGTGTCCCTTTACTTCTTTGAGATATGAACCATTTAAATTTCTAACTATTTGGTCCACCAATCTTCCATCAAAAATATTTTGGTTCAAATTTTCCACCATAGGAAATCCTTTCTCTAAGATGTAAAGACATAGACTTTCAAGTTCATGATTTTATGATGCCCTTGTAGCTAAGGTAACATAGATCCTAACATCTGACTTGATGTTTATCCTTGTCTCCTGCCAACTAATTATATAAGGAAACATGGATGTTAACAATCTCCAAGGTGTTGTATCCTAGTTTCCTTTATTATTTTATGCAGATCTGTTTAAAGAAAAATTGCTTGCATCATGTTGTTTATATTCGGGTTTATACAAAGTACATGCTAAGCCTCACATTTCTGAACAAACCCTTTGAAGCTAGAGCCAATCAAAATTAGTTATTAATGCGAACATTTGTATTTAAATAAAGATTTCAACCTAAGATATGAAAAAAGAAAATTGTTTAGATATTAGTTTTCAGTACATGCATTTAATATAAGGACTTTTAATTAAATACATTTATCCTACTATTTTCTTCGAAATTTACAATAGCCCATTCTATTGAATTCGGGAATTATAGCCCAGCTAAATTTCCTAGTAGGTAGCATCTATAACTAGTCTATTATGACCCCCAATTTTATGAGTCAAGTCACAATAGTAAGTTATAGTTGGAATCCCATTCCATTTGCATCGTATGCAATTGCTAATACATTCAAGTTCCCTAATCTCAAGGGACGTATGCTCTTATATTAGCATCTCCTTGAATATGTCTCAGATCTGGACCTAGCCCCCAATTTTATGGTGGACTACCCCAGTTCTGTTAAGGCAGACCCTATCCCAAACTTTACAACCAATCAATATGGACTAGAAGGATTGCTTTGCATAGCACTTTGATAGCCCAAAGAGACCGTATTATAAATTTGAGTAAGGAAGACTATAACTTGCCTTAATATATTTACTTTGGGATTTTATTGTGTTAAACGTCTCACCCAATCTAGGATTTTATTAGATGGACATATTTATAATAACTTATATTAATTCAAGGAATTTTAGAATTAATTTATAAGGTCCAACCTTAGGTGGGTTCAAGCTCTTTATTATAATTATCCCATTAACCTAGATTATATACAAAATAATTAACACTTTTATTTGTTATATTTATATTGCATTTCCTTTGAGCTTTTATTCAATAAATTTAATTTTTACTTTGTTATAGGAACATATATAAGCACCATCTTATATACTAGAAATAAATTAGTCTATATTTAATCCCCAGTTGGTCAATTTAAGCTGCACCGATATAGGTTTCCAGGTAGGAGAGGTGCCCTTGAAGTGAGTAGACACCAAGTCCAATCCTTAGCCAGAACAAATACGAGCATAAACTTGAAGACCAATGGATTCTCTTGTACTAATAAATTTTGATCTTCCAATTAATGTAAATTGGAAGCATCTATAACCCATGTAATCTATATAAATTATAAGGCGTTTACATTTCCTTAACTTGTTTATAAATCTCTACAATATTGTTTCTACATAATATCTATTGATTATATTTATTTATTTGGTTGAAGGTGGGGACGGAACTCTATAAGGTGATCATATCAATAAAGTGGAGGTGAAATAACTCTATAAGGCGGACCCTTTCAACTAGCTTGACACTCTCACATCCGAGAGAGGAAAACAAGGATCAAATATATATTTATATTTATTTATTTTGTAATTATTTTCCAACATTTCTAACCTTGAAATGAAAAGCACCAGTTCATATATATTGTTCCAAACAATTAAATAAAAAATAAATCATTTCATGTAGAAAATAATATTCAGTTCACTTATAACTTAATTATGTACTAAATAGGCTAGCTCTGATACCACTGTTGGGAACTGACAATCAATTTAAACATGCATAATAGGCATGACGGAAATTCAAAATTATGTCCCTGTCCCCAGGAACTCCTATAAGATGCATATAAATTAAATAAAGCCTTAACTAAATAATTCTCTACCTAGGTTAGCATGCAAAGGCTAGGCATACCATAATTCTAAATTATATCCTAGCACATATATTTTATACTAAGCATGTTATAACTCTAAGTTATAACCTAAGCATGTTATAAATCTAAGCTATAACCTAAGCATAAAATAAACTAAGCATGCAAAACAACCTAAGCACAATTATTAAGTCTAAAAACGCTTAAAGAATAAGACCTAATAATTAAAAGAGAAAGAAAGAAAACTTACCAATTGAAGCGTGCTTTAGCAGAACCTCCTTGCACAAGCCTCCAAGTGTAAGATAGCCTCTATGAGTATCCACACGAACCCCACTAACCCAAAACCTCCCCGAGAGGAGGAACTAAGGAGCCTTGATTAGTTGCTAGCCCACTTCAGAAGCCCCACCCGAAAATATAAACTAGAGGTTCCTAAATAAATCCAGGCTCCTCAAAAAGAACTTGCTCGATTACCGGAGAGATTAATCTTTGCGAATCTCAACTTGGGATTTATGCTTGAGCTTGGTGCAAAATGAAAGGGAGCATGGGAAAGTCTATTTATAGGCTTGGGGAAGCAAAATTGCTCCCCCCTTTTGGGATTGACCCGCGGAGCGTGGAGCCTCCACAGGCCTGACCCGCATGCAGCATGCAAAGCATGCTGCACATGGTTAGCGCAAGGTAGGCCATAACGGCCTGCCTTACACCCACAAGTCGGGCTATGTGGGCTTTTCCTACAAGCCCAACTTGTGGGTTGGGCCAATGCTGGGCACACCCAACGCTGCCCAGCAGCGCTGGTGTGACCCAGTTTGTGGGCTCGTGCTTATTCTGAGCCCACAGCCCTTTAGCCACCATTCGGGGTCCCAAAAATGTGGGCTCCATCTCTGTAGGGTTCGACCCCTTTACTCCGATTGGAAAATTCCCTTTTAATCCTTCTTTCAAAATTTATTTATTTTATGACCCTAATAAATTAGTTACCGGTCAAAAATAAATTCCTTGGTCTATCAAAAAATGATATAATCATTTTTAACCAATTGAATAATAATCCAATTATTAATATGTTATATTTTTCATAATAGAATAAATCTATTAGTTATTTACTTAGTCCGATGAAGGTCCAATGTGTGTGACCTTATAGGATCCCGAAGTATTGAGCAGTTAAGGCTTAACAAACCCTTGTTCTAATGGAACCATTGGCTCGAGGTTCTAGACCGTGAATAGAACTCGATTACCTTAAACGACTGTACTATGCCTCTAGTAAGGGTCTACCATCCCCCATTACTCGGAACATCATTTATGCTTATGAATTAATCCCGGTAAAAGCAATAGTTGTCCTATGCAATGAACTCCTTCCATTCTTTAATAGTAGTACCATCTGGTTTATAGGGTTCGGTTAAAGTGTTAACCCACTAATAGCAAGGTTTCTCCAAGCTATCCCAGTTGTTAAATTGTTACCGAAGTATATTACCTTTTACAATAGTGTATTTGACTAGAAATTATTTCTATCAAACACATAATCTAATAAGAGGTAGGTACAATTCCTTAATATATCCGGAGATGGATTCTTTCTGACTACTTAGCTTACCAACGTGCTGTCATCATTATACCCGTAATCACCCGGGACACCCTAAATTAATGAGTGTATGGCAATGTCCCAAAGTATAGCAATAGTACCACACAAGGAAACTATTATCTCAAGTATGAGGATATTCACAAAGCTTATTACAGGAAGATAAACACTAACACATTGATATATATACACCAAGTGTTTATTTTACTGCGATCTCCAATATATCTCCCAGATATATCCATGTGTCAAACTTAAGGCACCACATTCAGTCCTTAGGAGATTGACTGCTTGGACCCTTTCCAAGAAAGTTGACCACATGCTAGTCTTTCCGCTTCATCAATATCCTTTCTTGATGAAACTATGAATAGGGATAGCTTAGACATAATCATAATAGCGCATAAAGCAGGTCTTACTAAATATAGTCCAACTATAATTTCTCTGACTTCATGCTGTGATACGTCAAGGACTTTTGTATACAACATCAATGAATATATTTTAACCAGCTATAATATATTTATAAACACATCGATATAAACAAAAGATTAAATGCCTTTATTAATTAAACAAAATATTTGTATTATTACATAATTAAGATATATAGCCCTAATTGCCTTAAGGGCATACATCATATCCAACACTTATCCACTGCAATCAACCTTTGACAGATTTCCCTCATCAAGGGTTTAAGGGTGTCATCGTCCTTTTTTCCCTCTATGGCAGCTTCTTCTAGCAGTTTTAAGGCCATTCTTACCTTTCGGGTATGGTGATGGAGAAGTTTGGTGGAATTCCTGGTTATTTTCCTCCTTACCTCAATGTCAGTATAAGATTCTTCCTTAGTTCTGGAGCTGCTCTCGCTTTCGGACTCTTCTGAATCGGAAGATTGTTTTCCTTGAGAGCCCTTCTTCTCTTCCTAATTGTCTGTTCTTGTTATCATAATCTACTCTTCATTCTTTCCTTCCAACATATCCTCCAGAGTGGCCTCGCCCTTTGAGTCCACTATAGTAGTGTGCTCATTTGATCCCCTACCGTCTCTCTCCTCTGGAGCAATTTGCTTCAGGCTAAGCTCAACTTCCTTAGATGCATTTTGAGGGTTTGCATCTAAGTTGCCTTGTTTTTCAGTAACCCCAGTTTCCATAGCAGCATCAATATAATATTATTAAGAATAAGAGTTACCTTTGTATTTGGATGATCCAGATGCTCTGTTTCCTTAATATAGGTATGCTCTAACTCAATTACCTCCTGAGCTTGTCCCTAGCCAGTGGTTGCTTCGCTGACTTGATTCTCAGGTAAGCTGGCAATGTCCTCTACTTCCTCTACATGTGCCCGTACATGACTTTCAACCTCTACTACTTGAACTTTAGGATTCAAAAGGGATTTTGGAAGGGGTTCTATGCATGCTACAAATTTCAAACCTGTTGGCTCTTCTATAGTATAATCTTCTCGAAGGTGTTGGAGATCAAAAGGAGAGACAAGGATGGGTAGAGAGGGATCTGTTAGAGGAATGGCTTGATCGAATGCTTTGGATGAGCCTCTGGGTCCTTCTAGAGACATGATAGGCTTATTGACCTCCCTATCCTCTTTGGTTTCTTGTAGCACATCATCGCATTCCGAATCCGCCAGATTGATTGTTTTTGCAATTATCTCCACGCCCTTTCCCTTACTCTTTTTTTCTTTAGCCATTACTTCTACTCTGGTAGGCTTGGGGGTAGGTTCTTGAATTATAATTCATGCAGCTGGCTTTTTATGAGTGATTTTAGCCTTCTTGGCCCATAGAGCTTCAGTGAAAGTAGGCCACTTCTTTAACATTTGCTTTCTTTTTGGCACAAGTTCTTCCTCCTCAATGCCTCTACTCTTAACAACATCCTCCTCAACGGTATCTTCTAAAGTTTAAGCAGCAACCCTCTTTCTTCCAGTAATAATGTCTACTATCTCTGGAGTTTTTTCATCAATCATTACCTTTAGAGTCTCAATGTTTCTCCCTGTTGAATCAAGCACATGGTTAGACTGAATCAGTGGATAACTCAGTGGTGCTTAAGTTTTGATCATAATAATTAAGTTCAGTTTGGGTTGATTAAATTAATAATGATGTTAAAATAAATAATCTATGGTTGTAAGAGAGTTAATAAATTTAAGGGTAGAATTTTGAGTCTCCGTTGACCTAGCTATTTAGTTTAACTCTGAGTTGTTCTGGGTTGAGTATCTAATTTAGTCGCTGACTAAGTAATATTCACTCAGCACTTGATATTTAGATTTTGTTTCAGCTATGTCCTTTACGATATATTATTTTTGCTGAGTTACTTTATGTCTGTCAAAGCTGCTGACTTTACCATTTAAGGTAAAATGAAATCTTTGCTTTTAGTGTTGCTTTTTGCAGAACATTAATGAGACAAAGATAAAAAGAATTAATACTTTGACAAGGCCTAGTTTAATGAATAAAATGACAAAGTCTTCCATGATCAAGCTGCAAAAAATCATTTGCCAATTTCGGCAATTCCGCAGATCTTCCAACCTAGTATCGCGCGCTTTGCCAAATGTCTGAATACCAGAAGGAATGGGAAGATGACACAAGCAAGTTAATGCAAGTTCTCTCTAACAAAAGACTGGCATAAAAAGACAAAGGATTTAAATTGAAGCTCGAATCTCATTCTAACAGATTGATTTTCTACAACGGTGTAGTTCTATCTCTTAACAAATTGATTTGAAGAAGCAACAGGTGGATAGATGAGCTGTCAATTTCAGAAAATGCCAAAGTAAGTTCAACGGCTACTTTCTCAATCCATCTATAAAAGAAGCAAGAAGGCAAGCATTAGAACTTGGTGATTACACCTAAATTTCTCAAAAGCAAAAACTCTATCAAATTACAAGCTTTAAAGAAGTTTAAGCAAGAAAGCATCTACTCAGCGAGAATCTGCTTTAGAATAAGAGAGAATACAATAGATCATATAATTGTAATATCTGATTACTATAACTGGATCAACGTTTTTACAAGTTGAATCCAGCTCTTGTTTAGACTCTTAGTGAGTTGCTGATAGAAGAGGGTATTTTACTCAGTGGGTGAGCGATTACAGTTTGGAGGGTACTTACTATAGTTAGGGAATTTGTGAAAGTCTTCTCTGCCTAGGATAAAGGAGTTGAGATTAGTGGATTAAAGCCGAGACACTTTCTCAGGAATGGATGTAAGGACAAGTTGCTGAACTAGTATAAAAGTCTCAGTGTTCTTTACTTTGTAGCATTTTCCAGATTTTCACTCAGCCTGCTAACTTCACTCAGCGGAGCCTTAAATTATCGCGAAAAAGTTTTATAAGTTTTTGACTGAGTCATTCACCCCCCTCTAACTCATTAAGTGTACGCACAGGGACCAACAAGTGGGATTAGAGTGGTTCTCGTTTCACAGATTTTACAATCTTTGAGATAAAGACCATGGTATACAAAGGAGGAGAATCCAGTGGAAGGGTCCAACCCTATATTTTGCCAGAAGGCATGTCAGTCACCAGGCCTCCTATGTTCAATTGAGAGCGTTATACTTATTGGAAGAATATGATGAAGAATTTCATCCAGTCGTAAAGCATGCATGCTTGGATGGCTATCATTGAAGGACCATATGTTCCCACCATCATGAAGAATGGAGTAAAAGTAGAAACGTACTATAATGAATGGGACAGTCAGGACTTAGTCAGACTGAAGGAAAATGCAACTGCTATCAACTATCTTCATTGCGCTCTTAATGCAACTGAATTTAATCATGTCTCTAGATGCGAAACTACCAAAGAGATATGGAAGAAGTTGGAAGTAACTTATGAAGGAACTGATAAAGTGAAAGAGTCCAAGATTGAGGGATTATGAGTGGTTCCGCATAAAACCCAAGGAGGATATTTCCAACATGAACACCAGGTTCATGAATATAGTTAATGAGCTGAAAAGACTTGGCAAAACCTTCACAGAAGAAGAGACTGTCAAGAAGATCTTAAGAAGTTTGACTCAGGAATGGGAAGCAAAGAAGAGTGCTATTGAAGAAGCTCATGATTTGAAGACCTATAAGTTTGATGAGCTGATTGGAACATTATTGACTCATAAGATGTCATTAAAGCAATATGAAGATGAGTCCAAGAGGAACAGGTACAAGGAAAGAGAGAGCTCAAGTAGAGCTATAATTTTAAGAGCTGATGATGAAGAAGATTCCTCTGAGGAAGAATATCCAGAGGACATAAAGGAAGAAATTGCTCTGATGACCAAGAATTTTAGAACAGTCTTGGGAAAAGACAAAAACTTCCAGAAGTTCAGAAAGACAAGCAAGTACAGGAAAGGAGCAGATGAAAGACTATGAAAGGAGTTCAACAAAGAGCATAACAAAGATATCAAATGCTTTGAATGTGGTGAGAAGGGGCGTATTCAGTCTAGCTGTCCTAAAGCTAAAAAGGACAAGTTCAAGAAGAAGAAGAATAAGAAAGCCCTTGCTGCTACCTGGAGTGACTCTGAACAAGAGTCATCATCTTCAGATGAAGAGGCATAAGATTCTTCCAATGTGTGTCTCATGGCTAAGGATGATCTGCCCAACTCAAAGTCTGCTGACTGACCATCTACTTCCACTACCAATCAATCAGCTGACCAGAGCATAGACAAAGGAAATCACACTGAGGTAAATTCTGAACCCCCTTTGTCTTTAGATGAGGTTGTCGCAGTACTTAATGATGTTATTAATGTGACTAAGAAGTCAACTAAATACATAAGAGTACTTCAGATGAGGTGTTATGATCTAGAAGATGTCAATTCTTTTACCTCAATTGACATCTTATACCTAATGGAAAAAGCTGAGTACTAAAATGGATATAACAACAAACTCACTAAGAAATTAGATGAGCTAGCTGCTGAACTAATAGCTTTGAAAAAGGTGCGTGTCCCTCCTCAACCTAGTAGAAATACTCAGAGTAACCGCACTTATCACTTTGAGAAGGTTTCTCAAAAGAGTAAAGTGAGCAGGCCTAATCCTAGGCCGCTTGTAATTTTTGTGGAAAGCCAGGACATGCAACAGTCATTTATAGGCTCACAAATGGTTACTATGATGAGTATGACTGAATTTGCAGAACCATATCTAAGTGATTTGTTAGGTTCTTTTAGTGATGTTGAGGATCAACCTCATTTTAGTAAGTTCAACCTCACTTCACGCATTGAAGAATTAAAAAAGGAGTGTGGTTTTGCTAAAAATATGCAGCCATTCATGGTTGAAAAGGAGTATAGTTTTGCTACAAACCTTTAAAATCAGTCATACATGGATAAAAACCCTGATTAATCTTAGGAGGGGGTTTTGATGATAAATGAATTCCCTCCTAATCCTTCCATGGTCGATGGCCATAGTTCCTTCTTTGAAAAGAATGCAATGATGGGAAATATCTCAACACTACTTGAGGGAAATGCAATCATAGAAGAATTACCTCCTAATTCTTCTATGATCTATGTTGCCATTTCAGGAAACGAGGATGATGGACTGCATCGCACCATTAGGAAAGTTTATATAAAATGATTTAGAAAAAAAATTATACAAGAAAAACAATAAAAATGAGAGAGAAAGTAGAAACAAATAAAATAATGAAAGTTTATAATATTTTTTAGGAAAGAAATAAAAAAATATAAGTTTTTTTAGGAAAATAAAAATAAAAGTTTATATTTTAATTAACAAATTTAAGATAATTGTTTAAATTACAAAATTTAAGTTAAGTGAAAAAAATAAAGGAAAGGAAAAATTTTAAAATGCTGGCACTAGGAATAGAACCAAAGGTCATCAATAGCAAAAGTTAGCACTACCGTTGGGGCACAACCCATTATTTGCTTGTATTTTACTATCTTTTTAATATATTATATAAATTTACATACTTTATAGAGTATATTTATCTCGTATTTTCTGACGACCGATAGGGCACATGCCCCGCCGTCCTGTTGGAATTAAAACACTCAAACGAACAACTTTTATTAAACTCAAAAATATTACAAGAACACTCTCACTCAAAATATAAAACTACAACTCACTCTTTACTTCTTATCTCTCTAAAGAAGTTCTTATTTTTGTTGATGAAAAACAACTAAATAACTCACCTATTTATAGGTGAATTATATAACTCTCAACTAATATAATTACTCACCACCAACTCCAACTAATACAATTAATAGCTAACTTATTTAGTTAATTTAATGGCCTCCAAATTGGTTGTAGTTAATAGCCTCCAATTTGGTTATCACACATAAAAAATCTACATGCTTAAAATACCTAAATAAATTTACTACATTTTGGATTTGTGGGCTTGGACTCCAATTGATTGGATTTGGATTTTGGGTTTCCATTAATATGGATCAATTTTATAATCCAACACCCCCCTTTAAACTTGATCTCGTCATCCCAAGGGAGCTTCTTAATCTAATGAAGTTTTCGCTTGTGAGCGACTTAGTGAAGATATCCGCAATTTGATCTTGTGTCTTCACATATTCAACTTGCACTTCCCTTCTTGCAACACACTCTGTTATATAGTGATAGTGGATGTCGATATGTTTGCTTCGATCGTGGAATACCGGATTCTTTGCTAAGGCAATGGCTGACTTGTTGTCAACACGAATCTCAGTAGCACTTCTTGCATTAACCCAAACTCCTTCAATAAGTTTCTGAGCCAAATTGCATGACAAATGCACGAGGTTGCTGCAACATATTTTACTTCATATGTGACATAGTTACAATCGATTAGTTCTTTGACATCCATGTGAAAGCAGTATCTCCCATAAAAAATACGAAATCACTAGTGCTTCTTCGGGTGTCTACGTCTCCACCCCAATCAGTATGGCTATATCTAACTAGCTTGTAATCATTAGAAACTGAATAGAATGAGCCAAAGTCGCTTGTACCTTTCAAATAGCGAAGAATTCTCATACGGCTTTGAAATGGGTGGTTGTTGGTGATTCCATGTAATGACAAACTAACCCAACTACATGAAGGATATCTGGCCTCGTGCAGGTAAGATAGCGTAGACTTCCGACCAAACTTTTGAAAAGTGTTAGATCTACACTCTCCCCTTCTTCATATTTAGACATCTTCATCCCCGTACTCCACCGGTGTGCTTATCGGCTTGCAATTATCCATCTTGAACTTTTTCAAGATCTCCTTTGTATAGCTTTCTTGTGAAATGAAAATTCCATCCTTTTGTTGCTTTTCTTCTATGCCGAGGTAGTATGCCATGAGCCCCATGTCTGTCATCTCGAACTCCTTCATCATCACTTTCACGAATTCATTGAACATTCTTTGGTTGTTTCCAATGAATATCAAATCATCCACGTGGAGGCACACGATTAGAATATCTCCATCTTTGATCTTAATGTACAAAACATGCTTATATGGACATTTGTTGAAGCCATTTTCTAGGAAGTACTCGTCGATTCTACTATTCCATACTCGTGGTGCTTGTTTTAGCCCATAGAGTGCCTTCTTTAATTTCAACACCTTATCTTCATGGCCTTTAACTTCATAACCTAGTGGTTGCTGAATGTAAACTTCCTCTTCAAGAACTCCATTTAGGAAGGCGGATTTTACATCAATCTGATGAATTCTCCATTTATTTTAAGCCGCCAAAGAAATGATTAGTCTAATAGTTTTCAATCGAGCAACTGGAGTGAATACCTCATCGTAGTCAATTCCAGCCTTTTGACAATAGCCTTTTGCAATAAGCCTTGCCTTGTGTCTTTCGATCTCTCCCTTGGCATTCTGCTTTGTTTTGTAGACCCATTTGACACCTATCGCCTTGTGTCCTTTGTGAAGTGAAGTGAGTTCCTATGTATCATTCTTCTCAATGGCCTTGATTTCTTTGTCCATTACATCTCTCCACTTTTTCTCTTGTGCAGCTTCTTGAAATGTTACTAGCTCGCAATCAACAAATAGATAAAATAATGTAAGATTGTCTAGTTGTTCAGTCACCTCATAGAGTTCTTGAAGACTTCAAGTATGATGCACTTCTCTTTCATCTTTAGTCCCACTTGAGGATGGAGATGATGATGATGATGACGATGACCCATCTCTATGAGTAGGAGAATTTGGTGGAGTTGTGAGGCCTTGTTGAAGTTGTCTTGGTTGCTCAGGTGTTATCTGCTCATCTTCCTCGAATGGGGAAAAGTTGAAGTCTTCCGTTTGAGAACCAATGTTCCATTCTCCTTCTTCATCAAATATCACATATCGGCTGATAATAAATTTCTTCTCATTCTGGTTGTATAGCTTGTAGCCTTTTGAGCTTGAGTCATAACCAATGAAAATAAACCTTTTGCTTTTGTCATCAAGCTTGGTTTCATTCTCATCCGGTACATGAACATGAGGTACACTCTCGAAGACTAGAAGCAGTGGCATGTGCAGTCTACCTATTAAATCATTCTCCTACAAGAAGTTCTCGAAGACTTCACGTACGATGCACTTCTCTTTCATCTTTAGTCCCACTTGAGGATGGAGATGATGATGATGATGATGACAACGAACCGTCTCTATGAGTAGGAGAATTTGGTGGAGTTGTGAGGCCTTGTTAAAGTTGTCTTGGTTGCTCAGGTGTTGTCTGCTCATCTTCCTCGAATGGAGAAAAGTTAAAGTCTTCCGTTTGAGAACCAATGTTCCATTCTCCTTCTTCATCAAATATCACATCTCGGCTGAAAATAAATTTCTTCTCATTCTAGTTCTATAGCTTATAGCCTTTTGAGCTTGAGTCATAACCGATGAAAATAAACCTTTTGCTTTTGTCATCAAGCTTGGTTTCATTCTCATCCAGTACATGAACATGAGGTACACTCCCGAAGACTCGAAGATGGGAAATTCAAGGCTTTCTTCCAGTCCGTGCTTCTTGTGGTGTCTTTTCCCACACTTTTCTTGTAGGAGAATGATTTAATAGGTAGACTGCACATGCCATTGCTTCTGCCAAAACTCCTTGGGTAGTCTCTTGCTTTTGAGCATACTCTGTGCCATGCCATGAATTGTTCTATTCTTCCTTTCTACCACACAATTTTGCTGGGGGGATCTAGGAACTGTTAAGGGTCGACGGATTCCATGTGCTGCACAAAACTCGTTGAATTCATTGGATGTGAATTCTCCTCCTCGATCAGATCTCATGGCTTTGATCTTATGACCGCTCTCCTTTTCCACGACTACTTTGAACTTCTGAAACACTCTGAAGAGTTCTGCTTTCTACTTCAAGAAATGTACCCAAGTTTTTCTTGAATAATCATCAATGAAAAGAAGGAAGTAGTTACTATTAGTGAGAGAACTTGGCTTAATAGGACCACACACGTCGGTATGGATAAGCTCGAGTGGCTTCTTGGCTCTATAGTCTAACTCCTTTGGAAAGCTTCTTCTAAATTGCTTCCCTTGTAGACATCCTTTGCACAATTGATCAGGATTATTGATACATGGTAAACCTCTAACCATTTCCTTCTTACATAACAGCTCCAATCCTCCAAAGTTGAGATAACCAAATCAAAGATGCCATAGCCACGATGCATCTTTGTAATACGCCTTTAAACACTTCGCAACATCATGTTGAATGTTCAAAGGAAACATTCTATTCTTTTACATTTGTACTTTAGCAATCAGATCTCCTTTGCCATCTCTTACGAAAAGACTACAATCTTTCATGTGAATATCATAGCCATTTTCTAAGAGTTGGCCCAAACTTAGAATGTTGCACTTTATATTAGGCATATAGTAGAAATTTGAAATCAATTGGTGGCTACCATCTTTAGCACGAAAGAGGATGTTACCTTTCCTTTTCACTGATATCTTACTGTCATCTCTAAATGAGACATCGCTGCTTCCTTCTTCAGTGAGCTGCACGAATAAGCTTCTTTTTCCATACATGTGGTTGCTTACACCGGTGTCGAGATACCATGTATTGTCTTGATGATCATTGTTGTTGTTGTACGCTAGTAATAGCATTTCTTTCTCCTCGATCTTCTCCTCCACAAAGTTCACCTTCTCCTTGACTTGATTGTTAGGAGTTCTACATCCTGAAGCGTAATGCCCAAACTTTTGACAATTATAGCACCAGACTTGAGATTTGTCATACCTCGCGTTCGAATTGCCTCTTCTGCGACCTTGTGTAGAACTTTCTCCTTTCTCGTAGTTATCACTGGAATTGTTGTTATAATTCCAACTTCATCCATGACCACGGCTACCACCTCGTCCGTGGCCTCGTCCTCTGCCTCTACCTCTTCCATGGTTATTTCTACCATTGCCTTGACCTTCACTCATATCCTTGAGTTGTAGCTTGAGGAGTTGCTCAAAGATACCTTGCTTTTTCTTATGCTTTTCTTCATATGCTTGCAATGATCCTTGGAGTTCCTCGATCGTCATTTCCTCCAAGTCTTTGGTTTCTTCAATCGTGACCACAATGTTTTCAAATTTTGGATCCAACTAACGAAGTATCTTCTCGATTATCCTTACATCTTCTAACTTCTCACCATTTCTTTTCAATTGATTCAAAATGGCTGCTACTCTAGAAAAATAATTAAAGATAGATTCGGATGGTTTCATGTGCAAGGATTCAAACTCACCTCTTAGTGTTTGGAGACGGACCTTCTTCACCTTTTTGACTCCTTTGTAAGAGGTTTGCAACTTCTCCCATACTTGCTTGGGGAAGGTTGCGCTTGAAATTTTCTCAAAACCAACGTCATTTAACGATTGATAGATGAGGAAGAGAGCTTTCTTGTCTCTCTTTCGGGAATCCTTCAAAGTTGTAGCTTGATCTTGTGTGAGAGAGGCATCATTTTTGGGCTTGGTAAAGCCTTTCTCTATGATATCCCAAATATCATGTGCTCCGAGAAGAGCCTTCATTTTGATACTCCAATTGTCATAGTTATTGTTATTGAGTGTTGGAACTTGAAACGATGCCACACTATTTGCCATCATACTCAAATAGCTATTCTAATCGTGCAGGGGCTAATGCAACACTTCTAGAGTCTTCTGCGACACACTGGACGTATTGTAACACTTTCTGCAGCTTTCTGCAACACTTTTTTTTATCTTCTGCAACACTTTTTGGACTATTGCAACGTCTAGAATTCATGAAATTCAAATTTTGCAATCGAAAATTGAACTTTTCGGAAGCGTAATCAACTTTCAAACGCGGGTCTGGTACCAATTTGTTGTAATTAAAACACTCAAATGAACAACTTTTATTAAACTCAAAGATATTACAAGAACACTCTCACTCAAAATACAAAACTACAACTCACTCTTTACTTCTTAAATTCAAAGCAATTTCGAGGTCATGATAAGATAGGCACAATGTCGAAACATCAAACTGTCGACTCATATCGAAATTGAGATCCAAGCCGATAAACAAATTCACTTTCCAAGGAGAACCGCAGCTGGCCAAGGAATCAAAACTGCTGAAGTAATACTGTCCGAAGAGAGCTACTATAGCTGCCCGATGAGGAACCAAATCTCTGACAAGTCCAAAACTGCCCAACTCATGCGAGGTTTGCAATCAACGGAATCACAATTGTTGAAGTATTTGCAATCACTACTGCTCAAGAAAAGGCACCACCTGCGCAACACACAGCATGAAACGAGGAACCGCCAAAGGCCAACGTTTGTAAGAAAAAGGAAGGGGCGCCTGGACCCTCCTTGAAGAACTGCCGGAACATCACAGATAGAAGAGAGAACCTGAGCAGCTAGGGATTAGATGCAAGTGTTAGATTGCTGGCATTTCAGTTCCAGCATATCTAAATTTTATTTTTGTTAGTTTTTGTCAATCTTTTTTCTGTTAGTAAGTCCTACTCTAGAGGAAAAGATCTTTTAAAATAAGTTAACGTTAGTAGCAGCTGTCTTGCAATTAGTTGCAGATTTTCCTCCACTTTATTAGTTGCTTTCGACTAGGGAGTTTGTTATTTCATTCCTTATATAAATTCACTGGTTCATTCAATAAAATATATGACTGAACTTTCCTTTCCATTTCATTATATTATTCTATTAGATTAGCTTAATTAGTTTGTTCAAATATTCATATCATGCTCCAACAGCGGTAATCAGAGCCGCAGTTGATCTTAAGGGAAAGGAAATTGAATGGCAACCAATAGCCTCACTTTAAATCCTCCTGTCAATTTCATTATTGAAAATTACCATATTTGGTCAGCTAAAATGAAAACCTTTTTAGAAGCCTATGATCTGTGGGAAGCTGTAGCAGAAGATAGGCCAATTCCTCCTCTACCAAGAGATCCTACTATGGCACAAATCAAACACATCAACGAAGAAAAAGCGAAGAAGTTTAAGGCCAAGTCACTCCTTTAAAATTCTGTGGTAGATTCTGTGTTCTATAGAATCATGGCCTGCGATACGGTGAAAGATGTGTGGGACAGGCTGAAGGCCGAATATCAAGGCAGTGATAGGATACGTCGAATGCAAGTTTTAAACCTAAAAAGAGAATTTGAGGCTCTAAACATGCACGAAGGTGAAACGATTGGCAAGTTTACTGATCGCATATAGTTAATTGTCAATAATATTAGACTTCTTGGTGAGGATTTTCCTGAAAAACGAATTGTTGAGAAAGTTCTTGTCACTCTTCCTGAGAGATTTAAATCCAAAATTTCTTTTCTGAAAGAGTCCAAGGACTTAAGCAAAATCTCATTAGTCGAGCTAATGAGTGCTCTTCAAGCTCAAGAGCAAAGAAGGAATATGAGGCAGGAGAAGTTTACTGAAGGTGCTTTTCTTGCAAAGTTTGTAGATGAAAGTCAGAAGGCTTGTCCATATTGCAAAAAGACAAATCATCCGTAATATATGTGTTGGTAGAGACTAGATGTTAAGTGCAATCGATGTAAAGAGATGGGTCACATGGTGAAAGTTTACAAGAAACATATTGAAGTCAAAGCTGCCATGAATGCCCAACAAGTTGAGGAGGAGTTGTTTTAACTCCTCACAATGCCCATGACCATAATCATAACAATGCCATAACCATAATCATAACAATGCCATAATTATAACCATTCCATGACTATATCCATACCCTTTTTTAATGAAATTTCAAATTTCACCAAGCCAATGCCAACTAAAAAGTTTGAAGACTCTGTTTGTCACTAAAATGCCAAGTAGGAGTGTTAGATTGCTGGCATTTCAGTTCCAGCATATCCAAGCATATCCAAATTTTCTTTTTGTTAGTTTTTGTCAATCTTTTTTCTGTTAGTAAGTCCTACTCTACAGGAAAAGATCATTTAAAATAAGTTAACGTTAGTAGGAGCTGTCTTGCAATTAGTTGCAGATTTTTCTCCACTTTATTAGTGACTTTCGACTAGGGAGTTTGTTATTTCATTCCTTGTATAAATTCACTGGTTCATTCAATAAAATATACGACCGAACTTTCCTTTCCATTTTATTATATTATTCTATCAGATTGGCTTAATTAGTTTGCTCAAATATTCATATCATGCTCCAACAGAAAGCCCTAGCCGCCTGCTACTTAATGCTCCGAAGGAGGAATAGCGAGGGCTATCCCCTGGTCGAACTGCCGGCCAGTTTGCTCCTATTCTCCATTTCCCAATTCTATTTCTGTTTGTTTATGGGGGTCATCCCTCTTGACATGTAATGTCTATGTTAGTTCAGCTTTAAGAACTTCTTTCGTATTTTTAGGACTGACAACGGTAAGTCGAGCAATTTTATAAATCCTCCTAAACTGATGTGGAAGTTAAATGGATTGCATTTCATTTCAGAATCTTGATTGTGAGGAATTTTAACATGGTTGCAGTTTAAACAATTATGTGTTCCCAGTAAAAGTGTTTATTTGTTTCAATTTATTGCAAGCATAATTTTTATTTATCGTGTACACGTTGCATATTTCAAGAAGCTTGTTGTCATGGCATATGGAATGTCTGTGTGATCTATAACTCTAATTGGTGGAGTCGATAGGGAAATTTCACGTTTATTCTATAGCGTAAACGACAAATTTCCATTTTCGTTTATTAACACTATCAATTTTTTTGTCGGGTTTGCATTGCATCTTTCGAGAAGTTTGTCTTCATGGCGATTTTAGGTAATTATTGTATGTTTCTCCTTTTTGTTTTCCTGTTGCCATTATTTAACAATGATCCTTGATTCTGAATGTCGGATTTAATAGGTGAGTTTATGTTTATTCCGTGTCATAAATGACAAATTTTTATATTTGTTTATTAGCACATTAATCTTTTTGTCGTGTTCGCATAACATTGCATCTTTCGAGAAGTTTGTCGTCATGGCATTTTTAGGTAATTATTGTATGTTTCTCTTTTTTTTTTTATGTTTTTTCTTGATTCTGAATGTTGGTTTTGATAAGGAAATTAGTTTATGTTTAATCCGTACCATAAACAACAAATTTCTATATTCGTTTATTAACACTATCATATTTTTTTGTCGTGTTCGAATTGCGTCTTTCGAGAAGTTTGTCGTCATGGTTTTTTATGTTAGGCCCAATAATAGATTACGAGAAAAGATAATAGCAGCAGAATAAAAAGACACAAAGATTTTTACGTGAAAACCCCAAATAAATTAGGGAAAAACCACAGGACAAGCTCCGAATAATTCTCCACTATAAAATAATAGTAGGTACACCAAGAGATTACAAAATAGTGGCACACAAGTGTTTCCCAAAACCTCACTATTTTCTCTCTTACCCAACTCTTAGGAACCCCTTTCCTAAGTTTATATGCACAGATTATATTCTTATATCTGTGCTTTTCTCTATCTGTATCACAAATGAGGAAATAATCCTCTCTATTTATAAAACAGAAAATGCGTAAATATTGTCCTAATTAGCGCCTTCAATCATGCAACCAATTAGGACTTTGCTGGCCACCTGTTTTCTTTCGCAAATTTGCACCAGTTAGACCAATCAATTTATTGGACTTTACTTTATCAATCTGCCACCCCTTTTTGGATTTTTCTCCTTTTTTATAATTTAATATTGTGGGTCCTATATATTGGAGGGACATCACACAACAAATCTCCCCCTCCCGACTACATTGTGGGACTATCCATCCCGATTGCTTTGACACACTGATCAAACTTTTCTTTTGGAACGACCTTTGTCAGCATATCGACAGCATTTTTGTTTGTATGAATCTTCTGCAACTTGAACTCCTTTACCTCAATGGCAAGTCTGAGCCAATGATACCTTACATCAATATGTTTTGTCCGCGCATGATACATAGTATTCTCACTCAAGTCTAGTGCCCTTTGACTATCATAATAAACTATGTAGTCTTCTTCTTGCACACCCAATTCTTGAAAGAATTGCTTTAACCAAAGCATTTCCTTTCCTGCTTCTGTTGCTGCAACGTACTCTGCTTCAGTTGATGATAATGAAACACATTTTTGTAACCGTGAATGCCATGAAATAGCTCCCCCTGAGAATGTAAATAAGTAACCTGATGTAGGTTTTCTTTCATCAAGGTCACCAGCCATATCTGCATCTGTGTAACCAACAAGTGATGGCTTTCTACTTCCAAAGGTTAAATATAACTTTGAAGTTCCTCTCAGGTCTAAAGATCCATTTAACTGCTTTCCAATGTATCTTTTGGGGAATTGACAGGAATCTACTCACGACTCCAACTGTATGAGCGATGTCTGGTCTCGTACATACCATTGCATACATTAAACTCCCGACCGCTGAAGAATATGGAACATTTGACATATCTTCTTTATTTTTCTCTATTGATGGGAAGGATTTCTTACTCAACTTGAAATGAGCGGCAAGTGGAGTGCTAACTGGTTTAGCATTCTTTATATTGAACCTTTCTAGTACCCGTTCAATATATTTTTCTTACGATAACCACAGCCTGTTGGACCTTCGATCTCGGGTAATCTCCATTCTAAGAATTCGCCTTGCTAGTCCCAAATAATTCATGTCAAACGCCTTAGACAAATCACCCTTCAACTTACTAATCATTTTGGCATCTGGCCCAATGATTAGCATATCATCAACATATAAAAGAAGAATGATAAATTTTCCATCAGAGAATTTCTAGACATATACACATAGATCAGCTTCTGTCCTCTCGTATCCTTGATTCACCATGAAGGAATCAAACTTTTTATACCACTGTCACGGGGCTTGTTTTAACCCATACAAACTTTTCTTCAGGCGACAAACCATGTCCTCCTTTCCCTTGACCTTGAAACCTTCTAGTTGTTCCATATAAATTTCTTCTTTTAAATCTCCATGCAAGAACGCGGTCTTTACATCAAGCTATTCTAACTCAAGGTTCAAGCTAGCTACAAGACCTAGCACAACTCGAATGGAACTCATTTTCACAACTGGTGAAAAAATCTTGTCAAAGTCGATACCTTTCTTTTGAGTAAAGCCTTTGACAACCAATCGAGCTTTGAATCTCACTAGGTTTCCATCATCTTTCTTCAGGTTGTACACCCATTTGTTCTTGAGTATTCTCTTCCCTTTAGGAAGTTTCACCAGCTTGTACGTGTCATTCTTCTTTAAAGAATTCATCTCCTCCTGCATGGCCTTCATCCAACAATCTTTATCTTTACAAGATTGCACATCATGGAAGTTTTCAGGCTCCCCCTCATCAGTGATTAAAATATAATCAGAACTGGAGTATTTTGTAGATGGTTGGCATTCTCTAATTGACCTCCTTAATTAAGGTTCTTCTTTTGGTAGAATGGGGTTCTCTAGCTCCCCTAGCTCAATACCCTCTTCATTCATATCTTCATATACAATCGTATCTTGATCCCTCACAACTGGCTCTTCTTCTCCATCTTGTTCTGATTGATGCAATCTTCTTTCTGTGGCATCATCTGATAGAATGCTCTCTGGTGTAATATCGATAACACCTTCACTTATAGATCTTTCGGGGATGATATCATTCTCATGAAATACAACATCTCGACTCCTTACAATTTTCTTTTTCATCGGATCCCATAATCTGTAGCCGAACTCTTCACCTCCATAACCGACAAAAGTGCAAGAAACTGATTTATCATCAAGCTTTAGCCTTTGCTTTTTAGGAACATGCATAAATGCCTTGCAGCCAAATACCCTCAAGTGAGAGTATGAGATATTATTACCTGTCCAGACCCTCTCTAGAATATCAAAATCCAAAGGTGTTGAAGGTAGTCAGTTGATAAGATAGATAGCAGTATTGACAGCTTCTCTCCAAAATGACTTAGGCAAGTTAGCCATTTTGAGCGTGGATCTAACTCTTTCGACAATGGTATGATTCATTCATTCAGCAACACCATTGTGTTGAGGTGTACCAGGAACTGTCTTTTTATGCCTGATACCATGTTGACTACAGTAATCCTTGAACTCCTTAGAGATATACTCACCACCATTATCTGTGCGTAAACACTTTAATGGCACTCCAGTCTCCCTTTCCACCATTGCATGGAATTGTTGAAAGTGCTTGAATACTTGATCCTTTGTGCGCAGCAAATAAATCCATGTCTTCCTTGAGAAATCATCAATGAAGGTAAGAAAGTATCTTCTTCCTCCAATGGATTCTATATCAATGGGACCACAAACGTCAGAGTGTACCAACTTTAACTTATTATTTCTCCTTCTAGAGCTTTTCTGAAATGAAACTCGATGTTGCTTCCCAAATAAACAGTGATCACACGGGTTAATTTTTCCTTTGGCTAATGGGATAAGGGACTTCTTAGCTAGTATATTCAACCCTTTCTCACTAACTTGCGCTAGTGGCCTATTCCCTAAATTTGGTGAAGCATCATCTCCAACTATATTCAGTTAACCCGCACATATTATTGCGTGCGTTTTGTATAGCGAGCAACACAATCTTCCTTTCGCCACCACCAACGATCCTTTGGTGAGTTTCCAATTTCCATTGCCTGTATGATTATGATAACCTTCCTTGCCCAATACACTAACGGATAACAGGTTCAACCGAAGATCTGGAATGTGTCGCACATTTTTAAGTGTTAATGTGCATCTGACACTTATCTTCACGCAGATATCATCGATTCCCACCATTTGTGAGACACTATTATTTCCCATTTTAATAGTACCAAAATCGCATGGT
Organism: Euphorbia pulcherrima; assembly: GCA_947683365.1. NCBI lineage: Eukaryota > Viridiplantae > Streptophyta > Magnoliopsida > Malpighiales > Euphorbiaceae > Euphorbia > Euphorbia pulcherrima. Next base: position 8,450,762 of record CANTUS010000004.1, read on the forward strand.
TTATATGTTGAGAAGTATTCCCTTTTTGGAACACACTGGTATGAGGCACCAGAACCTACAATCCACTCCGTATCTGCATCTCCAACATGACAACAATCTGCATCATAAGATACTAAAGCCACCTCTCCATCTTCTTTTGTGACTGTAGTAGATGCATTTTTATCATTATCATGACTTCGGTTTGCATTCTCTTGTTTAAAGAAACGACAGTTCCTTTTGAGATGGCCCTGCTTTCCACAGTGGTAGCATGACCTCTTCTCCCGGGACTTGGATCTATCTTTCGATTTTCCATTCCCACGACCTCTACTCTTGCTTTGACCCCTATTTTCCGTGAAAAGTGCTTGTGAACTGGTACTAACAACGTCTCTTCTATGAAGTTCTTCATTAAGTAGGCTATTCTTTACCATAGACATTGTTACCACACCATTTGGAGCTGAGTTACCCAGTGATACAACAAGAGTATCCTAGCTATCTGGTAGAGTTCCCATCAAATGACATGCTTGCATCTCATCATCCAAGGACATACCGGTGACTGCTAACTCACTTATGAATCCTTCAAAGTCGTTCAAGTGTTGTGTGATTGATCATCCCTCTGTCAGTTTCAAGTTCATGACTTTGCGAATCATGAACTTTTCCTTGAGCATTTTTAGCCTCGTACATTTCCTCTAGCTTCTTCCAAAGAACTTTGGGATCTGTTTCATTCCTCATGTGGTTGTACAGGCTAGCATCTATCCATTGGCATACTGTACCCAATGACTGCTTCTTCATTTTTATCCACTGTTGTTCTTTCATATCTTTCAGCTTTTCGTCGTCACCCTCAATTGGATCATACAAATCTTTGCAATTGAGGTAATCCTCCATTCTGGATTTCCACATTGAATAATTTGTATCCGTCAATTTGATCATCACACCGTCATTCGTCATGTTGAAAATTTAAAAATGGCAAAATTTTACTATTCATAAATTTTACTATTCATATAAATAGTGACTGTATATCTGAATAGTACCGTATACCCAAATAATACTTGTATATTGGTATAGTAACAATATGCCTCCGTATACTTAAATAATACTATTCATAAAATTACAAATATGAATAGTATTATATATGAATACTATTATTCAAGTTACAATTTTACTATTCACTCAAATTGCGTATCTGCGACGGTTTTTCGAACGGATAGCGCCACCGGATTTATCGTAATTTTCTCGTCGTCGTGGTATATTTATTTTTGAAAAATATATCCACGGATTTTACTGATAAAACAACATTCGGCTCCGATACCACTTGTTAGGCCCAATAATAGATTACGAGAAAAGATAATAGCAGCAGAATAAAAAGACACAAAGATTTTTACGTGGAAACCCCAAATAAATTAGGGAAAAACCACGGGACAAACTCTAAATAATTCTCCACTATAAAGTAATAGTAGGTACACCAAGAGATTACAAAATAGTGGCACACAAGTGTTTCCCAAAACCTCACTATTTTCTCTCTTACCCAACTCTTAGGAACCCCTTTCCTAAGTTTATATACACAGATTATATTCTTATATCTGTGCTTTTCTCTATCTGTATCACAAATGAGGAAATAATCCTCTCTGTTTATAAAACATAAAACGCGTAAATATTGTCCTAATTAATGCCTACAATCATGCAATCAATTAGGACTTCGCTGACCACCTGTTTTCTTCTGCAAATTTGCACCAGTTAGACCAATCAATTTGTTGGACTTTAATTTATCAATCTGCCACCCCTTTTTAAATTTTTCTCCTTTTTTATAATTTAATATTATGGGTCTTATATATTGGAGGGACACCACTCAACATTTAATTAATTATTGTGTGTTTCTCTTTTTTTTTTCCCTGTTGCCATGTTCTTCAGCAGCATAGGCGATCTCGCAATGATCCTTGATTTTTAATGTCAGATTCGATAAAGAAAGTTTATGTTTATTCCGTACCATAAACGACAAATTTCTATATTCGTCTGTTAATCCAACACGTGTTGCAGCCTTTACGTGTTTTTTTGGTTCAGCCATAGAAAGCCGCTTTATATGTAAGTTTTTCATCGAACTATTTATCCTGTTGAGATTTCTGAGTGATGTGTAAATGATATCTGCAGCTGCTACGCCAAGGCGTATTGCAGCCCTAATGGATGTTCCGGGCGTCACTGATTATCATGTAAAAAGTCATCTGCAGGTTTGTTTTAGCAAATTGACTTCAATGCTATCTTTTTTAGATGATTTTCTGATTTTAATGATGTTATCATTTGCAGAAATACCGAAACAGTGGACGTGCGTTGGTGGACAGCTATGATAGAAACAGTCGACAAGATTCATTCAGAAATGTTCGGTGTTCGGTTCTCTAGTTTTAGCAGAAATCTGAACAACTGATCTCCTTCTTCATTTGTACAGACTGTAAAGCTTTGCAGAGTTGCCCGTGGAACCTTGTAACAGAAAATGCACCAGGAAGCTTGCTGCCATTTCAGAGTTTCTAGCAACTCTTTGCTAGTTACTATATATATATATATATACAAGGCTTATGTAAGCTTTCCTTCGCAATGTTATTCAAAGGGAGTTGCTATGAAAGAGACGGTTTCAACTTAAAAAATAAAAATAAGTTTAATTTCTTCAAATGCAAACCTCAAATCTTTTCTCCAATTCATATTTTGCATTCAAATCAAATCTCCCAAAAAACTGAATTTGTACGCATACAATTTTTGGCAAAAAAACCAAGAAATACATGAGTTGGAGAATAGGAGTGCAGTAAAAAGGTGTTCTTTGTCCAAGGGGCTGACCGTTCTTTATAATGTCCAATCCATGATTCTTTGTTTCTTCTAATAAGAGGCATTTTTGATTAAAATCTTTACAAAATTGAACATTAAATCAAACTAATTATATATCTACAGTCACATCATAAATAATTTACTAATTAACAAAAGTAAGAGAAAATAATTACATGAATACGGTCTAGTATTTATCCGGTAAATATCTAGTATTCGTCTAGTAGTTATCTAGTAAATATTGTTATGAAATTGTCATATGTACATCTATTATATATCTATAACATATATATATTAGGTGGCATTAGATCCATAAAAAACTGTCAAAATTAAGACATACTAGATAATAACTAGATATCTAACAGTGATCTACTACATAAATACTAAATAAATACTAGATGTCATATGTTATCTATATTTTAGAAATTTATTTGAAGTTATGATTTACTAGATAACTACTAGACGATAACTAGATATTTACCAGATAAATACTACACTGTATGTATGTAATTATTTTCCCCAGTTTTTATAAATTGTTTATGGTATCACCAAATTATTTTGATTTTTTGTGGGACTTTTGTAAGAACCACTTAAAATGAGGAGATGGTCCCTTCAAATCTAATTGTTTTTCAATTTTCAATCTCACCGAATTGGAAGTCCAATTTACAAATTTAACCCTATATTTCTATATTTTTTCCTATATACTTTATTCCTCAATTTACTAGTCGCTAGTCAGAAAGTTGAAGTCTCTTTAGTTATGATAAGGAGCACATTATTTCTTAGTTTGAGACTCAAAACGGCATTTCTATTGTGAGAATACCATTGTTATCAAAACCGCATCGGACATCATACTTGGAAAGATTTTGGTATTCGGTATTACTAGTATAACTATAGTGAATTTACCGGTTTTTTACTTTTAAAATATATATTATTTAGAAATATTAATTTATATATGAGTAAAAAATAATTAATTTGGCATACTTTAGGTATATTCCTATCTAAATATCTCTAAACTAAGTAGGTTAAAATAGCTCTAGAATTATTTTAGATCATGTCAGCCCGTAATAGAGACTTCCAATAGCTATTGCAATGCTTTCTAGGTCTTTTGCAATACTTCTGCATGTCGTCATAGCCAATTTAAAAAAAATTATTTTTTAAGTTCAACTGTACCGTGACCATGACTGATTCGCGGTAAAACCGGTCGAAGCGGTCGTGTGGTACGATTTTTACACCCACTACAAGAAATCAAGCTTTTTGTGACAATAAATATTGTCACGAAAAGCAAGAAGTTGTCACATATAACATTATGTGACAATAAAAAGTCGTTACAGTGTCGTCGCTAATAACTCCGTTGCAGATAATATTTCATCAAAATGTTGTCACAAATAGTGAAGTATTTTTGTGACAACTATAGTTGTAACTGAAACAAATAAGCTACTTGTCACATGTAATACATCAAAATGAACTAAAACTACTTGACAACTTAAAAAAGTCATCACGCAAAATAATATTTGTGATAATAATTGTTGTCACAAAAAAATTTGAAGTTGTCACATAAGTTTATATGTGACAAGAATAGTTGTCTCGAAGATATCGTCGCTAATAACTCCGTAACAGATAATATTTCCAAATATGTTGTCACAAAAGTTGCAATTTTTGTGACAATAATTTTCATGTCACATAAAATCCATTCTCACAAATAGAGCGAATTGTCACGAAATATACGATATATATTACTGAAACTTTATGACAGTTTTTATTGGTCGGCACAAATATTGTTTGTGGCAACTTTTTATTGTCACATAATATTTGATGACAACATTTTACATCGGTTACAAATTTTTTCTGTCACTATCTAAATATTTGTAACAACTTTGGATTGAAGGGAACTCAAACTTTGAGAAATGTTGTCACAAATTCTTAAAACACAATAACAAATTTATGAATATAATAATCCCTTAAGAGTATAACTAAGATACATAAACAAGATTTTTAACAAAGAAATAGGAATAAAGTACAGTGAAACAAAGTTTTGACTATAGAAATCAAAATTGATTACGAATCAAATAAGACTAATCTAAACTCATTTTTACAAAAGCGTTTTTGCAGCTCAATATATCAGTGAAAAGCCACAAGACAAGAACTCCTAAGAATGGATTGTGTAAGACTCAATCTAGCGAATAAATGGCTAAATTTTCATCTTCGAGCTCCGAGTGTAGTTTCTTCTATATCACTTTTGATCAACCTATCTATCTTTGCATGTAAATATTACTTAAATATAAAAAATTCGCATCAGATTTAAGGTTAAATAAATATTAGATAGATCTAGATAAACATGACATGACAATAAGGAGTTAAAAATTTCAGTGAGGTTATGAAAGTGTAGAGATTGTATAGAAAAAAATGTTCACTTCATTTCTAATGTCAAACTGTTTCAAATTATAAATGAGGAAATGGATAATCTATTGTATACAAGTTTTGGCAATAGTTCAATGGTACTGGCCATTGACTTACTCCCAAATATTTAAAATTTTCATTTAATTTCTATCTTCAAATTCCATTTCCGTAAATCATAAAGTTAGGCAGAGGAATGCACTTGAAATTCAACTTTTCTAATGGCAAATAGGCCCTGAATCAAAAACTGAACGCTCTAATCAATTTCTCTTTCATGAAGGATGCCATAGCTCCTGAAGAATACAAAGACCAAAATAGTAAAGGCCCCAATCAAGCTGCATTTTCAAATACAAGGAGTCAACACTGTACTGAGAACAAAAAAATTGAACAAAATTATGTTACGAAACCATTCTAGATTGACAAACATGAGCTGAATGTGTATGCGTGCAAGTTAACTTTTTAACTAAGAAGAAAAATAGATATGCCTACTATCACATAAATCACACTCACTACCAGACCAGTACCCATTGGTCATCTTATATGGTTTAAATGTATTACTGACAAGATTTATAGCAGTATATCTCCTTGTCCAACATACTAAAAATTAGTAACATTAAAGAGATTTATATTGACAGATAAAAGGGGTTGGTTTTAAGTGAATAAGAACAGAAAAATGAAAAATGTGAGACTTTACACTGAGTCTCTTGTGACTAAATAAACCACTATATTGCGACCATCCGCCCACTCTTAAGTTGATCTGATCAAAGATCGAATGCCGCCAATGAATTAGAACATAATGAACATTATGAAAAATAGAAGATTCAATAGGTTTCATTCATTATACAGATACCCAAGTGGACGAGTTTGAGCTTAGAGCTAATGAAAGGGACTTCATCTAATCTTGTAATGATTAGATTCCTACCATTCTATCATTTTAAAATTTTCATCCATTTATTACATATTGACATATTTTATAGTATTATAGGCAGAGAAACCTCTAGTGATATTTCGTAGACATCAGTATTTAAATTTGAATCGTAGATAACAAAAATCTCAGTTTACAACTGTTGGAAAATTTTCTCAATTTGCTCTTTAAAACTTAGTTCCGGAGTTGCTTCCGAACAGAGGCAACGCTTTTCTTCAATAACTGTTGCAGAAGCTCAAAACTGGATCAGAGGCAGCACTTCTGGGGGCAAAATTTTTGCAATAGATCCGGAGGCAACACTTCCGGAGGCAAACTGATCCGGATTGATCCGGAGGCAAACCGGAAGAAATGCAACTCTTTTAGAAACTGTTGCAGTATCTTTGAAACTGGACCAAAGGCAACACTTTATTGTTCAGAATATGTTGCACTAGATCCGGATGCACTACTTAGGCAACGCTTTATTGTTCAAAATTCGTTGCAATAGATCTGAGTCTTCTGATAGATCCTGATTCTCAGCTTAGGCAACGCTTTACTTACAAAAGGCAAAACTTTCTGCTGAAATTGATAATAATAATGATCTTAACCACCTGGGACATCACTGAAACACCAAGAACAAACTTTTAAGGGTTAGGATGAGTTGAGTCGAGTAGGAGACTCTGTTCTTAAAGGATACTTCGTAGTTCCTTCCAGGATTAAACAACTCCTTCAAACTCGATTTGAGTTTGGATACAGGAATCAGAAATGCTTATCATATGCAAAAATTTTGGGAGGAAGACAAGTATAAAAATTCGGTTTTGTTCTCTCTTTTTATGGAAAAACCCACCAACCTTTTTATAAGTAATAAAACAGTTGTTATAAAATAATAAATAAAAGCTATTACAACCGTAACCGACGTCAGTTACAAAACATTAAACAAATGTAACCATTGGAGAATTAAACTTACTTCAACTCGCTTTTATGGAGGAAATAAATATTTGTAACTCCCACCACATACTATTTTGACCACAAGATATTTTTCTCAACAAAAATATCATAAAATATTCTTTTGCAAGTAACATAAAATTCTCATTTTTCCAACAATCCCCCACAACTTTCAAAAGAAGTTCAAATAAAAAGAATTTTCTAGATATCTCGAGTTTGACATATAATGCATGGAACTGGTGTCTTGTGGACTATGAACCAGAACTTGATAGATAGTCTTTTAGTTCAATTTATAGAGAATCTGAATTGTTAAGTTTAATATACTCCGATTTGGGAGACTTGAAAAATACCATGACTAGAGGTGGGAAAAAGTATTATGTTACTTTTATTGATGATTTTTCAAGGTATACAAAAGTGTATTTACTTAATAGTAAAAATGAGGCTTTTGATAAATTTGTGCTATACAAAAATGAGGTTGAGAATCAGTTGAATAAGAAGATTAAAAGGATTAGATCCGACAGAGGTGGTGAGTATATTGCCCTAAATGACCTTTGTGAGAAACATGGTATTATACATGAGACCACACCTCCTTATTCACCTGAATCCAATGGTATAGCTGAGAGGAAAAATCGAACCTTAAAAGAAATGATGAATTGTATGCTTTTAAGTTCTGGTGCTCTTGATAATTTGTGGGGTGAGGCTATTTTGTCTACTTGACATGTACAAGATAGGATTCCTTATAAGAAGACCAATAAGACACCTTGTGAATTATGGAAGGGTCATCCTCCTAATTTGAATTATTTGAAAGTGTGAGGGTGTCTAGCTAAGGTTCTTCTTCCTGAACCTAAAAAGAGGAAAATAGGTTAAAAAACAAGTTAAAAGCTTGCTTTATACGTGTAAGACCAATCTTGTATATACCAAAAACTTCTAACTGCATGCATTATACTCTTCTTATAACTACAAATCTAATGTAGTGTATTTTTGTTTTGAACCCGATCAAAAGAATGTGGGCCCCATCGCTGTAGGGTTCGACCCCTTCACTCCGATTGAAAAATTTCCTTTTAATCCTTCTTTCAAAATTAATTTATTTTACGACTCTAATAAATTAGTTACCGGTCAAAAATAAATTCCTTGGTCTATCAAAAAATGATATAATCATTTTTAACCAATTGAATAATAATCCAATTATTAATATGTTATATTTTTCATAATAGAATAAATATATTAGTTCTTTACTTAGTCCGATGAAGGTCCAATGTGTGTGACCTTATAGGATCCCGAAGTATTGAGCTGTTAAGGCTTAACCAACCCTTGTTCTAATGGAACCATTGGCTCGAGGTTCTAGACCGTGAATAGAACTCGATTACCTTAAACGACTGTAGTACGCCTCTAGTAAGGGTCTACCATCCCCCATTACTCGGAACATCATTTATGCTTATGAATTAATCCCGGTTAAAGCAACAGTTGTCCGATGCAATGAACTCCTTCCATTCTTTAATAGCAGTACCATCTGGTTTATAGGGTTCGGTTAAAGTGTTAACCCACTAATAGCAAGGTTGCTCCAAGCTATCCTAGTTATTAAATTGTTACCGAAGTATATTGCCTTTTACCATAGTGTATTTAACTAGAAACTATTTCTATCAAACACATACTCTAATAAGAGGTTTATAGCAATCATCACTTCAATAAGCGGCTAGGTACAATTCCTTAATATATCCGGAGATGGATTCTTTCTGACTACTTAGCTTACCAATGTGCTGTCATCATTATACCTGTAATCACCCGTGACACCCTAAATTAATGAGTGTATGGCAATGTCCCAAAGTATAGCAATAGTACCACATAAGGAAACTAGTATCTCAAGTATGAGGATATTCGCAAAGCTTATTACAGGAAGATAAACACTAACACATTGATATATATACACCAAGTGTTTATCTTACTGCGGTCTCCAATATATCTCCCAGATATATCCATGTGTCAAACTTAAGGCACCACCTTCAGTCCTTAGGAGATTGACTGCTTGGACCCTTTCCAAGAAAGTTGATCACATGCTAGTCTTTCCGCTTCATCAATATCCTTTCTTGATGAAACTATGAATAGCGAGTGCTTAGACATAATCAAAATTGCACATAAAGCAGGTCTTACTAAATATAGTCCAACTATAATTTCTCTGACTTCATGCTGTGATACGTCAAGGACTTTTGTATACAACATCAATGAATATATTTTAACCAGCTATAATATATTTATAAACACATCGATATAAACAAATGATTAAATGCCTTTATTAATTAAACAAAATATTTGTATTATTACATAATTAAGATATATCGCCCTAATTGCCTTAAGGGCATACATCATATCCAACACTTATCCACTGTAATCAACCTTTGACAGATTTCCCTCATCAAGGGTTTAAGGGTGTCATCGTCCTTCTTTCCCTCTATGGCAGCTTCTTCTAGCAGTTTTAAGGCCATTCTTACCTTTCGGGTCTGGTGACGGAGAAGTTTGGTAGAATTCCTGGTTATTTTCCTCCTTACCTCAATGTCAGTATAAGATTCTTCCTTAGTTCCGGAGCTGCTCTCGCTTCCGGACTCTTCTGAATCGGAAGATTGTTTTCTTGAGAGCCCTTCTTCTCTTCCTAATTGTCTGTTCTTGTTATCATAATCTACTCTTCATTCTTTCCTTCCAACATATCCTCCAGAGTGGCCTCGCCCTTTGAGTCCACTATAGTAGTGTGCTCATTTGATCCCCTACCATCTCTCTCCTCTGGAGCAATTTGCTTCAGGCTAAGCTCAACTTCCTTAGATGCATTTTAAGGGTTTGCATCTAAGTTGCCTTGTTTTTCAGTAACCCCAGTTTCCACAGCAGCATCAATATAATATTATTAAGAATAAGAGTTACCTTTGTATTTGGATGATCCAGATGCTCTGTTTCCTTAATATAGGTATGCTATAACTCAATTACCTCATGAGCTTGTCCCTAGCCAGTGGTTGCTTCATTGACTTGATTCTCAGGTAAGCTGGCAATGTCCTCTACTTCCTCTACATGTGCCCGTACATGACTTTCAACCTCTACTACTTGAACTTTAGGATTCAAAAGGGATTTTGGAAGGGGTTCTATGCATGCTACAAAGTTCAAACCTGTTAGCTCTTCTATAGTATAATCTTCTCGAAGGAGTTGGAGATCAGAAGGAGAGACAAGGATGGGTAGAGAGGGATCTATTAGAGGAATGGCTTGATCGAATGCTTTGGATGAGCCTCTAAGTCCTTCTAGAGACAGGATAGGCTTATTGATCTCCCTATCCTCTTTGGTTGCTTGTAGCACATCATTGCATTCCAAATCCGTCGGATTGATTGTTTTTGCAATTATCTCCACGCCCTTTCCCTTACTCTTTTTTTCTTTAGCCATTACTTCTACTCTGGTAGGCTTGGGGGTAGGTTCTTGAATTGTAATTCATGCAGCTGGCTTTTTATAAGTGATTTCAGCCTTCTTGGCCCATAGAGCTTCAGTGAAAGTAGGCCACTTCTTTAACAGTTGCTTTCTTTTTGGCACAAGTTCTTCCTCCTCAATGCCTCTACTCTTAACAACATCCTCCTCAACGATATATTCTAAAGTTTAAGCAGCAACCCTCTTTCTTCCAGTAATAATGTTTACTATCTCTGGAGTTTTTTCATCAATCATTACCTTTAGAGTCTCAATGTTTCTCCCTGTTGAATCAAGCACATGGTTAGACTGAATCAGTGGATGACTCAGTGGTGCTTAAGTTTTGATCATAATAATTAAGTTCAGTTTGGGTTAATTAAATTAATAATGATGTTAAAATAAATAATCTATGGTTGTAAGAGAGTTAATAAATTCAAGGGTAGAATTTTGAGTCTCCGCTGACCTAGCTATTTAGTTTAACTCTGAGTTGTTCTGGGTTGAGTATCTAATTTAGTTGCTGACTAAGTAATATTCACTCAGCACTTGATATTTAGATTTTGTTTCAGCTATATCCTTTACGATATATTATTTTTGCTGAGTTACTTTATGTCTGTCAAAGCTACTGACTTTACCATTTAAGGTAAAATGGAATCTTTGCTTTTAGTGTTGCTTTTTGCAGAACATTAATGAGACAAAGATAAAAAGAATTAATACTTTGAAAAGGCCCAGTTTAATGAATAAAATGACAAAGTCTTCCATGATCAAGCTGCAAAAAATCATTTGCCAATTTAGGCAATTCTACAGATCTTCCAACCTAGTATCGCTCGCTTTGCCAAATGTCTGAATACCAGAAGGAATAGGAAGATGACACGAGCAAGTTAATGCAAGATCTCTCTAACAAAAGACTGGCAACAAAAGATAAAGGATTTAAATTGAAGCTCGAATCTCATTCTAACAGATTGATTTTCTACAATGGTATAGTTCTATCTCTTAACAAATTGATTTGAAGAAGCAACAGGTGGATAGATGAGCTGTCAATTTCAGAAGATGCCAAAGTAAGTTCAACGGCTACTTTCTCAATCCATCTATAAAAGAAGCAAGAAGGCAAGCGTTAGAACTTGGTGATTACACCTGAATTTCTCAAAAGCAAAAACTCTATCAAATTACAAGCTTTAAAGAAGTTTAAGCAAGAAAGCATCTACTCAGTGAGAATCTGCTTTAGAATAAGAGAGAATAGAATAGATCATATAATTGTAATATCTGATTACTATAACTGGATCAACATTTTTACAAGTTGAATCCATCTCTTGTTTAGACTCTTAGTGAGTTGCTGATAGAAGAGGGTATTTTTCTCAGTGGGTGAGCGATTACAGTTTGGAGGGTACTTACTGTAGTTAGGGAATTTGTGAAAGTCTTCTCTACCTAGGGTAAAGGAGTTGAGATTAGTGGATTAAAGCCGAGACACTCTATCAGGAATGGATGTAAGAATAAGTTGCCTAACTAGTATAAAAGTCTCAGTGTTCTTTACTTTGTAGCATTTTCCAGATTTTCACTCAGCCTGCTAACTTCACTCAGCGGAGCCTTAAATTATCGTGAAAAAGTTTTATAAGTTTTTGACTGAGTCATTCACCCCCCTTTAACTCATTAAGTGTACGCACATGGACTAACAAGTGGGATGAGAGTGGTTCTCATTTCACAGATTTTACAATCTTTGAGACAAAGACTATGGTATACAAAGGAGGAGAATCCAGTGGAAGGGTCCAACCCTATATTTTGCCAGAAGGCATGTCAGTCACCAGGCCTCCTATGTTCAATGGAGAGCGTTATACTCATTGGAAGAATATGATGAAGAATTTCATTCAGTCGTAAAGCATGCATGCTTGGATGGCTATCATTGAAGGACTATATGTTCCCACCATCATGAAGAATGGAGTAAAAGTAGAAAAGTACTATGATGAATGGGACAGTCAGGACTTAGTCAGACTGAAGGAAAATACAACTGCTATCAACTATCTCCATTGCGCTCTTGATGCAACTGAATTTAATTGTGTCTCTGGATGCGAAACTACCAAAGAGATATGGAAGAAGTTGGAAGTAACTTATGAAGGAACTGACAAAGTGAAAGAGTCCAAGATTAATATCCTTATGAGGGATTATGAGTGGTTCCGCATAAAACCCAAGGAGGATATTTCCAACATGAACACCAGGTTCATGAATATAGTTAATGAGCTGAAAACACTTAGTAAAACCTTCACAGAAGAAGAGACTTTTAAGAAGATCTTAAGAAGTTTGACTCAGGAATGGGAAGCAAAGAAGAGTGCTATTGAAGAAGCTCATGATTTGAAGACCTATAAGTTTGATGAGCTGATTGGAACCTTATTGACTCATAAGATGTCATTAAAGCAATAAGAAGATGAGTCCAAGAAGAACAGGTACAAGGAAAGAGAGAGCTCAAGCAGAGCTATAATTCTAAGAGCTGATGATGAAGAAGATTCCTCTGAGAAAGAATATCCAGAGGACATAAAGGAAGAAATTGCTCTGATGACCAAGAATTTTAGAACATTCTTGGGAAAAGACAAAAACTTCCAGAAGTTCAGAAAGACGAGCAAGTACAGGAAAGGAGCAGATGAAAGACTATGAAAGGAGTTCAACAAAGAACATAACAAAGATATCAAATGCTTTGAATGTGGTGAGAAGGGGCATATTCAGTCTAGCTGTCCTAAAGCTAAAAAGGACAAGTTCAAGAAGAAGAAGAATAAGAAAGCCCTTGCTGCTACCTGGAGTGACTCTGAACAAGAGTCATCATCTTCAGATGAAGAGGTATAAAATTCTTCCAATGTGTGTCTCATGGCTAAGGATGATCTGCCCAACTTAGAGTCTACTGACTGACCATCTACTTCCACTGCCAATCAATCAGCTGACTAGAGTAGAGACAAAGGAAATCACACTGAGGTAAATTCTAAACCCCCTTTGTCTTCAGTTGAGCTTGTCATAGTACTTAATGATGTTATTAATGTGACTAAGAAGTCAACCAAATACATAAGAGTACTTCAGATGAGGTGTGATGATCTAGAAGATGTCAATTCTTTTACCTCAATTGACATCTTATACCTGACGGAAAAAGCTGAGTACCAAAATGGATATAACAACAAACTTACCAAGAAATTAGATGAGCTAGTTGCTGAACTAATAGCTTTGAAAAAGGTGTGTGTCCCTCCTCAACCTAGTAGAAATACTCAGAGTAACCGCACTTATCACTTTGAGAAGGTTTCTCAAAAGAGTAAAGTGAGCAGGCCTAATCCTAGGCCGCTTGTAATTTTTGTGGAAAGCCAGGACATGCAACAGTCATTTGTAGGCACACAAATGGTTACTATGATGAGTATGAATGAATTTGCAGAACCATATCTAAGTGATTTGTTAGGTTCTTTTAGTGATGTTGAGGATCAACCTCATTTTAGTAAGTACAACCTCACTTCACGCATTGAAGAATTAAAAAAGGAGTGTGGTTTTGCTGAAAATAATCAGCCATACATGGTTGAAAAGGAGTATAGTTTTGCTAAAAACCTTTAAAATCAGTCATACATGGATAAAAACCCTGATTAATCTTAGGAGGGGGTTTTGATGATAAATGAATTCCCTCCTAATCCTTCCATGGTCGATGGCCATAGTTTCTTCTTTGAAAAGAATGCAATGATGGGAAATATCTCAACACTACTTGAGGGAAATGCAATCATAGAAGAATTACCTCCTAATTCTTCTATGATCCATGTTGCTATTTCAGGAAACGAGGATGATGGACTGCATCCCACCATTAGGAAAGTTTATATAAAATGATTTAGAAAAAAAATTATACAAGAAAAATAATAAAAATGAGAGAGAAAGTAGAAACAAATAAAATAATGAAAGTTTATAATATTTTTTAGGAAAGAAATAAAAAAATATAAGTTTTTTTTAGGAAAACAAAAATAAAAGTTTATATTTTAATTAACAAATTTAAGATAATTGTTTAAATTACAAAATTTAAGTTGAGTGAAAAAAAATAAAGGAAAGGAAAAATTTTAAAATGCTGGCACTAGGAATGGAACCAAAGGTCATCAATAGCAAAAGTTAGCACTCTACCGTTGGGGCACAACCCATTATTTGCTTGTATTTTACTATCTTTTTAATATATTATATAAATTTATATACTTTATAGAGTATATTTATCCCGTATTTTCCGACGACCGATAGGGCACATGCCCTGCCGTCCTGTTGGAATTAAAACACTCAAATGAATAACTTTTATTAAACTCAAAAATATTACAAGAACACTCTCACTCAAAATATAAAACTACAACTCACTCTTTACTTCTTATCTCTCTAAAGAAGTTCTTATTTTTGTTGATGACAAACAACTAAATAACTCACCTATTTATAGGTGAATTATATAACTCTCAACTAATATAATTACTCACCACCAACTCCAACTAATACAATTAATAGCTAACTTATTTAGTTAATTTAATGGCCTCCAAATTGGTTGTAGTTAATAGCCTCCAATTTGGTTATCACATATAAAAAATCTACATGCTTAAAATACCTAAATAAATTTACTACATTTTGGATTTGTGGGCTTGGACTCCAATTGATTGGATTTGGATTTTGGGTTTCCATTAATATGGATCAAGTTTATAATCCAACACCCCCCTTTAAACTTGATCTCGTCATCCCAAGTGAGCTTCTTAATCTAATGAAGTTTTCGCTTGTGAGCGACTTAGTGAAGATATCCGCAATTTGATCTTGTGTCTTCACATATTCAACTTGCACTTCCCTTCTTGCAACACACTCTGTTATATAGTGATAGTGGATGTCGATGTGTTTGCTTTGATCATGGAATACAGGATTCTTTGCTAAGGCAATGGCTGACTTGTTGTCAACATGAATCTCATTAGAACTTCTTGCATTAACCCAATCTCCTTCAATAAGTTTCTGAGCCAAATTGCATGACAAATGCACGAGGTTGCTGCAACATATTTTACTTCATATGACACAAATTTACAATCGATTGGTTCTTTGACATCCATGTGAAAGCAGTATCTCCCATAAAAAATACGAAACCACTAGTGCTTCTTCGGGTGTCTACGTCTCCACCCCAATCACTATGCCTATATCTAACTAGCTTGTAATCATTAGAAACTGAATAGAATGAGCCAAAGTCGCTTGTACCTTTCAAATAGCGATGAATTCTTTTAGCAGCTTTGAAATGGGTGGTTGTTGGTGATTCCATGTAACGACAAACTAACCCAACTACATGAAGGATATCTGGCCTCGTGCAGGTAAGATAGCGTAGACTTCCGACCAAACTTTTGAAAAGTATTGGATCTACACTCTCCCCTTCTTCATATTTAGACATCTTCATCCCCGTACTCCACAGGTGTGCTTATCGGCTTGCAATTATCCATCTTGAACTTTTTCAAGATCGCCTTTGCATAGCTTTCTTGTGAAATGAAAATTCCATCCTTTTGTTGCTTTACTTCTATACTGAGGTAGTATGCCATAAGCCCCATGTCTGTCATCTTGAACTCCTTCATCATCACTTTTACGAATTCATTGAACATTCTTTGGTTGCTTCCAGTGAATATCAAATCATCCAGGTGGAGGCACACGATTAGAATATCTCCATCTTTGATCTTAATGTACAAAACATGCTTATATGGACATTTGTTGAAGCCATTTTCTAGGAAGTACTCGTCGATTCTACTATTCCATGCTCATGGTGCTTGTTTTAACCCATAAAGAGCCTTCTTTAATTTCAACACCTTGTCTTCATGGCCTTTAACTTCATAACCTAGTGGTTGCTGAATGTAAACTTCCTCTTCAAGAACTCCATTTAGGAAGGCGGATTTTACATCAATCTGATGAATTCTCCATTTATTTTAAGCCGCCAAAGAAATGATTAGTCTAATAGTTTTCAATCGAGCAACTGGAGTGAATACCTCATCGTAGTCAATTCCAGCCTTTTGACAATAGCCTTTTGCAATAAGCCTTGCCTTGTGTCTTTCGATCTCTCCCTTGGCATTCTGCTTTGTTTTGTAGACCCATTTGACACCTATCGCCTTGTGTCCTTTGTGTGAAGTGAGTTCATATGTATCATTCTTCTCAATGGCCTTGATTTCTTTGTCCATTATATCTCTCCACTTTTTCTCTTGTGCAGCTTCTTGAAATGTTACTGGCTGGCAATCAACAAATAGACAAAATAATGTAAGATTGTCTAGTTGTTCAGTCACCTCATAGAGTTCTTGAAGACTTCACGTATGTTGCACTTCTCTTTCATCTTTAGTCCCACTTGAGGATGGAGATGATGATGATGATGACGACGACCCATCTCTATGAGTAGGAGAATTTGGTGGAGTTGTGAGGCCTTGTTGAAGTTGTCTTGGTTGCTTAGGTGTTGTCTGCTCATCTTCCTCGAATGGGGAAAAGTTGAAGTCTTCCGTTTGAGAACCAATTTTCCATTCTCCTTCTTCATCAAATATCACATCTCGGCTGATAATAAATTTCTTCTCATTCTGGTTGTATAGCTTGTAGCCTTTTGAGCTTGAGTCATAACCAATGAAAATAAACCTTTTGCTTTTATCATCAAGCTTGGTTTCATTCTCATCTAGTACATGAACATGAGGTACACTCTCGAAGACTCGAAGCAGTGGCATGTGCAGTCTACCTATTAAATCGTTCTCCTATAAGAAGTTCTCGAAGACTTCACGTACGATGCACTTCTCTTTCATCTTTAGTCCCACTTGAGGATGGAGATGATGATGATGATGACGACGAACCGTCTCTATGAGTAGGAGAATTTGGTGGAGTTGTGAGGCCTTGTTGAAGTTGTCTTGGTTGCTCAGGTGTTGTCTGCTCATCTTCCTCGAATGGAGAAAAGTTAAAGTCTTCCATTTGAGAACCAATGTTCCATTCTCCTTCTTCATCAAATATCACATCTCGGCTGATAATAAATTTCTTCTCATTCTAGTTGTATAGCTTATAGCCTTTTGAGCTTGAGTCATAACCGATGAAAATAAACCTTTAGCTTTTGTCATCAAGCTTGGTTTTATTCTCATCCAGTACATGAACATGAGGTACACTCCCGAAGACTCGAAGATAGGAAATTCTAGGCTTTCTTCCAGTATATGCTTCTTGTGGTGTCTTTTCCCACACTTTTCTTGTAGGAGGATGATTTAATAGGTAGACTGCATATACCACTGCTTCTGCCTAAAACTCCTTGGGTAGTCTCTTGCTTGTGAGCATACTCCGTGCCATGCCATGAATTATTCTATTCTTCCGTTCTGCCACACCATTTTGCTGGGGGGATCTAGGAACTGTTATGGGTCGACGAATTCCATGTGCTACACAAAACTCGTTGAATTCATTGGATGTGAATTCTCCTCCTCGATCAGATCTCATGGCTTTGATCTTATGACCGCTCTCCTTTTCCACGACTACTTTGAACTTCTGAAACACTCTGAAGACTTCTGCTTTCTACTTCAAGAAATGTACCCAAGTTTTTCTTGAATAATCATCAATGAAGAGAAGGAAGTAGTTACTATTAGTGAGAGAACTTGGCTTAATAGGACTACACACGTCGGTATGGATAAGCTCGAGTGGCTTCTTGGCTCTATAGTCTGACTCCTTTGGAAAGCTTCTTCTAAATTGCTTCCCTTGTAGACATCCTTCGAACAATTGATCAGGATTATTGATACATGGTAAACCTCTAACCATTTCCTTCTTACATAACAACTCCAATCCTCCAAAGTTGAGATAACCAAATCAAAGATGCCATAGCCACGATGTGTCTTTGTAATACGCCTTCAAACACTTCGCAACATCGTGTTGAATGTTCAAAGGAAACATTCTATTCTTTGACATTTGTACTTTAGCAATCAGATCTCCTTTGCCATCTCTTATGAGAAGACTACAATCTTTCATGTGAATATCATAGCCATTTTCTAAGAGTTGGCCCAAACTTAGAATGTTGCACTTTATATTAGGCATATAGTAGAAATTTAAAATCAATTGGTGGCTACCATCTTTAGCACAAAAGACGATGTTACCTTTCCCTTTCACTGATATCTTACTGTCATCTCCAAATGAGACATCGCGGCTTACTTCTTTAGTGAGCTGCATGAATAAGCTTCTTTTTCTATACATGTGGTTGCTTGCACCGGTGTTGAGATACCATGTGTTGTCTTGATGATCATTGTTGTTGTTGTATGCTAGTAATAGCATTTCTTTCTCCTCGATCTTCTCCTCCATAAAGTTCACCTTCTCCTTGACTTGATTGTTAGGAGTTCTACATTCTGAAGCGTAATGCCCAAACTTTTGACAATTATAGCACCGGACTTGAGATTTGTCATACCTCATGTTCGAATTGCCTCTTCTGCGACCTTGTGTAGAACTTTCTCCTTTCTCATAGTTATCACTGGAATTGTTGTTATAATTCCAACTTCATCCATGACCACGGCTACCACCTCGTCCGTGGCCTCGTCCTCTGCCTCTACCTCTTCCATGGTTATTTCTAGCATTGCCTTGACCTTCACTCGTATCCTTAAGTTGTAGCTTGAGGAGTTGCTCAAAGATACCTTACTTTTTCTTATGCTTTTCTTCATATGCTTGCAATGATCCTTGGAGTTCCTCGATCGTCATTTCCTCCAAGTCTTTGATTTCTTCAATCGTGACCACAATGTGCTCAAATTTTAGATCCAACTAACGAAGTATCTTCTCGATTATCCTTACATCTTCTAACTTCTCATCATTTCTTTTCAATTGATTCAAAATGGCTGCTACTCTAGAAAAATAATTGAAGATAGACTCGGATGGTCTCATGTGCAAGGATTCAAACTCACCTCTTAGTGTTTGGAGATGGACCTTCTTCACCTTTTTTACTCCTTTGTAAGAGTTTTGCAACTTCTCCCATGCTTGCTTGGGGAAGGTTGCGCTTGAAATTTTCTCAAAACCAACGTCATCTAACGGTTGATAGATGAGGAAGAGAGCTTTCTTGTCTCTCTTTCGGGAATCCTTCAAAGTTGTAGCTTGATCTTGTGTGAGAGAGGCTTCATTTTTGGGCTTGGTAAAGCCTTTCTCTATGATATCCCAAACATCATGTGCTCCAAGAAGAGCCTTCATTTTGATACTCCAATTGTCATAGTTGTTGTTGTTGAGTGTTGGAACTTGAAACGATGCCACACTATTTGCCATCTTACTCAAATAACTATTCTAATCGTACAGGGGCTAATGCAACACTTCTAGAGTCTTCTGCGACACACTGGACGTATTGTAACACTTTCTGCAGCTTTCTGCAAAACTTTTTTTATCTTCTGCAACACTTTCTGGACTATTGCAACGTCTAGAATTCATGAAATTCAACTTTTGCAATCGAAAATTGAAATTTTTGGAAGCGTAATCAACTTTCGAACGAGGGCCTGGTACCAATTTGTTGTAATTAAAATACTCAAATGAACAACTTTTATTAAACTCAAAGATATTACAAGAACACTCTCACTCAAAATACAAAACTACAACTCACTCTTTACTTCTTAAATTCAAAGTAATTTCGAGGTCATGACAAGATAGGCACAACGTCGAAACATCAAAATGTCGACTCTTATCGAAATTGAGATCCAATCCGATAAACAAATTCACTTTCCAAGGTGAACCGCAGCTGGCAAAGGAATCAAAACTGCTGAAGTAATATTGTCCGAAGAGAGCTGCTACAACTGCCCGATGAGGAACCAAATCTCTGACAAGTCCGAAATTGCCTAACTCATGCGAGGTTTGCAATCAACGAAATCGCAATTGTTGAAGTATTCGCAATCACTACTGCTCGAGAAAAGG
This sequence comes from Euphorbia pulcherrima, assembly GCA_947683365.1. NCBI lineage: Eukaryota > Viridiplantae > Streptophyta > Magnoliopsida > Malpighiales > Euphorbiaceae > Euphorbia > Euphorbia pulcherrima. The sequence goes on from CANTUS010000004.1 coordinate 8,471,073, forward strand.
CACCACCTGCGCAACACACAGCATGCAACGAGGAACCGCCAAAGGCCAACGTTTGTAAGAAAAAGGAAGGGGCGTCTGGACCCTCCTTGAAGAACTGCCGGAACATCGCCGATAGAAGAGAGAACCTGAGCAGCTAGGGATTAGATGCAAGTGTTAGATTGCTGGCATTTCAGTTCCAGTATATCCAAGCATATCCAAATTTTCTTTTTGTTAGTTTTTGTCAATCTTTTTTCTGTTAGTAAGTCCTACTCTACAGGAAAAGATCTTTTAAAATAAGTTAACATTAGTAGCAGCTGTCTTGCAATTAGTTGCAGATTTTTCTCCACTTTATTAGTTGCTTTCGACTAGGGAGTTTGTTATTTCATTCCTTATATAAATTCACTGGTTCATTCAATAAAATATACGACTGAACTTTCCTTTCCATTTCATTATATTATTCTATCAGATTAGCTTAATTAGTTTGCTCAAATATTCATATCGTGCTCCAACAGTGGTAATCAGAGCCGCAGTTGATCTTAAGGGAAAGGAAATTGAAAATAGCCTCACTTTAATCCTCCTGTCATTTTCACTGTTGAAAACTACCATATTTGGTCAGTGAAAATGAAAACCTTTTTAGAAGCCTATGATCTGTGGGAAGCTGTAGCAGAAGATAGGCCAATTCCTCCTCTACCAAGAGATCCTACTATGGCACAAATCAAACACAACAATGAAGAAAAAGCGAAGAAGTTTAAGGCCAAGTCACTCCTTCAAAATTCTGTGGCAGATTCTGTGTTCTATAGAATCATAGCCTGCGATACGGCAAAAGATGTGTGGGACAGGCTGAAGGCCGAATATCAAGGAAGTGATAGGACACGTCAAATGCAAGTTTTAAACCTAAAAAGAGAATTTAAGGCTCTAAACATGCACGAAGGTGAAACGATTGGCAAGTGTACTAATCGCATATCGTTAATTGTCAATAATATTAGACTTCTTGGTGAGGATTTTCCTGAAAAATGAATTGTTGAAAAAGTTCTTGTCACTCTTCTTGAGAGATTTAAATCCAAAATTTCTTTTCTGGAATAGTCCAAGGACTTAAGAAAAATCTCATTAGTCAAGCTAATGAGTGCTCTTCAAGCTCAAGAGCAAAGAAGGAATATGAGGTAGGAGAAGTTTACTGAAGGTGCTTTTCTTGCAAAGTTTGTAGATGAAAGTCAGAAGGCTTGTCCATATTGCAAAAAGACAAATCATCCGCAATATATGTGTTGGTGGAGACCAGATGTTAAGTGCAATCGATGTGGAGAGATGGGTCACATGGTGAAAGTTTGCAAGAAACATATTGAAGTCAAAGCTGCCATGAATGCCCAACAAGTTAAGGAGGAGTTGTTTTAACTCCTCACAATGCCCATGACCATAATCATAACAATGCCATAACCATAATCATAACAATACCATAACTATAACCATTCCATGACTATACCCATACCCTTTTTAATGAAATTTCAAATTTCACCAAGCCAATGCCAAATAAAAAGTTTGAAGACTCTGTTTGTCACCAAAATGCCAAGTAGGAGTGTTAGATTGCTGGCATTTCAGTTCCAGCATATCCAAGCATATCCAAATTTTCTTTTTGTTAGTTTTTGTCAATCTTTTTTCTGTTAGTAAGTCCTACTCTACAGGAAAAGATCATTTAAAATAAGTTAACGTTAGTAGGAGCTATCTTGCAATTAGTTGCAGATTTTTCTCCACTTTATCAGTGGCTTTCGACTAGGGAGTTTGTTATTTCATTCCTTGTATAAATTCACTGGTTCATTCAATAAAATATACGACCGAACTTTCCTTTCCATTTTATTATATTATTCTATCAGATTAGCTTAATTAGTTTGCTCAAATATTCATATCATGCTCCAACAGAAAGCCCTAGGCGCCTGCTACTTAAAGCTCTGAAGGAGGAATAGCGATGGCTATCCCCTAGTCGAACTGCCGGCCAGTTTGCTCCTATTCTCCATTTCCCAATTCTATTTCTATTTGTTTATGGGGGTTATCCCTCTTGACATGTAATGTCTATGTTGGTTCAGCTTTAAGAACTTCTTTCGTATTTTTAGGATCGACAACGGTAAGTCGAGCAATTTTATAAATCCTCCTAAACTGATGTGGAAGTTAAATGGATTGCATTTCATTTCAGAATCTTGATTGTGTGGAATTTTAACATGGTTGCAGTTTAAACAATTATGTGTTCCCAGTAAAAGTGTTTATTTGTTTCAATTTATTGCAAGCATAATTTTTATTTATCGTGTACACGTTGCATATTTCAAGAAGCTTGTTGTCATGGCATATTGAATGTCTGTATGATCTATAACTCTAATTGGTGGAGTCAATAGGGAAATTTCACGTTTATTCTATAGCGTAAACGATAAATTTCCATTTTCGTTTATTAACACTATCAATTTTTTTGTCGTGTTTGCATTGCATCTTTCGAGAAGTTTGTCTTCATGGCGATTTTAGGTAATTATTGTATGTTTCTCCTTTTTGTTTTCCTGTTGCCATTATTTAACAATGATCCTTGATTCTGAATGTCGGATTTAATAGGTGACTTTATGTTTATTCCGTGTCATAAACGACAAATTCTTATATTTGTTTATTAACACTTTAATCTTTTTGTCGTGTTCGCATAACATTGCATCTTTCGAGAAGTTTGTCGTCATGGCATTTTTAGGTAATTATTGTATGTTTCTCTTTTTTTTTATGTTTTTTCTTGATTCTGAATGTTGGTTTTGATAAGGAAATTAGTTTATGTTTAATCCGTACCATAAACAACAAATTTCTATATTCGTTTATTAACACTATCATCTTTTTTTATCGTGTTCGAATTGCGTCTTTCGAGAAGTTTGTCATCATGTTGTTTAATGTTAGGCCCAATAATAGATTACGAGAAAAGATAATAGCGGCAGAATAAAAAGACACAAAGATTTTTACGTGGAAACCCCAAATAAATTAGGGAAAAACCACAGGACAAGCTCCGAATAATTCTCCACTATAAAATAATAGTAGGTTCACCAAGAGATTACAAAATAGTCGCACACAAGTGTTTCCCAAAACCTCACAATTTTCTCTCTTACCCAACTCTTAGGAACCCCTTTCCTAAGTTTATATGCACAGATTATATTCTTATATCTGTGCTTTTCTCTATCTGTATCACAAATGAGGAAATAATCCTCTCTATTTATAAAACAGAAAATGCGTAAATATTGTCCTAATTAACGCCTTCAATCATGCAACCAATTAGGAATTTGCTGGCCACCTGTTTTCTTCCGCAAATTTGCACCAGTTAGACCAATCAATTTGTTGGACTTTACTTTATCAATCTGCCACCCCTTTTTGGTTTTTTCTCCTTTTTTATAATTTAATATTGTGGATCCCATATATTGGAGGGACACCACATAACAAATCTCCCCCTCCCGACTACATAGTGGGACTATCCATCCTGATTGCTTTGACACACTGATCAAAAATTTCTTTTGGAACGACCTTTGTCAGCATATCGACAGCATTTTTATTTGTATGAATCTTCTGCAACTTGAACTCCTTTACCTCAATGGCAAGTCTGAGCCAATGATACCTTACATTAATATGTTTTGTCCGCGCATGATACATAGTATTCTTGCTCAAGTCTAGTGCACTTTGACTATCACAATAAACTATGTAGTCTTCTTCTTGCACACCCAATTCTTGAAAGAATCGCTTTAACCAAAGCATTTCCTTTCCTGCTTCTGTTGCTGCAATGTACTCTGCTTCAGTTGTTGATAATGAAACACATTTTTGTAACCGTGAATGCCATGAAATAGCTCCCCCTGAGAATGTAAATAAGTAACCTGATGTAGATTTTCTTTCATCAAGGTCACCAGCCATATCTGCATCTGTGTAACCAACAAGTGATGGGTTTCTACTTCCAAAGGTTAAACATAACTTTGAAGTTCCTCTCAGGTCTAAAGATCTATTTAACTGCTTCCCAATGTATCTTTTGGGGATTTGACTGGAATCTACTCACGACTCCAACTGTATGAGCGATGTCTGGTCTCATACACACCATTGCATACATTAAACTCCCGACCGCTGAAGAATATGGAACATTTGACATATCTTCTTTATTTTTCTCTATTGATGGGAAGGATTTCTTACTCAACTTGAAATGAGCGGCAAGTGGAGTGCTAACTGGTTTAGCATTCTTCATATTGAACCTTTCTAGTACCCGTTCAATATATTTTTCTTACGATAACCACAGCCTGCTGGACCTTCGAACTCGGGTAATCTCCATTCTAAGAATTCGCCTTACCAGTCCCAAATCCTTCATGTCAAACGCCTTAGACAAATCACCCTTCAACGTACTAATCATTTTGGCATCTGGCCCAATGATTAGCATATCATCAACATATAAAAGAAGAATGATAAATTTTCCATCAGAGAATTTCTGGACATATACATATGGATCAGCTTCTGTCCTCTCGTATCCTTGATTCACCATGAAGGAATCAAACTTTTTATACCATTGTCACGAGGCTTGTTTTAACCCATACAAACTTTTCTTCAGGCGACAAACCATGTCCTCCTTTCCCTTGACCTTGAAACCTTCTGGTTGTTCAATATAAATTTCTTCTTCTAAATCCCCATGCAAGAACGCGGTCTTTACATCAAGCTGTTCTAACTCAAGGTTCAAGCTAGCTATAAGACCTAGCACAACTCGAATGGAACTCATTTTCACAACTGGTGAAAAAATCTTGTCCAAGTCGATACCTTTCTTTTGAGTAAAGCCTTTGACAACTAATCGAGCTTTGAATCTCACTAGGTTTCCATCATCTTTCTTTAGGTTGTACAGCCATTTGTTCTTGAGTGTTCTCTTCCCTGTAGGAAGTTTCACCAGCTCGTACGTGTCATTCTTCTTTAAAGAATTCATCTCCTCCTGCATGGCCTTCATCCAACAATCTTTATCTTTACAAGATTGCACATCGTGGAAGCTTTCAGGCTCCCCCTCATCAGTGATTAAAATATAATCAGAACTAGAGTATTTTGTAGATGGTTGGCATTCTCTAATTGACCTCCTTAATTAAGGTTCTTCTTCTGGTAGAATGGGGTTCTCTGGCTCCCCTAGCTCAATACCCTCTTCATTCGTATCTTCATATACAATCGTATCTTGATCCCTCATAACTGGCTCTTCTTCTCCATCTTGTTCTGATTGATGCATTCTTCTTTCTGTGGCATCATCTGATAGAATGCTATCTGGTGTAATATCGATAACACCTTCACTTATAGATCTTTCAGGGATGATATCATTCTCATGAAATACAACATCTCGACTCCTTACAATTTTCTTTTTCATCGGATCCCATAATCTGTAGCTGAACTCTTCACCTCCATAACCGACAAAAGTGCAAGAAACTGATTTATCATCAAGCTTTAGCCTTTGCTTTTTAGGAACATGCATAAATGCCTTGCAGCCAAATACCCTCAAGTGAGAGTATGAGATATTATTACCTGTCCAGACCCTCTCTGGAATATCAAAATCCAAAGGTGTTGAAGGTAGTCGGTTGATAAGATAGATAGCAGTATTGACAGCTTCTCCCCAAAATGACTTAGGCAAGTTAGCCATTTTGAGCATGGATCTAACTCTTTCGACAATAGTACGATTCATTCATTCAGTAACACCATTGTGTTGAGGTGTACCAGTAACTGTCTTTTTATGCCTGATACCATGTTAACTACAGTAATCCTTGAACTCCTTGGAGATATACTCACCGCCATTATCTGTGCGTAAACACTTTAATGGCACTCCAGTCTCCCTTTCCACCATTGCATGGAATTGTTGAAAGTGCTTGAATACTTGATCCTTTATGCGCAGCAAATAAATCCATGTCTTCCTTGAGAAATCATCAATGAAGGTAAGAAAGTATCTTCTTCCTCCAATGGATTCTATATCCATGGGACCACAAACGTCAGAGTGTACCAACTCTAACTTATTATTTCTCCTTCTAGAGCTTTTCTGAAATGAAACTCGATGTTGCTTCCTAAATAAACAGTGATCACATGGGTTAATTTTTCCTTTGGCTAATGGGATGAGGGACTTCTTAGCCAGTATATTCAACCCTTTCTCACTAACATGCGCTAGTGGCCTATTCCACAAATTTGGTGAAGCATCATCTCCAACTGTATTCAGTTGACCCGCACATATTATTGCGTGCGTTTTGTATAGCGAGCAACACAATCTTCCTTTCACCACCACCAACGATGCTTTGGTGAGTTTCCAATTTCCATTGCCTGTATGATTGTGATAACCTTCCTTGCCCAATACACTAACGGATAACAGGTTCAACCGAAGATCTAGAATGTGTCGCACATTTTTAAGTGTTAATGTGCATCTGACACTTATCTTCACGCAGATATCACCGATTCCCACCATTTGTGAGACACTATTATTTCCCATTTTAATAGTGCCAAAATCGCCTGGTTTATATGTTGAGAAGTATTCCCTTTTTGGAACACACTGGTATGAGGCACCAGAACCTACAATCCACTCGGTATCTGCATCTCCAACATGACAACAATCTGCATCATAAGATACTAAAGCCACCTCTCCATCTTCTTTTGTGACTGTAGCAGATGCATTTTTGTCATTATCATGACTTCGGTTTGCATTCTCTTGTTTAAAGAAACGACAGTTCCTTTTGAGATGGCCCTGCTTTCCACAGTGGTAGCATGACCTCTTCTCCCGGGACTTGGCTCTATCTTTCGATTTTCCATTCCCACGACCTCTACTCTTGCTTTGACCCCTATTTTCCGTGAAAAGGGCTTGTGAACTGGTACTGACAACGTCTCTTCTATGAAGTTCTTCATTAAGTAGGCTATTCTTTACCATAGACATTGTTACCACACCATTTGGAGCTGAGTTACTCAGTGATACAACAAGAGTATCCTAGCTATCTGGTAGAGTTCCCATCAAATGACATGCTTGCATCTCATCATCCAAGGACATACCAGTGACTGCTAACTCACTTATGAATCCTTCAAAGTTGTTCAGGTGTTGTGTGATTGATCGTCCCCCTGTCAGTTTCAAGTTCATGACTTTGCGAATCATGAACTTTTCCTTGAGCATTTTTAGCCTCGTACATATCCTCTAGCTTCTTCTAGAGAACTTTGGGATATGTTTCATTCCTCATGTGGTTGTACAGGCTAGCATCTATCCATTGGCGTACTGTACCCAATAACTGCTTCTTCATTTTTATCCACTATTGTTCTTTCATATCTTTCGGCTTTGCGTCGTCACCCTCAATTGGATCATATAAATCTTTGCAATTGAGGTAATCCTCCATTCTGAATTTCCACATTGAATAATTTGTATTTGTCAATTTGATTATCACACCGTCATTCGTCATGTTGAAAATTTAAAAATGGCAAAATTTTACTATTCATGAATTTTACTATTCATATAAATAGTGGCTGTATATGTGAATAGTACCGTATACCCAAATAATACTTGTATATTGGAATAGTAACAATATGTCTCCGTATACTTAAATAATACTATTCATAAAATTACCAAATATGAATAGTATTATATATGAATACTATTATTCAAGTTACAATTTTACTATTCACTCAAATTGCGTATCTGCGACGGTTTTTCGAACGGATAGCGCCACCGGATTTATCGTAATTTTCTCGTCGTCGTGGTATATTTATTTTTGAAAAATATATCCACGGATTTTACTGATAAAACAACCTTCGGCTTTGATACCACTTGTTAGGCCCAATAATAGATTACGAGAAAAGATAATAGCAGCAGAATAAAAAGACACAAAAAATTTTACGTGGAAACCCCAAATAAATTAGGTAAAAACCACGGGACAAACTCTGAATAATTCTCCACTATAAAATAATAGTTGGTACACCAAGAGATTACAAAATAGTGGCACACAAGTGTTTCCCAAAACCTCACTATTTTCTCTCTTACCCAACTCTTAGGAACCCTTTTCCTAAGTTTGTATGCACAGATTATATTCTTATATCTGTGCTTTTCTGTATCTGTATCACAAATGAGGAAATAATCCTCTCTGTTTATAAAACAGAAAACGCGTAAATATTGTCCTAATTAATGCCTACAATCATGCAATCAATTAGGACTTCGCTGACCACATGTTTTCTTTCGCAAATTTACACCAGTTAGACCAATCAACTAGCAACTCTTTGCTAGTTACTATATATATAATGTCCAAGGTGTTCTTTGGCAAAAAAACCAAGAAATACATGAGTTGGAGAATAGGAGTGCAGTAAAAAGGTGTTCTTTGTCCAAGGGGCTGACCGTTCTTTATAATGTCCAATCCATGATTCTTTGTTTCTTCTAATAAGAGGCATTTTTTATTAAAATCTTTACAAAATTGAACATTAAGTAAAACTAATTATATATCTACAATCACATCATAAATAATTTACTAATTAATAAAAGTAAGAGAAAATAATTACATGAATACGGTCCGGTATTTATCTGGTAAATATCTAGTATTCGTCTAGTAGTTATCTAGTAAATATTGTTATGAAATTGTCATATGTACATCTATTATATATCTATAACATATATATATTAGATGGCATTAGATCCATAAAAAAAACTGTCAAAATTAAGACATACTAGATAATAACTAGATATCTAACAGTGATCTACTACATAAATACTAAATAAATACTACATGTCATATGTTATCTATATTTTAGAAATTTATTTGAAGTTATGATTTACTAGATAACTACTAGACGATAACTAGATATTTACCAGATAAATACTACACTGTATTTATGTAATTATTTTCCCCAGTTTTTATAAATTGTTTATGGTGTCACCAAATTATTTTGATTTTTTGTAGGACTTTTGTAATAACCCCTTAAAATGAGGAGATGGTACCTTCAAATCTAATTGTTTTTCAATTTTCAATCTCACCGAATTGGAAGTCCAATTTACAAATTTAACCCTATATTTCTATATTTTTTCCTATATACTTTATTCCTCAATTTCCTAGTCGCTAGTCAGAAAGTTGAAGTCTCTTTATTTATGATAAGGAGCATATTATTTCTTAGTTTGAGACTCAAAACGACATTTCTATTGTGAGAATACCATTGTTATCAAAACCGCATCGGACATCATACTTGGAAAGATTTTGGTATGTGGTATTACTAGTATACCTATAGTGAATTTACCGGTTTTTTACTTTTAAAATATATATTATTTAGAAATATTAATTTATATATGAGTAAAAAATAATTAATTTGGCATAATTTAGGTATATTCCTATCTAAATATCTCTAAACTAAGTAGGTTAAAATAGCTCTAGAATTATTTTAGATCATGTCAGCCCGTAATAGAGACTTCCAATGGCTATTGCAATGCTTTCTAGGTCTTTTGCAATACTTCTGCATGTCGTCATAGCCAATTTAAAAAAAATTATTTTTTAAGTTCAACTGTACCGTGACCATGACTGATTTGCGGTAAAACCGGTCGTGTGGTACGATTTTTACACCCACTACAAGAAATCAAGCTTTTTGTGACAATAAATATTGTCACGAAAAGCAAGAAGTTGTCACATATAACATTATGTGACAATAAAAAGTCGTTACAGTGTCGTCGCTGATAACTCCGTTGCAGATAATATTTCATCAAAATGTTGTCACAAATAGTGAAGTATTTTTGTGACAACTATAGTTGTAACGGAAACAAATAAGCTACTTGTCACATATAATACATCAAAATGAACTAAAACTACTTGACAACTTAAAAAAGTCATCACGCAAAATAATGTTTGTGATAATAATTGTTGTCACAAAAAAAATTGAAGTTGTCACATAAGTTTATATGTGACAAGAATAGTTGTCTCGAAGATATCGTCGCTAATAACTCCGTAACAGATAATATTTCCAAATATGTTGTCACAAAAATTGCAATTTTTGTGACAATAATTTTCATGTCACATAAAATCCATTCTCACAAATAGAGCGAATTGTCACGAAATATACGATATATATTACTGAAACTTTATGACAGTTTTTATTGGTCGGCACAAATATTGTTTGTGGCAACTTTTTATTGTCACATAATATTTGATAACAACATTTTACATCGGTTACAATTTTTTTCTGTCACTATCTAAATATTTGTAACAACTTTGGATTGAAGGGAACTCAAACTTTGAGAAATGTTGTCACAAATTCTCAAAACACAATAACAAATTTATGAATATAATAATCCCTTAAGAGTATAACTAAGATACATAAACAAGATTTTTAACAAAGAAATAGGAATAAAGTACAGTGAAACAAAGTTTTGACTATAGAAATCAAAATTGATTACGAATCAAATAAGACTAATCTAAACTCATTTTTACAAAAGCGTTTTTGCAGCTCAATATATCAGTGAAAAGCCACAAGACAAGAACTCCTAAAGAATGGATTGTGTAAGACTTAATCTAGCGAATAAATGGCTAAATTTTCATCTTCGAGCTCCGAGTGTAGTTTCTTCTATATCACTTTTGATCAACCTATCGATCTTTGCATGTAAATATTACTTAAATATAAAAAATTCGCATCAGATTTAAGGTTAAATAAATATTAGATAGATCTAGATAAACATGACAATAAGGAGTTAAAAATTTCAGTGAGGTTATGAAAGTGTAGAGATTGTATAGAAAAAAATGTTCACTTCATTTCTAATGTCAAACTGTTTCAAATTATAAATGAGGAAATGGATAATCTATTGTATACAAGTTTTGGCAATAGTTCAATGGTACTGGCCATTGACTTACTCCCAAATATTTAAAATTTTCATTTAATTTCTATCTTCAAATTCCATTTCCGTAAATCATAAAGTTAGGCAGAGGAATGCACTTGAAATTCAACTTTTCTAATGGCAAATAGGCCCTGAATCAAAAACTGAACGCTCTAATCAATTTCTCTTTCATGAAGGATGCCATAGCTCCTGAAGAATACAAAGACCAAAATAGTAAAGGCCCCAATCAAGCTGCATTTTCAAATACAAGGAGTCAACACTGTACTGAGAACAAAAAAATTGAACAAAATTATGTTACGAAACCATTCTAGATTGACAAACATGAGCTGAATGTGTATGCGTGCAAGTTAACTTTTTAACTAAGAAGAAAAATAGATATGCCTACTATCACATAAATCACACTCACTACCAGACCAGTACCCATTGGTCATCTTATATGGTTTAAATGTATTACTGACAAGATTTATAGCAGTATATCTCCTTGTCCAACATACTAAAAATTAGTAACATTAAAGAGATTTATATTGACAGATAAAAGGGGTTGGTTTTAAGTGAATAAGAACAGAAAAATGAAAAATGTGAGACTTTACACTGAGTCTCTTGTGACTAAATAAACCACTATATTGCGACCATCCGCCCACTCTTAAGTTGATCTGATCAAAGATCGAATGCCGCCAATGAATTAGAACATAATGAACATTATGAAAAATAGAAGATTCAATAGGTTTCATTCATTATACAGATACCCAAGTGGACGAGTTTGAGCTTAGAGCTAATGAAAGGGACTTCATCTAATCTTGTAATGATTAGATTCCTACCATTCTATCATTTTAAAATTTTCATCCATTTATTACATATTGACATATTTTATAGTATTATAGGCAGAGAAACCTCTAGTGATATTTCGTAGACATCAGTATTTAAATTTGAATCGTAGATAACAAAAATCTCAGTTTACAACTGTTGGAAAATTTGCTCAATTTGCTCTTTAAAACTTAGTTCCGGAGTTGCTTCCGAACAGAGGCAACGCTTTTCTTCAATAACTGTTGCAGAAGCTCAAAACTGGATCAGAGGCAGCACTTCTGGGGGCAAAATTTTTGCAATAGATCCGGAGGCAACACTTCCGGATGGAAAATGATCCGGACTGATCCGGAGGCAAACTGATCCGGATTGATCCGGAGGCAAACCGGAAGAAATGCAACTCTTTTAGAAACTGTTGCAGTATCTTTGAAACTGGACCAAAGGCAACACTTTATTGTTCAGAATATGTTGCACTAGATCCGGATGCACTACTTAGGCAACGCTTTATTGTTCAAAATTCGTTGCAATAGATCTGAGTCTTCTGATAGATCCTGATTCTCAGCTTAGGCAACGCTTTACTTACAAAAGGCAAAACTTTCTGCTGAAATTGATAATAATAATGATCTTAACCACCTGGGACATCACTGAAACACCAAGAACAAACTTTTAAGGGTTAGGATGAGTTGAGTCGAGTAGGAGACTATGTTCTTAAAGGATACTTCGTAGTTCCTTCCAGGATTAAACAACTCCTTCAAACTCGATTTAAGTTTGGATACAGGAATCAGAAATGCTTATCATATGCAGAAATTTTGGGAGGAAGACAAGTATAAAAATTCGGTTTTGTTCTCTCTTTTTATGGAAAAACCCACCAACCTTTTTATAAGTAATAAAACAGTTGTTATAAAATAATAAATAAAAGCTATTACAACCGTAACCGACGTCAGTTACAAAACATTAAACAAATGTAACCATTGGAGAATTAAACTTACTTCAACTCGCTTTTATGGAGGAAATAAATATTTGTAACTCCCACCACATACTATTTTGACCACAAGATATTTTTCTCAACAAAAATATCATAAAATATTCTTTTGCAAGTAACATAAAATTCTCATTTTTCCAACAATCCCCCACAACTTTCAAAAGAAGTTCAAATAAAAAGAATTTTCTAGATATCTCGAATTTGACATATAATGCATGGAACTGGTGTCTTGTGGACTATGAACCAGAACTTGATAGATAGTCTTTTAGTTCAATTTATAGAGAATCTGAATTGTTAAGTTTAATACACTCCGATTTGGGAGACTTGAAAAATACCATGACTAGAGGTGGGAAAAAGTATTATGTTACTTTTATTGATGATTTTTCAAGGTATACAAAAGTGTATTTACTTAATAGTAAAAATGAGGCTTTTGATAAATTTGTGCTATACAAAAATGAGGTTAAGAATCAGTCGAATAAGAAGATTAAAAGGATTAGATCCGATAGAGGTGGTGAGTATATTGCCCTAAATGACCTTTGTGAGAAACATGGTATTATACATGAGACCACACCTCCTTATTCACCTGAATCCAATGGTATAGCTGAGAGGAAAAATCGAACCTTAAAAGAAATGATGAATTGTATGCTTTTAAGTTCTAGTGCTCTTGATAATTTGTGGGGTGAGGCTATTTTGTCTGCTTGACATGTACAAGATAGGATTCCTTATAAGAAGACCAATAAGACACCTTATGAATTATGGAAGGGTTATCCTCCTAATATGAATTATTTGAAAGTGTGGGGGTGTCTAGCTAAGGTTCTTCTTCCTGAACCTAAAAAGAGGAAAATAGGTTCAAAAAACAAGTTAAAAGCTTGCTTTATACGTGTAAGACCAATCTTGTATATACCAAAAACTTCTAACTGCATGCATTATACTCTTCTTATAACTACAAATCTAATGTAGTGTATTTCTGTTTTGAACCCGATCAAAAGAATGCATAAACAGAGTAAACCAATATCTTACAAAAAAATGTAAACTCACAAATGTGGCAACACGAACACCTATCATAATTACAAGTGACACTAAAGCATAAGAAGCAAGGGCTGGATGGCCAATGATTCATCTTTTTCCCTAAAGCTAGAGCACTATTCTAGTCTAATCTGAATTATATAATAAAATCACTTCATTTATTCAGTATGTCCACTTTAATTTACCATTATATCTCAATCCTTACTTTCCTGGAAGTTTTTTTTTGCCATCTATAAGGCAGAGCAAATGTTCAATCCTACACTAGAACACCATGAAACCAAACAATTATGTCGAATCAGCACAGTTCAACGTAAATCAGTAGCAAAGTGTAACTATGGGAAATTACTAACATATTACCTAAATATGAGACATAAATTACTAACATATTACCTAAACATGAATTCAGTAGAAAAGTGTAACTACGGGAAATTCCTTGTTAATAACCATCATAAAGCAAATGCGACCAATTTGACAACAACTAGAATCTTTGCAGAAGTGTAATATATTACACAGATTCAAAGAATTCTCAACATTAACTATTGCAAAGTGAGATGGGTCAAGGCAAGTTATGTATTCTACCATTATATATACTCTGTAACTTCATTGAAGACAACTCTAATGAAATTCAAAATAGCCTAAGTTCTCGGTGTGATTAAGCTAATCTACAACAACAATTCAAGAACTTTCAATGTACCAATGTCAAAACATCAGCAATATCCAATGGTAAATAAAACGTACCCTTTTCTTACTGATCTGAGCAAAACTACGTAAAGATTTAACATGATTACATGATGTTAATGTGACAAGTTCAAAAAAGACTATTTTTTGTGACAAGTTCACAAAGATTATAATCTTGTATAACCGAATTTGGTAGTATTTCTAACCTAATTTTTAAGTTTAGGAGATATTTAGTCTTTACATATTACTATCTAATTCATGTAGTCATTGAGTTCAAATTAATCCAGGAAGAAATGAAAATTCATCATAAAAATAGCCCATAGTTCCTCGAGCGCACCTAGGCGCATCACCAGGGAGCGCCTAGGCGCTGCAGGCGCCGGTACATTCAATTTAGAAATTGAAAAGAAATCTATACCAATTCTATATCAACTAAAGCAACTGACTCCAAAGTTCCTACACCATAAGAAGAGATTACAAAAAAAATTTATGGACAGTTTGAAGAAAAGATTACAAACTGTCTATAAATTTCTGTATCATATAAAGAAATTGACTCTAAAAATTTCTCAGGATAAGGGAAAACAGGATACAATTACTTTGCTAAGAGTTTGAAATGAATAAATTAGGCCTGAAACAATTGAAGAAAAGCCAAATAAAGTCTGAATCAAATAGAAGTCGACTGAGATATTCAATATAGTTGGTCCAATCCAAATATTCTTATGAACTACCCAAATGCAAAATTCAATCACAAGAACAATAAACCAATCAGAAACAAATTAATTCAAACAAGTTTACGTATTATAGGCAGTAAAATTTAGATAGTGCCAGATTGAAACCCCAATACTTTTGACTGAAGAGATAAGTCAAAGAATTCCAGTAACGCATACCTCATCGGAACATCTACATAATACCAGGCAACATCTATGAGTTCAAGTACTGAATCAGATCCAACAGCTCAAACAAATGTAATAGATAGGAAATGATAATACCATCAACAACATTTAAGTTCCCTAAGGGACGTCACAATTGAAGGCGTAAAAGTAAAAAAAAAACAAAAGGTGGTAAATATATTAATCAATGGTTGATAGATCATGTAAAAAGAGCATGCCTATTGTGAATAAATAGAGAAGTGATGTTTCACTCTAGCAAAGAACTAAAATAGAAAAAAAAATATCATGGAGCATATGTAAGCAATGTAATGGGAAATTTGTGAAACTGAGAAATTGGTAGGAACAAACAACCTAAAATATGATCCCACAATAATCATCTATTTACACAAATGAAAAGTGGAAAATTACACAAGTCCTAAGAACAGAAAAATCACAGATGAATAACACAAATTTACAATGTTTAAATACAACATCATTTTTTACCAGCAAGGTATAACTCAGTTGACAACGCAGGCTGAGTAAGTTGGAGAAGAACAAGGTTCAAATCCCACTAAATACACTTGTTGGGAGGGGTAAGGAACCTTAACTATGACTAAGCCCCGAACAAGGTTATCTCAATGAAGATACTTGTAAATATTACCCAAAAATATACAACATCATTTTTTGCTAAGGCAGACTAACTAATAGATAAAACAATTTGAATTAGGATACGCATACAATAACATATATCTTAGTAAGTGGAAATTTGGCAGCTTTAATGTTGTCAAATTCATCAATCATAATCGTTACATAAATAGTAATCAGTATATTTAGTTTTGCTTTACTCTAATTGAGATATAAGAGATCTAAACCTTAATTGACAAAATAGAAGAAAATGGGTTATTTAGGTAATCAACAATTACACGAGGAAAACAATTTAATTGCAAAACTGACCTGCAACGGGTTCAACCGCAAAAAAAGAACCCATAACTGAAACACCAGAAGCCACAATTTCTTTGAAAGCAAAGGCTCTCCTATTAATTACAAATTTACTCCCTTGAAGTTTGCAAAATAAACCCAATACAACAAATTATATAACATACATTCAAGTAGTAATGATTAAGAAGTGAAATAAGAAAGAAAGAAGCTTACTACACTGAGTTAACTTGAGAGGCGCAATAAACCTGACACTAGTGGAACTGAAGAGCTCGGACCTTAAGTAAGGGGACAAGGCAAATGAAGAGGACGAAGACATTGAGTATGGCATGTCGGCGAGATAAGCACAACAACGGTAAGATGATCCCGGAGAAACGGCGGACAGACGAACCCCGGAGAAACAACGGCCAAACGAGCAGCCGAGGAACGACGATGATACGAGCAGCGGAGTAACAGTGGAGATACGACCAACGGAGGAACGGCGGCGAACGAGAGGTGAGCGGATGGTTGTGGGCGTAGGATGAGAGCAGCGGGAGAGCAAAAAGGAGTAGTAGGTGTGGCGGCCGTGACTTGTAAAATTTTGAGGGTTTTGTGCGTGTGTGATAGTGAGGGGTAAGAAATTAGATTAAACTATTATTATTATAATTAATTATTAATTATTATACTATTATTTGGATTATTATTACAGTTACTCATAATTCATAATTATTTTTAAAGATATTAAATTAATAATAAATTGTCATTAAATATTAATATATATAGAAGATAATAATTTTAATTATCTTATTGGTGTTATTTATGTTTACTTTATTTTTAACAAAGTATATGTTACTTTGTTCTTTATCATCATTGGATCAATCATCTCACTACTTTTCTAATGATAATAAAGATTAATGATTACTCAAAGTAACAACAGAATTTACCTTATTATTATAATTATATTGATAGGTGTATATAATAAGTTTTAATAAATAATATTAAAAAATTATTTTGTAATATGACATAAGGAGAGAAATACATGGAGGGTAAAAGGGTTTTGGGCTAAAGTTTAGGGTTTAGGGTTAATTAAGGATTTAGGGTAAAAGGTTAAGAGTTAATGGTTTGGGTCTAGAAATATTGGTTTAAACTATTTCCCTTGCACCCTGTGGAATACGACCTTCTGCTTGCCCCATACTACTGATCACGACCTAGTGCACTTGCTACATCGCTTCTTTTGTCAGATAACACAAGCATATAGTTTTTGTGACAGTAAAAAAATTATTGTCACATATTGAATAATTTTATTACATCCTTTGCTTGTAACACAAATATTTTTTTCAGGTTAAACTTATTGTAACACAAATAATAATATTTTGCAACTAGTTTTTTATGTTGTCACGTTTATAGTTTTTGAGACCATGAAAATTTATTGTCACGTATTGAGTAGTTTTAGTTACAACTTTTATTTGTAACATAAGCATTTTTTGTCTCAAGTTTCACAAAACTACCGAATTATTTGCAACAAACTTTTTATGTTGTCACATATGTTGTTTTTGTGACAATAGAAAGTTATTGTCGCACATGAAATATTTTTAGTTACAACCGTTACTTGTAACTGAAGTGTTTTTGTTTCAAGCTAAATTTATTGACACGAAACTAATAAATTATTTGTAACAAGTTATTTATGTTGTCACTAAACAATTTTTGTGACAACAAATTTTTTATTGTAACAATTTCTAAATTATAGGTTACAACTAAAGTTGTAACTACAAATATTAGTTACGATGTTAAAAAATTGTCACAAAACATCTATTATATGTGACAATTTCATAACAATTTTTGTGACAAATTTTTGTGACAATTTCATAACAATTTCATAACAATTGTCACAAAACATCTATTATATGTGACAAATTCACTAAACAATTTTTGTGACAACAAATTTTTTATTGTAACAATTTCTAAATTATAGGTTACAACTAAAGTTGTAACTACAAATATTAGTTACGATGTTAAAAAATTGTCACAAAACATCTATTATATGTGACAATTTCATAACAAAATTTTAGAAAACTAATTTTTGTGACAATAAAAATTTTATTGTAACAAATAAGAGCCTTTTGTGACAATAATTTTAGTGACAGCGAAATTATTGTCACACATTAACTGTTTTCTTGCGGTGAACATTGGTAATGTACTTTTAGGTTTATTAAATAAGATCATTATTTCTGAAGGTTATACAAGTAATTTTCATATTACTTTATAAATATCATAATTTTAAAACTATTGCATTCCTTTCAAATATTATCTCGGACTTTCTTTCCCTTTACCTTTATCTCATTTGAAATTCTCCAAAAACTTACTCCCAAATATAGTATACATCATGATACTCTCAAGAAACCACACAAGCAATTAATGTTTTAAAAAGCGTTATAACGTTAGGTGCTAGTTGGCCGATCAAGGCTTCCTAAGTCTATGTGGGGTCTAAAAAGATTCATATATTTTAATATTTATTAATACATAGAAATATGAATTCAGCTAAAAAAAGATTGTAAAATAAGAAAGTACTAAAAAATATAATTTGGACAATGTTTTTAAAATTGTTAGGTGCTAGTCGGACGGTATCAACCTTCTTATTTATGACATAGAGCATATTGTTTCTCGGTTTGAAATTCAAAATGACAATTATATTGTGAAAATACTTTAATATGTTTTAGTTTTACAAACTAAACTATTTTTTGTGTGTAAAAATATTACTAATATTTATTATAAAATATTGGTATCTTATAAAATTGAGTACATGAGTTGCCTCGGCTGATAAGATCGGACTAAGCGGTGCCTGATAGCGCCTTAGGAATGAAAAATTATGCAACAAGCTAAAAAAATGAGGATTAGACGGAGATTTTTAAAACACTGCATTTATCATAAACATGTCAGGAATTTTAAAAATTAGCGACAAATTATTTGCGTCGCTAAATACTAGAATTGCATTGTTAAGGCTATAGAGTACAATTTTGATTTGTGGGTGGACGCAGCGAAAATCAGATAAGTGAATATGTTGTCTATGATATTCCATGTATGTGTCGAACAGATTTATGGTAATTTGTTTCGATTATGGGTAATTTATGGCAAGTTTGGTGACGGCCTGCCAAGAGCTGTTCTTTGTTTCTCAAAATTGCCTCAACTGGTGAAATTCCTTTCCCCGCCGGCTCGGATTTAAAAATAACAATGGCTATGAAACCCTAATTCACCTCAGGATTCCAAAATGAGAGCTCCCACGTTGACCTACATGCAGCGATACAGAGCATGTTATGTGCATCCATGGAAGCACACCTGTTTTTGATTCCTTCTTGGTACGTGCTCTCCATCTGATCAGTTTGGTTGAAAATTTCTTCTTCCTTGTTTTCAAACTTGTAACCGTGAGCATTTGTTGTTTTTATCCTCCAAATGTATTCAATTAGGATTTTGCTACTGTGTTATTCTTTGGATTTTTCTCTTTTATGCTTCTTTTTTGATCGAAGATGCATTGAATTTTTACCTATTTCTCTCTTGTTCTTCGTGCGGATCCCACCTGACAGTTTATGTGGGTATTTCTTCTGACAATTGCAAATAGTCTGCAGTCCATACTTTGCAATTATCCCAACATTCGCCCCCTGTGCAGCAGTATCTCATCTGTGATTTTGGTTCTGAGTTGCTTGCCTAGAGAGGGGTAGAAACCTTTAGAATTGAGTTGTGAGGGTGAGAGTTAGGGGGAAATGGCTTGGGAAAATCTTTGGGATTATGATTTTTCTGTGAATTCCAGTCACATAACTAATCCTTCTGCTTCTGGATTTGCAGAACCAATTCTGAGTGATTTGTTAGGTTCTTTTTGTGATTTTGAGGATCAATATCAAGTTGATCGGCAACCTGAATTTAGTAATTATAACCTCACTTCACTCATGGAAGAATTGAAAAAGGAGTTAGGTTTTGCTGAAAACCTTGAAAATCAGCAGCCATACATGGTTGAGAACCCTGTTTCGTCTCTGGAGGGGGGTTTCATGATTAATGAATTCACCCCAAATCCTTTCATGGTCCGAAGAGAATGCAATGATGGGAAATATCCCAACTCTACTTCAGGGGAATGCAATGGTAGAGGAATTACCTCCTAATTCTTCTATGACCCATGACTATTTTTCGCCGTTTAAGGAAACGAGGATGATGGACTGCATCCCACCATTTGTTGAGTGGGATGTGACAATGGTGAACCATGACCTTGCTTCGTTATCTGGGGAGACGTTTTCTGAATTTGTGACAGCAGCTGACATAGTCAATGATCACATTGTTTCATCCAACGAGGGGCATGTGATGATAGGGGAGACAACTTAAAATTAGGTCGCGGTTCATGGTGGTGCGATTTCACATGAGCAACAGGGTGCGGTAGGGGGAGGGCCTGTTAAAATTCGTCGCCCCAATCTTACATATCGCAAGGGAACGAAACATTGTGTTTGTTGGACTACCGCGCTTCATGCTTGCTTTGTTAGTGCTATCAAACAGCTTGGGGGACGCGAATGTCAGTATACTTTTTTTCTATCATGTTTAATAATTGTTTTTTCGATCATTTTTTGTTACTGAGTTTTGAATGTTTGGGTGTCTTGATTGATTGAAGAGTGACCTGTTTAACTTTCTTAATTTGAAGAACTAAGATATTTTTGTTTTTTATACTCTTTCGCTATTTATAACAAGAAAAGGTTATCGTATAGTGTTAAGAAAGACACTTTGAATTTACTTTTGACATGAAATGTTTTCCTCTCTTGATATATTGAATTATTGATGTATTTCAAGCCTGGAATATGACTAGTTGTTTTCTAAAATTGGTTATTTCTAATCCAAGTATTTTTTTGGATTTGGTGTTGCCTGTTTAGACTATTCCAAGAAACAGTTGTTTGCACAGTTTAGCATTCTCGAGTTTTTGAATTTGTTGAGGTTTTTACTCTCAACGGTTGTATATTATCATATTTTGCTTCCATTATTTTTATGTCTACTTATTTATTTGTTTTTTCAAATCTTGATCTTGATCACACAATTAGTTCAACTGATATTTTTCAAGATAAAAAATCTTTTATAATTAATTCCTTTTTTTTTTTTACAGTTTGCTCCTCTCCTCCATTTCACAATTCTACATCTATTTGTTTGTGGGGGTCATCTTCCTCTTGACATGTAATATTGATAAGTGCAATTTATACCATGAAAATATCAGTAAATCAGCCTTGAAAATAGCTCAATTGAATTAAATATGAGAGATTTATTAGTGTTTTATATAAATTTTTCAGATATTTCCTTGAGGCTGCAAATGATGTAAAGCAAGGATATAACAGAAGCAAGCAACCAGGATGTGCAACAGAGCAGGCAGGATGAGCACCAGAGCAAGCAGGAGAGTAGTCAAAGCAAGCAGGATGAGGAGACCGAAGAAGGAGGTGGTGGCCAAGATGACGTGGCCAAGTGATATACCAGGAGAATATTCTTTTGTGTGAGCTTCTAGAAGCTCTTTTGTAGCTTGTCAAGGACGCCTTAAGCGGTGGAGTTAGTGGGGCCTTTTTTGTATTATTTTAATGCCCACTTGGACAAGACTTATTGGGGCAGTAATCCATCTTCTAGAAGCTCTTTCTTTTCAGAACAATATCTTAGTTTATGTGTATTTTGCAAGTGGTGAATCTAGAGTCTTCTCTTCACCACTATAAATTCGGTCATTGGCCATCATTTTGGACAAGCTTTGATTGGCTTCACTTTCACTTATTTTCTGTAATATGTCCAGTATTAGTATTATGCTAATTATGTCCTTATTTATTATTGTCTTTTTGTGCTTTACTTTAATTATGAGCAGCTAAAGCATTGGTAGAAAAAGCTAGCAAGGAGGACAGGTAAAACATGGTCTAAACTCTCTCTCTTTTATCTCTAAATTCATTAGATAAAGATTGTTATGTATCGTGTTAAATCCCATTAAGTTCGCCAAACTTATACTTAGTGTAAACAAGAAATTGTAACACGGAAACTAAACACATAACACATTTTTGAAAAAAAAACGGTTGTTGACTAGAAATGCTAGGAATTCCTATTAGAATTTAATAGGAAGCTTACTTTGTTCTTAATGCTTGAAGAATAACTTGCAAGAGGAGGTTCCCAGAGTTGAACTTTAAAGAAATATAGGCAAAAAGCGGTGGCTGAGCCTAAAAAACCTTAAGTGGGTGGATCTAGATCTTTGGTACTTAAAAAGATTAGAAATCAAAGAGAGAAGTTAAACTGTGTGTGTCTGACTGCTAGACTTGCCTGCTTCCTTATAATATTGTTTGCGGTAGTTAAATTAAGCTATCAAAATTGTATGTTTGTTTATTTTTAACTTTCTTTCAATATTAATCAACTCCTTTTAATTGCGTGACTGTAAAATTCACTAATTTACAACTGGATTTAGTAACTCCCTTGCTCCCAGAGGAAATGACACTTGTACTTGCCTTATGCTACTGAATACAACCTAGTACACTTGCTAGACACTCTCAATTGGCAACCAATAAATATCTATGTTAGTTCAGTTTTAAGAAATTCTTTTGTATTCTTAGGATCGACAATGTTCAGTTTTAAGAAATTCTTTTGCATTCGTAGGATCGACAATGGTAAGTCGAGCAATTTTATAAATCTTCCTAAACTGATGCAAAAGTTAAATGGATTACATTTCACAATTGGATCTTCATTTTGAGGATTTTTAATATGCTTACAATTTAAACTATCCTGTGTTCTCACTAAAAGTTTTATTCGTTCCTGTTGGTCCCTATGCGTACACTCAATGAGTCAGAGGGGGGGTGAATGACTCACTCAAAAACTTAACAAACTTTTTCGCGATAATATGAGCTTCGCTGAGTGAGGTCAGCTGGCTGAGTGAAATTTCTGGAAAAACTTCAAAGTAAAGAACACTAAGATTTTTATACTGGTTCGGCAAGCTGTGCTTACATCCAGTCCCGAGAGAGTGTGTCGGCTTTAATCCACTAATCTCAACTCCTTTACCCTAGGCTGAGAATCCTTTCAAAAATTCCCTAATTACAGTAAGTACCCTCCAAACTGTAATCTCTCACCCGCTGAGTAGAATACCCTCTTCTATCAGCAACTCAACAAGAGTCTAAACAAGAGCTGGATTCAACTTATAAATTGTTGATCCAGTTATAATAATTAGATATTATAGTTCAATGATCTATTCTATTCTCTCTTATTCTAAAGCAGATTCTCGCTGAGTAGATGCTTTCTTGCTTGAACTTCTTTAAAGCTTGTAAATTGGCAGAGTTTTAGCTTTTGAGAAATTCAGGTGTAATCACCAAGTTCTGACGCTTGCCTTCTTGCTCCTTTTATAGATGGATTGAGAAAGTAGCCATTGAATTTACTTTGGAATCTTCTAAAATTGACAACTCATCTATCCACCCATTACTTCTTCAAATCAATCCGTTAAGAGATAGAATTGCACCGTTGTAAGATAGAAAATCAATCCGTTAGATTGACAGTCGAGCTTCAATTTAAATCCTTTGTTGTTTGATGCCAGTCTTCCATTAGAGAGAACTCGCGCTGACTTGCCACGTGTCTTCTTCCCATTCCTTCTGGCATTCAGACATTATGAGCGTACAACGTTTTGCGCGGTGGCTGTGGGGCCGGGCTGGTTAGGCCGGCCTCTTGGAATGACAGGGAGATGTGTGTGATGTAATTAGAGAACGGTTTTGCATATTTTAATGCTCAAAAGATAGGAGACTGAAATCCCATACATAAAATAGAGTCGCCACCTGGTTTAGCTCAACCGGGAAATTTTTGGTACGATTTTCCCACCGGGTGGTTAGACCATACCTTAAGTAGAGATTCCGAGTTCGGATGATGTTATCTATTTTTTGTTAGGCCAGGTTGAGATACTTCATTCTTTCTTAATCGGTTTAATCCACCCTATTTATTTGTGTTTTCAGTTATTTTATTATTTTCGCTTTTATCAAGCAATTGAAGTGATGAATAAAATATTTACAGCCGTTCAAAAATAAGTGCAGAAAATAAAATTATTACAATATTATGGGATGTTTCCTGTACATTTTTCTATGCAATAAATAAATACCCGAATGTCTGATATACATCTACCTGCAGAAGATGGTTACCACGGATATGGAATGTTTTATTTACAATATTATAGAGCCCAGTTGGATGACTAAAATGAGATTTGAATGGCATTTGCAGGGAAATTCCATTTTTAACCAAATTTTAGATGCGATCGTTGTTTTAACCAAATTATTAGTGAAAATGCCACACATTGTGGGGTGGGGTCTGTTTTCAGGAGGTTTTGAATGTCCATCGTTGCACTATATATTCTAGCTTTGGAAAATAAACTAGTCCGGGAACAAAGAAAAAATAAAACTGTTGTCCAGAAGGTCATGCTGCCGACGATGCAACTGATGCTGCCGGCGACATGGTTGATATCGCTGGTGACATGGCTGATGCCGTTGGCGACATCAATTATATCTCTGGCGACATTAGTATACAGATAGGCTACAAGGCCTTCTGAGTACCATAAAAAAAGGGTCCCGCAAGAAAGTAAGGTCTCTGGGGAATGCGATGCCACCGAAGGTATTAGTGATATCTCTGGCGACATAGGTGATATCGCCGGTGACATCATATGTCTTCGGCGACCTCAATTTCTTTCAGCAGCAGCGAGCAGTAGTTAAAAATGATCGAAAATCCAAAAATGAATACAAATCAACAAGAATCAATACAAATCAGTAATATTAATGCCAAAGAGCTTTGAGACTCAGAATTTTCACCTCAGGGTCGTGAATCCAGCTCTTCGTAAACTGAACAGAAACACCTCCGGAAAGCTTGTAACGATGATTTAGTTGTTAATTTGAGAGTTTTAGGTCTCCAAATCCTATCAAGTTGATTTTAAGCTCATAATCAGAGAGTTCAAAGAAGAAAAACCAGGAAAAAATGGATTAGAATCCTTTTTTCCTACCTTTTCTAATTCTTATTTCACTAAAATCTATTCTCTCTCAATTTCCTAATTTCAGCTCCTCAATTTCCCAAATTCAGCTCCTAATTTCCACCCTCCTCTCAATTCAGCCTAAGGTGTGTTTTTATAGGCGAATTGGGGTGTTCTTCGAGACCTTTTTAACTATTTCTACTGAAAGTGGCCGAAAGGCTGTTTGTGCTGGGAACCGTTTTAGGCCATGCCACCGGCGACATGATGATGATGCCACCGGCGGTATGGCTGATGCCACCGGCGATATGGTGATGCCACCGGCGATATGGTGATGCCACCGGCGACATGGTAATGCCACCGATGGCATGGCTGATGCCGCTAGTGGCATCAGTCTCTGGCACGCCGACAGACAGCAGGCCCAGGAGCCTAAAAAGTCGTGAAAAGCGGTCAAAAAGTAGGAAAAAGTGGGTCAAAAGGCATATTTTTTAATTTTAATTACATTTTAATGGATATTTTTAATTTGGGTGTAAATCATCGATTCAAGCTCCTATCGGACGCATTTTTAGCCACGCCGAACTGGATTCTACCAAGTATAAAATTCACAAGGAATATTATTTTGGTAATAAAAATTCTACAGAGAACTTTTATTTCGAGGAATTAAAATCGGATACACGTCATCATCGTCTCGCGAGAGGGACTGCAAAATCCCGTGCTCATAGGCTGCCTCTCGGGGGATCACTACTGCCACTGGTCAGTATGATCGCATGAAAAGAGCAAGGGATAGGAATGATACCTGATGGATGACTGGTTTGCCCCTTGGTCGGACTTGTGCTTTGTGGAAAGGATGCCCCTTGGTCGGACTTATGCTTTGAAGATTGATTGTCCCTTGGCCGGACTTTGAGCTTTGTGAAGAGTTTGTACTTTGGTCGAACTTGAGCTTTGTGGAGAGTTTATCCTTTGGTCAGACTTATGCTTTTATGGATTGGTTATCCCTTGGTCTCATGCTTTATGGATTGGTTGTCCCTTGGTCGGACTCACACTTTGTGGATTGGTTGTCCCTTGGTCAGACTCATGCTTTATGGATTGGTTGTCCCTTGGTCGGACTCATGCTTTATGGCGAGGTTGTCCCTTGATCGGACTCACACTTTGTGATTGGTTATCCCTTGGTTGGACTCATGCATTGTGGATTGGTTGTCCCTTGGTCAGACTTGAGCTTTGTGGATTGGTTGTCCCTTGGTCGGACTTGAGCTTTGTGGAGATTGTCCTTTGGTCGAATTTATGCTTTGCGGAGAGATTGTCCCTTGGTCGGACTTATGCTTTGTGTGAGAGGTTGCCCCTCGGTCGGACTCATGGTTTTAGAGTGATTGCCCCTTGGTCGGGCTTACACTTTGTGGAGTGATTGCCCCTTGGTCGGGCTTAAACTTTATGGAGAGATTGCCCCTTGGTCGGGCTTATGGTTTGTGGAGAGATTGCCCCTTGGTCGGGCTTGTGCTTTACAGAAGTTATCCCTTAGTCAGACTTATGCTTTGCGGAGATATTGCCCTTCGATTGGGCTTATGCTTTATGGAGTTCGTCCTTTGGTCGGACTTATGCTTTGTGGAGAGATTATCCTTTGGTCAGACTTGTGCTTTGTGTGAGATTGCCCCTTGGTTAGACTCATGCTTTTAGAGTGATTGCCCCTTGGTTGGGCTTACACTTTATGGAGTGATTGCCCCTTGGTCGGGCTTAAACTTCGTGGAGAGATTGCCCCTTGGTCAGGCTTTTGGTTTGTGGAGAGATTGCCCCTTGGTCGGGCTTGTACTTTGCGAAAACTATCCCTTGGTCGGACTTATACTTTGCAGAGATATTGCCCTTCGGTTAGGCTTATGCTTTATGAAGTTTGTCCTTTTGTCGAACTTATGCTTTGCGGAGAGATTGTCCTTTGGTCGAACTTGTGCTTTGTGTGAGATTGCCCCTTGGTCGGGCTTTCACTTTGTGAAGAGATTGCCCTTCGGTTGGGCTTTTGTTTTATGGAGTGATTGCCCCTTGGTCGGGCTTTCACTTTGTGGAGAGATTGTCCTTTGGTCAGACTTGTGCTTTGTGTGAGATTGCCCCTTGGTCGGACTCATGCTTTGTGGAGTGATTGCCCCTTGGTCGGGCCATCACTTTATGAGGAGATTGCCCTTCTGTCGGGCTTATGCTTTGAGGAGTGATTGCCCCTTAGTCGGGCTTTCACTTTGTAAGGAGATTGCCCTTCGGTCGGGCTTATGTTTTATGGAGTGATTGCTCCTTGGTCGAGCTTTCACTTTATGAAGAGATTGCCCATCGTTCGGGCTTATGTTTTGTGGAGTTATTGTCCCTTGGTCGGGCTTTTACTTTATGAAGAGAATGCCCTTCTGTCAAGCTTATGTTTTGTGGAGTGATTGCCATTCGGTCAGGCTTTCACTTTGTGTGGAGATTGCCATTCAGTCGGGATTATGCTTTGTGGAGTGATTTCCCCTTGGTCGGGCTTTCGCTTTGTGAGAAGATTGCCCTTTGGCCGAGCTTGTGTTTTATGGAGTGATTGCCCCTTGGCCGGGCTTTCACTTTATGAGGAGATTGCCCTTCGGTCGAGCTTATGCTTTGTGGAGTGATTTCCCCTTGGCCGGGCTTTCACTTTATGAGGAGATTGCCCTTCAGTCGAGCTTATGCTTTGTGGAGTTATTTCCCCTTGGCCGGGCTTTCACTTTATGAGGAGATTGCCCTTCGGTCGAGCTTATGCTTTGTGGAGTGATTTCCCCTTGGTCAGGCTTTCACTTTGTGAAGAGATTGCCCTTCGATCGGGCTTATGCTTTGTGGAGTGATTGCCCCTT
The DNA here is from genome assembly GCA_947683365.1 of Euphorbia pulcherrima. Lineage (NCBI taxonomy): Eukaryota > Viridiplantae > Streptophyta > Magnoliopsida > Malpighiales > Euphorbiaceae > Euphorbia > Euphorbia pulcherrima. The sequence continues at coordinate 8,498,935 of CANTUS010000004.1, forward strand.
GGTCGGGCTTTCACTTTGTGAAGAGATTGCCCTTCGGTCGGGCTTATGCTTTGTGGAGTGATTGCCCCTTAGTCGGGCTTTCACTTTGTAAGAAGATTGCCCTTTGGTTGGGCTTATGTTTTGTGGAGTGATTGCCCCTTAGTCGGGCTTATGCTTTGTGGAGTGATTGACCCTTGGTCGGGCTTTCACTTTGTGAAGTGATTGCCCTTCAGTCGGGCTTATGCTTTGTGGAGTGATTGCCCCTTGGTCGGGTTTTCACTTTGTGAAGAGATTGCCCTTCGATCGGGCTTATGTTTTATAGAGTGATTGCCCCTTCGGTCGGGCTTTAACTTTGTATAGAGATTGCACTTCGGTCGGGCTTATGCTTTATGGAGTGATTGCCTCTTGGTCAGGCTTTCACTTTGTGAAGAGATTGCCCTTCGGTCAGGCTTATGCTTTATGGAGTGATTGACCCTTGGTCGGGCTTTCACTTTGTGAAGAGATTGCCCTTCGATCGGGCTTATGGTTTGTAGATTCGGTCAGGCTTACACTTTATGGAGAAATTGCCCCTTGGTCGGGCTTATGCTTTATGGAGAGATTGTCCTTGGTCAGACTCATGCTTTGTAGAGAGATTGTCCTTTGGTCAGACTCATGCTTTGTAGAGAGATTGTCCTTTGGTTGGACTCATGTTTCGTGGAGTGATTGTCCTTTGGTTGGACTTGTGTTTTGTAGAGAGGTTTGCCCCTTGGTGGGCTTATGCTTTGTGGAGAGGTTTGCCCCTTGGTCGGGCTTGTGTTTTGTGGAGAGATTTGCCCCTTGGTCGGGCTTATGCTTTGCGGAGACGTTTACCCCTTGGTCGGGCTTGTGTTTTGTGGAAAGATTGCCCCTTGGTCGGGCTTATGTTTTGTGGAGTGCTTGTCCTTTGGTAGGACTTCTGTTTTGTAGAGAGGTTTGCCCCTTGGTCCGGCTTATGCTTTGTGGAAAGTTTTGCCCCTTGGTTGGGCTTATGCTTAGTGGAGAGTTTGTCCTTTGGTCGGACTTGAGCTTTGTGGAGAATTTGTCCTTTGGTCAGACTTATGCTTTGTAGAGTGATTGTCCTTTGGTCAAACTTGTGTTTTGTAGAGAGGTTTGCCCCTTCATCGGGCTTATGCTTTGCGGAGAGGTTTGCCCCTTGGTTGGGCTTGTGTTTTGTGGAGAGATTGCCCCTTGGTCGAGCTTATGTTTTGTGGAGTGATTGTCCTTTGGTTGGACTTGTGTTTTGTAGAGAGGTTTGCCCCTTGGTCGGGCTTATGCTTCGCGGAGAGGTTTGCCCCTTGGTCAGGCTTTCACTTTGTGAGGAGATTGCCCTTCGGTCGGGCTTATATGAAGTGATTGCCCCTTGGTCAGGTTTATGCCTCGTGAAGAGATTGCCCCTTGGTCGGGCTTTCACTTTATGGAGAGATTGCCCTTCGGTCGGGCTTATGCTTTATGGAGTGATTGCCCCTTGGTCGGGCTTTCACTTTTTGGAGAGATCTGATGTTGCCGGCGGCATGACTTATGTTGCTGGCGGTATAAGTATCACATGGCGACTTTAACTGGTTAGACAAGTTCAAAATCCAAATTGAAGGAGGCGATGTCGCCGGCGGTATGGAGTAATGCCGCCGGTGGCATGAGTGCCACGTGGCAACTTTGACTGGTCAGACAAGTTCAAAATTTGAATTGGAGGGGGCACTGTCGCCGGTGGCATGAGTGATGTCATTGGCGGTATGGAGTGATGCCGTCGGCGGCATGACTGCCACGTGGCAGCTTTGACTGTTCAAATAATTTCAAAATTTGAATTGAAGGAGGCGATGTCACCGGCGGCATGAGTGATGTCGCTGGCTGTATAGAGTAATGCCACTGACGGCATGAATGGGCAATTTCAGATAAATTAAAACTCCTCAAATTCGGCGCGGTAGTTTAAAAGGAAGTAAATTCCTTGCTCACCTCACATACAGAAACCGTACACCCCTTCTCCTCTTCTCCAAATTTTTGGTTTTTCTTTCCGTCATTCTAATCATGAAGAGACTCGCCAAGGCTTTCTGGGGCAAATCTGCTAAGGCTAGGGAGGATCTGCCTGATTCCTCTATCGAAGGGTTGAAAATTCTCTCCATTCCAACTGCTTATGGCCTGAAGGAGATGGCCAAGATGTATGGCTACGGGATCAATTCTCCCATCACTAATCTGACCCTAGAGAAGGAAAAGCACCTCTGCTATGTCCAGGTAATCCAGCAAAAACCTGAATCTCCTCTTTTTGGGTTGAGTTTTGATTTGGCCTTAAGCTTAAAATCGTGCCATGATAGGAGTCATAAGTGTAAAATAGACTGATTATAAACTGATATTGCATGCTTTAGGTTCAATTTTTACCGTTTTTAGGCTTATTGTTTGATTGATTGCGATTTTTATGGTTTTGGCACGATGGGTACGATTTTAGGAAAGACAGGTTCTGTCCACAGGTAGTGATGTCGCCGGCGATATGAATGATGTCGCTGGTGGCATCAGCCCTTGCAAAAAGGCCTAAGGAAGTCTGATGTCACTTCTATTTAAAGTGATGTCGCCGGCGGCATCATCCATACCGCCCGTGGTATGGAGTGATGCCGCCGGTGACATCGCTTCTAGCAGAATTGACATTAGCAGCTTCCTATCAGGTTTCAATGGTAAGAGAATAAGCAGGACTTATCTGTTTTGTTTCTGATTTTTACAGCCGCACGAGCTGACTTATACTAGAAGGATGGGCACTATTGGCGAGTGGTGGCACCATATCTCTGAGAAGGATCCAGAGCTTGCACTCGCCATTAACGAGACGGGATTCAGGAACTTGGCCCGAATTATGCCAATGATAATGCCCAAGCTCTCTCATTCAGCCGTGACAGCCCTTACCGAGAGGTGGTCTGAAACCACCCATACTTTTCACTTCTCGTTCGGGGAAGCAACGGTTACACCCTCCGATGTCGTAGCTATGATCAGGCTTCCCTGGATGGAGGAGGTCATTCACTTCGATGCTTACATGGATAAATACCATGTCGAGAGGCCCTTGGTGAGGCAAGTGAAGGAGCTGTTCGGTTTGAAGCCTGTTTAAGGGTGGCTATCTTACGGTGAGTTGTACCAATACTAGACCCGGGTAGATGAGATGCCTGAGGATGAGAGAGAGGCTTGCATCCGCTCCTTTGTGATTTCTTTGCTTACCATGCTATTCTTCCCAATCTCGGGAAGCAAGATCAATTACGTGCTGATATCTACCGTGGAGGAGGTGGCGGGCATCAGGAAGAAGAATTGGCCGAGGGCCATTTTGGCACAAATATACCACGGGTTGGATGTGGGATCCTGGAAGAAGGTGAAGGCTCTCCGACTCTACCATCTGCTACTCTAGGTATATCTTCTCAGGAGCATTCTTTTCTTGATTGTACGCGTCTCATTTATTGTGATGCTTTTTAAACTGATTGATTATTATTTGTGCAGGCTTGGGCTTTTGAGCACCAGATTCTTCCGCCCGTTGACTTCAAGAAGACCGTACCGCTGGGCTCCCATTTTCTCACCCCGTTGGTGTGGGAGTATTGGCGGGAAGGCCAAGTATCCCACCAAGTACAGGGAGGTCCTAAGGAGCGCGCGATTGAGCTCGGTATGCGATCTTTGATTTTTATCCTTGTTCTTACACTTAGAGCGAAATAAAAAGCGTTCATGAACTTATATCGGTTGTTTTTATTGATTGTTGGTGCAGCTCGTCTTGGACCCATTTGATGGGGTGGAGAATCTGCTGAAAGTTGCAAGGGTGAGGAGGGAGGTGGATGACCGCCGATTTGTCATGGAGTGCCCCTTATCTCAGCAGTGGTACTTGGGGAATCGCGTCAGAGGCTGGAGGTTTATCTCGATCGCCGATAGACCGGTGCCCGTCGATCCTCCCCGGGGTTTATGGTGGCCCCATCTGGTGATTACATCTGAGGCCGACCAAGCCAACTATATCGACGTGAACGACCGAGTTATCCCTAGCTTCCTCGGCCTCTATAAGCAGCACCAGCAATGCCTTCTCCCCTTGTGTCCCCGCATCTATAGGAATGATACGATTGAGTATCATAATGAGCAAAGGTTGGAGGAGGAGAAAAGGCGCCTAAAAGGTATTGTGGATGTCGAGGAGGAAGAAGATGAGGAAGAGGAGGAGCTTGAAGGTGATGTTGGGATCAAACTTGAGGGGGAGGATGAGGCGGGCGCGGATGCCACTAGCGGGAGTGCGCCAATGTCCTAAGGGGAGCAGCGCTCTTTTGAGGTACGATTGCATTTATGTGCATGATTTGCAACCATTTGAGTTTAGGAATGTCACTTATGTGTGTATTTTGTGTTTTTCAGGAACCCGCGAGGAAGCGAGGTTAGGACAATCAGAGCAGGATGCGGTATTATGGTGTTCTAAAGGGCATAAACTTTATGGAGGGGCGTCTGGTCAACCCGTTGGAGACCCAGTTCCTGCTGATGAATTCTCAGGGCGAGTTCCTCGCTAGGAACATAGGCTCGAGCCGGCATGCTCCAATCTTCATGCCAGAAAACACCACTTATGTAAGACCTGATAATTGCTTTCTAGTTTACCCTTGGATGCGGGTGTTTATCGATTTGCCTTTTGGATTTTACAGGTGGCGCAGAGCTATGTGGAGCAGCTTGCAGAGAATAACTTTGCTCTCCGGGATACGCTTATCGGGCAATCTCTCCTTATTTAGGTACATTCCCTATTTATGCCTTGTTAAAATAAGATAAGATGCATGTATGGATGCTATGAATGATGTGCATTATTGATGTTTTTCCTTGGCTTGCAGGATTTTTTAAGCCTTTCCTTATCAGATGCTGATGCAGCCCGACGGAGATACGAGGAGGAGACTGCAAACCTCCGGTGCCATGTGAGTGACCTTGAGGGTCAGTTGGAGGCTACTGCTTAGGAGCGGAGGAGTAAGCAAAATTTGGATCGCGCACACCCTGGCAGCACCAGTCACCGGGGAGTGAAGATGTTCGCTGGCCATCGTGCATTTGCTGCTGTTGAGGAGTCCAACAGTGTTCCGATGACAGAGGGTAGGGAGGAGGATGAGGATGAGGTTGGTGACTGGCTAGTGAGTCCCGAAGATATTTCATCTCGCCCGGCCAGCAGTGGCAGGCATGCCTAGCTTTTATATTTTCATTTTCCTTTTTTTTTTATTTCTGCTTGTACCCTCGATACATCGGGGTTTGGACAATTTGATTTTGTTGTAGGCTAGATGTTTGGGATATTTGGGTGGTTTGCGCCTTCGGGCTTTTTACTAAAAAAAAGGATTGCTGTTTGAAAAGGTATTGGAAATGTAGTATAGGATTGTTTACAGGTTCTGTACAGGTCTGAAATGATAATATTGCTTCTGATGCTGCCCAGAAAATTAACTCCATGCCACCGGTGGTATCATTTATATTGCTAGGTGCATCGCCTCAAAACTGCCTATATCTATGTCGCTAGCGGCATCAACTGATATCGCCCAAAATAATCCATATAGCCGGCGGATTTACTCATATCGCCGGCGGTATCAACTTTCCAGAAACTCAGATTCGGCCATTTTTTTGAATTTTGCTACGTCGAGCCATACTTAACAGCTATGGGGCTTCTTGCGGAGCCTGGGGTACGCAGATTGGAGGGAACAGGGGAAATTTGGGCTCCATCTTGACTCTAACTTTTGCAAAGACTGCCCTTCCAAGTTTCAACCTAACGGATTTATTCGACTTTTGCATAGACCTAGATGTTTTTGGTCTATCCGATTTTTTGGTAGCTCGTAGCGTTTTCAATTAAGCTTACTTGTGATGTTTCCATCCTTGGTCGCCAGACATTCATACAATCACAAACACAGAGGTTTTAGTACGAAAGACACTTTTATCGAGTGAATTTAATTTGAGTACAAGATGTTGGCAATCATTTCCATTAATGGAACCCCTGGGGTTAACTAGCCTTTACATGTTTTCAAGTTAACATCTTACTATTTTTCTCTCGTGCCCTAATTTTTGTCTGAACCACCCTTTTCGAGTTTTCAGTTCAGCAGGCATTATTAACTTATCCCCTAATTTTTATATGGTCGATTTACAGGATACCGACCATCGGGTGTTACCCTAATTTCTGTCCGATCAGTAGAAGACCGAAAGGCGGGCGATTATTATATATATTATTTTTTGTGTGCCGCTTTTCTGATTTAAGTCTTTTGTTTAGACCCGATAATGCTTAAGCTTATCCTGATTGACTAGACCGATGAATTCGATCTTGTCTGTGCTCATGACTTTAATAGCCCCACTGATTTTAGTACCATTTTTGGTCACATGACAACCTTCTTGATTTCATTTGAACTTAACATTGGTATCGAAAGTATGACCATCCTGGTTGATCATGTTTCCATCGTTTATAGGCCTATGATTCTTGGCAAGGGCGTTGGGTATCTGATTTGCTCTTGTGAGCTTGGTTGAGCCTTTGCAGATTCTCCAAGGTCCTTAGTACCCGTTTAGTTTTTGCCTGGATCACCCAATTCATTCTGACCTTCAAAGTTATATAAGGAAACCTGTGGGAGTTTTGGAGCTTACACAGAGCTTTCTTGACTGGTTCAATTGTTGTTCTGATTGCTATTCTGGTTGTTCCTTCAGCCTCTGGTTTGTACAATGCTTCCTATTAAAGCTTGTCTTTGCCCCTTGTACCGGTGGTTAGGGGTTTTGACCAAGTGATATTTAGTTTGGGGGCCTTTTACTTGGTACCTTTGAAAGGTAAAGTGGTAGTTTGTTTTGTTGGTTTATTTAGCAAGCTGATCATGACATTGGTTGCGTGATCATCTTTGTGGCTTGTAGGATGAAGGTGCTTCCCCTTAGACTTGGTGTTCTAGGAGGTGGTTGCCCTCTAACCTTAGTTATTGGAGGGGTTAGATGTGGGTTGATTTGTACTGGGTGAAGATGTGTTTCTCTGCAAATTTGGTCATTTCCTTGGCGGTGACATTGGTCTGAGATTCGGCTACGATGTTTATTTGATGGAGGTTGGGCGCCATCAGTTGTTGTTGGGTGTAAGCCTTGATTTTCCGTTTCAGGGGACCAGTTGATACTTCTTTGGTAGCTTGAAGGTGTACCATTGCAGGGTTGCTGAGTTAATTCTAGAAGAGACCCGTGGTGTTAAACAATCTAAGTATTTATCTAGGGACTAAGCAAAAGCATTATCGTGGTCTTTAAGCACTTTATTATCTCACATATGTTTGACAGGAGTTAAATTATTGGACTTGATTACCACATAAGAGCCTACATCTGTACTCAGCTTACTTTTATTCAATAAAATGTCTTGAATATTGGAAGCATTGTGTGTATGCTCATATGAATGTATGGATCAAATGATAGAGACATGACACAAGTAAGAAAAATGGAAGTTGCTCATGGAGCTAAAAAGTCTAAACTCTAAGGATTGCAAATCAAGATTCTTCATCCTTGCTGTCGGAGTGAGACTTTCCTCTGCTAGGGGTAGAGGAAAGCCGGGATTAATCATCCGTGTCTGGTCACCGAACTCTAGTAAGGGACTGGATGCTCTTTTAGGGTCAACAATCTTCTTATCCTTCACTAGACGTTGGATGGTGCAAACCAAAGCTTTGCATTGATTGGTGTGGTGACCTGACAGTATGTGATATCCGCAAAAGCCTTTTCCATCTTCCCTCGTGGAAGGATTGAATTCGTGAAGAGGTTTAAGAATGCCAGCTTCCCTTAATCCCGTAAAGATTACATTAAGCGGCAGTTTCCATGGATTTGTGCTACACTTAAGGCCATTGTTTGGCTGAATGGTGGCAGCTGGTGCCAGTTTCTGGGAGGTCTCTTCGTCCACCAGAATTTGAGGTGGGGGTATAGGTGAGTCAATGTTTTGAAAGACCCGGTTCCCCTCTGGTTGGACCCTTCCCTCTTTCTGATTGCAGCCTGTCGTCACCAATTGAAGCGAGAGGGCTTCAACTTTATGTTGCATGACCTGGTCATACTGAGGAGGCATCGGGGTAGCGGGGATCTTAAACTGTGATAGAGTGACCAACATTGGAGTCGGGATGTTAAAGAATGATGCAAGAATTGGACTCTGGGCTCCTTCCCTTTACCCAGGGTAAGCGGTTGGTGGTGATTACCGGAGTGCATTATTATCGGGTGTCACGCCTAGAGATCGCATGACCTGGTCGAAGTTCTGACTTCCTAGGGCTTTCTTGATGGATACCCGTACTAGTTCCTGAATGATGTTTTGGAACTGATCCGAGTTTAGAAACTGGATGATAGCGATGGTGATCTCTGACCTAAGAGACGAAGGGTGAACTGTTGCTCCTAAGGTGGGGGGAAGATTACCCTATTCTCTGGGTGAGGTAGATTTATCATTGCGAGGAAGAGACATGGCTGGTTGTGAAGGTCTCAGTTCAGGAGGAAGACTATTTTGGATCATGAACCGTGGGTCAGGCTATGAATGGGTTGTAAATGGTATGGATGGTATGTATGTTTTTTTTGGAAGCGGTGCATGATATGTATGGCTGCACGTAGGTGTGGTTAGAGATGACGTGATGGCTTACCCCTCCATCATATGTGGGACATTTGTATCTCACGCTACTATAGTGATATGTGGTGACGCAATAGAGGCACTAGAGAAGTCCTACATATGTTGCTAAACTTCTTCTGCGGGCGGAAGTAGTAAGGGTAAGTTGATTCATTTTTTGCTCTTGAAGCTGATGCATGGGGGCGCATGGCTACAAAGTATATAGCACGTAAATCGTCCCTCTTCTAACCCTATAACTCCCACGAAATGCCTCTTTGGAAGGATGGAGTTTTGGCTTCTTCACCGATAATGGTGAAAGAAGCGCGTCCCAATTATTTTATTTTTTATTATTTTGGATAATCCTAAAGGAATGAAGTGCTAAGGCTTTTTCTAGCGAGGCTTTGGTATAGGGTTGTTGATGTGGAAGGTTCTCGTTTACCTTGATTCCATGTTACTCAACCACTCCCAAATAGATGTTATTGTAGGAGTTTATGTGTTGGTTAAAATGAGTTATCCACCCACTAGGCATCCTCAATTCCAACAGGGCATGAGTGACACTTCGCGAGCTTCTCGAGTAAAATGGGGCACCTAAAAATTACTGAACTATCTACACGTGTAAGGATAAAATGTTATAAAAAAGAATGAAGTTTTAATTTGGCCAATGATTTTAATACATATTCAAAATCCTTTAAACTTTAGGAAAGTTCAAGTTTAAAGAGATAAGTCCCCAGCAGAGCCGCCACTGTGAGCGGACGACGTTTTGCGCGGCGGCGGCTGGGCCGGGCTGGTTGGGCCAGCCTCTTGGAATGACGGAGAGATATGTGTGATGTAATTGGAGAACTGTTTTGCATATTTTAATGCTTAAAAGATATGAGATCAAAATCCCCGTACATAAAATAGAGTCGCCACCCGGTTCAGCTCAATCGGGAAATTTTTGGTACGATTTTCCCATCGCGTGGTTAGACCATCCCTTAAGTAGAGATTCCGAGTTTGGATGATGTTATCTATTTTTCATTAGGCTAGGTTAAGATACTTTATTCTTTCTTAATCAGTTTAATCCACCCTATTTATTTGTGTTTTCAGTTATTTTGTTATTTTAGCGTTTATCAAGCAATTGAAGCGATGAATAAAATATTCACAGTCATTCAAAAATAAGTGCGGAAAATAAAATTATTACAATATTATGGCATGTTTCCTGTACATTTTTCTATGCAATAAATAAATACCCGAATGTCTGATATACATCTACCTGCAGAAGATAGCTAGCACGGATATGGAATGTTTTATTTACAATATTATAGAGCCCGGTTGGATGACTAAAATGAGATTTGAACGGCATTTGCAAGGAAATTCCGTTTTTAACCAAATTTTAGATGCGATCGTTGTTTTACCCAGATTATTAGTGAAAATGCCACACGTTGTGGGGTGGGGTCTATTTTCAGGAGGTTTTGAACCTCTATCATTGCACTATATGTTCTAGCTTCGAAAAATAAGCTAGTCCGGGAACAAACAAAAAACAAAACTACAGTCCAGAAGGTCATGCTGCCGACGATGCAACTGATGCCGCCCGTGACATGGTTGATGTCGCTGGCGACATGACTGATGCCGCTAGCGACATCAATTATATCTCTGGCGACATCAGTATGCAGATAGGCTACAAGGCTTTCTGAGTACCATAAAGAAAGGGTCCCGCAAGAAAGTGAGGTCTCTGGGGAATGCGATGCCACAGGCGGTATCAGTGATGTCTCTGGCGACATGGGTGATACCGCCGGCGACATCATATGTCTTCGGCGACCTTAATTTCTTACAGCAGCAGCGGGCATCAGTTAAAAATGACTGAAAATCCAAAAATGAATACAAATCAACAAGAATCAATACAAATCAGTAATATCAATGCCAAAGAGCTATGAGACTCAGAATTTTCACCTTGGGGTCGTGAATCCAACTCTTCATGAATTGAACAGAAACACCTTTGGGAAGCTTGTAACGAAGATTTAGTCATTAATTTGAGAGTTTTAGGTCTCCAAATCTTATCAAGTTGATTTTAACTTAAAGACTCCCTAATTTTAAGCTCATATTCAAAGAGTTCAAAGAAGAAAAACCAGGAAAAAATGGATTAGAATCCTTTTTTCCTACCTTTTCTAATTCTTATCTCACTAAAATCTATTCTCTCTCAATTTCCTAATTTCAGCTCCTAATTTCCACCCTCCTCTCAATTCAGCCTAAGGTGTGTTTTTATAGGCGAATTGGGGTGTTTTTCGAGACCTTTTTGACTATTTTCACCGAAAGTGGCCGAAAGGCTGTCTGTGCAGGGACCCGTTTTAGGCCATGCCGCCGGCGGTATGGCTGATGCCGTTGGCGATATGGTGATGCTGCCGGTGGCATGGCTGATGCCTATAGTGGCATCAGCCTCTGGCATGCCGACAGCCAGTGAGGCCAGGAGCCTAAAAAGTCGTGAAAAGCGGTCAAAAGTAGGAAAAAGTGGGTCAAAAGGCATATTTTTGAATTTTAATTATATTTTAATGGGTATTTTTAATTTGGGTTTAAATCATCGATTCAAGCTCCTACCGAACGCATTTTCAGCCACGTCGAACTGGATTCTACCAAGTATGAAATTCACAAGGAATATTATTTTGGTAATAAAAATTCTACAGAGAACTTTTATTTCGAGGAATTAAAATCGGGTACACGTCACCATTGTCTCGCTAGAGGGACTGCAAAATCCTGTGCTCACAGACATGTTGCAGAGCACGCGATACTAAGTTGTTGATCTGCAGAATTGCCCAAATTGGAAAATGACTTTGTGCAGCTTGAATGTGGAAGACTTTGTCATTTTCTTCATTAAGTTAAGTCTTGTCAAGGCATTAATTCTTTTTGTCTTTGTCTTATTAATGTTCTATAAAAAGCAGCACTAAAAGCAATGATTCCTTTTACCTTAAATGGTAAGGTCAGTACCTTTGACAGGCATAAAGTAACTCAGCAAAATTATGTATCATAAAGCACAACAGAAACAAAATCTAAATATCAAGTTCTGAGTGAATATTACTTAGTCAATCACTGCACTAGATACTCAACCCAGAACACTCAGAGTTAAACTAAATAATTAGGTCAGTGGAGACTTGAAATTCTACCCTTGAATTTACTAACTCCCCGTACAACCAGAGATTATTTATTTTAACATCATTATTGATTTAATTAACTCAAACTGAACTTAATTGTTATGATCAAAACTTAAGCACTATTGAGTTAGTCCATTGAGTCAGCCAAACTTGTGATTGGTTCAATAATCTCCCCCATTTTGATCAATGCCAATTAACTGAGTGAGAATTAAATCAATAAGATATCTAGATCAGAGTTACCTTATACTTATGCTTGATATGTGATGGGTTGTACTTTCAGCATGTATTTGTGTTTATTTCCATATCATTGAGACAATGATTTTAGTCTTTATGGCCGCTATTACTTCCTTTTTTGTCTTTTTCAGGTTTTGAAGGCAATTCAGAGGAAACATGCAATATTTGGAGGAATAGAGCCTTTCACCGATACTTGAAGTAGGCAGTAACAACGATAGTTGGTCCTGGTGTCTCTAGAATACGTCAGAACGACCAAAATTACATCAATAGAGGAGCACGCCATATCCAGATCTGAAAGTTACCCAATTCAGGGAAATCCTATTCAGGAAGAGTCCATCTCAAAAGGTAGTTTGATCTCTTTCCTAATTTCATAAAGGGAAGGATTTTACCATTTGAAGACCAAGACTAAAAGGAAATGAATCCATCAAAATAAATGCAAAGAGTCATGTTTTATCACTAAAGAAGAAGCATAAGGGGGAGCACTCAGCTATAAATACCAAGGCCGACCATTTTGAAAGGGATATACAATTTCGATCCAATCTACCATTCAGTCTTTCTAGTCTAGCTTTAGTCTTTGTGTTCTTTAGTTTCAAGCATTTTGATTTACAGTTTGTTAGAAACTTGTTAGTAGTGGTATTGAATAAAATAAACAATACTATATTTCATTAATAATAAGTACATATTACAATATGATTCTCAAATATATAGAAATGTAACAATTATAATATAATAATACTTAAACCTTTTACCGAAGAAGAAGCTTATTACGGAGGCCTGAAACATTCATCCGCTACCTGTGAATTTATCTCCCAGGATACAACCGCAATTGTAGGCGAACTCTAACCGTGTGAAGAGCAATTCACAAGAACCTAATACTAAGTAGCCTTCTTGGAAAAGGAATGAAAACTTTGAGAGATATTTTTAGTATGAAAACAGAAAATAAATCACAAAGTAAACAAGCACAAATACCAGTTGGATTTTTTTTCCAAGAGTGAAAGAGTGAAGAAAGGTGTGACTAGAAGGCATACAAGAGTAGAGTATTTATAGGGTATATGACATTAACATGGCTCAATGAGGTTTAAAAGACATTAACTTTGTAACCACAAACTTATGGTGAATGTTATGAAAAATATTATTGATTAAGGGATTTATCACCCATTAATCCATAATAAAAATCTGATGAAAAAAAATTATGACGAGACAATATTTTTTTAGTATCGAATCACCGATTTAGCGTGTCTAAGTTTGACAGATGTTCAAACTTTAAACTACAATTTCTCATTCACCTTTAATCCGTTTTAGGCGTATAATATATCGTTGGAAAGCTCTCAAAGCGTAGAATACAATGACATATTTCATATTATTGAAATTATAGCTTTTCCATATTATAATTAAGCCTAAAGTTGATAATGCTCATCATTATCATGTCATATTTCCAACAATCCCCCACATGAATGAAAATTGAAAATGATACGGACATTTTCCAAAATACGAAGGGTGAAAATGCTCTTCGGCCAATATTTGCATAGGATAGGTAGGCTACAACCTTTGAACCTTCCCTTGCAAAAGTATATTTACTTTACTGGCTGACTAGTAGACGTGATGTCCTTGAACTATTCTGCCGTTTGTGTAAACGATGATATACCCCACACAAAAACCAACACATCACGATTTTTGGTTCTCATGGTTATATTCGTTATGGTCACGAACATCTCCTGGTTCTGCAAGAGTTTTAGACTACTGTGCCCCAATAGTATCATTTGAAGTGACCCCACTTCACTGTCACACAAGTGATCTCTGTTGCTCAACTATTGATGCACAAAGGATCATTAAAAGCATGTACCTTAACCTTAACCCATTTTGTCACTGTTTACATCACAGGATTGGACATGGGGTTACCCCTACAATGACCACACAAGGTCTATGCTAGTAGGTTGTTCCATTGAACCAAGATCTTGGGATCTTCAGTTAAACATGGTTGGGTTTTCCTTCACGTAGCGCCTTAAATATTCATGGGCTTAAGTCCCATTCCTTTACATGTCTTTTCAACTTGATCTCAGTTTAACCCTTTGGTTAGCAAATCCGCAATGTTATCCTTTGGTCCTACAAAATCAATAGAGGTAACCGACTTTGAGATCAATTATCTAACGGTATTATGTTGACGACGTATGTGTCTCGAATTACCATTATACATAACGTTTTGTGCTCTTTAATCGCTCCTTGATTATCGTAATATACATAAATTGCGGGCACAAGCTTAGGCCATTCTGGAATATCCTCTAAGAAGTTACATAGCCATTCATCTTCTTCTCCCATTTTATCCAAGGCTACAAACTCAGCTTCCATTGTGGAACGAGTTATAATAGTTTGCCTTGAGGATTTCTGAAACACTGCTCCCCCTCCTAGAGTGAACACGTACCCACTTGTACCTTTAGAATTCTTGATGTCAGCTATCCAACTAGCATCAGAATACACTTCTAGTACAATAGGTTCTCTTGTATAGTGCAGTCCATAATTACGAGTGTATCACAAATACCTTAGTATTCTCATGATTGCGTTCCAATGGCTTTTACTTGGATTACTCGTAAATGTGCTTAAACTACATACAGTATAAGCAATATCAAGCCTTGTATAACTTGTAAGGTACATCAGACTGCCTATCATCCTTGCATATTCCACCTGGTCTATGCATTCACCTTTGTTTTTAGAAAAATGTAGACTAATGTCTAATGGTGTTTTAGCTATACCAACATCACCTTTGTTAAACTTGTCAAGCATCTCGTCTACATAGTGTGAATATGTCAATATAAGACCGTTAGGTGAACGTTGAACTTTGATACCTAAAATTACGTCAGCTAGTCCAATATCTTTCATGTCAAATTTAGAATTTAACATATTCTTGGTACTATTTACCATTCTCTCATTGCTTCCAACAATGAGTATGTCATCAACATATAAACATAGAGTAACATATCCTTCATTTGTAGTTTTGACATATATACATTTCTCACACTCATTTATACGATAGCCACTTGCCATTATGGCATCATTAAATTTCTTATGCCATTGTTTTGGTGCTTTCTTTAAACCATATAAATACTTGACCAACTTACATACTTTCCTTTCTGGACCAGAAGCTACACAACCCTTGGGTTGTTCCATGTAGATTTCTTCTTCAAGATCTCTGTTTAGAAAAGCATTTTTCACATCCATTTGATGTACTTTAAGATTTTGCAAAGCGACAATTGTAAGTATCATCCTAATGGATGTTATTCTTGACACTAGAGAATACACATCAAAGTAATCAAGGCCTTCTTTTTATCTATAACCTTTTATGACTAAATGAGCCTTGTACTTATCAATTGTTCCATCAGCTTTTAGCTTACATTTGAAAATCCATTTAGAGCTTAGTGGCTTAGTCCGGGAGGAAGGTCCACTAGTTCCCTCGTATGATTTTGCAAAATGGAATCAATTTCACTCCTTATAGCCTCTTTCCATAAAGGACTTTCAATTGAGCTTATATCTTCTTTATACGTTTGAGGTTCCGCTTCAACCATATATCTTGACAAATCCGGACGAAATGATTTTTCAACCCATGTCCTTTTACTTCTTCTAGGTTCCACCTTGTGATCCAATTTATTCTCTTATTGAGAATTTTGATCATCTTCTTCAATTATTGATTGAAGGTTGTCATTTTTATCAACAACTTGTTGATCAACTTGACCGTCACTTTTAATAAGTTCACGAGACCTTTTAGTTCCCGACCCTTCGCCTTTTTTCTTACATGGAAACACATCTTCAAAAAATGAAGCGTCCTTTGACTCAATCAAAGTGTTATTGTGTATATCCAGGTTTTTAAATTCATGCACAAGAAACCGATATGCTTTGCTATTACTAGCATAGACAAGGAAAATACAATCCACCATTTTTGGATGTATTTTCATACGTTTAGGCAATGGTACAATTACCTTTGCAAGATAACCCCACATTTTCAAGTAATTTGAAGAAGGCTTTCTACCCTTCCATAATTCATAAGGAGTTTTGTCTTGTTTCTTATATGGTATCTTGTTCGAAAGATAATTTGCTGACAAAACAGCATCACCCCACATGTTATGTGGTAAACCACAACTGGTTAACAATGCATTCACCATCTCTTTTAGAGTACGATTTTTGCGTTTAGCTACACCATTTGATTGTGGAGAGTAAGGTGGTGTTACTTCGTGAATAATTCCATTTTGAGAGCAAAACTCGCCAAATGGTGCAACGTATTCGCCACCACGATCACTTCTAACCTTCTTAATTTTCTTATTAAGTTGGTTTTCTACTTCTTGCTTATAGAGTACAAATTTCTCTAAAGCCTCATCTTTGCTTTTTAGCAAATATACATAACAATATTTTGTGCCATCATCTATGAAGGTAATAAAATATTTATTTCCTTCCCTTGATTGAACGTATTTCAAGTCACAAATATCGGTATGTATTAGACCGAGTAGTTCTAAATTTCTTTCAATGGATTGAAATGAAGATCTTGATAATTTTGTCTCAACACAAGTTTCACATTTATGTGATTTATCGATATGAAATGTGGGTATATGATTCAAGTTAATTAAATGTCATAACATATCAAAATTAACGTATCCAAGTCTACTATACCACAAATTAGAAGACTCAATCATATAAGCAACAACGTTATTCTCATTAATAGAATTTTTCTTACAAGAGATACAATTGAATTTAAACATTCCATTACATTCGTATCCCTTTCCCATATACATGTCTTCCTTCGACAAAATAAATTTCTGAGATTCAAATACCATCTTGAAGCCATGTGCACTTAATAGGCTCCCAAAAACCATATTCTTCTTATGTCAGGTACATACAAGACATTTTGTAATTTTACTTCTTTGCCGGAAGTCATTTTCAGAATCACCGTTCAATGTCCTTTAACTTTAGAAGTAGCAAAATTGCCCATGTAGAGCTTCTCCTCATTTTCAATACAAGTCAGTTTAATAAAAGACTCTTTGTCACATCATATGTGATGAGTAGCACCAGTGTCAAGCTACCACTCTGTTAAGTTTGAGTCATTGACCTCAGAAATTACATATACGTTGATGTCATGTACATCTTTTGTAATTTCTTTCATAACGTTTACCTCAATATTATTGACCATTTTTGTTCATTTACAATCAAATGATTTTTGTCTCATCTTTTTGCAATTTAAGCATTTTCCATTTAACATTTGTCTTTTGGAAATGCTTCCGTTTTATCCAATTTTGAACTTACATTTAACATGTTGTTTGTCCTTTTTAGAGTCTCTAATGACCTCCACCACATTAGCTTTCGCCAAAACTTTATTAGCAATAGAAATTTTTTTATTTAAGGAATCCCACAATTCTTTTACAATACGTTTAATATTACACACCTTATATAGGTCAATGACTAAGTCATTCAATATATGATTTTTGCAACGAAAATCCATATGATTCCAACCATCCATAAATAATTGAAAAGAACCAATAACCACTCCAACATGAGGGTCATATTTCAATATATTATGGTGTCTCGTGTTTGTCACATAGAAAAATATTTTATATTGCCAAACTTTAAAATTTGATCCACCAAATTTCTCCGATCTTTTAAGAGTTGAAATAAGACATAATCCCAAAGCAACCTCATGATCATTAGGCATAACAATCGTTAAACTCAAAAGTTTATTTCCATTAGGTCTAACACCATTACTAACAAATTGGTTGGTTTGATCAGGAATTTTCTATGGAAAGGTGATGCGGCGGTGCGAGGTTTATGCAAAGTGAGTTAGGCTAATATGTGTCTCCCGAAAGAATTGGGAGGGTGGGGTATTCGAAATCTAAAGGTGGTGAATGCTAGTTTACTATTTAAGTGGCTTTGTAAGTTGCGTGTTGGAAATAAAAATTCATTGTGGTTTGAATGTTGCGCTAAACCGTATAGCTTTTCGTCATGGTACAATGTAAAATTTTCGGCTCCTACCCGAGTTTTGCATATTTGGAAAGGAGTTATCTCGTGTTGTATAGGAGATGGGTTAGCGTGGAATGTTTTTTCTTTGAACATTAGGGTTAAGGTGGGTAATGGTAAAGACGACCTATTTTGGCATAATATTTAGGTTGAGGATTTGCCGTTGGTAGGTTTTTTTTTTGGATCTTTACGCGAGTTGTAATCGCATATTTGCTTTGATTGAAATGGGGGTGTTCGAGCATTGTGAGGAGAGATGCTTATTGGAGGCCATTTTGGAAGAGGAGCTTACGCTTTGCAACTCAAGAAAGGTGTAGGTTGTTAAGGGTGAAAATTAATAATGTTTTCCTGGATATTTTTAATTTAGGGCGTAATGGGGATGACGTAACTGATTGGCCGCACCTGGTATTATCTTTGTCGCGTGATGCTATCTCGTGGGGAGTTGGACAACCGAAATTTTTCATCAAGGGCGTTCTTTGAAGCTTATTTTTGAGACCCAAGATGGCAGAATACCCAAGTTGATTTTTTATTGATATGGTCCTCTTTTATTTCACCTAGAGTCCGATTTTTTGGGTGGCTAGCGTTTCGTGAGTGCTTACCAACTACTAAATTTTTGTTGAGGTGTGGATGTGCAGTGTTCTTAGAAAATAAATGCCCTTTTTGTATGAAGGTGGAGACGACAGATAATGCATTATTTCATTATGCGGAGAGCTCGAGGCATTGGAGATGTTTGTTTCGCCAGTTAAATATTCAAGTTGTGATCCCGAGATCCGGTAGTGACTTCCTGCGATTGTGGCATTCCTATTTTAAGCGAGGAGAGTTTCGCGAGTTTGCTACTTCAGTTTGGTTTGTTGTTGCTTGGTCTATTTGGAAAAGAAGAAACCATTATGTGTTCGAAGGGGTTCTCCCACGGCCAGATCCTCTTATTTATAGTTTAAATTTATGTTGGTTTCTTTTCAAATGTAAACGGAGAAGGCTTAGTTTTGCTTTTTCGGATCTTTTTTGTAATCCAACACTTTTTATAGGGTAGCGCTGTAATTTTGTTGTTGATCTGATCTTGTGATCAACACTTTATATTAATAAAAAGACGGGTGGGTGTTTTGTCGGTAAGTGGAGGCATTAACCTAGTTGGGACGTTTGCCCCGAAATTTTCACTCACCCTAAACTTTTTTCTTTCAGAGGGACACAACGTTCCTCCGGGGGTTTTTCAAAAAAACTAGGTCCACCACCAATAGGACCAATTTATCCATTTTGGCTATTCTGGCCTGGAACCGTTTTAGAACTATTACCTCTAATCGGTAAAATAATGTTCATAATATTCTCAATTCACATCTGAAATACTATAAAGTAAGTCAGAAACTCGTAAATGAGAAAAACCAAGAAAAAGAAGAAAGAGAATTTTTTTATGAAAAATAATTTGCCGTTTTTATATGAACAACGTTTTGTTCTAAAAACAGTCTTCAAGAAATCCAATGTAACATGCACTTAAATCTAAAAAAAATATAGACATAATTGTCTTAAGATTATCAGAAACTTGTTAGTAGCGGTATTGAATAAAATAAACAATACTATATTTCATTAAGAATAAGTACATATTACAATATGATTCTCAAATATATAGAAATGTAACAATTATAATATAATAACACGTAAACCTTTTATCGAAGAAGAAGCTTACTGCGGAAGCCTAAAACTTAGTTTGCTTAAGACAATTATTCATCCGCTACCGGTGAATTTGTCTCCGAGGATACAACCTCAATCGTAGGTGAACTCTAACCGTGTGAAGAGCAACTCACAAGAACCTAATACTAAGTAGTCGTCTTGTAAAAGGAATGAAAACTTTGAGAGATATTTTTAGTATGAAAACAGAAAATAAATCACAAAGTAAACAAGCACAAATACCAGCTGGATTTTTTTTCCAAGAGTGAAAGATTGAAGAAAAGTTTGACTAGAAGGCATACCAGAGTAGGGTATTTATGGGGTATATGACATTAACATGACTTAATGAGGTTTAAAAGATATTAACATTGTAACCACAAATTTATGGTGAATGTTATGAAAAATATTATTGATTAAGGGATTTATCACCCATTAATCCATAATAAAAATCTGGTGAAAAAAATATGACGATACAATATTTTTTCAGTACCGAATCACCGATTTAGAGTGTCTAAGTTTGATAGATGTTCAAACTTTAAACTGCAATTTCTCATTCACAGTTAATCCGTTTTAGGCGTATAATATATCGTCGGAAAGCTCTTGAAGCGTAGAATACAATGACATATTTCATATTATTCAAATAATAGCTTTTCCATATTATAATTAAGCCCAAAGTTGATAATGCACATTATTATCACTTATGCCATATTTCCAACACAACTTTGGTTTTGAACATTCCTAAGTTTAATTACAATTTCATTTTCAGTTTTATTTCTTTGTTTTAATTTCGGTCTCTATATTCTCAAGATGGTTTATTTTTAGTCTCTTTATATTTCTGCACATTTAAATTCAGCCATGTTTAGCTAGAACTCTCGTGGCTTGACCAATTAATGGTCAAGACTGAGTTTAATGGTGCAAGGACCGCAGTTGAATATAGAAATTCGCAAGGCGACCTATTTCCCAATCTCGGTACTTGAAGGGTTTTATGGTAAGAATATCACTTAGTCTCGCTGTTTGGACTAATCACCCATTTGGTAAGTCTTTGTGATTATTGTTAATCTCTATTCTTGCATCCGTAATTGTGCCTGAAGAGGGATGAAGTAACAACAGTCTCCACCGAGACTAGAGAAAGGTAATCTTATGCCTGTTGGGAGTGCTTCACTACCTGTCAGTAAGGATTTAGTCTTTCCTTATTTATATTGCTATTCACTGGCTAGCTCTTTGCGCAAAGTCAAGAGACACAGTGAGTAAGAGTGAGGTCATAGCGCGAAGTCCGATCTCCATACACAGTAAGGGAAAGTTGCTAGTATTGTACGATGCATGAGTATTAGTCTAACTAAATCTAGGTCTCATTGCAGTTGATTTATTATACTATGATCACCATGACATTCCGTCTTATCCTATTTTGGTTGAGCCATTGTCTCTTATTGTTTCATTACTTGCTTTATTTAGTTTTAATTCACAAATTTCCGTCAAGAGCACTTCTAGATCACGCTATGTGTTGCCTTCTAAGAATAACATTGCCAAATACCGTTCCTTGTGGATTCAACCCCTGCTCGCTACTAACTACCAATTTGTTTTGCGTAGGGATTTATTTTTGGTGGTCTTGACACCCATCAAATTTTGCCGCCATTGTTGGGGAGCGGTTCCTTTTGGCTAGTTGTTCAACATAGATGACCAGAGCTATAGGCTATGGCAGTGAATTCCTCTACGATCGAGAAATTGAAAGATCCAACAGAGCTCATACTAAGCAAGCTCGAGAGCATAGAGACTTGAAACACCATGCGGAGACTTCAAATGGACCCAACGATGATCAAATCACTATAGAAGGATTGTCTGACTATTTGACTGACTCATAATCAGAGCCTACAATAGCCATCATAACCATGGCTGACCAAGAACAGTCAATCTGAGACCTTACACGGGTCTTGGTGAACCAACAACCTTTCTGCATC
This sequence comes from Euphorbia pulcherrima, assembly GCA_947683365.1. Lineage (NCBI taxonomy): Eukaryota > Viridiplantae > Streptophyta > Magnoliopsida > Malpighiales > Euphorbiaceae > Euphorbia > Euphorbia pulcherrima. The sequence goes on from CANTUS010000004.1 coordinate 8,520,396, forward strand.
ACTTATCCGGATGAAACTGACGATAACAACTTTGAGATGAGATCTGGGTTTGTCCATAGCTTACCCAAAATTACCGAAAGAGCCACTAATGACCCTTACAAACACTTGCAAAAATTCCATTTGATAGTGTGTTCCATGAAGCCACCCAAGGTTGATCTAAACCTTGCAAAATTGAAGTCCTTTGATTTCTCTCTTAAGGACTCGACCAATGACTAGTTTTGCCATTTAAAACCAGGATCAATAACATCATGGGAACAGATGTCGAGAGTCTTTCTTGACAAGTACTTTCTAGCATCGAGAGTAATCACTTTGAAAAGATAGATCTGTTCAGCCAAGATGAAAGACACAGAGAGTGTCCATGAGTATTATGAAAGGTTATAGCACCTTTTGGTAGCCTGTCGACCTCATGGATTAACTAATCAAGCCTTAGTCCAGACTTTCTATAAGGGACTCCCGTTCTCAATGCGGTCCATGTTAGATGCCGCTACTGGGGGTGCTCTCATCAATAAGACCCCAACTCAAGCTTGGGAAATCATCAAAATAGCTCAAAAGTTTGTGACCGTGAAGGGAAATCTACATCAAGATCAGTCAATGAGATCAACTCTTATGATCTCAATGATAAAATAGAAAGACTCGTCGAACTTATGCACAAGATAGCTGTTCAGATCAAGGTCTTAAAGGAGTGTGAACTGTGCAAAAAGACCACTCATGCTACTGATGAATGTCCTCACATAGAAGACCCTGAGTTTGAGCAAGTCCATACCATGGGAAACTATAGCAACTATGGCAACTATGGTAACTATGGAAACTACGGTAGCCATAATAACTATGTTAATTAGGGGAATAAGTAACCATACATTCCACCACCACAGAGAAATCAAATAGGATGGCGAGATCATCCAGCACTCGCTTAGGGAAATAACGATCGCCTACAACTACAGAGACCATAAAATCAGCTCATAGTGAGGAATCAACAGAATACGATCGTATCGAGACCTCCTCAACAAGTCTAGGTCCAGCCTAACCCACCTCAGCAGCCACAATATAATCCTTATGAGCTTTTCACTACTCTCGCCGAGGGCTCCAATAAGCGGTTTGAGCTGGAAGACGATCAGATACAAGGACTACAAGGTAACTTCTCAAACTTGGAAAAATAGATGGCCCAGATAGCTAGCACTCTCTCTAAGATTGAGATTATGGAGACTTTCATCCCAAACAAAGGATAATCTAAGAGAGAATGTCAGCGCAATCATGCTGGGGGAAAAGAAAGAGACTCAATCGGAACCACCAAGAGTGGAAATGGAGGATGAAGTCATTATGATTCTTGATGACACAGAAGAACCAGTAATTTCTACCGAGACCAGACCGCCTTTTCCAAAAAGACTGGCAACGACTAAGAAATTGAAGGAAGAGAAAGAGATCTTCGAGACCTTAAGGAAAGTCAAGATCAACATCCCCTTACTCAATGTGATTAGACAGATACCCAAATATATGAAATTCCTCAAGGAGTTATTTACCAATAGGAAGAAGCAGCATGACTTGGATAAGGTCATGATAGTGGAAAACTTGTCTGGCATGATCTAACGCAAATTAACCCCTAAGCTGAAGGACCAGGGAATGTTCGCAATCAATTATACCATAGGTCAGGTTGGAGTTCAGAAGGCTATATGTGATCTTGGTGCATCTATAAATGTCATGCATTCCTCTATCTACCAGCAGATATTGGCCAATCGCAATATGCCTCTCAAGGAGACTAGGACTATCTTGTAACTCGTGGATCGCCCTATCATTTACCCTAAGAGAATTTTGGAGGAAGTTTTGGTCAAGGTAAATGATTTTGTTTTTGTCGCTGACTTTTATGTTCATGATATGTGCAATGCAGATAGAAAGGGGAACTCAGATTTGTTGTTGGGGAGACCATTCTTAAGTACTGCCAAGACAAAAATTGTTGTACACAATGGTTCTCTCACTATAGAATTCAATGGAGAAGTAGCCACTTTCAATGTTTATGATGCCATGAAGACCCCAGAAGAAGATTCGAGCATATGCAGCATCAATAGTCTCGATCCCATCATCCAACAAATTTTTGAGCTCAATCTCTTGAACGAGTATTTGGTCACGTTAAACGAGGTACTTGACATCGAGAGCCTTGATGATACTGATTAGATGAGAAGTTGAAAGAGGCTATTCATGATCTCGATTCACCTCAACCTACATCGAGACTTGGACCCAAGCTCGCTCTGCCACCTTTCAAGAAACTCATTCCTTCCATCATCCAACCACCGAAGCTTGAACTCAAGAGCTTGTCAAGTCACCTCAAGTATGCTTTCTTGGTAAATAATGATACACTCCCGGTGATCATCTTGAATAAATTGAGTCTTGATGAAGAGAAATGACTGGTCTCCTTACACCAATAGCACAAGGAGGCAATTGGATAGACTATAGCTGATATCAAGGGGATTAGTCCACCCACTTGCATGCACAAGATCAAGATGGAAGAGAATGCCAAGACCTACCGCGAACCTCAAAGACGACTCAATCGTCCTATAATGGAAGTGGTAAAGAAAGAAGTGATCAAGCTCATGGAGGTTAACCTCATTTACCCCCTCTCTGATAGTGAGTGGGTTAACCCGGTACAAGTTGTTCCAAAGAAGATAGGGAGTACAGTGATAACAAATGAAGTAGGAGAACCGATCCCGATAAGGATATAGAATGGATGGAGAGTTTGCATTGACTATCGTAAGCTCAACACCTCAACTAAGAAAGACCATTTTCCACTACCATTCATTGATCAGATGTTGGAGAGATTAGTAGGAAAGTCTGATTTCTGCTGTCTTGATGGAAAGTCAGGATTCTATCAGATCCCGGTAGCACTAGAAGATCAGGAGAAGACAACATTTATGTGTTCCTTTGGCACCTTTGCTTACAGACAAATGCCCTTTAGTCTCTGCAATGTTCCCACTACATTCTAGAGATGCATGTTGAGTATTTTTTCTGATTACGTGGAAAACATCGTTGAGGTATTTATGGATGACTTTACTGTGTATGGTGATTCTTTTGATGCATGTTTTGATAACCTTGGTAAGATTCTTAACTGATGTATCGAGTCTGATTTGAAGCTTAGCTATGAAAAATGCCACTTCATGGTGGACCAAGGTATGATATTAGGTCATGTTGTATCGAAGAAGGGTATTGAGGTAGATAAAGCTAAAATTGATGTTATTCAGTCCTTACCTTACCCTACTTCTATAAAGGAAGTTAGGTCTTTTCTTGGACATGCAGGTTTTTATTGTAGGTTTATCAAGAACTTTTCAAAGATGGCCAAGCCCCTATGTGGACTACTCCAGAAAGACGCTAGCTTTGAGTTTGGAGATCCTTGCAAAGTAGCCTTTAATACTATCAAGAAGAAGCTGGCCTCTACACCTATTATCCAAGCATCTAACTGGGACCAACCCTTCGAGATCATGTGTGATGCAAGTGATAAAGTAGTAGGAGCAGTTTTAAGGCAATAGATTGGCCGAGAGCCTCATGTCATTTATTATGCCTCCCGGACTCTCAATACAGCTCAGCAAAACTACTCCACTACTGAGAAAGAACTCCTTGCTATCATTTTTGAATTGGAGAAGTTCCATTCCTACCTTCTCTATTCTAAGGTCATTATGTACTCAGATCATGCTGTCTTGAGATACCTAATGACCAAGAAGGATGCTAAACCGAGACTGATTCGATGGATCCTTTTGCTTCAAGAATTTGACATTGAGATATGAGATAAAAAGGGGACAGAGAACCTGGTAGTTGATCATCTCAGCAGGCTGACCAATTCAGAAGAACCAAAGGAAGTACAAGATGAATACCCAGGGGAAAGTCTCTTTTCTATCACCGAGACTCCATGGTATGCAGACCTTGTCAACTATCTTGCAACAGGGAAATTTTTGGATGAATTCACACGCAATGACAAGGACAAAATAGATAGCAGGTATTTTTAGGATAATCCTTATCTGTGGAGACAAGGGAACAATATAGTGTTGAGGAGATGTATTTACGGGGAAGAGGTACCGAGACTCTTGTAAGCATATCATTCTAAGGTTGGTGGAGGTCACGGTGGGCCAAGGAGAACAATGCAACACTTTCTTGAGTGAGGATTTTATTGGCCCCACATCTTTCATGACTCCTATATGTTTTGTAAGGCATGTGACAACTATCAATGGATTGGTAATCTTGGACGTCGAGATCAGCTCCCGATGACTCCTGTTTTGGTCATCGAGATCTTTGATGTCTGGGGTATCAATTTCGTAAGCCCTTTTCCTTCTTCTTATGGGTTCAAATACATCCTCCTAGCATTTGATTATTTCTCCAAATGGATAGAAGCCAAGGCGACTAGGAATGATGATGGAAAAACCATAATGGACTTCATAAAGGACAACATCATCTGCAGATACGGGACACCGAGACTACTTATCAGTGATCGTGATACACATTTTTGTAACAAAACGGTCTTAGCATTACTGAAAAAATGGGGAGTTAAGCATATGACTTCTATGGCATACCACCCATAGACAAACGGGCAAGCTGAAGTGTGCAACAGAGAGGTCAAACTCATCTTGGAGGAAACAGTCAATCCCAATAGGAAAGATTGGAGTCTTCATCTCTTTGAAGCTCTCTGGGCAATCCATACAACATGGAAAGCCCCCATTGGGATGTCACCTTATGGAGTTGTCTATGGGAAAGCATGTCATTTGCCTTTCGAGATCGAGCATAAGGCGTATTAGGCAATCAAAGAGACCAATTTTAGGTTTGATACAACCAAAGACCATAGAAGATTGTAACTATTAAACTCGAAGAGATTCGATATGATGTTTATGAAAGGAATACGGCCTACAAGGAGACCACTAAGCGCCACCATGATCTTTTCTCTTCTAAGAAGGTCTTCAAGGTGAGATAGAGAGTCCTCTTATTCTAATCTTGTCTCAAGCTATTTCCTAAAAAGTTGAGGTCTTGATGGGATGGACTTTACGCCATGACCAAAGTATTTCCACATGGAGTAGTCATTAAATAGAGCATCGCGACTGGAAAAATTCTGAAAGTTAATGGGCATCGTCTCAAGCCCTACTATGAAGGATTCCAAGCTCACTCTGAGGAAATAACTCTCACAGAGACCACTGGTACCACACCATGATCTCGGTGTGATGCGTCGAGCTCACTGACGTTAAACAAAGTGCTCTTGGGAGGCAGCCCAAGCAATTCTGACTCTTCATCTCTCTTTTTTAGATTAGCTTTTATTTGTTGTATCTAGACTAGGATTGATTTCTCTCTCTATTTTTGTGGCAAGTTTAGGTCTTTGTGCACACTCTGGAAGTTCAAACATCACACGCTAAGAGACGTGAATGAGAAGACAAGGGATATGAAGGGACTCACGACGACTGATGCATGCACAATGGGTGGCATGGCGGTCATGCAAAGATCATGGAGATTTTTGACGGTTCGGTACCTAAACAGGCCATGATTACTATTGATCCCATTAATGCCCTATGAGCCACCCTTGCATACCAAAATTCCCTATTTAAAACCCCTTCCCTCTCTCTAAAAGTAACGCCCACTTTCAAACTTTCAATCTCTGTCCCAAGGCAAATTTCATCTTTTCCGGCAATTCTTTTCTTTCACAACCACCCCACTACCCAAATGGCTTCAAACCAAACCACCACCACAGTTCTCATTGGCAGCATTCCTGTCGATACAACTCCTTTTATAGCCACCAATACCACCACCATCTCGACAGTGACTACGTTCTCCGCTGTCACCACAACCATCGTCGGCACAACAAACACTACTCCCGCGCCCCCAAATGCTATCACCACTTCCGCTGTCGCCGCCGCTACCATTGCCATTCCTCCTCTAACCTCCATAGTCACTCTTCCTAAGACCATGGTGATTTTGAGCCATGGAGTCCCTACTCCTACCACCTCTTTCAGCACCACCACCACTCCCACAGAGCCTCCGCTCTCCGTAGACCCAATCTTCACTGTCTACCCTGCCACCGCTGATCGAGAAGAGTCCGGTGAGACTCTAGTAAAGAAAGAAAAGAAATCTCAGGGAGAAGTTAAGCCCTAAAGAGAGCCCGTCAAGATTGACTCTGACAAGGAGAGTGACTACACTCCTGCTCCTCCACCCAACAAGAGAAAAATGCTCACGAGGAGTGCCACCAAGGGCGGCCAGAGCTCTAAAATGGCCAAAACGACCAAGGAAGAGAAGACCCCTACTCCTGGTGTAATGAGCAAGATCCACGGCTCTTTCAACCACCCTACTCCATGTGCTACTTATGCTCAATTCAAGGGCCAGTTATCAAAGCCCTGTAAGTTCTCCTATAAAGACACCATGACCACTCTCAACATCAACCAAGCCGCCATTGATGCCTTTACCATGATCTCGTGCCTTGCCCTACTCTTCATCTGTTTCCCCTCCTACTAGTAGCTTGTCTTAGAATTTTATACAACTTTCCAGTTCAAGCAGGACTACACCAGCTCTTACGAGGGGGTGATCAAATTTTGTCTCACTGGGAAGAATGTGACTTGGAGTCTTAACGACTTTAACAAGGCTTTAGGGGTGACTGATCCTTCTAATGACATGCGTAATGCTTTTACTTCTGACTTTAATGCCGCAGAGACCTACTTCTCCCTCTGCAACAATGATCCTAGAGTCACCACTTGGAAGTCTAGTGACTCATGAGACTTTTACATTCATTAGCCCCACCTAAGGTATGCCCACAGAATTCTTGCCTTTAACTTTTTTGGTCGCCAGAGAAGTTCCAGGACCCTAAACGAGAAAGAAATGCACATTATATGGTGTATGAAGAACAATAAAAAGCTCCACCTAGGAGCATGGCTGGCCAAGTAGTTTCAGTATGTCCATACCCATCATAAGAGTTCTCCAATTCTAGGCACTATGATCTCGATCATTGTGCACAATATGGAGCTTTTCGAGCCTATCCACTACACCAGAACCTCTGAAACTCCACTCCTAGACTTCGAGACTCTTAGGATAATGCTACTCATTGAAATAATCAATGGGACCGTAGTTATGCACCCTCCTGGTCCTCCTGAAGAAAAGCCTGCTCTACCTGCTCCCGAGGACCCTCAGCCAGACCAGCCTACTCATGATGACTCTACTCCTCCCACCGCTTACACCGAGCTCCTATAGAAAGTCACTAGTCTAGAGAACTAATACAAGGACCTTTTCAAAAGCCTCATGGAGTTTGGAGCTAAAAATCATGACCTTCGAACCCGATACAATGCCCTGGAATTGAATGTGAACCTGATCATCCAGTAGTTCAGGATCCGACGGATATAGCGAGACCAACTAGGTCTCTTTTTGCCTCCTTCCTCCTCCACGAGAATAGTAATGTTGTTATTTGCCATCTCTTCTATCTTTTTTTGCTCTTTCTATTTTTGCATTGAGGGCAATGCTTAGATTAGGTGTAGGGAGGGGATTTATCTATTTTTGCTTCTTTTATTTAAATCTTTTTCTTATTTTTAATATATTTTTATCTTTTACTCAAGAAAGAGATTTCACAAGGACTCATGCCTCATATTTTTGCCCCTACAATGACCTTGTTTTGCTCTTTAACCTATCATTGAGACATGATGATAACCAAGATAATAATTGCTGTGTAAATAACTAATTGAATAACCAACAATGCTATATCGACTAACTGAAACTTATATCGAGACCTGAGTTGAACATCGGTATTCCAATCGAAGATTTCTGATAATCACCTTGTAAATTTCTTAGTCCCGGTGAGTGTAGAAAAGTGTAACATGATTTTATTGTTTAAAGTGCTTTAATCTGACATTGATTTGATTTAAGTTAGTCCTTGTGTATTGTAAGATCCTCCATCAAGACCTTGCAAAAACTAATATCAATCTTAGTGGTTATTTTTTCTGCTTCTGCAATTAGTCGAAATGAGGCTTACTTGACTTGCATCCTTGTTTGTCTCTTTCATAGGGCTTATAGAAGAAAGAGCTATCCACGGCTAAAATCTGGGTGAAGACTCTTTCATAGGACTTATAGAAGGAAGAGCTATCCGCGGCTAAAAACCGGGTGAAGACTCTTTCATAGGACCGATAGAAGAGAGAGCTATCCATGGCTGAAAATTGGGTGAAGACTCTTTCATAGGGAAAAATTGATGGAAAATGTAGTAGGACCTAAGAAAAATGGCAAAATGCGTACTGAAATAAATTGGGTTGAAAAGTCTAAAAAGGCTAGTAAAGCTAGCAAAGTTCTTAAAATCGTAAAACTCAAATAATGGCTTTATGTATCTTAGGGACCCTACCAAGTAAAAGTGTGCTTCAATCAAATAAAAGGTTTAGAAGGAGTCATCTTATGATCACCAGGACGCGCTTAAATCTAAATCTAGGTATTTATGAACAATAACAATATTTTATGTACTTGTGCTTTAATTTGGTAAATACTCTCGGGTGAAGTTTTGAAAAAGGTCTTCTTGATGATAATCTTACATTAGAATGATCAGTGGTCTATGAAAGGCCTCGATATAGGTCTTCGTAAAAGAATTTGGTCTCTGTTTAGTTATTCAATGGTTATTTGCGCAGTTTTCCCTTCTCCCTGATCTTTGATGCATACTTGAGGGCAAGCATGGAATAACTGTTGGGAGATTTGATGGGTTGTATTTTTAGCATGAATATGTGTTTATTTCCATATCATTGAGACCATGTTTTTAGTCTTTATGGCCACTATTACTTCCTTTTCTGTCTTTTTTAGGCTTTGAAGGCAATTAGGAGAAAACATGCAGTAGGAATAGAGCCTCTCATCGATACTTGAAGCAGGCAGTAGGAGCGATAGCTGGTCCCGGTGACTCCATAATACTTCAGAACGACCAAGAAGACGTTAATACCGGAGCATGCCATATCTAGATCTAGAAGTTACCCAATTAGGCAAATCCTATTCAGGAAGAGCCCATCTCAATAGGGAGTTTGATCTCTTTCCTAATTTCATAAAGGGAAGGATTTCACTACCATTTGAAGACTAAGACTATAAGGAAATGAATCCATCAAAATAAATGCAAAGAGTTCTATTTTGTGACTAAAGAAGAAGCATAAGGGGGAGCACTCAGCTATAAATACCAAGGCCGGCCATTTCGAAGGGGATATACAATTCCGATCTAATCTACCATTCAGTCTTTCTAGTCTAGCTTTAGTCTTTGTGTTCTTTAGTTTCAAGTATTTTTATTTACAGCTTTGGTTTTGAACATTCCTAAATTTAATTACAATTTCATTTTCAATTTTATTTCTTTGTTTAAATTTTGGTCTCTATATTCTCAGCGTGGTTTAATTTCAGTCTCTTTATATTTCTGCACATTTAAATTTAGCTATGTTTAGCTAGAACTCTCGTGGCTTGACCAATTAATGGTCAAGACTGAGTTTAATGGTGTGAGGACCGCAATTGAATATAGAAATCAGCAAGGTAACCTATTTACCAATCTCCGTACTTGAAGGGTTTTATGGTAAGTATATCACTTGGTCTCATTGTTTGGACTGATCACCCATTTGGTAAGTCTTTGTGATTATTATTAATCTCTATTCTTGCATCCGTAACTGTGCCTGAAGAGGGATAAAGTAACAACAGTCTCCACCGAGACTAGAGAAAGGTAATATTATGCCTGTTAGGAGTGCTTCATTACCTGTCGGTAAGGATTTAGGCTTTTCTTATCTATATTGCTAATCACTGGCGAGCTCTTGGTGGAAAGTTGAGAGAGACAGTGAGTAAGAGTGAGGTCATGGTGCGAAGTCCGGTCTCCATACATAGTAAGGGAAAGTTTCTAGTACTGTACAATGTATGAGTATTAGTATAACTAAATCTAGGTCTCGTTGCAATTGATTTCCTATCCTATGATCACCATGGCATTCAGTCTTGTCCTATTTTGGTTGAGCCATTGTCTCTTATTGTTTCATTACTTGCTTTATTTAGTTTTAATTCATAAATTTCCATCAAGAGCACTTCTAGGTCAAGTTGTGTGTCGCCTTCTAAGAATAACATTGTCAAATATCGTTCCTTGTGGATTCAACCCCCACTCGCTACTAAATACCAGTTTGTTTTGAGCAGGGATTTATTTTTGGTGGTCTAGACACCCATCAATATGTCTTTATTTAGCCTCTTCAATTTACTCAGAGTGAATGCTAAGTCCCCCATAATCCTTGACTTCTCTGAGTTCACCATTCCTCAACACTTCTCATATATTTCTGCTAAAAGATTAACACATATATTCGCAGCAGAAAATATAAGAATTTAAGAAGTTCTTAACTTGGAATAGAAAGAGCAATCTTTTCATTAATCAATAACTTGAGTACAGATAACAAAGAGTTAGTGTATACTAAGTTTTACAATAAGCTCTAATGATTACAAAATTTCTATTTTAGTTAGGCAATGGTGGTCCTCCAAGGTTAGCCCGCCTCTCTTTATACACTTGCTGATCCCATTTTGATTTCTTCTCCTTAGGCAGTGCGGTCTCCTTTCTTTTCCTTTTTCTAGTCTCATTATATTATCTTTGAATGCGCTCCAGATCGTTGGTTAAATTGTAAGAAAAATCAGCAATCATTTGATCTCTCTCTCTCTCTTCCTGCTCATGCTTCAAGCGATTTGTCTCCCCCATTGCCATTGCATCTATAATGGCTTGGGCTCAATGATTAAACGAGCTCAAAGATTCCTTAAAAGTCTTGAGCTGACCATAAATGTTGGTTGAAATGTTTTGCACTAACAGCTCATAGATTTTTTGCGGTATTGCATCCTGCTCTCAGAGAAAAGAGAATAAGCCAACTAAAGCATGCAATTGAGATTTGATGACCTGATAATGAGCATTCAGTCCTTCCTTGGATATTTGGGTGAGACTGCCAGAGCCTTTGCTTAATTATTTTCTCTCAGAGTCCGCTCTAGCATAGGAGTGCTCCTTATATGAGTAGTGACTTCTTCATGAATCCGATCAATGGCTTGACCATCATTGATGACGTCTGAGTGAACCTTCCTGATCTGATAACAAATGTGACCAAGTTTCTGATGGAGCGATGGTTCTTGTTCAGCTTCTGCCATAATAATATCACTATTCAGAGCATCTGATATATTTAGCCTCTTCAAGGCTTTGAGCACTTCTCCCTCTGAGTCCTTGACTCCCTTCAGCTCTTCTTCCTTCGCAGTCCTCAGCTTAGTATGTACACCCTGGTGTTGAGTTACAATTGTGATCAGTGCATTGATAGCATTAACAACTGCATCCAGGCGAGTTGTGTTATCTCCTATAGCCGTCTAAAACTGCCTGCATAGCTTCCAAGAGTGGATTGAACTTATCTATCATTGAATTTCTGAGATCCCTCTCATCATTTAATACTTTGCAGTTGCTCTTAAAAATCTTTTCCATCTTCTTCTTGTGCTCTGCAACTTCCATCTTTAGATAATCAGCCTTCATACCTGCAATATTTAACAAAGGTAATATGTGGACACAATTGCTTTGACCAATGAGAACTAAGTAGGAACTGGTCTAAAATGGGTCTTCATCTTCCCAATTGCTTCTGTAAACCCTTACACTGGCTCCACAGCCTTTGTAAGTCTCCTCTGGACCTCCTCAGATAGTAAAGATTTTGCAATTTCTGCATCAATTTAAGCATATATCCTAAGTCCTGGAAGTCTTTCTCTCCCCAGCCTTCTTATATCTCCCAACAGCTCAGCCTGCGGGTTGAATTGAGGTTGTGGTTATGATTGTTGAGGTGGTTGTGGTTGTTGTTGTTCTGAAATCTCCTCTATGATTGGAGGCCCTCTGATAATGGGTCCATCCAATAGCAATTAATCTTGATCAGGAGATCTAACGGGTGAAAGGTATAGAATGATGGCTGTTTGGTTAGAGTGTGAGGTGTTTGGATGTTCAGCGGTGGATATGGATGGTGTTTGGGTTTTACGTAAAGGCATGGTAGAGATGGGTGTAGGTGAGAGTGGTGTTTCAGGTGATAGGTTTGGGAAAAGAAATGGTTCATGGCTCTCCTCCTCCTTCTCTTCAGCACCTTTAACAGTGGACTCGCTAATCTGAGTTTCAGATTGCTCAGTCAGCTGAGCTCCCTACTCAACTATATCATCCTCCTTTTCCTCCAGATCACCTTCATCTTCATCAATTACCACCTTTATCCTCTTTAATAGACCTCTCTTCCTCTCTTTCCTTGCTTCTTTAGCTTCTTCAGTAGTCAAACTAACCTACTGATCTGATTCAAGTACATTGAATTCAATAGCTTCTATTTCTTTTACCTCATCATCTTCCCTCTCTTCATAATTCTCAATCCCTTCAAGGGCACCAATCATTTCCTCCACAACTTCAGGGACTTCCTTATCAGCTAAGCTAGCCACTGCAGAATGGAAAATTGTCTCAGTACTAGCCTTAGCTCTTGTTGCTGCTTCCTTAGCCTTTCTCCTGATTTCGGCTTCTAAGTCCCCCTGTCTCTTTCTAATCCTTTCTTCTTCAGCTTCTTTCGCTCCCTCAGCTTCCTCTAAATCCTAGACTATGCCAGTTCCCTTCTTCACCATGAGTTTTTTCTTTGGCTGACCTACTTTAGGCATAGGAACCAATATAGCTTCCTGTCCTAGAGTAGTAATCTCATCTCGCTTAGCTTCATCACTCTTTCTCTTCTTTTGCATCTTCAAAGGCATCTCTTCTCTTATCTCCTCCTCAGCCTTCTTTTCTTCTTCAACTTCCTCAGGAGCCAGCTCTATGACCTTTTCTTCTTTAGTTCCTATTAGCACAAGTCTGTTCCGGCCCGATGAGGAATAATGCCTATTTCGTTCAGCAATCAGACAAATGAGTCAAAAGGGACTGAAATGTCATCCAAAATCCGAAATTCAAAAATCCACATTCCAAGGAAACTTCGATTTAGCATTTCCAACTGAAAAATCAAAAGTCAAAGTTTGGTCAAACATAGGTAATTAGCCCGTCGGCTAACTACAGATCCACAATAAAAAAATTATGTCTTACCGAGATACGGCCAGGATTTACGGGACTTGAAGATCAAATCCTGTCAGAGTGGTAATTAGCCTGCAGGCTAATTACCTATGTAATTAGCCCGCTAGCTAATTACCACCCTTCTATGTAAAGGGGTGCACCCCCCTCATTTTCCAGCAGATGAAAAATTTTTAGAAATCCAAAAATTACCTTTGTGTCCTTTTTCAGTTCCGGGAATCCCAAAAGCCCCAAAACTCTGTCAAAATAATCCTAGGTCCAAGTTCTATCACCGACATTTGGTATAAGCTCATCTCTCTGTCTTTTCAGATCAAGATCTCACGGTGATCTTCGGTCTAAAAATGACTAAATCCTACATATTTCTCATAGAAATAACCCAAGATTATAGCTATAACTCGGGTTGAATCTATTTTCCAACAAAATCACAGTCTTTGGCAACTTCGGTCCTTCACCGGCTCTCAAGTCATCATGGATAGATGAAAAGGCAAACTGTGGGTAATTGGCTCTGAACCCAACTTTAAAACACATTTTCATTACTTTTATTATTGCACATTTCATTTCCATCTCACTGGTTAAGTGAGCCACTGGAGCCACTTAAACTATAATATGTGTAAATAAGCTCGCAGGTACGGGTGAAACATCCAGAATGTGAGGAAACTCTATCTGAGTTTCCGGGCCAAGAGCCAAGTGCTGCCATTACTATGCTGAAATCTCGGTAGAAAATATCAATTTATTATGCCGTTATAATGTCCGTTTTATTTCTTGAATTTATTTCTCAAATAAAGCAGTTATAATGCAGAAATTTCCACAAATTCCAATATTAATCCAAACAATTTGAACAATATGAGTAACTATTATGTCAGAAGTCAGAATCTCACTTTCGGTATAAAAATCCCATTTTGGATCAGTATACCACAATTCTCGGTTGAGCTGAACCGGGAGGCGACTCTATTTTATTTTTAAATAAAGTAAAAATGCTTTATTTTAAAAATATCTTTTCTTAATAAAATGTGTAAATATATTTCTCAATATAATCACATTTTTGGCCTACAAGGCCACGGAATTTGAGCAAACTGGATTTTCTTAAACCAGACCATACGTCACAGTTTCCTTAAACTGCACCGAACAGAAGCGCGCCCTGCGCGCAATACCCCACATGCAAAGCCCGACAGCCCACTCGCCCGCCTGCTCACAGTGGCGACTCCGCTAGGGAAGGTTATTTTTATAAAAACCCGATTTTTATAAAAAAAATTCTTTTTTGACATAATAATTAAAGTATTATTCAAATTAAATTTTGAAATTATGAAATTTGTGATAATTTCTGCATTACGCAAATTTTGGGACTGTATAGCATTTGCATTCTTCACCCCCAAACCAATTTAGGTGTCTTTTGGTGAAGTATCTCCAAGTTCGCTTAGGGCTTGAGGGGTATAGATCCAATCACACCCCTTGCGTAACATACGAGGACCTTGTTCGCTTAAGGGCAAGACTACCTATGTATATTATATGTGGAAAAGCTTCTTTTGGTTCGCTTAGGGCCACTAGGACTTGGTACACAAAGGCGCAGGGTACCCCAAATTGCATCCAATCCTGAGACCGAAACTTACATATAGATGAACCGTAGATACTTTCTCGTAGGTCTACCCAAAAACCATGAGTGCACGCAAGTAGACTTCGCTAAGTCCCCCGTTGGCTTTAAAGTGAACTAACCAAATGGAGTTAAAAGGGTGGTAGGCACGATCTAACCGTTTGCTACCTGTGTAGGTTTATTAAATATAAATAAACTGAAAACGGACATCATAAACATCATGATTGTGTGTAAACTAACCACATCTTTATGCAGCCATAACATTTATGTGTGACATCTTATTTTATCTACCGAGACAATAAGTCCACCTAGGCTCAACCCATGAGCCAAAATGAACCAAGATTGGTGAGTCCACCTAGGCTCAGCTCATGAGCCAAAATTAGTCGAGACCAGTGAGTCTACCTAGGCTCAACCCGTGAGTCAAAATTAGTCGAGACCAGTGAGTCCACCTAGGCTCAGCCCGTGAGCCAAAATTAGTCGAGACCAGTAAGTCCACCTAGGCTCAACCTATGAGCCGAAATAACCAAGACCAGTGAGTCCACCTAGGCTCAACCCATGAGCCGGAATAACCAAGACCAATAAATCTACCTAGGCTTGGCCCATGAGCCAAAATACACAACCTTTTGAGTGACCCTTATATCAGCTCAACCCTTGGACCAATGAGTCAAAACCCTTTGAGTGACCCCTATATCAGCTCAACCCTTGGACCAATGAGTCAAAACCCTTTTGAGTGACCATAGTGTCAGCTCACCCCTTGGACCCTTTTAGTGACCCTAGTGTCTGCTCAATCCTTGGACCAATGAGTCAAAACCCTTTTGAGTGACCCTAGTGTCAGCTCAACCCTTGGACCAATGAGTTAAAACCCTTTGAGTGACCCCCGTGTCAGCTCAATCCTTAGACCAATGAGTCAAAACCCTTTTGAGTGACCCTAGTGTCAGCTCACCCCTTGGACTAATGAGTCAAAACTCTTTTGAGTGACCCTAGTGTCAGCTCACCCCTTAGACCAATGAGTCAAAACTCCTTTGAGTGACCCTAGTGTTAGCTCACCCCTTAGACCAATGAGTCAAAACCCCTTTGAGTGACCCTAGTGTGAGCTTAATCCTTGGACCAATGAGTTAAAACCCTTTGAGTGACCCCCGTATCAGCTCAACCCTTAGACCAATGAGTAAAAACCCCTTTGAGTGACCCTAGTGTCAGCTCAACCCCTAAGACCAATGAGTCAAAACCCTTTAAGTGACCCTAGTGTCAACTTAATCCTTTGATCAATGAGTCAAAATCCCTTGAGTGACCCTAGTGTTATCTCACCCTTTGGACCAATGAGTCGACCCACTTTTGACTAGCGAGTCAATTTACCTACGGGCTTTCGAGTCTAATCCGACTCAGGCCCTTGGTCCTTGATCCGTGCATTTGTAATATTCCATGAATATCGTAAGTTGTCAGTTACTCCTTGAGTGATTGGCATATGCCCGAACCTTTTTTATTTGATTATACATCTACATCATTCCTCCATGCATCTGATCACTCATACATTCATTCATCCACCCGCGAACAAGGTGAGAAAGGCCCACAGCCATGCCTGATGCACTTACTAACACTTGATCTCTTACCCTTTCAGGTTGAAAGCTAGAGAGACGTAGGTTGAGGTGCATTACGGGCAGTCCAAAAGTCATACCCTCACGACCGATCGAATCTTTAGTTAGACTTTTCTCTGATCCAGAACTCGAAACTGCAATGGCAAATGATGATGCAGTTGGCCAGTCCCTGAGGAGGATTCTTGACTACCCAGAATTTTATGATATTTAGGAAAGGCTAAGCACTGCTAATGCTTAGAAAACCCTAGAATAATAAACTGAAATAGCCGCACTCAAGGCAAAGATGGCAGACATGGAGAAACTATCTCCAATAAAGGACAAATCTGTTGCCCTCTCTATAGAACAGTACTTGGATATCGATTGATTCCTACCTAAGAAGTCCGAAGCACTCCTGACTAACTTTGTGATGCCTTACATGGCTCCGAATGCTGGCACCAGACCTCCCTACGCATACATGGAGAGTATGAACATCCGTAATGTTCATATAGTGGGCCCACCTCTGAGTGGTACATGAGGATGCCAACTGATGTAAAGTCTGATTAGAAGAAACTGTGCTCTGCGTTCCTTGAAAATTATGCCTTCAATCTGAAGGTCAAGACCACCCTATAGGATCTCGAGAGAATTAAGCAACGACCGAATGAGTCTTATGTAGAATTTTATCTAAGGTGGATGGCTGTTCATGTGCTTGTAATTGGGGCACCTGACCAAGATGCCCTGATAGTAAAGCTTGTCAAAGGCTCTTGCCCGAAATATCGAGATGAAATGAAGATGAAAAGATTCAACACCTTTAACGACGTGGTGGACTATGCCAAGAGGCTTAAAAAATATGAAGAAGAAGATTGAGCAAAGAAGCAGGAACATCAAGCTTACATTAAACCTCGATGTTGGGAGAAGGGCAGTTCTTCTAAATAAGGCACCTCTAAATCCTCAAAAGCCACTCCTAAAGTGGTAGCAGTTACCCAAGTACAGACCTACCAGTCCATCTCTCGATGGGTGTAATCACTATCCCAGATATTCACCAAGCTAAGGAAGTCCAACCAACTCCAGAGCATTAAGTCATTCACTCTGCCTATAACCGTGGACAGAGATAATTTCTGTGCTTATCATATGACTAAGGGGTACCACACTAACAAATGCGCTCGGCTACTAAAAGATCTACCACAGATGATAGCCGATGGAAGAATGAAAGAGCCTAAGAAGAAGCCAAGCACTCATACTAATCCGCTGCTAAACTTCTAAGCTACAGTAAATGCCATTGGGATTCATGTAGAGGCTGACGAATACGGTATCGACGTAATAGATAATTTTCAGCATGACCTGGGATGGGGCGACAATATGGTCTTTGACAACATGGATATGATCTACGTGGTAAACCAGTACATCTTGAGAATGAGGAGAGAAGGGCTGGACCGATATCTTATACCACCACATCTCATATATCACAGAGATTCAGATTTGAATGAACATCTGGAGGAATTTCTTTGGTTTATGCACGAACAAGGAATAGCCATGATGGGTTTTGCACCATAGTTTCCTCGATTCTTAGGAGGCCTACCCATGGACTGGTATGATATGATGCCATTGGAAGGACATTGGAAGCGGTACTTTATGGAGAGATCTTTCCTCCACTACTTCAGGGCATATCAACTATACCCAGATAAGTTTTGCTGGTGGCTGGCACCACAGGTAGACCAACATAATACCGGCTGGCAAGATATCCCTCCTCTACAACCTCCCATGTACACTCACCTAGATTATATGAGTCCCAATTATGTCAGAACAAATCTGTTCAAACTCCGGAGCTCTTCTGGGATAGCAGATCTAGAAATTCAAGAACTATATGATCCTGAATAGGCATGGAGTAACCATGTAGATCAGCAGAGGTACCTCAGCTTGAATCTAGATGGAGGTGGATGAGACCCGTTTGGAGAAATCCGTACTGACATTACAGTATATGGCGCCCGTATGGAGGAAACATTTGCCAGTATACAAGCCATAGTATCCGAGTTCCATATAGCCATAGAAGGGCTCGAAGCGGAGCCATATGTGGCAGAAGAAAACCCAAAAGAGTATCCTGAGGAAGATCCTGGGGAGGATCCTGAGGAAGATCCTGAGGAATATCCCGAAGAAGATCCTGAGGAGGACCCCAAAGAGGATTTGGAAAAAGATTTTGATAATGATATCCCAGCTCAGCACACGCCAAACTGGATCTTTGAGCCACAGCCTTTCAAAGATTCAGATGAAGAGGCAGAAGAATTCGTGGACTCCAGCGAATCCAATCGCAAGGATGAAAGTGAAGTGGATAACTTGGGGTATGAATCGGAGACTTTCTCAATTGATGAGCTAAATCACTTATCGGGAGATCTTGATTACGAGGCACCCTTTCCCAATGGCATGATGGTTGACTATGACGGTGCTGAAAGCTACGCCTCTTCTCTAGCGCATGACTCCCCGGGTGCCTTATGGTCTGCAGCAAGTGACGATTCCAGAGACTTTATGGACTTTGACTCAGGCAGTGAACATATCATTAACATGATTTGAGACGAGAGGCAAGAACCCTCTCGCGAATACATTATGGAGAGAATTCGTGTAAAGAATGAACTAGCTCAAAACAATTATTAGATCCGGACCCCCGACTTGGGCAAAGTTTACCCCATATTCTATGACAGAAATACGAGGCCACACCCTCACATTGGAGAATTCGTGCAAATGATGAACGATAGGTACATTCACTATGCCCATTGACCCGAAAGGTTCCGCTGGACTCTCTAAGAAAAGGCAGTCATTTGGTATGAAGGGCTGACATTTTACCAAAAGTCATTTTGGAACATTCTAGCCAAACAATTCATCGACTACTTCACATGGGTCAACCCGCCAGAAAACTTAACCCCCGATCTAGACATGCACGGGAACCCCTTACTATACTGGGAATGAGAAGCAACCAATGCCATTTTTCCCACGTTAATAGAATCAGCCAAAGAATACCCATGGTACATGAACAAGAATAAGGGCAAGCAAATCGCCTACAATGATAAGTTAAGTTTGTTTGATAAGGGAGAACCATCCAACAGAGCCTCCTCGTTTATCCATATGATCAGACAGGAATCCAATCCCGTCCTATGCTAAATCCTATAAGAGAACATCATTCCAGGAAAGTGGCTTGAAAAGGTTCCCTTCATGAAGTGGCCCTTCGCCGCCAATGCACCAACTCCCATAAACAAGCCCATGGACTTGAGGGAGATACCCCTCGATAGGGATTTAAACGAGTTTGAGGTCTTCAAAATGACAAATTCGCCAATCCAAGTGGCCACTCCTATCACCAGTGGAGGGTAAGTCACTGGATCAGGAGCCCCAGCTGCGCCAAGAACTGAGCTTCCGATGCCTCCTACTTTTGTTAAGTCCTCAAAATAGGTAGAAAGCCCAATTGTAGACCAACTGAAGGCCACTACAACTAAGATGAGTATATGGGACCTACTCCTGGGCTCTCAAGATCACAGGCTCGCTATCGTTCAAAAGCTGATGAAAATTGAGACATCTTCTCAGGCATCCCCAGAACAGGTCTGTGCGTTGCTCAATCATAAAACTAGCACCATTATCCCGGCCATTGTCTTCTCAAGCTCGGATTTACCTAATGAAGGCATTCGCTACAATAAGGCTCTCTACTTAAAGGCTAGTATCTTTGGACGCATTATGCCCTGCATAATGATCGATGATAGCCCATCACTAAATGTCTGTCCTAAGGATATTCTACTAATCCTAGGACTGACCGAGAAAGACCTGAAGAAATCTTTGATGGTCATCAAAGTTACGATAACTCCAAAAGGACCGTCATCGGCACATTCGAGGCTGAAGTCACTATCAGCAAAATCTCATCTATAGTACTCTTCACAGTCATAGATATCCCGGTGACTTTCTCTATGCTACTTGGGAGACCATGGTTCCATGCTTTGGGAGGAGTCCCATCCACCCTGCACCAAAAGATTAAAATCCTATTCTATGGAAAGATCATCACCTTGGAAGTTGATGAAGCCTCAGTGGTAGTGGCACTGAAAATGGAAGAAAGCCATATGAAGGGATTTACCACAGCCACAATTGGCCAAGAAGCAAATAAATAATTAGAGGTGTACTAGGGCCATGGATTCAGGGATACATGCGGAAGCACCACACTCCGGGAAAAGGACTAGGTGCCTATGAATAGGGTATACCGACCTTCAATTTGTGAGCAAAAGAATAGAAGCCCACGAGACTCGGTTACATAGCTCTCAAAGAATTGTTCACAAGAGGATCTTTCAGAAGAAGCTGCAACAACCCTATGATGGGGCACCTAAGCCTGTTACTCATCAAGGGAAGACCGTTTTAGGATTCGAGATTTTCTTAAACGTAGTCAACTACGGCACAAATGGCAAAAGTTTCATAACTTGTGTAAAGAAGGCCAGTCATAAGCCAGGTGTAGGGCAATCCTGGATCAGACCAAGAATGACGAATATGTACACCTAAAGAAGGTCAAGAAGTTGAGTAAAGAGGAAGAAATACTCGACACCTTAACCAAGCACCTTCAGGCATAACTCAAGATAGTGGACGAAGCAAGGAACAAGGAAGGTAACTTGAGCCAAACCAACATGGACATGGTCACGGTAATGAAAGGTAAAGCAAAGATACAATAGGAGGACGATGAGGATATCCTGCTGAAGCCAACTGCTATGGGAGAATCATCCACTGCAGAACCAGACCTCATTGATCAGGATGAGTCTTTTGTTTCTATTTCTAGCTTGTTTGAAATGAATAATGTACTTTATGATGATAATAAGATGAAGAACTTTGCTTATTTGGATTGTGTTTCTGATTACAATTCCATGCATCCATTCCAGCATTCATCTAGCATTTTTAACATCAATAATGATATTATAAAAGAAATTAATTTAAATACGGAAGATGACCCAAAAGTGGTATACATTTCCAATTAATTGCCCATCGAACAAGAGAGAGAATTGATAAAAGTATTAAAAAATCATGTTTTAGCCTTCGCTTGGTCTCACAAGGATATGCCTGGACTTGATCAGCGCATCGCCAAACAAAAAATCCCCATAGACCTAAATATTCGGCCAGTGAAGTAAAAGATAAGAAGGATGCATCCAGAATGGGCCGAAAAGGTCAAAGCAGAGGTGGCAAAACAGATCAAGGCAAACTTCATCGAAGTCATCGAGTATCCCACTTGGCTATCCAATGTAGTACTCGTACCCAAAAAGAATGGTGGCGTTCGGGTTTGTGTCGACTTCAAGGACTTGAATAAAGCTACCCCTAAGGACGATTTCTCGCTACCACACATTGATGTTCTAATAGACAGCACAAAAAGAGTGGCCATCTATTCCTTTATGCATGGATTCTC
Organism: Euphorbia pulcherrima; assembly: GCA_947683365.1. Taxonomy (NCBI): domain Eukaryota; kingdom Viridiplantae; phylum Streptophyta; class Magnoliopsida; order Malpighiales; family Euphorbiaceae; genus Euphorbia; species Euphorbia pulcherrima. The sequence continues at coordinate 8,541,959 of CANTUS010000004.1, forward strand.
GAGATACCACCAGTTCCTCATGAACGTGATAGATAAGTTCAAAACTGCATTCATCTTAGAGTGGGGGACTTATTATTTCAAGGTAATGCCTTTCGGACTCAAGAACACAGGAGCAATTTACCAGTGAGCAGTCATGACCTCCCTACATGACTTGATCCATAAAGAAATTGAGGTCTATATAGACGACATGCTTGTGAAATCTAATACACTCGAAGAACAACCTACAGTGTTAGAATGATTCCTTACAAGGATTGAGAAATACAACCTCCGCTTAAAACCAAAAAAGTGTATATTTAGCATCACATCGGGCAAATTATTGGGGCACATAGTTAGCCAAATGGGCATAAAGATGGACCCCGACAAGGCCAATTCTATCAGGGAAATGCCCGTATCAAAAACCAAGAAAGAAGTGAGAAGTTGCTTAGGGTCCATACAGTACATCAGTCTCTTTATAGTATGGTTCACCACCACATATGAACCTATCTTCAAACTCTTGAGGAAATAGTAACCGACAGAATGGAATAACTAATGCCAGGAAGCCTTCGATAGAATTGAAACTTACCTGATGAACCCTCTAACATTGAAGCCACCAATTCTTGGAAGCCCACTCATTCACTACTTGGCGGTAAAAGAAACGTCTGTGGGGGCCATGTTAGTCCAAGAACATGAAGATAAGAGAGAACACGCGGTTTATTACCTCAGCAATAGATTATTGTAGTATAAAACTCGATACACCATCATGAAAAAGACTTGTTCTACCATGGTCTGGCTCACCAGGAAGCTCAGGAATTACTTCCAATTGTACAAAATCCAAGCAGTCACAGAAGTGGATCCGATGAAGTACTTATGTCAAGCTCCCTCACTAACTAGAAAACTGGCGAGGTGGCTCTTGCTGCTGTCAGAATTCGATATTGAATACGTAATAAAGAAGACCATCAAGGGTAGAGCAGTGGCCAAATTTGTAGCAAATCAACCACTCGAAGAAGGGGAACAGGAAAACTTAGAATTTCCCAAAGAATGTCTCGCAACCACTGTAGAAGACCCTGGAAAATGGATCATGTTCTTCGATGGTGCTGTCAATAAGCGAGGAGCTAGTTTGGGATTTATCATCTTTACGTCGGATGGAGCGCTCATACCTTTGTCAAAACGCTTAGAGTATCCCACCACAAATAACGGAGTAGAGTATGAAGCATGTTTGTTCGGAATGCTTGCCCTAATCACTCTCAAGGCAGATAACATCAAAATTATTAGTGATTTAACTTTGGTCATTAAGCATGTCGCAAGAGACTGGGAACTAAAAGAGGAATCCCTCAGGCCTTACTTAGAAGCTGTATGGAAGAAGGCCACGATGTTTATTGAGTGCAATTTTAGTCACATGCCCCATGAGGAAAATCAGATGGCAGATGCGTTGGCCACTTTGGCCTCCATATGGGAAGGGCCCCAAAAGCGGCCAACCAAACCCCTTATTATGGAGATAAATCGATCTCCTTACTACATCTACGCGATAATGGACACTTTGGAAGAAGGAACCCCTTAGTATTCTGACATTGTCAAGTTCCTTGAAGATGGCGAATTCTCAGCTGAGGCTACAGATTCTGATAGAAATACGTTGAGAAAGTCGATGTGCAATTCTGCCTGATTAAAGGAGATCTGTTCAAGAGGTCCTCCGATGGCCTATTGCTGAAATGCCTAACACAATGGGAGGCTAAAAGGTTAATGAAAGAAGTACATTCGGGAGACTGTGGTCCACACATGAACGGTGTCCTGATGGCAAAGAAAATCCAAAGAATGGGGTACTTCTGGCTGACCATGCTAGCTGATTGTACTCAAGAAGCAAAGACTTGCCATGCTTGTCAAATATATAGGGACGTGAGCCACTTACCCCCAACAATACTACAAAGCTTAACTATGCCTTGGCCATTTTCGGCCTGGGGCATCGACGTCATCGGCGAAATAAGACCATCTTCGACTAACGGTCATCGCTTTATAATAGTAGCGGTTAATTACTTTTCCAAGTGGGTTGAAGCAGAATCATACACAAGCATCACGGCTAACAAAATGGCTCGATTTATTCAGCGACATATCTTTGCCAAATATGGCATTCCCCACCATGTTGTGAGTGATAACGGTGTATAGTTCTAAGGAGAAACAACTGATCTTATTGAGAAGCACGGGATTGAGCATCACCGCTCTTTGCCTTATTGCCCTCAAGCCAACGGAGCTGTGGAAGTAACTAATAAGGAAATCAAGAAAATCCTCCCCAAGATGATTTCCAACTACCGAGATTGGGCTGATCATTTGCCCTATGCCTTGTGGGGATATAGAACTAGTGTCAAGACTCTTACGGGGTCAAACTCCTTTTTCCCTTGTCTATGGGATAGAGGCGATACTGCCCGTTGAAATGGAAATCAAGTCTCTATGCATTGCCCTTGAAGCTAGACTTTCGAAGATGAATGGGAAAAAGCAAGGCACGAAGAACTGACCTTGGTCGGTGAAAAGCGATTACCCGCATTGGAAAATTTACAGTTATACCAACAGTGCATGGCCAGAGCTTACAACCGCAAGGTCAAAGGGCAGAGCCAACCTTTGAAGGTAGGCAATCTAGTCTTGAAGGAATCTTGTAAAACACACACAGATGCTCAAGGGAAATTTTAGCCAAACTAGGAAGGACCGTACCTGGTAAAGAAGATTCTCAGTAAAGGGACAGTAAAGATCTCAGATCTGGATGGCGATGAACTCATGAATCTTGTCAATCACGATAAGTTGAAGCTCTATCTCATTTGAAAAAAACAATAATAATAAAGTCTTTTAAGAGCTGGTAAGGGCTCTTGAGCAAAAATAAAGACTCCAAAATAAAAGAGTGAAGCCTTGGGTAAAATCCATTTGGAGCTTTGGGCAACGGTGAGCATTTCTTGGAAATGAATACCATTTATCCTTTGTGATAAATAATATCTTTTATAGTAACATTTTTGTGTTAAAAATACTGCATGAGTGTATTAAATGGAAACTATAAATTGTTTAATGAAACACGGATTCAAGCAACATCATTTCATATTTATTACACATAAAAGTACATTACAAACAGGAAACAGAAGCGACAAAGACGAACGATGAGGCCTTAAGCCTTTATTCTTCCACAGGAACAAAAGACATATAATGGCAAGCTCACTAAACCCTAAGGAAGCTTCGAAGCCTCCTAGTCTCATGGAGCCTCTCTTCAAGAGTACCCAGACCACGAACACTGGCAACCCAGATGCGATAAGCCTCAGAAGGATGGACATCAAAGGGGGTAGAATAGTTCATCTCCACTTGAGCGCGACTAACCAATCTCACGTTATGATGATAGACTAGAGTATAGGTAAGCTCTAGACCAATAAGGGTGCACAGAGATACAAGAAACCCCTAAGACCAACTAAACTGCCTGCACAGGTGACTAGGAGACTAAGTGATGATCTCTGAAAGGCCAATGAGGACGAAACCATCTCTAACAATGTCAGTAGTCACATAAGTGATTCCACACCAAGGACAAACCCAACGAATATCCTCAGCAGCTAGGCTCACAATAAACTCAACCCACTCCTCAACGGTGAAATCTCTGTGGGAACGATTACCGATGTGAACTATGGAGCGTCGCACCCAATAGGCCCTCAAATAATAATCCATTCTCATAGGAACGGACATCACAGAAAGCTTATCCCAGAGCTAAAGCTACACAAGAAATCACAAAAAGAAAAAAAATCAACACAAAAAAAGATAAAGAAAAAAAAGAAAAATAGCCTGCTAGATTGAAAACCCGAAAGGGCAGTCCAGGCAAAAATTATGATAATCTTGATGAATCAAAAACCCGAAAGGGCAGTTCATGTAAAAAGAGAGGCTCAAATAAAGAGTTACCTGAAGAATGAACTTGCTACCCCAGGTAGTAGCTTCAGTCCCATTCTGGGAAGAACACACGAAAATATGCCTTTCAGCTAAGCTCACTGCAACGGGAGATTTCCCCTCCAGCATTTGGACAACAATAGTCAGGAAGGTGAAGCTGCAAACCATAGTGGGAACCTCGGAGAGAAAAATCCCCCGACAGAAGCAAGCATATGAGGGGTAACCAGCTTGCATCGTCAGAACGAAGACTCCTAACTATGTCGAAAGCCATATCCAACCTCAGGCCCTCGTCATAGATCAATTAGCGCCAATCAAATGGTCGAAGTTGAAAATGATCCATCAACACATCAAAAAATTTAGGGTGAGGTCAGGTCAGTACATCAGGAACATCGATGGCTGATACTCAAACCTCGATGCCATTCCAGCATCGTAGGGCCCTAAGAGGGGACAAATGATGCCAAAGAGTTACCCATATGAGTAGAAGTGGTTGCAGGACTCTTCCTACCTTGATGATCCTACAAAGACCATAAAGCAAAGATAGGTTAATCTAACTAAGCACAATGGATGAAATAGCGGCAACTATGAATAAAAAGAAGGAAAATTCAAGCTAGTGAAAGGGGAAGTACCGTCATCTGGATAGCCTTAGCAGAACTTGATCTGGCCTGACCACTAGGGGCAGAAGCCTCAGGATCATTATCCTCAGAAGGATTATGGATATCCCACCGAGGTGCAACAAGAATAGGATATGTATTCGGCCAGCCAAGCAGCTACGAGCGGTAGAACTCCTTATATCCCCCAACCTGCTCCAAAAAAGTGCTGGGAATACCCTCGGAGGCCAATCGTGCAAATTCAGGCGAGCAGGGAGGCTAGAAAACCCATCGAGGCACCTCAGGAGGAATAGAGCGTGACCTGGGAGGAAGATACCAGCCTTGAATATGATCACCCAAATACTACTCCAAAGAGAAGGGGGTCTCTATGATCAATCGGGTATCCACAAACTCCCCGACTCATCTTATGACCTCCGGCCAGTGAAGAGCATGCCCTCAAGGCTGCGTCCTAATTTGAAAAAGGGAAAGCCAGACATCAGTACAACGATTGTAGCAGATATAGCGATTAAAGGAAATCAAGCAATCATAAAGCATACCTGCTCCGAAGAAAGGGCACAGAGATGGACAGAAAGAGCAGAACCAGACTCTATTTCCCAACCATAAAAATAGTGTGGCAGTCAAGGGTAGAATGGGAAATCACTACTAGGCATGAGCTTGGTCCTCGGAAGCATCCCCATCTCAAAGAACTAAATCTGTAAGTAGACAAGAAAAAGATCAGAACACCAAAAATGGGCAAGATACTAATAAAGAAAAGAGATAAGGGTTAAGTCCTTACATAAATAATCTAGAGTCAAGACTTGAACTTGTCAATCCTGTTCCTCACACACTGGTCAAGGGACCAGTACAGGTGACCTAATGTGGCTCAGACCCATGCATACTCGTCAAAGCGAGATGGATCTATCAAAGCTGGCAGGATATGGAGGTTCACGATCGAACCCCCGGTGGGAAAGCACAACCACGACAGGGTAGCAGCCATGAAAGCTCTAGCCTCACAGGCAGCAGTCAGATACCCTCTATCCTCAGAAGTCTAGAAAGTCATAAGTTTCTCGCAAGAAACTCACCCTGGCTTGTCTCCTCAGTATCTAATCAAAGCTTCAATGGTCTCTACATTAAAATTATCATAAGTGAAGCAAGCATTGAGGTGGATCACATTACCGTGGAAGGGTAGTCCTATGATAGCACAGTAATCCAGTGGAGTGATGGTATACTCCCTACAGTGAAAGTGGAAAGTGTGGGTAGTATCGGACCACCTACTCAAGATGTAGGTAGATGTACCTACTGGGATGTGTGGATACTTGCGGTGCCTGACGTACATGCAATCCTTGACCATCCTACTCAAAGACGTCCCATCAACAATAGCCCTGGCACCAGGGGATAGCACCTTGTACCACTTATGGAAGTGGGTAACGCTAGCACCATTATACTTGGTGACCTGAATAATCCATACATATATATCACACACCAATTTTTGACAATTCGCACGATTATCAAAAATAATAATAAATCATTGCATGAAAATAAAAAATAAAAATAAATAAACAGTAAAGTGGATAAGTTTTGCGCAAAATAAAAATAGCAGTAAGGCTTACCAGGATCCAAGAAAGATGGTCGGAAGGCTTCAAAGCAAGCGGAATAATATCCCCCGGAGCAATCCCATGATACATCCAATTCAGCGGAAGCTTATACAAAGCATCGGCCGAAACCTCATAAAGTTCCACTTGCTTGCTGTCAATAACCAAGTTCTGATTAGTCACTTGAACGGCCGGCAGATCTAGGCGGATGTTGTAAAGCTTAAACCACATCGAAACCCTGTAAAATCTGAAGAGAAGGGGCAAGAGAGGGAAGAAGATGAAAGAAATCATCATCAAAAATAGCTCGAAAGCGAAAATTCTCGAAGAAAGGGAGCAAACGCAAGAGAGAGGAAGAGAGAGTTGTTGGTGTGAAGAAAATGGGAGCCAAGCTGCTATTTTTATAGGCGAGTGGTAATTAGCCTGCCTGCTAATTACCTATGTAATTAGCCCGCCGGCTAATTAGCTCTCCAACTGTCACGTGTTTACGCGTCCCACGCATTTAAAAGTTACCGTTACATAGGTATTTAGCCCGCAGGCTAATTACTTGTATTTTCAAAATTTTTGCAATTTTGCATTTTTCATCCATTTTCTGCATCGTTTTCAAAATAAGTGGACCTAAAAGCTATTTTCACACAGTCACACATGCATCAAGGATACAAAAATATTTCGACCCCCGATCAATCATTTGACCTCATGCAACTTATTAATAAATTTGTAGTCGAAGAGGCAAAATATAATTTGTTTCAAAATTTATCGATTAAAAATATTTTAACTCATTGCATTCCACACACACTGTTTTTGTTTGTTTCGCGTACGACAAAATTTCTAGCACGAAATTTATGTATGCAAGGGGCAAACTGTTAGCACAGGTCCATTCTGGCCTGATGAGGAATATTGCCTATTTCGTTCAGCAATCAGATAAATGAGTCAAAAGGGACCGAATTGTCATCCAAAATCTGAAATTCAAAAATCGATATTCTAGGGAAACTTCGATTTAGCATTTTCTACTGAAAAATCAAAAAGTCAAAGTTTGGTCAAACATAGGTAATTAGCTCGCCGGCTAATTATTGATCCACAGTAAAAAAATCATATCTTAACGAGATCCAGCCAGGATTTACGGGATCCGAAGATCAAATCTTGTTAGAGTGGTAATTAGCTATGTAATTAGCCCGCTGGCTAATTTCCACCCTTCTATATAAAGGGGCGCACCCCCCTCATTTTCCAGGAGACGGAAAATTTTTATAAATCCAAAAATTACCTTTGCGTCCTTTTTTAGTTCCGAGAATCCCAAGAGCCCAAAAACTCTGTCAAAATAATCCCAGGTCCGTGTTCTATCACCAACATTCGGTATAAGCTCATCTCTCTTTCTTTTTAGATCGAGATCTCACGGAGATCTACAGTCTAAAAAGGTCTAAATCCCACATATTTCTCATAGAAATAACCCAAGATTATAGCTATAACTCGGATTAAATCTATTTTCCAACAAAATCGCAATCTTTGGCAACTTCGGTCTCGCACCAGCTCTCAAGTCATCCTAAACAGACGAAAAGGTAAACTGAGGGTAATTGGCTCAGAGCCCAACTTTAAAACACATTTTCATTACTTTTATTATTGCACATTTCATTTCTATCTCTCTGGTTAAGTGAGCCACTGGAGCCACTTAAACTATAATATGTGTAAATAAGCTCACAGGTATGGATGAAACATCTAGAATGTCAGGAAACTCTATCCGAGTTTTCGGGCTAAGACCCAAGCGCTGCCATTACTCTGTCGAAATCTCGATAGAAAATATCAATTTACTATGCCGTTATAATGTCCGTTTTATTTCTTGAATTTATTTCTTAAATAAAGCCTTTACAATGCAGAAATTTCCACAAATTCCAAAAGTTCCAAAATTAATCCAAACAATTTGAACAATATGAGTAACTATTATGTTCGAACTCAGAATCTCACTTTCGGTATAAAAATCCCATTGTGGATTAGTATACCACAATTCCCGGTAGAGCTGAACCGGGTGGCGACTCTATTTTATCTTTAAATAAAGTAAAAACGCTTTATTTTAAAAATATCTTTTCTTAATAAAATGTGTAAATATATTTCTCAATATAATCACAGTTTTGGCCTACAAAACCACCGAATTGGAGCAAATTGGATTTTCTTAACCCAGACCAAACGCCGCAGTTTCCTCAAACTGCACCAAACAGAAGAGCACCCCGCGCGCCGCACCCTACATGCGAAGCCCGACAGCCCGTCCGCCCGGTCACAGTTCCCTTGGTAGACCTTGTCTTTTTAGGAACAGGGGCTGTAGGAACTGAGCTCGCTGAGCTTCCTATCTTCACTTCTTTCTCGGAGTCTTTCCTGACCTCCTTCTTCATTATCTTCTTCTCAGCCATATCTTCTCCTCTCTCTGCTCTGAGCTTGGTCATCCTCTCAAGCTCGCTTGCTACAAAGGCATCCAAAGTCATATTCTCTTTTTCTAGCTTAATAGGCTTCATCTTCATTATAGCCTATGGATCCTTTTGTTCTGACTTCTCACTTTTTCAGCTTTATATACTTCGTGTTGCTTGGCCTCTCATTAGATCTCAATCCATGAAAATGAGCATTGCTCAAGATTTTGAATTCAATCACTTTCAGATTGATTCTACTCCACAGCACCCAGCCTTCCAAGTCCAACTCATATGCCCTGTATATCTCCATTACTGGGTGTCCATACACCTTGTGCTTTGACACCTTTAAGAATCTATGCAAAATTGCTAAGGGTCAATTTATGTGTTGGGAACTAACAGTCAAATTGAATATGCATAACAGGCAGGGCGAAAATTCAAAATTTTGTCCCTGTCCCCTGGAACTCCTAATAGATGTATATAAATTAAATAAAGCCTTAACTAAATAATTCTCTACATAGGTTAGCATGCATAGGCTAGGCATACCATAATTCTAAATTATATCCTAGCACATATATTTCATACTAAGCATGTTATAACTCTAAGCTATAACCTAAGCATGTTATAACTCTAAGCTATAACCTAAGCGTGTTGTAACTCTAAGTTATAACCTAAGCATAAAATAAACTAAGCATGCAAAACAACCTAAGCATATTATTAACTCTAAAAACGCTTAAAGAAAAAGACCTAAAAATAAAAGAGAAAGAAAGAAAACTTACCAGTTGAAGCGTGGTTTAGCAGAACCTTCTTGCACAAGCCTCCAAGCATAGGATAGCCTCTATGAGTATCCATACAAACCCCACCAACCAAAACCTCTTGAGAGGAAGAACTAAGGAGCCTCGAGTAGTTGCTAGACCACTCCAGAAGCTCTACCCAAATATATAGACTAAAGGTGCCTGAATAAATTCAGGCTCCTCAAAAAGAACTTGCTCAATTACCCAAGAGATTAATCTTTACGAATCTCAACTAAGGATTTAGCTTTTGAGCTTGGTGCAATTGAAAAGAGTGGATAAGGGTGCTTATTTATAGGCTTGGGGAGCAAAATATTACTCCCCAAAAGTAATGTGGGATGGGACAAAAAACTCCCATCCCACCTAGGTCATACATGCTGATCCAATGGATCCACGTGGTGACCCGCGCGTATATAGCGTGCAGTGCACACTGTGCGCTGCAAGGTAAGCCCTTGCGGGCTTGCCTTGTGTTTGAGCAGGGCCTCACAGCCCATGTCACGAGCTCATCTCGCGGTGCCCTTCATGGGCTACCGCGAACACTACTCAGCGGTGTTCGCACACCTTTCGGTGTACTCCGTGCAACCGAACCTATACAAAATATATTTCATACTTATCGGTTTAACTCGCCAAAGCAAAATTCCCCTTTAATCCCTTTCAAATAAATATTTATTTTTGACCCTAATAAATTAGTTACCGGTCAAAAATAAATTCCTTGGTTTATCCAAAATGATCTGATCACTTTTAACCAAATGAATAATAATCCAATCATTATTTATATTATATTTTTGTAATAGAATAAATCTATTAGTTCTTTACTTACTCCGATGAAGGTCCAACGTGTGTGACCTTATAGAATTCGGAAGTATTGAGCTATTAAGGCTTAACCAACCCTTGTTCTAATGGAACCATTGGCTCAAGGTTCTAGACTGTGAATAGAACTCGATTACCTTAAACAACTGTAGTACGCCTCTAGCAAGGGTCTACCCTCCCCCATTACTCGGAACGTCATTTATGCTTATGACTTAATCCCGGTTAATGCAGTAGTTACCCAATGTGATGAACTCCTTCCATTCTTTAATATTAGTACCATCTAGTTCATAGGGTTCGGTTAAAGTATTAACCCACTAATAGTAAGGTTGCTCCAAGCTATCCAAGTTATTAACTTGTTACCGAATTATATTACCTTTTACCATAGTGTGTTTGACTAGAAACCATTTCTGTCAAACATATACTCTGATCAGAGGTTTATGGCAATCATCACTTCAACAAGTGGCCAGGGACAACTCCATAATATATCCAGAGCAATTGATTCTTTCTGACTACTCAGTTTACCAACGTGTTGTCATCACTATACCCCGTAATCACCCGTAACACCCTAAATTACTGAGTGTGTAGTAATCATCGAAAGTATAGCAATAGTACCACACAAGGTAACTAATATCTCAAGTATGAGGATATTCGCAAAGCTTATTACGTGAAGATAAACACTAACACATTGATATATATACCAAGTGTTTATCTTATTGCGGTCTCCAATATATCTCCTAGATATATCCATATGTCAAACTTAATTCACCACCTTCAGTCCTTAGGAGATTAACTGCTTGGACCCTTCCCAAAAAAGTTGACCACATGCTAGTTTTTCTGCTTCATCAATATCCTTTCTTGATGAAACTATGACCAGGGATAGTTTAGACATAATTATAATTACACATAAAGCAGGTTCCACAAAATATAGTCTAACTATAATTTCTCTGACTTTAAGCTATGATACGTCAAGGACTTTTGTAAACATATATCAATGAATATATTTAACCAGTCATAATATATTTATAAACACATTGATATAAACAAAAGATAAAATGCCTTTATTAATTAAACAGAATATTTAAACTATTACATAATTAAGATATATCGCCCTAATTGCTTTAAGGACATACATCATATCCAACAAACTCCCACTTGCACTAAGGCCAATTAGCCATATGTCTTAATCCATATGCTTTAACATGCTGGTCATGTTTGACTTGAGTCAATAGCTTCGTCAGACCACCTATGAGGTTCTAATCCGTGGGTACATATTCAAGTCTTATTATCTTAGCATCAACAATCTCCCTGATTATATGATACTTTCTGGATACATGTCTATTTTTCAAATGAGACTGTGGTTCCTATGCCTGAGCTATAATACCATTGTTATCACAATACCAAGTAATTAGATCAACAGCCTCAGGCACCACACTGAGATCACCAATAAATCCCTTTAACCAGATAACTTCTTTTACAGCTTCGCATGTAGCAATGTATTCAGATTCCGTGGTTGAATCATCAGTAGTTTCTCTCTTAGAACTCTTCTAGCATACCACCCCTCCATTTAACACATACACAAAACCTGACTGAGACTTAAAGTCATCCTTGTCAGATTGAAAAATCGATTTAGTGTAACCTCTAATTGTGAGGTCACCTTCTCCATAAATCAAGAACTCATCCTTAGTCCTTCTTAAGTACTTAAGAATTGCCTTGACGGCCATCCAGTGCTTTTCACCTGGATCTAACTGATATCTGCTCGTAAAGCTCAAAGCTTGAGAGACATCTGGCCTAGTACATATCATAGCATACATAATGGATCCTATCACGGATGCATAGGGTATATCCTCTATGAGCATTCTCTCCTGAGCTATCTTCGGACACGCAGCCTTAGATAGGTTAACACCCTTTGTCATCGGGAGATAACCTTTCTTAGAATGATCAAGGTTGAATCTATTCAATACCTTGTCTATATATGTACTTTGAGAAAGACCTAACAGCCTCTTGGATCTATTCTTATAGATCTTTATACCCAGTATAAATGCTGCTTCACTAAGGTCTTTTATAGAGAACTTTCTTGACAACCATACTTTAACATTTTAAAGAAGAGAAATATTGTTTCCTATTAGTAGAATGTCATCGACATACAATACTAAGAAAATGTCTGCACTCCTACTATCCTTCTTATAAACACAAGGCTCATTAATGTTTGGACAGAAATCTAGTTCACAGATTCTCTGATCAAACCTTATATTCCAACTCCTGGATGCTTGCTTAAGTCCATAAATGGATCTTTGTAGCTTGCATACCTTCGAGCCATTCTGAGATGTAAAACCCTCAAGCTGTGTCATATACACATCCCGGTCTAAATCCCTATTGAGGAATGCTATTTTAACATCCATCTGCTAGATCTCATAATCGTAATGAGCAATAATGGCGAGGAGTATCCTTATGGATTTAAGCATGGCTACCGATGATAAAGTTTCATCATAGTCGATACCTTCACGTTGACTATAACCTTTCACAACCAACCTTACTTTATAGGTAATTACATTACTGTCCATGTTAGTCTTCTTCTTAAAGACCCATTTGCACCCAATTGGTCTAACCTCTTGTGGTGCATCAACCAAATTCCAAACTTGGTTCGTATACATGGAATCCATTTCTAATTTCAATGCTTTTAGCCATTTATTAGAATCTGAGCTTTTCATTGCCTCATCATATGTCCTTGGTTCATCATCCTCTATGAGATATAGTTCCTTATCATCAGTGATGATAAACCCATATCTATCAGGACCCTTATGAACACGACCTGATCTTCGCAATGATTGTGTTTTGATAGGTTGTTCTTGGATCACACTTTTTTGTGTATCCAGAACGGGGTCAATTAGTTGATTATCTATTTCTTCCTCTTGAACCTCCAGTTCAATATTGCTCCCACTGACTTTTTCAAGTAAGTTTCCTTTTCCAAAAAGTGAGCATTTCGAGACTCAAATACCTTTTGTGCTTCGGGTAGGTAAAACAGATATCCAATAGTTTCCTTTGGATATCCAATGAATAGACACTTATCAGATTTGGCATTTAGCTTATCTAACGCTATCCTATTTACCATAGCAGGACAACCCCATACTCTTAAGTGACTTAGAGATGGCTTTTTATTACACCATCTTTCATAAGATGTAAAATCAATTGATTTAGAGGGCCCTCTATTTAATACATAAACTGCGCTCTCCAGTGCACATCCCCAAAAGGATTTACTAAGATCTACATGGCTCATTATGGACCGGACTATATTTAATAAATTCTGATTCCTCCTTTCTGACACTCCATTGTGTTGGGTTGTATAAGGAGGGGTCCACTGGGGAACTATCCCATTTTCCTTTAGATAATCCTGAAACTCCTGACTTAAGTATTCTCCTCCTCAATTTGATCGAAGTGTTTTAATACTTTTCTCAAGCTATTTCTCTACTTTAGCTCTGAATAGTTTGAACTTTTCAAAACTTTTAGACTTGTGCTTCATCAAGTACAAATAACAGTATCGTGAATAATCATCAATATAGGTTATAAAGTAGGAGTATCCTCCTAGTGCCTGAACACTCATTGGACCACACAAATCAGTATGTATAAGTTCCAATGTACTCATGGCCCATTCACCCTTTCCCTTAAAGGATAACTTTGTAATTTTTCCTCTTAAACGAGGTTCACAATCACCATAAGACTCCAAGTCTTTTGGGCCCAAGTCTCCACACTTATGCAGCTTGGTTAAGCGATCTTTGTTTATGTGGCCTAAATGACAATGCCATAAGTAGAAGGAATTCTTATTATCTAATTTTCTCTTAGTAATGTTTATATTTGAGAATATGATTTTGTAATTATGAAATATCATTTGTCATATTACAATAAAATATCATTCATAACTTTGATAATACCTTTTATCCAATTGGAACGAAAATTCCATCTATTGTGAAACAGGAAACAATATTTTATAATGACAATTGAATTTCGTCCTTTTACAAATTTTAGCAAAATGGAAATTTCAAATTCCTACATCAATAGCAGCCATCAAGCTCTAATGATTTTTCGTAGGTACAACTCTCCTTTTTGCCAAACCTCTACTTCTCAGCAATATCTATACCTTCGAATGGATATGTGATTCTCATTAGGTATTCCATACCAATTTAGAATTCCCTTAAGATGTAGAATTTCTCAATATCAAACATCTTGAAGTGGAAGCTTCAGGCCTCTTCTTCTCATGTTATGAGACTTTAGCCACTTTGATATTATTTCCAATATCCCATATTGAAGATCTTGTTTCCAATATTTCATATTGAAAACAATCATTTTGTCTCCCAGATAAAATTCTCAGTATTCTTTTTAATTTTCTCTTTACTCTGCTCCATCCTACTTCAAAACTAGACACTATATGTCCCTTTACTTCTTTGAGATATGAACCATTTAATTTTCTAACTAATTGGTCCCATCAATTTTTATCAAAATATTTTGGTTCAAATTTTCCACCAAGGAAAATCCTTTCTCAAAGATGTAAAGATATAGACTTTTAAGTCCATGATTTTATGATGCCCTTGTAGCTAAGGTAACATGGATCCTAACATCTGACTTGATGTTTATCCTTATCTCCTGTCAGCTACTTACAAAAGGTAACAGGGATGTTAACAACCTCCAAGGTGTTGTATCTTAGTTTCCTTTATGTATTTGATGCATATCTGTTTCAAGCAGATTTGCTTGCATCATGTTGTTTAGATTCGGGCTTATACAAAGTACATGTCAAGCCCAAGGCTTTGAGGACTGTCCTCACATTTCTAAACAAACCTTTGAAGCTAGAGCCAATAGTTATCAATGCGAACGTTTGTATTAAAATAAAGATTTCAACCTAAGATATAAGAAAAGAAAATTGTTCAAATATTAGTTTAAGTACATGCATTTAATATAAGGACTTTCAATTAAATACATTTGTCCTACTATATTCTTCAAAATTTACAATAGCTCATTCTATTGAATTCGGGAATTTTAGCCCAGCTAAATTTCCTAGTAGGTAACATCTATAACTAGACTATTATGACCCTCAATTTTATGAGTCAAGTCACAAGAGTAAATCATAGTTGGAATCCCATTCCATTTGCATCATATGCAATTGCTAATTCATTCAAGTTCCCTAATCCCAAGGGACGTGTGCTCTTATATTAGCATCTCCTTGAATATATCTCAGATCTGGGCCTAGCCCCCAATTTTATGGTGGACTACCCCAGTTCTGTTAAGGCAGACCATATCCTAAACTTTACAACCAATCAATGTGGACTAGAAGGAATGCTTTGCGCAATACTTTGATAGCCCAAAGAGACCGTATTATAAATTTGATTAAGGAAGACTATAACTTGCCTTAATATATTTACTTTGGGATTTTATTGGTGTTAAACGTCTCACCCAATCTAGGATTTCATCAGATGGACAAAATTATAATAACTTAAATTAATTTAGGGAATTTTAGAATTAATTTATAAGGTCTGACAACTACTTATATTAAATTAATTCGGGCACCTCTAGTCTATATTTTCGGGTGGGGCTTCTGGAGTGGTCTAGCAACTACTCGAGGCACCAACTACTCGAGGTGCAATTGAAATGGGTGGACAAGGGTGCCTATTTATAGGCTTGGGGAGCAAAATATTGCTCCCAAAAACAATGTGGGATGGGAGAAAAAACTCCCATCCCACGCGGGTTATACATGCGGATCCAAAGGATCTGTGTGGTGACCTGCACGCACACAGCGTGCAGTGCACGCTGTGTGCTGCAAGGCAAGCCCTTGCACCTGCTGGTCCTTACGGCCCATGTCGCGAGCCCAGCTCGCGGTGTCCTCATGTTCATGGGCTGCCGCAAACACTGCCCATCGGTGTTCGCACACCTTTCGGTGTACTCCATACAACCGAACCTGTACAAAATATATTTCATACTTATTGGTTTAACTCGCCAAAGCAAAATTCCCCTTTAATGCCTTTCAAATAAATATTTATTTTCGACCCTAATAAATTAGTTACCGGTCAAAAATAAATTCCTTGGTTTATCCAAAATGATCTGATCACTTTTAACCAGTTAAATAATAATCCAATCATTATTTATATTATATTTTCGTAATAGAATAAATCTATTAGTTCTTTACTTAGTTTGATGAAGGTCCAATGTGTGTGACCTTATAGGATCCCGAAGTATTAAGCTGTTAAGGCATAACCAACACTTGTTCTATTGGAACCATTGGCTCGAGGTTCTAGACCGTGAATAGAACTCGATTACCTTAAATGACTGTAGTACACCTCTAGCAAGGGTCTACCATCCCCCATTACTTGGAATGCCATTTATGCTTATGACTTAATCTCGGTTAATGCAATAGTTGTCTAATACGATGAACTCCTTCCATTCTTTAATATTAGTACCATCTGGTTCATAGGGTTCAGTTAAAGTGTTAACCCACTAATAGCAAGGTTGCTCCAAGCTATCCAAGTTATTAACTTGTTACCGAATTATATTACCTTTTACCATAGTGTGTTCGACTAGAAACATTTCTATCAAACACATACTCTGATCAGAGGTTTATTGCAATCATCACTTCAACAAGTGGCCTGGGACAACTCCATAATATATCCGGAGCGATTGATTCTTTCTGACTACTCAGCTTACCAACGTGTTGTCATCACTATACCCCGTAATCACCCGTAACACCCTAAATTAATAAGTGTGTAGTAATGATCGAAAGTATAGCAATAGTACCACACAAGGTAACTAATATCTCAAGTATGAGGATATTCAAAAAGCTTATTACATGAAGATAAACACTAACACATTGATATATATACCAAGTGTTTATCTTACTGCGGCCTCCAATATTTCTCCCAGATATATCCATATGTCAAACTTAAGGCACCACCTTCAGTCCTTAGGAGATTAACTACTTGGACCCTTTCCAAGAAAGTTGACCACATGCTAGTCTTTTCGCTTTATCAATATTCTTTCTTGATGAAACTATGACTAGGGATAGTTTAGACATAATCATAATTACACATGAAGCAGGTTCCACCAAATATAGTCGAACTATAATTTGTCAGACTTCATGCTGTGATACGTCAAGGACTTTTGTAAGCATATATCAATGAATATATTTAACCAATCATAATATTTATAAAACACATTGATATAAACAAAAGATAAAATGCCTTTATTAATTAAATAGAATATTCGTACTATTATATATTTAAGATATATCGCCCTATTTACCTTAAGAGCATATATCATATCCAACATTATGTTCATTCCATGAGTCAGAGCATAAATGAAGACTCTTCAAACTTAGAGCAGCTTCCTGTTGAAGCTATCTTGGGCAAGAGCACCTTCATCACAAGCTCATGTGCCTGCTTCCCTTCCTTTGTGAACATTGAAGCTATTGATTCACCTGTCTTATAGTCTGTGGGGACCTCATAATCAATGGGTATGTCCACATGCTCCTCATCCTTGATAACTCGCAACCTCAAGCCTCTTTCATGCATTCCCAGCAACCCAGCTAACAATTTAGGGAAACATACACTTTTCTCCCCATCAGAGTAGTTATAAAGAGATCTTTCTGTCCTTCAACTAGGTCAATTTCATGAAAGAATCTCACCACAACTTGCTCATAGTAACCACTAGGTATCTTAAAAAATCCTCTCAGGTGATGCCAATGCGTCCTTTTCCCAAATCTCTCATCGCTTGAGAAACTGAGCATATCTACTGTAGTTGGTGGCTCGACTTTGGTCCCTTCCATAGAACACCATTTTGAAGGGGTGTATTTGGTTCCAGCAGGAATGAACAACTTTTCTGTCTTATTTATTCCAATCGCCACTATCGCCTCATGATCCCTTGTAGTAACCTAACAAGTATTCTTATCATTTCTTATGAATAAGGAATTCTCAGAACTGGGTATTGATGTTCTCTTTGATGAACTCGTCATTTGAATTTGCTTTGAAAAAGATTAGAGAAATGGGGATTTTGAGAAGAGAATTGCAGAAGAAGAAATTTGGTAAAGTAACCTTTCCCCTTTCTTAATTTCTCCTTAAATAGCCAAAGTCTCTTTGTTAAGCCCTGCAAAGCTACGTGTACGACTCACAATCCATGGTCATAAGATTTAATAGTAAGATTACACAAAGTATATCATAGGATTAATAAAAGCGAGAAACATAGGATAACTGTAACTGAATATGGATCATTTCATAACTTGCTATCGTTTCTACCAAGTTTGAATTTGAAAAGAAATCGATGGCAATTCAATGACGTATCCTAAATTCAAGCACCAAAAAAGAAATACTTAACCTAATTCGCAGAAGCTCAAAGTGTGCCCTAATTTGGTCAGCTTTAGAATTGGTCAGCGGGAAATGTATTTCTTCAAATTGGATTGGACATTCCGATCAGCTCTCTTAGAGTGTTGAATTGATCCCTTCCAATGGGCTTTGTGAATATATCAGCTTGATGTTCTTCCGTAGGAATGTATGTAAGCTTGACTTCTCCTTTTAGTACATGATCCCTTATGAAGTGATGTCTAATATTGACATGCTTCATCCTGCTATGTTGAATTGAATTCTTGGATAGGTCAATTGGACTCTTGTTGTCACACATGACTTCAAGACACTTAGAATTTAAACCATAATCCTCCAATTGCTGCTTGATCCATAGCAGTTATGCTACACAACTTCTTGCAAACATATACTCAGCCTCAACTATACTCAGAGTAATAGAAGTCTGCTTCTTGCTGTACTATATTACTAGACAATCACCAAGGAAATGACATCCTCCTGTGGTGCTTTTCCTTTCAAATTTGTATCTTCCATAGTCAGCATCTGTATATCTCTAAAGTGAAATATGCATTACTTGGATACCATAAACCTACATCAACAGAGCCTAGCAAATACTTGAGAATTCTCTTAATAGCAACTAAGTGAGATTCTCCGGGGTCAGCTTGATATCTTGCACTATATACAACATGTTGAATGTCAGGCCTACTAGCAGTTAAGTAAGCTTACTCTTTATAGGTTTAACTTCATCATCTTTACTTAGAATTGTATCTATGGCCATGGGTGTTGACATTGGCTTGGCTTTATCCATGTCAAACTTCTTGAGTACTTCCTTGGCATACTTAGCTTGGTTGATGAAGATTCCATCTTTTCCTTGCTTAATTTTCAAACTAAGAAAGAAATTAATCTCTCCCATCATTGACATTTCAAACTCTTTCTTCATGTACTAGTTGAACTCTTTACATAGCTTTTCATCAGTTGCTCCAAATATGATGTCATCAACATAGATTTATAATAGCAATACATCTTGATTGTTCTTCTTGATAAACATAGTTGTATTTGCTTTTCCTCTGACATAACCTTTGCTAAGTAAAAAGTTAATCAGTCTCTCATACCAGGCTCTTGGAGCCTGGTTCAGTCCATATTGAGCCTTCTTCAGCTTAAAGACATGATCTGGATACTTTGGATCTTTAAAGCCTGAGGGTTGTCTCACATAGACTTCCTCTTAAATATAACCATTAAGAAATGCACTCTTAACATCCATCTAAAACAACTTAAAGTTTAAATGAGATGCAAAAGCATAGAGAATTCTAATGGCTTCAAGTCTTGCTACTAGTGCAAAGGTTTCCTAATAGTCAATGCCTTCTTGTTGATTATAGCCTTGAGCAACTAGTCTGGCCTTATTTTTGACAACATTTCCAGCTTCATCTAGGTTATTTTTGAAAACCCATTTGGTACCAATAATTGATTTGCCTCTGGGTTTCTCCACCAAATCCCAAACTTCATTTCTTCTGAATTAGTCTAACTGGTCTTGCATTGTAATCATCCAGTTGTCATCAAACTCAGTATCTTCAAACTTCTTTGGTTCAATCAATGAGACAAATGTTGAATGGCTCATCATTCTGTTCAACTGACCTCTAACTAGTACTAGATTTTGCACATTATCAAGAATCTTCTCAACTGGGTGATCTCTCCTTGCTCTGACTTCTTTTGGTAGATCAGGATCAGCTCACTAAGATACTATCATTGGTTGAGCATCTACATCATCACCAAAGTTGATGGATTGGTCCAAGTCAACTTTATCATCTTCTTTTTCTGGTGCTGGATTAGGAATAATAATGGCTGGTTGACTAATCTGTTGACTTGATCCTTTTCTCTTTATCATCAATGGCTTCTTTATCTGCATTGTTAGTCTAATTAAAATCTACATGGATGGACTCCTCTAAGATACTAGTTCTCTTAACATACACTGGGTATGCCCTACTGTGTGTTGAGTAACCCAGAAAGATTCCTTCATTAGCCTTAGGGTCAAATTTAGCCAATTGGTCTTTACTGTTTAATATGAAGCATTTATAACCAAAGGCCTTGAGATGACCAACCTTGGGCTTGCACCCCTTCCAAAGTTCATAAGGAGTTTTGTTCAAAACTTGGCGAATTAAAACCCTGTTTAGAATATAACAGGCTGTGTTAACAGCTTCTCCCCAGAAATACTTTGGTAGATTGTTATCACTCACCATAGAATGACCCATCTCCACAATAGTGTGACTCTTTCTCTCAATAACCCCATTCTGCTGAGGTGTATGAGGGGCAGAAAAATTATGGTCAGTACCATGCTTAGAACAAAATTCCTTAAACTGCCTATTTTCGAATTCCCTTCCATGGTCACTGCGAATTCTATTAATTTTAAGGTCTTTTTCATTCATGATTCGGGTAGCCAGCCTAGAGAATGATTCAAATTTTCATCTTTGCTTGCTAGCAAGATAATCCAAGTGAACCTGGTCTGATCATCTACAACCACAAGGGTGTATTTCATTCCACCTAGACTTGTTGGCACAACAGGCCCAAATAAATCCATGTGTAGAAGATCAAGGGGATGAGAAGAGTATATATCAGCTAATGATTTAAAGGTCTACCACAAGGGTAAACCCTTAATAGGTTCATTTCTAGCTAATTTAGACAGATTGGTCATATTGTTATGTCCTAACCTTCTGTGCCATAGCCATGAGTTTTCCTCCTTCAAAACTAAGCATATATCGATGGAGCCAGGGGATAAATCAAACATATAAACATTATTAATTCTAGGAGCATAAAGAATAGTTTGGTCAGAGTTACCATCAATGACTGAGCAGCCCGCTGAGTTAAATATCACTTTCCTGCCTTTGTCACATAGCTGAGCAACACTTAGTAAGTTGAACTTTAGGCCTTTTACAAGGGACACATTATCAATAGAAGGCTTCACTCATACAGCGCCATTGCCAACAATCTTTCCCTTTTTGTTGTCTGCAAAACTGACACTTCCATTCCTTCTTCGCTCCAATGTGATGAATTGCTTTTCATCACCTATTATATGCCTCGAGAATCCACTATCCAAATACCACATTCTTCTATCATCAGTGGATCCCAGGCTCACCTGCTAAACAGTTAAGTTTTCTTAGGTACCCATGCCTTTTTCCTGCTGGGTCCTCCCTTGTTAGTGGTGGTCATACTTGACCAGTCATACTTATCATAGTAACCATTTTTATGTCTACACATGACTGTTGCATGTCTTGACTTTCCACAAAAATTGCAAGTGGCCTTAAGATTAGGCCTGGTCACTTTACTCTTTTGAGTAACCTTCTCAGAGTGGTGAGTGCAGTTACTCTAAGTATTCCTTCTAGGTTGAGGAGGGACTCACACCTTTTTCAAAGCTGTTAATTCAGCAGCTAGCTCATCCAATTTCTTAGTGAGTTTGCTATTATATCCATTTTGGTACTCAGCTTTTTCCATCAGGTATAGGATGTGACATCTTCTAGATCATCACACCTCCTCTAAAGTACTTTGATGTATTTTGTTGACTTCTTAGTCACATTAATAACATCATTAAGTACTGTGGCAAGCTCATCTGAAGACATAGGGGGTTCAGAAATTACCTCAGTATGATTTCCTTTGTCTCTGCTTTAGTCATTTGATCTATTGGTAGCGAAAGTAGATGGTTGGTCAGCTGACTCTGAGTTGGGTAGATTATCCTTAGCCATGAGACATACATTAGCGGAATCTTGTATCTCTTCATCTAAGGATGATGACTCTTATTCAGATTCACTCCAGGTTACAACAAGGGCTTTCTTATTCTTTTTCTTCTTGAACTTGTCCTTCTTAGCTTTGGGATAGCTAGATTGAATATGCCCTTTCTCACCACATTCAAAGCATTTGATATCTTTGTTATGCTCTTTATTGAACTCCTTTTGTGGTCTATCATCTGCTCCCTTCTTGTATTTTCCTGTCTTTCTGAACTTTTGGAAGTTCTTATCTTTTCCCAAGTACCTTCTAAAATTCTTGGTCATCAGTACTTTTTCTTCTTTTCTGTCCTCTGGATATTCTCCATCATAGGAGTCTTCTTCATCATCAGCTCTCAGAACAATAGCTCTACTAGAGCTCTCTCTTTTCTTGTACCTGTGCTTCTTATGCTCATCTTCATACTGCTTCAAGGACATCTCATGAGTCAGCAAGGTTCCAATCAGCTCATTAAACTTATAAGCCTTCAAATCATGAGCTTCTTCAATAGCACTCTTCTTTGCTTCCCATTCCTAAGTCAAGCTTCTATAGATCTTCTTGACAGTCTCTTCTTCTGTAAAGGTCTTGCCAAGTCTTTTTAGCTCATTAATAATATTCATGAACCTGGTGTTCATGTTGGAAATATCGTCGTTGGGTTTCATGTGGAACCATTCATAGTCCCTCATAAGGATATCAATCTTGGACTCTTT
Source organism: Euphorbia pulcherrima (assembly GCA_947683365.1). Classification (NCBI taxonomy): domain Eukaryota; kingdom Viridiplantae; phylum Streptophyta; class Magnoliopsida; order Malpighiales; family Euphorbiaceae; genus Euphorbia; species Euphorbia pulcherrima. The sequence goes on from CANTUS010000004.1 coordinate 8,564,783, forward strand.
TACCTTGTCAGTACCTTCATAAGTTACTTCCAACTTCTTCCATATCTCTTTGGCTGTTTCGCATCCTAAAATGAGTTTAAACTCTGTTGCATCAAGAGCGTAATGGAGATAGTTTATAGCAGCAACATTCTTATTAAGTCTGACCAAGTCCTGATTGTCCCACTCATCAGAATACTTTTCAACCTTTACGCCATTTTTCACGATGGTAAGAACATATGGCCCTTCAACAATAGCCATCCAAGTGTGTATACTTTGAGACTGGATGAAATTATTCATCCTATTCTTCCAATAGGTGTAATGCTCTCCATTGAACGTTAGAGGCTTGGTGACTAACATGCCTTCAGGCAGAATATAAGGTTGGGCTCTTCCACTGGATTCTCCTCCTTTGTACGCCATGGTCTTTGTCTCAAGATTGTGAAATCTTTGAAATGAGAATGGCTCTGATACCACTTGTTGGTCCCTATGCGCACACTCAATGAGTCAGAGGAGGGGTGAATGACTCACTTAAAAACTTAACAAACTTTTTCGCAATAATATGAGCTCCGCTGAGTGAGGTCAGCTGGCTGAGTGAAATTTCTGGAAAAACTTCTAAGTAAAGAACACTGAGATTTTTATACTGGTTCGGCAACCTTAGCTTACATCCAGTCCCGAGAGAGTGTCTCGGCTTTAATCCACTAATCTCAACTCCTTTACCCTAGGCGGAGAAGCCTTTCACATATTCCCCAATCATGGTAAGTACCCTCCAAACTGCAATCTATCACACCTTGAGTAGAATACCATCTTCTATCAGTAACTCAATAAGAGTCTAAACAAGAGCTGGATTCAACTTATAAATTGTTGATCCAGTTACAATAATCAAATATTACAATTCAATGATCTATTCTATTCTCTCTTATTCTAAAGCAAATTCTCACTGAGTAGATGCTTTCTTGCTTGAACTTCTTTAAAGCTTGTAAATTGGAAGAGTTTTAGATTCTGAGAAATAAAGGTGTAATCACCAAGTTCTAACGCTTGCCTTCTTGCTCTTTTTATAGATTGATTGAGAAAGTAGCCGTTGAACTTACTTTGGCATCTTCTGAAACTGATAGATCATCTATCCACCCGTTGCTTCTTCAAATCAATCCGTTAAGAGATAGAATTGCATCGTTGTGAGATAGAAAATCAATCAGTTAGATTGAGATTCGAGCTTCAATTTGAATCCTTTGTCGTTTGATGCCAGTCTTCCGTTAGAGAGAACTCGCGCTGACTTGCCACATGTCTTCTTCCCATTCCTTATGGTATTCTGACATGTTGCAGAGTGCGCGATACTAAGTTATTGATTTGCAGAATTGCCCAAATTGGCAAATGACTTTTTGCAACTTGAATGTGGAAGACTTTGTCATTTTCTTCATTAAGTTGGGTCTTGTCAAGGCATTAATTCTTTTTGTCTTTTTATCATTAATATTCTGCAGAAAGCAACACTAAAAGCAAAGATCCCTTTTTACCTTAAATGGTAAGGTCAGTACCTTTGACAGACATAAAGTAACTCAGCGAAATTATGTATCTTAAAGAACGGCAGAAACAAAATCTAAATATCAAGTGTTGAGTGAATATTACTTAGTCAGCGACTACACTAGATACTCAGCCCAAAATACTTAGAGTTAAACTAAATAACTAGGTCAGCGGAGACTTGAAATTCTATCCTTGAATTTACTAACTCCCCGTACAACCAAAGATTATTTATTTTAACATCATTATTTATTTAATTAACTCAAACTAAACTTAATTGTTATGATCAAAACTTAAGCACTACTAAGTCAGTCAAACTTGTGCTTGGTTCAGCAGTTTCCATTTACTTAAATCGTTTTTGCTTGTTTCAATGTTGTAAGTATGATTTTTATTATTATTACTATAAAAAAAGTATGATTTTTTATTTGTCACATATACATTGTTTCTTTCGAGAAGCTTATTGTCATGGTATTTTTAAGTAATTAATTTATGTGATCTATAATTCTAATTCGTGGAGACGATAAGGAAAGTTCACATTTATTCTACAGCATAAACAACAAATTTCCATGTTCATTTATTAACACTATCCTCTTTTTTGTTGAGTTTGCATTGCATATTTCGAGAAGTTTGTCGTCATGGCATTTTCAAGTAATTATAGTATGTTTCTCTTTTTATGTTTTCCTGTTGTCACGTTCTTCACTAGCATAAGCAATGTCGTAATGATCTTTGATTCTGAGTGACGGATTTGATGAGGAAATTTATGTTTTCTTCGTACCATAAACGACAAATTTCTATATACGTCTATTAAAATTATCATTTGTCTTTGTTCAAATAAATGTTGGTCAATGGTCATCCAACACGTGTTGCAGCCTGTTTTGGAGTCTTGATTGATTGAAGAGTGACCTGTTTTGTTTTCTTAATCTGAAGAACTAAGATATAGCATTATGTTTTGTACTCTTTCACTCTATATGAGAAGAAAAGGTTATGGTATAATGTTAAGAAAGACACTTTTGAATTGACTTTGGCATGAAATTTTTTCCTCTCTTGATGTATTGATGGTATTTTAAGCTTGAAATATTACTAGTTATTTTCTAAATTCGGTTAATTCTTATCACATGTAATAGATTTGGTGTTTCCTTTTCAGACTATTTCATGAAATTATTATTTGCAGTTTTAGCATTATTGAGTTCTTGAATTTGTTGAGGCTTATACTCTCAATGGTCGTATATTATCATATTTTTGCTTCTATGTCGACAATTTTTAGTTTATTATCTTCATGTTTACTTATTTATTTGTTTTTAGAAATCTTGATTTTTATCACACAATACTGTTAGTTCCACAGATGTTCTTCAAGATGGAAAATCATTTTCAAATAATTCCTTTTTTTTGCTGTTTTCTCCTCTTTTCCGTTTCACAATTCTATTTCTGTTTGTTTATGGGGTCATATTCCTCTTGACATGTTAGTTCAATTTTAAGTGTAAGCAATTTTATAATCCCATAACGATTTCGATAATAAAATCTAAACCAACTATAATGACATAAACTATAATTGGGACAAACCCCAAGATCGACTTGTCTAGAAATGATTGATAATATAATAAATTAACGATTAAGCGGAAGTGTACCTTAATATGTATTGAATCATAACGAATAGAACGAACCGTTCTTTCTCCTCTACTTTTCGTAATTGACCTCTTGATGATAAGAGATTAAGAATTGGAACCATGAAAACTTTTATATAAGTTGTGTATTTGATAAAGAAAAGAAACCATTTTTATAATTGTTCTATAGGACGTTTTTATAATTGCTTTATAACTGTTCTAAAGTAAAATGACTTATTAAATTGTTTGAGCTTCTTTTATTGTGAAGTCACGGATAACTATTGCAACTTCACTTCAGGGTCAATTGGAAACAACCTCTTGATAATTATGGAGGTAAGGTTGTGTGCACCCGACCCCCCTTACTCCGCTTGTGCGAAAGCCTTGTTAGGCATCGGGGTGATGTTGTTGTTGTTCTATAGGACGTTTTCTATTCTCCATTAGACCAATTAATATTGAAACAAAAACGTTCAATTCATTAATGTTAATGAATTGTATTGCTTTTAGTTCTTGTTATCTACCTTTTCTTTCTTTTCACCGTACTATGTTTATTCTTTAATACATATATAAATGTATATGAAAATTAATTAATAAAGGTTATGTTAATTAACAAATAGAAACAACACTTACATTCAATTAGTTATTTGAAACAAATAACCACTCTAATGTGTATGCATTAATACATTATACTTTTAGTATGATCCTTTACTTTTATGTCAGTTTAGTCGTAGAGGGAAGGGAATTTAAACCTCATCCGATTTAATGTCCGTAAGGTTTGCAACCATCACACAAAACAACATATAATCATTAAATCGGGAACTATAATACACATGGGCCATAATGATTATGTTAAATAATCTTGCAATCTCCCACTTGGCCTATGTGGAAACAAATATGTATATACGAATCATCTTTAATTTGAAAAACTTAACACACGTATAAAACCTTTACAAGAATTAAAATAATCGAGTCATGGTTGTTACAGGCCATTTATGTCGTCTTATTCCCTTCCATGTACCACAAATCATTTCAACTCTCAATATTCTTATGCAATAAACATTACATTATTGCTCACTTTAATATAACAATTATTTTATTATTAATAAATATAAAAATTTAATGTTATCACACCCAAATAACTTTAATGCACACCTGTTATGTAGATAACAATTAAATATGCAAAAACAATTTTTCTATTGAATTCCCAAAGTGTTGTTACAGTCAAATTGAGCTAAAACTTTTATTGTATATACAATTCATTATGCTAACAATAACTTTTCCATAATGTTCATATTCCGTACATGGCCAATAATCTTCTTAGCCAATAACCTTTTGTTAGCGATTCTCTACGGTCGATTCTATTTCGATATGCTCAATAGACACTTTGCGTTTTTGCATTTCTTCTTTTATGTTAAGTACTTTATATTAATGTGCTTCACACCCTTACAATACCTTTCAATCTTTCAAAAGAAGACTGTTGCAGAACAATCACCATACAACCTCAACCATTTAACAGTAATATCGACTAATCCTTACTTGAGATTAAGTTCCCCAACCACAATTCGTTGAATCGTGGCCTAAAAGCACACTACAATTTCAACATTCGTAGTGGAAGTAGCAATGACAACTTGTTCCCACTTTTCTATTATACCACTCCAATATCTTTTCTTGGATAGTAAATTCTTTGCATTACATATCATAAGTGACAAGAAGTTTGTTGTCAAAATATAGAACGAACTCCCATTGACCTTCATATATATGCATAATAGTAACACACAAGGTTATTGTTAAACTTAAATACCATTGATGGGAATTTCATTTCAGTCCATATATTGACCTCCGTAATTTGCATTAATGCTTTGACTTTCATTTTATGTATTTAACATCACTTTGGGCATAAAATTAAATACATAACCTTAAACTATCATTTATGCTATAACTTTAATCAAATAATTGATTTTATTACATTGCATTATGATTAACACGTAAAACCCCTTTGGGCAGAATGTACATGTTAATCATAGATACAACAGCAAAATCCTATAATGTCATTAACCACAAGCAATGATCTACCTTTGGGTCATCTCCTAGCGTTGTGATTTATGATCTCAATTATCTTGTATAAACTTTTAATGTCATTTAGCATCCCTCCCACTGAGGCAATTGAACTAACCATATTGAAAATTTATTTACACCGAACAAGGCCACTTTGGTAACTAACATGTTCTCTATTCAATAAATTTTTAAATATATTCAACCCTTATAAAATGTTTAATCAAATTAAGTAATGCCACTTTGGTGACTAACATGCCCTCCATACATTTAACATTTATAAATTTGAATCTTTTATTGTCATATAACCCTAATTGAATCTTTTATATATGACCATTGATATGCATAAATAAATGTTTCAATAAATTAAGCAATGTCACTTTGGTGACTAAAATGTTTTCTATACAATTAAACATTTAATTTATACTACACAAAACTTTTATGAGATAAATCAAAACCTCAACCAATTTCAGTTATTAAAGAAATAAAAAGTCTCCTTTTAGTTTTTCTTACCTTTCTATTTACTAACTTTTATGTTTTCTATTTTATTCTCTTTTGAATTAAAGAATAGAAAACAATATTAATTATGAAAAACTTCTCTCTTTCTTTCTGTCTCATTCATTTATTATTTGTTCACAGTCTTTCTATTGTCATTCATTTCTCTTTACAATTTGGCGCATATATATTATTGTTATTAAATAATAAACCACCATTATTGCCAAATCAATAGAAATAACAGTTTTTTTAAAAAAAAGCTGAGTACCGAAACCCGGTCTCCATTTATTAAAAAGGAAAAAATAAAAAAGCAACAAAGAAGAAAAGAAAAAAAATAAAAGACAGAAAATAAAGAATAATAAATAATAATAAAGAAACTCCTTATAAAGGAGACAATCAGCCCGATTTTCTGCGATCACGTTGAGCTTGCTCCTAAGTAGCAATCACTAAGCCTTTCTGTTTCTGGACCGAAAATGGCTTCCAATTAGAGGCAGCGGTTTGCGAAACTCTAATCATGTTGCATGTAGACCCGCTTCCATTAAGGCTAGAACCCGTGCTTTTGGAAGCACTAGCAATAATAGAATCTGTAAAAGCCTTCATTCTCGCAGTCCGCGATAAACTTCGCAAACTAGCTTTCTTTTCCCTCTTGACTGTTTCCCAAGTATTATCTTCTTCCGCAACCTCATCCTGCTAAGAGGGTTGCTCCGAATTTGATTCGCCGTTAATTGGCATGACAACTTTATCATGAAATTCAGTTACAAATTAATCTCTTAATCTTTAAATGATGACCACAACTCTTCAATTATACTATTTTGGCAATCATAAAACCTTTATTGGCATTTAACATGAATAATTAATTTAATGATCAATTCTTGATCCTTAGTCTTTAATACATTTAAGGATATACAGTTTCATCATATAATTTCTTCCATTATACATGTGATTTCCTTTATATCAAGTTAAAGAATTAGAACAATTATAACCGAAAATAAAGAAAGCTATTATCTTTAATTAAGGAAATAGAAACTCATTTACTTTTATGTTTTCTTTTACTACTATATATTCAATTATTGAAATTAATTGAATAAAAAAGAAAACCATGCCTTTTAATTAAAGGAATATACATCATATATAATTCTTCTAATTTTCTCTTTTTGCTTCTTTTCACTTTTATTATATCAAACTGTAAATTTCCCTTCTTTAATATATAATAGTTAATTAGCAAAACACAATTATGCTAATTAATCAAATAGGTTACTACCATAAACCCTTTTATATTCCTATATTTTCAGTTCCCTTTATTCATTATTCTCAAACTATTAATTTTCTTCCTTTAATTTATATATATGACATTATATATACGGTTATTAATTGACAAACCGTTATTGTCAATTACAACTAATGAAAATTAATCATTACAATTAATTATTTGTTTGAAACAAATAATATCTTAAATTTATTTGCCATATATATATGGATTAATTAATTCAAGGACAATTACCCATTATGTCTTTTTTTCAATTCTAATTAACCAATATATACACAATTAGTGTATAAAAAGATGTTTCATAAGAGGGCAAATTATTGTTCAATTAAATGTAATTAAATACCCTTTACATTATAAACTTTTATATAATTTAATTTCATATATATAAAAATATATGACAGTTATTAGAATTGGTTAATTAACAAAAACTCATAAATGTCAATTAAACTATAACTTTAATTAATTGAAAACTTTTCAATTAACCATTCCATGAATTATCCTTTAATCTTTAGCTTTTTGCTGATAATTATAATACTAAATATAACAATTATAGTAATCTAAACTGATATTTATACACAAATAAAATATACAATTTCAACAATGCAATTAAAGTTAATCTTTTACATCAAATGTATATAAGAATGTCATAATATCAAATAAAAAAAACAATCCTTTCCTTTTTTATTTGAATTGAGCCATAATCACATTAAATATACATTTAACCATCATAATTCTAAAATTTGAAATTTATACTTGTGCACGTCTTTATTTTCATGAGAAAAAAATTATAAATAGATTCTTTACTTTCATGTTTTTATGTGCAAAACTTTCATTTGTATTTCTTTGTTTTCTTTTATTTTGATATCTATTGTGTTCCTTTCTTTTCATTATTCTTTCATTTTATCCAATTAACTTTTCATTGAATAAAATAATAATAACATTATTTAAGGAAACATATGTATACTTTTATATTTATTCACAAATGAATAAACCATCTTTCCTTTACTGTTCTTAATTAGAACGGAAGAAATATAACTAATATAGAAAATAATTTAAATAATCCTAAATTAGATAACCCAAAAAAAAATCTCTCGTGAAATCATTTGATCCAATAACCATAATTCAATCATAAGGTAAAAACAACTTTAATTTCATGAGTATCTACACAACTTTGAAATCTCTAAAATTTTCTTGTGAACCATAATTCAATCAAACTTTCATATAAACAATCATAAGACAAGATGGCTCTGACACTAATTGTAAGTAATTTTATAATCTCATAATGATTTCGATAATGAAATCTAAACCAACTGTAATGACACAAACTATAATTGAGACAAACCCCAAGATCGACTTGTCTAGAAATGATTGATAATATAGTAAATTAACGATTAAGCGGAAGTGTACCTTAATACGTTCTTTCTCCTCTACTTTTCGCAATTGACCTCTTGATGATAAGAGATTAGGAATTGGAACCATGAAAACTTTTATACAAGCTGTGTATTTGATAAAGAAAAGAAACCATTTTTATAATTGTTCCATAGGACGTTTTCTATTCTCCATTAGAGCAATTAATATTGAAACAAAAACGTTCAATTCATTAATGTTAATGAATCGTATTGCTTTTAGTTCTTGTTATCTACCGTTTCTTTCTTTTCACCATACTATTTCTATTCCTTAATTCATATATAAATGTCTATGAAAATTAATTAACAAAGGTTATGTTAATTAACAAATAGAAACAACACTTACATTTAATTAGTTATTTGAAACAAATAACCACTCTAATGTGCATGCATTAATACATTATACTTTTGGTCTAATCCTTTACTTTTATGTCAATTTAATCGTAAAGAGAAGGGAATTTAAACCTCATCCGATTTAATGTCCGTAAGGCTTGCAACCATCACACAAAGTCACATATAATCATTAAATCGGGAACTATAATACATACGGGTCATAATGATTATGTTAAATAATCTTACATTAAGAACTTCTGTTGTATCTTTAGGATCGACGTTGGAAAGTCAAGTAATATTTTAAATCCTGCTAAATTAATGTGGAAGTTAAATGTATTACATTCCACTTTAGGATCTTCATTTGGAGGATTTTTAACATGCTTGCAGTTTAAATTATCTGATGTTCCTAGTAAAAGTGTTTATTTGTTACCATTTACGTAAATTGCCTTTGTTTGTTTCAATGTATTGCAAGTATGATTTTTATTTTTCGTGTACAAGTTGCATCTTTCTAGAAACTTGTTGTCATGGCATCTGTATTCTAGTTGGTGGAGTTGGTTAGGAAAGTTCAAGTTTATTTCTATAGCGTAAACGACAAATTTCCATATTCATTTATTGACACTATCATTTTTTTTGTCGTATTTGCATTGCATATTTCGAGAAGTTCGTCGTCATGGCATTATTAGGTAATTATAGTATGTTTCTCATTTTATGTTTTCCTGTTGCCACGTTCTTCACCAGCATAGCCGACCTCCCATTGATCCTTGATTCTGAATGTCGGTTTCAATAAGGAAATTAGTTCATGTTTATTCCGTACCACAAACGACAAATTTCCATGTTTGTTTGTTAATGCTGTCATCTTTTTTTATCGTGTTTGCATTCCATATTTGAAGAAGTTTGTCATCATGGCGTTTTTATGTTTTCCTGTTGCCGCGTTGGTCACCCGCATGGGCATCTCAAATGATCCTTGATTCTGAATGTCGGATTCGATAAAGAAAGTTTATATTTATTCCGTACCACAAACAACAAATTTCTATATTTGTCTATTAATCCAACACGTGTCGCGGCTTTTACGTGTTCTTTTTGGTTCAGCCATGGAACCCGCTTTATGTATGTTTTTGATCGAACTGTTTATTATTCTGTTGAGATTTCTGAGTCATGTGTAAATGATATGTGCAGCTGCAACGCCAAAGTGTATTGCATCCCTGATGGACGTACCCGGTGTGACTCGATATCATGTAAAGAGTCATCTGCAGGTTTGTTTTAGCAAATTGACTTCAATGCTATCTTTTTTAGATGATATTCTGATTTCAAAAGCTCATAATAGAAGGGGGATTGACATTGCTTTCAAGACACTGATTTTAATGATGTTATCATTTGCAGAAATACCGCAACAGTGGCGTTTGTTGCTGGACAACTTTAATAGAAACAGATGATAAGATTCATTTACAAATGTTTGGTGTTCGGTTTTAGTTTTAGCAGGAATCTAAGCAGTTTATCTCCTGCATTTGTACATACTGAAAAAACATACAAAAGACTGAGAGGCATTGCTGGCCTTTTTTAGTTACTATAATATATACATATGCAAGGCTTATGTAAGCTTTCCTTTGCAATTTTGAACGTCATAAAAGTTAACTTTTGTATAAAGGGGCTATGGCATATAACATGTTTTTGGAAAGTATTAAGAATTTTCGGGAGCGATAAATTGTGATTATCAGTGTCTTTTGTTGTTACTATAGTTTTCTCTATGTTTCTTTGACATGTAACAACAAATTTTTGTTTTGCTGGTATTGAAATTTTTGGTACAATGTTGATGACTAAGACTGTTTATTTAACATTAAAACAATTACGATGTCTTTGGTAGAAAAATGGGGTTAGATTATACATTCCTTAACCCTTATGATCTTTTAATATAAGATGCTAAAGATGTATATAGAACCTCTTTGGTATCCGTTTTATTGCACTATGAAAAAACCTCACTCATCCCACTTCATGTAACTCGGACATGTGATCTATATAATCATGAATTCAACTTCAATTACTAGGATATGACGTTCACCACTTTATTATCTTTGTGTTATATTGACTTACCTTAGTAACGCATGTAAGATCGATATACATGGCTTAACTATTGAAGCTATTGAACCACTTTCATCACAAATCTGTTGGTCCCTGTGAGGGTCCATATAAGGTCCGAGGGGGTGAATGACTCTTTTTACAGAATGACTCTTTTTACAGAATTAACAGACTTTAAAAAGTCTTATGTAGCGTGTTTGATGGCTTCCAGATGTTATAGATTCGGATGATGCAGATACGAAATATGATGCAAAAATTAAATGAGGAGTTAAAGAAAATCAAACACGATGATTTATACTGGTTCGGCCCCGCCTACGTCCAGTCCCCAAAGGTTCCTTCCTTTGAGCTTTTCCACTAGTGTGATTTCTTTCCAACTAGCAGAAATCAAGCCTTACAGTTTGTCTCCGGATGGTACCCCCTTCCGGATGTAGGATATACTACTAGAAGCACCAACTCCTAGCTAAGTCCTTTTATCTTTAGGAGGATATAACACTTAGACTTCTACCCCGAATCTAAGTTGAGTCCTACAAGGAGATCCCACTCAAAGTACCTACTTCAAGCTATATCCCAATCTCACTACTCACCTAAGTAGGAGATATTTCACACTTTGGTTTTTAACAAGGATTTTAGTTTTGGACTTCCTTAAGTTTATAACTCACTTAGGAATCCTTACAAATTGATTTTCAGAGGTTTGGTTCTTGGAGGGATTTGTGAATTTGATTGCTTTCTTGTAAGTACTTTTGTTATATGCTTTTATGAAATCAACCAGCACCTTCTCAACTTGTGAAGCTTCCCTTTTATGGGCTTCCATCATAAATGTAGTCGTTGTGGGTTGGTAAGCTGTAATTAATTTTCACCGTTGATCAGGTAAGTTGTGGCGCTTCCGGAGCCGTTGATCAATCTATTACATAGAGATTTTGACCATTTGAAATCTTGGGATTGAGGCTGAAAAGATGTCAGTAATCATTTTCCTTGTATTTTAGTGTCCCACCAACTTTCATACCATTTCCTTTTTTATGTGAGCTCCACGCTCCTCCTTATTGGTATAGGTGAAAAAGGTTGTTTTCTTTTTTTGTTCGGTGTCAATCCTTTTGTCCTTTTTCTGAAAAGTGGTAGCTGTCTATTTTGTCTTGCTCATGGGGAAAGGATCTTTATCTTTGTTTAGACCAAAAGGATGGAGGGAAAAGTTAACTTTGAAACTTTTCCCATTGTCTTGATATCTGAGTCATCCGGATGCTTTCAGACTTAGTATCTCCGGATTTGTCTTCTTCCTGATGCTTATGCAATCAGTTCTTTCGGATGCTGATCTTTAAGGTATGAAGTTTGTTTCCTTTCCAAACTTTATCCTAATGAATCCAGTATATGCTTAGGTACTTGTAGTCTTCAATGGATGTCCTTGTAGCTTGATCTTGTCTAGATGCTTCCATTTGGATTTAGGAGATACTTTGTTTGAGTTTTTATTTCTTTCAAACTTGATTCGGATATTTTTATTTAATCGGGATTTCGGATCATTTTTGTCCAACAATCTCCCCCATTTGATGGAAACAAAAACCTAAGACAACTAAGCATAAGGAAGGAGTCTATATGAGCTAAGTATGATTCTTGATACTTAGTCATTTACAAATTTTACTCCCCCATAATCTAAGCATCCTGCTCCCCCAATATTTTTGTATTTTTGGCTTCTATATTTTTTTAGTACAATAACAGATTGTACTTAGAAGCATTTTTTGTGTAAATATGTTTCACTATATATATATACTTCTGCTGTTAACAATGGTTAACTTTAATAAAGTTCCGGATTACAGATACAGAGTACATATAAGTGAAAAATTGTCAAAGCTAGCTATTACAAGATTTATACATGAGATCAATAGGTAACTAATCATTTACCTATCTACCTATCTATTTCCATATCATTTCCTCCTTTGCTTGTTGTGCTCTTCTCCCCCTTATTGTTTACATCGAATTGGGGGTCAATCAGCATATATGATCTCTTATCACAGCTCTTCTACCATGCTTCTGAGTAGATGGAGTAATCTACATTCCCTTGTGAGCACTTTTCCAAGATGGTCTCAACGGTGGCCGGAAGGAGTTGATAAGGCTTAAAAAATGCCTAGAGGTCTTTATAGGACTTTGTCATGTCTGGAATCATTTGAAGTGCATGGGCTTGATCTTCTTTATCAAAATAAGGAAACATACACTTGAGAAGAGTGAAGATGCACTTGTACCCAAAAATTCCAGTGTCGCATATATGTTTGACTAGATCATTGACCACTGGAATAACAAGGTTGTCCTGGGTGGTTGACGAAGATGCGGATGAGGTGAGTGAAAGATTAGCCATACCTAACTTTAAGGCTTTAATATCGATGCAGATATATCTCCGAACATTATGGATAATGGAGTTGAGTGTAGTGAGATCCTTGTGGAAAGCCTTCTTGAGCGCTATAATTAAGTCATTCATTCCGGAGGAATGATCATCACTTATGTCATCACTTATGTCATCCACCTGCTTCTTTAAGAGTTTAGGAAGAACCTCATCAAGGAAATGTGTGAGCATTTCTTGTGTAGCTTGATGCTCTTCATTTTGCAGATTAAGTGTAGAAGCAATGTCTTTTTCACCTTTGGTAACAACCTCTGGAATGAATTTTAGTAACCTTTAAAACTTGGTGTCAACGTACTCTTTGATTTCTATTGATAGATTAGTGGATGAGGAGGTTACCTTGTCCAAAATTGTAGCACAGTTGTTTGTGGCCACTGTATTGGCCTGATCTGCAGATCTGTTAGCACCGGCGATGTTTATGTTTACTTGCTCAAGGATTGGCTTTACCTTGGCAAGGGAGACTTCTGCTACTAGATCAGCAGTGGGAAAGTCCTTCACTTTCTCCGTTATCTTCTTAACATCCCCTTAATCACCTCAATTTCCCTTTTCAAGTCTAGAGGCTGGAATTCTTCAAGAACTACCTTTTCCACATCCTTCAAATGTTTAAAGATGTTTCGAAGGGTTTGTTTGATGTAGCTCTCCTCTTATTCTTCATGAGTAGCCTCTTGTAAAATCTTGAGTGTTGTAGATATCTTTTTAGCTCGTGTTGTATTTTCATTTATAGCACGTATTCTAATTGGGCTTGCAAGAGGAGTTTCGGATTCAAAGTAGCTTCCAATCTCATCAGATCCGGATGTTTCTGCCTCAACTGATTCTTCTTCTTCTTTCCTCTCTTCTTCTAACCTATCCTCCGAACTAGCCTCATCCTTTGAGTCCGCTCTAGGAGCGTTCTCATTGGAGCTCAGACTGTGTTCCTCCTTCAGAACTTTTTGTACTCTTGATCCTTAGATGTAATTGGAGAATGTGCATCTAAGTTTTCCCTATGTTCAACTGTTGCTCCAACACTAGTAGTGATGTCAGCATTAATGTCAAATGACACTGAGTTAGGGATTACCTTAGTAGTTGGCATTTTGTTCAAATCAGCGGCTTCTATACTCCCTTTCTCAACCTCTACAACCCCCGGATGACTGGTAATATCTTTAGCCATCCCTTCTATTGCCTGTGAAGGACTTGCAATAATAATCATCTCTTATCCTGGAATGGTGGAATTATCCTCACCATTCCCTCCGATAGCCTTTTCGAGACTTTCTAGCTCTACCACTTCCGGGTTCACTTGTAGCAAGTTTTCAGGAAGAGGTCCGAATCTAGCTTAGAAATTCAATAAATCCTCTTCCTGGTAATTTGCTTCTTTGAGAAGCCCCAGATCCTTTGATGATATAAGGACTGGTGGGATGTTTGATGCTGCTATACCGGATGAGCCTCCAAGTCCTTCCTTTGTCAAAAGATTGATCTTCTGATTATCTTTTATAGCTGACATCATTTTAACAAATTGAGGATCTTTCGGGAATATATTTTCTTCCAATACTGGCTTTTTAGTCAATGGCCCAACTTCCATCCCTTTCCCGAATTCAACAAAAGTGGCTGCTTTGGGGAGTTGGTTCCCTTATGGTTATACCGGATGCAGGCTTTCGAATTGGGAGTTTAGCTCTTGCCTTCTCTGCCTTTAAGGCTTCTGTAAATGTCAATCCTCTCCTCCAAAGTTGCTTTTTGGGGGCAGGTTCCCCATCCCTTGTCTCTTCACTATTAGAGTCATTCTTTTCTATTAACATATGTCTTAAGTTCTATTTTTATCCCTTCTGATACCCTTCTCTAATTGCAGCAGCAGCTATTGCAATGGTTTCCCTTGCTTCCAGCTCACATAAAGGTTTCTTCAGTTTGTTAGCAGCTTTAATTAGCCTTCCTCTTAGCTTTTTGGCTGGAGATTTAGCCATCAATTGAGTTAAGGACAGAGTATCCTCATTGGTTTCCCCAGCCAGAACCAAGGTCAGTTCCTTCTGTGCCTTTGGTTTATTGGTTCTTGCTTTCTTAGGTAACGGAGCTTCTTCCACCGAATCCATGGCCTTTCTAGCCCTACTCCTATTGTCATCTCGTAGCTTTTTGGCCTTTTCTTCGTTCCAGGTCTCCCTAAAGCTCAGCTTTTTGAAATTCTTTTCTAGAATTTCCTTTCCTATTACTGACTTAAATCCGGCTAAGTTTACTTTGTTGGGGATCAAAATCTGGGTGATGAGTGTGCCATGAGAATTCTTGTGTTTCCTGAGGTAATGGATGATGAGCATAGGCATATTGACAACTCTACTCTCCACCCAGTGCTGGAGCACACAGTGTTGGAAGGATGACACTGTGGTTAGAGATCCCTTTTGAATGAGAACTAGCTTGGCGAGTGCATGTTGTAGGAACCTTGGCACTTCTGGAAAGTAGGTAGAGAATTTATCCTCAAAATAGTTTGGATTTAGTCACATCTTTGGTTCATACTTCAATTTCTGCTCTTCTCCATCGATTCTCAAGTTGGATCCCATCATTCTTCATGTTCAGGAATTTTTCAAAAAATTCTGGGGTAATCATAATTACTTTTCCCTGAACCTGAGTTCTCAAAGTATCTTGGAAGGAGTGGGCTTTGATATTATCATAAAACTCTCTTACTAAGTCCGGATAGGTTGGGCACTTGATCTTGAGGAAATCACCCAAGTGCTGATCTTCTATGAGTTTTGAATAAGCGTTGGTTTCAAATAAGAAGTTATCTCCCAAATAGTCTATGGGGATTACAGAGTTGGAAGGCTTAAAATTTATGAGGGTGAAATCTCTATCTTGCATATCACACTCTATAAAGATATTTTTGGTGGGTAGAATTTTGGGTCTTTCACTTGTCATAATAGCAGCCATTTGTGAGATTGAAGGAAGTAGGGTTTGTGATTTGATTTTAGCAGAGTAATAGTAGATAAGTTGCTCGCGTGAGGAAGAAAAGGAAATTTTGAAATGTTTATATAGAGTTTTTAAGGTGAGGGTATTTTGGTAATCCGGATGCCGTTAATTTAGCTGGATTGATGAAATGGCAATTAAAATTTCAAGAGAGAAGTAAATTCAGTTTAACCAGAGAATGGGAACGGTTTATTTTGAAAACCAACTGATGAATTTACCGCACGTGTAACATCTATTAAACATTTGAAATTCAAAGGGGAATAGTTACTTTTCAGCACTTTTACTACCTTGTGTCCTGTCTTATCTGCTGACGTGGCAATGTTTCATCCGGAGTACACCTTTTTTCAATTCTGTTTATCTTTCAAATTCATTTTCTTGCTAAAGATCCAAACTAACTTTGGATAGTCTTTCAGATTTTCTTCAGATTGGATTTGACATCCCAATTGACTCCCTTAGCTTGTCAAATTGATCTTTACTCAGTGGCTTAGTAAAGATGTTTGCTCTTTACTCATTTGTTGGAATGTATACCAAAGCAACATCCTTTTTCATCACATGATCCCGGATGAAATGATGGTTGATGTTGACATGCTTCATCCTAATATGGAGTACTAGATTCTTTGACACATCAATAGCACTTTTGTTGTCACATATAACATCCACACATCCCAATTGAACTCCATAATCTTCTAGTTGTTGCTTGATCCAAAGGAGTTGAGCCACATAACTTCTAGCTGCCATATATTCTGCTTCTGTAGTAGATAAAGAAACTGAAGTTTGCTTCTTACTATACCATAATACTAAGCAATCTCCAAGGAAATGATAGCCTCTGGATGTACTTTTTCTCTCAAGAGTATCTCTACCATAGTCTGCATTAGTGAAGCCTTGGAGTGTGAAATCTCCATTACTAGGATACCATAGCCTAACTTCAGTGGTTCCTATGAGGTATCTAAGAATTCTCTTCACTGTCTTGAGATGAGAATCCTTAGGATTGGCTTAATATCTTGCATAGTAATAGACTGTATAGAGTATGTCAGGCCTGCTAGCTGTTAAGTATAGAAGTGAACCAATCATATCTCTATAGAGCTTCTAATCAACATCTTCTCCTCCATAATCCTTGGATAGAATGGTATCTAAACCTATTGGAGTGGACATTGGTTTACTCTTGTCCATTTTAAACTTCTTCAAGATTTCCTTGGTATACTTTGACTGGTTAATGAAAATCCCATCAGGACTTTGCTTGATTTGTAATCTAAGGAAGAAATTGAGTTCTCCCATCATGGACATCTCAAATTCATTCTACATTTGAGAGCTGAATTGTTCACACATCCTTTCATCTATTGCTCCAAACATGATATCATCCATATAGATTTGGACCAGAATAATATCATTCTTCTTTTTATTAATGAAGAGGGTTGTATCTACTTTGCCCTAGATATATCCCTTGGATATGAGAAATGTTATGAGTCTCTCATACTAAACCCTAGGTGCTTGCTTTAAACCATAGAGGGCCTTCTTCAACATGTGGACATGATCCGGATGCTTTGAATCTTCAAATCTAGGTGGCTGCTTCATATAGACCTCATCCTGGATAACTCCATTGAGGAATGTACTTTTGACATCCATTTGGAATAATGTGAATCCCATGAATGATGTAAAAGCATATAGAATACGGATTGCCTCTAGTCTTGCTGCAGGGGCAAACGTTTCTTCAAAATCAATCCCTTCCTGCTGATTATAGCCTTGAGCAACCAATATTGCCTTATTTCTCACCACAACTCCAGATTCATTTAGCTTATTTCAGAATACCCATTTGGTGCCAATGATTGACTTTCCCTTTGGAGGTGCCAATAGATCCCATACATCATTCCTGGTGAATTAATCTAGTTCTTCGTGCATTATAATCATCCAGCTTTCATCTCCTTTAGCATCTTGAAATTTCATTGGCTCAATAAGAGAGAAAAAAGTAGCATGGCTCATCATCCTATTGAGTTGTCCTCTAGTTCTGACTGAATTTTGGACATTATCCAAAATAGCTTCTACCGGATGATTTCTATGAGTTCGGATTTCCCTTTATAAGCCTTCATGTTGAACTGGGACTTGCTCTACTCCTACCTCATCTTGGTCTCCTTGGTCATCATTGAAGTTTATCTCATGTGGATTGAGATCAACTTGTTATACTTTTGGATGAAAAGATATTCCTTCATCCTCTTCTTTATACTTCTTGATTTGGAAGGAATCAGGAACTTGGATTTCCTTCTTTTCTCGAGAGTTTTCAGCTTCTGGAATTAGATCTTTCGGAGTGGACCTTTTCTTGCCTACATGGTTAGTCTCATCGAAATCTACATGTATAGACTCTACCACAATTTGGGTTTGTTTGTTAAAGACTCTGTAAGCCTTGCTATGTTTTGAGTAGCCAAGGAAAATTGCTTCATCAGACTTAGGATCAAATTTTCCTAGTTGCTCTCTATCATTTAGGATGTAGCACTTACATCCAAATGCTTTGAAGTACCCAATTTTGGGTTTTCTTCCCTTACAGATTTCGTAGGGGGTCTTTTCTAAGGTCTTTATAATGAGAGCTCTATTTAAAATATAACATGTTGTGTTTACGGCCTATTCCCAGAAATATTTTGGCAAACAATTCTTACTTAGCATTATTCTAGCCATCTCAACTATGGTCATGTTCTCTCTTTCAATAACTCCATTTTGTTGAGGGGTGTGAGGGGCAGAGAAGTTATGTTCAATGCCCTTGGAGTCACAAAATTCAGCAAAGTGCTTATTTTTGAACTTACCACTATTATCACTCCGAATGCGTGCAATGCTTATGCCTTATTCTACTTCTATCAAGATGAATGTTTTTGAGAATTAGTTAAAGGCTTCATCTTTGCTTGCTAGCAAGAGAACCCAGGTATACCGAGAATAATCATCCATAATTACCATGGTGTATTCTCTTCTACCTAAACTCAATGGTTTGATTGGACCACAGAGATCAATATGCAAAAGCTCAAGTACTCTCTTGGAAGGAATGTAGGAGATGGAAGGGAAACTTTTCTTATGCTGTTTACCTAATTGACATGCAGTTTACATATGATCCTTATCAAAAGCAACCTTAGGCAAACCCACTACCAATTTCTTTTTGGCTAGTTTAGACAGGAGGTTCATGCTAACGTATCCCAACCTCCGGTGCCATAGCCATGATTCTTCATCTTTAGACACCAAGCAGATATTCTTTTCTCATTTTTAATGTTAACAGAATAGACATTATTTACTCTAGGTGCATAAAGAATGAGTTTATCAGACTTACTATCATAAATTGAGCAGCCCACGGAATCAAATGTGACTTTTCTTCCTTTGTCACAGAGTTGGGCTACGCTTAGTAAGTTGAACTTCAGTCTATCAACTAGTGAGACATCTTCTATTTTTAATTCAGATCCAATGGTTCCATGTCAATGATCTGTCCTTTTTTATTATCACCAAAGCTCACTTTGCCTCCCATCTTCAGGGTCATTGTGATGAAGGTCTTCTCATCACCTGTCATGTGCCTTGAGCATGCACTATCAATATACCAAGTGTGTTGATCTATTGTGGATCTAAGGTATACCTACAAGACAGAACAAGTGGGTTTGGGTATCCAATCAGATTTGGGTCCTCTCGGGTTAATAACCATCTCAGGCCAAGGATTAACATCATAATAACCATTTTTTAATCTACATAATTTAGTAATATGATTGTTTTTCCCACAAAACCTAAACCCTAAGATGGGTTTGTTCTGCTCCTACTTCTTTTTAATCTTTTTAAGATCCTCCTTCCTATAGTTCCCTTTGTATCCAGCTTTTTGTACACTTGTAGATGGTCTGGTGTGTATCTGGAAGCTGACCGGAGGTGCAACTTCTGCTGCATAATTCCTTCTTTGTTTGGCAGATTGTTGATTGTATTCTACCTTAGCTTTTCCTTTTTGCGCAGCAGTATATCTTTAGGCTTGTGGTTGCCTACTAACCTCCTTCACTTTTTGATTAGAAGGCTTTGGATTTCCTTTGGCAGCTCGGTACTGATCTCTTTATATATTTTGCCTTGAATTCCTTCTTGGTTGAGAAGGATTTGATTTCCTTCTGGATGCTTCCTTTATTAAGGTTAGCTCCCTATCTAACCCCATCAAGTTAGCACTTAATATCTGTACTTGATTTCTTAGGAAGTTTTCCTCAACCACATCAATGTGCTTGGTAGTCCTTATCAAATTGACATCTTACACCAATGCTTCACCATCTTCAGCAAGCTCTATCACTTGTCTTCTTAAAGATTTGATCGCTTTTGTGTTCTTCTTTACACTCTTGATCACAATAGCTAAAGCTCTAGCAAGGTCAAAGTTAGAAGCAGAATTAGAATAAGAGTTTACCTCAGTATTTGTTGTTTCTGATTCTGATTCTTTGATTTGCATTGTGTCTTACTTAGAGATATTCTTTCTGGATTGCTCGGCTTTCGGATTAGTCAGTGCCATGAATGCACAGTTGGCAGTCTCTTCTTCTATTATTAAAGATGAGCTGTTACTTTCTTCACTGTTGCTCCAGGTGGCCATCATTGCCTTCTTCTTATGCTTCTTGGTTCTTTTAAGCTTAGGACATTTTGTTTTGAAATGACCTTTCTCCCACATTCAAAACAGGCAGCTTCTTTTTTCGGATCCTTCTTTTCTTTCGGATTCTTTCTAGGCCTGTCTCTTCTGGATGTGCATTCCCTTGGTCTTCGGGATTCATATTTTCTGGACTTCCTCCTTTCTTTCTTTTGTAGAAACCTATTGGGCTATCTAGTTAGTAGTGTTAGTTGCTCCTTGGTACTTTAAAGTTCTTTGGCTTGCTCTTCTTCTCCAGATGAAGCTGATCCGGTGGATTCTGCCTTAAGTGCAATGGCTTTCTTCTTCTCTTCAGGCTTCTTCTCCTATTGGCTATATCTTTCTAAAGATAGCTCTTAAGTCGAGAGGTTGCCAATGAGCTCGTCATAACTGTAAAAGTTTAGGTCATGAGCTTCCTCAATGGCAGTCCTCTTGTTATCCCACTCCTAACCATATCTACTTCAGGAATTTCTTTTCCAAGCCTCTTCATTTAATTCACTAGATTTATGTATCTAGTGTTCATACTACTGATTGATTCTTTTGGCTCCATCTTGAAGGTTTCAAGTTTCTACTGGAGTAGATCAAGCTTGGCCTCTCTTACTTTGTTGGTTCCTTCATAGGTGACGTTCAATTTCTGCCAGATTTCTTGTGCAATTTCACATTCAGATATCCTATTAAATTCTATTGCACTAAGAGCACAATGAATCATGTTAATAGCATTTGAATTTTCACGTAATCTCTCATAATCATTTTCATCCCATAAGCTCGAGGGCTTACGGGTGGTTAAACCATCTACCTCATGCGTAGGCTCACATGGACCATCTTTAATGGCCATCCATGCCATCATGCTTTGAGCCTGAATGAAATTCTTCATCCGATTTTTCCAGAATGTGTAGTATTCACCAGTGAAGAGTGGAGGTTGGGTAATAGACATACCCTCCTAAAGGAGCTGTGAGTTTTGGAAACTCATTTTGATTATTAAATCAAAATATGCGGACTTTTAGCTCGAGATTGTTAGATCTCTAGTTTGAGCACTGGCTCTAATACCACTTATTGGTCCCTATGAGGGTCTATATAAGGTCAGAGGGGGGTGAATGACCTTTTTGCAAAATTAACAGGCTTGAAAAAGTCGTGTGTAGCGTGTTTGATGGCTTCCTGATGTTATGGATCCGGATGATGCAAATATGAAATATGATGCAAAAATTAAATAAGAAGTTAAAGAAAATCAAACACAATGATTTATACTGGTTCAGCCCCGCCTACATCCAGTCCCCAAAGGTTCCTTCCTTTGAGCTTTTCCACTAGTGTGATTTCTTTCCAACTGGCAGAAATCAAGCCTTACAATTTATCTCTGGATGGTACCCCCTTCCGGATGTAGGATATACCACTAGAAGCACCAACTCCTAGCTGAGTCCTTTTGTCTTTAGCAGGTAATACCACTTAGACTTCTATCCCGAATCTAAGCTGAGTCCAACAAGCAGATCCCACTCAAAGCACCTACTTTAAGCTATATCCCAATCTCACTACTCACCTAAGTAGGAGATATTTTACACTTTGGTTTTTAACAAGGATTTTAGTTTTGGACTTCCTTAAGTTTATAACTCACTTAGGAATCCTTACAAACTGATTTTTAGAGGTTTAGCTCTTGGAGGGATTTGTGAATCTAATTACTTTCTTGCAAGTTCTTTTGTTATATGCTTTTATAAAATCAATCAGCACCTTCTCAACTTGTGAAGCTTCCCGTTTATAGGCTTCCATCATAAATGTAGCCGTTGTGTATTGGTAAGCTATAATTAATCTTCACCATTGATCAGGTAAGATGTGGCGCTTCTGGAGCTGTTGATCAATCCGTTAGATAGAGATTTAGACCCGTTTGAAATCTTTGGATTGAGGCTAAAAAGATGCTAGTGACCCTTGTATTCTGAAAAGTGTGAGCTATCTCTTTTGTCTTGCTCATGGCGAAAGGATCTTTGACTTTGTTTAGACTAAAAGGATGGAGGGAAAATTAACTTTAAAACTTTTCCCATTGTCTTGATATCTGAGTCATCTGGATGCTTTTAGACTTGCTATCTCCGGAACTGTCTTCATTCGGATACTTGTGTAATTAGTTCTTTTGGATGCTGATCTTGAAGGTATAAAGTTTGTTTCCTTTCCAAACTTTATCCTAATGATTCCAGTCTATGCTTAGGTACTTGTAGTCTTCAATGAATGTCCTTGTAGTTTGATTTTGTCCGAATGCTTCCATTTGGATTTAGGAGATACTTTGTTTAAGTTTTTGTTTCTTTTAAACTTGATTCGGATATTTTAATTTAATAGGCATTCCGGATCATTGTTTTCCAATAGAATCCACCTAACCCTATTTAATTGTATTTCTCAGAGTTGATGTTTTAAAACTTATAAAAAGGGAAATCGTAATAAATATATGGGTTGGCTAAAATATTTACATGTTTACCCTCTACTTTTATAAATAATTGTTTGGTCAGTTTTTAAACTTTCTCTTTTCATCCCATTCCTCCCTTGTCCTTCTTGCCCATGCGATTCCTTCCCCTTTTTTACTTTTTTTTACTTTGTTTTGTACTTATCTCGCAAACCGTTGATTTTTTCGATACGCCGCTCTAGAGTTTTTTGTTCGTCTCGTTTTTATCTTCGAAACTAGATACATGATGATATACTTTTTTTGAATTTTTATTTTTACAGATATGCAACAAATTATACAAGCATTATACCAGCAAAATACCAATAAAATACCAGTTCTGGAAAATTGAAACCAAACATAAGCATGTTTTTATGAAAGAAATCATACAAAACCTAGTTTATACCAGTAAAATACTAGGTGTGAAGAAATAAACAAATATATATGCATTTTACGAAAGAAATCAAACAAAAACGACATCATACTAGCAACATACTAGTTCTGGAAAATTGAAACCAAACATAAGCATGTTTTTATGAAAGAAATAATACAATAACTAGTTTATACCAGCAAAATACTAGGTGAACCATAAACTTACATTTTATGAAAGAAATCATACACCTCATACCAGCAAAATACCAGTTTTGGATAATTGAAATCAAACATAAGCATGTTTTTATGAAAAAAATCATACAAAAACCAGTTTATACCAGAAAAATACTAGGTGTGAAGAAATAAACTAATAAACATGCATTATATGAAAGAAATAAAACAAAAACCACATCATACCAGCAAAATACCAGTTCTGGAAATTTGAAACCAAACATAAGCATGTTTTTATAAAAGAAATCATACAAAAACTAGCTTATACCAGCAAAATATTAGGTGTGAAGAAATAAACTAATAAACATGCGTTTTATGAAAGAAATCAAACAAAAACCACCTCATACCAGCAAAATTCTTGCAAAATACCAATTTTGGAAAATTGAAAACAAACATAATCATTTTTTTATGAAAGAAATCATACAAAAACCAGTATATACCAGCAAAATACTAGGTGTGAAGAAATAAACTAATAAACATGCATTTTATGAAAGAAATCAGACAAAAACCACCTCATACCAGCAAAATACCAGCATTTTACCAGGTGACAAAAAGTTTGGAAAGAAATATATCACAATGGATGGCATTTCGAAGAAAAAAATGAGACGAACAAAAAAGTCTAGAGAGGCATGTTAAAAAAACATACGATGTGAGAGATAAATGCAGAATAAGAAAAGAAAATAAAATAAAATATGTCTTGTGCATGAGTTGTTGGAGAGAAAAGTATTTATGTTGTGAGGCTTGTGGAACATATTTATGTTGTTGAAGCTTGTGGAATTGGACACTTGTGTTGTTGACTAAACTTTTATTGGAAATTATTGTTGGGCTTTGGTACAGTTATGTACTTTTTGTTGGAATTATTTTTTAAAAATTCATAAAGTGTGGACTAAATATGTAAATAATTAAATGTGTATGGTGGTCATAATAAATAGTCAAAATAAATTGTGGTCGAATTTAGAATTATTGACTATTGAGGTGTTCATTTGTCAAAGGATTCAAAAATGTAGGGACCATTGTGCAAATTTTATTTTGTTGAAGGGGCTCAATAGAAATTTGTCAAATTAAGAAATCTATGAATAGAGGGTTTGGTCCCCAGATAGAACGATGGTTTTCATACAATTTACATACAACATTTCCCTTCGGTTTTACAATCGAATCTTCTGGCAGACCATTCGATCCTACGTTAATAAAAATCCATTCAAATCAAGATTCTATGATTAAGATATGCTTCCGTTTCAAGCTTTTTTTCTCGGTGAATCGACATGAATCGATTCTGAGTTATTTCGGATTGAGAAATTTCTTTCAATTGGTATCAGAACGGGATTCATGTTTAATTCATTGAGAATTAACGTTGTAATTAAATATACGTGGACAATTTCATGAGTTTGGGAAATTGATTTACTATAGTCATTTATTGATTCCACTAGACAGTTCTGTGTTGCAATTTATTGATATTTGCTTTATGTTGTGCAAAACGTTGTCAATGGCATAATTATTAGATGTCAATTACTTATGAAAATTCATATGACTTATTCTATATATTTAATATTATGAATTTATCTTAAGACTTGGTTCTACAGATGTAGAGATTTTCTTCTTTGCTATTTCCAGTGATCGTTTATAATCATGGTTTTCACGAATAATTTTGTTTTGCGATGGTATTATGATTATGTTTTCAAACGCAATATGCGTTGCCTTTCTTGGTATTGGATTGATACACCATAATTATTTTGGGTAATTGGAACAAAATAGCCTTGTGTTGGATGGCAGTAGATATTTATGAGTTTTGTAGATTAATTGCAGTGTATATCCAGTTTCCTATTTATTAAAGAAACAGATAATAAAGCCTTTTATCTGCAATTGTTTTTGGTTTGGATTTATGTTTAAAACATCGGTTTTGACTGGCCATTTTACAATGAATTTGTTTAATTATGTTCTTATTCGGTTGGAATGGAAATCACATAATTTGGGCCTTTATCAAGAAAAGTTTATTATTTGACATTAGTTGGATAATTTTTTTTAGGGTAATTAATTTTCAATTTGAATTCGGTCATGTGATTGATAATTCGGTTATTATGGATTTCAATCGCAAATTTTGTTATGGATATGTTGTTGTCTTATAGAATGGCGATATAATGAATTTTTTGACAAAAACGTGTTCTTGGAAATCTCTTTTTTTATTGATTATGTTCATAGATTTTTTGAGGTTTTATGGCTTAAATCTATAAATTTATGGAAAAATTCGGTTTTGTTAACAAATTATTTCATAGATTATTGAATCTCGGTTATTGACCGGATAGAATTCGATCCAGATCTATGAATAAATGGCTATTATTTGTCATCGTTCCTTTTCCGGGTTTAATTTGTGTTTTCTTCATTTTTTTTGTTTTCAAACTTGAAAGAATTAAAAAAAATCATAAATTTTATATACCATGTTTTATCAATGGTTGGAATGTATTTTGTTTTTGTTCGTTGTGTTTCGGGTTTTAAAAAAATCCGACGAAAATGGAAAGAAAATATGTTTTTGGGTATTGTGGCCGGAAATTCGTCGGGAATTTTGCAGCTTTTTGTTTTTAGATCAACGGAGACAGTTATTGTTCCAACTGTTCCCAATGGTCATTTTTATGAGGTGACATTTAGCAACGTTTTCTAAAGTGTAGCAGTAAGTGTCAGGAGACGGGTCCTTTGGATATCTGGCAACGCTCCTATAGGTTGCCAAAAGTAGGAGACGCGATTTATGGCAACATTTATTTTACGTAAACTCGTCAGTATTTTGGTACAGTTCTGGCTGTCGCAACACTTGTTTCCGTTGTAAATTGTTGCTTTTGGTTAAGGTGGTGTTGTAGCGACGCTTTGAGAAACGTTGCAAAAGGTTCCAGTAGGTGCGGCCATTGGGACCTTCTGGCGACGCTTTAAAATGCCGCCAGAAAAGGGGACACACTTCTTTGAATTTCTAGCAACGGTTTAATTACTAAGCGTCGCAATTCCCCTGAACCCTTTTAGCTATTTATTTTTTTTGTAGTACGTTGGATTCGAAATTAATTTTTATGGTTTGTAAATTAATTGTTGGTCCAAAAGAAAGTAATTTAAGGTATTTTATAATAATGTATAATTATAATTATAATTTGCCCATAAATTTATTTTAGTTGTTAAATTTAGTGACATATTTTTATATTCTCTCTCATATATATTTAAATAATTATTTCTTAAGTAAAAATTAATTGAAACAACATTCCACCAAAGTGGGCTCTCTTGTGGAGATTAATTTAATTTATCAAATTATTTACTTTGTATATTTATTATTTATGTGAATGGTAATCGGCCCAAAAGAAGGTTTCCATTTGGCCAAATAATAAATATACATGTGGTAATAAATATAACAATTATTTGGTTGATCCATGTAGATAATAAATCGGCCCAAAGGAAGATTTATTATTTGACAGGACTTATTGTTAATGTTTGATTACTACAACAAGGTACCGATTATAAGTTAATTATTTCTGTTAAAAGATGGAAATGTTAATGCTGTTCTAGTATCTTGATTTATATGAGAGATATGCATTATTATTGGGATGTGGATTGTGAGCATATTAGTAATTGTTAGAAAAATTCTTGGAATATATTGAGTTTGGGGGAAGATAAGGTTCGAAGCAATACAGAAGAATTTCCCCATCATGCTAGAGAAGTTATTCTTCATCAAGATCAAACTCCATAACTTTAAGAGCTGATAGAAATTAAGGAAATCAATTAATGGACTTAAGAAGGTTTTCCGTTAGTGATACTTTCAGTTTTCTCAATATTATATGCTCACATATGGAAAGTCAGATCATATGGAGATCATTCAATATTTGGATTCTGACTTACATGGATGCGTAAACAATATAAAATCCACATTAAGCTACATTTTCATTTTGGTATGAGGTGCTATATACAGAATGAGTTATAAACAAACTCTAATAGTACCTCCATTATGGAAGTAGAAATTTGTAGTGTGTTTCAGTGCATCATAATCTGAGACTGTAGTTAAAGAATTTTGTCACATTACTATAGATGGCACTGAATGGCCAAATACAGTTTTATTTTGACAACAGCTCTATAGTCAAGTTCTCCTATAACACAGAAACTTTTATCGATCAAAGTCATATTGAGATAAAGTTTCAAGTTGTAAAGGAGAAAGTACAGAGTGGAAAGATATCCATAAAGCATAACAGTGCAAACTCAATAATTGCGGCCGCTCATTAAAATAGTGACACATAAGGCTTTTAGGAGCGTGTAGCTCATTTGTATATTGCACTATTTAATATATTCAGTTTCAGTGGGAGTTTAATTATGTTTTAATATGTGGATGTTTTATTCGGCATGGATATATTTAAGATATAATTCAGTTTCTACAGAAAATTAAGTATTCAGTTGTATACACACTCTGTATAACATATATATTATGCTTGATATATGTTTGATCTCACTAAAGATGACTAGTTGAAAACAGACATAGTAGACCACATTGCATGAAGTTTCAACACTACACTCCTATGATTGATCTATGTCATTTAGGGATATAGTTGAATGTGATTGATGGTGGATTGACTCATAAAGACCGTGATGACTATCCCTTCAGTTCTTTATCTATATAACTAATGGACGAGATTGTTCGGGATATCTTGTCTATGACTACATTTTTTTAGCGCATAAGGTTTTACACATTTCCTCAAGTAATATATATTAGCCCAAGTGGGAGATTGTTGGAATTATTTTTGAAAAATCCATAAAGTGTGGGCTACGTATGTAAATAATTAAAAGTGTATGGTGGTCATAATAAATAGTCAAAATAAATTGTGGTGGAATTTAGAATTATTGACTATTGAGGTGTCAACTTGTCATAGGATTCAAAAGTGTAGGGACCATTGTGCAAATTCTATTTTGTTGAAGGGGCTCAATAGAAATTTTCCAAATTAAGAAATCTATAAATAGAGGGTTTGGTCCTCAGATAGAATGATGGTTTTCATACAATTTACATACAATGTTTCCCTTCGATTTTACGATCGGATCTTCTGGAAGACTATTCGATCCTACGTTAATCAAAATCCATTCAAATAAGATTCTATGATTAAGGTACGCTTCCGTTTCAAGTTTTTTTTCTCGGTGAATCGACATGAATCGATCCTGAGTTATTTCGGATTTGGAAATTTCTTTCACTTTTCCCTTATAAAAATCAACTAAAGTGTTAGTAAAGTATACTTACAATTTGTATAAACGGTTAAACGACTAAAAATTAAGTGGATGTATATTTATCTTATCTTTTACAAAGTTGGATCTTAAGTGTGAGCACTTACAAAAACCATCTTATAAATATGATCCATCTAAAACACTTTTTTTTTGAATGAATACACCTGAACGTAGCCAATGGAGCTGGTCCGGGCGTTTATTAAATAAATAATGCTAATCACAAGATGTGATCAACCAAATCAAGTACATGAGAGTAGCAATTGCGAGTAAGTAAATTCATCGGAAATAACGAAGCCCATATTACACCGCTTACAAGTAAATAAAAACCAGCTATAATAGATACTTGTAACAAGTATATCCTCTGATGTGTCGACACCCTCAAAGACCATCTTGTTCCATCGTTTCCAAATAGACCATGAAATCACGAACCATAGTGCTATAGCAAATTCATGTTTCAGACCTGCAATAAAATACGAACTCCATAGTTCGAAAAACACCCATGGCGAAGACGGAATAGGTAGCGGAATCTCGAATAAATGAAAAAGCTGGTGCCAAATACTAAGACTTCGCGGACAAAAGAATATAGCATGTGTTATCGTCTCGCTATCCGTGCAAAAGGGACATACATCATTCTCCACAACCCTACCTCCCCTCATAAGCAACATTATTTTTGTTGGTAAGCTATTATGAAACAATAGCCAACCAAAAAATTGAATCTTCAGTATGATGGTAGATTCCCAAATTCCTCTAAATTTGAGAGGGGGTGCATCCCACCTTGGTAAGCGATAATACGCACGACAAAAGGATCTTGCTGAATAACCATTATTAGTCTCACATACCCATGTTAGTCTGTCCGCCATCCATGGAAAATTACACGCCAAGCTAATATCTCCCGTTGAACTCGAACCAATCACTTGGAAAAGAGATGGACACGCCTCATACTTCCACGTTCTCAGCTGCCGACAATGATCCTTAGCTGTGATTCGTAGATTCCTTTTCCAAAACGGTCTACCGAAAGGATCTGCCCCTAGCAAGTACTCACAACCTTGTTGCATCGTGCAAGAATTCCTATTATAAAGGGAATAGATATCCAAAAAAAGAATGCAAAAGGGACGATCTGAGGTCCAGTTATCATGCCAAAAGGATGCCATAGTCCCGTTGCCTATAACGACCCTTGAGTTATTTTTGAAGAGGGTCCAAAACGATCCCTCCTTCATGCACACCGAATACACACCTTTCCAAATAGGGGGTAGATTTCATAATTCAGCTCTATCAAAAGCCATCCAAGAGTCAAAAACATAATGCCGTAACAAACGTCATACCATAATGAGTATTGGTTCAACTCTCATAGTCTCCAAAGCCACTTCAATAATAAACTGCAATTAACGAGCCGCAAGTTCCTAATATATAAGCCACCCAATTCCTTAGGCAACACAATCGTGCTCCAAGCAACCTTACACAGGCCTCTTGTACATGCATCTCCCTTCCACAGGAAGTTCCTTATTAAACAATTCAACCTATCGATGATAGATCCCGGCATTTTATATAAGGCCAGAAGATAAATTAGAAGCAATGACAACACTAATTTAATCAATACAAGTCGACCTCCATACGATAAGCAGTTTCCCTTCCAACCTGCTAGTCTGTTCTGAAATTTCACCACTAGAGGATTCCAAGACGAGACCGGTAATCTCTTTAAACTGATAGGGGCTCCCAGATACGTGATCGGAAACTTCTCAACTTGACAACCAACAAAATCAGCACACGCCTGTAACACGTAATCCTGGACATTGACCCCCATTATTGAACTCTTAAAATAATTAATCCTTAGACCCGAAATTATTTCGAAGCATCAAAGTACTCTAATGAACACAGGCAAAATATCCACGTTAGAAGGCAAGAAACATATAGTATCATCGGCGAATTGCAATACCGAAATATCCCTTAAAGAGTTGTCAACCCTAAACCCAGGCGGTAGGCCGTCCCTAAAACTCGCATCTAGCAACTATTTCAGTCCCTCAACAGCCAATAGAAAGATAAAAGGAGATAATGGGTCTCCTTGTTTAACTCCTCTCCGAATACTAATTTGATTAGTCGGCATCCTATTAACAAGAATCGAAGTAGATGACTGTCTTCTACAATTCCTCAGCCACGAAATCCACTTAGCATCGAACCTCATTCTTTTCATTACCTCATCAATATAAGTCCAGGATACACTATTATAAGCTTTATGAAAGTCTAGTTTCAAAACCAAGCAAGATTGCCTCCGATAATGAATTGTGTGTAACACTTCTGATGCAATAAATGAGCACTCGTGAATGTTCCGTCCCTTAATGATACCAAATTGTAATTCCAAAATAAGTTCTGACAAACAGGGTTATAATCGGTTAGCTAGCACTTTTGCTACAATTTTATACATCCCATGGATCAGTGCAATCGGCCAATAATTAGATAAAGAACATGACCCTGGTACTTTTGGGATTAACACCGTGTACGACATCTTAATAGCTTCGGGCAGCCTGTTCAACATGTAAAAATTCTCAAACAACCGCAATATATCCCTTCTAAGATCAGCCCAAAACCTCTTATAAAAATAAAAGTTGAGCCTTGTTCTCATCACAAGAACAAAGTGCACCTCAAATTTCTCCTTCTGAAAAATTCACCATAAAATGATTTTTCGAGGCAATATCCACCGATCTAAAGTTCAACGAACTCAACGAAAATGGTACCACCTGCCATTCACTAAATAAATCTGAATAGAAGCACCTAATTTTATTAACGATCACTCCAGGGTCACTCACCAATTCCCCATCCACTTCAAGTTAATTTATAGCATTATTTTTAGCTCTTGCCGAAGCTATCCTATGAAAATATCCTGTGTTTTTGTCTCCCAACAATGCCATGAGTCTCTCGATTACTGATGTTTAACGTTCTCTAAATTCTTCCTCATGGTGCGCAAATCAGCCCTTGCAACTTGAAGATTCGATCCTATTACCCCATCCACTAGCCGAATAGCCGAACTCGACGTAAGACTAATTACACGTCCCTCAAGTTCTTGAATTCTTTCTTCTAGTCATCTGAAATTATCACTGTGCCACGGCCAAATAAAATCTTTCAACTTATATAATTTGAAATGAATGTCATGGTCTAGGAAAGTTGAGCTAAGAAGGGCCCATTTTTGTCTTAAGAACGGCAAGAAGGCATTATTATCCCACCACACATTGAGAGAATGGAACGGTCTCCTCCTCCCAACTCCAGCTGGATCTGACGTGAAAATGATAGGAAAGTGATCCAAAAGTGTTGAATCCACGGTGGAGATGCGCATGTACGGCCAGAGATCTAATATCACACATGAAACAAGAACCCGGTCTATTCTCGAAAAAGATAGAGAATTTGCCCACGTGTAATCTCTCCCATTAAGAGGTAGATCATAGAGAGCACAATTATCTACAAAATCTCAAAATTCCATCATCGAATTCGTTGAATCCCCCCCAAACCTCTCAGAAGCATGCAAAACCTCATTAAAGTCCCCACACAAAATAACTGAACTCAAGCCCATGATACTATCAGCTAAATCCTGCCATAATTATCTTCCATTTTCCTGATCATTATAAGCGTAAACACAAATAAGATGGACTTCAATCTGAGATGAGCTCAACCGAATGACAACCCATCTCTCAGACTCCTATATAACTAGGCTTTGAAATAATATAGAATTCCATGAAACTTTAATTCCCCCCGAAAGGCCAATGGCCGATACATAATGAGATCCAAAATCATTATGCCCCCAGAATTGCCTAATTTCCTGGTTCGACACCCCCACAGACTTCGTTTCTAATAAAACAAATGCATGCAAGTTCCATTTTCTAGCCAAAGATTTTACTAACACCTGTTTCCCCCCATTATGGAGGCCCCCTCGATAATTCCAACTCAAAAAATTAAACAACATTAATCATAAAATACCTTGCATCGTGATC
Source organism: Euphorbia pulcherrima (assembly GCA_947683365.1). Classification (NCBI taxonomy): domain Eukaryota; kingdom Viridiplantae; phylum Streptophyta; class Magnoliopsida; order Malpighiales; family Euphorbiaceae; genus Euphorbia; species Euphorbia pulcherrima. The sequence goes on from CANTUS010000004.1 coordinate 8,597,610, forward strand.
GTTTAAGCCTTGCGTGATGCCAAAGCCTGTAAAATAAGCTTGGCAGGCTTGTCTTTAAAAACCCCCAATTTCTTCCCTACCTCAAGGTCTCCCTATTTTCCGATATGCTCGACGGTCTCTCTATTAATCAAGTAATAACTCTATTTCTATTAGCTATATTCGGTCCCGAGGTGTCCGAACTCAAAGTCATTCTTAAAGTTGTTCCTTGCTTGACCATTGCACTTGTATGTCTAAATACATTCACAGGTAAATCCCGACATGTATAATTCACCCGATTCACCGTACCCCCACTACAATCTGAATTATCGTTGGATGCACTCGAGATAGCATTCTGTGGATGACCCTGTGAGTTATGCTTTCCTAGCCGAATACCCTGGTTACCCTAAGAAGACATGGATCTTTGTAGGACAGAAATTTCAGCAACTTCTTCCTTTGAAACCGAAGTCTGCGAATCTGAGCTAGAGACTCGCCCAGCCGAAATTCCCAGAGAAGGATTGCTGGGGAGACGGTTAGTTAATCCATTTTCCCCAATTCTAGAACCCATGTTCTAAACTTGATGGACAGAAATTTCAGCCTTCTCCCCTACCCCTGTGGGAGGAGCGCTGGGGACACTGTCAGTCAACCCGATTAAACCACCACCCTAATTCAAGACAGATATTTTAACTCTACCATCACTAGGAGGTAAGGAGCTAGGGACACTGTCAGTCAACCCTGGACCTAGCCCACACTATTGGACAGAAATTTTAGCTCCATTGACCTTTTAAGGACCGAAACTGGGGACACTGTTAGTCAACCCAATATAAGCAAGACTATAGTGTTGGACAGAAATTTTAGCTCCGTCTTTTTTGTGTGGAAAGGAGTTGGGGATGCTGTCAGTCAAACCGATAGAACCCAGGCCATAATTTTGGACAAAAATTCTCGCTCCAACTTTGTTGGAGCTAGGGATACTGTCAGTCAACCCAATGAGCATCCTAGCTTGGTACTCTACAAAAATTTCAGTATCATCCTTTATAGAGCGAGGATGAGAGCCGGGGACACTATCAGTCAAACCAAAACCATTTTATCATGTAAAGTTTATCTCAAAGGGCAGCCGTCCACTCCCAGATGAGTCCGAAGATGAATTCCTATCACATGCAATAGCCTGTCTGAAATTAATAGTAACCATGTATTCCTTATCTCCCCACAGCAGCGAGATCTTTCTAGAGCTATCAATAGGCACAGATAATAAGCAAGATACCACATCCAAATGATTAGGGCAAAGGTAGTTAAAATCATGTGTCACAAGTGATCCAAACTCAGCCGTGAGCTTGTTGATTAGTTGTTCGATAATCAAAGCGGGAGGAATCCCCAGAAAATCCATATAAAACAGACATTCGATTGGAACAAAATTAACCGGGAAATCCACACATTCTGAAAAGATATCCTGAAGATGACTTCAATCCCCCTCAAGGAAAGCTATCTTTGCATCATACGAAAGGAAGGACATAACCACTTGATTACCACCCGCTGGAGCAATAAAATCAAAAGCAAAGTTTCTATTCGACACCATCTCCATCAAGTCTGGAATAACTGAGATATCCTTTACATGAAGCAGACAAGCAACTCTTGTCCAAATCGATAATGGAAAATCAATAACAGCTACCACTATCGCATAAGATCTGTTATCCCTAGACGAATCCCTAAAAGCCGGTCTTGGCTTAGCCTAAGCATGACGGGGGCATTGATGAGGTATAGCTTGTTTACCCGGTGAAGGATATTTGGCTTTGAAGGTTCGCCTCCTGATATAACCAATCATAACTGCATTCAATCTATAAAGAGCATCGTGCATAGGGATAGACCTATCGATAGAGACAAAACTAAAATTCAGATTCTTCGCATTTTTCTACCTTGCAATAAAAACCTCTCCTGGAACTCCATATTTCGAAATAATGCTCTTCAAAGCCGCTGCATCATGGCTGTTTGGGAAATTTTCAAAGTAAATCCTATTACTATATAGGCGATCATGATCTTGCCTATCCCGATAATTTCTTGAATGAACCATGGCACAAACTAAATGTCGAATTGCACAGCAGAAAGGAAAAAACCAATCAAAAATGAAACCAATGATGATAAAGTTGATAAAGAAGCGAGATGCAATCACCAGCGAGACCGATCGGAGATTAGAGGACGATCGAAGTAGTGATGACGGAGGCGTGACATAGATCGGCTCGCCAGTAGTTGTCAACGCCGCTGGATTTTGGGTACTAAAAAGATTCAATCTGGTCCTTCCCAAAGGTTCCCGGAGTCAAAATCTTTTGGCTGATTATTAAGCTTGTAAATTCCCAAACAATCAGCTGCAACACCGCCATAAATTTCACAAACAATAACTCCGAATTCGCCGTTAACAGAGATCTCCTCCTCAAATCCCTCCCTTCCAATGTCATATCAAACACCACCACCTGCAACTATTTCTACACCGCCTCCGTCGGCGAAGGCGCCGACAGACTATACGGCCACACAATTTACCAGCCAGACCTAACTCTCGAACTCTGTTCCTACTCTCTCACAATTGCTATTCAAGACCTGATTTCAACCAATTGACAGATGAAAAACAAAGATCAAAGGTTAAATTTAATACCTGAACCTGAAGTATAGGCAGATTGTATCCCCAGATTCGTTGATAAGATCATCTCTCGCTCTCAATCTAAAATGCGGATCTATAACGAACTCATTTTATTATAAACGAATCATGAGTTCGATTTATCCCTTCTACCGCTAATGTTGGAGGAGGCTGAGATTGTGGGATCGGTTTCAGACTAAAGTTGATGCTTCTTTGCTCTCTATAATATTGGAAGCCAATGGTAGGAAAAGAGAAGGCGGCGGCGGACTATGACTGAACTAGAGGTGAAGACGGCAATTGATGGCGGCAGTGAAGGTTGTAGATCGATGGCTGCAGGCGGTGGCTTAGATGAAGCAGAAGAAACTGGCGGTGCTCGAACTTGAATGTATGCTGATGCTAGATTCGTTGGATTAACAAGATCTTACATTTGTTCAGCGTTAAAACCGGTTGGGGGCTGGGGCTGAGACTGAGATTGAGACTGAGGTTGCTGTTGCGATTGAGACCGAGGCTGGGATTTCAACTTTTTGATGATGATGCAACTATAATGTTAATCTTTTGGGTTATTTTGTATATAGTGAGAAGATGGAATCTGGGTTTTGGATCTGCTTTTTGCTGAAATTAAAATCCCAAAGAGGCACGATCAAATTCTGAGATTAAGCTTACAAAGCTACAGAGATACTTATTCTGATCTATAGAGACGCAACGAGATGAGCAATCAAAAATAGAAGTCGGCCAACGAAAAGCAAAAAGGGCCAACAATGAGATTTATCCAGCGATAGGAGGAATAATGGACGAATAACTGAAATAAAGAAGCAATCGAGGGGCAAAGGGGAGGTAAAGGAAACCGGTGAGAGGCGAAGGGGAACAGAGAAGGCAGATTACTAGTTGGAGTCTTTTAATTTATATCTAAAACACCTAATTACCCAATAAGTTAAAAAGTACATATAAGTTGGTCTTACTAACTTAGGCCTATTCTTGAATTTACAAGAAAGAAAATCATTGAACTCATTTATAACTATGAATAACTAAGGGCTTATTCTTTTAAACTTTTGAAAGCTGAACTGAACCAAAGTTGGCAGAACTGAACTGAGCTAAATAGGCTGAATTGAACTAAACTAAAGTGAGTTTTATTTTAGGGTAAATTTAGAACTACGCATAGCTCAACTGAATTGAATTGAAGTAGCCTGAACTGAACAAAAGTGGTTTGAAATGAACTGAACTAAATTAAATTGCAATCCAAGATAAGAGGGTATAAATCAAATTGAACTGATATTTCCAATTGCATTAAGCAAATGTCACACTTTCCAAGCTTACATGTTGCAATAGGCTTTTGTGCTGTAAAAATAAAAATAAAGCAATTGGTAGATGAAACAAAGTTCAATGACAAATCAAACTCGAAATCCGAGAAGAAAATGAAATACAGGGGGCAAGCACAAAAGAGGGTTTCTTCCACGTCCTTAACATGCACCACAAGAAGCCATTGTTCTTTCATACAAATGCCGTTTCTTCAATTTCAATCTTATCCCTTCCCTCGCATTTATTGCCTCAATTTCCTTACGGTTTGCATTTTGATTCCTCTAATGCTTACAAACTGTTTGTTTCATTCTCTTGGCTTTTTCTTTCCACTTTCTGTCTCTTTTTGATGCCGCCACGGTTTTCTTGATGTGTCAATCTGAGGACTACTGGTTTCCACTTTATCATTAGGGTCTCTGCGGTGCTTAATTGCAATGCTAAGTTAGGGATTTTGTGTGTTGAGAGTATTTGAGGGGAAAATAATGAATTCGAAGCCAGGAGATGTTAGGATGTTCCAATGGATGATCGGGTTTTCGATAACCTAGATAACCTAGAAATTGGAAATGCAGGACATAATTCAACTGATCTGTTTGGCTATTCCAGGGAGTTTGAGAGTCAGCTCCACCGCAAAATCAGTGATGAGTTCATGCTTGATGGATCGGAATTCGATCTTGACTATCTACAACTCATGGAACCGAAAACGAATAACCATGTTTTTTATCAGAATCTGATTGCAACAGCTCAAGAGAGTTACGGAGCTCCTCAGGAATTTCCCCCAGCGGCTAATGAAATTCATGAAGAGAAGGTGGAGGAGAAAAAAACCGATGATCCTCTGCCTCCTCCTACTCCTCCTCCTGCTGTGCAGACTTCTGGTGGCGGCTCTCATTTTCTTTGGAGTTCTGAACTCCATGCTGGATTTATGAAAGCTATTGAAAAGCTTGCAGGATTCGAAAGTTAGTAACCCTCTTAAAGATTATGCAAGTTTTTTATCATTATCTTGAGTTGTTGAAATATAATTCAATTGTTGATCCTAATTTGAGTGTTTGTTTTATTTTTTCTCTTTGAGGTTATTTTCTTTCATCAGACACAAATTTGTGCTTCTTATTGCTTTTGTTAGAGTATTCTGATTAAGTTTTCAAACTCTTCCTTCAATTTTTGTTAATTTAGTTCTTAAATGACTGTCATTTCAAGTTTCTGGTCAGGAAAATCTTTTTCTTCAATCATATGGTTTGTTTCTTATTACACGAAAAACCGGTTCATTAATTTGGCTGTTTAAATGATGGATTAATTGTTGAAGTGTTAGTCCGCGCTTTGATATCATTTTGGCAACTGGAAAAGATGATTATACGGTTATTTTGTGATTTTTTTCTGTATTGTGGAACATTTTTTATGATAATATTTTTGGATGAAGTAACACATCTATCTAATTTCATGATTCGTACCTCACATTTGCAGGAGCAACACCGGGGAGCGTTTTGCTCATGCTGAATGTAAAAGGTTTGACTGTCGACCACGGGAAGACCCACTTCCAGGTCTATTTTTGTTCTTTTCTTATTTCCTTGGAATATAAAATGGAGATTATCTTTGAGGAACTAACTTAATTAATGTGTAACATGGTGCAGGAATATCTGGCAGGTACCTACTTTGCCGACTAACCAGGAATGTCCAAAATTGGTGAGTGTTGGCAATTAAACACTCAAACAAATAACTTTTATTAAACTCAAAAATATTACAAGAACACTCTCACTCAAAATACAATACTACAACTCACTCTTTACTTCTTTTCTCTCTAAAGAAGTTCTTATTTTTGTTGATGAAAAACAACTAAAGAACTCCCCTATTTATAGGTGAATTATACAACTCCCACAATTCTTAACTAAATTACTTACCACCACCTCCAACTAATACAATTACTAGCCAACTTATTTAGTTAATTTAATGGCCTCCAAATTGGTTGTAGTTAATAGCCTCCAATTTGGTTGTCACACACAAAAATCTACATACTTAAAATACCTAAATAAATTTACTACATTTTGGATTTGTGGGCTTGGACTCCAATTGATTGGATTTGGATTTTAGGTTTCCATTGATATGGATCAAGTTTATAATCCAACACCCCCCCTTAAACTTGATCTTGTCATTCCGAGTGAGCTTCTCAATCTGACGTAGTTTTCGCTTGAGAGCGGCTTAGTGAATATATCCGCAATTTGATCTTGTGTCTTCACGTATTCAACTTGTACTTCCTTTCTTGCAACACACTCTCTTATGTAATGGTAGCAGATGTCGATGTGTTTGTTTCGATCATGGAATACAGGATTCTTTGCTAAGGCAATGGCTGACTTGTTGTCAACACCGATCTCAGTCGGCGCTTCTTGCATTAACCCAATCTCCTTCAATAAATTTCTAAGCCAAATTGCATGACATTCGCACGAGGTTGCTACAACATATTCTGCTTCACATGTAGACAAAGTTACAATCGGTTGTTTCTTTGACATCCATGTGAAAGCAGTGTCTCCCATGAAAAACACGAATCCACTAGTGCTTCTTCGGTTATCTACGTCTCCACCCCAATTGCTATCACTATATCCAACAAGATTGTAATCATTAGATACCGAATAAAACAAGCCAAAGTCTGTTGTACCTTTCAAATAGCGAAGAATTCTCTTAGCGGCTTTGAAATGGGTGGTTGTTGGTGACTCCATATAGCGGCTTACTAATCCGACTGCATGAAGGATATCTGGCCTCATGCATGTAAGATAGCATAGACTTCCAACCAAACTTTTGAAAAATGTTGGATCTACACTTTCCCCTTCTTCATGTTTGGACATCTTGATCCCGTACTCCACTGGTGTGCTTATCGGCTTGCAGTTATCCATTTTGAACTTTTTCAAGATCTCCTTCGCATAGCTTTCTTGTGAAATGAATATTCCATCCATTTGTTGCTTTACTTCTATGCCGAGTTAGTGCGCCATGAGCCCCATGTCTGTCATCTCAAACTCCTTCATCATCACTTTCTTGAATTCATCGAACATTCTTTGGTTGCTTCCAGTGAATATCAAATCATCCACGTAGAGGCACATGATCAAAATATCTCCATCTTTGATCTTGATGTACAAAGCGTGCTCAAAGGGGCATTTGTTGAAGCCATTTTCTCAGAAGTATTTGTCAATTCTGCTATTCTATGCCCTTGGTGCTTGTTTTAGCCCATAAAGAGCCTTCTTCAATTTCAACACATTGTCGTCATGGCCTTTGACCTCATAACCTGGTGGTTGCTGGATGTAAACTTCTTCTTCAAGAACTCCATTTAGGAACACCAATTTTACATCCATTTGATGAATTCTCCACTTGTTTTGAGCTGCTAAAGAAATTATTAGTCTGACAGTTTCCAATCGAGTAACTGGAGCGAATACCTCATCTTAGTCAATTCCAGCCTTTTGACAATAGCCTTTTACAACAAGCCTTGCCTTATGTCTTTCGATGTCTCCCTTGGCATTCCACTTTGTTTTGTACACCCATTTGACACCTATCGCCTTGTGTCCTTTGGAAAGTGAAGTGAGTTCCCATGTATCATTCTTCTCAATGGCCTTGATTTCTTCATCCATTGCATCTCTCCACTTTTTCTCTTTTGCAGCTTCTTGAAATGTCACTGGCTCGCAGTCAATAAATAGACAAAATAATGTAAGATTGTCTACTTGTTCAGCCACCTCATAGAGTTCTCGAAGACTTCTCGTACGATGCACTTCTCTTTCATCTTCAGTCTCGCTTGAGGATGGAGATGATGATGATGATGATGATGATGACCTATCTCTATGAGTAGGAGAAGTTGGTGGAGTCGTGAGGCCTTGTTGAAGTTGTCTTGGTTGCTCAGGTGTTGTCGGCTCATCTTCCTCGAATGGAGAAAAATTGAAGTCTTCCGTTTGAGAATCAAAGTTCCATTCTCCTTCTTCATCAAATATCACATCTCGGCTGATCATAAATTTCTTCTCATTCGGATTGTATAGCTTATAGCCTTTTGAGCTTGAGTCATAACCGATGAAAATAAAACTTTTGCTTTTATCATCAAGCTTGGTTCGATTCTCATCTGGTACATGAACATGAGCTACACTCCCGAAGACTCGAAGATGGGAAATTCCGAGCTTTCTTCCACTCCATGCTTCTTGTGGTGTCTTTCCCCACACGCTTCTTATAGGGGAACGATTTAATAGGTAGACTGCACATGCCACTGCTTCCACCCAAAACTCCTTGGGTAGTTTCTTGCTTTTGAGCATACTCCATGCCATGTCAAGAATTATTCCATTCTTCCTTTCTGCCACACCATTTTGTTGGGGGGATCTAGGAACCGTTAAGGGTCGATGGATTCCATGTGCTGCACAAAACTCGTTGAATTCATTGGATGTGAACTCTCCTCCTCGATCAGATCTCATGGCTTTGATCTTAAGACCACTCTCCTTTTCCACGGCTGCTTTGAACTTCTGAAACACTCCAAAGACTTCTGATTTCTGCTTCAAGAAATATACCCATGTTTTTCTTGAGTAATCATCAATGAAAAGAAGGAAGTAGTTACTATTAGCGAGAGAACTTGGCTTGATAGGACCTCACACGTTGGTATGGATAAGTTCGAGCGGTTTCTTGGCTCTATAGTCTGACTCCTTTGGAAAGCTTCTTCTGAATTGCTTCCCTTGTAAACATCCTTCGCACAATTGATCAGGATTGTTGATACATGGTAAGCCTCTAACCATTCCTTTCTTCGATAGTAGCTCCAATCCTCCGAAATTGAGATGACCAAATCGAAGATACCATAGCCACGATGCGTCTTTGTAAACGCCTTCAAACACTTCGCAACATCGTGTTGAATGTTCAAAGGAAACATTCGATTCTTTGACATTTGTACTTTAGCAATCAGATCTCCTTTGCCATCTCTTATTAAAAGACTACAATCTTTCATGTGAATATCATAGCCTTTTTCTAAGAGTTGGCCCAAACTTAGAATGTTGCATTTCATATTAGGCACACAGTAGACATTTGAAATTAATTGGTGGCTACCATCTTTAGCACGAAAGAGGATGTTACCTTTCCCCTTTACCGATATCTTGCTGTCATCTCTAAATGAGACATCACCACTTACTTCTTCAGTCAGCTCCACGAATAAGCTTCTTTTTCCGCACATGTGGTTGCTTGCACCAGTGTCGAGATACCATGTGTTGTCTTGATGATCACTGTTGTTGTTGTATGCTAATAATAGCGTTTCTTTCTCCTTAATCTTCTCCTCCACGAAATTTGCCTTCTCTACAACTTGATCATTTCGAGCTCTACATTCTGAAGCATAATGCCCAAACTTTTGACAATTATAGTATCGGACTTGAGATTTGTCATACCTCGAGTTCGAATTTCCTTTTCCACGACCTTGCGTGGAGCTTTCTCCTTTCTCATAATTGTTGTTGGAATTGTTATTGTAATTCCAACTCCGTCCATGACCACGGCTTCCTCCTCGTCCACGGCCTCGTCCTCTGCCTCTGCCTCTGCCATGGTTGTTTCTACCATTGCCTTGGCCTTCACTCGTATCCTTAAGTTGTAACTTGAGGAGTTGCTCAGAGATACCTTGCTTCTTCTTATGCTTTTCTTCATAGGCTTGTAGTGATCCTTGGAGTTCTTCAATCGTCATCTCCTCTAAGTCTTTGGTTTCTTCAATCGTCACCACGATGTGCTCAAATTTATAATCCAACGAGCGGAGTATCTTCTCTATTATTGTTACATCTTCTAACTTCTCACCGTTTCTTTTCAATTGATTAGAAACGACTGCTACTCTTGAAAAGTAATCGGAGATAGACTCGAATGGTTTCATGTGCAAGGATTCAAACTCACCTCTTAGTGTTTGGAGACGGACCTTCTTCACCTTTTCGGCTCCTTTGTAAGAGGTCTGTAGCTATTCCCATGCTTGCTTGGCGGAAGTTGCACTTGAAATCTTTTCAAAACCATCATCATCTAATGCTTGATAGATGAGGAAGAGAGCTTTCTTGTCTCTCTTTCGGGAATCCTTCAAAGTTGTAGCTTGATCTGGCATGAGAGAGGCTTCATTTTCGGGCTCCTTGAATCCTTTCTCTACGATATCCCAAACATCATGAGCACCGAGAAGAGCCTTCATCTTTATACTCCAACTGTCGTAGTTGTTGTTGTTGAGTGTTGGAACTTGAAAGGATGCCACGTTATTCGCCATCTTACTCAAATAGCTTTTCTAGACGTACAGGAGCTATTGCGACACTTTCTGGAGTCTACTGCGACACTTCTGGAGTCTTTTGCAACACACTATACATATTGCAACGGTTTTGGCAGTCTACTGCGACACTTTCTGGGCTTTTTAGCTACTGCAACGCCTGGGCAGTTTCAACTCGATTTTTCCACACTCGGGAAAAAAAATTCTTTTCGGGAGGAGGACTCGAGCTTTTAACCTAGCTCTGGTACCACTTTGTTGGCAATTAAACACTCAAACAAACAACTTTTATTAAACTCAAAAATATTACAAGAACACTCTCACTCAAAATACAATACTACAACTCACTCTTTACTTCTTTTCTCTCTAAAGAAGTTCTTATTTTTGTTGATGAAAAACAACTAAAGAACTCCCCTATTTATAGGTGAATTATACAACTCCCAACTCCCAACTCCCACAATTAATAACCACAATTCTTAACTAACACAATTACTTACCACCACCTCCAACTAATACAATTAATAGCCAACTTATTTAGTTAATATAATGGCCTCCAAATTGGTTGTAGGTAATAGCCTCCAATTTAGTTATCACACACAAAAATCTACATACTTAAAATACCTAAATAAATTTACTACATTTTGGATTTGTGGGCTTGGACTCCAATTGATTGGATTTGGATTTTAGGTTTCCATTGATATGGATCAAGTTTATAATCCAATAGTGAGTGCTTACGAATATCTTTCCGTAAAACATTGAACTGAGTTTAAGAAAACATTGAACCTCGTAGAATTGAGTTTAAGAACCTTTCTTAGCTTATAAGCTATAATTCGGAGTTTCAAGTAATTCCCAGCTACACCAAATTCGACTGCTTAATTTGTTGATTGAGTTTTTAAACCTAAGTTGATATATTTCTGGATCATATATACGTGATTTGTACTAATATGTTGGGTTTTGTATCAGCTGGAAGAAATGCGGTTACTCCACCTCAAGAAGGCCCTAGCAATTCACAGGCTGCAAATAAGTAATAATGCTTTATTAATTAAATGCATGTTTAAAATATATACACAAGATGTTAATTTACTTCTATTAACTTTCTGGTTTTGTTGTTGCCTTGCTATTTATAGGCCTCCGAGAAAGAAAACGAAGGTTAAGAAAGACGCCAATGCTGAGCTGAAAGCGATGGCAAGCTTCTATTACTAAGCATCAGGATAACTATTAGATTAATAGTGGCTAAACCTGCTAATTACTTATTAGCTAGGTTTGTCACAAGCAGCTAGTAGTTTCTTATTAATTGGTTTCGTCTTCTGTAAGAGTGGTGCAGTGCGAGGCGAAAATCGATAGATCCCTGGCGGCACAAAACAACTACATGGATTCTTTACTGAAGCGTGCAGGTCAACTACTTGGAGATTTCGGATGTGAATGATGCTGAAGCTGTCCCTAATCTCCATCAATATTACTACCTGGAACGTCGCATTTAATCGATTTGCATTAAACTTCATTTAGTAGCATTGAATCCCGGGTTGTTTTCAGAGTCCTATTGTTTTATGTACTCAAACTGATTTTCGTTGAATGCCTTTTAAATTATGTAAGAACAATATGTTATCTTCTAAGGACTTGTAATAAATTTGGGTGATTTTCTTACCGTATAGTTCTTGGTTTGGTGACTTAGATTATAAAATATGTTTTGTGGTATGTCATTTAAATTATTTTCAATCTAATCTTTCAAACGTTGCTTCATAACAAAAATTGCACCAATTTTATAGTGAAAGAAACCATTTTTAATAGAGTTTTATGGCGACAGAAGATTCCTATATCCGACCCTATCTAGTGTAAGACTTACAACTTGATTGATTGATCGGTAAAATCTTTTGAAATATTTGTTAGGTTGTTTTTGGAATAAGTTTCTACATCCCAAAGCTAATTTCCGTCTACTTTCCCATAAAAAAATATGCTCTCACATTATTTCTCGGGAAAGCAGGGGCAATAATTTCAAACTCGCCTTATAAGATATGTATAATACATTTGCAAAATAGGCATTTTAGCTTATTAAGTTCAATATTAACCAATAGTGCAAAAAGTGCTTAATTATAAATATTATCGTCAAAATTGGGTTTGTTTTGTAACAATTAAAAATTAAGGGGTCCTTTGTTTTCATCTTCTCCTTTAATTTCATCTCCGTGATGCGTCATGATCACATGGATGGATGGATGGATGGAATATTCTTGTTGGATTCTATAATGGCTACAAATCGGTCAGTTGAGTTTCTTTTATTTTCCTAGATTGTGATTACTTATTACTGCTCTTTAATATACAAGCAACAAAACAATTTTTTGTAGTTGTTTGTTGCCCCTGTTAATTAGTATCTGCAGACAGTATAATTTAAGCTGTCATTCAATGTACGCCTGAAATTGATGCTTAATACTTGTTTGGTTGTTTCTAAAGAACATCGTGGATTTTTAATCGGCGACTGTTTTACATTTATGAATAATTATTGCTGCCTCTGTCATTTTTAATGTGTCATAGTTCTTCTGGTGATCTGACTTTGGCTGGTGGTGTTTTCTTATGCTTTACTTGTTTTGAAGAACAAAAGGTAAGTACATCCTAATTTCAATTTTGATTTCTAACATAAATTATTTTCCTCTTTTAATGTGTCGGTGTTACGTGTCCATCATTTCGATGAAGCCCTTCCATTCTTTGGCTTTAGATTACAATGGACTAAAGCAAAATGACTCATTAAGTTGTCTGAGCTTATTTTACTGTGAAGTTACGGATAGCTTTTGCAATTCCACTTCAGGTTCAATTGGAAACAACCTCTCTATAATTACGGGGTAAGGCTGCTTACACCGACCCCTTACCCCGCTTGTGCGGAAGCCTTGTTAGGCATTGGGGTAATGTTGTTGTAATGTGTCGGTGATACGATTTACGCAGATCAATTCAGTATATGATATTTCTTTCGCTTCAGTTATTATGAAACCATATAATCTTTTCCAAAATAAATCCAATTGCATAAGAAGGCCTCTGTTTAAGGTTTTAGGAGATTCATTTTCAGGAAAAATCCTACCCTCTCACTGTTCGCAAAATATTACTCCCTAAAAAAACGTCGCTTTTGAGCTAAACTAATTTTTTTAATTAGTGTCATTTTCAAATTCCAATGTAAATGTTTGAACATCTTTCCCATTTTACCCTTATTTAATGCAACATTGGAAATGACAAAAGGTAACAAAGACCAATCATCTTTTCAAACAATTATTAGTGTTAGGGGTATTTTAGTACTTTTATTCTCTTAATTAATGTTTTCTTGGTATTGACAAACTTACCAAAAGCGAGATTTAAAGAAAACGGAGGGAGTATTATGTTTTATAACTAATCTTTTTCATCTCCATTTCTTTAGGTTAAATCATTACAAAGTTGCATTCTTGTTGTAGGTGTCTTTGTCATGTTACTTTTATTTTAAAACAATATTTGAATTGTGTCAAGATCATATGTCATTAGCCTCTTTTTTTTCTAGAATATCACTTACTTGTTCGATAGTTGTGGTTATGTTTGTATATTGAGATCTTTATCGGTATTTCAGGATTTAAGACATGAATAGCTCATAGCAGTTATAAAGAGGCTGCTGAGAACATCTTTTCATTATCTGAATGGATCATGTTTCTTTCTCGTTTTTCACTGAAGGGTTTTGATTGATCTTATAATTATACGATGTTCTGCGGCAAAATTTTAATTGCTGTCATTTCGCATGGAGTTTTTTGTGTGTTTCTATCTAAATCATGGTTAGTCAATTTATAATTGTTTTTTCATTTTCATGTTGCGCTCCGAGGAAGTTGTTATTTAGAATGCTGCACTTTTAAATGTTTTGTTGTCCACGTTTTTTAGCATTGACGATGATCCTTAATTCTTGTTGGAGGGCATATTGATAAACACAATATTTCCATACTGGTTCAGTAAGATACTAAGATGTTCTTTCGTTATCAGGGATACTCTTTATGTATTTTCATTTCTCATGATGATTGTTTGTCTGTTGCTATTCTAAACCACATTTAATCAATTTTAAGTTAATTGTGTCGCACATTGAGAAAGTTGTTCTGAAAAATTGCTGCACTGTTAAATCCTGTATGGACCACATTCTTTAGTTGCATAGGTGGTGATTCTTAATTCTTACTGGCTAGTTTGTTAATAAAACCTGGAATCTACGTAAACGACAACTTTCCATATTGGTTCAGGAAGATATACTTTCGCTTTCCAGGGATACTGTTTGTTAGTTGCCATTTCAGATGAGGATTGTTTGTATGTTTCTGTTTTAAACCACGTTTCATCAAATATTAAGTATTTTGTCGTTTTCATGTCGCACTCCGGAGAAAGCTGTTCTTAAATAAGTTGCGCTCTGTTTATTTTGTGCTGTCCACGTTCTTTACGTGCATTGGTGATGATCCCTAATTCTTGTTTGTTGATACAATTATGAAGGATGACAATTATATAAACCACATTTTTCTCATCGGTGTTGTACCATGTACTTCCGTTCTTTTTTTTCGCTCGAATTGTCTTTGGTAATCATGCACATACACAACCTTAGTTTGTGTTTAAATTTTTTTCCATCCAATTGTTTTTGCTTTCAATGATTTCCAGAATTTCTTCCACGAACATTATTTGGAGTTGTATCGATAATTTATATGTTTCAAATTTGGTCTGGTGTAGTTATAGTGTTGCGAAATCATGTCGAATTGTCCACTTGTGTGTGTGTGTGTGTAATATATAATTTTTTTCCCTTTGGAAGTTACTTGTGCTTTTAAGTTGTTCCTAATTGTGGCAATTTAATGAATGTTTTGTCCAAAGAACTTGGGATTTGGAAGTGATATGTATAGGTTATCAATCATACAGTTATTATCCTTGTCAATTCTATGTGATATTTAGGTACATGTTATGAATGCTTGAAATATTGAGGAAAAATCACTATGTGAAAAGAAAAAATGAATAAAAGGAAACTCAATAATCACATATAAAATTGAGCAGAAGAATATAATTTTTTATCATTTTATAATGTAAAGTGTAATTTAAGCAAGGTCTTGAGTTCGAGTCCTAGTGAATGCAAAAAATCCTTATTGGGAGACTCGCCCGCCCGGGTCGGATTTGGATGTAGTAGGAGCAAAGCTCCGGTGAACCAGATGGGCAACCAAAAAAAAAGTGTAATTCCTTTTTTTGGCTCACACAATATTGTTAGTTCAACAGATGTTCTTCAAGATGGAAAATCATTTTCAAGTAATTCCTTTTTTTACCGTTTTCTCTCTCTTTTCTGTTTCAAAATTCTACTTCTGTTTGTTTATGGGGGCTCATATTCCTCTTGACATGTTAGTTCAGTTTTAAGAACTTCTTTTGTATCTTTAGGATCCACATTGGAAAGTCAAGTAATATTTTAAATCCTGCTAAATTAATGTGGAAGTTAAATGTATTACATTTCACTTTTGGATCTTCATTTTGAGGATTTTTAACATGCTTACAGTTTAAATTATCTGATGTTCCCAGTAAAAGTGTTTATTTGTTACCATTTACGTAAATTGCTTTTGTTTGTTTCAATGTATTGCAAGTATAATTTTTATTTTTCGTGTACACGTTGCATCTTTCGAGAAGCTTGTTGTCATGGCATATGTAATTCTAGTTGGTGGAGTTGATTAGGAAAGTTTAAGTTTATTCTCTAGCGTAAACGACAAATTTCCATATTCGTTTATTAATACCGTCATTCTTTTGTCGTGTTTGCATTGCATATTTCGAGAAGTTTGTCGTGATGGCGTTTTTAGGTAATTATAGTATGTTTCTCATTATATGTTTTCCTGTTGCCACGTTCTTCACCAGCGTAGGCGATCTCGCATTGATCCTAAGGAAATCAGTTCATGTTTATTCCGTACCACAAATGACAAATTTCCATGTTTGTTTATTACTACTATCATCGTTTTTGCCGTGTTTGCATTGCATATTTCAAGAAGTTTGTCGCCATGGCGTTTTTAGGTAATTATAGTATGTTTCTCTTTTTTTGCTTTCCTGTTGCCACGATCTTCACCAGCATAGGCATCTCAAATGATCCTTGATTCTGAACGTCAGATTCTATACAGAAAGTTTATGTTTATTCCGTACCACAAACAACAAATTTCTATATTCGTCTGGTTATTATAGTATGTTGCTCTTTTTTTGTCATCTGTTTAATCCAACACGTGTCGCGGCCTTTACGTGTTCTTCTTGGTTCAGCAAGATAAGTCCCGCTTTATATATGTTTTTCATCGAACTATTTATGCTGTTGAGATTTCTGAGTGATGTGTAAATGATATGTGCAGCTGCTACGCCTTTAGCAAATTGACTTTAATGCTATCTTTTGTAGATAATATTCAGATTTCAAAAGCTCATAATAGAAGGGGAACTGAAATTGCTTTCAAGACACTGATTTTAATGATGTTATCATTTGCAGAAATACCGCAACAGTGGACGTTGGAAGCTGGACAGCTTTAATAGAAACAGATGATAAGATTCATTTGCAAACGTGTTTGGTGTTTGGTTTTAGTTTTAGCAGGAATCTAAACAGTTTATCTCCTGCATTTGTACATACTGAAAACATAGAAAAAGACTGCGAGGCGTTGCTGGCCTTTTTGGTAGTTACTGTAATATATACATATACAAGGGCTTACGTAAGCTTTCCTTTGCAATTTTGAATGTCATAAAAGTTAACTTTAGTGTTAAAGGCTATGGCCTATAACATGCTTTTGGAAAGTATTAAAGGCTCGTTTGGGTCGCGGAAATCTTAATCTGTGGAATAGAAATATACATGTATGGAAAGATGTCAAATATGACACATTACAAATATGACACATTATTTATCTAGAATCCGTTGACACACAAAAAAGCTTTTTCTAGTTTATATACATCTCAAGGAAAATCTATTTCTTTTTGAAACAAAGGAATAATTTTTCCGTGAGATGTATATAAACTAGGAAAAGCTTTTCTGTTTGTTGACGGATTCTAAGCATATACTCTACTATGATATCTTTCCATTCATTTCTATTTCTATTTCTATTCCACGTAATAGGATTTCGAGAACCAAACGCCTCCTAAGAGTTTTGGGGGGTTATAAATTGTGATTTTCAATGTGTTTTGTTATTACTGTAGTTTTCGCTATATTTCATTTAGGTAACAACAAATTTTTGTTTTGCTGGTATTTTAATTTTCGGTATAATGTTGATGATTAAGACTGTAGAGATAACATTAAAACATTTAAGATGCCTTTGGTAGAAAAATGGGGCTAGACTATACATTCCTTAACCCTTATGATCTTTTAATATAAGAAGCTAAAAAATGTAAATAGAATCTTTTGGTGTCCTTTTTTATTGCGTTATGAAAAAAACCCCACACCATCCAACTTCATGCTACTCGAACCCGTGATTTAAACAATCATGAATTGAATTTCAATTACTAGGATACGACACCACTTTATTCAATTCGTGTGGTATTGACTTACTTTAGTGGCACATGTAAGATCGATACTAACATGGCTTAACTATTGAAAATATTGAACCACTTTCGTCACGAATCCACCTAACCCTATTCAATGGTATTTCTCACAGTTGATGCTTTATAACTCATAAAAATCTTGAATATAAGCAGGTAAAGCGTTTCCAAAAGTTAACATGTACGTAACTAAAGTGTTTGGTAAAGTAATTGGTTGCCCATCTGGTTCACCGGAGCTTTGCTCCGACTACATCCAAATTCGATTCAGGTCGCGCACATGGCTGTGGTGGGTGAATCTTCCAATAAGGATTTCCTGCATTCACTAAGACTCGAAATAATTATAAGATGTATAAAAAGTTAAATGACTAAAAATTAAGTGGATGTATATCTATCTTATCTTTTACTAAGTTGGACCTTTAGTGTGCTTATAAGCCCGTACAAAAACCATCTTATAAGTTAATATATGAGCCATCTTGTACTGAAATTGTCAGCTGCTTTGGGGTTCTTTTGCGGGCTGATCAAGCCACGTTAGAAGGTGACTTTGGACATTACACTCGTGTTTTAGTCGATATAGATCTTTCCTCTCTATGCCGACCACGATTGGAGTGGAACGCGATGCAGGAGAGTTATGGGTTGAATTGATATATGAAAATACCCGCTTTTTGTAAGCTTTGCAGCTCCATGGGACATCAAGCCTATGAATGCCGCAAGACTAAAAGACCTACTGACATTCAGCCCCAGCCTGCTAAGGAGAAGAAATACGACCTACCGCAAAGGACGGAAAACAATCAAACGATTACGGTGACTACATCGCCTCCTAACCTCGATCTTTTTACTCGAAGCAAACAACGCCAGCGTGACATGGAAGAAAGAAACAAAGGAATGGTTGTTATTCTAGCCAAGACGGTTTTCCAAAACATTGAAAACAGCCTCAAGAAATCAGATGCAAGATCAGAAGCTCAGAATTCTGAGGACTGCTCTGAGGAGGAACATGATGACCAGGAACTTGAATCTGATCCTGGGGTAGAGGTAGAAGGGATCAACCTAGAAGTGTGTCTTGTAGAGGGTCACTCGGTGGTTCCAAATTCGGACAAGATAGTGGATGATCCATCTCGAGCCCTTGCATTGGCTGAACGTAGGGAATCCTGGCTGATATTTCTGAAAGAGAGGAGGATAAGAAATGGAAAATAGTGACGGATAAAAAGAAGAAGCAAAAGCATAAGGACTCAACATCGCACCGCCCGCGAGTACACCTTGTCAGGGGTTGCAACATACTGAAAGAAAGAGATAGCACAGCTCATTATGGCATCAGGTCGTCTAGAAGGGATTCTAGTCCCATCAGTATTCCCGCACCGAATTAGGGGATTTTTTTCCGCCGGTGTTTGGTCAGAAGCAACCACGACCTCGTAATTATTAGGAACTCCGGGGAGTTTTATTTCTGTTTTTGGGTATCTTAGCAATAGTTTGTTTTTTTCCCTAATCTTTTACCTATTTTTCTTTTGATTTTAATAAATAGGGCTGGAATTATCTGTGCTCAACTTCAAATAAAAAATAAAAAAAAAAGTTAATATATGAGCCATCTGAAACACTACATTACCCACTAAGTTAAAAAGTGCATATAAGTTGGTTCGACAACGGCCCTGTTATTTTCAACTTGTGAAAAATGAACTAAACTGAACTGAACTGAAATTGGTTGAACTGTGTAAATTTATATTATGTGTAGTTGAACTGAGGTAGACTGAACTAAAGTGAACTAGAGTGGTTTGAAATGAATTGAATTATAGTCCAAGAGAAGAGGTGCTTATTCTAGAATATACGGGAAAGAAAATGATTGAACTCATTTATAACTATGAATAACTAAATCAAATTGAACTGAAATTATCTTTCCAATTGCATTAAGCAAATGTCACACTTTTCAAGCTTACATGATGCAATAGCCTTTTGTGCTGTAAAAATATAGACGAAACAAAGTTAAAGGACAAATCAACCTCGAAATCCGAGAAGAAAATGAAACAGAGGGGGCAAGCACAAAAGAGGGTTTCTTCCACGTCCTTGACATGCAGCACAAGAAGCCATTGTTCTTTCATACAAATGCCGTTTCTCCATTTTCAATCTTATCCCTAATTCCCTTGCATTTATTGCCTCGCTTTCCAATTTGATTCCTCTAACGCTTACAAACTGTTTGTTTCATTCTCTTGGCTTTTTCCTTCCACTTTCTGTCTCTTTTTTATGCCGCCACGTTTTTCTTGATGTGTCAGTCTGAGGACTACTGGTTTCCACTATATCATTAGGGTCTCTGCGGTGCTTAATCGCAATGCCAAGTTAGGGATTTTGTGTGTTGAGAGTATTTGAGGGGAAAATAATGAATTCGAAGCCAGGAGCTGTTGAGATTAGCGATGTTTCAATGGATGATCAGGTTTTCGATAACCTAGATAACCTAGAAATTGGAAATGCAGGACCTAATTCGACTGATCTGTTTGGCTATTCCAGGGAGTTTGAGAGTCAGCTCCACCGCGAAATCAGTGATGAGCTCATGCTTGATGGATCGGAATCCGATCTTGACTATCTTCAACTCTTGGAACCGAAAACAAATAACCATGTTTTTTATCAGAATCTGATTGCAGCAGCTCAAGAGAGCTACGGAGCTCCTCAGGAATTTCACCCAGCGGCTAATGAAGTTCATGAAGAGAAGGTGAAGGAGAAAAAAACCGATGATCCTCTGCCTTCTCCTACTCCTCCTCCTGCTGTGCAGACTTCTGGTGGCGGTTCTCATTTTCATTGGAGCTCCGAACTTCATGCTCGATTCATAAAAGCTATTGAAAAGCTTGGCGGGTTTGAGAGTTAGTATCCCTCTTTAAAATTATGCAAGTTTTTTTATCATTGTCTTGAGCTGTTGAAATATGATTGAATTGATGATCCGAATTTGAGTGTTTGTTTATTTTAATTTTTTTCTTACCTTGAAGAACAACAAGATTGGGCTTTATTTTTTTTCCTCTTTGAGGTTGTTTTCTTTCATCGTCAGACACAAATTTGTGCTTCTTGTTGCTTTTGTTAGAGTATTCTGATAAAGTTTTCGAACTCTTCCTTCAATTTTTGTTAATTTATGGAAGTGCTTTCATCATTATCTTGAGCTCATGAAATAAATATAATTGAATTGATGATCCTTATTTGAGTTTTTGTGTATTTCAATTTCCGTTTATCTTGAAGAACTAGATCAGGTTTTATTTCAATTAATTTGGCAACTAGAACAGAAGAATATATTGTTGTTGAGTGATTTTTCTTCTATATTGTGGCCTATATTGGAAATAGCCTCTCTGTCATTACAGGGGTAAGGCTGCATACACCCGACCCCTCCCCCCTTGCCCTGCTTGTGCGGGAGCCTTATTAGGCATTGGGGTAATGCTTTTGTTGTTGTTGTTATTGTTGGCTATATATTTTTATGTCATTATTTTTGGACGAAGTAACGATTCTATCTAATTTCATAATTCATATCTCACATTTGCAGAAGCAACACCGGGAGGCGTTATGCCCATGCTGAATGTAAAAGCTTTGACCGTCGACCACGTGAAGACCCACTTCCAGGTATATTTTTGTTCTTTTCTTATTTCCTTGGAATATAAAATGGAGATTGCCTTTGAGGCACTAACTTAATAAATGTGTAACATGGTGCAGGAATATCTGGCAGGTTCCTACTTTGCCGACGAACCAGGGTTGTCCAAAATTGGTGAGTGCTTACAAATATCTTGTCATAAAACATTGAACCTCGTAGAATTGAGTTTAAGAACCTTTCTTAGCTTATAAGCTATAATTCGGAATTTCAAGTAATTCCCAGCTACACCAAGTTCGACTGCTTAATTTGTTGATTGAGTTTTTAAACCCAAGTTGATATATTTCTGGATCATATATACGTGATTTGTACTAATATGTTCGGTTTTGTATCAGCTGGAAGAAATGCGGTTGCTCCACCTCAAGAAGGCCCTAGCAATTCACAGGCTGCAAATAAGTAATGCTTTATTAATTAATTGCATGTTTTAAATATATATACAAGATGTTCATTTACTACTATTAACTTTCTGGTTTTGTTGTTGCCTTGCTATTTATAGGCCTCCGAGAAAGAAAACGAAGGTTAAGAAAGACGCCAATGCTGAGCTGAAAGCGAGGGCAAGCTTCTATTACTAAGCATCAGGATAGCTATTAGATTAATAGTGGCTAAACCTGCTAATTACTTATTAGCTAGGTTTGTCACAAGCAGCTACTAGTTTCTTATTAATTAGGTTCGTCTTCTGTAATACTGGTGCAGTGCGAGGCGAAAATCGATAGATCCCTGGCGGCACAAAACAACTACATGGATTCATTACTGAAGCGTGCAGGTCAATTGATAGGAAATTTCGGACAAGAGAATGATCCAGAAGCTGTCCCGAATCCCCTGGAACGTCGCATTTAATCGATTTGCATTAAACCTCATTCAGCAGCATTGAATCCCGGGTTGTTTTGGTTGTTTTCAGAATCTTGTTGGTCTATGTACTCCAACTGTTTTCATTGAATGCCTTTTAAATTATGTAAGAACAATATGTTATCTTCGGTGGACTTGTAGTTAGTAATGAATTTTTGTTCTTACCATATAAATCTTGGTTTGGTGACTTGGATTATAAAATATGTTTTGTGGTATGTTATTTAGATTATTTATAATCTTATCTTTCAAACTTTACTTCATCACAAAAAGTTCACAGATTTCATAGTGAAAAAACCGTTTTTATAGAGTTTTATAGCGTCAAAAGATTCCTATAGCCGACTCTATCTAGCATAAGAGTTACAGCTTGATTGATTGATTGATGGACAAAATATTTTGAAATATTTATTAGGTTGTGTTTGGCATAACTTCTTACATTCGAAAGCCAATTTTTGACCGGTTTTTCAAAAAGATATGTTATCGCATTCATTTTCGAGAGAGGAGAAGACAATAGTTTCAAATTCGGTAGGTATAGGGCTATAAATGAACCAAGCCGTTTGTGAACAGCTCGGTGTTCGGCTCGATAAAAGCTCGACTTGGCTCAACTAGATTTATAAATGAACAGTTCGTGAACATGATTTTATGGCTCGAATCATAAATGAACTGAATATGAACATGTCAAAGCTCGGCTCGTTAACTCCTGAACAAACTCGATTAGAGGTTCGCGAACAAGTTCGTGAACTGATTCGATAAATGTTCGTGAACTAGCTCGATTATTATTATTCCATATCAAAAATAAAATTTTATATAATTAAAATAAAGTATGGCTATATAAAATTAAATTAATACACCAAGTATATGTATAATATTATCTAACCAATTTTATTGCTCATTTTAAATTATGCATTGAATTGAAAATGTTGTCAAAAACAATACACAATCTCGTTCGTGAACAAATTAACGAACTGTTCATGAACAAAATAAATGGGTTGTTCGTGAACAGCTCGTGAACAAATGAACACTTAAATGAACGAACACGAACAGAATTTGAGCTCGAATTCAAGCTCGGCTCGACTCATGTTCGATTAAAAATTAAACGAACGAACACGAACAGACCAAAACTCGACTCGGCTCATCTTGTTTAAGTATAATACATTTGTAAAATAGACATTTTAGCTTATTGAGCCCAATATTAGACCAAGAGTGACAAAAGTGCTTAATATCTTGATAGTTAACATAAAAATTGGGTTTGTTTTGTTACAATTGAAATATTTGGGTCATTTTAGTATAAATATTAATTTACGAGGCTAATATGTTAAGAAAGATTAAGCTTAAGGACCACCAGTGTGAATTTATAGCATACCCCGCGAAGAAATCCCTAAAACCAATAGCAAGAGAAGGAGAGTATTGTTCGCTTCCATATCTGCAAATGCAATACCACGTCCGGTTTTCTCGAAACCACAAACGGTTTGTTGTTTTGGTTAGTTTCAGCTATTCTGTTTTCATCTTCTCCTTTAATTTCATCTCCGTGATGCGTCATGATCTCATGGATGGATGGAATATTCTTGTTGCATTCTATAATGGCTACAAATCGGTCAGTTCATTTTCTTTATTTTTTTTCCTGGATTGTGATAACTTATTGCTGCTCTTTAATTTACAGGCAACGAAACAAATTTTTGTAGTTGTTAGTTGACCCTGTTAATTAGTATCTGCAGACGGTATAATTTCAGCTGTCATTCAATGGATTCCTGGAATTGGTGCTTAATACTTTTTTGGTTGTTTCCAGAGAACGTCGTGGATTTTTAATCCGCGACATTTTTACATTCATATGCATAACTATTTCTTATGTGTCATAGTTCTTCTAGTGATTTAACTTTGGCTGGTAGTGTTTTCGTATGCTTTTCTTGTTTTGAAGAACAAAACGAAAGTACAGGCCATGTTCTTTTGGGCTGCAATTTGAATTACTTCAGTTCAGACCACTGTAAACCACTGCAGTTCAGTTCAGCTATGCGTAGTTATATATTTACAATAAAATAAGTTTAGTTCAGTTTAGCTCATTTCAGTTCAGTCCAGTTCAATTCAGCTCTCAAAAGTTGAAAAGAAGAGGGACTTAATTTAAATGTTGATTTCTAACATAAATTATTTTCCTCTTTTAATCTGTGGGTGATATGATTTACATAGATCCATTCAGTATATAATATTTCTTCACTTCAGTTATTGTGAAACCATATATCTTTTCCAAAACAAATTCAATTACATAAGAATGCCTCTTTCTAAGGTTTTAAGAGATTCATTTTGAGGAAAAATCCTACCCTCTATTATGTTTTCTAACTAATCTTTTTCATCTCCATTTTTTCTGTAGGTTAAATCACTACAAAGTTGTATTCTTGTAAGTAGTCCTCCATTCTGGATTTTCACATTGAATAATTTGTATCCGTTAATTTAATCATTACACCGTCATTTGCCATGTCGAAAATTTAAGAATGCAAAATTTTACTATTCACGAATTTCACTATTCACATAAATAGTGACTGTATATGTGAATAGTACCGTATACCCAAATAATACTTGTGTATTGAAATAGTAACAGTATAAGGATGGCGAATCTGAATAGTATTACATATGAATACTATTATTATTCAAGTTACTATTTTACTATTCACTCAAATTGCGTATCTGTGACGGTTTTTCGAACGGATTGCGCCACCGGATTTATCGTAATTTTCTCGTCGTCGTGGTACATTTACTTTTGAAAAATATATCCACGAATTTTACTGATAAAACAACCTTCGGCTCTGATACCACTTGTTAGGCCCAATAATAGATTACGAGAAAAAATAATATCAGCAGAATATAAGACACGCAGATTTTTACGTGGAAATTTCAAATGAATTAGGGAAAAACCACGAGACCAACTTCGAATAATTCTTCCACTATAAAATAATAGTAGGTACACCAAGAGATTACAAAATAGTGGCACTCAAGTATTTCCCAAAACCTCACTATTTTCTCTCTTACCCAGCTCTTAGGAACCCTTTTCCTAAGGCTCTCTACACATATTACATTTTTATCTGTGTTTCTTCTCTCTTGCTCTCTGCTTTTGGTCTGCTCTTAAAATGAGCAAAACCCTCCTCTATTTATAGGAGATTCAAAATGCGTATGACCGAATTGTGTACTGTGCACTTTTTGAAAGTTTTTGTGACAACCTACTTCTTTTTCCTTTTTTATAATTTAAAATTGTAGGTCCCACAAATATGGAGGGACACCCCACAACATCTTCTTATTTTAAACCACCTTTCATCAAATAATGCGAAAACGACAAAATATTAAATATTCGGGAAAGTTGTTCTTTAAAACGTTGCACTCTGTTTATTTTGTGCTGTCCACGTTCTTTACGTGCATTGGTGATGATCCCTTATTCTTGTTTGTTGATACAGTTATGAAGGATTACAATTGTATAAATGACATTTTTCTCGTCGGTGCTGTCCCATTTACTCCCGTTCTTTTATTTCGCTCGAATTGTCTTTGGTAATCATGCACATACACACTACCTTGGTTTGTGTTTAATACTTTCCATCCAATTGTTTTTGCTTTCAATGATTTCCAGAATTTCTTCCAACATTATTTGGAGTTGTATCGATGATGTAGTTGTTTTAAATTTGCTGTCAGTACAGTTATAGTGTTGCGAAATTTTGTCCAAGTGTCCACTTATGCTTGTGTGTATATATATAATAACCATCTGAGACAAATTGTCTTCTTTTTTTCCCTATGGAAGTTACTTGTGTTGTTCCTAATTGTGGCAATCTAATGAATGATTTATCCCAAGTACTTGTGATTTGGAAGTGATATCGTATAGATTATCAATCATACAGTTATTACCCTTGTCAATTCTATGTGATATTTAGGTACCTCTTAGTGTTGTTGGATAGAAGAGGAAAATAATCAAGTAAAAAAATGCTCAAAACATAAAAATGAGTAATTCGCACACTAATTTTGTTACAATACACTTATAAACTCTTATTATTTTCCACTCTCTTACACACTTTAAAATAGCAAATTACATTACCTTATATAGGCATTTGATGAATTCTGCAATGGCCTTATCATTTTCTCAATAATTCAATCTATTATAAAATTCAAATTTAGGTTTAACAACTTTTCTAATTTTTCACAAAATCCAAGTAACAAATCCTACAAAGTCTAAGTCTCCTAATAATCTAAGTGCTCATTTTTTCAATGTTTCCAACCACCAAAAACACTCCCATTGTTTTTCAAAGCCTTCTTACCAATTTTTCAAAAGTAATTAGACTAAATTTATTATCATGGCTCCATTTTTTATTTCATTATTTTGGAAGATTAAGTTTAATATTTTAACACTCCCCCTTAAACTTAATTCTCCGTTATTCCCAACAACCCTCGTAATTTGTTGAACACGTCATACTTCAGTGGCTTCATAAAGATGTCCGCTATTTGATATTGCGTTTTGACATACTTCAATGTGACTTCCTTCTGCTCAATACATTCTCGGATGAAATGATACCTCGTATCGATGTGTTTGCTTCAATCATGGAAGACAGGATTTTTTTGCCAACGCCAACGCTGATTTGTTATCAACAAAAATATCTGTTGGGTCATATTGTGTCATTTGAAGCTCCTTCAACAATCTTCTTAGCCATATTGCATGACACACACATGATGTTACAGCAACATATTCAGCTTCACACGTTGACAACGTCACAATTGGTTGCTTCTTTGAACTCCATGTGAATGCGGTGTCGCCAAGAAAAAAATACGAATTCGCTAGTGCTTTTTCGGTCATTTTTATCTCCAGCCCAATCACTATTGTTGTAGCCAACTAATTTGAATTCGTCAGATTTTGAATAATGCAATCCAAAATTAGTTGTACCTTTAACATAGCGGAGTATTCTTTTCGCTGCATTCCAATGAGACTCCTTCGGTTCTTCCATGTATCTGCTCACTAGTCCAACTGCATACAGAATATCTGGCCTTGTGCACGTCAGGTATCCGAGACTCCCGATCAAACTTCGAAAAATTATCGGGTTCACCCTGACTCCATTTTCATCCTTGGTCAATTTTAAACTGCATTCGGCCGGAGTGCTGACAGGGTTGCAATTTTCCATCTTAAATTTCCTCAAGATCTCTTTGGTGAAGCCACTTTGACAAATAAAAATTCCATCATCACTTTGCTTCACTTTAATGCCAAGATAGTACGACATCAGGCCAATATCAGTCATTTTGAATTCATGAGTCATCGTCTTCTTGAAATCATTAAACATTTGAGGATTGTTCCCGGTAAATATTAGATCATCCACATACAAGCAAACAAGCAATATGTCTCCACCTTTCACTTTCACGTACAAGGCATACTCGTGTGGGCACTTGACAAATCCATTCTCATAAAAGTATTTGTCGATGCGGCTGTTCCAAGCTCTCGGTGCTTGCTTAAGTCCGTACAACGCCTTCTTCAGCTTTAACACTTTTCGTTCATGACCTTTGACAATGTAACCAGGTGGTTGTTGGACATAGATCTCTTCCTCCAAGTATCCATTCAGAAATGCTGACTTTACATCCATTTGGTGGATCTTCCATCCATTTTGAGCAGCACCTGAGATCACCAGTCTGATAGTCTCCATTCTTGCTACTGGTGTAAATACTTCATCATAGTCAATACCGGGTTTTTTCTATATCCCTTTGCGACTAGCCTTGCTTTATGTCGAATAATTTCTCCATTTGCATCCTTCTTTCCTTGAACACCCATTTGACTCCAATGGGCTTTTTGTCAGCTGGAAGTTCGGTCAACTCCTTCGTCTTGTTTTTCTCAATTGAATTGATCACCTCCTCCATGGCTTTTCTCCATTTCTCATCTTTCATGGCTTCTTCAGCATCAATAGGTTCACTATCAATAAGATGACAGTAAAGAGTCAATTCTTCATTGAGCTCTCTAGTTGCATCATAAAGATCTTCAACAAGACAAAATTTTCTAGGCCTTTCTCTTGGACTTTGACTTTCATCATCATCGTGTCATGGAGATGCAATTGGAATGGGACTATATGACGTCGATGCTTTGCCTGGCTCCTCCACATCTCGATCATTGTTTTCATCCATGGTGAAAGGATAAGAATTGTAATTCTTCTGCTTGTCATTATTCCATTCCCAAATTGCTTCCTCGTCAATAGTCACATCCTTAGTGATGATAGTCTTTCCAGTATCAGGATCAAACATCTTGTGACCTTTGGAAAATTCTGAGTAAACAACAAACAAGTATTTTCTACTTTTGTCATCTAACTTTCTTCTTTCTTCATCAGCAACATGAACATGTGCAACACTCCCAAAAACACCAAAATGAGAGATATTAGGCTTTCTCCCACTCCATGCTTCTTGGGGTGTCATATTCGACACACTTGTTGTTGGAGATTGGTTCAAGATGTAGACAGCTTAATCAACAGCTTTTGCCCACAACTCTTTAGGCAAATTCTTGCTCTTTAACATGCTCCTCACCATATCCATCATGGTTCTATTCTTTCTTTCAACAACACCATTTTGCTAAGGCGATCTCGGGGACTGACAAGAAATGACGGATTCCTTGATGCTCGCAGAATCTTTTGAATTCATTTGACGCGAATTCTCCCCCTCTGTCGGATCTTAAAGCTTTGATATAATAGCCACTTTCTTTTTCCACCATAGCTTTAAACTTTTTAAATGCTTCAAAAACTTCTGATTTCTCTTTTAGAAAATAAACCTACGTCTTTCTGCTATAATCATCAATGAATAGCAAGAAATATTTGTTGCCTCCTAATGATACTAGTGTCATTAGTCCGCAGACATCGGTATGAATAAGCTCAAGGGGAGCCTTTTCTCTTGACATGGACTCTTTTGGAAAACTAGTTCTGGGATGTTTTCCAATAAGACATCCTTCACAAAGTTGATAGGGTTTATTAATCAGCGGAAGACCACGTACCATCTTCTTCTGGCTTAGCAATTTCAACCCTCCAAAATTGAGATGACCGAAACTAAAATGCCAAAGCCAATTAGATTCTTTCACGCAAGCTTTTAAGCATCTTGCTACATCCGTCTTGATGTTGAGAGTGAACATTATATTTTTTGACATTGGTACACTAGCTAGCAGCTCCTTCTTTTTGTTTAATAGCACCAACTTTCGGTTCACCATGTGAATTTGGAAATTTTTCTCCAGCAGTTGTCCCAAACTTAAAATGTTGCTTTTCATGTTTGGAACGTAATAAACATTGCTGATGAATTGGTTCTCTCCATTCTTTAAATGAATAAGAATAGTTCCTTTTCCTTAAATAGGAACTCTTGAGGAATCCCCAAAACAACATTACCACTGAATGACTGGTCCAGCTCTACGAACATTTTCTTGTCTCCACATATATGGTTACTTACACCATTATCAAGATACCATATGTTGTTTTCTTGATTGTATTCACCTTCATGGGTTAGTAATAGTGTGTCGGTTACGCCCTCTTCTTGAATGTTGTTCGCCGTTTCCTCTATTTGCTTTGGTGGGCTCTGACATTCTGTTGTATAGTGGCCATATCTGGAGCAATTGTAGCATTGAACATTGGACTTGTCACGTCCATCATTATGCCTCCAGTTTCCTCTTCCTCGTCCACATCCATGACCACAACCTCTTCCTCGTATGGACTGATTATCTCCATTATTATTTTCACCTCTACCGAATGGTTGATTTCTGCCACGTCTTCTTCCTCTTCCATTTCCTCCAAAGGCCTCTACCATATCCTCGTCCGTAATGGCTAGAATCCTGGCTACTTTCACCTTTGACTGAAACCTTTGCTGCCAAGACTTGTTCTACAAACTATTCTCTTTATCTGTTTAGTCTCTCCTCACGTGCTTGTAATGAGCCAACTACTTCATCGACGGTCATTTTACTTATATCCCGAGATTTTTCTATTGCCGCTACTACGTAGTCAAACTTTGGTAGTAGTGACCGTAGAAATTTTTCAACAACCCTGGATTCTTCAAGCTTTTCTCCATATTGCCGCATTTGGTTAGCGACAGATTTTAATCGTGAGGAGTAATCTACAATCACTTCTGTCTCCTTCATCTTCATCATCTCGAACTCTCCTCTCAACATTTGGAGCCGAACTTTTTATACTTTCTCCTCTCCTTGAAGAGAAACTCGTAGTATGTCCCAAGCTTGCTTGGAGGTGGTCGCTTCTGCCACCTTCTCAAACATAACATCATCTAACCCTTGATGGATGATACTAAGAGCCTTTTGGTCATTACGACGACTCTTATGCAAATTGTCCTTCTCAGCTTGCGACAGTTGTGCATCTGCAGCTGGGACTTCATAGCCTTTTTCAATAATATCCCAAACATCTTGGAATCCTAGAATGGCTTTCATCTTGATACACCAATTTTTGTAATTGGTTTTTGTAAGTTGAGGGAAAACGAAGGAAACACCGTTGAGATTCATTTATGTAGAGGAAAATTTGTTTCAAAGAGTACAGGGGTTGTTGCAACGCTTTTGAGTCTATAGCGACACTTTGGTGCGTCGCTATAGCTCCAGACATATTTTGCAAGGAGAACAGCAAGGGAAAATGTTGCCTTGCAATTTTAGATGAACTTGAAAATTTTCCAGAAAGGAAGTACAGAGGCTATTGCAACTTTTTTGAGTATTAGCGACACTTTATACTAACTGCGACACTTTCTGCAATTTTGTTTGCAACACTTCTGATAGCCTATTGCAACACTTTCTGGGCTGCTTCTGAAACTCTTTAAACTCGACTTTTTTACTCGGGGATTTTTGGAAAGAGGATTGGATACGAAATGGCTCTGGTACCACTTTGTTGGATGGAATAGGAAAAAAATCAAGCAAAAAAATGCTCAAAACATAAAAATGAGTAATTCGCACACTAATTTTATTACAATACACTTATAACACTTATAAAGAAACTCAAAAATCACATATTAAAATAATTAGAAGAATGTAAATTTTGAGCATTATTATAATGTAATTTGATAACTCTTAATCTCTTTTTTCAACTACAAACATAAATAAGTTCTATTAGTAACATTCTTTTATTCAATTAAACATATATCATCACTTTTGTTAAATACTCAAAAATGATATTTATCTTTCATTTTTCATAACGAAACTAACTTACGGAAGTCTTAAATTTTATGAAGGGCACACCGGGACAAATGTACCCAAGAAGAAACCGGAGTCTCTTCCACGCCCTTCACATGCCATTGGTGTATACACAAAAGTCTTCTCCTTTTTTCTCACAGCCGTCAGACAACTGCCACTTGAAAAAACAAAACTGCATGATTTTTCACTTCCAAGGTATACCCCTCCCTCTTATTTATTTTGCACCTCACTCACTTGTACACTGCACAATCCTAATACTGCCAAACGGCCTGTTCAGTTTCTACTTTTGTTGCTTTTTCTCTGTTTTTGACACCGACTTTAAAGAGATAAATCCGGATGAAATCAATAAGATCATTTCTTCGTTGTATGAATCAGAAAATGATGGTGTGTTTCTTGAACCCATGGAAGAGGAGGAGGTGCATAAGCAAGAAGCTGAGAATCTCCTTCCTCGGCCTATTGTTGTACGGACTTGTGATCGTATGCAATGGACTAGAGAAGTGCAATCACGTTTTCTGAGAGCTATCGAACAGCTTGGTGAAATTATATGATTGATTTGTTTCTATTCTTTATCATTATTTTGAGTTTTATGACCAGATTTGATTGTGGGATTATTTTAATTTTGAGTGTGTCAGCTTTTTGCTTTCCTTTTTGGAGGTTAGTTTTTCTCTTTAAAGTGGGGAACGTTTTCAAACATAAATTTTGAGCTTCTTGCTCCTGGACCTAAGCTTGTCTTCTACAGTATTCTGATAAAGTTACAAGATATTCTTTTCTTCATTTCTAGTGTCATCGGATCTTTTTTTTATTTTTACACAGTTTTATACTCTTTTTAGGAGAAATTTCTTTTTCTTAAATCATATTGTTTCTCTCATAACAAAACAATCGCATATAGCACAGTTTATTATCGTGAAAAGTTTTTCAACATGAACTCGGTGAAATTAGGCTGCAATGTAGTAGGCAATTTCATAACCAGGCAACTGGCCTAAAGATATCACTTATTTTCTGAGAGTTTTTATCCACTTTGTTGGAATTAAAACACTCAAATGAACTACTTTTATTAAACTCAAAGATATTACAAGAACACTCTCACTCAAAATACAAAACTACAACTCACTCTTTACTTCTTTTCTCTCTAAAGAAGTTCTTATTTTTGTTGATGAAAAACAACTAAACAACTCACCTATTGATAGGTGTATTATACAACTCTCAACTAACTCAATTACTCATCACCACCTCCAACTAATACAATTAATAGCCAACTTATTTAGTTAATTTAATGGCCTCCAAATTGGTTGTAGTTAATAGCCTCCAATTTGGTTATCACACACAAAAATCTACATACTTAAAATACCTAAATAAATTTACTACATTTTGGATTTGTGGGCTTGGACTCCAATTAATTGGATTTGGATTTTGGGTTCCATTGATATGGACCAAGTTTATAATCCAACCCCCCCCCTAAACTTGATCTTGTCATTCCGAGTGAGATTCTCAATCTGATGTAGTTTTCGCTAGTGAAGATATCCGCAATTTGATCTTGTGTCTTCACGTGTTCAACTTGTACTTCCTTTCTTGCAACACACTCTCTTATGTAATGGTAGCGGATGTCAATGTGTTTGCTCCGATCATGGAATATAGGATTCTTTGCTAAGGCAATGGCTGACTTGTTGTCAACACGGATCTCAGTCGGCTCCTCTTGCATTAACCCAATCTCCTTCAATAAATTTCTAAGCCAAATTGCAAGACATACGCATGAGGTTGCTGCAACATATTCTGCTTCACATGTAGACAAAGTTACAATCGGTTGTTTCTTTCACATCCATGTGAAAGCAGTGTCTCCCATAAAAACGCGAATCCACTAGTGCTTCTTCGGTTATCTACGTCTCCACCCCAATCGCTATCACTATATCCAACAAGCTTGTAATCATTAGATACTGAATAAAACAAGCCAAAGTCTATTGTACCTTTCAAATAGTGAAGAATTCTCGTAGCGGCTTTGAAATGGGTGGTTGTTGGTGACTTCATATAGCGGCTTACTAATCCGACTGCATGAAGGATATCTGGCCTCGTGCATGTAAGATAGCGTAGACTTCCAACCAAACTTTTGAAAAATGTTGGATCTACACTTTCCCCTTCTTCATGTTTGGACATCTTGATCCCGTACTCCACCGGTGTGCTTATCGGCTGGCAGTTATCCATCTTGAACTTTTTCAAGATTTCCTTCGCATAGCTTTCTTGTGAAATTAAAATTCCATCCATTTGTTGCTTTACTTCTATGCCGAGGTAATACGCCATAAGCCCCATATCTGTCATCTCGAACTCCTTCATCATCACTTTTTTGAATTCATCGAACATTCTTTGATTGCTTCCAGTGAAGATCAAATCATCCACGTAGAGGCACACAATCAAAATATCTCTATCTTTGATCTTGATGTACAAAGCGTGCTCAAAGGGGCATTTGTTGAAGCCATTTTCTCGGAAGTACTTGTGAATTCTGCTATTCCATGCCCTTGGTGCTTGTTTTAGCCCATAAAGAGCCTTCTTCAATTTCAACACCTTGTCTTCATGGCCTCTGACTTCATAACCTGGTGGTTGCTAGATGTAAACTTCCTCTTCAAGAACTCCATTTAGGAACGCCGATTTTACATCCATTTGATGAATCCTCCATTTGTTTTGAGCTGCCAAAGATATGATTAGTCTAATAGTTTCCAATTGAGCAACTGGAGCGAACACCTCATCGTAGTCGATTCCAGCCTTTTGACAGTAGCCTTTTGCAACAAGCCTAGCCTTATGACTTTCAATCTCTCGCTTGGCATTTTGCTTTGTTTTGTACACCCATTTGACACCTATTGCCTTGTGTCCTTTGGGAACTGAAGTGAGTTCCCATGTGTCGTTCTTCTCAATGGCCTTGATTTCTTTGTCCATTGCATCTCTCCATTGTTTCTCTTGTGTAGCTTCTTGAAATGTCACCGGCTCACAATCAACAAATAGACAGAATAATGTAAGATTGTCTAATTGTTCAGTCACCTCATAGAGTTCTCAAAGACTTCTCGTACGATGCACTTCTCTTTCATCTTTAGTCTCACTTGAGGATGGAGAATGCGATGATGATGACCCATCTCCATGAGTAGGAGAATTTGGTAGAGTTGTGAGGCCTTGTTGAAGTTGTCTTGGTTGCTCAAGCGTTGTCTGCTCATCTTCCTCGAATGGGAAAAAATTAAAGTCCTCCGTTTGAGAATCAAAGTTCCATTCGCCTTCTTCATCAAATATCACATCTCGACTGATCAAAAACTTCTTGTCATTCGGATTGTATAGCCTGTAGCCTTTTGAGCTTGAGTCATAACTAATGAAAATAAAACTTTTGCTTTTATCATCAAGCTTGGTTCGATTCTCATCTGGTACATGAACATGAGCTACGCTTCCAAAGACTCGAAGGTGGGAAATTCCGGGCTTTCTTCCGCTCCATGCTTCTTATGGTGTCTTTCCCCATACACTTCTTGTCGGAGAACGATTTGACAGGTAGACTGCACATGCCACTGCTTTTGCCCAAAACTCCTTGGGTAGTTTCTTGCTTTTAAGCATACTTCGTGCCATGTCGAGGATTGTTCTATTCTTCCTTTCTGCCACACCATTTTGTTGGGGGGATCTAGGGACTGTTAGGGGGTGACGGATTCCATATGCTTCATGCCTTGGACATGAATTCTCCTCCTCGATCTGATCTCATGGCTTTGATTATATGACCACTCTCCTTTTCAATGGCTACTTTAAACTTCTTGAATACTTCAAAGACTTCTGATTTTTGTTGCAAGAAGTACACCCATGTTTTTCTTGAAAAATCATCAATGAAGAGGAGGAAGTAATTTTTTTTACCAAAAGAACTTGGCTTAAAAGGACCGCAGACGTCTGTATGGATGAGCTCGAGCGGCTTCTTGGCTCTAGAATCTGACTCCTTTGGAAAGCTTCTCCGAAATTGCTTCCCTTGTAGACATCCTTCGCACAATTGATCAGGATTATTGATACATGGTAAACCTCTAACCATTCCCTTCTTGGATAACAACTCCAGTCCTCTAAAGTTGAGATGACCAAATCGAAGATGCCATAGCCATGATGCGTCTTTGTAATACGCCTTCAAACACTTCGCAACATCATGTTGAATGTTCAAAGGAAACAATCTATTCTTTGACATTTGTACTTTAGCAATCAGATCTCCTTTGCCATCTCTTATTAAAAGACTACAATCTTTCATGTGAATATCATAGCCTTTTTCTAAGAGTTGGCCCAAACTTAGAATGTAGCACTTCATATTAGGCACATAGTAGACATTTGAAATTAATTGGTGGCTACCATCTTTAGCACGAAAGAGGATGTTACCTTTCCCCTTCACCGATATCTTGCTATCATCTCCAAATGAGACATCGCCACTTACTTCTTTAGTCAGCTCCATGAATAAGCTTCTTTTTCCGCACATGTGGTTGCTTGCACCGGTGTCGAGATACCATGTGTTGTCTTGATGATCACTGTTGTTGTTGTATGCTAATAATAGCGTTTCTTTCTCCTCGATCTTCTCCTCCACAAAATTTGCCTTCTCTACAACTTGATCATTACGAGCTCTACATTCTAAAGCCTAATGCCCAAACTTTTGACAATTATAGCATCGGACTTGAGATCTATCATACCTCGCATTCGAGTTTCCTTTTCCACAACCTTGCGTAGAGCTTTCTTCTTTCTCATAGTTATTGTTGGAATTGTTGTTGTAATTCCAACTCTGTCCACGACCACGGCTACCTCCTCGTCCGCGGCCTCGTCCTCTACCTCTGCCTCTACCATGGTTGTTTCTACCAATGCCTTGGCCTTCACTCGTATCCTTAAGTTGTAACTTGAGGATTTGCTCAGATATACCTTGCTTCTTCTTATGCTTTTCTTCATAGGTTTGTAGTGATCCTTGGAGTTCTTCAATCGTCATCTCCTCCAAGCCTTTGGTTTCTTCAATCGTCACCACGATGTGCTCAAATTCGGGATCCAACGAGCGGAGTATCTTCTCTATTATTCTTACATCTTCTAACTTCTCACCATTTCTTTTCAATTGATTAGAAACGACTGCTACTCTTGAAAAGTAATCGGAGATAGACTCGGATGGTTTCATGTGCAAGGATTCAAACTCACCTCTTAGTGTTTGGAGATGGACCTTCTTCACCTTTTCGACTCCTTTGTAAGAGGTTTGTAGCTTCTCCCATGCTTGCTTGGCGGAAGTTGCACTTGAAATCTTTTCAAAACCGTCATCATCTAATGCTTGATAGATGAGAAAGAGAGCTTTCTTGTCTCTCTTTCGAGAATCCTTCAAAGTTATAGCTTTATCTGGCGTGAGAGAGGCTTCATTTTCGGGCTCCTTGAATCCTTTCTCTACGATATCCCAAACATCATGAACACCGAGAAGAGCCTTCATCTTGATACTCCAATTGTCATAATTGTTGTTGTTGAGTGTTGGAACTTGAAAGGATCCCACGTTATTCGCCATCTTACTCAAATAGCTTTTCCAGACGTATAGGAGATATTGCGACACTTTCTGGAGTCTGCTGCGACACTTATGGAGTCTGCTGTGACACTTCTGGAGTCTACTTCGACACTTCTGGAGTCTTTTGCAACACACTGGGTGTATTGCAACGCTTTTGTCAGTCTACTGCAACACTTTCTGGGCTATTTAGCTAATGCAACGCCTGGGATTTTTCCGCACTCGGGAAAAAAAAATTCTTTTCGGGAGGAGGACTCGAGCTTTCCGCACTCTGGTACCACTTTGTTGGAATTAAAACACTCAAATGAACTACTTTTATTAAACTCAAAGATATTACATGAACACTCTCACTCAAAATACAAAACTACAACTCACTCTTTACTTCTTTTCTCTCTAAAGAAGTTCTTATTTTTGTTGATGAAAAACAACTAAACAACTCACCTAGTTATAGGTGAATTATACAACTCTCAACTAATTCAATTACTCACCACCACCTCCAATTAATACAATTAATAGCCAACTTATTTAGTTAATTTAATGGCCTCCAAATTGGTTGTAGTTAATAGCCTCCAATTTGGTTATCACACAAAATCTACATACTTAAAATACCTAAATAAATTTACTACATTTTGGATTTGTGGGCTTGGACTCCAATTAATTGGATTTGGATTTTGGGTTTCCATTGATATGGATCAAGTTTATAATCCAAGACACTTTTCTCGGTAACACCACAGATTTGCTCTTATGGTTTTTTTGGTTACTGTTTCTCTTGACATGTAATAATTTTACATATCCGACAAATGCAGAATCAACACCGAGTAGCATTCTGTACCTAATGAATGTAAAAGAAGGTTTAACTCTTGACCATGTTAAGAGCCACCTCCAGGTCTATTTTGGCAAATTTTGTTTTTTGTTTCATTTTAGTTACCATATCAAAAGGAAAGGAAAGTGAACTTTTACTTTGAGGCACTAACTTTATTAATGTGTAACCCTTTTGCAGACTCACCACAATACTTTAGGCCAGGAATCAGCTAATTTATCCAAAACTGGTGAGTGTTTACAAATACAAATAGCTTGCTGAAAATGTCCACTGAACCTTAATAATTTAGGTTAACCACCTTTGTTAGATATATAGCCTTTGATACTGAATTTCAAGTTATTCTCATCTACAGCTTAATTTATTGAGAAGTGAAACGGTATATCATTTTCAGAATCCGTGTAGAAGTGGCATGGACTATACTCTCTTGAACACATGTTGATGGATTTATACTGATTCTGATTGATCAATATTTGAAACAAAATAAACGCGAGTCATAGGCAAAATTTAGCAACTTAGAACTCAAGTGTTACTGTTTTACCCATTTATATTCAAGAACATGAATTCCTCGTTTGATGTTCAATAAAGCTTGTTCCCTTTTTGCAACACTGTCATGCCCGTAGATAACAGAAATGAAAAGCATCTAATAAACGGCTACTGAAGAAGGATTTAAGAAACAGATATAAGCAAACAAATTGATTGGTTATCATAGTTTGTGGCGGTTTCTGAACTGTTAATTTATTCGTGGATAATTAAAATGCTAGACTTCTGGTAAAGTTAGAATGAATGAAATCCTCGGTTGTGTCAAAAGGTTTTAATGTTTAACCATTTTGTTTGAGACATACTTATGCATCAGATATGTAGCATTGCACTAATATGTTCGATTCTGTATCAGGTGGCAGTGTTTCTGCTTCAGCTACTATAGCCTCAGATGGCCCACATAAGTCAACCGAAAGTGCTTCAGTTAGAAGTAATGCTAAATTGCATATACTTGTTCATATATACTAAAGACGTTTGTTCTAAAGTTGCAATCTTGCTAACTACTTTAAACAAATGGTTTCGGTGCTGCCTTGCAATTTACAGGCAATCCAACAGGAAACGAAAGGCTGCTGAAGACACTTCTGAAAATGAAGTTACGGTACGATTATTTAAAGTATTTTGTGTCACTCATTACAGATTAATCTTGCGAGTTTTATCAGATTGTCATTTGGCCCGAAAATGTTCTTTGAAGACATCTTAGGAGGCAAAAAGGCCCTGTGCTATATGTTGTTTGTCCATCTGGTCCCTGAGGTATACACATTACGTGTTTGGTCCTTGTACCATGTAATCTGTTACATTTTGGTCCTCGTGTTATGCATCGTTACCCAATTAGTCTGTGTGGTATGTAATTGGCTAACTTCCTATGCCTTGTATGACAGAAACTATTTTAGTGTAATTGTACATTTTCTATTCCAAAGGGACCAAAAAGTTAGCATATTATATAGCACATGGACCAAATGAGCAAATTGATAATTCCACATGGCCCAAAAAGGTCTTTTTGCCCATTTTAGGAGGAGTAATTTTTGTAAGAGCTCTCCGTCTTGATACTTGGGTGGAGCATGTAGTGACAATTGACGAACTTTTGGAGGCGCAAAATCATTACTTGAAGCTTTTATGGGCTTTCAATCGTCAACAAAACGGAAACTACGGAAAAGCTGCCAGTATTGGAGTAATGTTTGCAGGTGCATCAAATCACATTCAGAAACAAGCTCATTATTACTGAATCTGCGGGTGAGGGTTTTTTCCAGGGTATATTGGTCAATGTTCTGAATGACTGCAAATAAATATATGATGATGTTCTTTCATATACCGAAGATATATGTAATTATCAAATGAGCTGTATATGAATTGTGTAATTATATCGACTTTGATAAATAATCATGTATGCATGTTGTATGTGTAATATCTTAGAATGGATTGTTGAGTTTTTCTTTGTGAACTTTTTGATGTATTGTTTTATGCATGCTACTGCTCTTGGCAAACCGAATCGAGATTTCTGTTGTTCCTTCCTTTTCTTCAATGGTCTCTTGGACTTTAGGCCGATCCAATCGTAAATTTGAACCATGTTCGTGGTATATTATATTCCTTTATAGGTACTTTTAACATCATCAAATCCTTGTTACGTTCAACAAATGTCTTTAGTTTTTTGGTACTGACCAACAGTTTTAAGAGTTTAGTTAAAACTGACAGAAAAAATCTTTTGTAACAACAGATGAAGCTTTCAGCAATAATAAATAGGAACTACAAGATCAAATGGTAATAACGAAACAATTTGTGCCCTTTGTCGCCTTCTGGGTTCAACGCATTCAAAATCTCAACCATTATTGAGTGGCATGGTGATTCGAACAGTGATTGAAATTCTGCTACAAGGTATGCTATGTTTCTTGGTTCTAATCAGTGTCATGGCCTTGTCGCAAGAGAAGTCACTGAAACAGAATATCGTACTCTTTCTACAGCAACCTCTGAGTTAAATCATGTTTTTTCATATCCACATATTTAGATGTTGATTTTTATTTTATTTGTGATTGTGTTTATCGTGCTCTAGTTACATGTATTGCAGTTATCTTAACTAAGGTCGTGTCTAAATTACGTTGTCACTTTGTTTTAGACAAATTGACCATTACAAGTTCAGCTCAACTTGGTGCAGATATATAACAAAGTTATTGAGCCTCAGCACACTCTTATTTAACCAGTTATCATGTTTCAGCTATGCTATTTCTATTTAGGAATATATCATTATATCCTATTTACGTTGGGATACTCTTGTATTTGTATAGAATTTCACTCTCATCATTACGAGCCTTTGCGCTATTACAACTTGAAATTACATTCAAAGTATTAACTTAAAGTCGAAGGATTGGAGTTTTAAAATAAACTCAGCAAGATTTATGTGTTAAGGTACCAAATGCTCGGAATTTGGGATTTCCATCTAGGATCTAATAAAAATTCAATTAAAACACTATATATAGTCATATTAGCTGCGGCATTATACATCTAACTTACACCATCCAAATAGTTTCTAAGCGATTTCGGCGAATCCTTGAAATATCAGGAATCACCTCCCAATTAACGACCCTGTTCAAAAGGCAATAAGGCCTTGTTCTTTTCAACTTATAAGTAGCAGTACTGGACTGATAAGTACTTATTTCAGTGTAAATTTATATGTATGCAGTACTCATTAGTACTAGTACTGAGCAAACTGAACTGAATGTATTATAAGTTGAAAAGAAAGGGCTAAATATGTTGAGTTCCATGTGCAGCTGTGCACACACCATCACACAACTAACCACCTTTTCTGCTTTCCAACGTTCCTACAACTTTTTCAAGATAGCACATGATTATAACACTTACCACATGACATGACTATCTTATCTACTTCACAATCTTTCTATTTCTTTTTATAAGCTCACTCATATCTTTCAAATCTTCCCATTATAAAATAAATTTCTTTTTTTAAAAAAAAAAATAATAAAATGCAACTTTTAGGGTTGAAAGTGGGGTGGAGATTCCCCGAACCCGATGGGGACGGGGAATCTCCGATAAGAATCCCCAAGGGGTGGGGATGGGGATTTATTAATCCCCGAATCCTTAATGGGGATGGGGATAGGGGCTATGTACCCAAACCCGATAAGTCCCCGAACCCGATAAGAAAAACTAATTTTTAAATTTTTTATAAGTACTATCAATAATCTTACAAAAATTCTTGATTAAACTCAAAAGTAGATTATAAAATACAATAATATAATATTTAAAATTATTAATTTCCATATATTAATATTAAAAAATAACAATATAATTGAAAACTAATCTCCAACCCCATTTCTATAATCATTTAATTGATTTTACAATCATTTAATTGATTTTACAATTGAATTGATATCAATTATATTGTATTGTTTTTAGTTTTATTTAATTATTTTCACTAATTATATAATTTGTATCAATTTTTTCTACGTATCAATATGAAGTAATATTACTTTATGTTACTTTGGCAAAAAAAATTAGCATATTTTTTCATTAACGGGAAATCGGTGATTCCCCGATGGAAAATGGGGGATCCCTTAATGGGATGGGGATTGGGAATGCATTCCCCGCCCCGATAAGCCCCACTAACTTTTTACTTAAAATACAGGCAAGATACAACTAATTCCAAATCAAACTACTTTTATATAATCTTGCCAATAGCATCACCCATAACCTATTGTGCCTATTACACAATTAGAAGTTCATACAGATTTCCATTCAACTAATCTCAAGCATAAAACACAACCCTATTTAATCAAATCCAACAAGTCCTAATCAAAAAGAATATATTTTAGCATTGTTAATATTCTTCACGCTGAGTAGCTTTCGGGTAACAATTCGTTTTTCAGGCAAGGAGAAGTATGGACTCCGACTTCAACTCTGTGAATTTCTAATGATGATGACTTTCTTCTCAACATTCAATAACACAAGCTAATGTCAGAATTCAAGAAATAGCTTCAATATGATAAAAAAAAAAAAAAAAAAAATTCTACAGGCAGAAGACAAGGAGCTTTCAAGAATAAAACAAATTTAGTCAGCATTGAAGCAGCCAAAAGGATTAAACATATCAATTTAACCTTTTTCTTCAATGACAAAATGGAAGCAACAAAAAAATAGTACAAAACAGAAATAACAAAACGTAATTGGAAACGAAAGCTGAAAAACTACCATATGTTTCCCTAACCTCTAATGCATAGAAAAATATAACAGGTAGTGACGCATTTTAGCATGATAATCTAGGTCTTTAATACAGCACAACAAGATCAGCCTATAA
Source organism: Euphorbia pulcherrima (assembly GCA_947683365.1). Classification (NCBI taxonomy): domain Eukaryota; kingdom Viridiplantae; phylum Streptophyta; class Magnoliopsida; order Malpighiales; family Euphorbiaceae; genus Euphorbia; species Euphorbia pulcherrima. The sequence continues at coordinate 8,639,962 of CANTUS010000004.1, forward strand.
GGACCTTACCAAACGCCAAAAAATGTCGAGCGAGCTTCCTCTTCATGTGCAATATTCTCCACAATGATCGAACCATTAGTCTTCTAATCAATTTTTACGGACGAGAAAAGGTAATGCACAAAATACAAGGACATGAGGAACCCAATGGTACCAGTTGACAGCATGATTGCAATTGCCATCAGCAGGGAGTAGCCGAGATAGAGTACAGCCGACACAGGTCCACTCAAACTCTGCAAGTCGAAAACCAAATAATTGATGGAATAAAGGAACACATAGAGAGCAACTGAACCAGAGGCAAAGAAAGCCTTCCACCACCATCGCCAATCCTCCACACAAAGGTGCATGTAAGTTAGGACCACTGAGACTTCAGCACAAACAACCACCAACAGCATAAGCACTATAAGCAAGAAACCGAACACGTAATAAAAGCGTCCAAGCCAGATGCTTGAAAGAATGAAGAATAGCTCAATGAAAAGGGTTCCAAATGGTAGAGTTCCAGCACCAAGAACAAGGAGCCATGATGGATATTTTCGTGCAGGAATTTCCCTAGGGATCTGGTTGGTTCGAACAGGGTACTGAATTTCCTCAGCCCGGGTTCCAAAGAAACCTCCCAAGAGGGTAAGTGGCACAGATACGCAGAACCAGAGAGACAGAAGTATGAAATACAAGGAAATTGGAGTAGCACCAGTACTCTTGCTTCCCCACAAAATAAAGTTCAGTACTGTGAGGATAACGAAGGCAATTCCAGGGAAAAAACATGCAGCTGACCAGGAAACCGACCTCCACCCTTCAGTAGTCCCTTTCATTGTTCTCCACATACGTACAGCAACATATCCTGCAGCAATGCCCAAGAAAAGGTACAGAATTATCATTCCTGTGAGCAGCATTCCTCGTGAAGCTGGTGACATGAAACCAAGGGCGGCAAAAACAATAGTAACAACTGCCATCCCTGTAATCTGGACTCCATCACCAACCATAACACAAAGAAGCTTTGAGCATTCTGGCTCTCTAAACACGTCACCTACAACAAGCTTCCACCCTGAAAGCTCCTCATTCATCTGTGCCTGGGCTTCTTTGTCCAATTCCTCGTATCTTGTGAGATCTCTTCTCACAGTCCTCAAGAATATGACAAAAACAATACCAGCAAGGAAAAAGATCACCATGAGGGAATTCAGGATCGAGAACCAGTGCACACGAGCACCTTCCATTTTCAAGTAAGCATCCCAGCGAGATGGCCATCTAATATCACTTTTCACAAAGTCAACCTCGTAAGTGAAAGAAACCCTTTCTTGTTCCCTAACGATTTGGGACTTGTCAAGGTCCAAGGGACAGTTGACTCTTGGAATACTATCATATATATGAAGCTTAGACATCTCTTCAGGATCATATTTAACACTGCAGGGGACAACCTCAAAACCAACTATCTCAAACCCAGATGCTTTGTTCTTATCAGCTTCAGAGATCACACCCATACCTTCTTCCCCAGTACCGATTATCTGCACACCGGTGCCTTCATACTCATGAACCAAGACTGTGAATTTAAGATGGTTAATGACGTAGTCATCATTGCTGTTCTGTGGTGTATACCCAACAGGGAAACCAGTCCACTGAATGTTAATTCCATTTTGCTTTGCATACCTCATAGCAGGCAAATTATCCAAAATCATATTCACTTGATACAGATCACGAGTTCTCTGCTTCAAAAGCTTTACCTCATGTTCACTCAATGGTGGAGTAGTACATAGGAAAAGAGACTCGTTTGTATTCATCTTGAAACGGTACGGGGAGTTATCAATCTGATCTCCCATGAGGAGCTCCCCGAGATTCTCCGCACTTTTCTTTATACCACCGGGTGGCTTGCAATAAGGGAGACTGTAGTAGCTATACGGAAGTTCCGTTTCAATGGATGTCAAAGAGTTAACTTTGGCTACAATTGCTTCACCAGTAGAATATGTGTGCATGTAGCTACCAGGAAGATAAAACGCATTGCAAGAATATGCAAAGAGAACCACCAAAATGGAAGCCCAGTAAGCTTTGGGCATCCTCATTTTCAACGTCAACGAGAAATCCAGCAGATCTTTCAAACAGTGCCGGATCTTAATTTAACCTACAAGCACATTTAAACGGCGAATCCATAAGTGAAATTCATTACTCTCTCTTATAGGGAATCAATTTGGCACTAAGTCGAACCAAACACATCTAACGAGCAATTATTTGCTATAATCTCCCCCTCCCACTTCCAAAACATGAAAAAAAAAACATTTAACTGCCAAGCCATAGATCCAATACAGAAAATTTAACAAAAATCCCCGTCATATATAAATTAAAACATACAAGGGTTACCAATAGAACCAGATCAACAAAAATTCAAAAAAGACGAACACTAAAACGGCATGCAAAATAAAAAAATTCACCATAGCAGATCTAAATCCACAAATAAATGTACAGAAAGGGAAAGAAAACAGAAAAAAAAAACTCAAAACGAATCAAATAAAAGCAAATCGACAAAAAAAGTACGAAACAGAGAAATAATAGCAGAGTATCCGAACCAGATCTGAAGAAACAAGGCAGAGATGGAGAAGAAATAGATCGGATCTGGAAAAGCGGGAAGAGGATTCAGAAACGCCCGTTGGGTGTGGATTAAGCAGGAAAATTTCTGGTATTTGTAGTGGGAGAGGGGGAGGAGATGTAGAAATGGGCTGGGGAGTATATTCGGGATTTTATATGGTTGAAAAGGTAAATAGAGGAAGATTGAAGGAGTAATTTTAGTAGAGTAATAATAAGTTGGATGAGTTTAGGGATGTAAACAATCGAGTCGAGTTCGAATATAGATTGTTTAAGTTTTGTTCGTTTAAATTTTAATGAATTCAAATTGAGTTTGAGTTGAGTTTCGAACTTATTTTTAGCTTTATTTAAATCGAGTTCCTAGCCTATAAAAAAGATAGAATTCGTAAGATGAAGAATTAGATGGATGATCTAAACACCATCAATGATTTTCTCTGTACAAAAGAAGATGAAGAGGAGGAGTATTGTGTTGGTGACTGTTTTTTCAGAGGAAAATGAGATTCGGGTTTTGCTAAGCATATAAAGATTGATGAATAAATATATCGGTAATACTATATTTACAACTTACATAGTGACAACTTTTGACACCTTTAATCTCTATCCTCCATCATATTATCATCTAACGGTGGGTATCACTTTAATAAAAATAAAAAAAATATTATTTTCCCTTCTTTTTTTAACATTAAAACTCGCAAGACATGTTTATCTTCTTTCCTAATCAATTATCTTCTTCCTCTCTCTCTATTTTCAAGCTACCCTTACCAATTTAAAATCTCTATTTTCTAGCTACCCTTATCAATTTAAAATCTCTATTTTCTAACTACCCTTGCCAATTTGAAATCCCTATTTTATAGCTGCATGACAATACTAAAACCCTAGGGTGGGCAAAACGAACCCTTTTGGTAACGGTGTATCGTATAGTTGCATTCCTTTAAAAGATATTATGCACGAATGCCCCTATGTTCATGCGTGCACAGTATCTTTTAGGGGCATACACCTATACTGTACACTGTTACTAAAAAAGTTCATTTTGCCCACCCTAGGGTTTTAGTATTATCATGCAGCTAGAAAATATGAATTTTAAATTGGTAAGGGTAGCTAGAAAATAGGGAGAGAAGAAGAAGATAATTGATTAGGAAAGAAGATAAAAATGTCTTGCGAGTTTTAGAGTTGGAAAAGGAAGGGAAAATAATATTTTTTTATTTTTATTAAAGTGATACCCACAATTAGATGATTATAAGATGGATGTTAAAGATTAAAGGTGTCAAAAGTTGTCAATATATATATATATATTGGATCCGAATTTTCTTTATTAGGCTTTATATCTATATTTTTTCTCTTTTTATTTATTTTTGTCCATAGCTTTATACATATTTATCTTTTTTACTTATTTTTATCTATATTTTATATATCGCTCTATACATATTTATCTTTACTACTCATCTTATATTTTATATTTTTCTTTATACATTTTTATATTCATTTTTACACATACACTATTTTATATTTTTTTATAATTTATCTATTTTCATAAATATAATGTTTAAACTTTTCAATTATGTTAACAAGCCTAATAACGAGCCTGTTGACGGACTAGTTCGTGAGCCTTTTATCGAGCATGGTCACGAACTTTCGAACCGAATATCCCATTGTTCAAGATTGGTTCGTTTATACTAACGAGCCTAAAATTTTATTCACGAACAAGTTCATTTATTAATGAACCAAACTCGGACATGCTCTGACCGAGCCGAGCGCTGAGTAGTTCGACTCGTTTACAGCCCCAGATGAGTTACGGACGCTACAATTTGATTTTCATCGAACACTACAATTTGATTTTCATCGCATTCCGACGAGTAAGTAAAACCATATTCCCAATTTTTGGTTTAATATATAAATAACCTCTTTAACTTGGCACATTTTTTCAACTGTCCCCCTCACCTTTTGGAAGATTCTTTCAACTCCCTCAATTTGGCAAAAGTGAATCAGTTTGCCCCGTCAAACTAACTAAACCAAATATCTTATGGAGAGTGTAATATACATGCGTCAAATTAAAAAGCCCAAACCAATGACAATTTGACACCTAACTTCACTTGTAAAATTTCATTAAAGTCCCTAGAATAGTTTTAGTTTAGTCCCTTTGAACACATATTATCACAAAATACCATCTTCTCCAAAAAAAAAAAAAAAATTTAACAAACAAATTAACAGCTTATATTTTAAATAACTCATAATTAACATATTCAAATCGAAATAAACTAACAACCATTAGAATTTTAACCTGAATTTAAATCGAAACAAAATCAAAATTAAATAGACCTAAATGCAAACCAGCTTCTTTAGCAGCTAAATCCAAGTTCCAAATAATTGAAGTTGAGGGGGTGGTTCCTGAAGAGCAGATTTCAAATTTGGAATCAACCACTGAGATTTCCAAATAATTGTCACAACACTTGAATCTTACCGGGTTTTTTTATAGGGATGTCCAAATAATTGCACAGATTGGTTCGAAATGTGGGAAACTTACCGAATGCAGAGACCAAGGTACAAAATTGGAGAATTTCAAAAGCTACACCTGAGAATTTGAATTCAGTGGCGACGATTATCGACGCAATGGCGAGAAGATTACAGTGGAGGAGAGGTGCCGAAGAGAGCTCGATGGAGGGAGCGGCGAAGGAGCTCGGCGGCGATGAGCAGTTCAACGGAGGAGGAGCTACGGTGATAGGTGAAGCTTTGGGATTGAAGGAAATATACCTTTTTTTTATTTTGTTTAATTAGAACCATTGGATGAGATGAAATTAAGTTTGATGATGAAAACTTTTGGATTAAAGGACCACTACACGCTTTCCATGCTTGTGCCACATCATTTTTAGGTGGCCATGTGGTACGGAAAAGCTAGGTTTAGGGGTTTCCTAAGTTAAAAAATTGTGGGCTTTAATTTTTCATTTTTTAACTCTATTTTAAAAGATTTGTAATGTTTTTGTTACAATTATTTTTTTATTTTTTTATTCGTTATATTATAAGTTAGTTTGGCTGTGAGTTTTTATAGTTTTTTAGTCTTTTTTTAAAAAATTCTATTTTTAAAGTTTTTTTTAAAGCTACAGATTTAATTGTGGAAAAAATAAATCAGACAGTTCCTAATTAATTAGTATGAAAGACTAAAACGTATCATTCAAAGTCAAACTATACAGTACTATTAAAAGTTTATAAGAAAAACTAATTTAAAAGTAGCACAAACAACAATATTAAAATAGTCATATATTTCCAAAAATAAAATAGTCCATTATTATTATATTAACTATTTTATATCATTTCTATTCTAATCCACCAATAAAATAATTAAAAAAATAAAATATAAAAATAAATAATAATATAATATTCATCCCCGTTAAAAAATATTTCCTACATATAGATAACTATAAATTAAGGATATATCATATGGAGAGTGATTGAGTTCAACCATCCTCTTTTAGAGTAATTTTAATATAGGGAATGATTAGATTTATTGTCGTGGTCGTATTTTTATTGGGTAAAAAATTTGTACTCATTTTATTGGTGCGGTTTTATGTTTAAAATTCAAAACTTTACGCAAGATAATTTTGTAAACATTAGCTGAAAAATATATGACGGAAAACATGAAAAGATGAACAAAACTATAATTCGCCCGTTTTTCAATACAAGACACAAATTCGGTTTTCTATATTTATACATGTTAGCCTTATAAAATTATTCTAAAATTAATGAAATTTTAAATTAGTTCTAGAAAGATGCATTTTCTCCTTAGCTTTCTTACATAAATTCGATTCAACATTTTATTTGTGTATGAATTTTCATACTAATATCTTAATAGAAACAAATATAGAATAATTTTATCTGACTCCATACTTCGTTTTTATCGTTATAAAATTTCGTAAACACAAATTCTTATACATTAAACTCACTTATATAAGGATGAATTATAAACATTTCTAGTTTTATATTAGGGTAAACTTCAGAAAAGTATCATGTGGTTTCACTTATTTATAAAATGGGGTTTGAATTTATTTTTTTACAACATGGGGTCTGTAGTTTTAAAAAATTGACAAAAAGAGGATTCTCAGCACTAGATTATGTTACGATAATGAATAATCTTGCTTATTTTTATCCGGAATTTTGTGGACTGGTTAATAAAAGAGCAATACACATCATTCATAATTTTTAAATTGTTTTTAATAGTGCAAATATTTTTGTAATTAAAATATGATCATAAACTTTAAATAATCATTAAAAAATGAAAAAATCTGTAAAACTTACTTAAATTGTGTGTCGTATAATTTTTAAATAATAAGGTTAAATTAGATGAATGTTGTATCTTGCTCCAGGAAGTCCATTAATGCCGGTTTGCCTAAGCAAAGCATAGTAGGAGGAGGCCAATAAGGAGTGTCAGGATATTGTTCCCAAGGCAACAAATACGCTGTTGGTCATCAACATCAAACAAAAATTGGAGCATTTCATCATTCCAGCTTCTGCAATTAGAAGATTGGCCAGACCCTCTTCACAGCCACGGAAAGCTACGCACTGGACAACTGGTAAAATATTCAAAGGGAAGCCAATTCCCCGTCCAAATATTCACCTTTTGCCCGTCACTGATGCACCATGCCATTCCAAACTGAATTATATTTCTTGTTCACCACAACCCTCTCCATATATAGCATGCATTAGACTTGATAGAGGCTGCAACAAGACAATAGCGATGTTTGAAAACTCGGCTTATTAGTGCATTTGGTTCCGTGATAATACGCCATGCTTGTTTCGCCCGAAGAGCGATATTGTATTCCCAAAGCCTACGGAAATTTAGATCGCCCTTATCATTTTGTTGGCATAACATTTTCCACCTCATCCAATATACCGATGACCCACCAATAATTAGAGAAAATCTTTTCAAGAGGGAAACAAAAATACTTGCATTGCATAAGTATGTAGAGCTTGGGCAACGGATTACAACATAACTTCATTCCCGCTTTGAGACAATTGCTTGCGCCTCCAACCTTGCACTTTTTTTATGCGCTTTCCCCACAATGTAATAAAAAAACGTTCCTTTTAGACTGACCAATGATCATTTACAAATGAATTTCTTTGCTTGAAAAAAAATTAAATTTTAGAATGAAATAATTGTTTTATAATTGGAACAAATAATTTAGAAAAGTTATTTGCAAATTATTCTCTAAAATGCCTTTGTCATGAATTAATTATAAAATTTGTAGTACATTATCAATAAAATCACTATACAACAATTTTAGTCTCATAAATTGTCAACACAAATTCAAAAATGTCTAAGCAAAGCTTCACCACTTTGTGATGTCAATGTATGTGCATGTCTTTGTCTTTTGCTACCTTAACACAGTTTATTTGAAACTCTGTTCTCTCATCCTAATCAAAATTTTCTTTGTTTATAGATGCAATAAAACCGGTACAACCTAAAAAAAATAGTTTGGTTAACATAGATCTTATCAGTGGATTTTCATATGATTCAGTAATTCATATACTTTCTTCCTATGACGTTGAAATCAAAAAAATGGTAAATTAAATTCTCTTTATTACCCCTTATGATAGAATTGATATAACTATATGAATGCACTACTTTAGACCATCATATGAGACGCACACAACAATTTACTTTTGAAGAGAAAAAAAATTTGAACATACAAAAAGAAAACTATCTTGAGGAAATGGATAGTAATTAATTTATAGATATTACGTTGTGTATTTATAATAAAGTAAGTGTATTATTGTGGTCTAATTTTTTCCTAGGAATTGGATTTACAAATTCCACTGATTTTGGTGGGATTTGATAGAGGTACAATCAATTCCATGGATTTCCGATTCATGGAATTCAAATTCTGATTTTTGACTTTCCAAGTGCAAAAAAGATTAGGGTTTACAAATTAATTCCGAGGAGTTCATTCGTTCCAAGGCGAGCCCTTTCGAATAACATATCTTTACTGCATGTATGTGTTCTAGAATAGTTTGTATCCTCTCATGTAAAATGTGTGTGTGACTTAGTAGCTAACTAGAGCATTGAAATGGGGTCATGAATTCCACTTAAGCAATTCCTCAACTTTTAGTTTTGCGCATATAAAGGTAAAATTTCGAGAGTATATTTTTATAGGTTCTTTGATAATTAGTTGAAATACAATTCTAGGCCTAAGTACTAAACGACGACGTGGTAATGATGGATGGCGGTGCTACAAACGAGATAGGGCAAAGTTTCAATGAGCTTTTAACAAAGTTTTTATAGAAGTATAGGTGAATTAAGTAAGATATCAGTGAATTTTCTCACAGTTATAATAAAGTTATTGTCATTCTCAGCCACTTTTTAACTCTGTCTGTGATACAGCTTGTTGGAGAAAAGATATAGTTATTATCTTCTTAAAAATCAAGGATAAAAAACGTGTAAATTTTATAACCATTGTTGACAATTTAAGATGGTATATATAGTGTAGTAATGAAATTTTAGTTGTAATTTTGTACATACAGAATAGTGTGTGTACTAAAATTATCCACGAGTTGACTGACTCTAGGATTTTACTATAAAAAAAAAAAAGAGAACAACTTTGATTATGAGTTGCTTAATCGATCCCATTTTATTATTTTCTTTCTTAAATTTTAAGAAAAGAGCCAAACTTAGTCAATTAAGTATAATTTATAAACTATCTGTAAAATTAACATATTTTATCTTAATATTCTTATCATACTTTTCCAAATATTTGAATACAGCCATATTTTAAAAGTAACTTGTAATGCAAAAAATAAAAATCATGAAAAGTAGAAAACTTGAATACAAAGTCATAGCGTACAAAAACAAATATAACATCAATTTAAAAATGTATATGTAAATGTATCTATATATAGTTACAAGTTTATTTTTTTTGGTACTTTTTATGGTTCCTTTGTTTTTTTACCAAGTAACCATTACTTTGTTCCACTGTTAAATGGATATTGTGAAATTTGATTAAAAAAATAAACATAAAAATAAATGTTACTTGATTAAAAAAAAGCAAATTAATCATAAAAAAAACCTTGTTTTATATGCTTTTTAGAGTTGGGTTACTTGCTAAAATAGGCTTTCATAATGGCACGTTTCATGAAGAAAGGTTAGTTTGTGGTGTCAATTTGAAGGAAATTTTAGTAAATTAAGTGATTTTGAGGTTTCATCTCCCTCATTTACAATGTTCATTTTAGAACATTCTTTAATTTGAGTGTCATAGTAATAGGTATAGATTAGACCTAAAAGCCATATTATGATGCCAAATACACCCTACAATATAAGTTATTGTATGTCATATGAATTATTATTTACATAAATACATATTGTTTCTTCACTTTTCTTATTTTTCTTTTCCATTTTCGTTCTTTTTTAATTCATTTAAATCGATTTATATAGTAAGTTGTTAGTTTAAAATTGGATCGGATCAGTCTGATCGGTTCAACCGAAAAGTTTGAACTATAATTGAATTCGATTGAACTAATATAATTGTGAACTATTGTCTTCACCGATTAAATTTTCGGTTCGGTTTCGATAATACCTTTTTGTAATATTTACAAGTATCCTTATTGAGATAATCTTGTTCGGGGCTTAATCACAGTCAAGGCTCCCCACCCCCTTCCAGAAAGTATACTTAATAGAATTCAAACTTGTTCTACTCTAACTAACTCAATCTACATTGCCAACCGAGCTAACCATAATTTGCAGAAAAATTTAAGTGCAAAATGGAATTTGGTGTTGGTGGGTCGTAGATGGGCTGATTTCTTGTTGGGCCAATTTATGTATTTGCACATCCTTCCAAGCTCAGGCCAAATTCACGGCGGAGGTACTAAAACGGAAAATCAAAGTCACAATCTGAGGTTTCAGTTGCACCCGTACTCATTTTTCTCCTTCTCTGAACCTCACTATCTGCTAATTTTGCTGCGGTATCTAGAATTGAGTAATCGAGCTTCATCTTCTAATTTGGTGTGTAGTTTGCCTGAAACCCTAGTTTCTGTTCATTTAGCTGTTTGTTTACGGTTTTAGCACTTCAAGGCCTACTTATATTATCTGTTTGTTTCCCTCTACATATATTTTTCCTTTTGCTGAGTTTATACATACATCCTATGTACAGATATGGCGTTACGCAGAAGCGCAAAGCGTCCTCTTCAAATGATGTTAAGTACCCGGTTGGGTAGCAATGGCCAGAATTATTCTACCAGGACAGCTGCTTCTGTTTCCACTTCTCAATTTGTAGATAGGAAATCGGTGTCGGAATCTGCTTTTGGAATCTTTTTCCGGCGATTCAGCTCTCAAGTTCCTGCAGCATCGGAGCAAATGAATCTTATTAAGCAATTGAGAGTGCGGACCTGCGCTCCTATCAAGGACGTTAAGGCTGCTCTTGTTGATTGCAATTGGGACATTGGTATAGATAATTGTTTTTATTGTGGTCATTTTTATTGTTTTCGTTGTTTCTGTATTTGTGTGTTTGTGGGTTATGTAGAGGCGGCTCAGAAGGATTTGAGGAAGAGGGGAATGGTTTTAGCCTCTAAAAAGTCAGGCCGATTAGCTACCGAAGGGTTGCTTGCATTGGCTCAGAATGAAGAGAAAGCTGCTCTTATTGAGCTTAATTGTGAAACTGACTTTGTTGCCAAAAATGATATATTTCAGTATTTGGTTAGTGGGAGCAGTAAACTTTTATTTTGTATTTAGTCATTTTTTGATGATTCACTTAAAAAGTTGCTTTTTCTATATATTTTCTTATCTGTCGTACAATTGCAGTGACTATAAAATTTGCTCATTCCTTAGTCCCTGACTATAAAATTTGATCTATCATGCAGGCACTAACTTTAGCCAAGCAAGCTTTGCTAATTGAGAATACATCTCAGCAGGTATCTGGAATCCAGCCTGTTGGAATTGAATGTTTGGAGGTAAGACATTATTTTCTATCTTTAGGACTGAACATTTTTAGAGTTTAAATCCAATGATGACTTCTAAATTCATTTGCAGATAAAATGTGGTATTACCTAGAGCAATTATTTAACTGTTTTTCCTCATTCTACTGATCAGCCATATTTGAAGTTCATTGCCTTGCCCTTGAATCTCTATCCATTAATATGGGAAAAGAGGTTACATTTATAGCATGTGTTTTGTTTAGAAAGCATTGAGAATGGACAATAGCATCCCGGAGTCACAGTTACAGATTTACATGAGAGACTAAGGCTTGTTCTGAGAATCATGATTTGAAGGAACTAAAGATTTTTTTAATCTCCAAACTTCTGGATATTTTTTAGGAACTTGTATTTACATAATTGAATTTGAATCAGGACATGAAGCTAGATCTTGAACATCCGAAATTAACTGGAGAAGCAACTGTTCAGAACGCGATTACTCAAGTTGCTGCTATAATGGGCGAGAATGTGAGACTTAGAAGGGGCTTTGTCATGTCGACAACTTCTGGTGTTTTATCAACATATCTCCATACTAGTCCTCAGCCAGGTAAACTATCTTGATAATTAAGTAGCTTCATGCGTGGAGATGTAACATATACTTCAGTCCATGCATAACTAATAATGCTATTGATTGCTTAAATTCTTGTATTAAATACAGAATTAAGGTTGTAGAATCTAGTCTGATTTGAATTATTGGTGGATATAATAGGTTTGGGCCGTTTTGCTGGACTTGTATCTCTCGAAACTACAGATGGAAATTCACAGTTGGATGCTCTTCGGCGCGTGGGTTCTGAATTGGCTATGCATGTTGTAGCAGCAAAGCCATTGTTCTTGACTAAGGAGCTTGTTTCCTCTGAAGCATTAGAAATTGAGCTTGAAATTCTTAGGTCTCAGGTAAGTTTGAACTCCATTTTATTTGTTAGTTTGGTATGTTAAATCTTATCGGAGAATGTTGGAGTTGGTATCTAGTTCTATCTAGAGCGTTTTGAAGTTCTCTCATGGTAGTATTTTAGGTTTTGGGATATTCCATAATATGGTAGTATTTTAGGTTTTGAGACATTTCATAGTATCCTTCTGGCCTTTTAGAAAATGTTTTGTTGATATAAGCTTGTTTCTTTCCACTTTAAGGTTACTGATAGAGAATATGCTAACTAGCATTATGATTTATGGGTAGTATGAGCCTATGAGGAATTGAGGGTTATGTGGTATGAGTTTATTATAGGAGATAGGGATTTATGAGTAGTATATAACAATTTATATGGATGGCAATAGGGAGAGGAGAAGTAAGGGATATTGGAAAGAGGGAAGGGCTCTCACTGTGGGGATTTGGGTTGTGCTCAGTCCATTTCTGTTCTTGTTATTTGCTTTCTTTTCAGTGTGGAAGTTCTGTAAATTCAATCACAGTTTGTGTTTGGCTATTTCTATGGACTTCTCAAGTTCTGTTGTTTTGTTTCTATCAGTTACTACCTCCTTGACGTGCATGATAAATCAATAGTGTCTACAAAGTTTGATGATGGAGTAGTTGTTTAAATTATGCCTTGTGTAGCCAATGGCACAATGCAATGAAGGTGCAAATTTTTGTATCAGGGTGATACTTCTACTGTGCAAAGTTTCGAAACTTGATTAAGTTCCTAGAATTTGGTTGGAAATGTTTAGGTTAAAGATGAGGAAGTATTCAGGTGTTGAATGACACCTTTAAGGCCTAAAAATGTAAAAGAGTTGTAAAGGGGATTAATAGAATTGAAGTTTGAATGTGGAAGGACCTATGAACTAGAGCTTCACTATTGCTGTTTCAAAGTTAATATTCCACATGTTAATTAGTATCATACATCATTGGTATTCACATATTTTCATTGTTACATGGAAAACCTTTTCCCTTGTAAATTTGCTATCAACTGCCATAGGAACTGACCCGTGGTTCTCCAATTCCTTATTCCTAATATTGAGTCCTTTGTTTTAAATTTTTTTTAAGATTTATTCATCATTTACTAATCATCGCAGCAGTAGTATTGAAATCATCAAAATCTACAGTGCTTATTGAAGAATTAATAATTGATGTTTTTTTTCCTTTGTTATTGAGAGCTCAAATTATATTTATGCCCAAGAATCTTTTTCTTCTCTCTGTCATTCGGGAATGTGTTGTACTACACCTTATGGTGAAGTGACTCAGACATTTTGCTTGTCTTACTGTTCTCATTTTGCAATGTAGAGGTTCTAAATGATGAGTATGGTCTTATTTGGCAGGCACAAGGTACAGGGAAGTCAGAGATGGTAATAAATAAAATGGTAGAAGGCCGTTTGCGTAAATATTATGAAGAAGTTGTTCTCACGGAACAAAAGTTTATTATAAATGATGCTATAAATGTGCAGGTATGCTGGAAAAGAATCTCTCATCTTTTTTTGTCTTCCTCCTTTTCACTGTGCATGTATGGTGTGTGTAAGTAACTGCTTCGGAAAGGTTAATCTCTCACATACTGCTGTGTTTTTCAGACAGTGTTAAAGAATCTGTCCAACGAAGTAGGCTCACCTGTGAAGATAGTGAATTTTTTCCGAATGGAAGTTGGCGAAGGAATTGAAAGGTAGAGAGTCCTGCACTTTTTAACCTTAAGATTTAGACTAGGTTAAAACTCTTCTCATAATTTATTCCTTGTTTTTTCTTTTGTGCCTCCTTGGCGCCTGAACTATTCCATAGTGAGAGCTACCCAGTCTGTCCCTTAATTAAACAGACCCTGACAAAAAGATGGTAATTGATGCCAGGTCTGTTACAAGGCTAGGAATATGAAATACAACCACTATCAATTTGTACTCTATTGCGAAGTATCTGTTTTCGTTTGATACAGTGTAAATTGAGAATCGTTGTGTAGCTTTATGTATGATAGCCAATAGGGAAAAATAACTTTATATAAGACCTTATTTTTGTACCAGTTACTGACATATGTGGTGTGCAGGATAGACGAATCGAATGCAGATGAACCTGTGGCTCAGGCTGCCTAATCCCGGTGAATGTACTGCCCTCTATCATTTTCGGCTAATGTTTGGAGGCAGTATTCGTTAGTTATGTTATGACAATGCTTTTCTAAAGCTGAAGGCACGTGTTGGATACAGTGCCAATTTATGGTTGCTGAGGGTCTTGGTACATTTAGACACATTTTAATTTCTGGGACGCCCAAATTGTTCTTTCTTCTAGAGTCTTGATTTTGCACTGAGAGTATAAATTAATAATTTATAATTTATCACAGGAAACTAGCTACAGATTTAGTTAAATAGGATTTTTGTTAAGCTAGGATAATGGCAATTAAATAATTGTAGTCTGGCCTAGGTGGGCTTCTTATGTGGAGCTTAAATATTCGGTTTGGAGGCCAGAGCAAGCTGTCAGCGCCTAAAGTTCATGTAAAATTGTTTGTTTTCAACTTTGTTGAATGATGGAATCTCTCGGTATTTTAATTATGATCAGAGTTTTCTTGCTGTGGAATTCTGCTTTTATTCATTGGCTCAAAAAAATTTGTTGACTGTGTGCTTGCTTATATTGTTGATCGGATATAGTAAAAACCATCTTTCTTCTGCTTCCATTTTACATATTTATTCTCAAACTAGTATTCGAGGACCAAGAGAAGAATACATTTTGCGGAAGCTTCTTGACAAACTCTTTGCTTTTCTGTAAATATGGTAATTCCTCTGAGTTATAAAACCGTGCAATGCATAGCACAGTTGCTAGTGTTGCAAGAGCAGGGATTTATGTACATATGAAGGAATCATTTATTGCCGTTATAGTCGGTTGCAGTTACAACATTGAGCTATCAAGACAAGATTATGATCAAAACCCGAAACAACTTGTAAAATTCCAACACCTTCTGAAATCTCAAGCAAGACCGGCTCAGTTTCATCAGCAGAACTCCCTACTCCAAGCCTCCCATTCCTACCGCACCCCCAAACCCATATCTCCCCCTCAGATGTAACACCCAGGGAGTGAACCCGCCCTCCTGAAACCGAAACAAGTTTCTCCCCAGCTAACCCCTCAACCTTCATTGGCACGTTTTCTGGCCCAACCCTCCCAAGCTGCGAGCTCTGGTTCCACCCCCAAGAAATGATGCTTCTATTTTGACAAATCGCCAGGGAATGTCCAAGGCCCGCTGCAATAGAAATTGGACGGAAGTTTGTATCAACTGGGAAGAATCCCATCTCTTGATTTTCTCTGCCCAACTGCCCATAAATATTGCTTCCAGAGCTCAATAAAGTTCCATCACCTAAAGAAGTCAAAACAAAAAACAGCATTTAAGTATATTAAGAAATATTGGCTGAGACTAACTATATATAGCAATACTTACCGCAAAGAACCAAGGAGTGATCGAGGCCACAGGCAATATCGACAACTTCAGTATCATGCGATTCCTCCACTAAGCAAGGATCCCAAATAATTGGCATGTCGTTTTCCTTCTTAATTCCTGCTAAAACCAGCCTTTCAGCAGTTTCCAGGCTTTGAAGTTTTTGGTTTGGTATATTTGTATCGAGCAGCGAGGGTACTGCTGTTCCTGCGATCTTTCCTAGCCTGCCGTCAGCTGAATAACCCCAGCCAAATAATTTTCCCTCTTTGGATAAGGCAAGGGCATGCCCCCAACCAAATGATACCTGTTAAAGAAACAATGCACTCGAGTTGAGAGGACATAAAGCACCAGTTTTGGAACAAGTTTCACACTTTTACTAAAGAAAAATGAAATCTTTGGTAGTGTTTACCTTAGTTATCTTTTCCCCTGCAAGTGCCTCAATTTTGGAAGGAGCCAAGGCCTCAGTGATTCCATGTCCAAGACCAAGCTGGCCTCTCTTAGACTTGCCCCAAACCCACAACGAGCCATCATCGGCTATTGCTGCAGAGACAACACCAGATGCTGATGCTGAAACTACTCGAATATTATTTAAGCCTTCAACTCTCTTCGGTTCACTCCATGTATCACTGCAAAAATCAGGACTTTTTAGTCAATCATCTTCTTTATAACAAGAAGGTACAGGAATTTGAAATCTTTGGAAGAGATTTTGTCCAATTGCTAATTCATTTTAGAGAACAAAACTTAGAATATACAATGTACAGGCCATAGAGGAATTAAAGCAAACAACTGGCAGGCACAAAATAATTTCTATTCGGCACAGCACTATCGCGATCAATTTCTCAACATTCACTCAAACATAATCAAGATAGCGCTGTAAGCAGACAGTAATTGGATTTAGAGCTGAATTTGAGTTAACCTTGGGGAGACTAGGCCGCGGCCGAGCTGGGCTTCGCGATCGCGACCCCACGCCCAGAGCTCACCTCGAGAAGTGATAGCAAGGGAATGGTAGTGGCCGGAGCTGATCCCAACGATATCAGAAGGAAGGCCAATGACTGGAGTGGGCTCGTAAGCGTCATTTCCATGGCCAATAAGGGAGGCGGGCAACCCCAAAGCTCCATGGCTGCCGTCGCCAAAGCTCAAAACTGAAGTTCTTTGAGCAATGCCGGTCATCCATCTTTTGATAGAGTTGCTCGCGATCGGACATAGGAGCTCGAGCTGCCCCCGCCCAAATCGAATTCCGAGCACCATAATTTCAGCGGCTATGGAGTTTCAGTGAACTATTTGCGACGCTTGTAGATGTCGCCAAAAAGAAAAGTTCAAACGACGTCGCATTGCCATTTGAAAGCGAGTTAAAAGAGGACTAAAATGCAAAATTAAAATAGTCAGAAAAGGAGGCGGCGTAGGAGAGTGGAGGCCGCAACCTTGCGGATCGAAGCCACAGAGTCGCGGTGTAGCGGAATTCTCCGATTCTCGGGAAGAAGATGCTGGAAATCCCTACACCGGTACCTGCTCAGCCTGATTCCTCCACTGTCGTTAAGCGCTATGCTCCTCCTAATCAAAGGCATTCCATCCGCTCCCCTCCCTTTTCTTTCCTTTTTTTTTATCTCACGTGTATTTGATCTGGTATGTCTTTCTTGCAGGAACCGTCCTCTTAATAGACGCAAATCAGGTTAGTTTTTCTTCTTTTCATGCTTTTTATAGATTAGTATGTTCCTTTGTTAAGATCATTCAAGTTAGGGCTTAGATCAGAAGAAATGTTGGAATTCATTTTTTATGTTGCTGATTTGTCTAATGTTTTGTGCAGTTAAAATTAGTGTTCATGAATCTACAAATTTTCTTCTTTGGCATGGTTCAATTCAAATAGAGATGCATTGCATACCTTATATTGTTTAGTTGATAATTGTTATCTAATGGCTTCTCATTTTGTCTTCTATTAAAGTTCACTTGTCTCAGCTTGCGATTACTTTATAGCTATAGGCTATAGCTATAATAGGATTTTCTGATGGGAAATTCCAGTTGTCCTTGTTAGAACCAGCAGGGTCCAATGTGTGATTACAGTACTGTTCTAACGTTTCAGTTGTATTTATTTTTCATATCGCCGGATTTGCTCGTGAAAATGTCATTTTTATATGAGTAGAAATGAGAACTCAGAGTTGATATCAAATCACATCTAGAATTTGGTTACATGAACTGGACTGGAACTAGTATCTTTTTATTCCTTGCCATTGTTCCTAAACTTGATGAAAGTTGTAATTATGCTTGAGAAGACCTCTGTAGAATTTCTTGTATAAGGTTCGTACAGTCATACTTCTGGTTCGGGGATTTGGCTGAGGGGAGAAAGCCAAATAAATAATAATCTAATGCAATGAAATTAAGCAAGTAGATTTGTGTTAGAACATTGAGAGTGCGCAAGGCATCACAGAATTGTTCAAATAGTATCACATTGGATTGAGAGGCTAGAGGGCTATGTTTCATGAAGCTAAGAATTTATTGGAATTTAGAACCTTGAGTGCGCTTTTACAAATGGAAATACTGTGAGGTTATTGACCATGCTGAACATAAGAGCTTACTTCATCATAGATTAGATAATATGGGCCATTTATATCTTAAATTCCTTTACAAGACTTGAAGACTTGTGAGTTGTGATTTATAAATGAATAAAATACGGTAATAGGTGATGCAACTTGGTTTATCATCAGTAGCCATGAGAGCTGTGAATTAAAAATTTATGACAGTACATTGGAAGTGACTAGACTTCATACAGTATCTTGAAGATAACTTGATCCAGTGTGCCCCTTATCTCAACTATTAGTAACTGCCTTATTCATCTTTGACTGAAAGTATTGTGAATGAATTGTTAATGAAATGTGAAGTTATTTCAAATTTCCTAAAAGTATTACGCCTCGCCTTGAGGCGATGCTCATAGCCTTGCGCCTTGTGCCTTTAAATGCTATGGTTGAAGGCTTGGATTCTCCAATAATCGTGTACAAATCTTGATGGCATGACCATGATTTTGCTATAAAGTTTGTTGCTGTTCTTGAGTTTATGATCCAGGAGTTATTATATTTTCTAATGACTCAAGAATTTTATGCTAGCTTTTGACATAATCTGTTTTGAAAAAAACAATTTAAAGAAACCATTGAGAATACTTGTGGGACAAACATTTCTATATTGTACTTCTGTAGGGTTGGTGGTGATAGGGATCTTTTATTTGGATATAATTATTTATACGTCAGAAATAATATGTCAATTTAGTGGTCAGCCTAGTGTTAAGATTTATGACCTTTTTCTTCTCTTTCTTCCTCATTATGAAGTTTAGCCATGTTTTGCAGTTTTATACAGTTTTGGAGTAACACCATTCTAAAATTTAAATGTTTTGTTGAATGGATATCAGAATCATTTTAACATCGTTACTATGGGCTGATTTACTCTAATACTTTTGGAGGCATAATAAGATTCTGTCAACATTTAGTCATCCTATATGGGAAAGGCTTTTTAT
This sequence comes from Euphorbia pulcherrima, assembly GCA_947683365.1. Lineage (NCBI taxonomy): Eukaryota > Viridiplantae > Streptophyta > Magnoliopsida > Malpighiales > Euphorbiaceae > Euphorbia > Euphorbia pulcherrima. The sequence continues at coordinate 8,659,297 of CANTUS010000004.1, forward strand.
GTTAGCTATCAGCTGCATGAACCTATTGAGAAGTTCTTTTCATGTGTCTAGCAGACCAGCATTATTGAAGTAACAGTCTATATGCAAATGATGCAGAGAAGAATCAACAGCTTGCTCCTTCAAGAAATATCCCTGTTGCAGATCATGTTGATGTAGGGAGCAGCAATCTCCTGGGTGAGAACTATCGTCCAAGCTTAATAGCTTTACAGGGTTGCAGTCGCAGTGAGGCTGCCCAACTTTTGAATGACCGTAAGTCTATTCTGCTGCTATTTTAGAGGATTACTTATGTAGTTATGCTGTTTGTCCAATTATATAATTTGAATTGTTGCTGCATTTGGTAAACATAATGATTTGTTTGGGGTAATTGTAAAACAATAGCAATGATGTGACCATGCGCATGAAGAGATAAATTGAACTCAATTCATTTCAGCAGTGCAGAATAATGCTTAATTTCTTGACTTTGAGTCTTTCTCCGATGGATGAATATAGTGTAGCTGCAATAAGGAATCGAAGTCAATGTTTATGAAATAACTGTGTGGTTCAGTGGTGGTTTATAGTATCATGTTCTGTATTATATTATAATATTGCTCTTCTCATCTAGCAAATATGTCCTGTGATCGTACAGTGGATGAAACAATTTAGTTCTTTGAAGAAATTATGTGAAGTTGTATGCAGAAACTTGAATATGTTTCTAATGCCATATAAAGTATCATAGTTATGTGGCACGCTATTTGGTTTTTAGATGGGTTAAAAGCAAGTTACCCTCATGGTGCAATGGTACTGTGTTACTCATAAATTTTGACTTTCCAAACCTTTTGGATTGAAATACTCCCAACTCCTGATTCCTTAGATACTCACTTGTATCATGATATGATCTTGTAGATAGAGTCTAAAGTGTCTCGGTTTTATCTATTGAGGAAACTATAGAATTTGACTACCAAAAACTGAAAGCAACATCTGTCTTTAGAGTCTCATTTGATGAGATAGGGTGCTGCTTGATTTGCTTCAGGAAACGAAACTATTAAAAGTTGATAATATATGTTGCTTGGGTTTTTGATTTGGTCTTTTGCATGATTTTATTTCACCCATTTTCCTCCAAGCTCATTTATTTCAAGTGTAGGTTGGGCACTGGCAATGCACAAGTACAATGATACATCAATAGATCTATCTGGTGAGTTAAATAAACATGGAAAATCATCATTCTATTCGCGTATTTGGTTGTGCTGTTGTGATGCATGATCATTTACACTAGTAAGTGCAAAGAATTACTATTCTCTTCATATTGTGCTGCTTGTCTACTTTTATGTGAAAGGTAAGTTCCATTTGGTTGATAGAGGTATATATTAAATTCTTTGTGAGTTCGTCATACAATCTTGGGTTGATAGAGTTATATATTAAATTCAACCCAAATTGTGTTTATTTCATCATTTATAATTTTGGGAGCATTTGTCTCTCATTTTCTTGCGATACTTCACTCCAATGTGTTGGAGATGTGAGGTTATCCCACATTGGAAATAAACAAGAAAATGATGAGGTGATGTATAAGTGGTGTAGAATGGGCCTTAAATATAAGCCAATTGGTTTTGTGTTAGATGAGTTCAACCCCACTCGTGTGCCCACTTAAGCTATCAAGCACAATACTTCTCAAGCCCATGGATTCTTAACACATTGTAAATACAAGGCAAATCATAGATTTAGGAACGTCACTTGTTAATATGAATTATATCTTGTTAGCAACTTATTGGGCTGTTGTGATTGTACAGCAGTATCTGTTTGGTTTGTAATCTAATTGTCATATACCAATCTTTCGTTGTTGCTGGTGGATATTCATTTGGTTACGGTCTAGTTGGTAAAAGCAATATATTTGGCTCAGAAGCATTGAATGATTCAATGATCTATCTTGACCGGCATTTTCATCTTGTTTGTGAAATGATTAATATCTACTTCTCATTATTCAGAAAGACCTGTGATGTATTCGAGTAGCAGTGCATCAGCATGGGGGCATCTTAGGCTTCCACATCAGGTGAGCTCATGTTCCTAAGTAACTATGTATCCTATTGTTAGCAGCTGCTAGTGCATATGTACTACGGGACACCTTTTCAGTTTATGCAGCCTCCAGCAACCAGTGGCGGGCCATATCCTGGTTCACAAATCGACTTCCTAAGTGAACTACGCCGTCAAATGAGGAACGCCGATGCCTTTTCTGATATTTAACTGCCTTGCATCTCTACACATTGAAACTTGCGTCTGAATTACCAGGGGTTACCTGTTCTATTATGTTGTTTAAAACACCTAATTGCTTGTAATTTTTACGTCTTTGTGCATGTTCGTCTTGTATGTTGTAAGTGTGAAAGACTATTACCCGCTAAATCATTATATAACACTATTGTTGAATGAAGCTGTGTTTGATGTAATAATAGGATTAGTGGACTTATATTAACCATTGAACAGAAATGTGATACAATGTGTTTTGAGCAAAAATACAACTTTACAAATTTCTCTGAGGGATTTTACGGTTTCCAGACAGGAATGATTCCTTGAGCGGCTAAACGTTTTTCGACCCAAAAGACGACATGTTTTGCTGTGATTTTCTTCTCGTCAATCAGAAAAGGTTCGACTGTGCTCGGTTCTGAACCATAGGAGGATAGAGAAAACCCCTTTGGTCCTGTTATATATTCCAAAAATAAAACCGGTTAACTGTTTTTTTTCCAATAGAATTGCTCAATTTCAGAAACTGTTGTGCTGTGTTACCTATTAAGGTTCCATTGGGGAAAAAGGCCCAAAATGTGTAGGGATTGTCTTTCTTCTCAAATGACCCTTCCAACTGTCATCTCAAATAGAAATCAATCAAGGGAGGAACAGTAGACAACTATATATGATAATGGGGGAAACAAAGGAGAAATTTTATAGAGAGTCGGTTAATTGGAGTACCAGGCTCCCAATAAATGATATCTGTTCCAATTTGTAGTTAGTAAGGTATGTGTCATCTATGTGTATTCCAAATACCCAGGCTCCTTATAAAAAGCCCGAGTGAAAAAGAAGACATACTCTGTTATCTTTGAAAGTTAGTTGAAGATTAGTTATTTCAGGGACAGCTTGGAGGATTGAGAAGAGTGAAGGGATGACATCTTCTTCCATCATTTGAGGAAGTGGTTTAACAGGAGCTTTTGGGGGTGGTTTTGGCTTTGGAGCTGCCTTCTCTTCTACTTTCTTCGCTTCCTTTGTTTCAGCTGCTACTTTTAAATCAAAAGAACAACACAATTTTCCCTCTTCAAAACCCCAAACCCGAATAGAAATGTAATGAAGTCCAACATCATAAATCTTACCAGTAGAAGTGGATGATTCTTGCAAGGCTGAGCAGCAAGTACCTCTTCCTGATTTCGTTGTCCGGCTAGCTATATGCTGCAAGAATATGATTCGGAACGTATTAATCAGACTGTTAAAATAATGACTAATTCATCCTTAATACGTACCAAAGTGAAAGGGGAGGCTCTGCAGTTGCTTGTGAAATATGAAGGTGAAGAAGGGAAGCTGGAAACTCCCATTGCTCCACTTCTACTTGCCATTCAACCAAAGTCCTGTTTTCAATTCCCAACAAATCTTTCTTTTTTTCTAAATCTTTTGTTTTTCAATTTACATAGGATAAACAAAATTGGAGTAGAGAGAGAGAGAGGGATGAACTCAAAATGGAACAGAAACAGTCAAGTAGAGAGGCAAGTATTTTGTAATCCACACGATGCTTAGTAAAATATACGCCACTGATTTTTTTTCATGGTTTTTTTTTCTATTTTGGACATATATATTATTTATTTATGTAGTGATAATTTAAGATAAACAAAAATTAAAATCTATAATTTTAGGTGGTCCACTGCTTGGTGCTGTCCTTGCATTGTATCAGCTTGTCACCTGTTTTCACTTGGAGCTAAGTTTCAAATCTTACAAATATATATACCTAAAAAAACCAAACTAGAGTATTTTGCTGTTGAAATAATCTAAAGTAGCCTATTACAGGATAGAAACATATTGTTCAGAAATATTGAGAACTGCGAATGTTTTCGCCTAATGGTTCAACCTGAATACGTGTGATTCCAGTGATCATATGTTCAAATCAGATGGGGTGATGTAATGATTTTTCAATGTATTATTGTAAACTAATTGCACAATATTCTTACGAAAAATAATTGATTAGAATTAGTAGAAAAATTGATGAATATTTAAATTTAATGGTTACAAAGCCTAAACGTTTATGAAGAATTTCTAATGAGTTTTTATAAATACAATTAAGCATTATAACAGGTTAGAATGTTGCTTGCCAAATTCGACCCAGATTAAAACTAAAAAGCCATAAAAAATGAATGACACAAGGGGGTGTGTAAGAACCCATTCATAAATAATACCATAAGATCATACATTTGCTAGAGGAAAAAAGGTTCTTTTATTAGGAGCAATATTAACTATAACAACAAAAAATAAATTAAACCTTAACTATAAATTCAACAAATTTGTTGATTAGAAAATCCCTCTCACTATTGGTTTTGAACAAGTGAAAACAATGTTCTTCCCCTTTACTCTCATAAAACTCCAATTTCCCACCCCATCCACTCTTTCCCAAACTCTTACAATACTCTTCTCCTCTATCTCTCAGCCAATCATTCTCCGCCACACAAACAAACACTTTCTCACACCCCATTTTCCCCAAATTCGGATCCACTCCCGGGTTCAGCTTCGGGTCATCATCCCGACCCGAACTCGTTGGACACAGATATTTATACATTTTATCTTCCTCTTTGCCTCCAAAGAAAGGATGCACTATCAACACACCAACAATCTTCAAACCATTCAATCCATTAACCCCAGCTTGAACTGCAACAAAGTGCGCTATATTCGCCCCAGCACTCTCGCCCGCTAAAAAAACCCGCCCAAAATCCACATACTCATTGAGCCAAGATTCCGGCCCAAGCCCATTTGAGTGGCTAGCTATCCATTGCAGCCCGGCCCACGAATCATCATATCCTATTGGCAAAGGATGCTCTGGAGCCAACCTGTAGTCAATTGAAATGGCAACCAAATTGGCCTGAGTCACAATACAAGACAGCAAATTTTTGGCTAAAACATCAAATGGTGATCCAGCACAGAAGCCTCCACCATGGTAGTGAACAATGAGAGGCAATTTTCGATCTGGGTTTCCGAGTTTTGGGATAAAGATTCGAGCTTTAACGCCATTTCCTATCAAAACGTCTTTGGATTGAACTCCGGTTTCAGGGTCTAGACCAGCCGGTACATGGTGGCTGATCATGTACCTTTCGACACGCCCATCCTTGTAAACTTTGAAGAAGGGTGGAAAATCACGGACTGTTTCAGTGGTGATAGAATCCATTGATAAACTAAGGAAACTGATTTCTTTTGAGTAGGATTGGATCAATAGGGTTTTAAAAGAAGCAATGTCTAGAGAAACTGAAAGTCTAAGGGAGCTGAGGGTTTTTTCTGTTGGAATATGAGAATGGTAGGTGTAACAGTGGGGAGCAAAAATTGTTTGAGGTAGTTGGCTGACTATTAGGTATGTTATATATATGAATATAGTGATTGAACTGCTTTAAGTAAAAGCTAAATGATCAAGTAAGATCTGATTTTCTTCGTTTCCGGAAGCTGCTTCTGTTGTTTGCTGAGGCAGAATCAGTTGGTAGCTTATTCTTTTTGAACTTTTCTATCATGTTGTAGACCTGCATTTAGTGCACAATTTCAACCCAAATTAGTTACATAAAGAAAAAGTTAGTTGGAAAATACCTAACTCAAAGAAAATAATGCGCAGTTTTAAGCAATACAATAATACAAATGCACCTAATATACCTTACTATAGCATATTAGATTGGCCGGCATAAGAATTTGAAACACCACAACTGGATTATTTTTGTCTCTCTTAACATTACAAATACCAGCAATTTTGATCTTTTAGAATAAAATGAATGATACATGGAATTCCTACAAAATGACACCACTCGCCAAACTAAAATTACTTTAGTACTTCAAAGGAAGAATTATTGTAGAACATGAGCGTTTTCTGGAATAACAGGCCTTGGCTGTTTCTTAAAAAATACAAGATCAACAATACCTTGGCTGCTGATTTTGCAATGGGTAAGTTAGAAATTTGCAAATGCTGATTAATTTTAACATTAGCCTAATTGAATGCTTGATGACAGAACAGCATATCCTGAAGTGTATCCTTTTGTAAATCGAACCTCTAACAATTCAACTACTCGATTTAAATTGTAAAATCAAATTACCTTTCTTACTCCAGATGTCAATCCCAAGGTTGAAAGAGCCTTCTTGTCCACATATTTCCAATTTTCACCTTCTTTTCCTTCATCAATAACCAATCTACCTGTTACACCTTCACAGCCAGAGAGAAAAATTAAATAAATGGTATCAAGATAATTGAGTCAATAAGAAAAATTTGTCTTTATGATCACTTTCCAGTAATAAAATTAAGGTTCGGTTGAGCTTCATACCTTTAAGGCATATCACCAGCAACTCAACATAAACCTTGAGCCGTATATGTGAAAAAATATGAACAAATTCTCCAATATTTTCTCTCATAACTACATTACATGTCTTCTGTGGATCAATTCCGAACGATTTTTTAAGAAGCCGGTCAGTTTCTTTTCTCCTCATACTTAAATCAGCATCGTTATTGAACAAAACATTTGGGAACTCCCAGAGACCAGCAAGCAAGCCACCATCAGGTCTCTTTACAAGAAGAAATTTACTGTCATATTGGCCATCCTCAATGGAACATTTGCTTTCTCGAATCTCCACAACACAAACAGCTGAAAATTCGTGTCTTTGTTTCGCCTTTACAACCTTGGCAGGATAGTCTGTAACTAAAACTGAAGCATCTTGTTTAGAAATTGAGCGAGCTCGACATTGGCTCGAGACTGGACATGACAAGCAGTTTGGGTTGACTAGAGAGCAAACAGTAGCACCAAGTTCCATTAAAGACTGATTGAAATCCCCAGGACGATATGGATCAACTAGTTGAGCCGCAAGTTTCCTAAAAAATCAATGTCCCAATTATTAAATTCAAAAAACTATGTACCCAAATTGAAGAATGTTAGTATCCTTGAGTCTAAAAGAGGTTGAGACTCTAAATTAGAACGGAAAGAGAAAACGGGAAAGAGAAAAAATCTAACCAGAAGTTTTTTACAGAAGCAGATTCTTTTGGATTTGCAGAAATAGCCTTTAATCTAGCAAGTACCCTTATGACGTTTCCATCGACCACAGGCACTACCTGCCATAGCAGAGCTTGAAAGTTTTTCCACTGTACAGATTCATATGAATAAAATGCGGAGCATACTCACTTCGTTGAATGCTATAGAGGCGATTGCACCAGCCGTGTAATCTCCTATCCCTGGAACCTTGCGTAAGGAAGATACTGTATTGGGAAATCCATCTCCTTCAGCTATGATCATTTTAGCTCCCTAATTATGCAAACAAAGTGAGATCACAATTATTTAACCAATCATCTTTTATAGAATTAATAATTTTTGAAGTGTCCTTTCCAATTACTTTCTTTCACTTTTTCCCATTATCCATTTATCCGCCTATATATTGAACAAATTTCATTTCAGAATTCATTTTTCCTCATATATCTCAAACAGGAAGCTGATTAAACGCTTAAAGCTAATAGAGTTCTTGTTTCATAAATTGCAGAACACAATAAACAATTAGACTTCAGAAAACATAAAATAGTGTTGAGCCTACGGAATATGCATCATTTACAACAAAACAACAACAGGAACAAACTATATTACACTCAAGAAAAGCTGAAAGTAACCATTCACAAAATACCGAGAAAAGATTCAAATTTTAACACAAAAAGCAATCAAATATTACTTAAACATATCAATTTGCAGTTGATATTTGAAAGCCAAATCATTTAAGTTGAAGGTAAAACTATCCTTGCACAATGAGAAATGAAGAATATACTTTAGAAAGCACAAGTAAATACTCACTTGTAAGAGAAAACGAGCCCGCCTATAATATCCTAAGCCTGCCCACATCTCATTCACCTCCTGCATAAAAATCAAAGGAAACAAGAACCAATAATTAAAAAAAAAAATCAAAGATTTATCATATTTGAGAAAAATCACCTCTAGAGAAGCCATGGAAAGATCCAGAAGAGTGGGCCATTTCAGCATCCAACGGTTGTAGTAATCAATCACAGTCTGAACTCTAGTCTGTTGAAGCATAACCTCAGATACCCAGACCCCATAAGCCCTCTTATCTTTCTCTTCTTCTTCTTCTTCGAGTAAAATTGATTTGTTTCTTCTCCAAGGAAGCTCTCTCTGACTGTGGTCGTACCAATCGAGCAATCTATCCCTAATGATTTCGGTTTCTTTATCGGTGAACATGTCTTCAATGTCAGGGACTGATTCCGCTTTAGGTTGAATTGATTTCCCCATTTTAACATTTCTTTTCCTTGGTCGTTTGGAGTCCGCCATTGCGGAGATTGGAGTGAAGTGGGAAATTGGGTACAGTGATTTAAAGAAGGTTGTGGGAATGGCTGGAAATGGAGGGACGTTTGAAAATTCAAATCCTGGTTGGATTTGTAATCATGCGATAAGTTTCGAAATGAACTGAATTTTTTTTTAACCAACCATTATTGATACATATTTGGGTATGGCTGTAAATCAACCGGTCGGTGTTCGGCTCGATAAAAAAGCTCGTCGACTTATAAATAAACGGTATATGATTTTATGATTCAGATTATAAATGAACTGAATATGAATAAGCCAAAGCTCGAGAACAAACTCGATTAAAGGTTCGCAAACAAATTCATGAGTAGACTCGATGAATGTTTGTCCACTAGTTCGATTATTATTATTATTACATATTAAAAATAAAATTTTATAGAACTTAAAATTAAATATATCTATATAAAAATTAAATTAATACAACAAGTATATGTATAATATTACTCGGCCCAATTTTATAGTCTATTTTAATCATGCATTGAATTGGTCGCGAACAAAATAAACGAGCTTGTTCACGAATAAATTACGAGCTGTTTATAGACAAAATAAATGAATTGTTTGTAAACAGCTCGCAAGCAAATGAACACTTAAACAAACTGAACACGATCAGAATTTTAAGTTCGAATTCAGGTTCGACTCAGCTCGTATTCATTTAAAATTTAAACAAAACCGGCCACAAAACGAGCCGATTTGACTATTTGGCATAGAAATGTGTAGGCTTTGGTTAAGAAAACATTTACCAATTACAAATATCTCTCTCATTTTATACACTCCTAGTATTTTATTGTTCACATGTTTTACTATACCGTTTATTTTTCACATGTGGTTTAAATGTATCTTTTTACCCTTGGAAACTACATCTATATTAATATGCTTTTTTCACTAGAATTCAAAATTAGAAAGGGTATGTTGGTATAGTTATGTTATATCTATGTTATAATTATAGGATAGTTACATAGTTATGTTATAGTTAAGTACTTTTAACTTTTGTGTTTATAATTATAACAATGTAGTAGTTGTAGTTATGTTATATTGATAGGTACAGTGATGTTATAGCTATAGTTAAAATAAGCTGAGCATTGGTTTGTTCCCCATTCCAATTTAATTTAGTTTATTTGGGTAATTGTGGCTTATAAACAAAGAACATCTTTAACACGCCTCCTCCGCTTCACCCACAAAGTGCTGCTCCATGTCGGCCCCTAGAGGTTTCGGGTCTTTATTCGATAAAGCGTTCGTACAAAGATCTATCTAATATTTGTCTGTCTCATTTTTTGTTTGTGAACTAGCCTTGGAATAAGCTTTGGTGCATAAAGTAATCCTCCAAGGTCCGCATTTTTGTTCTTCTACAACGTGAAGTGGAATAAGCTTTTTCTCGCAGATGGCATAACAATAAAAGTACTAGGTTACATCGTAACGCAGCAGACGTATTTCTGGGGTTTTTCATATACATGAATATACACATTTCAGAATATATTCTTGTTTCCTGCCTGCCTAATCCTTGACTATTATTAAACACTAGTTTTTTTTAATAGAATTAACCACTGGTTACTTGGATAATGCAATTCCTTGATTATGGTTTCTTGATCTTGAACGCGTTTTCTGAGGGACTAGTTCTATCAGAAAGGAATGCATGAAATTGAGGTTCACTAACAAAACCAAAAAAATAACATATTTGTGTTATGATAGTGGGAAAATTTTATAAACATAAAACATGAATTCTAATGAGCTGAGGAAAAAACTAACCTCATATTTCATTTGAGCGTTGCGTTCTTTTGACAACATATTATTCTCTCACCAAACTTGGGGCTGACAAGGTTAAATTCCTCCAATTCCATAAGGCAAAAAAGAAAGTATTGTTTCCTTCGAACAAAATAGGACAATGGTATTATTCTATTACTAAGAAAGGACTTGGGCTTTGGTGAAACAATATGTACCAAAAGCTAAAACTCCTCTATTTAATGCTGTACAACTACAGCCACCGTTAAAAAAATATTAACTGCCCAAGGTTTTACTCTATACAAGCATATTTATGTGTGTGTACCTCGCTATTCTTCGAATATAGACAAAAGATGCCTATATCAACTGCTGAAAGCAACTAGACTTCCACCAATTGTTTAGAAGTGTCCGTACCTGAAAAAATCAGCATTGCATTTTAATTGTTTTGGTTGACAAGCCAAAGACAATAACAAAATGAATATTCAAATGCACAATAATGCCATAGCGAATCTCAATTTCTCCGCACACTACTAAATAATATGCGCTGTATCAATTTGGTAGCAAATCAGGATTCTTATTAGTCCCTGCTAAAATTAGATTCAACTCTTAGATTCAAATTACTGGACATTGGTAGCGAGCACAACTTGCATTGAAGATATGAAAATGCTATTCACAATCACATTTATATAGTATATGCAAGCATTAATCATAATTTATCATATGGCCTCAATTTCACAACGTTAAATGCATCTTTACCCCGCCTAAACTTGGCACAAAATGCCTACTGCCCCCTCGAACTTTTAAAAGTTTCTCTCAGCCCCTTGATTGAACTTGGCATAAGTGTATCAGTTTGTCCCTTGAACTTGGCAAAAGTGTATCATTTAGCCCCTTGAATGCCACTTGTCAGCTTTTGATTGGAAAGAGAAAAAGACATCTTTGAAAAATCAAACCAATCATAATCTGACACGTGGCATTCAGGGGGCAAACTGATACACTTCTCCCAAGTCTAGGGGTTGAGAAAAACTTTTTAAAATTCAGGGGGCAGTAGACTTTTTGTGCCATGTATAGACAGCTGAAGATGTATTTGGCCATTTCACAATCAACTATACTTCATTGAACAAGAAAAAAATCCAAACAAATAAAATCTAACATGTGCTGAAGTATAAATAAATTTTTAACAACAGTTAAAACATGCTATTGGCCATAGAAGAATACCTGTACTACTGGTTCTGGTATTCTTCTCCAAAAAAGGAGAAAGGAAATCATCCACATTCACCAACCACAGAGCAAGTGCTGATGATGTTTGAGAAATAGTTGGAAAGCGAACAACAATTTCTTCCATAGATATATTGGAACCTTGAGCATCATTGCATTGACACAACCAGTCCTCGTTAATTGCTGCAACAAAATCAGCAATGACCTGCAACAGTAAAATTAACAGATACATAAAAAAATTAACAACATCCTGTGGCACTAACCACGTCAGCAAGAGAGTGTTATAAAAAATCCTGCTATTAAAAAATCTGACCAAAAAAGATCTGGATAAGTGAAAATGAACCTGCAAAAGCTCTGCCAAAGATGAGGTGCGCCTGAGTCGTTTGATCCACAACCTATGAGCAGACTTTGTCCAAGCACCGAGCAAAGCATTCTCTGGCATGGCCAACTGAATATGAAGGCATAGAAAAAATTAGTGAATCCAAGACAGAAAATCAGAAAGAAAATAGTATTTATACAATTGTCTTCACGGGTATCAGAGTAGACAAAACTATTGATCAGAAATAGTTTATGGTTGTCATTGAGGAGAATAAGAGATCTGAAAGAAACAAAATTGGAGACCAACCATTTAAGTTTCCTTCTTTCATCCTATTTAAAATTCCCGACGAGAAAAAGTACCAACTCATTTACTTATAAATCAGTAAGTTACTATCTGGCCAAACCTTATCTTGGCTTATGTTAGTGTAATTTGAGCCGATATAAGGTTCACACAAAAAAAACGAACACAAAAAATCACTTCCATATATCATGCACACATGCACAACAAAAGTAGGTAATGAGCATGAATGATTACGAGAACGCTACAAAGAAAACATCAGTTATTCAAGTTGTTATAACGATACAAGATAATTTCAGACTTTTAGTTGTACTTGCACTCATGCAGAAGAGGATAGTATGGTTCTTCAAAAAAAAAAAAGATGATAGAATGGGCAACTTTTTGTATGCATATCAGAAACTAAACAAATGGCCTGAGCTTCATGTTTCACTCAAATAGCAACAAAGATGCTCAGATATGCATAAAAACAGCATACATACATAAAAATAATACCGAGACAGTAAAAAATGAGTAAGCACCTCAACTGCATGAACTGCAGCCTTCAGTGATTGCAGTTGTGATGATAGAACCTTATGTTTTTGAAACATATTGTTGCCTCCCTTGTTTCTACATGTGGCTGAATGGACAGCATACCGTTCTTCAAGATCAAAATCAAGTTCAAACGTCATATGGCAAAACCTACAGTGCTTCTCATCTCTCCAGTACAAATCATGACAAGTTTCACATTTTGTAAGAGACTCAAAATAAGATCTTTTGCCGTGTTTCACAGAATTAAGATTACAGTAGAAGTAATTCCATATCCATGCATCATACTCTTGAAGACGGATCCATTTGTGGTTTTCCTCCTCTTCTCTCTTCCCTAATTCAAGAACTATTGCACCATGAGGAGAAGAATCATTCGAGAAATCTGTTAGGCTTAGGTTGTTGTCTACATCAGAAACTGGAGAAGTACTATTTTCTCTAACTATTTCCAACTCAGATTGATCCGACTGTGTCAATTGTCTGTTTTCAGCATCATTTCTGGTACTAGAAGACATCTCTTGACAGAGAAAAGCTTCCCGCTTCTCCAAAGATTCAATAAGGAAAGCCTCCCGTGTTCCTCTGTCATCCAGAACTGACAACAAAGCATGCAAAGCCTGCACTCGGTAGGAAAACACAAGAATAGATTAGTAAAGGTTATACAGATGCATCACAGAGCTTTACAGGATAAATCATTATATACAAACAAGTACGATCCCGTGATAAAATATCAATCCAGGACGCTTTGTAACATAAGCTAAGAAAGATACCTCTTCTGTATCAATCACCTCCCAATGGCCATCTTCAGAAGATTCAAAATAAACTCTCCTATGCCCAGGATCATGCAAATCACAAGGGCCTAAGAAAAGCCAATATCTGTTGTACCTACGATCAGAGCCCAAAAAGATAGATTGCATTGGATGTGAATTGATCCCAAGTTCTGCTTCTGCTGTGGCTTTCTCTTTGCTGAAGGACTTTTCACCTAACTTCTGCATTGATACAGAAGAATCAATTGGCAAATATGTCGATGATATGCACATTTGTTTTGTACCATTCATTTGTTCGTTGTGGATCCAGGATGGTCTGGGAAAATTATGGTGCTTTGATGATGATCTCTTGATTTTTCCTCCAGAGCCGTGGTGAAGAGTGCTAGAGGTAGACTCATCAGGGGATCTTGCATCCTGATATGATGTATATAAAACAAGTGAACATCAGAAATTCAGAATTGTCTGTTAAATAAAAAAAAGCAATTAAATCTGATGAGCTTAGGATGTATCAATATCAACATCAATGAGAACAAAACTAATCAAGAAACAAAGAATACATAGATCCACAATGTTAAATAACTGATTCTTATACAATTAAAACAAAATTTAGAGGAAGTAAGCCATTCTTTTGTATTTACTAAGTGATTTTAAGTTCGCTGCTGATTAAAAATTCAAAACAAAATATAAGAGTCACGTGAGAAAGAAGCTAATTCTCAAAATCACAACAGCAATTGACTTATTTGTATTACCTTCATTTTGATACTGGAACCAGCACTGAGGATATCTGTCAGAGCCACTAAAGCATTCAACTTTTCATAAATGCTTAAATCCGAATATTCCCCCTCCGCAAGTCCTAGCAACCACACTTCTCCTGGATGACTCTCATCAATTTCATTGTTATATTTTTTTCTATGACCATGTTTTTTCTCATTTTTTCTTGAAATGAAAATTTCTGAATCACACTCCGAGTCAGTACTGCTGCAAATTCCACTATCATCTAAGCCATCATGAACACTTCCAGAACCCTCAGTATCAGATTGACAATCATCATCCGCCTTTGAAAGAGTATTAACACGCAGACGATAAGCAGATGGTCCAATCTTCTCAAATAAAGTAATATCACTTGAAAGAGTAGAACTTATTTGGAGTTCCAATTCCTCAGACGAGCTAGCCAAATTTAATTCAACAATCTTCAAAACAAAATCAAAATTCCACATATAAGTAAAATGCCAACATGCATTCTGTTTCAACAGAACAAATTAATATCAAAATAGTCAAATAAGATGCTTTCCAAGTAACTTGCCTGTGGTGACTTAGATAGGTCAGCAACTTTACACCCGTTATTTCCTCTCTCTGACAAGACTGTTAACAATTCACCTTTTAATGTTCGAGGACGAACACCATATTTAACCATGAGGCTCATCTCCTAAGTAAAGAAAGAAAAAAGGTTAAAATCTTCTAAAAATGTTACAGGTACATGTTAACAGCAGTAGAAATATACCCTCCAAGAAATTATAGTCTGAAGGCAAGAGAATAATCAAAAACCTATTTTGCAACCTAATAAATCCTACCTTGCTAGGGGCTTCCTTGCGAAATGAACCTTGCTTTGAACCAAAACCTGCAGCAACTAAGACTTGATGCAATATTTTAGTCCACGTCAGAGGATTGAGAGACCTTTTCCATAATTCCAAAATAAATTCCTGATCTTCAACCTGCAAACAGAAAAATATCATGATCGTACAGCAGAATTTTCCTTCTGTAATTACCAAACAAACCCCAAGAGATAGAAGATATAAAATCACCCAGGCAACTTCCTTTTATGAAAGATTGCTGTCATTTGGACCGAAGTAGTAGTAAGATGAATTTCATAGACCGAATAGTCTTCGAAAAAAAAGCAAACCACTACTCATGATGCAATTAAAAAGACACTTTCATGTCTTCAAAGGCCAGCGAAAGGAGTTGTTAGAATGTTATTAGTTCAAAGCAATTTCAAGTCATACGTCCAACGTCATATACCCACTACTTAATATGTCATGGCTAACAGAAATGTATACATGAGACCATTTGCAATATCGTTATTTGCCCAGTTCATCGAAATGTTGCACTACCAACATAGATTTTACGGGCGCAAGGCGCATTGAGGCGCTAGAGGGTCAGGCGCACCGAGGCACGAGGCGCAAGGAGAGGCGCATATAGAAAAAAGTGCAATAAATATTAGTTGCTACCACAAACAAACCTTCATTTTCGCATTGAGGCGTGCTGAGGCGCAAAAGGCGCATCCGAGGCGCACAAGGTGCGCGCCTGATGAACCTCGCCTTGCCTGACCCTCCACGAGGCACTGACCCTTGAGCCTCGAGCGCCTTGGGCCCGAGGTGCGCCCGTAACAACTATGACTACCAAGATCTGAAATTTTAATACTTTTTAAGAATCCTATGATCAATTATTATTTAACAGTTTTCTCCTCTGTAACTTATCTGCTGTCACCAATAACCATTAAAAATTGACTTCAAACCAAATGCATCCAGGGCATTTCTACAACTATGGCTTGCTCTTGAGCAGAAAAGTATCTGCTTCTTAAAATAGCCCATGCTTCAAGAGTTGGTGATTTAAATTCTTAGAAGCCCTTATTCGACCTTGCTTTGAACTTCTATCAAATGGTCAATTCGCCAAGCATCCCCTAACCTCTCTCAAGGTCAATACTTCCCTTAAAACTCAATTCATAAGTCATTACACATTAGTTGAACTCGTTTGCTCCTAACCTCTCTCAAGATCAATCTTCGCTCATCCCAAATTTGTTGAATTCGTTTGCTCCTCACTTGTTCTTTCTCTGCTCTTTCATGTTCACCAATTTCCTTTTGTTATTTAATACTCCCTCCATCTATAAAATAGTCCATTTAACCGAATCATCAAAACCAATGAAAAATTTTACACAACCAAAATGACTAATTTATCCTTTCCTAAATTCTCTTTCTTCTTAATTACTCACCTATAATTTTAACAATACATGATCTCTCTCATAGTTAATACAAGGGCAAATTAGAGAAAAAATTGTACAAAATGCATTGATAATCTAAATTGACAACTAAAAAGAGAACTAATAAAATGGCTAAAGAGACAATAATTTCTAGATGGAGGGAGTACATAGCAGGGAAGGAAAAAGTCAAGCTTCAGTTCATCTATTTCTTTAACAGTTTAACTATGACAACTTGATGGAATTTACCAACTCACCCCATCTCTTTGCATCAAACACTCTAATCCCAAAAAGTCATAGACATCTCACTTGATCTCATCCAGGCTGAGAAGTATTTCAAGCGAAACTCAAAGTTTGTGCAAGAGTTGTTCACATATTTGTCATCCAGAAAATGCATGGCAAGAAATGAGTAGTATGAGGCACTTTGAAAGGAAATAGGCTGGTACAGAACACTGACACTCAAGGATTTGAGAGACTGTAAGATGACAAAATCAGTTTATAATTAAAAAAGAGCGATTATTGTGAATCACAGAACGGAAAGACCAGGTTTGTTAAAGGCAGTACGAGCATCTAAGGCAATAAACCCATGTGTAGGTTAAGGTGCAAAGTGCCAATAAGGAGATTTCCTGAGCGAAGTGAGGTGCTTAGGTCTTCAACATAATATTATAAGACCTATAACACAAATAAACTAACTACAGTTTTTTTGCATTAATTTAGGATTCGGGAGCGGTAAAAAATATTTTCAGACATTTAGTCTTAAAAAATAGTTACCGAGTAACTGCTACAGAAGAAAATCTATATACTCACTGTATGAAGAAGGGCAAGAAACTTGCAAGATATACTTAAATGTGGCAGAAACCCACTACTAATTTCTGTTTCAACATCAGTGAAAAGAAGCTTCAAAAGGGCCAGATGAATTTTCCCAAGTAATGAAGAATCCTGGAAAGAATAATGGTTGCAAATATAATACTGAGAGAGACAAGGGCAGCTAAAAAAAATAGGGAATAATAAATAAATTCAAAAATACGAGCAAAGATGTAATCTCCGAATTAACCTTATCATGGAAGGCTTGAGCAAACTCATCCAGAGTGAAGTGGCAAATATCAATGGTAACAGAATAAGTATATAGAAAGTGGAAAACCTGCAAATCAAAGTTTAGCACAGTTATAAGAGTTTTGAACATTAACATAAAAGAGAACATGCATACCAAACAGTAGTGAATATCATGAGATCCTACAAAAATTAGGATGGACTCTTAATGCAAAATTAAGTATAAAAAGAATTTCTCAGAAGAAGAGACTCTTGAACGCCTAATTCACATTGAATTACACCCTGAGAAACAGTCATGTTCTAAGCACCTTAAAAAGTTTCTTCACAGTCTCTGGACAGGACTCCCAAGGCTGATTGGAGAATGGTTGCTTCATCTTAACAGAATTTGGAGGAAATCTCGGCAGCAAATCTGGAAAAATACAATTTACGGTAAAAAGAATCTTAGTATGTCACAAACATTACAAAGAGAAAAGATGGTGGCCCCAACTGTTGAATCATTCTAGAAAGCAAGGGTCAACCACCTTTGCAAAGGGAACAGCCGTGAAGTATATTGGTTGCATAATGATCAGAGCAAGTAAATGGATTTGGTCCAGCTTGTAACTCTCTCAGCTCCAGCTCTTCATCATCCAATAGGGTTGCAAATTGATTCATGTGCTCAGCAGATACCATTCCTTCCAAGGCAAGTTCACATTTTTCCTTGCGAGGCTGTTTTTGAAGCTCATTCCTCTTAGATTCAACCTGCAAATAACAAGCCAGTAGGTATTGCAACAATAGCAAACTGAACTGCTCTAATACAACAACAACATTACCCCAATGCCTTACAAGGCTCCCGCACAAGTGGGGTAAGGGGGGTCGGGTGTACGCAACCTTAACTCTGTAATTACAAAGAGGTTGTTTCCAATACTGAACTGCTCTAATATAACAAAATATTCATTACCTCAGCCCGTTTAATAGAAGGCTTCCTCTTATGATGTGATTTATTTTCCAACACTTTCTGTTTCTGAAAACACAACATGCAGTCATTCAGAAGTCGCAAAATAGCTTGAATTTCAGGGCTCATTGGACCAGTAGATTTTTATTAAAAAAAGAACAGAAAAATCATCAAGAAAACAAGAAGTGCAGTTACACTAACAATAACAGAGGCCAATTGCAGTTGTTTTTGTTGTCGTTTCCGAGTCTGAAATTTTGGTTTTTGTGAAACAGGGGGTACTGCTTCTTTACCAGCATAATGAATTCCTGGTGGAAAATCACCGCTGTTTGGATTTACTGCCAGCCATACTGTCATCAGACCTTTTCCCATACCATGTTTTATTGCTGGTGGACTGTTATTATAATACTGGCAACTTGAGTTGCCTTGCTTGGATACCTGAAAACCGAGGGAATATACTTTTAGAGCCTTGTAAACAGCGTCCTCCATAAAAAGATTTCAAACAGTATGAGAACATTATGCCAACTAGCCCTTCATTGCAGTACCTTTCTCCTTTTGCTTGCTTTTTGGTTATCCAGGCAGTCTAGACTAGAATTTCTGGAATCCAAAATACCTAAGGAGAATAAGTAACAGAGTCATGTAAATGCTACAAAATAGAAAGAGAATGAAAAAAGAAAGTACAGACAAGACAACACAATGGTAACAAAGTTTCCAAAGGCAACAATAAACTGAAAAAGTACTTGCCATCAGCCATAACTGAAACTAGCATTAATTCATACCTTCACAATTCTGAAATGCCCTACAAGGAAGAGAGCCAAACTCCACACCAAGGGGTGGACCATCTTGGCGGAAAATCTTCCCTAGAATATAGTTTGGAGTCATTAAATCCTGAATAAGGAGAGGCTTCTTCTTCGATGCAGTCTTACTTATCCTATTTTCCACCGCTGATAATTCAGGTATATAGATATTCTTAGCTCTGTTGCAAAGGAGTGTGTCCTGCTGTTTAAGTAACTTTTTAGTGGGAAGCACAACTCCCAGCTCATTTGCTCCTCTAACAACTGAGAGTTTCTTGTTTAAACAGGGTGGTACAATTTTTCCCCTCCTTTTCTCGGCAAACCATCTTTGGACTTGCTTGAATGACAAGTCCAAGATTGCTGCGAGCTCCTGTAATGCAATATGGGTGGGATACTTCTGCTCTGCTCCACATAACACCATGACTTAGAACATGAATAATAGCACTCCATAATCAATCTAAATTAACAGTCTGCAGCTCCCAAACAAGATCACAGCAGAACGTTTTAGCATTTCGATTGCAACTCTTGTGAATAAGGTCAGTAAAATTTGAACCCAAATCAAAAAATTTCAGTTGCTTCTTAAAAAATGAAAGAAGTACATTAATGAAAAAAATCAAGCCATGATCAGGAATCCTGTTGTAACACAGAATAAATTGGACCAAAAAAGGAAGAAACAAAAGAACCATACATTGCATAGTCATAGAGTGAATCAGAGTTAAAAAGAAGAAGAATAAATGTAAAAGAAAATCACAGAAAGAAGATAGAGAAAAATAAGTTGGGTAAATAAGCAGCACCAGCATAAAAGTTCTCAAGGGCTTGAAGTTGCAGAGACGATTTCTTTTTCCTTTTCATTTTTCCCTCCTCAGCTTCAACCAACTTAACACGAACTTGAATTAATCAAACCGAATCCTCCATATCCTAAAGTAACAAAGAAACAATCAAATTACCAAACTAGAAAATCGGTTTTTCATTTTCCAAGTAACTGAAGAACAACATGCCTAAAACAACATCAATTTCAGATTCTAAAGCTATGCTACACTACGCAATGCTAAAACCAAACCAAAATGAAGCAATGATTGAAAACCAAAGAGAACCTCAGTATCAGTCACTAGTAAAACTGAATTTGCAGAATAGAGAGGCTAAGCGCGAGGGGGGATTACAGTTGAAAATTGTGTGTGGAGTGACAGTGTAGAATATGATTAAACTTGCCTGGAGAACAGTCGGAGAGAGTGGAAATGAGAGAAGGAAATGCAATAGAGGTTGAAGAAGAAGAAAAGCAGAAAGGGTTTATTGTCAAAGGAGTAGGGTTTTGGGTTTTATTGTATATGTCATGGTCCGTTTGTTATTGCTATTTTTGTTGACCTTTCCAAAGAAATATCCGGTGTCCGGTAAAAAATTGTGTAAATTATTGATAAAAGTATGATTTAGCACGACTTGATTGTAACTTAATAATTCGTGAACATGATTTTATGGCTCAAATCATAAATGAATTCAATATAAACAAGTCAGAGTTTGACTAATTAACTCGTGAATAAATTCGATTAGAGGTTCGAGAATAAGTTCGTGAACTGATTCGGTAAATGTTCGTGAACAAGCTTAATTATTATAATTACATATAAAAAATAAAACATTATAGAATGAGAATAAAGTATAGCTATATAAAATTAGACTATTAGAATAAGTATACGTATAATATTACTCAATCCAATTTTTATAGCCTACTTTGAATTATGTATTGAATTGAAAATGTTATTCACGAACAAGTAAAAAAACTTGTTCGCGAACCGAATAAATGAGTTGTTCGTGAATAGCTCGAGAACAAACCAACACTTAAACGACCGAACATGAACACAATTTTAAACTCTAATTCGAGCTCGGCTCAACTCGGCTCTTGCTTAATTAAAAATTAAACGAACAAACATGAACATGCCAAAATTCAACTCGGCTCAGCTTGTTTACTGCGCTATTTATTTTTTGATTAATTTGACAATTTTTTTAACTAATTTAATGATAATAAAAAGTAAAGTAAAATTTTTTAATAAGAAATATTAGAATTACCGTATTCAGCATCCTCCTTAACTTTCGTTAGTTGTTTTACAAATGTTCTTTATACTTGTTGTCTTTGTCAGGTACTTCGGTTTGATTAAAAATTTGAATTGAATGGAGGTGAAAATTATTAACGGAAAAAATATAAATTTTAAATTAAATTAAATTAAATTAATTTAATTTAATTTAATTTAATTTGGTTCGGTTTAATTCGATTTTTTTTATGTCATTAAAAAAACCGATCCAAATCAAATTGAACCGAAAATTCCTAATTTCATAAACTAAAACTCAAACTAAATATATTTAATTCGGTTCAAGTTAATTTGGTTCGTTTCAGTTTAGTTTTATTTTTGATTTTTTTCTATGTTTGTACTAGATAGAAAACACAAGAAGAGAGCTGATTTTTTTTCTGTTTACCATATTATGTTCTTGTGTTTTATACTCCTTCCTTTGGACCTTCTTCAATTGGCATTGAAGATATTTTTTATCAAAATTTATAAAATTATTAAAATATTAATTTATACTTCATATTTAAAAATGAAATTATTAATATTTAATTTTTTATATAATTGTTTAGGTAATATTTATAGGTATCTTGAGTGAGATAATTTTGTTCGAGGTTTAGTCATAGTTAAGGCTCATCACCCTTTTCCAATAAGTATATGAAATAGGATTCGAATATTGTTCTCCTCTAACTTACTCAACCTACAAGCTACACAAATAAATTAGAGAAAATTATCTGAAAATCACATCAACAATATAAATTACAATTTAAAGAGGAGTAGCTTCTGTGGGGCGGTCGAAGTTATTGTATGAAAACCCAGCCCAAACCCACTCTCCCGCCACCGGAGAGTGAGATCTATATATTGCGTCTTCAATCGGTTTCTTTTGTCGGTTCGTACACAGCGAATGGTAGCAGATAAAAGATGGAGAAGGAGAGCGATTACCCGCTCTCAACTCCACCTCCTAAACGGAACTCCATTAAAACCCAATCGCATGTCAATACTTATCCTTTTTGGAAAAACAAGGTTTCCTCCTATTTTGCCTGTGCTTTTTCAAATATTTTGCCTCTGTTTAATTTGTTTATGATGTTTTCGATTTGGAAATGTTAGCTGAGGGAAAGTTGTTACAAGAGGGTTCGAGAGGAGAGGAATCGATTGCTATGGAAGATGAGGTTACCCTCTGCCAAATCACTCGATCACAAGGTTTGAATTAGTAATTAATTGTGTTGTTGTATTTAGTTTCATTCTTGCGTAAATTCTGTTTTGTCATTTGCTGCCATGAAATGAGACTGGGAGTTTTTTTTTAATGTTTTGTTTATTGAATAATCCATTATTTGGATGGGTCCAAAGATTCACCATTTTGTGGCGTTAGATTAGAATGGACTAAAGCAAAACGGCTCATTAAATTGTGTGAGCTTCTTTTATTGTGAAGTCACGGATAACTATAGCAACTCCACTTCAGGGTCAATTGGAAACAACCTCTTTAAGGCTCTGTACACCCGACCCCTTACCCGTTTGTGCGGGAGCCTTGTTGGGCATTGGGTAATGTTGTTGTTGTTGTTGTTGTTGTTTGTTTATTGAATGATGATGTTGCATGTTTTGGGATCGTCAATAAGAAGTTAGATATACATGTAATTTTCCCCCTAAATCCAATCCGAGATTTTTTTTTATAGATCTTGAATTACTTCTTATTTAATTGTTGGATTACAAAATTATATCATGTGCTTCCTTTGCAAATTTACATAGTAAGAAAACTCAAAATTTTATCAATGTTGGAATATTCATTAACATTTTATATACCTAGGATTGTATTTGGATGTTGAAAAAACTCTGATTCGACGCTTCACTGTGTGTATTATCTTAAAGTTGTTATATGTTCAATTTTTCCTCCCATTTTCAGATTCCTTTTTCCTGGAGTCGGTTCGGGTCGCTTACTGATTTGTAATTTGTGTTTCAGGACTATATCAAACATGCTTTTCAGGAAATAGTTTCTGATGAGCTGAAAAGAATTAGGGATGATTCATCCGTAGAGGAACAGTCCAAAATTGCAGCGCCATTGGATGAAACTGATATGTTGTGGGAATACAACGGCCTTCTTGATGCTTATCAAGGTGAATGTGAAGACATGTTGCTAGAAATGCAAAGAATTTTCTATGAGGATCTCACGGCAGAACCAATTAGAGAAGGTACAGTATTGTTCTTAACAATTATAATCTTGAAGTTGAGCAAGTTTTGCTTTTTTTTGGTTATTATCATATAGGTATTAGAGCGTCCACCTGTAGGCTTCATTCCTTAATCAACATTCTTCTGTTTCCTAACAGCTATTTTTATGTTTTTTTTTGGCTTAAATCCCATACCATTCAAGAACAAAAATTTAAAAGGACATTGTTACATAGAGGGGTCGAGAGAGAATTTTGAAGGTTTTAAACTCAATCCAACAAAGATTTTTCAATCGAAATGAGAAAATCCCCAAAGTGGAGAGGTAGGGTTCAAGCTCCTGTTCTTCAAAATGTTAAGTTTAATACATGAAAAGATAATAAGTTGGTGGCTACATGAGTGAATGAGAAATTTGTACCCCTTCTAAGCCCTGGCTATGAAATTAGGATTAGCACTAAAGTTATTTTAATCACAAAATACAATTGCAGTAAAAAAAAATACGAAACACAAAAAAGGCTACAAGTGTCTAACAAATAACTAATGGCAAAACAGTATATAAATAGAACTTCTGACAGGAATTCTGTACTTTGCATTTGTGATTTGCCTGAGCCATGCCAATGGCTTAGGAGTGATTTGCTTCTGCTTCTCTTTCAAAAATCAATTGATGGGTCCTATTACTAGTAGCATAAGGCACACACCTTAGGGGTCAGTAGTCTTCCCATCAAAGTGAGATACCGTAGTATACCGATGAGATAGTATGGTATCAATATGAGATACTTTGGCGTCCTCATCATACATTTAACCAATTTATCTTATATTGAAAGTCTGAAAGTTTCTTACATGCTCCAGGGTTTTGTCTGTTTTGAATTGGGAGATTTATATTAATTAAACCATCTCTTATTAGCTTAAATGTGTCTAGCTCTTTGCAGAACCTGAACACCATTTTGAGACTTGGGAGGATGAAGAAGATGAGTACTTGGCTCGTGCTGTTTTTGAGCACATGAAATTGAATGATGAGCAGGTATTTCTGTTCACTAATTATATACTTATAAGAATTTCATATGGCCAAGCAGAAGAAATTGCATAATCTACTTTTATGTATCCACTTTGAAAATGAATTGGCAACAGAGTAAACCAAAATTTAAGAGATAATTTAATTTTATTTATTACTAAATTCAAGCTTTGTCTTGGTTAACAACATAGTAGTTAATGCGCTAGGCGCACCCAAGGCGACAGGGGGTCATGTCGCCTAGGCGCGAGGCGAAGGCGCACAAAAAGGCGTAGGTAGGCGCATGAACAAAAAAAATATAAAATAAAAAGTTTTTCACTTCACTTAAAGGAAATTCAAGAATTCGAAGTTTATAACCATAGAACTAATAAAGAATACACAGATTGTTCAAACTTCAAAGGCCCGAAACAAGACTGCCAACAAAACAGAAAAACAAGACACCAAATGCAAATGAAAAGATTTAGACAATAGCTAAAAAACTTAATAAAGAGTAAAGAGTAAAGAGTAAACTGATAGTCAAATAAGTTTTGAAATTGATAGAAGTAAACTTAGAAATAATCAAATAAAGAAGTAATATGTAGACTTAGCATGATAGAATAGATTCATAGATGGAGTAAACTGATAGTCAAATCAATTTCGAAATTGATAGAAGTAAAAGGAAGTAATCTGTTAGAAGTAAACATAGCATGATAGAATTAAACTAATAGAAGTAAAATATATGAAAGCAGATCATAACTTTTTAAAAACTGAATGATCTGTAGAAGAGAGAAAGTGGAGGCAGCTTCGAACTAGAAGGATTGGTGATTGATCGGCCAGATTTTCAAACGCAAATAAAATAGAGAAGAGAGAACAGATATTATAGAGTAGAAGAGAGACGATGGACGATTAGTATTATGTGTTAATTAGGAATAAATAAATGAGAGTTTAATAGATTTTAATTACTAAATAGCCAAATAGGAAAACTAAAAGTAGTTGTCACTTGGCGGGCTTTATAGTTTTAATAGGTGTCAATCACTATTAACCTAATTCAAAAAAAAAACCTAAGAATTCAAGTTTTTGGGCCTCGCGCCTTGCACACCTAAACTACTTTTTGTTGGTAAACTATGATTATTATAAATAATGGTATCATAAAAAATCAAAATTAGGCGCCCAAGCGGAAAAAATCGGGCTACGCGGTGCCTAGGCGGCATTAAATCGGCCAAGCGCCTGATAGCGCCCTAGGAATGAAAAGTCGGACGGTAAGCCCCAAAATAGGGCCTAGGTAGGACCAGGCGGGGATTTTTAAAACAGTAGTTCTATTGAATATTTTCTGATTTATCATCTTCGAAACTCAACTTTTCCCTTGGGCCCTCTTGTGTATCTAATTCTGAAAAGCTTAATAGATGAAGTAACATTTGTCTTTACAGTTTCGTAGCTTTTTTGTATTGGAAAATAACCCAAATACAGAATAGATGAATTTGAAGTTTTTTTTATGAATACTGGAGTCTTCCCAGCATAATAGAAACAAATTGGTAAAGCTTTGTGATGTTGGTGTTAGGTGCATAAGGAAACCTGGTGTCCCATATGTAAGCAAGGGCAGTTGCAAGAAAACCATAAGCTTATATATTGCAGGCTCTGTGAGCTACAACTAACCAAAGGCGATGAGGTGCTGGCTTGCCTGTTAATTTTTATAGTTTGTTTCTATGCATCTAGATCATTTGTCATATTCTGTTTAAGTTAATATCTTTTTTTTAAAAAAAATTTGCGCAAGTGAGCGTATATAATACAGAGGAAAATCTTCACCCCACTCGGATGTGGTCTGACCTCTAGAGTCACAGATTCAGTGTCCACCACTAGACTAAGACATCGACCATGAAGTTCATTAAATCGTCTAAAAGTTAAAATACCACTAGTGATTTATTGCAGCTTACCAAGTTATAATTCATCCCCATAAAGCACTAAACTAGTAGTTCTCTTGGCTAAACTGGTTATGCATTATTCATACTTGTTTAAACAGTTGGAAGAATGTGGTTATAGTAGTAATTTTCGTTAGAAAACTATACCAGTTTGTTTCTATTAGTTTTGCGCATGGCGAATGTGATATTGGCGTTTTCTTTTCGGGTATTCAAATGGCCCCCTTTATACCGGAGATGATACCAAATAGTTAATTCTTTATGTTTTGTAACTGTGATGTTCTATTTACAATTACTACTATATATTGTCCCCTTCAACTATTAGATGTATACAGAATATGAAAATCTCTGTTTCGGGTTTTGACATTTCCACAAAGAGCATGTATTGATGAAAATTCACTAGCATCAATGATTTTTTTTTTTTGTCATTGCAGGTTAGTTTAGAGACATTGCAGAGCCGACTAGCAGAAGTCCATATGGAGCATCTAGATCGTGGCTGTAGATTGAAACCTAAGTTTTGTATTGAAACTCGATTTGGTTTGACCGCATTATACATCACTTGCGAGGTCTGCAATATTTTTGATGTTGTAATATGACTTAATTTTCTTGTATTAGAAACAATCACACTCCACATACTACGATTTGATTTCATAGGGCAATTTCTCCCTTTTTGACTGAGATTGTATCTTCTGTAGATACAATATAATTTAGAGGGGATTATTGACTTTTTATGCTTAAAATAAGCCAAAAAGTTATTAAGTCAAAAAATAAGTATTAGATTATAATGGACTAAGGCAAAATTTAAGCCAGAAAGTTAAAAAAAAAATAGACTAAAAAAAGGACTATAATAAGTAAAAAAAACAAGTATTCAACATTAGATTAAGAATTTATAATAGCCTAAATCAAATTGAGAAGTCGTGGAAACTGCTTATAAGTTAAAACCTCCTTATAAGGAACTTTTAAGCTATGCCCTTAATAATTGCTTCTGCTTTCAATCAAATATTTCCCTCCGCATAAGTCTGCATTACATAGCGAACTAGAAACTCGTTTTTCCGAGGCAGTTATAGAGCAGCAGCAGAACTGTCATAATTTCGACATTATGGAAGACTGGCTCCGTTTAGATATAAATAAAATAACCAAGTTAACAACACCTGAAAAAATAAATTATGTATGCATAGTACAGCTCGGAGATTAAAGTTGATTCATACAAAGATGGCAATAAGGTCATTTTGATTCAATAAACATATTTGTATTGAACTCAAATCAAAAAAAGGGAAACCCAACGACAAAAAAATATGTTATATATAAATTATAACTATAGGAAAGAATTGACACAAAAAGGAACCAACCCCCTTTATCTAAACCAAATGGGGTGAAGCTGAATAATACTCTACACGGCCAAGGAATCCCAGGTTCGAGGTTCGCCACTTCACGGCCAACTAAAGTACGGGAGAGCTGATCATCCTTCAGGCATTTCTACTTGTACAAGTGAAACCTCCAACTCACGCTTTTTTCGGCATCTATGATGCACACAACAACAGCAGCACATGTCCGGATATATTTCACCCCTAGTTGCCACATCCCGAATATTTCGGAGCAAAATATTCACCACATAAACTCAAAATAGCTCCTCAGAATTGAATTTGTTCCATGCTTCCTATCATTTCAACAAAATAATTCTAAGTCAAATGATGCAGTTGTGAACGAAGGTGCAAGTTCACGTGGAGAGAATCAGGATCGAAAAGTTACCTTGAGCAAGTCAAACACTTTTTCGGCAATATACTTCTGCTGAAGATTGGCACCTTTTTGTTGCACTTTATCTGGATGAATGCATAGAGTTGCTTTTCTATACACCTTTTTCACAGAAGCAGCAGTTATCAAATCGGTCAAGGAAACCGGCTGCCATCCACATTCAGGCCACAGCACCTGATATTTTATTGTACACAAGATTTTACAAGTCAATGGCTGAATTCATTGTTCAAAGGACAACAAATGGATACAACTATAAGAGCAAACACGAAGACAACATGTGGAGGAATTTTGGGAAAAAAGTGTTGGTAAGTTAATGATTTAAAAGGTAATTTACAAAATAGAGATTACCAAATGAAAACAGATGCAAATGAATACGGTATTCTAATCCATATAATTACCTTCAAACCGTGTCTTTCTTAATATCTAGTATACAAAACTTGCAGGAATTTTGATTATATGACTATGTAAAATAAACTGACAGCGAACCAAGATTATGTAATTGCACAATGTGATTATGTGACCTAGATCTGTTATGAGATGGACTCCCTAACATCTTTTATTTGGAAAAAAAACTGAAGTTAGAGAAAACTGTGGTTCACAGCATCTCACAAGCACTTGACCAAGTAATCTTCCCTTTATTACACTAACCTTGCCAAGAGTTTCGGACTCAAACCAAACAAGCACCCATCAGGAATATTTTATTAGAACTTGTCACTAGTCTAGACATGAGTTGGCAGAAAAGATTATCATCCTATAAAAAACACCCTGAAAAACGAATTGCTAATAACAGCAAGACAAAGATGGTATACATACCTAAAACCTAGAAGTGATTTGGATTGCATCTAAAATAAACACTTAATTTCAAATTCGTATATTGTCCTTGTTATCTTTAATGGAACATAAACATCAAGATTTTCAATCAAAGCATATGCAACAGAGGTTTAGACAGCCTAAATGATTACACACAATATTGCAAATTGATGCACAAGATGACAAAATCTATTCATATACACACAAAACAGAAAATACCAACTAAACAACACCAATGATAAGCAAAATATAATTAAAAAGACGCACATATTGCAATGTTGATAGCAGAGCCCGCAGATTCCCCTCTTTTCCTGCAGCCCATCGCTTAATTTCAGCATCCAATGTTTCAGCAATCCTCTGAAATTAGCATGGATAAGTATCAGCACCACAGAATGAAAAATGAAAATGGCCAGTAACCATTTCTACACCAAAACCCAAACAAAAGAAACAAAAATATATTCAGTAATTTCTTTTCTTTTTCCTTCTTGGTTTGCACTTGGAACCATTGAATGAATGAAAGTAATATAAAATGTGTAAAAGCCAGCTGGACTAACAACTTGCTAGTATGGACAAGCAGAACTAGTATGCATACTATTAGGCTTGATGAAGTGATTTTCTTATCCCTTGGAGCATGCGGATGTAAATGATTTAGCTCGTAACAGATTAAAACAAACTCAATAACCAGTTTGAGTAATGAAGGACCAAAAGACTGCTCGAGTAAATAATCATAGTCAATTATTGAGTCAGAGCCATGGACAAACAAATGAATGTTTGTTTAAAACTAGTACAAAAAAATATACGAATAAGTATGCATCTGCAAGGAGGCAGAAGTACCCATTTTCAATTGTGCGGAATAAGTTAGAAAAACTTATCCTTGCTACGCAACATATTTCATTTCAGTTACAACTTCTCAACAAAAATGCAAACTATAGCTAAGTACATCAACTGATGTAGATTCATTTGCCACTAAGATTCATTATGTTTGAGGGAGTTGCAAACGGCATGTTAATTGATTGGAATAGAGATTATCCCTAGTTTGGTCTACAATTATAACCAATCCTGATATGCCCTACTCAAAATGATTTTGCACAAAGAAGTGGGAGGGATGTGCATGTTATTCGATTCCTTAACTGTAAACAAGCAAATCCATGCAATGATAGAAAATCCTATTTCTTGTGAATAGTGATAGTGATTATATATCCCTGGACGACTTACATGTCTTTCTGCTTGTTCCCTCTGAGCTTGAAGGTCCCGTTGATTCTTCTCAGCTAGTGCTTTTGCCTGAAAAATGAAGCCTTGCCAGTTAACAAATTTTGATCTAATATAGTGAGCAGGTACAAACATGTGGTGTCACTCCATTGAAAATAAGTAATAACATATGAAACAACACTTACAGCGCGCTCCTGAGTCCTTTGATGGCGCTCCAACCTAGCTTTTCGTCTTTCCTCAGTCTCCCCTTCAACCTCTGGGAACTCTCCAGCTGTTCCAGGAGCTTTTGCAAACAAAAATTCAGTTAGACCAATGTACAGCTGAAAAAGCAAATGAAAAGGAGCATTTTAAATTCTAAATAGAGAAACACAATTACCGCCTCCAAAAATGGAAGACAGATCATCCACAATATTTGTAGTTGAAGATGCCTTTTTCATGTTAGATGTGGTTCCAACAGACGACCTTTTGGAAGGTTCAGACCCTCCCTTATTCTGGGTATCAAAAAATGGATCCTACAATGGAAATTCGGAAACTAACCACTTACTATACTGGTTAATGGCTGATAAAAATAATAACAGCTATTGATCCTCACCGAAGGGTTAGCCCTAGGCCTTGGTGCGCTGCTTGCTCGAGAGCTGAAGAATGAGTCGAGGTCATTTTCATTCTTCTGTTGGTTTGCTCTAGCTGCAGCAGCAGCCCTTTCGCGGGCTTCTGCAGCCGCCCTTTCAACAGCAGCTCGTTCTGCTCTCTGTCTAGCGTCGGATTCAGCCTTTGAAACAGCAGCTCTCTCTCGTGCATCCCGTTCCCTTGCTTCTGCTTTAGCTCTTTCCCTTGCTTCTGCAGCTGCCTTTTCTGCTCTATCTCTTGCCTCTGCTGCTGCTCTTTCACGGGCTTCAGCCTGAGCTCTCTGAACTGCAGCCCGTTCTGCTCGCTCTCGAGCTTCAGCAGATGCCTTTCCTACAGCAGCACGCTCAGCTCTTTGGCGAGCTTCAACTGCTGCTCTTTCGCGTGCTTCTCTAGTAGCCCTTTCAACTGCTTGTCTAGCCTTTTCCCTTTCCCTCTCAATTTCCCTTGCTCTTTCTCTCTCCCTCTCAAGCCTCCTCTGTTCTCTTTCTTTCTCTTCTCTTTCTCTCTCAATTTCAAGAGCTCTCTCCCTCTCTCTCTCAAGCCTTCTTTGTTCTCTCTCTTCCTCCTCCAGTTGCCTTTGTTGCCTCTCATGATCTGATCTACCCTGTCTTTCTCGCAGTTCCCTCTGCTGCTCTTCTACCACATCTCCATCTGGTTGACCAGCTTCTCTACTTCTAGCAGCCTTCATATATTCCCTTTCTCTCATTTGCTTGAATTTAGCCTCTGCTTTATCCATGGCCTCCTTCATTGCAGCAGCAGATGCTTCAGCCGAAGATGCATTCGCATCAACATCTTCCCCATAAAGAACATCTGTGTGTTCATTTGTACTGGTTTGGCTTCTACCCCTAACAAAATCTTCAAGTTCGTCGATTTGTGTAGGCGCTGAGCCCCTCGCTGCACGACTTGATCTAGGGCTTTGAGAGTATGAAGTAGAATTCGAAAATGAATTTTCATTGACCTTTGATGAAAAGGGACCTGCCTGGGACTTAGACATCCGAGGGGGTCTTGGAGGTGGGGGTCTTGAAGGAGGTGGAGCACTTGTGGGTTGCGTATAAAGAGGGACTTCAGATACGGTAAGCCATATATCATGAGATGACTCTGCAACATCTTCATATCTTGGAGGTGAATTTACATCTCTAGGAATAGCATTTGCATTTGCGTACGAAGGAGACAAAACATTTTGACCAGCAGATCTATGAATATCTGTAGAATCAGAGGGTATATCGAACAATATTTCATGAGGTTCCTGAAAATCATCGTACGACATCTTATGTGTGTGGCCTTCGGCCTCATGTACAGGGTATTTGTCAACTGGATCTTTACTAGCAGAAGAGTAAGTGTCACTCGTGCTTGATCCAGTTCGTAAAGGGCCTCTATCGTTTCCTCTCTTGCTGGTACCAGCAGGCATAGATTTTCCAAGATTATCAAAGGAATCTATATCATCAAATGCTCCCATGTTTGTGGATGTATCAACTTTTGCACTTCCAGAACCAGAATTACTATATCTACCAATTTCTTCCAATGGGTCTGTGTACAACCCTCCAGATGAAGCAGCAGGGGTTGAAGTTGACTCCAACACAACAAAAGGATCTTCCATCACTCTGGAGGCTGTCTTCCCCGAATTTGCAGATGGTTTTTGTGCCCGACTAGACTCTGAAGTTGACCTGCACAAGGCAATATACACTAAGATTAATATTTTCTGAAAATGAGGCAAAAAAACTCATACAATTTAAAACAAATAAATACATTTTACAAGACAGAGAAAATAATTTTACAGTGCAGAAATGACTGTTTGGTTCTGACAGATTAAAAAAACCAGTAAAATTAATTTTGCAAAACTGTATGCAAGTAACTTTAACTTTAATTAAAACAAACCAAAATTATGTTTGAGCTATCATACTGACAAAGTCTAAGATATGGCTAGAACACAATCACCAAAACGGAAACTCAAAAAGACACCAAGAAACATGATTGTAAAACATATGGGAAAGGGAAACGAAAAGGAAAGTAAATTATAAAAAAAATTGACAAATGATTTATTTGTAAATTTTCACTTTTGTATTAAATTAAGAAAAATGGCATTGAATAGTCTAAAATATAATCATAAATTATTATTGAAATATAGTAAGCAACTATTGAATAGCTTCTACCACAAATCTAATAATAGAATTCAACTATAATATAATTACAGTTAAAAACTTTACGAATTCACAATTTCCATATGAGAGAGAAAAGAGCTTTGCCAATTTGAAAGCCTAAGGACAACCTAAATGAAACTATGAATGTAAAATGTAGCATGACATGAAGGATGCACCATATGCATCAGTTTTCTTCTAAGAGTGAGTTTCGTTTCAAAAGAATGGGTTTGCAACGTTTTAAGTAATAGAAACATGACTAAAACATATAAACTCGAAATTAATTTAACATCAATTGTGAGAGAGAGAGAGAGAGAGAGAATAAAAATTTGTTACCCTAAATTTTCAAAACAGGATGAAAAATAATTTATTTGCTCAAAACATTCATTGTTACATAAGATTGGATGACAAAAGCTAAATTTCTAATAATACAAGATAAAAATATCATATATTTGCTTATTAAAGAAAAACACCACATAGCAACTAGCTAAAACAAGAAGCCAGAAGTTTGGCAAACTCAATAAGTAGCATATGAGCTTGCACAGTATTCTAGGAATAATAAAACATCGCATTTTAAATGAGAATAATTGCAACAATCCACATAAATTACTCTTACAAAAGATTAAATCTCAAACCAAAGCTCATTTTCATACTATAGGGCATAGCTCTTATAAAACTGGCTATGTTTTTTTTAAAACAAATTTTGCCTCATATGGGCTTACAATAATAACAAAGGGAAACCTAGTCCCAACCCGCCCGAGTGTGGACTTGAACCTGCGACCTCTAAGATCACAACTTCAAGGCTCAACCTTTAGACCAAGCCTTTGCCACATATAAAACTGGCTATGTTGTCATAAAATCATCGGATGAGAACTCCATATTAAATTCTCCAAATGCTATATTGCCAAACAAGACTAGTCATTTCTTTCTTTTCTCTCCTTTTCCATCAGTTAGTAACCAAATACTATTAAAAGAATTAAGCAAATTTTGGCTCACTCCAAGAACTTGGCTCTCGCTTGGGGAATTTATAGGATGCGAACCATCAAATAATAAATCAAGTATAGAAATCAAAATTAAGCAACTTCTCATGCACACACAGCGAACATTATGTTAACATCTCACTAGCTTAACCATATCAAGACAACTATCCCATACACTGAAAGACATGACTAGAAGAGTTCAAGAAATTGCTATTCAAGATGAAAATATCAAAACCATGTACTATGTGGTAGATGAATGCTTATCCATAACTATATTTATTCATCAAATGTAGCATACAAGCCAGACTATGACGATAATAAAAAAATATATATACAGCAACATTGTAACACAATAAATATAAAGTATGTTGATGCCAATAATGAAAAAATTTCAAATCCAAACTTGCTACTAACAAATATTTTACTGTGGATACGAAAAGGCAATGCTGCAATTTGTTAACCTTATCATTTACCTACAAATCATACTTCATTTCTTTCCAATTTAGATCAGTTGCTTGTCAAAAAAAATTTGCAGTAACATTCATATAAAAATGTATCAAGCACAGGAACATAACTATAAAAAGGTTAAAAGAAACAAAATAGATCAGTAGCTCATATGAACCGGATGCAATTAGTAACTCAGGGCCAGACAGTCAATGTCTTTGAACTAGCCATAAGAAACTTCAACCAAGTGTACAGGGGAAAGATTCAATATTACAGATCCAAAAACTTAAAAGTGGGCAAAACAACCTTATAGCCTAATCAAATAAAAATTATAGCTAGGGAAAAAAGAAAAAGGTCTAGTCACTGAAAATGAATACCTGCTCATACTAGGGGAGCTACTGCGGCCAAAACCATGAAGCAAATCATCAAAAGCAGTAGTCTCTGTCTCCGGTTTAGAAGCCTTTCGCTTGGATTGAGCCTCCTTTCTACCGAAATTCCCCAACAAATCATCAAACGCTGAGCTATTGTTCAGTGACCTATGTTTGGGCGAAGCAGGAGAAACGGCCGCGGCAAACACATTATCAAACTTAGCCGACTGCGAACCCAGAGGCGAAGTCTTCACCCCTGGCAATCCATCGAAAACATCGTCATCATAAAGCGGCTTATCAAAAACCGGCAAAGAAGAAGTTTTCGCCTTCTGGTCCTTGAAGATGGAATCATAATCAAAAGCAGAAGACGAAGAGGTAGTTCCTCCACCGCCGCGGGATTCCGTATACTTAGGCGGCCCGCCAAAGACGTCGTTGAACAAAAGGTCATCACTGCCACCATCACGATCATGATCATCAAATACAGGAGCAGATTTGGTAGAAGCAGAAGAGGATCGGGAGTTAACAGCACCGCCGGATCCAAGCCCAAAATCCACAGAAGAGAAACCACTACTGCTATTATTAACAATAGTATTACGAGATGGCGCCATGGGAGCAGATTTACCCTGGGGTTTGAACCCGAAGTCCCGGGCCAATATACCAGGAAAATCATCCATAGATTCTCAGAACCTTGAGATCGATGCTCAAATCAATCGACGCCGGATCTGCGATGCCGGTAACAGGTGGTGGTTAACAGAATTCGAAATTCTCAGATCTAATAAAGGAAAAGGCAAACGGTGAAAGCAGGGACGCAGAAGAAAGGAGAAACGATGGCGGAGAGGAAGGATGTAGCAAAATTAGGGGGTGGGTGGACAATTATCGAATAAATAAGGTATCAAAAAATAATTAAACAAAGATAGCATAAACATAAATGGAACAGAACCCTAGACACTATCGTTTTCACGTTTTGTGTTAAATGTCACTCGATATATTTCCTCCAGTTTCCTGACCTAAATTAACCTAATTTTTTTCAGATGTCGTTTCCCAATGTCGATATTGATTTCTGTGACGTTTCCGTGTCAATACTACCTAAAAATCAGTACATCAAATGTGCTGTAGCAGCAGGGGAGAGGGGATCAAATCTTCAAATAATCCTCCTTCTTCTTCTTCTTTCTGCTTCGTTTCCTTTCCTCTGTCTGGCCAAAAGTCTGAAATGGCTAAATTTTACTATAAAAGGCAGGCTAAATTGTAGTTTTTTATGTTAATGACCTTCATAGTTTGAATCAGGGTGTTCAACGGTAGCTTCAGTTGAATAATCGAATCGAATCGAATACACCAAAAACTAAAATGCTTAAAAAATATTAACCGAACCGAAATAAAATAAATAACTAAACTGAACCGACCAATTTATTTTGGTTGGTTCCATCGGTTATTTCAATTTATATTTTCTAAGCTTATGATTTTTTCTTTTCAATCACTTTAACCAACCCAATTTTTATTTGAAGATTTAAAAAAAATAAGGTCTTTTTATTATCAAATTGGCAAAGCACTAACAGTTTGCTAACTTATAATTCCCACCATGTATAAAATTTGACAATACATGGAAATTTACATCAAATTTGATGAATCTTTAAGTAAGCAAATTTACCGACAATCTTTAAGAATTTGATAAATTATAAGTAATCAAGAGTTTTCTGAATATAAAATTCACTGATATATATCACATATATAGAATGTGAAGAATTCCAGGTCACATTATACATATTTTAAATAGTTTTTTTACTTAATTAGTCGGTTCGATTATATGGATTTTTTTTTAATTAAAACCGAACTAATCATATTCACCGAAAATATATAAAATGAGGAATCGAAACCGAACCGTTGAAACCGAAAAATCAAAATTCATCGGTTCGATCAATTATTTCGATTACGCTCGATTTTTTAACACCCCTAATTTAAATGGTGTTGGATTAAAAAAAATTCTTCTATTTCACAATTTTGGATAGAAATGAATTTCAATAGAATAATAGGTGTGGTTAAAGAAACCAAAATTTTCAAAATTTGAGCTAGTTATAATGGAGAGGGTTGTAATTCGGGTTGCAATCGAGCTAAGCTCTTAGTAAACAGTTTAAAATTGACTCAGTCAAAGTTCGACTAAAGCTCAAATCGAGTTCGAGATTGGCTCGAGATAATATTTAATATCGAATAAAACCGAGCTTTTTGAGATTCGAATTAAAAGCTCACGTGCAGGCTTGTATAATTTTTTGTTAGTTATAAATTTTTTATTAGTTTCATATATATTCATAAGCATGATCGTTTAGTTTTAATTTTAATAATTCTTAGTTAAGAAAAAGCTGTAAAATTCTTCATACCTATTGCATACATATATTTTTTTTAATTTCACATAAAATGTGTATTTAGAAAATAATATGCAATAGATTAATTGGATAAACATGGGTATGTTTCTCCCATCTCTTCTCAAGAAAGAAGTGGGCTATTTCTTTGCAATATTGTACCCAATTTCATATGTGGCAATTCCGTCCCTTTGTCTCTGTGTTTTCACATCAAGAATTCTTCATGGATGGAGTGATGTCAAATGTGTAGAAGCTAGGGTACGTTTGGGGAAATCTCATTCACACTGATTATGTGATGAGCGTATATATTAATATACATCTTTACAATACAATATAGGAAGTGTTTGTATAGGAATATAGTGCGGACGATTAACTACGCACACAATAGAGCAAGTGTACTTCGTCGATCAAGTAATAAAGAGTAAGAAGGATGTCGATCCCACGAGGACTATGCTTACAATTTCTAGATGTAGTCGAGTTTTGTTTAACTAGGCGAGATGATATTATAATTTGTTGGATTTGATTCTAAGTCTAAGAATGAAATTAAAATGAATGATAAGCAAAAATAAAATAAAGTAATTTGTTATTCAATGGTGAAACTAGCTAAGGCATTTGGTTTCACTTGACATTTATTTTAGCAATTCTCAGAGCAATGCAATATTTCTATCATATTCTAAGGATGGCGAAACCCGCAAATAATTAACTCCGATTAAGGTTATTAATTCTAGTTCTTGATCTAAACACTTAGACATGGTCCATCTTAAGCACCTAGACAAGAAAATCATTAAGTTCATGGAATCCTAGCACAAACTAGTGAGCCACAATAGCAATGGTCATGCGATATCAACATGTTATGTATTTCCGTTAGTTTAGTCCTTTGGTCCATTATAAACTAACTATAAACATTAAAATAGATGGTCACACATTCAAAGCATTAAGCATATCATAACATGTTCAATGGAAGATAATAGGAAATACTTGCATAAAACTTCAAGAAATTACATAAAACTCATGCCAAGACCCACCATAGCCTTAGCTATGGTGGAGTTAGTTCATATCTAAAGTGAAAGTAAACAAATTAAGGATTGAAAACATGATAAGTAAGAGTTGAGAATGAAACTAGAAGATTCAATAAGCTCTTGTGGATGGATGATCTTCTATGGTTGATGCTCCTCCTTCACTTGTATTCCTCACTTGAAGTATGCCGAGAAACCAAGAATAAAAATCTGCACTTTTTCACCAATATGTCAAGGTACTTTTCTACTTGTAGAATGCTCCTTTTATAGCTTGGTCCTTAATGAAATTTGCTGGAGAGGAAGCTGCAAGTTGGCATCCTTGATTACTTAAACTTGGGCAAATAATTGCTCAAAATAATGCAATGCCCATACTTGATAGCTAGATTGTCATAAATCCGAATACATGTTGCATATATTAACATAATGACACAATTTGCTCCATACTTTTGTAAATTGTCATATCTAATAACTCCTCAAAGTCATTGAATCTAGCATCAAGTTCACTCCGACTTGCCAATTATTGAAGTGCAAGTTGCTAGTTGATTGAGTCCACTTGCTTGAAATGATGAATCTTACCTTCCAATGATGAATTCCAACAACAAAATCAATAAATATAGTCATCAAATAATTAAGTTTTGTGCTGGAATTTTTGGCTCATATTAAGTAGGAAATGTGATGACTCCACATGTAAGGTAGCTCATCTCCTCTCCTAAAGCATGTCCATTCCTTAATTTGCACTTCTCATGCTCTTTTTTTTAATCTCATTTTGACTCCATTTAGCAAGAATCTCCATGGCACCTAAAATGAAAGAAAACACACTAAATACTACCACAAATCATAAATAAAAGTTCTAAAACTAATGGAAAATATAATGAAAATAATATGCTAATAAAGTGCACATCAACATTTCCACACACTAAACCTTGCTTGTCCTCAAGCGAGAATAAAACTTAAAACATTCTATTACAACACTCAATCATTATTGACCCTCAACTTGAATTACCAAATAATATATAGCTTATTGTCATTTTCATTT
The DNA here is from genome assembly GCA_947683365.1 of Euphorbia pulcherrima. Lineage (NCBI taxonomy): Eukaryota > Viridiplantae > Streptophyta > Magnoliopsida > Malpighiales > Euphorbiaceae > Euphorbia > Euphorbia pulcherrima. Next base: position 8,698,238 of record CANTUS010000004.1, read on the forward strand.
AACAGATATCTCAAAGTCAAATTCATAATCAACAGCTTAAGAAGCGAGTTCGTCTAAAAAGTTAACTCTAAATTGAATTCACGTTGCTTGATAATTCTCACCAGGTTGTCACTCTATTCACACACGTGTTTAAGGGTGAGAAAAAAAATTAAAGCTCTCAAATTCCTCACTTAAAGCAATACATATAGATTTGCATGTTCATCTAATCGCAACTATTTATATACTTCATTAAACCACAATCAAAAGGTTTTATCAAGGGTTGTAACGAGGCTTAGGTAGGGTATGGAAAGGGAATAATAGTGGCTAAAGATCACGTGAACTTAGTAAGCAAGTTGATGATGGCTTTTCAAAAGGAGATGAATTCACTTGCACAATTATAATGAGAAGGAGCAAAATTTAAAGGTGGAAGACGAAAACAAGCCAAAATAAGAAATACGGAGAAATAGATGAAGACTCATTTAAGATTAACGGTCAACAATAATGACAAAGAAGATCGAACAATTGATGAGACACTTGAAATTCATTTGCAACATCTTGAGAAGTAGAGAATAAGATGTTTGTTTTGAAGACTTTAAAAGCTCAAATCAAGTGTTATATAATACGAACACAAACAAAAGGGTGTATATATGAAAACACAATTTATTAGAGAGAAAATTTATTAGGCAAGTAATTCCTTTTTTTTCTTTTTTGTTTTACCTTTTTTTATCAATTTTTTTATCAATTTTTTATTTTTTTCTTTTGAAGTTCATTCGTGAAATACATAAGATTTGACGGGAAAGGATAAGAGAAGTACAATGAAACAAGGAAAAACGAAACTAACCGCGAACTAATAAAATTCAATAATGATGTTAATTGATTCTAACATGCCACAATGACTCAGACAACAAGGAAAATGTAAGAGATAAAACAAAAAGCTTCCTTCTTAAGTGTACAAGTTTCTTTGTTTCTAACCGAAAGTCATGTTGCTCACAAGTTCACACAATCAAAGGTGAAAGAAGAGGGGAATATGAAAAAAAAGGAATTGGCTTTGTAATGTGTGTCATAGAAAGAAAAGGCTTATAACTCAAATGGGCTTTCTAGGGGAAGATGGGCAGACTAAATTTAAGCTAAAGGGGTAATCCTAATTGTCTTAATCATTTTGTGGTTATTCAAATGTGGTAATGAAGAGTGTTAGATTCGAATGCCGTAATGGCTCAATTAAGCATGAATTCTCACAATTGAAAGAAATAGCACTTGTAGTGTTGTGCTTAGAGGCTCAAATCACTCATTTAAAGAAATGGCTTAGTATCAAGTGATGTGAAATTCAATTGATAAAACTTCATAGACCAAAACACCGATTAAACTGAGGATCACGAAGTTGACTACTATCTGTTATTATCATAGGTCACTATTTAGCTGCATAATATAAGGTAATTCTAGAGTCATTGTGATTGAGGTCATTATTATCTAATAAAGTAACATAAAAAAATTCACATGCAACACAAAAAGAAAACTAGAAAAGATAAAGCAACAATAACAAAATAACCTAGAATGTGAGGAAAATTTTTTTTTTGGGACCTTTTTTTAGTATAACCTCCTTCCCACACACAAAATTTCACATTGTCCTCAATGTGATGACCAACCAATGCAAAAATGAAGAAAAGATAGAGTGAAAGGAAAAAGGGAACTCCCCTAGTCAACAAGTTGACGATGCGACGCTATTATGGTGAAGGAGGATATGAAGGTTCTTGTCCATGAAGTTGAAAGACGACAGTCATGTTTGCTTTGATTCGAGAGTTTTGGCGGACAACCCGTTGTAGCATCCCATAAACTGTGGAAATGTCAATGGAACAAGGTTCTGAACTCCTTGGAGAGTTTTGGGGACTTGATTGATTTGTTGGTGCATTAGGCAGAGAGACGATTATTGGTTGGATCTTTTCAATGAAGCCCCAACTCCAACAATCTGTTTCCATATATTGAGAGACAACCTGCATTCTTTTCAAGGAATCCAAACTCAAAGGCAACAGTTCATAAGTGGGATTCAACTTAGGTATAGGTGACTTAATCACTTTTAAATTTAGAGCAAGACGTGTAATGATTGAACCAAAAGCTAAAGCATACTTGTTTGTAATGCTATATTGAATGTGATTGGCCACCCAAAAAACTAAATTTACTTTTACTTTGTTTTCCATGCACCAAAGAAAAAAATAATTCAGCTTTAATGCAAACATTTGATCCATCTTTTCTTCCAAAATATGCAAAAATTAGTAATCGATGAATGTATTGGTGTACAGGTTTTCGCAAGTCTTTAGCTTTAGAGGATTTAGGGAGATACCCCATCATATCCCTAGACATTTCTTTCCACACATTAGATTGACAAAAATTCTATGAGTATGTAATTTCAGGTAGTTTATACTCATCAGTTTGTGCAAAATTGTCATCGATAAATCCACACAACAAATTGAATTCGGTGATGCTTTGTTTAAATTCCTTTCCTAAGTGTCAAAATTCAACTACCCTAGGAGTATTAATTCCACAATTATTCAAGTTTGACTTAAAGTTAGTATAAAATTCCCTAATCAATTCAACATATCTTGAACATGATATATCAAGCAATGCACTCTATTCGGTGTTATCAATCAAAGAATGAAACTCATCCACCATGTCAAATTGTTTCAATGCATTCATGTCAATCAATCTTGGTCCTACGATGTGCATTTTTCTTATAATTTCATATCTAGGAATTAAAGATTCATCGAAATTCAAATTACCCAGCAATTTTGATTCAAGAAGGGTTCGAAGCATACCACTCAGCAATCGAAACTGATTGCTAATTACCTTTGGTTTCAAAGTTGAGCCGGTGTTGGATGCAATGTCATTTTTCTTATTTCTCTTTTATGGTTGTCCCGATGAGTCCTTTATTAGCCTTCGTTTCTTGTTATTCATCCCATTGGTGGCTGTTTTCTTTTTAATTGAAGCAATTGGGGAAGGGGCTGATGTCGTTGGGACTGTTGGAGAAAGAGTAGCGGCTGGAGTCGGGGGTGGTGGCTGGTGGCGAGAGTCAGGCCGGTAATTGATGAGGAGTAGCGAAGACGGTGGTAGCTGGAACTAACGAAGGAGAGGGGAGGCATTGCCATCTGCTGCTGAACTATCAGAGAAGGTGCGCCAATTTGAGTGGCGGCCGGTGAGAGTCGGAGGTGGTGGTTGGTTGGTGAGAACGATGGAGAGGTACAGGTTCTGTAAAGAAGAATGATAGATTAGGTTCTTTTTTTCTTTTTTTCTTTTTGTTTTCATTTGTTTTTTTAATTTAATTTTATTAATAAGAAAGAAAAGAAGAGAAAGTAGGAAGAATGAAAAAAAGAAAAGAAAGTAGGAAGAATGAAATGAGTCAAAGTTCTGGAATGAACCATTGATTAAGTCATGGGCATGCCTTAAAATGGGCTTTATCAAATGGGTTTAAAAAGATATCTTGATATTGGCATGCCCATACCTTAAAAAATAAAGTAGACTAAAATTGAAACTAGTTCTATTAAGTCCATTTATTTTACTTAAGCATGGGCATGCTTAAACTTTTATTCCATACAAGATTCCTTTATAAGTGATAAATTATAGCATAGTCGTGCCCTAAAATATGCGTCCTACTCTAAAAAAATTGAGCATATTAATTCAAAAACAACATGACTAAATAAATAAAGAAAAATAAAAATTGGGCTGCCTCCGAATAAGCGTTAATTTATAGTCGATTAGCTTGACTTTTCGTAACTTAGACGGGGTTAGAAAGGACAATGGTGATTACTTTTGCATCGTAATCACCACCGTTATATAATTTTAATCGTTGACCATTTACCTTAAATGGCGGTTCTTTGACATGCATCACAAGACTTGACAAAGTCATAAGCATTGCATGACCTTAGTAGCAGTTTGTGTGGGGCCAAAATGGCCACCTGGTTCCCTAGTGTGACAAAGAGTTAAGATCGAGTTTACCTCTTCGTCGGGTATGCAACAACGAATCACATTATCACTACATATTTTGAACAAATATGGATTTTCCCACAAATAATGCTTAACATCGGAGAAAAACTTACGTTTTTGTTGGTAGGAAAGATTAGGGGAACGATATTACCTGCCAAGAAGTTAGCAAAATCTGCATACCATGGAGACATCGAGATTGCAAATATTTTTTCATCGGGAAAGACTTCCTTAATTTCCTCCTTGGGTAGAGATTTTTGAACCTCATCATCCAATTGAGACAAATGATCTGCCACCACATTTTCGCTTCCATTCTTATCCCGAATCTCAATGTCAAATTCTTGAAGAAGAAGAATCCACCGGATTAGTCTTAGTTTGGCATCCTGTTTTGCTAGCAAATACTTGATAGCGGCATGGTTAGTGTAAACAATAATCTTGGAAAGCACTAGCTATGAACGAAATTTATCAAATGCAAATACCACAGCTAGTAGTTCTTTTTTTGTCATAGTGTAATTTTCTTGCGCTTCATTCAAAGTCCTACTAGCATAATAAATAGGTTGAAAAACTTTGTACAATCTTTGGCCTAAACATGCTCCTACAGCTACATCGCTAGGATCACACAGTAGCTCAAAATGGATTGTCCAATTTGGACTTATCATAATTGGTGCTTTTATCAATCTCTCTTTCAATTCGTTAAATGCATGTAAACAATCATTAGAGAAACTAAAATTAGCATCCTTGATTAACAATTGGGACAAAGGTTTTGCAATTTTGGAAAAATCTTTTATAAAACGCCTGTAAAAACCTACATGACCCAGGAAACTACGCACTGCTTTGACATTAGTTGGTGCAGGTAATTTTTCAATTACCTCGACCTTGGCTAGGTCAACCTCTATTCCCTTCTTTGATGCTTTATGTCCCAAAACTAAACATTCTTGCACCATAAACTGACATTTTTCCTAACTAAGAGCTAGATTTGTTTTCTCACACCTTTTAAGAACAAGATTAAGATTATGCAAACAAACATCAAATGAAGGTCCAAAAATAAAGAAATCATCCATGAATATTTCCATAAAATCCTCAACCATATCAGAAAAAATTGCAGTTATGCATCTTTAAAATGTTGCGGACGCATTGCATAATCCAAATGGCATGCGCCTATATGCAAAAGTACCATATAGACAAGTAAATATGGTCTTTTCTTGATCCATGGGATCCACTAGTATTTGTATATAGCCGGAAAGGCTATCTAAACAACAGTAAAATTCATGACCAGTCATTCGTTCCAGCATTTGATCAATGAATGGTAATGGAAAATGGTCTTTTCTAGTGGCTTCATTTAATTTTCTATAATCAATGCACATGCGCCAGCCAGTTGTTTTACGCACAGAAAAAGTTCATGTTTATCATTTCCATTAAAGTAGTGCCACCCTTTTTAGGTACCACTTGTACCGGACTCACCCATGGACTATCAAAGATAGGATATATAATACCTGCATCCAGTAGCTTAATTACCTCTGATTTTACCACTTCTTTCATATTCGAGTTCAATCGCCTTTATGGTTGCACCAACGGTTTGACTTGCTCCTCTAGGAAGATTCTATGTGTGCACAAAGATGGGCTTGTCCCTTTTATGTCAGAAATTGACCATCCAAATGCTCCTTTATGCTCTCTCAATACTTTGAGTAATTTTTCTTCCATTTCCCCTGTTAAAGAAGAAGAAATTACTATAGGTAAAGATGATGGAGGATTAAGAAAAACATATTTTAGATGAGAGGGTAGAGGTTTTAGTTCTAAAACAGGAGTTTCTTTGAGTGATGACTTCGCTCTTAGGTTGTTCCCATGATCTAGATCCTTGTAATGGTCTTTTACCCACAAGCAATCTTCAATGCTACTATCAAGGGCTCCTAGTGTTTCTTTCTCATCAATATTTTCATGAAAAATATCTTCAACATAATCATCGGTAATGCCAATAAAATTCGCACTTTCATGATCACTAAAAGGATATTTAAGTGAATCATAAACATTAAAAACCACTTCCTCATCTTGTAGTCGAAAAATTAATTTCCCTTGTTGAACATCAAAGTTCGCCCGGTTGCAAGGAAAAGTCTACCCAAAAGGGTAGGGACCATTTCATCTTCCGCCATATCGAGTACAATAAAATCAGCCGGAAAGATGAATTTATAAACTTTTTCCAACATATCTTCCACTACCCCCTTCGGATGGGCTATTGATCTATCCGCTAATTGCAAAGTTATGTTGGTTAGCTTTGGGTTGTCCAACCCTAATTTCCTGAAAATAGACAAAGGCATTAGATTGATGCTAGCACCTAAATCATATAATGCTCTTTGAAATGTGAAATTTCCAATAGTATAAGGGATAGAAAAACTCCCTGGATCCTTAAGCTTTGGTGGTAGCTTGTTAAGGATAATGGCGGAACACTCTTTAGTTAATGGCTTTGGCAGTCTCCTCCATAATTTCCATACATCAGGACTTGTGCGGATTGCTTCAGGTTCAGGTGGGCCATCATTAAATCCATTTTGCGACTAAGTTCAGCTACTACAGGATTACTTGACCCTGCTTCCATGGAAAAGACGTTTTACCCTCTCCCACCTGGCTTTTCTGCTTGCCATTGAGAACTTTTCTTTGCCAACTCGTTCACGAGGTCATAAGCTTCCCCTTGAGTGTAGCGACTCGGTCCTAAGAGGGGTGTCACCGGGGTAGAAGACCTGAGCAAAGAGCAGTCATGAAGGATGTCGATGGGGACAGGAATGAACCGAGTCCACACCCAAAAGAGAGGGTTTCGAGATTGTGCTGGTATGGGACGGTACAATTGAGAACGGTTAAGGATTTCGAGATTGTGATGGTATGGGACATTACAATTGAGAGAGACTTAAGAGATTTGATTGGTACTACCTATACTAACAAGGTGCACCTTCTTTTCAAGAGCCTACTCGGGAGAACTCCAAAGTTGAGCATGCTTGACTTGGAGCAATCTCGGGATGGGTGACCTCTTGGGAAGTAATTTCCAGGAAGTGAGCGAGTGAGGACAAAGCTCACTGAAAAGACTCATGTTGGTTTGTGGGGGCAGTCGGTAAAACCCAGGGTGTTACAGAATGGTATCAAAGCTAGCTCTCTCCCAGTACAGTGTGGTTCGGTGATAAACCAGGCAGAAGCTGGTGGGCTGCAGTGACCCCGTCTTAAGAGGGGTGGCGCCGGGGTAGAAGACCTGAGCAAAGAGCGGCCATGAAGGATGTCGATGGGGACAGGAATGATCCGAGTCCATACCCAAAAGAGAGGGTTTCGAGATTGTGCTGGTATGGGACGATACAATTGAGAACGGTTAAGGATTTCGAGATTGTGATGGTATGGGACATTACAATTGAGAGAGACTTAAGAGATTTGATTGGTACTACCTATACCAACAAGGTGCACCTTCTTTTCGAGAGCCTACTCGGGAGAACTCCAAAGTTGAGCGTGCTTGACTTGGAGCAATCTTGGGATGGGTGACCTCCTGGGAAGTAATTTCCAGGAAGTGAGCAAGTGAGGACAAAGCTCACTGAAAAGACTCGTGTTGGTTTGTGGGGGCAGTCAGTCAAACCCGGGGTGTTACATTGAGTCTTCTTGAAGATGTTTCCACTTACAGCGGAATCAATAGTGGCACAATTAGTAGGTGTTAAACCATTGTAAAATGTACTTACTTGTTGCTGTTGGGAAACAATGATCCGGATAAAAAATCTAAATCCGGATCAAGTTTGAAAGAAACAAAAACAATGAATATAATTCTTTCAAATCCAAATGGAAATATCCGGACAAAGATCAAGACACAAGTCATACATTGAACAAATTAAAAACCCAAGCATAAGGGAAAATCATCCGAACAGAGTTTGGTAAGGAAACAAACTTCTAACCCTCAAGACCAGCATCCGGAAGAACTGATTGAAGCCATCTCCGGAAGATAGATTCAAAGCATATAGGTCTAAAAGACATCCGGAAGACCTATATTTCAAATATAGGGAAAGTTTTCAAATATACTTTTCCCTTTACCCTTTTTGGTCTATGGAAGTCAAAGATCTTTTCCCCAAGATAAAGACAAAATGACAGCTTGTATATTTTAGAAAAAGTCAAAAGGGTCTGACACCGAACAGAGAAAAGCTAACTACTTTTTCTCCTTGACCAATAAAGGCACGTGTGGATCTTACATCAAAAAGCAATTGGTATGAAAGTTGGTGCATCACAAAATGACAAGCAAAACGATCACTGACAACTTTTCAGCCTCAATCCTAAGATTTCAAACAGATCAAAACACAATTTAACAGATTGATCAACGGATCCGAAAGCTCCACATCATAACCTGATCAAGGGTGAAGATTGAATAAAAGCTCACCAACCCCAAATGGCTACATTTATGATCAAAGCCTATAATAGGAGCTCTTCACCAAATGAGAAGGTTAACTGATTGATTTTACAAAAGCAAGTAACAACGCAACACGTATACAATCAGTTGATATAATCCCTCTAAGAACCCTTGATTGAAAATCGGTTTGTAAGGATTCCCAAGTAAAACTATAAACTTGAGGAACACCAAAATCCAACCCTTTGTTAAAAACCAAAGTGTAAAAATCTCCAATTTGGGTAAGTTGAGAGATTGGGATATAGCTTGAAGTAGGTGCTTTGAGTGATATCTCCCTGTAGGTCTCAGCTTAGATTCAAGGTAGAAGGCTAAGTGGTATATCCTACTAAAGATAACAGGACTCAGCTAGGAGTTGGTGCTTCTAGTGGTATATCCTACTTTCGGAAGGGGTTACCATCCAGAGACAAATTCGTAAGGCTTGATTCCTGCCAGTTGGAAAGGAATCCACTAGTGGACAAGCTCGGAGGAAGGAAACTCCGAGGAGTTGACGTAGGCAGGGCCGAACCGATATAAAATACCTGTCTTTGATTTTCTTTCTCTTTTACTTAATTGCACTCATTTGCATCATCCCTATCCATCTTCCGGATCATAATCAAATACGCTACACTAAAGACTTTTCTAAGTCTGCTAATTCCATGAAAAAGGGCCATTCACCCCTCTGTCCTTATAAATATTCTCACAGGGACCAATAAGTGGTATCAGAGCAAGTGCTCAAACTAGAGATTTAATAATCTCAACCTAAAGGTCTATATATTTTGATTCACATATCAAAATGAGTTTCCAAAACTCACCACTCCTTCCTGAGGGTATGTCTGTTACCTGTCCTCCACTCTTCGCTAGTGAACACTGCACATTCTGACAAAATCAGATGACGAACTTCATCCAGTCACAAAGTATGCAAGCGTGCTTAGTTATTAAAGATGGCCCATATGAACCTACTTACAAAGTAGAGGGTATGCCCAGCCGAAAGTCATCAAGCATGTGGGATGACAATGACTTTAAAAATTGCGTAAAAATGCAAATGCTATTAATATGCTTCATTGTACTCTTAGTGCAGCTGAATTCAACAAGATATCCGGATGTGAGACTGCAAAAGAGATATGGGAGAAGCTGGAGGTAACCTATGAAGGAACTTCCAAAGTGAGAGAGGCCAAGCTTGATCTACTTCAATAGAAGCTTAAATCCTTTAAGATGGAGCCTAAAGAATCAATCGGTAACATGAACACTAGATACACAAATCTGGTGAATGAAATGAAAAGGCTGGGGAAGGAGATTCTAGAAGTAGAAATGGTCAAGAAAGTGCTCCGGAGTCTCACCAAGGAATGGGACAATAAAAAGACTGCCACTGAGGAAGCTCATGACTTAAATTTTTACAGTTATGATGAACTCATTGGCAATCTTCTAATCCAAGAATTGTCCTTAGAGAGATACAGCCAACAAGAAAAGAAACTTAAGGAGAAAAAGAAGGCCATTGCTCTTAAAGCAGAATCCACCGGATCGGCCTCATCTGGAGAAGAAGAGCAAATCGATGAGTCAATGAGCACTAAAGATTAACTTTCTTTACTAACTAGAAGGCTAAATCGATTCATACAAAAGAAAGATAGAAGGAAATAAAAAAGGTATGAATCTCAGAAAATAAGAGAAGGCACCTCCGGAAGAAGTAAACCCAGAAGGAATCCTGAAGAAAAGAAGGATCCGGAGAAAGACGTTGCCTGTTTTGAATGTGGTGAAAAAGGCCACTTCAGAACAAAGTGCCCCAAACTCAAAAGAACCAAGAAGTTCAAAAAGAAGGCAATGGTTGCTACCTAGAGCAACAGTGAAGAAAGTAGCAGATCATCTTCAACAGAAGGAGAGGTGACTACTAACTGTGCGTTCATGGCTCTGACTAAACCGGAAGTAGAGCAATCTGGAAGGAATGCCTCCAAGCCAGAAATAGTACAAATCAAAGAATCAGAATCAGATAGAGCAAACACTGAGGTAAATTCTGGCTCTAATTCTGCCTCTAACTTTGGTCTTGCAAAATCTCTTTCTATTGTTATCAAGGGCGTAAAGAAGAATGCAAAAGCCAACAAGTCTCTAAAAAGAGCAATACTAGAATTGGCTGAAGATGCTGAGGTAATGGCACAAGATATCAATCTGGTTAGAGCAACCAAGTATATTGATGTAGTAGAGGAAAACTTCCTGAGGAATCAAGTCTAGATTCTGAATGCAAATGTAGTGGGACTAGTTAGAGAAGTCAATCTATTAAAGGAAGCATCCAGGAAGAAACCTGAAATAAAGGATCCAAGAAGAGATAAGCCTTATCCTCCTTAGAATAGTGTTCGAAGGAACTCAAATCAAAGGACAAATGGAGTAAGCAGACAGCCACAAGCTCAAAGATATACTACTGCTCAGAAAGGAAAGGCGAAGGTAGCTTACAACCAACAACCTATCAAGCAAAGAAGAAATTATAGAGCTAAAGTTGCACCTCTAACCAACTTATGAATTTATACCGGACCATCTACTAGTGTACAAGAGGCTGGGTATAAAGGCAACTATGAAAGGAAGGATCAGGAAAAGATCAGCGTAAAGCAAAAGCAGAACATACCCATTTCAGGGTGCAGATTTTATGGAAAAAAATAATCATATTACTAAATTATATAGATTAAAAAATGGTTATTATGATACTTATCCTTGGCCTGAGATGGTTATTAACCTGAGAGGACCCAAATCTGATTAGGTACCCAAACCCACTTCATCTGTTTTGCAGGTATGCCTTCGATCCACAGTATATCAACACACTTAGTATATTGATAATGGATGCTCAAGGAACATGATAGGTGATGAAAAGGCCTTCATCACATTAACCTGAAAGAAGGAAGGCAAAGTAAGCTTTGGAGACAATCAAAAGGGACAGATCATTGGTCATGGAACCATTGGATCTAGATTTAAGATTGAAGATGTCTCACTAGTTGATGGACTGAAATTCAACCTGATAAGTGTGGATCAATTATGTGACAAAGGAAGAAAAGTCATATTTAGCTCCGGAGGCTGCTCAATATATGACAGTAAGTCTAATCAACTTATTCTTTACACACCTAGAGTAAACAATGTCTATTCTGTAAATATTAAAAATGATAAGAAGAATATATGCTTGGTGTCTAAAGAACAAGAGTCATGGCTATGGCACCGAAGGTTGGGACATGTAAGCATGAACCTCCTGTCCAAATTAGCCAAAAAGGAATTAGTTATGGGTTTGCCCAGGATTGCTTTTGATAAGGATCATCTATGCACTGCATGCCAACTAGGAAAAGCATAGGAAAAGTTTCCCTTCCATCTCATACATTCCTTCCAAAAGAGTACTTAAGCTCTTACATATTGATCTTTTTGGTCTAATTAAGCCACTGAGTTTAGGTAGAAGAGAATACACTATGGTCATTATAGAAGACTATTCTCGATATACCTGGGTTCTTCTACTAGCAAGCAAGGATGAAGCCTTTAACCAATTCTCCAAAACATTCATTCGGATAGAAGTAGAATAGGGCATACACATTGCACGCATCCGGTGTGATAATGGAGAAGAATTAAAAAAATAAGCATTTTACTGACTTTTGTGACTCCAAGGGCATTGAACATAACTTCTCTGCCCCCCACACTCCTCAGCAAAATGGAGTAGTTGAGAGAAAGAACAGGACCATTGTAGAAATGGCTAGAATAATGCTTAGTGAAAATTGTTTGCCAAAATATTTCTAGGGTGAGGCCGTAAACACAGCATGCTACATCTTAAATAGAGCTCTCATTAGAAAGACCATAGAAAAGACCCCATATGAAATCTAAAAGGGAAGAAAACCCAAAATTGGGTACTTCAAAGCATTCGGGTGTAAATGCTACATCCTTAATGATAGAGAGCAATTAGGAAAATTTGATCCTAAATCTGATGAAGCAGTTTTCCTCGGCTCCTCAACATATAGTAAGGCTTACAAAGTCTTCAATAAACGAACCCAAACTTTGGTAGAGTCTATACATGTAGATTTTAATGAGACTAACACTACAGGAAAGAAAAGCTACACTCTAGAAGATTAAGTTCCGGAAGCTGAAAAATCTAGAGAAAAGGAGGAAGCAGGAATTCCTGATTCATTTCAAATCAAGAAGTACAAAGAGGAAGATGAAGGAATATCCTTTGATCTAGAAGTACCACAAGTCAATCTCAATCCACAAGGGATTGACTTTAATGAAGGAGTAGTTAAAACTGAAGTGGAGCAAGTCCAAGTTCAACATGAAGGCCTGGAAAGGGAGATCCGGACCCACATAGATCATTCTATTGAAAATATTCTGGATGATGTTCAGAATCCAGTTAGAACTAGAGGTTAGCTCAACCGAATGATGAGCCATGCTACTTTTGTCTCTCTTATAGAGCTAAAGAAATTTCAAGAAGCTGAAGGGGATGAAAGTTGGATGATGGCGATGCAGGAAGAGCTAGATCAATTCACCAGAAATGATGTATGGGATCTTGTGCCCTCTCCTAAAGGAAAATCAATTATTGGCACTAAATGGGTATTTCAGAATAATCTTGATGAATTCGGAGTAGTAGTAAGAAATAAGGCAACACTAGTCGCTCAAGGTTACAACCAGCAAGAAGGGATTGATTTCAAAGAAACTTTCGCCCCTGTAGCAAGACTGGAAGCAATCCGGATCCTATGTACTTTTACATTATTCATGAGGTTCACATTATACAAAATGGATGTCAAAAGTGCATTTCCAAATGGTGACATTCAAGAAGAAGTATATGTAAATCAACCACCCGAATTTGAGGATCTAAAGCACCTGGACCATGTCTATAGACTGAAGAAAGCTCTTTATGGATTAAAGCAAGCACCAAGAGCCTGGTATAAAAGATTAACCTCATTCCTTATATCCAAGGAATATACCAGAGGCAGGGCAGATACCACACTTTTCATCAAAAAGAAGAAAAATGATATTATTCTAGTCCAGATCTCTGTGGATGATATCATTTTTGGTGCCACTGATGAGAAGATGTACAAAGAATTCAGCTCTCAAATGCAGAAGGAATTTGAGATGTCCATGATAGGAGAGCTCAACTTTTTCCTCTGTCTATAAATTAAGCAAAGTCCAAATGGGATCTTCATCAATCAATCAAAATACACTAAAGAGATCCTGAAGTAGTTTGATATGGACAACAGCAAACCAATGTCTACTCCAATAGGTTCAGACACAATCTTATCCAGGGACTGTGAAGGTGAAGATGTTGATCAGAAGCTCTATAGAGGAATGATTGGCTCTCTCCTATACTTAATAGCTAGTAGACCTTACATACATTATATAATATGCTACTGTGCAAGGTATCAAGCTAATCCTAAGGATTCTCATCTCAAGGCTGTCAAAAGGATACTTAGATATCTCCTAAGAACCACTGAAGTTGGGTTATGGTATCCTAGTAATGGAGACTTCACACTCCAGGGGTTCACAGATGAAGATTATAGTAGAGATACTCTTGAGAGAAAAAGTACATTCGGAGGATGCCATTTCCTTGGGGATTGCTTAGTCTCATGGTATAGCAACAAGCAAACTTCAGTTGCCTTATCCACCACAGAAGCAAAGTATATGGAAGCTGGAAGTTGTGTTGCTCAACTCCTATGGATCAAACAATAACTTGAAGTTTATAGAGTGCAATCCAGATGTGTGGATGTATTGTGTGACAACAAAAGTGCTATTAATGTATCAAAGAATCTAGTGCTTCATAGCAGGATGTAGCATGTCAATATAAGGCATCACTTTATCCGGGATCATGTAATGAAGAAGGATGTTGCATTGGTATATGTTCCAACCAATGAACAGAGAGCTGATATCTTTACTAAACCACTAAGTAAAGATTAATTTGGGAAACTAAGAGAATCAATTGGGATGTCAAATCCAATTTAGAAAAACTCTGGAAGTTAGTTCTAAATCAAGCCGGATCTTGAGATTAAAACTCACTCCGGAAGACAAGAAGCATTGGGAAGTTCTATTCCAGAAGATTGCCACGTCAGCTGACAACAATGATGTATAGCAGTAAAAGTTCATAAAGGTAACTGTTACTTTTTGAATTTCAAAAGTCCATTGGCTATTACACATGCGGTAAATACAACAGTTAATTGAAAAATAATCAGTTCCTATTCTCGGGTTAAACTGAACTCACCTCTCTCCTAAAAGTTCGGCTGACATATCATCAATCCAATCAAAATAGCCAGAGTCCGGATTACCAATATACCCTCACTTCAGAAATTCTATATAAACCCCTCAAAACCCTTTCTCTTCTTTATGCGAGCAACTACTCTACTGTTACTCTGCAAAAATTCAAACCTAAAACTCAAGCTCCCAAAAATCTCTCTATAATGGCAGCCACAAACACCTCCAACACCCTCAAAATCCTATCTAGAAAAAATCTCTTTCAAGTATCTGACTTGAAGGATGCTAATTTTGAACCCCTAAATCTCAAAACCTCCGACTCTATCATACCCGCTGAACACTTAGGTAATGATTGCCTATTCAGAACTCCTCCTTTCTTCACCCTAATTGAAGAGAAAATCTAAGTGATCTTCTAAAGATAAATTGCCCACCCTACCCAAAGCTGGTGAAAGATTTCTTCTCAAATCTCGGTGCTCACAACCATTTTGATGCCTTATACACTGAGGTATAAGGGAAGGCCATAATTCTCACTCTAGAATTCTTTGAGAAGAATCTGAACATGAAGAACTCCGGAGTAATATTGAGAAAAGATAGGGATGAGACTGGAGTTGACTATGAGTCCAAACTATAGCTCCTTAAGAACTACTTCGGCGATAAATTCTCAATGTACTTCCCCAAAACACCCAGATTTCTGTAGCACGCTCTGGCCAAATTCATCCTGATAAGGAAGGGGTCATTGACTACAGTTTCTTCCCTCCAGAACTACATCCTGCAACATTGGGTTAGTAGCGTGGAAGTAAACTGACCAGTCTTGATCATTCATTATCTTATGACCCATGTAAACTCACATGGCGCCTTGATCACATGAATTCTACAAGTGGCGGATGTGGATCTGACCAGAATTGAAGGGATTTATGGAAAGCCCATCCTAAAGAAGAATTTCCTCAATCTCCGCTTTGATGAGGAATGGGATGAAGAAAAGGCAAAACTAAAGAGGGATGAGCGAAAGATCAAATCCCTTGATCCGGAAGAGGAGGCTCCTGTTCCCAAAAGGCCTAGAACCACCAAAGCCAAGGCCAAAAAGTGAGTTGAAATAGTTCTAGAAGAGATTGACGAGGACACTCTGCCCCTGACTTAAATCCTAAGCTCCAAAAAGCCAAGACCAAGGGGCAGACTTACTAAAACTGCAGCTAAGAAGGGACAGCTTGCACTTGCGCTTGCTGCGAGTCTACCTCAAATTGCTACAAAAGCAATTAAGGCTGGAATAAGGAAAGCCAAAAGAACATTGGCTAAAATGGAAGAGGAGGCAGAGGATGAGGCTTCTCCTCAAAAGTAGCTCTAAAGAAAAGGGCTAACCTTTGATAAAGCCCTTGTTGCCCAAGAAAAGAAAGGCAGTGAAGGCAGGAGGCTTGCTGGGATAATACTAAATGAGGAAGCCAAGCAGTATCGAGAGAAAGCTACTTTGGAAAAAGCCAAGTCTAGCAAAGGGAAAAATGTTCCCGGAGCAACAGAAATCGTGGGCAGAGATGATGATCAATTCCGCATCATTCAAGTAGTGATCAAAGACAACAATAAAATTAATTGGGAGAGAAATGAAGGTCCTAAAGACTCCTCTCAACTTCCACCAATTCTTGTAGATCTACAAGATATGGATGCATTATCCAAAATCCCAGAAGTTGATGAATTCATATTTGCTGAAAGAACAGAACCACTTCTAGAGAATCTACTTGGATCCGGCACTATCATCATAAATCTCAAAAGTCCTAAAAAGGCATTGGAGAAGGCTGTTGAGGAAAATACCAACATGCTTGAGGGAGAAAAAGAAAGTCCTGAAAAGGCAATTGTAGGGGTGGTTGAGGACAGTTCCAACCATCCGGAGGGAAGGCTAGAAGAGGAACAGAAGGATGAGGCTCATAGACTACTAACCACTGAGGTAACCTATGATCTTCTTCATCTCAATTCTAATCGTAAAGAGCATAACTTAGCTACAATCTCTCATAATGTAGTTAAGGATATAGTGCCAAACCCGGATGCAACAGCTCTAGAGGAGGGAGAAAGTCTGAGTTCCAAATGGCACACTTCTAAAGTGGATCCTACGGGCGAGGCTACTCCGGAGGAAAGGGAAATAAACAAGGGTGGAGCAAAGAAAGGAGCAGTTGGAGGCTTCAGTTTAGAAGATGATAGCCCCTCCGGAAGTAGTTCCAGCTCTGGAGATGAATCCAGCTCATCCGATTGTAACTCATCCGGACCCTTCAACAAAAACTTTCCCCCTCGCGCAAAATTAGTCACTCTTCCTGATGAAAACTCCAAAGACTCCAAAGTTAGTGCCGCTCTTAAACTCCTTCAGGAGGCAACTCTTGAGCATCATGAAGAGGGGTTCATCAAGAAGAGTCTCCTGACAATATGCACTCATCTAAAAACTGTTGAGAAGGAGCTGCTCAGGCAAAAATATGATAAAGCAGTCCGAAAGGATTTGGGTGAGATCAAAGAAAGGTTGAAGTGCCTCCCCAAAATTGAGCAACAAGTCATGAACTTCCCAACTCCTGGAGCTCTAGCGATAGCGTCCCTTTCTAAAATCCAGCCTCTTCTAAATGAGCTAAAAGAAAGTGCCTCCACAGCAAATTGAAATAACAGTCAAGCTAATACTTTAGCCGCTGATAACTGTGCAACTGTCCTGGATAGAATGTCCTCATCCGCTACTAATCTATCCATAGAGATCAAGGATTATATTGACTCCAAGTTTAAAAACTTGACAAAATTTATGGAGGACAGAGACCTGAAACCTACTCTGCTGTGCCTGGAAACTAATTAGCTAGTAACTCAGGAAATGGTTGCCAACTTCGTAGATAAAACCATCCCTAATCTAAAAGAAAAAATCTTAGATGATATGGGTGATGAGATGCAAGCTTGCAACTCTGGCATTGAGCAAACAATAAATGACTGGAAGGAGACTCTCTCCAAAGAGCTAAAGGATCAAACAGAGTCTATCCACAATATCTGGAAGGGCCTCAGTGAAGAAATCACCCTCCTTCAGGCCGAAATAAATTATCTATCTCTGGATCTTCCTTATCTCCGACTATTCCAAACAGTCAGGTCATTCCTATCGTGCACAATATTGTTCAAGCTATAGGGGACTCAGGGTTCATGAGCCAAAAAGGTTTGACTACTCTAATCAAGGCCATGTTTCCTTATTTTGACTCTAAGGACCAAGAGCACATTCTGCGCATTCTTCCTCAAGTCTCTCAATCCTATGATCAACTCCGGAGGTCCCTTTGCCCTTATTATTTAACTCCGCCTATAGTGGATCATATTATTGATGAGCGGGCAAAAGGGAACAAAGACTACTCTATCTACGCCTCTGCCTGGCAGTAATCTTGGGACAAGCATACCTATATGGTTATTGATGCCCTTGATGGAAGCAAAAAGGGGGAGGAAGATCAGAGTCATCAAGGAGAAGGAAGCGGGAAAGGAAAGACGCTGCAAGTCCGGAAGAGTGGTCCATCCAGAGAGATAGTTAAGCTAGCTAGATAATCTTGTAATACTTATGTAATAGCTAGATTCACTTTTTATGTATTTCTGTAACTTGTAATACTGAACTTCATGATGTTAACCATTGTTAACAGCAGAAGTATATATGAAGTGAAAAATTCTTAACTATCAAAACAATTGCTTCTAAAGTACAATCTATAATTGTACTAAAACAAACTTAGAAGCACGAATCATAAAATTATGAGGGAGCAAGGATGCTAAAATTATGGGGGAGCATTGTAAAAGACTAAGTAACAAAAATCACACTTAGTAAATACACCCATACTTAGATGACTTAGGTTTTTGTTTCCATCAAATGGGGGAGATGTTAGGAAACAATGATCCGGATAAAAAATCTAAATCTCGATCAAATTTGAAATAAACAAAAACAATGTATATAATTCTCCCAAATTCAAATGGAAATATCCGGATAAAGATTAAGACATAAGTCATCCATTGAACAAATTAAAAACCCAAGCACAAGGGCAAATCATCTAGACAGAGTTTGGAAAGGAAACAAACTTCTGACCCTCAAGACCAACATCCAGAAGAACTAATTAAAGCCATCTCCGGAAGATAGATCCGGAGCATATAGGTCTAAAAGACATCCGGAAGACCTATATTTCAAATATAGGGAAAGTTTTCAAATATACTTTTCCCTTTACCCTTTTTGGTCTATGGAAGTCAAAGATCCTTTCCCTAATACAAAGATAAAATGACAGCTTGTATATTTCAGAAAAATTCAAAAGGGTCTGACACCGAACAAAGAAAAGCTAACTACTCTTTCTCCTAGACCAATAAAGGCATGCGTGGAGCTCACATCATAAAGCAATTGGAATGAAAGTTGGTGCATCACAAAATGACAAGCAAAATGATCACTGATAACTTTTCAGCCTCAATCCTAAGATTTCAAATGGATCAAAATACAATCTAACAGATTGATCAACAGATTTGGAAGCTCTATATCACAACCTAATCAAGGGTGAAGATTGAATAAAAGCTCACCAACCACAAATGGCTACATTTATGATCAAAGCCTATAAAAGGAGCTCTTCACCAAATGAGAAGGTTAACTGATTGATTTTACAAAAGCAAGTAATAAAGCAACACATATACAATCAGTTGATATAATCCCTCCAAGAACCCTTTATTCAAAATCTGTTTGTAAGGATTCCCAAGTGAAACTATAAACTTGAGGAACTCCAAAATCCAACCCCTTTGTTAAAAACCAAAGTGTAAGAATCTCCAACTTGGGTAAGTTGAGAGATTGGGATATAGGTTAAAGTAGGTGCTTTGAGTGAGAGCTCCCTATAGAACTCAGCTTAGATTCAAGGTAGAAGGCTAAGTGGTATATCCTACTAAAGATAAGAGGACCCAGCTAGGATTTGGTGCTTCTAGTGGTATATCCTACTTCCGGAAGGGGTTACCATTCGGAGACAAATTTGTAAGGCTTGATTCCTGGCAGTTGGAAAGGAATCCACTAGTGGACAAGCTCAGAGGAAGGAAACTCTGGGGACTGGACGTAGGCGGGGCCGAACCAGTATAAAATACTTGTGGTTGATTTTTTTCTCTTTTACTTAATTGCACACATTTGCATCATCCGGATCCATCTTCCGAATCATAACCACGTTACACTAAAGACTTTTCTAACTCTGCTAATTTTCTGAAAAGGGCCATTCACCCCCCTCGGCCCTTATAAATATTCTCATAGGGACCAACAGTTGCCATTTAGGAAGGTCAAGATGAGGACAATTCCTCAAAAGCTTCTGAAACCTCTCCCAAGCAGTGAATAAGGTTTCGGATTCAATAGTAATCTCATTCCTCAAAATTGCCATTTTAGAAGGAGGGAAATAATATGAGACAAATTCCTTTTCTAGCGTATCCTAAGTTGTAAGTGATCCTGGCTTCAATGATTTAAACCAGTCTAAAGCTTTCCTTTGAGTGAGAATGGGAAGAGCTTCAAACGAATTGAATCAGTCGAAACCCCTTCTTGCTTGAATGTGCCGGCGTGCATGAGAAATTTATCTAGATGATCATTTGGATTTTCATCATACTCTCCTTCAAATTGGCCACAATGTTTGATCAATAGCAACATTCCGGTCTTGATTTCAAAATTTGTCTCATTTATCGATGGGGTGACAATGCTAGAGTTGTTTTGGTGTCTATGTGGAGCTAGAAGTTCCATGATTGGCCGCTCATTTTGTCATCTCCTTTCCTCAGCTACACGAGCTATTCTTTGTTCTTCTGTTTCCATAGCTTTTCATTCTTCTCATTTAATCTTTCGATTCCTGTGACAAGCTCTTTCAATTTCAAGATTAATAGGCAAAGGAATAATGTTACTACTTCTTTTTAGCATAAACAATAAAAAGAAAACCTACTTTATCAAATACCTTCTTATCTAGTATTGTAAAAAAAGTAGTCCCCGGCAACGGCGCCAAAAACTTGATGCGGACAATTAACTACACACATAATAGAGTAAGTGTACTCCATCGATCAAGTAATAAAGAGTAAGAAGGTTGTCGATCCCATGGGGACTATGCTTACAATTTCTAAATGTAGTCGGGTTTTGTTTAACTAGGCGAGATGATATTATAATTTGTTGGATTTGATTCTAAGTCTAAGAATGAAATTAAAATGAATGATAAGCAAAAATAAAATAAAGTGATTTATTATTCAATGGTGAAACTAGCTAAGGCATTTGGTTTCATTTGACATTTATTTTGGCAATTCTCAAAGCAATGCAATATTTCTGTCATATTCCAAGGATGGCGAAACCCACAAATAATTAACTCCGATTAAGGTTATTAATTCTAGTTCTTGATTTAAACACTTAGACTTGGTCCATCTTAAGCACCTAGACAAGAAAAGCATTAAGTTCATGGAATCCTAGCACAAACTAGTGAGCCACAATAGCAATGGTCATGTGATATCAACATGTTATGTATTTCCGTTAGTTTAGCCTTTGGTCCATTATAAACTAACTATGAACATTAAAATAGATGATCACACATTCAAAGCATTAAGCATATCATAACATGTTTAATGGAAGATAATAGGAAACACTTGCATAAAACTTTAAGAAATTAAATAAAACTTATGCCAAGATCCACCATAGCCTTACCTATGGTTGAGTTAGTTCATAGCTAAAGTGAAAGTAAACAAATTAAGGATTGAAAACATGATAAGTAAGAGTTGAGAATGAAACTAAAATATTCAGTAAGCTCTTGTGGATGGATGATCTTCTATGGTTGATGCTCGTCCATCACTTTTATTTCTCACTTGAAGTATGCCTAGAAACCAAGAATAAAAATCTGCACTTTTTCACCAATATGTCATGGTCCTTTTCTACTTGTAGAATGCTCCTTTTATAGCTTGGTCCTTGATGAAATTTGCTGGAGAGGAAGGTGCAAGTTGGCATCCTTGATTACTTAAACTTTGGCAAATAATTGCTCAAAATAATTCAATGCCCATACTTGATAGCTAGATGTCATAAATCAATACATGTTGCATATATTGACATAATGACACAATTTGCTCCATGCTTTTGTAATTTGTCATATCTAATAACTCCTCAAAGTCATTGAATCTAGCATCAAGTTCACTCCTACGTGCCAATTATTAAAGTGCAAGTTGCTAGTTGATTGAGTCCACTTGCTTGAAATGATGAATCTTGCCTTCCAATGATGAATTCCAACAACAAAATCAATAAATGTAGTCATCAAATAATCAAGTTTTATGCTAGAATTTTTAGCTCATATTAAGTAGGAAATGTGATGACTCCACGTGTAAGGTAGCTCATCTCCTCTCCTAAAGCATGCCCATGCCCATTCCTTAATTTGCACTTCTCATACTCTTTTTTATCTCACTTTGACTCCATTTAGCAAGAATCTCCATGCCACCTAAAATGAAAGAAAACACACTAAATACTACCATAAATCATAAATAAAAGTCCTAAAACTAATGGAAAATATAATGAAAATAATATGCTAATAAAGTGCACATCAGAATACAAGACTATACAAAATAGGAAAATAATAACTCTAATATTATTTTGCATATCTAACATATTCTATCACCCCCCTCCCCACAAGTTGCACGGCCAACTTGTCCCACAAAACTAAGAACCGGTGTCTAGACAATGGCTTAGTGAAGATATCTGCGGCTTGATCCTTGGTGGAAATGTGACAGACAATAAGGGCTTTGAAAGCCACTTGCTCACATATGAAATGAAAATCCAATTCCAAGTGTTTGGTTTGGGAATGAAAAATTGGATTCACCGTGAGATACGTAGTGCTCAAGTTATCATGCCATGACGTTGGTGGATGAACAACCGGGAAGCCAATCTTTCATAAGAGAAGCTTAATCCATGCTAGTTCTAAAGTAGTATTGGTAACAACTCGATATTCAGCTTCGATGGAAGAATGAGACATCGTACGTTGCTTTTTGGAGGTCTAGAAAATTAAGTTGGTGCCATGATAAATCCCGAAGCCTGTGGTGGATCGACGGTCTAAAGTATCACCGCCCCAGTCTGAATCTGAAAAACCTTGTAAATAAATAATAGGTTGTTTACAATAGCGTAAGCCATGTCTGATAGTACCTTGTAGATAACGCAAGACATGTTTAAGTGGCTGCCAACTTGTAATAGTCGGAGAATTCATCTATTGAGCCACTTTAGTAACCGAATATGCCATATCAGGACGTGTGATGGT
The DNA here is from genome assembly GCA_947683365.1 of Euphorbia pulcherrima. Lineage (NCBI taxonomy): Eukaryota > Viridiplantae > Streptophyta > Magnoliopsida > Malpighiales > Euphorbiaceae > Euphorbia > Euphorbia pulcherrima. Next base: position 8,721,002 of record CANTUS010000004.1, read on the forward strand.
GAGATACTAAAGACCACCCACTAAACTCCAAAAATGTGTAACATCACTATAGGAACCCGAATCTATCTCAAAAGAATTAATAGAGGCGGTAGGTGTGGAAACTAGTTTAGTAGTCGCCATGTTAGCACGAGCTAGAAGATCTTGCGTGTACTTCCTCTGAGATAAGAATAACTGTCCATTTTGCTGTGAAAACTCTATGCCTAAGGAATATTGAACAGAACCCAAGTTTTTAACGGTAAACTAAGTTTGTAAAAAGGAAATCAAGTGGGCAGCCTATTTGTTATCATTACTAAGGATAAACAAATCATCAACATAAATCAGATAGAACAAAACACGTGCACCTCGACGATAATAATATAAAGAAACATCAGCCTTATAACATTAAAAGCCATAAGCCTATAAGGATTGAGTTAGTTTGTGATGCCATATGCATGGCAATTGCTTGAGCCCGTACAATGACTTAAGGAGATGACATATATGATTAGGACAGTTCTGATCCATAAAACCAGGTGGCTGCACCATATAGACAAGGGTATCAAGATCCCCATGTACAAATACATTAGAGACATCAAGATGAGAAATAGACCATGAATTACTCACAGCCAAAGAGAGAAGAAGCCTAATAGTGACAGGCTTGATAACAGGACTAAAGGTTTCAGTGAAATCCATGCCAAGGCGTTGCTGAAACCCCTTGGCAACTAGACGAGCTTTATATCGATCAACTGTGCCATCCTCCTTAAGTTTTGTTTTGAATACCCATTTGCATGCAATAATGTTCATTGCCTCAGTAGGTGGAGCAAGCTCCCAAGTGCCGTTATGTATCAAGGCTAAATATTACTCAAACATGGTAGCCCGCCAATAAGCTAATTTCATGGCATCTATATGACATGTAGGATCAACTAGAATAGTACTAGTATGCATTGCACGAGGGCCTTAGTGATGAATCTAGGTACGTGAGAGATAACGGGACTGATGAGAATTAATTGAATTATCCCTGCTTTGGATGTCACCCACAAGAGAAAGGCCTGGTGATGTGGGCTCGATATGTGCATAGAGTTGGGAAAAGATTTTCATTTTTCGAGGTGGAGTAGATGATGGTGGTGAGGTAAATTGTGTAGGCGAAGATGGGGTTTGAGGTGTTGTGTCTACTCAAGGTAGAGGTGTAGTTCTTTGAGGGGCAATGGATATAGGAGCAGATGGTGTTGGGTGAGCAACAGGTGCAGGGTGAGGATTTGGTCTCAAGGTGACTATTAGTGGCGGCATATTATCTGTGGGATCATGAGTAGCGGGCTTCACGAGATCCGAGTAAGGGAAAATCTGTTCATCAAACAAAACATGACGTGAGACAAAAAATTTATTGGAAAAGGGATCAAAGCAACGATAGCCTTTGTGAACTCGACTATATCTGACATAGATACAATGATGAAAAAGATAATAAAGTTTATTAGATGCATAAGGACGTAACCATGGATAACATAAACAACCAAACACACGTAGAGAAGAATAATCAGAAGACTCAATAAACAATCGATAATACGGAGAATCAAAATTAATGACACTTAAAGGCATATGATTAATCAAGAACATAGCTGTATCAAAAGCATAAGACCAAAACTGCATGGGTAACTCAGCACGATGAAGTAATGCGAGACCGATTTTAACCATATGACGATGTTTGCGTTCAACATTACTATTCTATTCAGGGGTATAGGGACAAGATATACAATATTGAATGCCATTTTGCTTAAGATATTTCTGAATGGGTGTAAATTCCCCTCCCCTGTTTAATTGGAAACACTTTATTGGATGACTAAAAAATTTCTCAATTGTAGTACGAAAAAGAATAAAGATAGAGAGTATATCTAATTTGTGTTCCATAAAGTAAATCCAACTATATTTGCTAAAATGATCATAGAATAAAATATAATAAGTATAACCGTCGTGCGATTTAATTGGGGCAGGTCCCCACACATCAGAACAAATAAGATCTAAAGGTCCCGAAACAATAGACTCTGAAACTGAAAAAGGTAAATGATGACTCTTACTAACTGAACAACCCAGACATAAATGACACTTAGATAATTGATCTAAACACTTAATATTATTTTGACGAAGAACCCGGCTAACAACTTGAAGGAAGGATGCCCAAGCCGCTCGTGCCACGTAGTCAAGGAAGTAGCATACGAACGAACTGGAGAACGAGACGAAGAAGACCATGTGTATAAGCCGTCCTTATTTTGGCCGCAAAGTATCACCTATTTGGAAAGAAGGTCCTTCACAACAAAAAAACTCGTTAAAAAACTCAACAGAAACATTATTAGACTATGTGAGAGCACCGACAGAAATTAAATTAGAAGTAAAATGTGGAACATGTAAAAGTTAATGTAATTTTAATGATGTATTAGGAACAAAAGATGACCCAACATGATGAATAGGGAGTTTCGAACCATTACCTAGAAGGACTTCCTCAGGAGCAGATTACTAAGAATAAAGATTTAGGTTTCCCAAATCGGAGGTAAGATGGTGTGTCGCACCGCTATCCATGATCCAAGATTGGTTAGTAGGATGAACTGAAGTGAAATTGGAGGAAGGTAGAGGTCGGTTAGTATTAAGGAATGGTGAGGGGCATTGTCTAGAGTAGTGGCCAATTCCCCTGCAGTTATGACAAACCAAAGTAGAGATATCAACTGATGCTGATTGAGTGGAAGGCACATGAGCTGGCGATGTGGGGAGTAAACCAGGGTTGTGTGTGGGCAAAAAAGAGGGTTGCTCGTTGTAGGGGAGTTGGCCATAAAGCTACTGGCCGTGACCCCATGGCTGCCTTGGACTACTGTTTTGATGATATTGGCGGCGGTAAGGCTAATTTTGTTGCCTGTCACGCCCACGTCCTCAGACGCCAGCATTCTGTGAGCGTGCAAAGTGAGCTGGCACATGGTTAAGGTCTTCAATAGAACTTCTATCCTTTTTCAATTATCGCTCCTCAGTTAACAATAGTCCAAACAAGTCATTAAAAGACACGACAGCCATACGAGCCTCTAGAGACCAACAGAAATCATGATATGGGCTATTCACCCCATTCAAACCATCCAAAATTACATCACATAAATCATCATTTGAAACATGATATTAAAGAGAAATTAATCTATCCGAAATTAATTTAGCAGGTTGCATATATTCAAAAATCGATTTGGTACCTTTCTTTAGTGAGTGCAACTAAATTAATTTAGCACGTTGCATATACTCGGACCTGGGCCCTTGAACCCAAAGCGTAGGTATTCTCGAGCTTAACCCAGGCCTCTCGGGCTGTTCTCACGCTAACTATCTGAGGTAAAATTGAGGGTGAGATTGAATTAAGTACCCAGCTTAAAACCTGTTGGTCTCGGCACCTCCAACTGTGATAATCGGGATTTGGAATGTTATTCGGCAGAGCCTCAGCCGATGATGTAGAAGTTCTGTCAACAAGTCTCAGTAAGTCACATCCATCGAGCATCGTAGTGATCAATGTCTTCCATAGAACATAATTGGTGGAATCTAATTTTAATAGCAATTGATGAGATATTGCTAGTGTAAGGGAGGCTGTGATTTCAGCAGAAGAAGAATTAGAGATGGCTATTATCGATGAAGAGTATGTAGAAGATGTAGAAGAGGCCACAGTGATGATCGGAAAAAAAATTAATTAGCCGGCAACAGTTTTGCCCTTTGCTGGCTCTATACCATGTAGAAGCTAGGTTACGTTTGGGGAAATCTCATTCACACTGATTATGTGATGAGCGTATATATTAATATATATCTTTACAATACACTATAGGAAGTGTTTGCATAGGAATACAAGACTATACAAAGTAGGAAAATAATAACTCTAATATTATTTTACATATCTAACATATTCTATCAAAATGGGCTTCTTACTTCCCAAACATATCGTCCTACATCCATATATAGACGCCGATTTAAGTTCGCAAGCTCACGAACTCGAGCCGAACTTGTCCACGAGCACTAGCCGAGCTAAAATATGCTCTACAAGCTTTGAGCCAAGCTAATCTCAATCATTTTTATGATGAAGCCGGGCCGAGTTTAGTTAGGTTCGATCCCGGTTTGACTCGTTTGCACCCATAGTTGTAACTTGACATGATTTTGTTAAGAATTTATTACCTTAGTTGGATTTGCTTATGCATATATTATGTTTTACTTATAGATAATGTGAAAAATTAACTCCCTAACACATTTATCTACAACTTTACCTTTTTGTAAACCCCTATGGAATGTTTCTAGTATTTTAACGATTAAATCATTCATAACTAAAGCAACAAAAATGGCTTAAAGCGGGACTTTGATGCAATCTCAATGTTTTGTAGAAGTCTATTGTCACCCATCATCCGATTTGTACACTTATTATTGCTCATTTTTATATGTCATTAATCAAGTTAATATACTTGAATCAAATGCTTTTTTTCTCCGGACTTTACTACGTCTTATGTCGAAAATGAATATATATATATATATATATATGTTTTTGATAATCTTGTACTTGATTGAAGTCCTCTTTTAATACTAAATTTACCATCATTCTTATTTATAAAATGTGAACAACATAGCTATTTTTATGTGCCTTGTATTTACTCAAATTTTTTAAGGGCTTTATTAAATTCCTACAATTTTGAATCGGGCAAACTTAAAAAATATGTAATGTGATTTCACTCACTTTTAAAAGGGGTATGTGAAATTTTTTTTCCAATAAGGGATATGAGGTTTCACGACACTAGCAACTAATGAATTTTTCGTCATAATGTTAAGATAATGCTGACGTGAAAAAGGGGCAATTTCATAAAAACCATTTTTTACTTCATCTTCCTTTTACTAACCCTAATGTCAAGGTTGAAGGTCAATCCACATAATTTTTCTTAACTAATTATTCAATTTTTGTCGAAAAAAGAAAAAAAACTTTTCGAATAAAATTGGGCTGAGCGATTGAATTGATCATATATGTGCACAAACGGCTAAAAATATCCTTTGTGCACTGACACAAATGGTAATGCGCAAGCAATTACGTAGAATTTTCAAATGCTATCCTTTAATTGGGACCGTTCTATTTTTTTGTCACATTAAACATAAGAAGAGAAAGTTTCTAGATTGGTTAGCTGGAATTAATAGAGAACTCGAGAAAGGGTGGTCCTATGCTATGTCTTTACTTGTAACTAGTATCCAAGCAGATTGAATGATGTTCTAAAACAAGAGGAACTTCTCTAGTATAAAAAATCTAGACAAAAATGGCTAATAGAAACACGCGCTACTTCCATGTGATCACTATTACCAGAAGAAAGCGAAAACGTATTGATAAATTGAAGACTACGGAAGGGCAGTGGATTGAAGGTCAAGAAAGACTAAAGAAGCACACTGTAGATTTTTTTTCAAAGCTTATTCTCCACTAATTCTCAACAAGGAAATAATCTAGGTTGTAACACCCTGGGATTGACCGACTGCCCCCACAAACCAACACGAGTCTTTCCAGTGAGCTTTGTCCTCACTCGCTCACTTCCTGGAAATTACTTCCCAGGAGGTCACCCATCCCGAGATTGCTCCAAGTCAAGCACGTTCAACTTTGGAGTTCTCCCGAGTAGGTTCCCGAAAAGAAGGTGCACCTTACTGGTATAGCTAGTACCAATCAAATCTTTTAAGTCTCTCTTAATTGTAATATCCCATACCATCACAATCTTGAAATCCTTAACCGTTCTCAATTGTACCGTCCCATACCAGCACAATCTCGAAACCCTCTCTTTCGGGTGTGGATTCGGTTCTTTCATGTCCCCATCGACATCCTTTATGGCCTCTCTTTGCTCAGGTCTTCTACCCCGGCGCCACCCTTCTTAGGACCGGGTCGTTACAGGCCCACCAGCTGCCGCCTGGTTTGTCCCCGAACCACACCGTACTGGGAGAGAGCTGGCTCTGATACCAATAAGTGTAACACCCCCCTATTGGGGAGCGCCACAGTAACTATAAACACCCAATAAACAACTCTACTCCATTATATAAAGTTCAATACTTATAGATTACAATATGTACAAATACCACTATAATGTTTGAGACTCTAAATTATTTCTCAATGTTAATTATTGTCCAAATATTTCTCAATACCACTTTATATTTCTCACACTATCTAGTACATGCCATTATTCTACAAACCATAATATTTCATTAAATTACAAATCCACCTCGAGTCTTTCCTTATTTACTCTTAATGCTGATCCACTTATTCCACTTTAGTCCAAGCTATCTACAAATTCTCCACCTACGTGTAGAAAAAAAACTACACGCTAAGCAATTTGCTTAGTGGTGTCTATAAAAGAAATATAACAACTTTGAACATTTTTAAAATAGAAACAAAGTATATTTATAAGTCAAAAACAAATTAACCAACTTTATGGAACCAAATCACAAAACTTATATAGTAATCCTTTCAAAGTACAATCAAATTTATATCCAATTTTTCCAAACACTTTAACCATATATTGTCCAAAGTAAACAAGTCCTGAATAATGGTAAAATGGATACGGGAACGGACAAGCCCGAAGCCGAAGCTTCAAAATCAATATATTGGTCAAGCCTGAAGCCGAAGCTTCAAAATCAATATATCGGTCAAGCCCGAAGCCGAAGCTTCAAAATCAATATATCGGTCAAGCCCGAAGCCGAAGCTTCAATATATATATATCTATATATATATATATATATATATATATATATATATATATATATCATAATATCGGCCAAAGCCCGAAGCCAAAGTTTCAATTGTTTGTACAGTACTGTATCCCCCTTTATTGGCGCCAATCTACCCTAACCCGTATTCTACTCGTTTAATAAGGGCAATAAATCAAAGTAACATCTTAAAAATTCGAGTATAAACAATCAATCATAATTCAACATAACTTCACTGATTAAGAAATCCAAATCCCAAATTTTTAAGCATCAAACTTCAATTAAAACTCAATAAAATCAATATTCATACTTTCCAGAATTTTTCCAGGTTTCGTAACCTGACTTCCCCTTTCACTATTAAAAAATCAGCCAATCGAAGAACTTTCTTCTAAACATAATTTTCCACATGTCTCAGCTTTCCAAAGCCACCAGAATCAGAGAAATCCAAATTGTATAACCAAAGTTATAATCAAAATATTAAACAGTGTACAAAGCTGAGATTTTCCGAAAACAGATTTCATGACTCAACTTCAAACGAAAATTTCGCATTGAAAACGAATGAAATTTAATAAGGTTTCTTCTAAACATATATTCCTTACTTTCTATACATATTAATAGAATAAAGAATTGGTCAAATCGGATTTATATAACAAGAGAAAACATTAAAACAAAACAGGTATACAAATCTGGAAAATATTCCGAAAAATCGAGAAATCGAAATTCGAGACACAAACCTTTTTCTAAGCTCTTTCTAGCTCTCTTCTACCTCTTTTGCCTTTGATTTGCTTGCACTAGCTTCCGCTACAATAGCCATATATAATTCTATCAAGATATTGTATAAATAAACTTCCTAATACCATAAATATGCTTAATCTACCAAGAATTCTACTAATTAAGCTTTAATTTCACCAAAAATCACTCACCTCAAATTCGGATTACTATTCATCCAAATCTTAATATCTAAAATCCTCCTCTTCTAGTCTTGATTCACTGAAATTGATGATGATAGAGGACTTAAGGATTGATTTCTAACAACAATTTGAAGTTGAATCGAAGAAATCGGAAGTTTTTTGGATTAGGGAAAATTTTGGTTAAGGGAGAGCGGAAGAATGGAGAAGAAGAAGGAAATGAAATTGAATGGGTTGAAGGGGATGAGGTATACGTATAGGATTTGATTTTTTTTTTCAGTTTCCAATAATGCCCTTGAACAAATAATTAAATGCCCAATTCATCCCTCTTAATTAACTAACTCTTATTTCCTCATGTCGTATATCCAATAACAGTAATAATAACTACAAAAATAATTTTCATGATATTTTAATACCATAGTAATTTATATAAGCAAATTTTGGAAATTTCGGTTCGTTACATAGGTGATATCCATCAAGTAGCTGCCAATTTTCCTTATCTAGAGTCGAGGCTGAGGGATGAAACCTCGTGTCCCGTCTCAAGCAAGGACGCGATGAATAATATATTTGATGTGGGTGCTATAAAAGCCCTTGGAATTGATGGATTACTTGCTGGTTTTTTTTAAAAAACACTAGAATACAATGAAAGATGGTGTTATTGAATTCATCCTAGCCACCTTTGCAGGAAAAACTAACTTCTCCATGGTTAATGAAACATTGTTTCCCTCATTCCCAAAATTACCCAGCCTGAGAGCATTTCCCAGTTCAAACTGATCAACCTTTGCACTGTAATGTACAAAGCTATCACCAAAACCATTTTGGGATGCCTAAAAACTATCATGCCTCGCCTTATTGCTCCTAATTAGAGCAGCTTTATACCAGGAAGAAATATTAGTGATAATACAATTATTGCTCAAGAAATTGTCCATTCCATGCATATTCGAAAGGGGAAGAAGGGCCTTGTAGCAATCAAAATAAACCTGGAAAGGCATATGATAGATTTGAATAGGACTTCACTACTTAAGATGTGTTGGGTTGCCTAATTAGTGGGTTAAAATTATCACCAAGTGTAAATATACAACATCCATGAGTATCTTATTCAATGGTAGCATGACTGACAAGTTTTACCCTACCCGAGGTATAAGATAAGGAGACCTTTATCCCCGTACCTTTTGTTCTTTGCATGGTGTGATTCGGTCATATTATACAAAGGAAAGTTGAGAACGACTCATGGAAAAGAATAAAAGTCTCGAAGAACAGTCTGTCCTTCTCACGCCTTTTCTTTTGGATTGATTTGTTCCTCTTCGAGGAAGCTTTGATGGAATAGATTGATGTCATGAAGTTTTGCTTGGGCTCATTTTGTGACCTCTCATGACAACGTGTTAACTAAATCGAGGATTTGTGTGTCAAAAAATGTAAGTCCAGCAATGGCTCGAGCAATGAGCAACCATTCGGGTATCCCTCTCACTTCCTATTTTGAGAAATATCTTAGAGTTCCCCTCCTGAATTCTCGAGTATCTAAAGTGTTGGGAAATAATGATCTGGAACACAAAACAGAATGGATCAAGTTTGAAGTAAATAAAACCTAAATGAAACTTATCCGAATAACTAAATGTAACAGGACCTAAGCACGAAAAGACTTAAGTCATTATATCCGGACAACTAAGTTTGCATCAAGTCCAAGACAAGCTTTCAACCAAAGACTATTACCTAAGTATAAGTGGATTAGTATCTGGTTAGAGTTTGGAAAGGAAACAAACTGCTAACTTCCCTACAACAGCATTCGAAAGATAGACTGATTGAAGCTACATCCAGATTGGATAAATCTGAAGATATCCGGAAGATTTGATGCAAGACAAAGGGAATGATTTCAAAATAATTCCCTTCCCTCCATTTGGTCTTAATTGTCATCAAATACCCCTTCCTGAGATAAGGACAAGAATAATAGCAAATAACATTTTGAGAAAAGGACAAAAAGCTGACTGTAGAAAGAGAAAAAGGTAACATCCTTTTTAACCTAGACCAATGGGAATGGCGCGTGGAGCACACGGAATGGACCACTGGCTAAAAGTTGGTGCATCACAAAAAGCCAAGGAAAATGATCACTGACAACTTTTTAGCCTCAATCCCTAGGATTCAAATGGGTCAAAATTGAGTTTAATGGATTGATCAACGACTCCAAAAGTGCCATATACAACCTGATCAAGGTTGAAGATTTAATGCAAGCTCAACAACCCACAATGGCTACATTTATGATAGAAGCCTATAAAAGGGAAGCTTCACCAAATGAGAAGGTTGGTTGTTTGATTTACAAAAACAAGTAATAAAGCACAAGCATTCTATCATCTTACAATCCCTCCAAGAATCAATCAATTCCAAATCTGTTGTAAGGATTCCTAAATGAGTTATAAACTTAAGAAAATCCAAAACCAAAACCTTTATGAAAATAAGAGTGTAAGAATCTCCAACTTGGGTGAGTTGTGAGATTGGGATACAACTTAAAGTTGGTGCTTTGAGTAGGAACTCCCTGTAGGACTCAGCTTAGATTCGGGGTAGAAGCCTAAGTGGTATATCCTGCTAAAGACTAAAGGACTCAGATAGGAGTTAGTGCTTCTAGTGGTATATCCTACATCTGGAAGAGATTACCATCCGGAGATAAGTTGTAAGGCTTGATTCCTGCCAGTTGGAAAGGAATCCACTAGTGGAAAAGCTCGGAGGAAGGAAACTCCAAGGACTGGAGTAGGCAGGGCCGAACCAGGATAAAATCCTTTGTGTTTGATTTCTTTAACTCTTTATTTATTGCACTATATTATCGTAACTACATCATCTGGATCCATCATCCGAATCATAATCAAACACGCTATACTAAGACTTTCTAAAGTTTGTTTATTCCGCAAAAAAGGGTCATTTACCCCCCTCTGACCTTATAAATACCCTTACAGGGACCAACATAAATATACATTCTTATAAGAGGTTGACAAGGTTCAATCAAAACTTGCAGGATGGAGAGCTTCCACTTTATCACTGGTTGGCTGAACTACTCTTATCAAATTTATCACAAGCTATATTCCCAATCATGTAATATAGATAAACTTGCTCTCGGCATCCACCTTATGGGTCCTAGATAAAGCTAATCAAAAATTCCCTTAGGGGAATGAAGCAGAAAAAACAAAATCTATGTGGTTTCTTGGGGTACAACATATAAACCCAAAGAAGTTGGAGGTCTTGGGACCTGAAGGTATAAACCTCATAATCAGGCTCTTCTTCTAAAACTCTTATGGTGTATCTTCAAAGAACCAAACTCTCTTTGGGTTAAACTTTTGCGAGCTAAATATATGGGTAACAAAGAAATCTTCAGTTTGAAAGGGAATAAAGCTAGAAAATCACATCTATGGAGGAGCCTGTTATCAGTGCTACATGAGTTTAAGAATGGGGTGGTATAGGCATCTAAAAATGGAACTGTTGTTCTTTTTTTGGAAAGATGTATGATTAATGAAAAAACCTCTTCAGGAACTCTCTAGACCCATTCATGTGGAACACATCAATAAAAGAGTGATTTATTATGTCACTCCCTCTGGTTCTCTAGATTGGAGCTCAATTGAGCAATTATTACCATATGATTTCTTACTCCATTTGGCATCTTTCAAAATTAATGGTGATCCAAATGAGAAATATGAAATTATTTGGAGTAGATCAACTTCAGGGAAATTCTCTACAAAGTCAGCCTTTTCTATGCTCTCACCGTCGGACACCACCAATGTTGAACCCGCACTTCAGAGAATATAGAAGCTACAATTGCCTCACCATAAGTCCTTCATATGGTTGGCTTACATGAATAAACTCTTGACCAATGAGGAAAGATGCAGGTGACATCTCATTGATTATACTCAATGTACTTCTTGTTCATCCAAGTCAGAGACAATATTGCATATGTTAAGGGACTGTGTACATAGCTAAACATTTTGGCATGAAACTGGTGTTAACAACATACTGTCGACCTTCTTTTCATGTCAGCTAGAGTACTGGTGCTAGTTGAATCTTAATTGCATAAACATGAGTGCTAGTAATGTCCATTGGAACCTTATATTCTATTGCAGAATCTGGTTTATTTGAAAATGGTGTAATCTGAGAATTTTTCAAAATGGGAAAGATATTCCTATGAACAATAAGGTAGTCATTATGTCCTTCTTGGATGCTTGTAAAAAGAAATGGACACCTAGAAATCTTACTAGGAGCCAACAACAAATACACTCCTGGATTTCTTGGAGCAAACCACCTATAAGTTGGGTCACTCTGAATGTTGATGGCTCATGTGAGCCATTATCGAGTATGATTGGTGTTAGAGGACTTATCCGTGATCACAATGGCTTATTGCAAATTGGATTTGCTCATAACACTGGTAAAGGTAATATTCTGATGGCTGAAGTATGGGTTATACTCTCGGGTTTACTGATTGCTAAGTCCAGAAACTTTTATCATGTTATAATTGAATCTGATTCATTAGAACTTGTCAACATCCTCAATGATTATCAAGCTGCTGACACTACTTATCCCCTATGGAATCTCCTTTGTTCCATTCATCAGTTAATAGAATCGTTCTCTTAAGTGTAAGTGAAGCATGTATTCAAGGAAGCTAATGGGATTGTAGACTTTGAAAGATTGGTCAAAGAAAGGGGTTTCTTGGACAAACCTTCACAGAAAAGGAAAGTAGGATGTAGGTTTGCCTTCATTGTAGGTGGTGGATGCAAGATAGAAAAAGGGAATTAGGGCGACTAGCCGGGTGACCGGTGTAAGCACGGGGTGTAAAGAGGAGGCAAGAGAGATTTAGGGTTTAAGAGTGACATACCTGAATATGAGGGTGAATCCCCTATTTATAGTGAGATGTCTCTAATTAGATTAGGACAGAGTTTCCTAATAAGAATAAGGAGTCCTTGCTGGATAAGGATCCTATTTAAGCCTTCTTTCCTCTTGAGGAGGATTCTTCCTGATCAGCGTGGAGAGTCCTTACTGGACAAGGATCCTAATTAAGCCTTGTTTCCTACATAGTAGGATTCTTCTTAATTATTCCTTTAGGAAAGAGATAATATTCCTATTTATCTGAATAAGAAAGGTGGTAGAGATGGACTATATCACTGCTTTGAGGGCGGTTCCTCTTAAGTCTTCTACTTGGTAGGACGAATGGTCATCCATCTACGAGGCTGGCAGGCTTTTTGATGCCACATTATTAGTCCGTGCGGACTCTATATTTTATCGAGTCAGCAGAAGTCCCCTCCCCCCCGAGTATAGTCAAATCCTTTTAGTTTTGGACTTGTCCAGATGATCACTCGGGCAGACCCTTCGTCTTTTTTATCTTTGAAATTGATCGAGTGCTCACTCAGTGCTGACTCTTTATATTCTTTAGAGAGTCAATGTTGACAATTGGTTTCATTAATTATGCTCCGCATATTGTGCAAATTGTAGATTGTATGACACATGTCTTTAATCTGATGGCGGATTTCAAAAAGGCTTTTATAAATGCTTCCCGTATTGCCCATTTCTTCACTTTTCACTTCTTTTGTGTTCTTAAATCTTCATGAGTTCTTCTTCAGCACTGTGAAGCTTTTTCTGGCATCGTAAAGCGCACTTTCTTTTCTTTAATGATTTTTGTTGTAGTGTATGCTTTTTGACTTTCTGGTTTATACGCAAAGTGTGTTTGCAATTCTAGATTTGTTTTACTATTGCTTGTTGGTTACGCTAGAATTGTGGGTCTATTCTTCGTTCGCTTGATCCTTTCTTTTAGTCACGCCTTAGGGTTTTTGAATCTTTTGATGAGAATTTTGCATGCATTTATTATCATTGTCATGGTTGATTTGTTGTTCTCTACTTCTCTTTAGCGGCTTTAATAGAGTAGGTATGCAAAATCGGTTTAATCTTTCCTCATAAAGTAATGATAGTGAGGGTTAAGTAGCGCTAGACCGTAAGGCGGCTGAAATTCTTTCTAGGTTATATAAACCTATGAGAGTTTATGCATCTGATTACCGTCCAAACCCTAAGGTTGAACGTAGATCAAGGAAAATGATGAGTGATGCTGGATAGGCAAACTCTGCTAGGATGGATGCAGAGGTGAGCAACTTGAGCGAGCATAGAGATTTTTCTAAGTTCTCAAAGGAGGAGAAATATGAGGAAGAGGCTGGTACGAGTGTCCGCTCAGATGCTAATTGTGACGAGTCAGCAAACTCAGATGAGCAGAGGGAGAGAAAGATGACTCCCCAAGTGGACAACATGGTATCCAGTATTCACATATATTATATTGAAAGAGAGGCTAGGATGTACACCTGGCTGAAGGATTGCTACGTATTGCTTCTATCAGTAAATCAACGTATCAATGCTCCACCTGAAGGGTACTTTAGGATGTACCTAGATGTCATAAGGGGTGGATTTAGATATCCTCTTCCTGCTTCTGTATCAAACTTGTTGCAAGTATGGGGAGTGAGCCCAGCTGAGCTTCACCCGAATGCTTGGGCGGACTTAATGGGTCACCACCGTTTATGTCTTGACTTAGGATTTGATTTTGATGCTAAATTTTTCTGCAAGATCTGTTCTGTCAAGAGGAACAGAAATGATGATCACTATTAATTGGTTACGAAGGTAGGCTTGTACAAATTCTCTCATCGCCCTTCTTCTCTACACAACTACTAAGAGTTTTGGTTTTATATTCATGTCAACAATGATTATCCAGTGTTCCCAAATTGTTAGTCTATGGATTCACTTGCCAAGTTTAGAACTAGGCATAGGGATCTGGATGTAAAGTTAGGAGTCTTCTGCTCTTTAGAGCAAGAGAAATGGAGTTTGAATGCAGCTACGTGGGCATCCATCTGGGGTTATCATCTCATTGCTTGGGATCCGGCTGACCAGGGATATGTTTATTTGCCTGGACCTATTCCTTTACCCCGATATTATTCTTTACTTACTTTACTTTTTCTTTCCATTTTCAGGTAGAAAAATGTTTGACCTTGATCTTGCAGAAAACATTTTAGCGGGGAAGAAATCCACCCTGAGGAATACTCATTCTCAATCGGTGGCTGTAGTTGTAAAAGGGAAGAAGACGACTGGCATGAAAGTATCCGGCAAGCGGCCTCTAGTGATAGTGCCGGATCCCCCTATTGCTCAGCGCACTCTATCTTCCGAGGTTTAATTTATCTTCTACTTTTTTATCTACCTTCTTTCTTGTTTGCTTTTCTCAGCTATCTGCTTCATCATTTCTATTTACAGGTCACTCCCTCTCTGAAGATGGGTGATGACTCGACTGTAAATCCATCTCCTTAAAAGCTAGCTCTTGCTGATTTCTTCAAGGAGACCTTCCCGTCAAAGCCATGTATTGACTTGGAAGTCCAATTTGCTTTGAAAGGCGCATTTCCTCTTCCTGTAGACTTGGAGGAGTATGCTAGTGAGCCAACTACTTTATTTTCTACACACTTCTTTCAGGACTTCACGAAGGTATTTTGTTGCTTTTATTTATCTTTACATTTTCATTTCCATTTCTGAGTCTTCTTCTTTTATTTGCTTTAGGCTATGTCTCTTGGTTTCGAGCTCATTCATCGTCCTCGTACTAAAACTAAGCTTGAGAGAAAACTCAAGATGAATGAAAAGGAGATTACTGAAACCAATAGGAAGTTGACCTTGGCCTAGAAAGGTCGAATGAAGGCTGATGGGGAGAAGGAAGTGGCTCAAAAGGCTCAGAAGGAGGCAACGATAAAGATAGCAACTCTGGAAGCCGAGCTTGTTTAAGCGTGTGCTGAGACGGCCAAGCTAAAAGGAACATTAGATGCCGTTACAGATAAGCTAACTGATATGGCTATCTGTATGGTGAGTTGATTTTGAAGTCTTGCCAGTGCACTCACCCTGATCTACCGAATAATGTTCTTGATGAAGTTAAGTTTCCTTCTTATGCTTCCCTGGATGCTCATAAGGCTGCTCTTACTGAAGAGGATGTTGCTGAGGAGCAGCCGAATGACGACGCAAAGGGTGTTGAGCCACTTGAGGAGGCTTCCAAGACTACTATGCCGGATGCAGGGGTTACTGTGAATCCGCGTAAGGAGGACGTGAAACTTGGGAACGAAGGAGGGGTATGCACAACTAGATGCCGATCTTGCAGTTTAATTTCTATTACTTTTGCTACTTTGACCTTTGGGTCTTTAATTCAAGTACAATCACCGAGCCCTTTGATGGCTTTGGTTAATTTACTTTTTTGGATTCTATTTGCATGGCCACCAGATAATTTTGCTTGCGTGTTTCCGCTATGCCAACTCTTTTGACTTGATCATTTAATTTGATATGTGTCATGCCTAACTTGATTGTTTTTCATTCGGTCATCGAGACTAATGATGTGTTTCTGATTTTCTCATGCTTGCTTTTTTCCAGCATATTTCTGCTATGAGTGCTTGCCACCCGATTTGTTAAGATGAATGAATGTTTACATTCGGTCATAAGGAGGGTTGTTATGGATTTCATTTAAGTATATTCACTCAATCTCTGGGATGAGTGATTTGGACTTAAGTTTCTTCTTTTGTATGTATTTATTCATTATGTGATGAATGCTTTTGAGACTTCGTTAAGAGTGTTTCATTCGGTCCTGGGGAAGAATGAGTTAGCTTAAGGAGTGGCTTTGATGAGGCTTCATCTGTCTTAGAGATAAATGCTTTGATGTTTTATTCATTCTGCGTGATGAATATTTGTAATTTGAGATTTCCTTAAGTATACTGCACTCGGTCTCGGGGACAAGTGGCTCAGCTTAAGATTTGTCTTTGCATGTATTATGACTTGTATGCTTTCATTCGATCTTGGAGATGAATGATATATCTTTTTTATAGTGTCGTAAGTCTTATTGCTTGCTTAGGTCTTTTAAGCGCCTGAGGGCTAACAAATGGCCTAGGTCTTAACAATATGCCTAGAGGCTCAAGTGTGGCTTAGGATTTTTTATTTTGCTTGAGGGCTCAAGTGTGGCCTAGGACTTTTAGGATGCCTGAGTGCTCAAGTATGGCCTAGGTCTTATACAATATGCCTGCGGGCTTATGATTATTGCCTATGACTTTTATTATGCCTGAGAGCTCAAGTGTGGCCTAAGACTTTTAGGATGCCCGAGTGCTCAAGTGTGGCCTCGGTCTTACATAATATGCCTGTGGGCTTACAAATATTGCCTAGGACTTTTATCATGCCTGAGAGCTCAAGTGTCGCCTAGGACTTTTAGAATGCCCAAGTGCTCAAGTGTGGCCTGAGTCTTACACAATATGAATGCGGGCTTACGAATATTGGCTAGGACTTATATTATGCCTGAGAGCTCAAGTGGCCTAGGACTTTTCATTGAGCCGAGTGCTCGTATCTGGTTTAACGCCAACTCTATGCTAAGAGAGTTTGATCAGAACTTCTAAGATGCACAAGTGTTTTGATTAAGGAGTGAATCTTTATTTATTGTAAAGTAAAAGATCACAAGATCCGGGCTTACAGTGTTATGCCGAAAATAGAGCCGCATGAGGAGTGTTTACTCGATACAGACCTTGCTATAGATTAATCCAGTTGCCAACTAGAAAAATCTATAGGAAGGGGAAAAGAGTGTATCCCTTTTATTTCTTCGGGCATTCTGCCACAAAATGTTGTTTGGTGCTAGTTATGCTCTATGTCTTTGTAAGTTCTTTATTTGTCCATTCGGTTGAATGGGATGGCTTTATAGGTGGCCAATCGGATGCTCACTTGTCTTCTTTAATAGGATGTTCACTTGGCTCTTGTGACAGTGTCTCTAGAGTGGAGATCTTGTTAGTACAAAAGGATGGTCATCCGGTTACTTCTAGTTTCTTTTTCGCAGATTAGCCTTATGTTGTAGGCCGAGTGAGTAGTCAGTTTGAATGCCTTAAAGAGGTACCGGCTTTGTTTTCTTTTGCATGGTAAAGGGATGTTGAATCCATCTATACTTGAGTTGGGCTTGCGTTAATGTATTGCATGCTTTTGCTTTAAGTCACTTCAATTTGCTTTATTCCGACAGCTGAGTCGGTGGTTCTCTTTCATAGGACTTCCTTGTTTGCATGATTTAGACAATGCACCTAGCTCGGAGCATTAAGGCCAGGTCTTCATCATCCCTGATCATTATGCAAGGTTTCTGCTTTGCCTTAAATTTTAAGGACTTATAGAATGGTCAAGGTCTTATGTTGCGCCTCAGATTTACGTGTTCCTTAGTTTTAACTAAGGTCTTCAATTGTGTCGGTGGTCTTATGTTGTGCTTTGGCCTGACGTGTATTTCTTTAGTTTTAACTGAAGTCTTCAATTGTGCTAGAGGTCTTATGTTGCACCTCGGCCTTATTTGTATTCCTTTAGTTTTAACTAAAGTCTTCAATTGTGTTGGAGGTCTTATATTGTGCCTCGACCTGATGTGTATTTCTTTAGTTTTAACTAAAGTCTTCAATTGTGCCAGAGGTCTTATGTTGCCCCTCGGCCTTATATGTATTCCTTTAGTTTTAGCTAAAGTCTTTAATTATGCCGGAGGTCTTATGTTATGCCTCGCTTTATGTGTATTCCTTAGTTCTAACTAAGGTCTTCCATTGTGCTAGAGGTCTTATGTTGCACCTCAGCTTATTTGTACCTTATTTTTAGCTAAGGCCTTTTATTAGGTGCCCCATTCGTTTATGGTTGTGCACTGACTGGTGAGTCGGTCTTTCATAGTGTGCCCGTTTGCAGGGCTTTTTGAGCATTGCAAGGGACTATATGCATGATTGAGTTTGATCAACAGCTTTTAAAAGCACGATCCTTCTTATCTGAGTGCACACTCGGTCTCCCTGTTGCAGTGAATTTTGATTGGTCTACGCTTAAGCTTGATTATTGGGAATGGTGTAGATTATTGATCTGATCCTCACTTTGGTATGTGATTGGTGTTTCATCCGGCGTTCCTGTTGGGTTGCCTTCGATGAGTGTCTTTGTATAATTCCTCTATTAGAGTATGCACTTAGTCCTATTTTCTAAGCAGGGCTTGAATGACTTCCAAATGCTTCACTTGGTGTCTCTTTCATCGGTCTAGATAGAGAGAACGAGATTATAATAATACTTTTGTGAACTTGAAGTAAATAACTCAAACATGATTATAGCATTATATTCGACATGTAAAAATCACAACATAAACAATGCACATATAACTAATTATAGCAAGACAGGTGATTATTTATGCCAAATGAATTCAACATGCTAAGAATTACACAAAAAATGAATAGAGCACTAATCTTTTTTTGCAAGTTTGTTGTAAGATTCAACATCTCTTCCCGAATGAAAGCTTTGATGACTTTCCATTGCACCACGCAACTAGACTGATGGAGTCAGCTCATTGACACTTAACATGATGATCATTATTAGCGTATGTCATTTTGTGGACCTTATATGGACACGCTTAATGGGCGTAACTTTGAAATTATATCTGCAAAAGAGAGTGACACGCTACTCTTTCCGAGTGGTTGTTAGTATATTTTGGGTGTACGACATTTTCATAAACAAATATCAAGTGACACCAAATATCAAAATGGGAATATTGGTAATGTGAGCTCATGTATACGCGCTAACTATAGCAGGACTTCATGCAAAATGAAAGTGGAATGTTTCATGATAAAACCAATGGACACACATTATGCGACATATCAATGATTCACATGATTATTTTATAAAAAGTCAAAACATACCAAAGAATTGAAGGAATCCTATCAATAATAATAATGCTGAATCGATAGATTAAATGACCATGAAAGCATATACTCCACATATCATAAGTAAATATGTCTAAGGCAACTAACATTCATGGCAGGATATAATTAAAGTTGTTCACCCATATGTATCATAGAGCTCATGCGTCAAATCAAGAAAGCATACGTGTGCCTATGAATATCACTTAAAGAATGTAGATAATTAATAGGTGAAATAAGAGTTGTGAATATATCAGAGAACTTATATGAAGATGGCATCTCCATTGTTATAAGATAGTGTTTAATTCAGATCTATGCATTGTCTAGCTAGCAGGTCATATGCAGTGGCCTCTATCCCTATGCTTTTGCTCATTCGGTCTTTAGGCCGAGTAGATACTATGGTAGTTTAGAGGAGGTGGGAAAAAATATTCCCACGGATGAAAGTACCTTCAGAAGATAGATCCTCGTGGGAGGTGTAAATCGAGCGCTGGTGCCATCTATAAGTGATCATGAGATTCAAGCTGTTGGTTTAACATCTCAATGAAACCACTTTGAGATGGGTCTTTGAGAGTCTTCACTGGCTTGGATGAATTAAGAGCATAGTTGTTCTTCATGGACCAGGTCAAGAAAGCAGTGATGGCTCCTAATTCGATTAGAGAGTTGTCGATTAAGTGAAGGGAGAGTGAGTACTGAGTGACCATTCGGATGGGCCATTGACCGGATGAAGATGTCATATGGGCCGCTGGCTGGATGGGGAGGTCTCCCATATGGAGTGGTTCGCTCTCGATGTAACCAGTCATCTCCTGTTTCATCATGCAAAACAGGTTTCTTTCGTGACTAGTTTTTGGTCTTCAAGAGATACCCGATAATGATGAGCGAAAGTTTTGGAGAAAACTACGCCGCCCCTTAAATGAACTGGTGGCGTGATTAAGGTGTTTGTTGCTGAGAAAGGGGTGGTTAAGGATGTCGCCGGAGTAGGATGAGAAGTCGTGGTTTTCTCAGGGCCATCGGCGTCGTTGTTCACCGTTTCATCGAGGTTCTGATTGTTCATCGAGGTTCTGATTGTTCATCTTGCGAGAAGGTTTGTTGTGTTTGTCGGAAGACAAAATTCTCGCCCGAGCAAGTAAGTTTGTCCACGCTCACCGCACCACTAAAAGATTGGTCAAAGAAAGGGGTTTCTTGGACTAACCTTCACAAAAAAGGTATGTAGGATGTAGGTCTGCCTTCGCCATAGAGGGAGGCTTCAGAGTAGGAATCGTGATCTGGCTCCGCCGTAGGTGGTGGCTCCAAGATAGAAAAAGAGCGTTAGAGCGACTAGCCGGGTGTCAGGCGTAGCCCCTCCGATGCCTAAGTAAGCATGGGGTGTAAAGAGGAGTCAAGAGAGATTTAGGGTTTAAGAGTGACATACCTGAATATGGGGGTGAATACCCTATTTATAGTGAGATGTCTCCTAATTAGATTAGGAATGAATTTCCTGATAAGAATGAGGAGTCCTTGCTGGACAAGGATCCCAATTAAGCCTTGTTTCCTACATAGTAGGATTCTTCATGATTATCCCTTTAGGAAAGAGATAATATTCCTATTTATCTGAATAGGAAAGGAGGTAGAGATGGACTCTATCACTGCTTTGAGGGCGGTTCCGCTCAAGTCTTCCACTCAGCAGGACGAATGGTCATCCGTCTACGAGGCTGGCTAGCTTTTTGGTGCCACGTCGTTAGTTCACGTGGACTCTATATTTTACCGAGTCAACAGACTTGTTGGGTAAAAGAGCCTTATCTAGGACCAATGGAGGAGCCAAGACCCGAACATTGGGGGGGCAAAATTTTGCATAGACAATAGGTGGTGGTAGATGGACGATGACAATGTTATACTCCCTCCGGTTCAAAAAACTAGTCATTTTAAGCTTTTTATATTTGTTCCTTTAACTTGTTATTTTACAATATCAATGCAACTTTCACAACTTTTTCTTTAATTTACCCTTATATTAAGTAGAAAAGAAATTAGGTATTGATGATATTATAAAATAATAAGAAGAAAGAGAATTTTATTAAGAATACATTAGTTATTTTAATAGTGTATTAAATTTTTATTAATTTTAATGAAAAGCTTGAAAGCGATTGGTTATTAAAATCGAACGAAGTAATATTTCAGACAAAAGAGGGAAGTATTTATGATATGTAACCATCGCTAATATTGCGAATTAGAAATGAAATAAAACCTAAGGATCAAAGAAATTAATTTTATGAATTAAACTTATTTTTATAATTCTTTTTACCTGCCTTAATAAAATTAAGCTTTATTTTAAAATGTACAGTGAAATATAAAAACAAAAACAAATTTTAATTTTTCTAATTGACTCACAGTTTTTACAACATAATCCTAAAGTTTGAAATTATGCATTTCATTTTGGTAAAAAATTCTAAATAAATTTGTTAATAAATGAACAAAATAAACTAGAAAGAGATATATGTAAAATGGAGGGAGTTAATTTTCATCTAACAATAAATCAAAAAATAAAATAAAGAAAAATTAAAAAAGGAAGAGGAATGTGGCCTTCGGAAATGGGGTTTGGCGCGCATGGGAAATGTCAGAGAAGGGGAAGTGATGTCAATAATAAATCTAACCAATAGACACACACATAACAAAGGAATTTGACTTTTTAAATTAAATGAAATTACATCGTTTTATCTCAAAGACATAAAATAGATAAGTTTAAATAATGCATCTTCAACCTCTGCAAGGCAATTATGGCAGCCCTGTTGAGGCGAAATTTCATCGGAAACTACATTTACATGGGGTTTTTTTTATGATGGGTGGACGGTTGTCTCTGTAAGTCACTCCTTATCCCTATCTGAGACTGCTGGTTTAGAGATTTTTTATCAGCCTCCTCCATATGTAACGCAATTGCTGAGGAATGATGTATGTGGGGGTGGCCTTACCCGGAGGTGAAGGCGCCTGTTTCTAGCCCAGTTTTTTTTGCCTTCATGTAATTTTCCTCTGAATTACCAAAAAAATACCGCTTCATAGACAATATTGAAAATTAACATGTTAAATTGGGCGTTTCGTAACAATTAAGAATAACAAAAAATAATATTAAAAGAAGTCCAATAGAAATAGGTCTAATAGTATATAAAGAGTGAACTGACTCCGATGTAGTTAAACTTACTGGTATTCAATAAACGGTATGTGTGCATGCAATATCACTGCATAACTCTCTGATTTAGACTCAACCGGATAATAAAGTGTTGGGAAACAATGATCCGAAAAAAGAAAACTCAAGACAAGCATCCGGATCTGAGTTTTGAAGAAAACAAAATTCCTAAGTCTAAGAAGATCGCATCAGGATCAAGGTTTTGAAGAAAACAAAATCTTAAGTCCTTGAAGAATGCATCTGGATTAAATCCTGAAGAAAACAAATCCCTAAGTCCAAGAAGAAGCATCTGGTTAGAGTTTGAAAGGAAACAAACTACTAAGCCATAGAAGACAACATCGGGAAAAGATCACAAAAGAATAGCATTCGGTAAAGATTAGTCAGAAGACATCCGGAAGACAACTCTTAAGAAAGGGAAATATTCAAATATTAATTTCCATCCAATTGGTCTGAAGTCAAACATGCTTTTTGCCTTGGAGATCGAAAAAGTGACAGCTTGCACGATTTCAGGAAAGGACAAAAAGGCTGACATAGAAAGAGAAAAATGTAACAACCTTTTTAACATAGACCAATAGCAAGACGCGTGGAGTCCAAACGAAAGACAAAGTTGCATAGAATTTGACAGAGCACAAAAAGCCAAATAAATGACATCTAACAACTTTGTTGCTCCAATCCCAACAAATTCAAACGGGACACTTATTAGGTCTAACGGACAGATCAATGGATCCGGACACTCCAACACTTATCTGATCAACGGTGTAGATTCAAGATCAAGCAACGGCTACATTTATGATCCAAGCCTATAAAAGGGAAGCTTCACAAGTTGAGAAGATTCTGGTTGATTTGAAAAATTTATTACCTTGAGAAATTTGCTAAACAATCAGTAATTCAATCCCTCCAAGAACCAAACATTCTAATCATTTTATAAGAATTCTCAAGTGAAATTATAAATTTGAAGAATTCATAACCCAACCTTTGTTAAAATAAAAGTTGTAAAATATCATACTTTAGTGAGTATTGAGATTGAGACTTAGCTTGAACTAAGCATAGTTTAAGTGGTATATCCCTGCGGGACTTAGCTTGAACTTGGGTAGAGTTTGAGTGGTATCCTTAAGAAGAAAGGACTCGGCTAGGCTAGAAGGTAGTTTGGTGGTATATCCTACATCCGGAGAAGGAGATTTTCTGGAGACAACCTGCAAAGAACTCAGCCAAGCTTGGGTTAGCTAGGTGATATATCCTACATCCGGAGGAGAAGAAATCTCTGGAGACACATGTAAAGGCTTGATATCTTTCCGTGAAAGAAATCACACTAGTGAATTAAGCTTGGAGGAGGAAACTCCGGGGACTAGACGTATGCAAGGCCGAACCAGTATAAAATATTTATGTTTGATTTTCTTGCCTCTACTTTAAATGCATTTTATTTCATATTTGCATCATCCATATTAACTAACTCCGACCATTTCAAATACGCTACACAAGACTTCCTAAAAAGTATAAAATTCTTCAAAAAAGGTCATTCATTCCTCCGACCCTAATTATACTAGGAGAGAGACCAGCATAAAGAGAGTGTGCAAAAGGGTCACACATGAACTTTGAAAAGTCAAGCTAGTAAATACCCAACACATGGTATTAATTATAAAAAATAAAATAAAAAGTCAAACACCTTCTTTTTCGTGGTCTCCTCTTTCATCTTCTTCTTCGGTTTTCTCGGAAAAGCACAGATTTTTTTGAAAACAAACAATATCACCAAAACCGTACACTCTAAATCCCGACTCTACAAAAATGAATCTAACACAACAAAAAAGATTCAACTCAAATCCCTTAAAAGCCCCATAAGATCCCAACTCAAAAATGAGATTTATTAATTTTCTTTGTTGTTTTTAATCATTAATTAAAAAACATGTGTTAGTTAAGTCAAAAGAGCAACGACAACTGTCACGGAAGCAGTTATTTGATGCATTTTTTAGAAGATAGGGGAGTTATGAAGTCACTTTAAAAATTTAAGGAGGTAATAAAATTTTTATAATATAAGTTAAAATATGAACCGATGATATATTAAGATTAACATGGGAGCTTTGCTATAATTGGAATATTTTATTGTTTTGTTAATATGTGTACAAAAGGTATTAGTATAAATTGCCTAATGTATTTATGAAATAACAAATTAGGAAATATAGAAAACTCATATATAGTATATTGCGAAATTACAACCCCCCCTTTTTTTTTATTAAAGAGTGAATTAATTGTATGCTCTGAAAAATGTGGAAGTGTTGTTGTGGCATTGTTACATTGTTCATCCAATATAATTAAGAACAAATGTCTCAAGCTAAAAAATATATTAAGACTATCATTCTTTATTACTTTTGCAATTATCATATATACATGTATCTGTAATATTTATAAGTATTTTTATTGAGATAATTTTATTTGGGGCTTAATCACAGCTAAGGTTCCTCACCCCTCCCAACAAATGTATTTAGTAGGATTCGAACCATAGTCTGCTCCAAGTATTCAGCTTGCGTTGCCAACTAAGCTGCTCCTTGTTGGTGCAATTATCATATATATAATTTAGTAACATATAAACTAAAATTTAACTTAGTTAATTTTATCTGGCTCTGATATATACTTGGAAAAGAGGTCAATTTTCTATATTAAAAATCTCAAGGTTTAACAAGTTAAGTTCACAATTCAAACAAAGAAATTTGCAGAAATGGATGGCATTAAGTTATATAACAGTGTTATAAAAGAAATATAATTCAATTAATTGCACTAGTAAGTGTATACAAATAAGGACAATCCTACATTTTAATGGTGGCAAAATAAAAATGGTATAATCTCACAAATATTCCCTGTTCAGTGAAGGACACCTCAATTATAAGCTTGCTTACAAAGGAATTTGAAATTAAATAATTTTTACTATCTATATCTCCAAGACAGCAAACCAATCTAAATTATATATTTGTTCTAGAGCATCACTAGATATTTGATCTTGTTTTTAAGAATTTACCGTCTTTTAAACTTTCAAAATAATCTCGTACCTCGTTTAACTTTTAAAGTGATCTCGAACCTCATTCAACTTTTAAAATGATCTCATAGCTCATTCAACTTTTTATTTTGTCAAATCGGATCAAATGATGAGAGAAAGACAATTTATAACCATTGAGCACTTTTACTACTTTTTTTTATAATTTTGTATTCCTCTATTTTCATTTATTGTTTGATAATAGTCTTTACATGTTGACATATATATATATATATATATATATATATATATATATATATATATATATATATATATATATATATATATACGGTAATGCTATATTGATAACTTTTGACAACTTTAATCTCCACCCTCCATTTTATTATCATCTAACTGTATATATCAATTTAATAAAAATAGAAAAAATACTGTTTTCCCTTCCTTTTCCATCTCGAAAACTCGTAAGGCATTTTTATCTTCTTTCCTAATCAATTATCTTCTTCCTCTCTCCCTATATTCTAGCTACCCTTACCAATTTAAAATTCTTATTTTATAGTTACCCTTATCAATTTAAAATCCCTATTTTCAAACTGCCCTTACCAATTTGAAATCTCTATTTTCTAGCTGCATGACAATACTAAAATCTTAGGGTGGGCAAAATGAACGAAATGCCTCCTGATGTGCTTTCAAGAGGAAGAAGATAATTGATTAGGAAAGAAGATAAAAATGTCTTGCGAGTTTTTGAGTTGGAAAATGAAGGGAAAACAATATTTTTTTTGTTTTTATTAAATTGATACCCACCGTTAGATGATAATAAGATGGAGAGTGGAGATTAAAGGTGTCAAAAGTTGTCAATATGGTATTACCGTATATACATACATACATACATATATATATATATATATATATATATATATTAGATGATCTAAAAATAAAATGTGTGTTTTATAAGTTTATGCATTTTTTATTCAGTCATAAAATTTTCATGTGAATTTTTAAAATTTTATTCTAAAAGTTCAAGATATTTTAAACGCAATTGCAGCATGTAATTCCAGTGGAGCAAAAAAAAAAAAAAAAAAATTCAGTGTAACGTTCACTCTCGAAATAATTACGCGCAACCGAAAAAATACCAAATACATTTGAATAGTTAGTTCTTATCTGGACCTATGAATTTTATGTCCTTATATATTAGCAATGTAATAATATAATTTTGTTTCTTTCTTGTGTTGAATTAATCTTCTCACTTGGCAAAATTAAACTTCTCCATTATATAAACAATGCTTGAACTCACATTTTGTCTCAACTACTCAAGTCTTCTTTTTTTCTATGTATGTATCTCTTACATTTTTTCCGCTACTTCTTATGACTTCTGCCCCATAACATCTCAATATGTTGTCGTCCCTTAAACACATATATATTCTTAGCTCGAATTCAGATTCAAATTATTTTTTATCTTTGTGAACAATAATATTTTCTTTGTTTTGTTTCTATAACTTAGTTAATCTTTTGTTTGGTAGTATATTTCTTACGGCGAATTTAATCTTCCTTTTTTTTTACAGAGAATATGTATATGATGGATAAAGGGAAGAAACCTATGGTATCATCACAATATAACATGTTCTCCAATGGCTCGTCCGAATCGTCAGATTCGTCTTTGAAACGGGATGTTTACATTAGAGATGAAAACGAGGATGCTGAGGAAGATGAAGTATTTTGGAATCCCGTTGATCGATCTTCCAATACTCTGGACGAAAATCATAAAAATGACATGGATACTATGGTAAGTCCACTGCTAGATATGGGTGAGCAAAGTTCGGCTAGATCTACTATTAGAGCTAAGCCAATAAGACCCTTTAGGAAGGCTATGCCTCCTGATGTGCTTGCGAAACTTTCCATACAGGATCCTAAGAGGGCGAGAAGGTACTATTTTTATACTTCATATAATATAATTTATTCGATTAGCAGGGTCGGTCCTGGGTACAGGTCAGAGGTACGACGGCTTAGGGCCTACGGTCTAAAGGGGCCCATAGTCTTTATTATATATATATAACACTTTTCAAAATTTTCGATATAAATAAGTTAAATTATTAAGTAAAAAAATTTAAATAGATTTTATTTGATACTTATTAGACTGTGGGGTTTGAAAATTTTATAGAATAATCACGAACCGAATGTCAGCAGTGAGGGCAAAGGAGAAGAAAAAGTTGTATACATATACGCTTGAACATCAAATTCATACTCTACGAGCTCAATCTGCTGCTTCCAATGCTAATTTAACCTTAATTCAGGTCTGAATTTTGATCATTTAACTTTCTTTATATGCATACATATTATAAGATGCAAAATCTTTAATAAATGTATTTCATGTTACATGGTTGTGTAGGCAGAAAATTTAAGCTTGGATTCTGAAAATGCTATGCTGAAAGACGAGACCAGCAGGATCTTACAACAAATTCGTTTTCAAGACTGTAAGAACTCGATTTGGTTATTATTATTTACTGCCTATAATTACTTGACACCATCCCCACAAGTTACGCGATACATTTATTAATAAATAAATAAATGTTTTGACTCAACATAAACTCCCAACGATGTGGTTTGGCGTTAAAAAAACACCAAACCTACGGGTTGGGCGTTCACACAAACCATCGGTTGGCCATTCGTGATGGATGTCCAATTCTGTTTGTAGCGTATGTCTGTTGTCCAATTAAATTTTCTTTTTGTGGCGGAGCATTTGCTACAAACACTTGGATGTTTGTTGCGAATGCTCCGTCCAAAAACAATTAAGTAAGAGTATTTCAGTCATTTCCAGAGGTGGTATAACGTAAAATGAGGCAAAAGACGGGAAATCAGTATGATTTGGCCTTGGCCTAATACATACTTAGGCACCCAAACTTTACAAATTATATCTGGTGGCGCCTTCAACTTTTAAAAGTCTACCAGCACCAAAACTTGGCAGAAGTGCACTCTCGAGCCTCCTCAGAGAAGAATACAAAATTTGAAAACTCACAAGGTGACATGTGGCACTGAGGGGGGCTCGTGAGTACACTTTTGCGGGGGTGGTAGAAACTTTTGAAAGTTCGAGGCGTCCCTGATACAAAGTGTCAAAGTTTGGGGGGTAAGTGTTTACATGAATCTGTTCCAGCTTTTTTTCTTTTTGAAAATTTCAGTTGAATTAACTAGTGTTTTGTGTAACAGCATTGAATGATGGAATAAGAAATGAAATCCAAGAGTTGAGAATGTTAGTTGAAATCAATGGAAATCATCATCATCAACAAGCTGGAATGATGCCCAACTACACTGGAAATAGTTCAGGCCTATACAACAACATTAACAATCCTGCAACAGCACAATTCCTTCCACCTAATAGTCAGAATTATCAGGCATATCATCAGGTTGAACAAATTCAGAATGGATTTGAGCATCTGGATATTGGGCAAGGCCAACAGTATTATCAGGCATTACCGGTTGATCAAGCCATTCAACATCCCAATCACACACAGATTAATCCATTTGCTTATCAACAACAGCAACATGGAAGGAATTAGGAGCTTATAACTAGAATTTTCAGTTT